>JAGTYA010000028.1:1315714-2631429 GCA_024291935.2 Okapia johnstoni | reverse complement strand
GACTTCCCTGGACAGAGTCAGGGTTTCTCCCTCCTCGCCCTGTTGTACCACAAGTCTTATCACTATTGCTTCTTTCCCAGAACTAGACCAGAATCCCAGACAGAGGGTTTGTCTTTTCATTTCTGTACTTCTAGTGTCTGATATAATGACTATCCTTCCTTCCATCTCAGTGTCCCTCCTCTCAGGTACTTCCTTGTTCCAGAAAGTGTTTAAGTTACCTCAATACTTGGCAAATAAAAGGCATTCACTAAATATTTGTAAATTAATGAGAATCCTGGGGCAGAAGCTGGTAGGAAGGGTAGGGTGTAGGCACAGCTGTCAGGATCTCTAAAGACAACAGGTCCATCCTAAACTGTGAGGGGACAGAAATTCTTCCTTCCACATCTGACCACCAAAGAGGTTCTTAATTTCTATGTGGCATGTGTAACCCGGGAAATTAGAAATAAGGCTGATTTTTAAAAGCATATTGAAATTCACACACCCTTTTACATACTTTCCTTGTATTCATCTCCTTAATAGTAAGTAAGGCATTTATTCTAATTATGTTGAGATTGCTCAAAACACTTTGACATTTCCCCTCTGATTCTGTTTTCAGAGCCAAACACACAATATCCTTCGAATCTGTCTCTTTAACTTAATCTTGAGGTTTCGAGATAATTAGTACTATCAAGCTCGGTAACCTTTTCCATCAGACAATCCCAACTGTCTTTTAGAAATATTCCCAGACCAAATTTACCCTTAGAGGGTGGAGACTCTATCACTGATGTTATTGAAAGCACTAAAAATAGCCCATTAGCATTATTATATTATTAAAAATAAGAAACCATAGTACCCTCCTCAAAAGAAAAAAAAAAAAAAATTGAAGAGTGACACTGTTGTCTTGTGGTGAGAACAGACCACGGTTGTCACCACCAACATAAAAGACGTCACTGGAATCCTTTTACGACTTAGATAATATCACCGTCTGGCTTCTGTTCCCACAGAGTAGAAGGCAGCCTGTATGGCCTTCTGATCACCTCCATTTCTTCTGTGACCTCAGCCCCTTCTCCTGCCCTGCTCCATCAGCTCCAGCCACACTGGCCGCAGAACCTCTGTACTGGCTGGCTCCTCTGCCTGGTGTGCTCTTTTCCCATGGTTAACGCCTCCGCACCCCCTCCCCTACCCCGCAACTGTCTTTGTTCAGATGTCCCACTGAGCCTACCCGACCACTTTATGTAAACGAGCAACCTGCCCTACACACACCATGGCATTCTGGACCCTCCAGACCCTGTTCTCTTTTACTTCTCAATCATTTCAAATTCCATAATTTAGATGTGTTATCCTAATTGTTCATTCTCTGTTTCCCCGCTGCTAGGATGTGAGCTCCATGAGCGGGAGAGATATCTGTGTTTGATCACTGGACTCAGAATGGTGCGCACCACACAGCATGTGTGTAGTAGATGAGAATTCAACAAGAACAAATCAATGAGTGCCATATCACATTCCATGATACTGCTTTCAAGGAGACAATATTTGTGCAGTAGATGAACAAGGTCAAACTACTAATATTAAAACACAGTCTTGCTATTTTACACCACATCTCATAGTAATTTCACTTTTAAAAATTCTGATAGGGTATAAAATTAACACACAGAAATCCCTTGCATAACTATACACTAACAATGAGAAAACAGAAAGAGAAATTAAGAAGACAATTCCATTCACCATCGCAACAAAAAGAATAAAATACTTAGGAATATATCTACCTAAAGAAATAAAAGACCTATATATAGAAAACTATAAAACACTGGTGAAAGAAATCAGAGTTCACAAATAGATGGAGAACTATACCGTGTTCATGGATCGGAAGACTCAATATAGTGAAAATGAGTATACTACCCAAAGTAATCTATAGATTCAGTGCAATCCCTATCAAGCTACCAATGGTATTTTTCACAGAACTAGAACAAATAATTTCACAATTTGTATGGAAATAGAAAAAACCTCGAATAGCCAAAGCAATCTTGAGAAAGAAGAATGGAACTGGAAGAATCAACCTGCCTGACTTCAGGCTCTACTACAAAGCCACAGTCATCAAGACAGTATGATCAATGGAACAAAATGGAAAGCCCAGAGATAAATCCACGCACCTATGGACACCTTACCTTTGACAAAGGAGGCAAGAATATAAATGGAGAAAAGACAATCTCTTTAACAAGTGGTGCTGGGAAAACTGATCAACCACTTGTAAAAGAATGAAACTAGAACAATTTATAACACCATACACAAAAATAAACTCAAAATGGATTAAAGATCTAAATGTAAGACCAGAAACTATAAAACTCCTAGAGGAAAACATAGGCAAAACACTCTCTGACATAAATCACAACAGGATACTCTATGACCCACCTCCCAGAGTATTGGAGATAAAACCAAAAGTAAACAAATGGGACCTAATTAAACTTAAAAGCTTTTGCACAACAAAGGAAACTATAAGCAAGGTGAAAAGACAGCCTTCAGAATGGGAGAAAATAATAGCAAACGAAGCAACTGACAAAGAATTCATCTCAAAAATATACAAGCAACTCCTGCAGCTCAATTCCAGAAAAATAAACGACCCAACCAAAAAATGGGCCAAAGAACTAAACAGACATTTCTCCAAAGAAGACATATAGATGGCTAACAAACACATGAAAAGATGCTCAACATCACTCATTATCAGAGAAATGCAAATCAAAACCACAATGAGGTACCATTTCACGCCAGTCAGAATGGCTGCTATCCAAAAGTCTACAAGCAATAAATGCTGGAGAGGGTACAGAGAAAAGGGAACCCTCTTACACTGTTGGTGGGAATGCACACTAGTACAACCACTATGGAGAACAGTGTGGAGATTCCTTAAAAAACTGGAAACAGAACTGCCATATGACCCTGCAATCCCACTGCTGGGCATACACACCTAGGAAACCAGAATTGAAAGAGACACGTGTAACCCAATGTTCATCGCAGCACTGTTTATAATAGCCAGGACATGGAAGCAACCTAGATGTCCATCAGCAGACGAATGGATAAGAAAGCTGTGGTACATATACACAATGGAATATTACTCAGCCATTAAAAAGAATACATTTGAATCAGATCTAATGAGGTGGATGAAACCGGAGCCTATTATACAGAGTGAAGCCAGAAAGAAAAACACTAATACAGTATACTAATGCATATATATGGAATTTAGAAAGATGGTAACAATAACCCTATATGCGAGATAGCAAAAGAGACACAGATGCATAGAACAGTCTTTTGGACTCTGTGGGAGAGGGCGAAGGTGGGATGATTTGGGAGAATGGCATTGAAACATGTATATTATCATATATGAAACAAATCGCCAGTCCAGGTTTGATGCATGAGACAGGGTGCTCAGGGCTGGTGCACTGGAATGACCCAGAGGGATGGGATGGGGAGGGAGGTGGGAGGGGGGTTCAGGATGGGGAACACATGCACACCCGTGGCGGATTCATGTCAATGTATGGCAAAACCACTAAAATATTATAAAGTAATTAGCCTCCAATTAAAATAAATAAATTTATATTTTAAAAAAATAAAAAATAATAAGAATTATGATAATGGTTTGGTCAAAGACATAAAATTGCTTTATAGTTCTCAGTCACTGTTACTTCTTTGTCATTAACCACTAGAGTGAGTGCATAGTTAAAATGATACTTGCTACATTTATATTCTCTTAAGACTTTTGAAGGATTATTTATCCCTGGGACCTCTGTGCTCTCCTGGGGTGCTGAGTGGGCCTTTCTCTCTGGGCTACAAGCAACTTCAGGATGCGTCAGGGCACCCCTTCCTCTCCCCAGTCCTACTCCCCTCATTTCATGCTGAGTGAGACAAGCTGTAACCACTTGACAATCACTTACAGTGATGAACTAAGTATCACATGATGATACTCCATACACGTTCTCCATGCTCCAGCACTAAATGACTTGAATGCAATGAAATCAGATTTATTTTTAAATGGTCAATAATTAAGGTTATCCAATCAATGGCACTGATCTCTCAAAATCAACACAAGGGAAAATGCTTTACAAATGAGTCTGGCTTTTCACATTTCTTTTGTAAAGATATCAAAGGTATAGTTCACTGTAAGTTTTAAAAAGTCATATAAGGCAGCTTTTCACTTTTAACTCAAATGAAATCCAAGCTTCATTTTCATTCTTAGACACACTATACAAATATTGGAATACGTGATATAGTCATTTCCAAAGGGATTAAAATTTTCAGATAGCTTTTTACCTGGATTAGTTGTAATAATGGTTTTTGAGATTACAGTTGCTGTCATGCTGTTCCGAAATTTGTCAAAACTTATCCTTACATCTGCGGCAAATATTACTGTTTGCAGAAAAAGCCATTTTAAAATTATTACACTGGAGGATAAAAAATTACTAATATTGAACACAACCATTGAAGTATTTGATACCTGTTTCTTGTGGCACCCAGCTCTGTGCAAGTAGAATAGATTCACTATCCCAACTGCATGTGTGAAAAAAGAAGTGACAAAAACCAAATACATTAGAAAACACTGACAGTGACCATGTTATTTATCAGAAAAAGGATGTCTTAATAGCTGAGGTTAATAATCCCCCATGTGGTCCAAGGCACAAGGAAAGGTCTTGGTTTTTCCCTCATTTTTCAGAGCTATTCTGCCTATTTCACAGAAAATTTAACACCTATGGAAAGCATTCCTTCAGCAAATCCATCTCTAACAACTTTTGCTCCTTCCACTCCCTCTTTTCTTATCACCCAGGTCACTCCACACTAGTTAGAACTGAGTAACTACAAGTCTAAAAATTGTGAAGTCACTCTTTCATGCCATTAAGGGATTATCCCCATACTGGATAAACTGCTTGAGGAACCTGATGGATTGAAGGCCTGTTTCAAATTCAATCTTGAGTCTAAACAACACCATAGTATTCCCTGGGATGCTTCAGGGTGTAGCCTTGCCCCACATCTGACACACTGGGAGCCCCACAGAACCCAATCTGTGACAAAACTTGCTTCTTCACCATCTTCCCATGACCTGGCTCCAGAGTACCACCCAATGGATCACGGAAAGTCTGTCTTGCTCTTTATCAATGGGACTTAGTAAATGATCATTTGTTATAAAACAGACTATGATAGTAAGTAAGTTACTATAGAATCCATCTATGAAATCCCATGCCATCAAAAGATCTCATTTTAAGGTAATCATAGACTGTAATGACTGGACACACAAGAGGAAGGTTTATTTTTAATACCATTTCCTCCTATCATCACTCATCTCCTGATATGACACCCATCACCTCTTGATGAGATGAAAATGTTCTGACTTGGCGATAATAGCACAGATTTCAGTTTGGAACAGATGTGGGGAGTTACCATATCATTGCAAAAGAAGACTCTGTCTCACTGTAGAGTTTAACTTCACACCTCTGGCCTTTTCTTCGGTCTGAAGTTGTAAAGTATTTTGGCTCTCCAACCTTAGAAATGGAAGGAAATGGTTACTCTTCTTCACCTATAGCTGTAGAGGTACTTAAATATTTGTTGATGGAAAATACTCAGATGTTCATCTTTTAAACAACAAATTAGAAATATCAACATAGGAAGACTCACTAATATGTATTTAAAAGCATCTTTTATCTCTAGACTAGGTACATTTAAGTTGAAAGTTACACACATTGATTGAAGAGAGACACAGACACATGTGATTCAAGTACAGACTGTGGGACCTTTTCAACATGTCAGAACAAACACTCTATGACAGGCCCCTGGTGACAGCTGTGTGGACTCACTGATGGTAGAAGATACTTTTCAAGTCTGTGTGTCCCCATGACTTAGCACAGGGCCTGCAGGGAGCTCAGTGATTGGTTGGATTCGCCTCTCCGGGCATCTTGCTGGCCCAAGTACAGGTTATCAATAACCACTTTGCTGCCTTCATAGGGATCAGCTGGAAGAACCGCATGAGGGATAATAATGGGAATGTGTGTTGTTATACTGTCTGATTCAGTCCACACTGTGGTGTAAGAGAATTCATGGTGGAGGTGAATTCAGGGACCCCTCTGTGCCCTCAGGGAGTTCTCAGTTGGACAAGCAGGCACCTCTGACAGTTACATAGCAATGGCTCAAGCATGGACAGTCAGCTGCCCCCGTGCACTGCCTCCATGATCTATTGTCAGGACTGAGCTCCATGGGAAAGGGCTGGAGAAAGAGTCACAGCTGCCCACGGAGGAGAAGGTTTACAGACAGAGTCAGAGGAAAGGACCTCCTGTCACAGCAAGCAAGGAAGCGACATGAAAAGGAGCTTTAAAGGGAAGAGACCTAAGTAGAGGCGAGACAGAAGAAAGAACAGGTTAAATAAAAATGTAAAGAAAAGGAAATATAAGAGGGATGGAAGCAAAATGGGAGAAGAAAGGCATGAAAATGAAATAATATAATCCTACGAAAGGTGGTACCAGACTCAAAGAGTGGAGGCAGGAAGTGGGACATGGAAAAAGCTGTTGCAGGGTTTTGTGTATTTGTTTGTTTTAATTTATTTGGACCAGATCTTAGTGGCAACATGTGGAATCTTCGTTGCGGCAAGATCTAATTCCCTGACCAGGGATTGAACCTGGGCCCCTGCATTGAAAGTGTGGAGTCTTAATCACTGGACCACCAGGGAAGTCCCATGCAGGTTTTATATTCATACTGAATTTTAGAAAATTCTTACTACATTGTAATACAATGGCATTACATAGAATTTCAGAGAAATTGAGAGATCATATTCTGCCTTTAAGTAAGATTGAACCTAAGTGGCCCAAAAAAGGATTTTTCTGACTGTCAAGATCGTCATGTAGGGTGTTTATTCCTCATTCCTGACTGACACCAAGTACTCACTGTGTGGCAGGCACTGTGCTAGGCTGGGTTGGGGTGGTACCTCTGATGGCCTGTCATTGGGGATGATTGACACTCTTGCAGTTATTTAACATGGAAATGCAATTAGCAAGTACCTATAACATTAACTACAAGTATCTAAATCTATCCCCCTCTTTCCCCTCTGGTTATCATCATTCTGTATACTGAAGAATTGCTCTTGCTCCTTTATTTTTATTTGTGTACTTTATTTTGTGGAAATTTTCTCCCTGTCAAGTGACTCTAGTCTGTCCAATGGAGTTCAAAACTTGCTGTAATTGCTAAGAGGGAGGTGTGGACCCAAAAGGTGGTGAGACACTCCTTGGAACCCCAAGGACTGTCGTTCTGCCCTGCTTTCCAGCACCAATAGCTCACAGGGCCCCTACTACAGCACCCTGGGTTTCTCACTCTGTCCCCCATCTCAGGGAAGCTCTGAGAACATGCACTGAATTAATTCCTTGATTTATTCAACATATACTCTTTAAAAGAACTTCCTGGAGATCATCAAATCAATGAATTTACTCTTTCATTCATGCCTTTGTTTAACTGAAGTATGAAAAGCTCTCATATAGTTAGTGAATCATTTATGACTGTGCTGTATTTAACATTCAAATACAATTTTATTTTGCTACTCATTCTCAGGTAAAATGCTACTTTCCTTTAATTTTCTAAATTCAACTGAGGATGGATCAAGATATAGAGGAAATTTTACTTCAGTGATTATTACTTTTCAAACACAAATACTATGCTAGAACTCCCCGACCAAATTGAACTGGGCTTTGTTGGGGTTTTAACTTACCGACCTCACAGCTGCAAGGACATTAATAATTTTCCCATCAAGACTGTGTCCATTTGCAACAATGTCACTCAGTGAATAATAATCACAAGACTCTTTCACAGGTAAATATATCAAAGAAAGTAACTTGGCATCCATTTCGTAACTGGAACAGAGTTTTACCGTTGAGTGATTCTCACTGAGCAATAGTTTATAATCGCTAAATTGTAAAAACACACACACAAAGTTAACATCAAATCAAAGTTCACAGTTAAAATTTGGTTGTAATTTAAACTATATTTTAAAAACTATATTAAGATTTATACTTTCACTCTTAGAAACATTGAAAAACTGTAAAATACTTTGTATAAAATCTATTTCCATTAAGAAAGTGTTTTAAAGACCAATTTGCGGCTTCGGGGGCTAACTGTGGCATCTGGGATCCTTGTTGCAGCACATGGGCTTAGTTGTCCCACCGCATGTGGGATCTTAGTTTCCTGATCAGGGATTGTACCTGCGTCCATGGCATTTGAAGGTGGATTCTTAACCAGTGGACCACCAGGGAAGTCCCCTTAGAAACATTGAAAAACTGTAAAATACTTTTTGTATAAAATCTATTTTCATTAAGAAAATATTTTAAAGACCAATTTGTGTCTGAGTTTCAAGCACACTAATAGTCAGATCTTGCCTAATAATCTGAGTTTCAGTTTCTTTCTCTGTAAAAAAAATTAAAAAAAAAAAGATGTAAAAGCACTCTAAAACATTGTGTGTTAGGGGGTGATTGAGTTCCATCTCTGTGACACTGACTGTCCCACCTACATGCTTTCCTGACCTCTTCGGAGCTCTGTGGGCTTCCCTGATAGCTCAGTTTGTAAAAAATTAGCCTGCAGTGCAGGAGACCCCAGTTCGATTCCTGGGTTGGGAAGATCCGCTGGAAGGCATAGACTACCCACTCCAGTATTCTTGGGCTTCCCTTGTGGCTCAGCTGGTAAAGAATCCGCCTGCAATGTGGGAGACCTGAATTCAGTCCCTGGGTTGGGAAGATCCCCTGGAGAAGGGAAATGATACCCACTCCAGTATTCTGGCCTGGAGAATTTCATGGACTATACAGGGTTGCAAAGAGTCAGACATGACTGAGCGACTTTCACTTTCACTTATGGAGCTCTGTAGGAACAGATGCACCATATGTACAAGCTGAACTTGAGATGATCTTCCCTTTGGCAATCAGCTCCCAAGTGTGCTCCACGGAGCCTCTTTCTTACCCTCTATTCCAGCCACCCCTGCCTCCTCCCCTGCTACTGCTTTAGGTGTTTGCCTCATAACTTCTTACCCAAATTAGTCTTGTCTCCTAAGCTTTATTTCCCTACAGTTGGTCCTCCTCAAGTAGCCAAAGTGACCTTCCTAAACCATGAATACGAATATCTTATTTCCCAGTTCAAAGATCTTCTGGGCTAGCCATCACCAAAGAATGAAACTGATACAAAAAGCAAAGCTGTCTGTGAAGGATCTCCATTTCCCTCTCTTGCTTCTTCTCTTGCTGTTCCCCTATCTATACTCCAGCCACATCAGATTCTGAGGCTATGAAACTGCCATTTTAGAGGGAAAAAAAGTTGAGTATCAACAGTTTCATGAGGTTCAGACGACTAACTGTTCTGGAAAAAGCCGAGAGATTGTGTGTTTGTCCCCTCTGCCAGGAGTGCTCTCCCCCTTCACTCTTGCCTTAGCTCCACAAACACTTCCTGAGAGCCAACTCTGTGCTAGACCACAGTCCAGGCCCGGGGGATAAGTGGTGAGGAAGACAGACAAGACCTATGACCTCACAGTGCTCACATGTGTGAGAGGGAGACAGACAAGAACAATTAATCAAATGATCCAGCCCTGCGATCAGTGTTACATGCTAAGTTGCTTCAGTCATGTCCGACTTTTTCCAACTCCATGAACTGTAGCCTGCCAGGCTCCTCTGTCCATGGGATTTTCCCAGGCAAGAATACTGGAATGGGTTGCCATTTCCTTCTCCAGGGGATCTTCCTGACCCAAGGATTGAACCCGCGTCTCTTGTGTCTCCTGCACTGGCAGGCAGGTTCTTTACCACTAGCGCCACCGTTATGATGGTACCTATAACCCTGTGTACAGGACTAAGTCCTAGTAATGGGAACTGGATGGGCTACTACAGAGTTAATATGGAAGACCTAAGGAGATGACATTTAAGCTGACACTTGAGTGAAAAGTGAAAGTGGCTCAGTCGTGTCAGACTTTATGACCCTATGGACAATACAGTCCATGGAATTCTAGCTAGAATACTGGAGTGGGTATCATTTCCCTTCTCCAGGGGACCTTCCCAACCCAGGGATCGAACCCAGGTCCCCTGCATTGCAGGTGGATTCTTTACCAGCTGAACCACAAGGGAAGCCCAACACTTGAGTCAGGAGAAGAGCAAACAAGACTGTTCTCTGCAGAGAACAGTTATGCTGTTAGCCATGCTGTTAGTGCAGAATGAACCAGGATATTCACAAAGTAAGGACTCTCCATGTGGCTGCAGAGAAATGAAGCCTGTAAGATGAGGTTAAAAGTGCCTCCACAGGAGCATGGGCAGAATTCAGCTGATAACCTGTAAACTCAGGGTACCAAAGCCCAGGCCCCTTTCTTCAGAGGGCAGCACTCTGAGGTGCAACTGATGCTCCAGAGCTCCCGCCTGGGTCAGGATGAGGCAGGGCTCCTGCTGAACCTGCCGCTTTGTCACCCCTTCCTCCCTCATGGCTGTCTTTCCAGGCTGCTTCTGAGAGCTCTCCCTCAACAAACCATCTGCACAGAAGTCTTCTCTGAACTCTGCTTCCAGGGAACCTGAACTAAGAGAGTAAGGCATGTGAAGAGAGTCATAAACTGAGATATAAAATGGATATATGACTTCTAAGATTTATCTTTTCATTTTTCAGGTTTAATGTGACTAGAGTCAAATTTCTGTAAATCTAAGAATGAGAAGTAAAGTGAAGTGTTAGTCGCTCAGTCATTTCTGACTCTTTGCAACCCCATGGACTGGGGCTCACCAGGCTCTTCTGTCTATGGGATTCTCCAGGCAAGAATATTGGGGTAGGTAGCCATTTCCTTCTCCAGGAGATCTTCCTGACCCAGGGATCAAACTCGGGTCTCCTGCATTGCAAGCAGACTCTTAACCATGTGAGCCACCAGGGAAGAATGAGAAACAAAGTATTAAAAATAAAGCCATTTCTTATGTGCTCCTTTGTCAAGGTAAATTATTTCAAAATCAAAGATAAATACTATGTGGCAGAATTAAACTCTGAATTTTCAACCTAAAGTACACACATCTTCAGTAAGTGAAAAAAGTGAGTGTTAGTCACTCAGTAGTGTCTGACTCTTTGTGACCCCATGCACTGCAGCCTGCCAGGCTTCTCTGTCCATGGAATTATCCAGGCAAGAATATTGGAGTGGATAGCCATTGCCTTCACCAGGGGATCTTCCCGACCCAGGGATAGAACCTGCGCATTGCAGGCAGATTCTTTACCATCTGAACCACTAGGGAAGCCCCTACAACACTCCCGGCTAATCTGACACACACAAACCTATTAGTAATAATCATTCTGGCACAAAGGTTGTTGACCTCTGTGCTAGATTTACCTAGGAGTTGAAGGACTGAACTTTTCTTCTCTTTCTAATTCCTTTCTTTGGATCAGAGGATTCTCAATTATCACTATAACAGAGGGGAAAATATGATGCCATCACCAAAAAAGTAACAGGATAAATTTAAAAAACAAGTATAAATAACAATGAACATTACAATATTATTTTTAATTTTGAGTTGCTGTTAATATCCTTCACAATTGTTTTCTTGTTTTGCTGTGAGCAATGGAATCCTAGGGTGTGACCAATCAATTTGATCTCAGATGATATTTTTTATACTCTGTGTTTAAATTCTGACATAAGACCTGCATTAATATTATTTTGTTAAAAAAATATTACTTTGTTGATTAGTTATACAGAACATTTGATGTGGTTACAACATGCCCTGCTATAAAATGAACACTTAAATTGATCTACACCCAATTCAAAATTGTTCTCAAAAACAATAGTGGTAGTTAGAAAGAGCAGTTCAAAATCTGGGTCCTGATTTGAAACCTACAACTTATCAGCTTTATGATTTAATATTTTAGGGTTTCCATTTCCTATGATCTATGTTAGACATTTTGTGCTGCATTTTGTTAATTCCTCACACAACCATCCCTTTATTATCCCTTTTTCCAAGTGAAGAAATTAAAGTTCACAGAGGTTAAATAATTCTCTTGAGGTGTTATATCTAGAAAGTAGTAGAGTTAGAATTGTTTTGATTCAAAAATCTATAATCTTTTTACTCATCCACACCAAAATCTTATTTACTTTTATAAGCATCATCAGATTTACATCTTTAAAATCCCTTATCTCACTTGTCCTCACAACAAGCATCAATGTAGAACACAAGTTAATATCAAATATGTCTTCAGCTCTATGTAAGTATTATTCTGGCATGCATCCACAGATGCTTCTGCTTGTCCTGGGCCCTGAGACGTCTGCAGAGTTTTCTGCCTTCACAGTCCATATATCCAATTACCTTATTACTCAGTTAGCAAGATACTATATAACCTGAAAGTTAATAGTATGATTGGGTGCTGAGTAACCAGTATGGGTAATAGGCTGCTCCATATTGCAGGATTAGAGAGGAGCAGTTTAATTGTCTGTGTTACTCTTTCTCTTTTCTACCATGAAAGAGAGCTGGTATACTGCTTTCTTGTCTATTGTATGAAGCTAGAGCTGTTATCTATTGAGTGACTAAGTTCTACACTTCATACCAGGCACACTAGCTCATTTAAGATTCGTAAGAATCTACTGGGTATTAATTCATAGTTGAGGCTCAACAAGATTATGAAATTTTCTCAAAGCCACTATGTAAATAAGTGTTAGTATTTGGGTTTGAATCCAGATCTACCTGTTCTCAAAGTCTTGTTCTTTTGAATATACTACACTGTACTATCACAGAGATATTGGGGTAGGTAGAGGATATGAAGATTTGCTATTTTAGACTAAAAGTTTCCTAAAATTCCATTAAAAATTCATGTCATCTTTTATCAAAGTCTACTTAGCAGTTATATTATATATTTACAAAAAGATAAATGATTACAGTCACAAGAGGGACTGATTTAAAGTGAAATAGAAATAAACCAAAGATCACAGAGCTCCCAGTAAAAGTATGTGATTATTCTGTTTGTATGTTTCAACTAAATGCTGAATGCCTTGTGTTATACTCTTAACACTTGACTTTTTTCTGATAAGATTCTTGAGAATAAGAATTGTGTCTTATTTCATTCCAATGCCCTCAGTGTAGTCACCACAAACATATCATGGGAATAATACTGTAAGAGAAACAGTTTAAGAATCAGTGTCGACTTACCACATTCACCAACCCTAAAGCTGTCAGAAAGTGATCTGATGTAATCTTCACTGCCCCAAGATGTTGCATTTACAAAATGGGTTGTTGAATCACGAATGGTGAAACTGAAAGTGTACCTTTCTGATCCAATATCTAAGGGAAAACCAAGGCTTTTATTTTTCAGATGAAAAGTTTTAATTTTAAACAAAGGTGATTATTATGATGCTAAAACACTCAAACACATGGTATAAAAAATTATTTCAGATATAAATTCTACAAGTTATGCTTTAAGAATTGCAAAGCTGCCAAGGTAGATAATTCACCTCACTGTGACCCCTCTGTTCCCTTTCCCTAGTTACCTCTATATTCGGAGGGAAATAAAATGTAGGTTTTAACCATCCTGACATTACCTCATATTCTCCATTTCTCTTTTACTGTTGTTTTAACCTAAGTCATAATTTAGATCTAAATTATTTCAAAACAAATAAATGTGTGCTAGCTAAAAGATACCACTAGGGGTCAGCAAGCACATTTTTCCAGAATAAATTCCCAAATAAATTTCTTTGTTTTTGCTAATGGATATAGAAGATGTGGAACATATATAATCAATCTGATTTTGGTGTTGACCATCTGATGATGCCCGTGTGTAGTGTGTTGAAAGTGTTCATCGACCAGTCATGTCTGAATTTTGGGGACCCCATGGACTATAGCCTGCCAGGCTCCTCTGTCCATGGAATTCTCCAGGCAAAAATACTGGAGATACAAAATACAAAAATACTGGAGAAGGGTTGTCATTCCCTTCTCCAGGGGATCTTCCCAACCCTGGGATCGAACCCAGGTCTGCCGCATCACAGGCAAATTCTTTACCATATGAGCCACCAAGGAATCCCATCCATGTGTAGAATCAGCCACAAAAATAATGAATTTTAGTCAGTTCTAGTGAAGTGGGTGGACCTAGAGCCTATTAAACAGAGTGAAGTAAGTTTGAAAGAGAAAAACAAATATCGTATATTAATATGCATGGAATCTAGAAAAGAATCATTGATTATCCTACTTGCAGGGAAGACATAGATGTAGAGAACGGACTTGTGGACACAGTCGAGGAAGAAGAGTGTGGGACAAATGGAGAAAGTAGCATTGACATATATACACTATCAGGTGTAAAACAGATAGCTGGTGAGAAGCTGCTATTTAACACAGAGAGCCCAGCCTGGTGTTCTGTGATGATCTAGAGGGGTGAGATTGGGGGAGGGGAAGGAGGCTCAAGAGGGAGGGGATGTATGTATAACTATGACTGATTCACATTGTTGTATGGCAGAAATGAACACAATATTGTGAAGCAATTTTCCTCCAATTAATAAATAAAAAATTTTTAAAAAGAAATACAAACAGCATGATACTGACACAAAAACAGACACACAGATGAGTGAAATAGGATAGAAAGCCCGGAAATAAACCCACACAATTACAGTCAATTAGTCTACAACAAAGGAGGCAAGAATATACAATGGCAAAAAGACAGTTTCTTCAATAAGTAGTGCTGGGAAAACTGAACAGTTACATGTAGAAGAGTGAAATTAGAACATTCTCTAATACCATATACAAAAATAAACTCAAAATGGATTAAAGATCTAAATGTAAGACCAGATATCATTAAACTCCTCGAGAAAAACATAGGCAGAACATACTTTGACATAAATCATAGCAATACTTTATTGGATCCATTCCTAAAACAAAGGCAGTAAAAGCAAAAATAAACAAGTGGAAACTAATTAAACTTAAATGCTTTTGCACAGCAAAGGAAAAGATAACCTACTGGATGGGAAAAATTATTTGCAAATGAAATGACCAATAGGGATTAATATCCAACATAAATCTTCAGCTCATACAACTCAACATAAAAAAACCCTAACAACCCAATTTAAAAAATAGGAAGAACTGAACAGGCATTTTTTCCAAAGAGGAAATGCAGATGGCCAACAGGCACATGAAAAGATGCTCAACATCACTAATTATCAGGAAAATATAAATTAAAACCACAATGAGCTAATCCCTCACACCTGTCAGAATGACTATCATTATAAAGAATACAAATAGGGGCTTCCTTGGTGGCTCAGTGGTAAAGAATCCACTTGCCAATGCAGGGGATGTGGGTTCGACCCCTGGTCCAAGAAGATCCCAGATGTCACATGGCAACTAAGCCTGTGTGCCACAACTACTGAACCCATGCTCTAGAGCCTGGGAGCCGCAAATACTGGGCCCAGCTGCTGCAACTACCGAAGTCCCACACCCTAGAGCTTGTGCTCGGCAACAAGAAAAGACACAGCAATGAGAAGCCCGAGAACAGCAACTAGAGAAAGCAGAGTAGCCCCTGCTCACCACAACTAGAGAAAGCCTGTGCACAGTGACAAAGACCCAGCACAGCCAAAAATAAAACAGATATATAAAAAATTAAATCAAAAAAGAAATCTTCCTTTTAATATGGTGTGTATGTGTGTAATGCTCATTCAGTCTGACTCTCTGTGACCCTATGGACTGTAACCTGCCAGGTTCCTCTGTCCCTGGAATTCTCTAGGCAAGAATACTGGAGTGGGTAGCCATTCCTTCTTCAGGGGATCTTTCTGACCCAGGGATTGAACCCAGGTCTACTGCATTGCAGACGGATTCTTTACCACTGAGCCACCAGGGAAGCCCAGTTGTCACTATACCACAAGTCAATTAACACAGCCACAATTACTCAGGTGATTCAAATAAAATTGTCTTCTGTCAAAATTACTGGCTGGCTGACTAGAGCTCTGATTCCCTCAAGCTGTATCAAAGGATTTATACCATACCCTTTAATAAAAAGCACTGACACTTTAGAGGCTAGTAATAGTGTATTGCTACTTTTGGCATTCTATATTGTATCTCCACATGTAAACTATAAAAGCTTGAAGATCGGTTGATTTTACTTATTTATTTTGGTCTCTGTTGTGGCACACGAAATCTTCGGTCTTCCTCGCAGCATGTGGGACCTAGTTCCTTGACTAGAGATCACACCCGGGCCCCCTGCATTGGGAGCTCAAAGTCTTAGCCATTGGACAGCTGGGAACAGCCAGGGAAGTCCCTGAAGGTCAGTTGATTTTAAAAATCTGATTTTAGTCTTGGATTATGTTTCCATAGTCCTAAAACTGTTGCACAGACAACTAAATAAGGACCACTAAAGCCAGACTTAACTGTATTTCCCACATATGAAAGATGATTTTTTCCCCTGAATCATTTAGTTCTTTGAATAAATACACAGATACTGCTGCACACTTCCCTCCCTCAACACTGTCTCAACATCCATGCTGGAAAACCTTCCTCCTACCACTTTCTGTCTTCTGTGAGATTTACCTGTGTGCTTGTATCTGATACTGACAGTTTACATGGAGTTCCTGCTCTATGTTACACACTCTTACCTATACAAGCTCATGTAAGTCTCATCCCAGCTTTGTTTACCCTGATTCTGTGGCTCTACATAGGACAGACTCGGGGGTGAGCCCTGTCAACCTGGCTCCACGTCCGTCCTCTCAGACGCTCTGATATCTGAGGATGATGAGAGAGACTACAACTTCTTTCTCCAGTCTTTACACTGGGCTTTGCACAACGGAGGAGCTCAGTAAGTACATGTTGATACACAGTAATGAGCTGACCAATTTAACTAGCTATTTTAATACTGTATACATAGCTTTTAAAATTATGCTTTAGAAATATCAAATAAAACCATTAAAATGATTTTAATGCCCTCACACATGTGACCTTAAATCAAGTACTTTACCATGCAATAGAGAACATGGCCATTGCTCTTAGGGAGTTAAATAGGCATGAGAAATTTAATCATTTAAATATACTTTGTTGTAGTAATAAGCCACAGTTGATGAAAAATGAAGCAAAGGGTTAAATAGAACTCAGCTTTTTCTGTCTGGAAAGCCTTTGACATCTGTTTTTCCAATAACTATGCCGATTATTTTCTGAAAAACAAAAAGGTTATAGAAGATGAATATTAAACACAGATGGAGATGGTAAATTTAATTTCATGGACTTGTTATATTTTACTGGCTCTAACAAACATTTTTGACTAGGAACCATTTAAATGTATTTATTTCAGACAAACATCTAAAAGAACTTCATAAATGTTCATTCTACAAGAATAGTACAAAGTATTAAGACAGTTAACTGCTATTACAAATATAATCATTTAATGCTTAGTATGTTTCTACTTTATTTTCAATCACTAGGTGGAGCACAGTAACTTCCCTATGCTATCAATTCTTACTGAATTCATTCAAAGCACATGTATAATGCAATTTAATTTGCCATGGTCTTCAAAGCTTTCTTTTATATACGGTTTTCTAACAATCCACATAAAATTGCTTAGCTTCTTAATGCAAACATGCTGGACAGTAACATATATTAGATTGTAACAAAACTTGCATATCACTGCTAATAAATCTAAGCTCTAAAGTCCTAGATCTTAAACCTTAAAGGTATTAACATGTCTTTAATATTTTTAATGTTCTCTTTAGTGACTAACAAAGAAAAATTAAATATTTTTAAATACTTTTAAAAATAAAAATAACTACCTTTTTCTGAAAGGATGAACTTATATCACATAATTCTAGCAACTGACTTTAACCTTGCAATAATCTGTTCAATTTTAAATACATGCAAGCTTTTAAGACTACCACATCCTAGCTGAGCTATTAGCTAGTCTTATTACATTTAGACACACTGTTATTATTTTTTTTAATTCCATATGCTGCAGCTCTCACTGAATTTTGTTAGGAAAACAACTAGTGGGAATATTGAGTAAAATTTTCTAACTGAAGAGGCAATTAGCAAAGAGTTTACCTTTCAAGAAAAACTGTAACAGCGATAATTATTTTTAACATTAATAAAGTTTAAATTGCAAACTATTAAAGCTATATGCAATTTATCTCATTTCAGGAAATCTGATTTGCACATTCCAAATGTAAACAGCAGACTGCTGGGGGTAGGAAAGATAAGGGAGTATGATAATTGCTTTATAGCAAGCTCTTCACCTTATAATATGGTTCCACCTAGATTTCTTTCAAATAAATGACAATCTTGGCAAAGTTGAAATGACTGGTGCCCCCACAACCCTTCTCGCCAAAATAAATTTTCACATGATGATTTCAGAAACACATCATTTGTGTACCTTTATGTCACAAAAGCAACATAATAACAAGTATTTCAGTATATAACTGCTTAACAAAAATGCTTTAATTTTGCAATGATAAATTTGAGTACATATTAAATATTTAATTTGTTGTTCAGTCGCGAAGTCGTGTCCAATTTTTTGCTATATTTAATTAAAATAATGCAAATAAACTTCTAATAATTTTTAACAATTACTAGTCATATCTATAATCTCCTAATGCACAGACAAAAAAAAAAGACTACTTTTCACTTAGCTGGCATAAATACAAAGACGTTTAGGAGTGTTTAACATCTAACAATCACTAGTGCAATGAGTATCTGTATACTTGTCAATTATACAAGCATGTGTTGAAATGAATCAGTAATGTTGACATAATGTAATATAAACATCTAAAGCTTCAACAGAGAACAAATGAACTACTGCACTGCTGAAACTTACCAGATTAGCCATATTTGGATGCAGCTTTGAAAGTGTAATAAAGTTCTTTGATGCAATGGAGTTGGCCATTCTTTTATCTGCATTTTAGAAAATACAATTTAGATGCATAAGTTAAACAACTGAAATAAAGCTTGAAAAATTCCAAGACTGAAAATATAATTTATTTAGGAGAGTATGGGATATTCTACTCATTCTTTGGGAAAACTTTATTTATTTGGCTGCACTAGATCTTAATTGCAACTTGTTAAGTCCTTTGATCTTTACTGCAGCATGAGGAATCTTCAGTCTATAGTTGTGGAAGATGGGATTTTTAGTTGCAGCCTGCAAACTCTTAGCTGTGGCATGTGGGATCTAGTTCCCTGACCAGGGATTGAATCCATGCCCCCTGCATTGGGAGCTCAGAATCTTAGCCACTGGACCACCAAGGAAGTTCCAGGAAAATTTTATATTACAACAGTGAAATGTAAGTTAGATTCAACCTGTAAAAAGCATATTTTTAAAAAGGTCTTTTAAAGTTATAAATGATATAGTTAGGTTTCAATTTTTAATTTTCACTTTGCAAAAAAAAAATTAGTCAATGTTTGAGCAAATTTAGTTTCAGATGAGAGATGATACAATGGGACATTTGCAGATTTAAATATTTATTACCATAAAGCCTACTTTAAAAAAAAAACATAGCAAAGCTACACTGTAACCACCTCGAATCATGCTTTTAGTTACAATGTGTATGGAGATAGGCAGTACTTCACCCTCCCCTCTATTGTAAGTAAGCTCCATCAGGGCAGAAGTAGCATCTTACACACAATTTGTGAGTGCATTTCAATGCTACCTTGCACATAAAAAGCACTCAATAAACATGAGATAAATGAAACAGAGACTTGTCCCTCAACTTAGTCACTAGAAAAGGTTTTAGTGTAGTAACAGCTGTCAGCTACACCAAACTAGCAGATTTACTTGATTTCACTTCATTTTATGTAGCCTCTTTAACAGTGAATGCCCTCATCCCCAGGCTGTACTTTCAGGACACATTGCATAGCATAAGTTTCAAGAAGGCTGCACAATTACTCAAATATGATTTTGAATTCCAGTACCACTAGTTTGTAGTCAAATGTTTTGAATTACTGAGCTTTAATCTCCTCACCCACAAAATATAGATAACATCTACCCTACGAGGTTGTTGTAAGAATTCAAAATAGTGTACATAAAGAGCCAAGATGTCCACAGATATGAACACTGCTTTTCATTCTTATCCAATGTAGCAGTTTCTGCATTCAAGCCAGAATAAACAATTTAGCAGTGTTAAGGTCCTACTTATTCTTCAGCCGAGTCTGATCTGGCTCACTATGTAATTTCAGTCTCTGAAATACTTGCCAGCCTGACAGATTCATTCATTCATCCATCCACTCAGCCAACATTTATTGAGAGCCTGTCAAGTGCTAGACACTTGAGGTTAGAGAAGACAAACTATTCAGTAGCCAGATTTTGTGTAAAAATACTATCCATCCACATACTGAGTTCTCCAAAGTTTTACCCCTTAACGTCTCTTGGTGGTTACTGACTTACGAGGAATATCACATGAACTCTTTGAAGTTCCTTCACTTTCTACTGTTAATCAAAATATATGGTGATATACTTTAGTGTCTGTCTACAAAAAGAAAACAACAACTTACTTCTCTAGGTTTTCGAGAAACACAAAATTAACATGAAATAAAGAGGCCAGTATGGTGATACAGAGATTACACCATTCATCAGCAACTGCTGTCCCTTCTATTTTCCAAATATACTTTAAAAGTCTCTGTTTCTCCATCTCCAGTGCCATCTCCTTAGCCCAAGGGTCAGTCATCCCTCATCTAGAGTACTGCTATTACCTAGTCTTATACATAGTTTATTCATTCAACACATGTGAGTTCAGTGTCTGACATGTATCAGGTACTGAGTCTGGACAGGAGGGGTGGCTCAGAGAGAAACAAAAAAAAAAACCAGAGTGTCAGGTGTGGCGCTAGACATGTACAGCCCCAAGACCACAGACCCAGCTCCTTGACAAGGTAAAGGGAAAGGTGGTGAAGGAACTAGTCCAGTTAAGGTAACCTGGTGGCAATGTCACAGGTAATAGTTGTGGAGTGCCTATTATGAGGTTGGCCCTATACTACAGACACTGGATACACATCATCTCCCCCCTGCCACCCCCCACAGTTGATTACCACTCTCCAGATACCTCAGCAGCTCTCCTTTCCACAAATGGGACCTGGGACCTTGGCACACAGTTCCGTCTTCCTTGAGCATCCTCTCCAATCCCACCCTCAGATCCTCCCAAGACAAGAACTTTAACATTTTGGGGGTCTCAAAGAGAAGATCTTATCACTTTCCTTCAAGTATCCCCCAGCCTCTATTCCTTCTCTCAGCATTTTTAATTCCCTCATTACAGGGTGGGGTTTAGGATGACAGGGCTGTGCCTTGCCTTGCCCTTACTGTGTCCTACAGTGCCTAGTTAGGCTAGCACCTAGGCATAGTAGTTGCTAGCTATTTGTTGACTAAATTAATGAACGAGTCCTAAAAAAACCTGATTTGTAATTTGAGAATAATATTGCTACAATTAACTTTCTGGATAAACAGAATTTTAGTTAATAACTAATTTTACATTTATATCCAGCATTTAAATTATAGAAACAAGTACAAATTGTAACCTACTATTCTATATCAACGGAGCTTCCAAAGAGCTGGCATTGATGGTCCTATATAATCTTCTAGTTTATTCTACAGACCTGTGCTGGGGTTGCTACAGAGAAATCCTCTTATGTGGTTATTACTGTACGTGAAAATCCCCCCAAACTTCCATTACAAACCAAAGACTTTTTTTTTTTTTTAACAAACTTTGACAAAGTTGGTCACCTTGCCTAGAGGGGAACAGTTGTTCAATTATTTTTATAAATCCAATTCAAAAGGGTAGCTTTTACTCCTTCAGTGGGAACTCAGCAAGTTTTGCATACTCTGGGTTGGCCATAAGAAAACGGGCAACTGGCCATCACACTGGAGAACTCACCAGCACGGAGACAAAAAGAGCGCTTGCTAGTAAACTTTCAAGGTAGTCTTAATTTTTTTTTAACCAAACACTGCTTTGAAAAAAAGAACGAAAGAGAGGGAGGAAGGGACATGACTTGCACACAAGGATTAAAAACCATCCCTTTTAAACCCTCCACGCTTTAAAATGTACCTGAAGATTCCAAATCTAGGACATTCTAGAACAGAGAACACTGTGGAGAGGGCGCACGAGGTGGCGGGGAGCGGGGTATGAGTCGTGGGTGGGGGCCTCCAGGGCCGGTGCCCGTGCGCACGTGTCCTCACACACCTGTCAACCCCACAGAAGGGCCGAGCGTCAGCCAGGCTGGGGGGGCGGGGCGGGAGGGTGCACTGAATTACCTCAGAACGCGTTTATACCCCCCCCGCATCGATTACACCCGCGCGTCTACATTCGCCACGCTACGCGGACGATCACACTCCACCCGTGTCCTGTGTGTTCCTACGTGACTGTGACTCCGCGGGTGTGGACTGGAAGCCGGCGTCAGCTGCCCACTTCGCACCCCCGGCGCGTCCCCAGAACCGCAACCCGCAGGCTTCCACCTCTCGAGGGCACCGGGGTGACCGCCACCCGCGGAGCTCGCGGGCAGCCGGGGAGGGAGACTGTTCCCACCGCGGATGGCGAAGCCCAGAGGCCTGCCCTCAGGAACAGACGACGGCCCGCAGCCCGCCGCCACCCGGCTTCACCTCAGCGTTCGCGCCGGCTGCTCCCGGGACCGCTCGCCTAGACGCTCTCGCTCTTGGACAGCAACCAGCCGCACGCAGACCCCGCCCGGACGCCTCCCCCGCTCGGCCGGAATTCGGCTTCTTCTACACAACGCGTTGTGCCCACAGCCCAGGCGCTCGACGGTCGCTGCGGGAGGACAGCCTTGGACCGTTAGCCCAGGCCCCGCCCACGCCGATCTCAGACTCCACCCACGCCCTGACTCTGCCCCGCCCTCAGCTTCGACCCCGCCCCGCCCCCCTCACCAAACTCCGGTTCCACTCACTCCCTGACTGCCCCACCCAAGCTCTGCTGACTCCGCCCACTTCTGGCCCCGCCCCGCCCCTCGCCCTGACTCCTCCCTCAGCCCTGCCCTGCGGCTCCCGACGCCTTGAGGGTCGCCGCCCCTCTGCAGTCTGGGTCGTGAGGAGAGAGACTCGGGGAGACTGGCCGCGAGTGGTTCCCGTTTCTTTGCTTTCCCGGGGGCCCGAGCCTGTCCTCCAAATTCCCGGGCGGGAGTCCGGGCTGCTAAGAACCAGGTGTCCAGGAAGATGCTGGGGATCTTTTCTGCTGAAACAGCAGAAATGCAGGAGACATTGCTATAGAAAGCGCAGCAGCTGAACGCACAGCTACAAACAAGTGCTAAGTGTAGCCGGGGAAATCTGGAAAATCCTGCGTGTGTCTACTCAGCAGCCTAGTTGTGAGCTTGCAGGATGTTCTGACTGGGGAGAGGAGGATCAAGTGTAGCAGGAATCTGTTAGTTCTTACGCGGCATGTGATTCTGGATCTCAGTGAAAGAGAGCACGGAAGAAAGAAGGGTGCGTGGTTGCTGATAAGCCTTCTAGAAGGGGAGCGGGTGTTGGATGCAGGCTTGTCACCTGCTGGGGGAGTGTGAAGAAAGGCCAGGCTGCTAGATCGATAACGCTAAACCCTGATGATGCTATTTGTATCATTTCAGGTGCATACATATACACTACATGTATATAATTTGATGTGCTAAATATTGGGCTTTGGTGAACTTGACAAAACATTCTCTGGGCTTTTTAGTTAGTGCCATTTGGAAATCTTTTTAGTTTAATGACACTAATTTTTGTTGAAAGACCCCTGGAGAAGGAAATGGCTACCCACTCCAGTATTCTTGCCTGGAGAATTCCATGGACAGAGGAGCCTGGAGGGCTACAGTCCATGGGATCGAAGAGTCGGACTTGACTGAGCGACTAACACATAAAAGAGTACTAAATCAGGGGCAAATAAGTTACTATCCAACACAACTAAATTCTTAAAATTTGTCACCAATTACTGTTGACTTGTAGCACTACTTAAATTATTGAAATTCTTTCTTTAAAAGGAAAAACAATTTTGGTACTTATTACACAGCCGTCTACTGTAAAAGAAAAACGTAATATCAGGGGCAAGTCTTATGTTGTTATCAAAACATAGTTTTATGTTGCATCTTTTTTTTTTTCTGTGTTGCTTGTTTCCAGGATTTTAGTTCCCCCACCAGCAACTGAACCCCAGCCCCAACACGGAGAGCACCAAGACA
This sequence comes from Okapia johnstoni, assembly GCA_024291935.2. NCBI lineage: Eukaryota > Metazoa > Chordata > Mammalia > Artiodactyla > Giraffidae > Okapia > Okapia johnstoni. The sequence continues at coordinate 2,607,367 of JAGTYA010000028.1, read as the reverse complement.
TAAACACTGGGCCTCCAGGCAACTCCCTCCTTTGTTATTTTTTGATTTCCCAAACAATGGTAGAAAGAAAAATTAAGTACCTGCATTCCCGCCATTAAATAAAGTTAATTTTTTTTTCTTATTCCTTTCCACTCTTTGTCTTTACAAGCACATACCTTGATCTTTCCAAAAGAATGAACTGGCATTCTTAGTCTACTCTAAAGGGGAAAAAAAAAAGGTATAAAAAATGATTTTTTGAGATTCCTCAAAAAACTGGAAATAGAACTGCCATACGACCCAACAATCCCACTGCTGGGCATACACACTGAGGAAACCAGAACTGAAAGAAACACGGGTACCCCAATATTCATCGCAGCACTGTTTATAATAGCCAGGACATGGAAGCAACCTAGATGTCCATCGGCAGACAAATGGATAAGAAAGCTGTGGTACATATACACGATGGAATATTACTCAGCCATTAAAAAGAATACATTTGAATCAGATCTAATGAGACGGATGAAACTGGAGCCTATTATACAGAGTGAAGTAAGCCAGAAATAAAAATGCCAATACAGTATACTAACACGTATATATGGAATTTAGTAAATTGGTAAAGATAACCCTGTATGCGAGAGAGCAAAAGAGACACAGATGTATAGAACTGTATTTTGGACTCGATAGAAGAGGGTGAGGGTGGGATGATTTGGGAGAATGGCATTAAAGCATGTAAATTATCTTATGTGAAACGAATCACCAGACCAGATTCAATGCATGATACAGGGTGCTTGGGGCTGTTGCACTGGGATGACCCAGAGGGATGGGATGGGGAGGGAGGTGGGAGGGGGGTTCTGGAAGGGGAACACATGTACACCCATGGCAGATTCATATCAATGTATGGCAAAACTAACACAATATTGTAAAGTAAAAAATAGATAAATAAATAAATTAAAAAAACAAAAAACAACAAAAAAATAATAATTTGTATGCATTTTTCATCTGAGCCTCACTGGGGGAGTAAAATTTTAAATTTTCATTTCCATTTTTTCATATTTTAGCAAATAAATTTTAGCTGAAAGTTATCTAAGATTAAGCAAACATAGTCAACTTCACCAGGACACAATAGGCTTTTAATAAGATGTGCTGCTTTGAAACACAAGCCTGAAAGAGTGGAATTGTTTGATGTTAATAATGAAATCGAGACATCCCCCCTTGTTACATAAAGAATTCATCTCTTCCATTTTTATAGCAATTCCACTCTTAACAATAGAATTGACTTGTCAGTATTCTTTGGATGGATATGAACAGAAGCAAAGACAGGGAATGCCTAGCCTCACCACTTGATGTAGAAGTTGAGGGTGAGTGAACAAAGGTCAGCATTGAAATTGCTTGCGTGTCTGGCTAAAGAAAATGGTATGAGGCCACACCCATCACCTCCCTGGAGCATGCCAGCTGTCAGGCCATTGAGGAGCATGTCACAAAGGGGTGACAGGCAAAGCATGTAGCAATCAACTTCACACATACTAATTGCTGGCGGGGAGGGAGGGGAATGACAATTATTTTAATTTAATTATTTAATTTTTAATTATTTTAATTACAAAACCACCTTTTATTTATTCAACAACAAAATAACTTTTGTAAAGTTAGTCCAATGATTACATATCCTTCCCAGGAGCTGAAATACTGACAATTCAAATTACTAGTCTCGCTCTCCACTCCTCCATCTATAATGGCACCAGCCAATAAGGGGAAAGAATCTGGAAAAATATATGTGGTGGTGGTTTCCCTGGTGGCTCAGTCTGGTGGCTCATCTGCAATTTAGGCTACCGGGGTTTGATCCCTGCATCAAGAAGATCCCCTGAAGAAGGAAATGGTAACACATTCCAGTATTCTTGCCTGGGAAATCCCATGGACAGAGGAGCCTGGTGGGTTACAGTCCAGAGGGTCACAAAGAGTTGGACACGACTTAGCGACTAAACAACAGGAAATATGCAATAGGAAATCAAAACACTTGTTTTTTCTTGCAGTGGTCTGGAACTGAGCCATGATATCCCCAAGGTGTGCCTGTCATTGGTGTCTGGTCCACACTATGCATCCTTTCTGCACTCTGCACACCTGCCCTGTGCTGTACCAAAGAGAACGCATTGAGGGAAGAAGAGTGGAAGAAGCAGATCTTCAGCACATGGAGCACAGGTGTCCCTTTGAGGAGGAGAATCCGGCTGCCCCCCAGCCTGCCCCACCAGAGGGTTACTCCTGGGACAACACAGGGAAGGGCTCATCTCTCTGGAGGGCTGTCATGGGCCAGGTTCACCATAGTTTATGTTAGGCATAAACTCAGAGTCAGACAAGGCTAGACAACAACAACAACCACAGAGTCCAAATTACTCCAAGCTAAGAGCACAAGTGTGTGGGAAAAGCCAACTTCCACATGCCACTCTACACTTTCCTCCCTCTGGGTCCAAATCCCAGGCTCTGTTCTGTGTTTGCTTTATGAATTTGCTCAGCACTCGATAGCCTGTCTGTGTTGTCCACATGTTGGCCAAATACTAAAAGATGAAAGAGAAAAACTCAACAACAAAAGACATTTTTATTTTTAATTGTCACTCTGTAAAAGGACCATGGATATCAGCATGCTTAATTCTAACACACATCAGCCAGAGTTCTCTCATCTTAGCTGTTTTATCGCACGGTTGTCTAAAATGAGAAAATAAATGAATCCTAGAAACTAAAAGTCAGGCTATCCAGTCAAAATTTCACTTTTTCCACTAATTAGCTGTGTCAGTCAAGACTCTCTGAGCTTCATTTTCCTTATCTGTCAAATAAAAGGTTTGGGCAGACCCAAGGGACAGAGACGAACACAGGAGTACAAACCGTGAGGGAAAGGCTCTCTATTTATCTGTGTGTTTGTTGGTCTCTTCTGGATAGACAGTTTTGGAAAGCTTGTTCATGTCAGATTTCTCCCATGGCTAATGTGACAACTGGGCTTCCCAGGTGGCGCTAATGGTGAAGAACCCACTTGTCAATGCAGGAGACATAAGAGACGCAGGTTCTATCCCTGTGTTGGGAATATCCCCTGGAGAAGGGCACAGCAACCCACTCCAGTATTCTTGCCTGGAGAATCCCATGGACAGAGGATCCTGGTGGGCTACAGTCCATAGGGTAGCAGAGTTGGACAAGACTGAAGTGACTTAGTACGCAATGTAGCAACTGGCCAAGAGCTGGTGTTTGCTGAGTGAATCATTCAATAATCATGAAAAACATCAACTTCTAAAAGGTGACACTGCTGAAAGGGGGGACATTTTGCTCACTTGGGGTGCATAGAGGCTGATACATGTGTTGAGAGGAGATAAACAGATTTGTATCTTAGGGCTTTTTCAAGTTCTTTCTAGTCCTAACTTAGCTGGCTGTAGTGATCTTAGAAGAGTTACTGAACTCCATGTAAAATGTAAATAAACATGACTCCTCCCCATTTTTTATTTTAAACTCCTAAGGGTCATAATGTACTCATTCCTATGAAGTAACAGATGGGAGAGACTTCCTTGGTGGTCCAGGGGCTAAGACTCTGGGTTCCCAATGCAGGGGACCCGGGTTCGATCGCCAACTGGGGATCTAGATCCCATATGCCACAGTGAAAATCCTGCATGCTGAAACTAACATCCCATGCAGCCAAATGAATAATTACTTTTTAAAATAGGAAATAACAAATGGGAAATTATGGATGGCTGCATTCCATTGATAACCATCACTAAAACAGGTTGCAAAATACTTTAAATGCTATTCCTGGCTGATAGTATTTTGGGACCAGGTAGGCTATGAAAACGAGTTGAAATGGCTCCACCCGTCTCCTTTTCAACTCAATTTTCCCTAAATTAACCAGATTCTAGTACACAAAAGGGGCTTCCTTTTGGAAGGTGGCTCAGACTGTAAAGAATCTGCCTGCAATGCAAGAGACCCAGGTTTGATTTCTGGGTTAGAAAAATCCTCTGGAGAAGGAATTGCTACCCACAGCATTATTCTTGTCTGGAGAATCCCACAGACAGAGGAGCCTGGCAGGCTACGGTCCATGGGGTTACAAAGAGTCAGACACAACTGAGCAGTTAAACAGAAGCAATACACAAAAGAAGCAGAGAACTCTCACAAGTTTCCTGGGAGTGTCCATGTGTCTGTACTTCCTTGGCAGAGCTCAGAGCAACGGCCACATAGAGCCCTGAAGCCTCAGCAGTGTTCTACAGGCATCACCAAGTTCCACACAGGGGACACATCAGGTTCTCAGTTGGGGAATTCTTTCCCTCAGATTGGTTTTCTAACAATTTTAAGATCATTTGGTGGGGGGAGGGTGTCTCAATTGAATTGTTAAATGAGGTGGAAGGCGTGGAAATGCAACCAAGTAATAAACGTTCCAACCCAGTGCCACAGTCGGAGTGAACTTTGGTAAGGAATCGTGACAAAGTGGCTTAGAAAACAGGGTGTGATAGGGAATTTAGGGCTTTATAAGGACTTAAAACAGGCACAGTCCTAATGTTAACAATAGGAGTATGGGAAAGGCTGGGCAGGAGGATGAGGAACGGAGGAGAAACATGTAGTACACAGGCAATGGAGCCGTGCAGACTGAAAAATAAGCCCCAGCAATGAGATGTGACTTCACGTCCATTACAATGGCTGCAATTAAAGACAGACAATAACAAGTGTTGGTGAGGATGCAGAGATATCAGAACTTTCCTACACAGCTGGTGGGGATGAAAATGACACAGCTGCTGAAGAAAAAAAAAGTCAGGCAGTTCCTCAAACCGCTCAACAAAGAGTTACTGTCTGACCCAGCAGTTCCACACCTAGACATCTCACCAAGAGAACTGGAAATATATGTCCACCCAAAGTTATACATGAATGTTCATAATTCATGTGTGTGTTAGTCACTCAGTCGTGACCGACTCTTTGCAACCCTATGGACTGTAGCCCACCAGGCTCCTCTGTCCACGGGGATTCTCCAGGCAAGAATACTGGGGTGGGTTGCCATGCCCTCCTCGAGGGGATCTTCCCAACCCAGGGATGGAACCAGGGTCTCCTGCATTGCAGGCAGATTCTTTACCAGCTGAGCTACCAGGGAAACCCATAGTAACCCAAAATGCAAACAATTCAAATGTCCCTAAACTAATGAATGGTTATACTTAGAAATAGTTAAAATGGTCTATCCATACAATGGAATATTATTTGGCCATAAAAAAGAATGAAGTACTGGGACTTACCTGGTGGTCCAATGGTTAAGTCTGCACTTGCAGTACAGGTGGCACAGGTTTGATCCCTGTTTGAGAAACTAAGATCCCGCATGCTGCACAATGTGGCCTAAATAATTAATTAATAACTTTGATTAAAAATAATTTCTGTTGTGATTACCTATTGAAAAATAGTATTTTTTTCAAAAAGAAATGAATCACTGATACCTGTTACACCAAGAGGGCCTTTTGGAAACCATTATACTAAGTGAAGGAAGCCAGTCACAAAGAGACACAGGTTGTCTGACTGCATTATATGTGCTCTGTGCTAAGTCACTTCAGTCGTCTCCGACTCTTTGCAAGCCTATAAACTGTAGCCTGCCAGGCTCCTTTGTCCATGGAATTCTCCAGGAAAGAATACTGGAGTGGGTTGTCATGCCCTCCTCCAGGGTATCGTCTTGATCCAGGGATCAAAACTTCGTCTCTTTTGTCTCCTGTGTTGGCAAACGGGCTCCTTACCAAACTAGCGTCACCTGGAAAGCCTGCACTTACAGGAGTCATCTTGCACTTATATGAGATGACCATAATAGACAAACCCTTAGAGACGGAGAGTAGATTAATGTTTGCCTAGGGTTGGGTGGGGGATGATTGGGTATGGGGTTTCTTTAAGGGGTGATGAAAATGTTCTGGAACCAGATAATTGCACAACTCTGAATATACAAAAAACCATTCAATTGCATACTTTAAGAGGGTGAATTGTATGATATATGAATTCTATCTCATAAAGCCATTGTGTTTTTTAAATGAGTCTCAGATTTCCTCATTGTTCTTGTGGAAACTATGAGCCAGGGAACTGTGACCTTCTGGGATTGGAAAACCCAAACACTTCAAATCTGCAGAGAACATCCAGAAATTTTGACACCATCCTGAAAGTTCTGGTTTATGGAAGAGGAGGAGAAAAATAGTACCCCTGTATAACACATTTTATTACCTGAGTTTAAATTTGAGTTTCCCCAGCATGAATCATGTTTAAAGACACACCAAAGGTTTCTTTGCCATCTATCATTTAATTCTTGCCATAATTACGAGGCCATGAATAGAAGACACAAAGTTTTGTTTCAATTTGTTGATCGAAAGCAATCAGCTTATTTTAAAAAAATAAAAATTTAAAGAAATCATTGGTTACACTTGAAACTGTTACACAACACTGTAAATTTACAGTGTAAACACTGTAAATCAACTATAATCCAATATAAAGTGTATGCGTGTGTGTGTGTGTGCACGCAGTCGTGTCTGACTCTTTGCGACCCCATGGACTGTCGCCCACCAGGCTTCTCTGTCCATGGACTTTTTCCAGACAAGAACGCTGGAGTGGGTTGCCATTTCCTTCTTCCGGGGATCTACCCAAACCAGGGATCTCTTGCATCTCCTGCAGTGGCAAGTGGATTCTCTACCACTGAGCCACCTGGGAAGCCCACAATCCAATATGAAATAAAAATGTAGAAAAGAGCCTGGGAATTGGCACAACTTTTTATGTTTTGCCCCTAAATTAAATGTTATTTTGATATTTATATCTTGAGTTGTATGGGGGAAAAGTTATCTGTATGTGGCCTCATGCACTGTTGCGAAAAAAATCACTGATGCTTTTTCTTCATGTCTTAGCATTTGGGTACACTGACGTCAGCTTCCAAGGGCTAGCTAGTGGAATTCCAGGACTGTTTGCTTTTCTTCTCAGCATTCTTGAAACAAAAGTTGACTATATTTTGTTATTTAATGATCGCATATGATGTCAGACAACATTTGTATAGATTTTACCACTCAGCTTTAGAACAGATGGTGGTAAGAAGGAGTTCATTCTCTCCCTGTCTTCACAGCCAAGAATAAAATAGGTCAATATAGTCACTTCTATATCATAAAAATTTTTTCCTCTTGATCAGTCCTTTTCTGACCCCAAGGTCACAGCTATTGCAAAATTTTATTGTGGCTTGACGAATTCCCCATGTCAACTCCATATTACAGGATCTTTCATTCTTCAATTAAACAAGTGGAAATGGATGCCACCTGTGCTCTCATATTTATGATGTCAACAAAGCCCACCATAATTACACTGTGCTGTTGAAAAATGGCCTGCCAGCAAACTGACAGGCATTTGGAGGTCACCATTTCACACAATACCCACCACTGATCAAGTTATTTCAAAGGCTTCAAACAACGGATTAATAGGAAAAAAGACTTCGCCTGTCAAATCCTTTCATTTATATTTTGCCAACCACTCCACTAAGCAAAACACATTTATTATATCAGCCTCTTTATAATTACTAGGGGGGAAACTTGAAAACATGTTGAAAAATGATGTTCTTTGAACTATAATTAGAAAGAAAAAAATGCTAAAGTTTACCACAGTGATTCCACATAGATTCGCTTTTGAATAATTATTTCATGAGAGGAGTTGTTGATACAGGGTGCATCTTGAATTTATAAGTTTTAATACAAATTTTAATTTATTATCCCACTTGGCAAGACAGTAGAATATGATAAGGAGTAAGAAATTAGGAATGACAGATTCAAATTCTAGTTCTAAGACGCATCTTAGATCATTAACATCTGAAAACCCTTTACCTACTTATGCGAATGCTTCCAGAGTTCTGGTGTGAATATATTAATAGGTTTCCTATCACAGTGTTTGGGCTTCCCTGATGGCTCAGACGGTAAAGAATCTACCTGCATTGCCGGAGACCTAAGTTTGATCCCTGGGTTGGGAAGATCCCTGGAAAATGGAATGGCTATCCAGTCCAGTATTCTTACCTGCAGAATTCCCTGGACAGAGGATCCTGGCAGGATACAGCCCAGGCAGGTCACAGAGTCGAACATGACTGAGCGACTAACAGTTATCACAGTGTTTAAAAAGGAGTCAACCTATTAAAATAGAAATGTTCCCCAGCTGGATCAGCTTTGTCTTGTGTCAGTGTTCTTTTTGGTAATTTTTAAAAATTAGAGTATAAAGATTGAGTTCTGTTTAAGATAATAATAAAGTTCTGAAATGGTGATGGTTATAAACCCTGTGAAAGGAATGTCACTGAATCATACACTTCAAAATGGTTAAAATGGAAAAAAAAAAAGGTTAAAATGGGAACTCCCCTGGTAGTAAAGAATGGATAAGGATCCATCTGCCGATTCAGGGGACACGGGTTTGGCCCTGGTCCAGGAAGACCCCACATGCCGCAGAGCAGCTAAGCCTGTGCACTGCAACCTCTGAGCCTGCGCTCTAGAGCCCACAAGCCCGAGTGCCTAGAGACTGTGCTCTGGAGCAGGAGAAGCCACCGTAATGAGAGACCCATGCTCCTCAACGAAAAGCAACCCCCAGTCTCTGTACCTGGAGAAAAGCCCGTGCAGCAGTGAAAACCCAGCACAGCCAAATATAAATAAATATTTCTTAAAATGGCAAATTTTATGTTACATATATTTTACCACACACAAAAAGATTGAATTCTCCTGGCCCTATGAATGATATCAACTTGAGGCTAAACGTTTCAGAGAATTCAAATTGCAGTGTTTTCCATTTTTCTATCCTCTTGAGGACGGCAGAAACCAGTTTGATAAAACTGAGGGAATTTTTATACTGCTCATTACATTTACCTTTTATCTGGTATACCTCTGAGTATCTTTCTTAAAGACCTAGAAGTACACTATAGCTAAACAGACTCTTTACTCCACTGTAACGTGGAGGCAGGAGAGGCATCTAGACCAGGGGTCCCCAATTCCTGGGCCACAGACTGGTACTGTTCCGTGACCTGTTATAAACCAGGCTGCACAGCAGGAGGTGTTGTTGTTGCTCTTTAGTCGCTAAGTCGTGTCCAACTCTTTGCAACCCCATGGACTGCAGCTCCCCTGTCCTTCACTATCTCCCGGAGTTTGCTCAGATTCATTGTCCATTGAGTTGATGATGCCATCCAACCATCTCATTCTCTGTCACCCCCTTCTCCTCCTGCCTTCAATCTTTCCCAGCATCAGGGTCTGTTCCAATGAGTCAGCTCTTCACATCAGGTGGCCAAAGTATTGGAGTTTCAGCTTTAGCATCAGTCCTTCCAATGAATATTCAGGGTTGACTTCCATTAGGATTGACTGGTTTGGGATTTTTTTTAAGTCTAAATAAATGAATGAATAAAAGCAATCCTTTTGATGTCTGCATCTTCTGCAAATAAGTAACTGTGCAATCCAACTCTAAAAGACATTGAAAATATCAAGACCCAGAAGAAAGAGTTTTGGAAGCTGGGAGAACAAAATGCACCATCTAGACTGAGGTTGGCAGACTCTATCCCATGGACTAAATCTGGCCACCACGTGTTTTTCTGGATAGTTTTCACATTTTTTGATGGTTGAAAAAAATCAAAAGAAGAATAGTTTTTCACGACATGTGGGAATTATATGAAATTCAAATGCATCTATAAAGTTTTAATGGAACACAAACTCATCTAGTCTAGAGTTGCTTTCACGCCACAGTGACACATTTGGACAGTTTCAACTGGTACCATGTGCATGAGTGCACGTTCAGTCTCTTCAGTCGTGTCTGACTCTTTGCAACTCTATTGACTGTAGCCCATCAGGCTCCTCTATCCTTGGGATTCTCCAGGCAAAAATACTGGAGTGTGTTGCCACACCCTCCTCTAGGGGATCTTCCTGACTCAGGGATTGAACCCGCATCTCCTGCATCTCCTGCTTTGCAGATGGATTCTTTACCCACTGAGCAACCTGGAGAAGCCCAGCAGAGACCCTATGTCCTACTAAACCTAAAATGCTATCTGACCTAGGTGGCTCAGTGGTAAAGAATCCACCCACCAAAACAGGAGACACAAGAGATGAGGGTTCAATACCTGGGTCAGGAAATGGCAACCCACTCCAGTATTCTTCCCTGGAAAATCCCATGGACAGAGGAGCCTGGAGGGCTACAGTCCATGAGGTTGCAAAGAGTCAGGGATGAGCACACACACACACAATTTTATAGAAAAATTTTATTGATTCCTCTTCTAAATACTCTCTGGGCATGAAAAGTTTTCCGTTGGCGGCAGAGTTGAGCAAGGTGGCTAGTCTCAGGTGGAAATCTTATTTACACGTGAGTGTTTAAAACAATGCTGTATCTCAGTAAGTAAAAATTAGCCTTCAAAAAGTACAACTTGCCCTACTGGGGGATCCTTTCCTGGGAGTTCTTTTATGATCAGAGCATAAAAATCAATGGTTTCTATAAATTGCCTTATGGTCAACCTGGCTGAAATGAACTGATTATACAAAGTGCGGGGTAATTGCTTTTGAGGGGCTGGAGTGGCAGTCAGTGTGCTTCAGGAACACATTGCTGGCCTGTAAGACAGACTGAGCTATGATGTTTTGGAGGGCTTGGTTTCTCTCCATAAATTAAAACTCTGTGTTACTAGCAAAAGCAGGGTTAGAATTGGTTGGTAAACTCAGGTTTAAAGGCTCGGCTCCAGCCATTCTGACATTTTACCAGGAAATGACCATTGGCACTTGAGAGCCCCTGTAAAAGTGCTCTTTGAAAATCTTGAGCGTATACTACCAAAAAACCTATAGTAAAAATGTCAATAAAACAGGGGGAAATTACTCCATGTCTAAAGTTATTGACACCAATATGTTTGTGGCGTTTCATTTTACTCTAGTGCATGACCCCACATGTTAGCCACCACAGTAACGGCTCTGTAGAAGGTAAGGAAACTACAAAGTACAAAGCTCGAAGAAATTTTTATCATTCCCAGATTTCTGACTCAGCGCTGAAAGGTCTCGCTTTGGGTCCTTCTCTGGTTTTAATTGCCTTTTTGCACTTATTCCTAAACGTTAGGTTGTAACTTGACACTCACTTCATGTCTCCCCACACCTTGAAGGCAACAAGTTATTGTTTCATAAAAAGTGCAGTTAAACATGAGCACCCATGTACCGGATCCATCATCGATTCCACAGAGATACCCCTGATACTTAGTGATCGAGAAACCATCAACTCTGACTCCTTCCATCTTGTCCCGATATTTCTCCTTTTAGATCAATTCTTTCTCCTTATTTCTCAGAGCACTCAAAACAGCTTGGAGAGGGGGATTCCCCTGGCAGCCCAGTGGTTAAGAATCTGCCTTCTTCCCCTGCCCCAAAAGAATCTGCCTTCCAATGCAGGGGATGGAGTTTCGATCTCTGGTCGGGAACTTAGATCCCACATGCTTCTGGGCAACGAAGCCTACATGCCGAAACTAGAGAAAGCCTGTGTGCCACAACAAAGACCTAGCGCAGACAAAATTTTTTTAATAAATTAAAAAAAGAAAACAGCTTGGAGGATAAGACCCCATTTATGTAAAAGAAAGATTACCTAGCAATCAGTTACCTACTGCTATGTAAATACCGAAAACTTCACAACTTAAGACAACCTCCATTTATCATCACGGTTTCTGTTGGTCAGGAATCTGGGCATTCCTTGGCAGGATGGTCCACTTGGGGTCTTGCCCAAGGTTGCAATCAAGGTGTCGTTTAGGGCTGAGGTCTCATGGAACGGTTCAACAAGGGAAGAATCCACTTCTAGACTCATGTGTTGGTTGACAGAACTCAGTGCCTCCAGGGCTGTTGGACTGTGGGCCTCAGCTCCGTGCAGGGGGACCTCCCCAACAGAGCAGATTGCTTCCTCAAAGACCAAGGGCTGAGAAGGCACATAGTCTGCTAACAAGACACACGTCATAATCTTTTGTGGTCTAATCATGGAATTGATGGCCCTTGACTCAACTGCATTACTGGGCAGAATCTTGCCCACGCTCAAGGGTCAAAGACAGCCCAGGCATGAATACCAGCACTCTGGGTCATTGGGAAGCAGCTCAGAGGCTGTCCATCATGGAAGGGCAGGTATGTTTTCTTGCTTGATTATACATAGAAGATTTCTGGTAGAACACAGAATAATGTATTAGAAATTTCTGGGAATTCCATGATGATCCAATAGTTAGGACATGGTGCTTTCACTGCTGACGGCCCAGGTTCAATCCCTGGTTGGGGACCTAAGGTCTCACAAACTGCATGGTGAGCCACCTCCCTCCTCAAAAAAAGAAAGAAAAAGATGGGAATTGTTGGTAGTGATTACCTCCAGAAATAGGACTAGGGCATCAGAGATAATGGGAGAAGGGATTTTTACTTTTCATTTTATACATTTCTATATTGTTTTACTTTAGAAAACAAACATAGTTTGTTATGTTTTAGTTTTAAATAGAAAAGAGCATTCAAAGTTATTTTCCAATAACTGTATCTTTTAAAAAGTAATCTGGGCTCAAAGAATAAACATCAGTGAACTCAATTCACTTGCATGCACAAATTAGTAAATAGTGTAGAAATATAAGTAAATATTTAACAGTAGTATTTTTATAAAATCAGATTATTTTTCTGAACCAGCTAAAAGGGGCATACGTCACTCACTTCCCTCACAAACATTTTATCGCATTCAGTCACCACAGGAGCTAAGAGATAGATCAGGACTAATCCATGTTCTGGAAATTACCTCTAATCATTAGATTGTTTCAGAATCGATGACTGCTTTGGCTTCATAAAGGGGCTCATTTCAGTGTCCTATTTCTCCCCGAGTCCACCCAACATTGCCAGATAAAATACAGGATGCCCAGGATGGTCCTTGTAATATTTGGGAAGAACTGTCACTGAATGGCTCAGACAGTAAAGAATCCACCTGCAATGCAGGAGACCTGGGTTGGGAAGATTCCCTGGAGGAGGGCATGGCAACCCACTCCAGTTTTCTTGCCTGGAGAATCCCAGGGACAGGGGAGCCTGGAGGGCTACAGTCCAAGGGGTCACAAAGAGTCAGACATGACTGAGTGACAAAACACAGCACTTTCACTGAAAAAGTGTTCAGTGTTTTATCTGAAGCTCAGATTTAACCAGGCAGCCTGTAGTTTTATTTGCTCATCTGGCACACAACCCCAAAGTTGGCCTAGCACAGTGGCTCTGGGGGCAGGGGATGGGAATGGTGGTCCTGCCCCCCAGGGGACATTTGGAGACGTTTGGAGACTCCTGGTTGTCAGAGTGTGGCGTCAGGGTGGAGGGGTCAGGTGCTGCTGGCATCTAGCGGGTAGAGGACAGGGACGCTTCTAAACGTCCCACAGCACGTGGACAGCCCCCACGATGAAGACTCCGACCTCAGACGTCAGCAGTGCCCACATTGAGACCATCCACCTTCCCTCCCCCAAACTCGGGCCTGACTCACTGCTGGCCTCAGTGAGGAGCTGCGGATGCTCAGGTGGGTTTAGAAAATCATTATCCAGGTGCTGGCAAAATGGGGAGCTGGGGGTGAAGGCTGTGGTCTGGGGGCATTTCAGCAGATTTTGTCCACAAAGTAACAGCTCTTTAACCACCCAGCAGACACTGTTTTTTAATTAATTTTTGTTGGAGTACAGTTGCTTTACCATGCTGTGTTAGTTTCTACTGTATAGCAAAGCGAATCAGCTTTGTTTCTGTTCAGTCGCTCAGCCGTGCCTGACTCTTTGCAACCCCACGGACTGCAGCACACCTGGCTCCCCTGTCCCTCACTGTCTCCTGGAGTTTGCTCAAACTCACGTCCATTGAGTCGATGATGCACGTATACATATATCCTCTCTTTTTAGGATTTTTAGGATTTCCTTCCCACTTAGGTCACCGTAGAGCATTGAGTAGAGTCCCCTGTGCTAAACAGTAGGTTCTCATTAGTTAGCTATTTTATACGTAGTATCGATAGTGTGTATATGTCAATCCCAATCTCTCAGTTCATCCCATTCTATCTTCTCCCCTTGGGATCTACATGTTTGTTCTCTATGTCCGTGTCTCTATTTCTCCTTTGCAAATAAAACCATTTGTACCATTTTTCTAGATTCCGCATATATGTGTTAATGTATGATATTTGTTTTTCTCTTTGTGACTTACTTCACTTTATATGACAGTCTCTAGGTCCATCTCTGCAAATGACTCAATATTGTTCTTTTTTATGACTGCATAATATTCCATTGTACTTATGTACCACATTTTCTTTATCCATTTCTCTGGTGATGGACATTTAGTTTGCTTCCAAATCCTAGTTACTGTAAATAGTGCTTCAATGAACACTGAGGTGCAGGTGTCTTTTTGAATTATAGTTTTCTCCGGGTATATGCCCAAGAGTAGGATTGTTGAGTCATATGGTAGTTCTATTTATAGTTTTTAAGGACCCGCTATACTATTCTCAATAGCGTCCAGCAGACATTCTGAAATGTTTACTACTGGCTCATGCTTATTTGTCTTCAACTAGTTCTCCAAAGATGTGAGCACATTTCAAGCAGCTGCAAGAATCTGCAAACAGCAAGTGATTTAAGCAACCTGACAGAGAATACAATTACCCTTTTCCTTTTTTAACTAACTAAGAGATTTTACTAATACCCTTATCCAGACCATTTCATTGTGGCTAATGTTCCCAGAGAGAATCAATTGAAAATTTGCTGATAACACAAATGGAGCGGTGGGGGTCCCAGTAGCAGCTAATAACTCACAAAGTAATTTGTTCAAGATTAACACCATTTCCTAAAGAGTTCATACTGCTTTCATCCATCCTAGATGCATTGTAGGCAAGAATTGTATTCAATCATTTATTTTGCCTCATAAAAATCTATTATAATTTTTTGAGAAAGTTTACTGAGTACAATTTTAATCTTAAAGGTTGATCGAAATCACACTGCAAGGTACCAAAAATATTAAGTTGTATTTATGCCGAGTGCTGTTACTGCTAGTGAAATAATACTTATCTATACTTCAAACAAGAAGAATACGTAAAGCAAAATGAGAAGAGCTGTAATTTGATTTTATTGGGTCAGACTAGTGGCAGTGCAAGTAGGGAGCTGTAAAGGTATTAATTATTCTTTCCCTCATCCAAAGGCTGCACTTGCTGGCAGTTGAATACTGAAACTTGTAAAAAAGTAGGAATGTAGGTTCTAACGCAAGGGAGCAAGTGTGAGACATTGTGATATTTAATCTAAATTTTTACTCTGTCAACTTATGAAGTTACAGTGCTGACTTTCTGGCTTAGAACTTATAAATGTGTGAATTATTGAAGTGTCGGGACTTCCCTGGTGGTCCAGTGGCTAAGACTCTGCACTCCAAAAGCATGGGGCCCAGGGTTCGATCCTTGGTCAGGGAGCTAGATCCTACATGCCAAAACCAAGTGTTCACATGCTGCCACTTAAAAAATATCCTGCATGCCAAACTGTGCAGCACAGCCAAATAAATAACATAAATATTAAAAACAATATTTTTAAAACACTTTAAAAATTACTGAGGTATAGGAAAACCTTTTTTGAAAAAATCCAAGCACATATTTAATAGAGAAGATGACTAAAAATACTCTACTAATCCATCACGCTGGCAATGGAAAATCAGTTCCCTCCATTTGAACCAAACAACTTCTCAAAATTGAAGTGAGTTTTAAGAATCTGGCCTTGTTTTTTTTTGCATGGGAGATGGGGGAGACAATAAAATCTGAAGCCTATAATGATTAGGTTGTGCATGTAGACTGGTAATTCTGCCTGAGTTGGAGGGTAGGATGGCTGTGTATCCTTGGGAAAGTTGCTTAACCTCTCTATTTCTTAGTTTGCTCAACGTGTCAACCTGCAATCCTGTCCTAGGTCTCTCCATTATTTTGTATGTTAGCATCCTATGCATTTCCTTCATGGCATTTTTTGACATTGGTAATCATTTTGTTTATAGACTATTAAGCCTGTTGCCCTCCATTTGGATAGCAATGAAGATTGATGGTTTTGACCTGTGGTGTTGGAGAACGCTTTGAGAGTCTCTGGGACTGCAAGGAGATCCAACCAGTCCATCCTAAAGGAAATCAGTGCTGAATATTCATTGGAAGGACTGATGCTGAAGCTGAAACTCCAATACTTTGGCCACCTGCTGCGAAGAATTGACTCATTGTAAAAGACCCTGATGCTGGGAAAGATTGAAGGCAGGAGGAAAAGGGGATGACAGAGGATGAGGTGGTTGGATGGCATCACTGACTCGATGGACATGAGTTTGAGTAAACTCCGGGAGTTGGTGATGGACAGGTAAGTCTGGCATGCTACAGTCCAAGGGGTCACAAAGAGTCGGAGATGACTGAGCGACTGAACTGAATATTCATTTATTTTGTTCTCCACACTCAGGTTTTCATTCATTCAATAAGCCTGCAGTTTCTACTATGTGCCAAGCACTGGTGCAGAAGTCCCTGCCTGTTCTGGAAACCGATCTGAAAGTCTGCAATTGAGCCTCAGCCCCACCTGCTGTCACCTTGAAGCTTTCACTTGTGCAGAAGGCCAGGGAGCAAAGGTGTGTCCCCAGGGACTTTAGTATCCATCATCAGGCTGGTGGGGCTGGTCAACCCCTTTGGACACCTGTGTTTGTTTCCAGCAGCTGCTGTAACAACTCCACAAACTGGGGGACTTACAACAACAGAAACCTCTCGTAGTTCAGGAGGCCGGAAGTCCTAAATCAAGGTGGTAGGACCATGCTCCCTCCCAAGTTTCTTGGGCAGAATCCCTCCTTGCCTCCTGTCGGCGAGGGGGTGGGGTACGTGGGGGGCTGCTGCAGGCGGTCCTGGACCCTCCTCGGTAAGTCGCTGCATCACGTCCATCTCCACTTCCGCAGTCATGTGTCCCTCTCCCTCCGCGTGTGTCTGTGTCCCCCCCGGGCTTCTTACAAGGACATCAGTCACAGGATTCAGGGCCCTCCCTAGTCCACTGTGACCTCATCTGAACAGATTAATCTGCAAAGACCCCATTTCCAAATAAGATCATATTTGGGGTTCCCACTGGACATAAATTTTGTGAGGGAGACACCATTCAGCCCAAGTACAGGCAGCACCCCTTGGGGTATTTTTTTGATGACTTTCACCCAATAGATTCGCACATGCTTCTGCCCCCAGTATTTAAAACAAAGCCTTCTGCGGCATTGCTCACTGGAGCCTCAGAATGACCTGGGACATGACCTATATCACCTCCTGATTGAGAACGAGGAAGCAGAGGTTCAGGAAGGTGGTCATGAGTATCCAGGCCCTGAGCAAATGGTGGAGGGGGGTGAAAAGCTATGGTCACTGATGCCACAGACTCAGTCTATTCTCTCTCCCACCTCTGCGGGATGGACAGGCTCCCCAGGTCCGTGGTGTGAGGGTGGCTCGTCCCTCCGCACTCCTGCTCCATCCTTGGTCATGACGCTGCTATCATCACAATAGTGTTATATGCCCGGGACCCTGGGGGAGCCTCTACACCAGGTCAAGGGAAAGGCTCCAGGAGCCCCTCTTCGGAGGTCTGTCCCCAGGAGTTATTCCCTTTCTAGTTGCATTAAATGGGCCCCAGGATTTTTTATTAATTAATTAATTTGGCTACACTAGGTCTTAGTTGCAGCAAAACGGATCTAGTCCCCTGACCAAGGATTGAACTCAGACCCCCTGCATTGGGAGTGCAGAGTCTTAGCCCCTGCACCACCAGGGAAGGCCCCAGTGGGGCCCCAGTTTTATTGACAGTACACTGGATTATGCTAGCCATTTCTTTTTTGTTTTTCTTTAACTTTTTATTTTACATTAGAATACAGTTGATTGACAATGTTGTGGTAGTTTCAGGTGTACAGCAAAATGATTCAGTTATACATACACAGGTATCTATTATTTTTCAAATTCTGTTCCCATTTAAGTTATTTCATAAAATTGAGCTGAGTTCCCTGTGCTATACAGTAGGTCCTTGTTGGTCATCCATTCTATTTTTTTAATTAATTTATTTATTTTAATTGCAGGCTAATTACTTTACATTATTGTAGTAGTTTTTGCCATACATTGACATGAATCAGCCATGGGTGCACATGTATTCCCCACCTGAACCCCCCTCCCACCTGCCTCCCCATCCCATGCCTCTGGGTCATCCCAGTGCACCAGCCCTGAGCACCCTGTCTCATGCATCGAACCTGTACTGGTGTCTGTTTCACATATGATAATATACATGTTTCAATGCTATTCTCTCAAATCATCTGAGCTTCGCTCACTCCCACAGAGTCCAAAAGTCTGTTCTTTATATCTGTGTCTCTTTTGCCGTTAATATGCTGTATTGGTGTTTTTCTTTCTGACTTACTTCACTCTATATAATAGGCTCCAGTTTCATCCACCTCATTAGAACTGATTCAAATGTATTCTTTTTAATGGCTGAGTAATATTCCATTGTGTATATGTACCACAGCTTTCTTAGCCATTCGTCTGCTGATGGACATCTAGGTTGCTTCCACATCCTGGCTATTATAAACAGTGCTGCAATGAACATTGGGGTACAAGTGTCTCTTTCAATTCTGGTTTCCTTGGTGTGTATGCCCAGCAGTGGGATTACTGGGTCGTATGGCAGTTCTATTTCCATTTTTTTAAGGAATCTCCACACTATTCTCCATAGTGGCTGTACTAGTTTGCATTCCCACCAACAGTGTAAGAGGGTTCCCTTTTCTCTGTACCCTCTCCAGCATTTATTGTTGTAGACTTTTTGATAGCAGCTATTCTGACTGGCATGAGATGGTACCTCATTGTGGTCATCCATTCTATTTTAATTGGAGGATAATTGCTTTACAATGTTCTGTTGGTTTTTGCTGTACAACAACGTGAGTCAGTCATAAGGATACATATATCCCCTCTCTCTTGAGCCTCCCTCTCATCTCCCCATATGCTAGCCATTTCTGAGATTTATTGGGTTCTGCTGAGTTCTTAAAATTATGTTCTAATTATATTTCCTTACACATCCAGATCCTTCCTACATGAATGCATTGTAAGAGGAACACCTAATAGTATTGTTTCAGGCAATGTCCTGTTTTGTGAAGGCTCTGTCGGCAGTTGTGTTGTCAGCCTAAAAAAATAAAAAGAGGAAAAGAGAAAAGTTTCTTCTCCAATCAACACCGAAATTACTGTAGAACACACAGCCTGTATCTGAGACAGCTTCCTTGTGAGAGACCCTCCCTTTATTGTCTGAAAGTCAAAGCGTCGTGTGCAACGAACATGTTGCTGGGCCAGGCTGTGGCCGCAGGGAGGAAGAGCGATGGAGGTATCAATGAAATCCAGCTGCCTGGCCTCTGATCTGAGGTTCCCAAAGGCAATCTAAAGGTATATAAACTAGAGCTACTCACATGTAGCAGTAGACAGTGTGTCCATCATTTGCCTCAACCCCACAGGTTGCAATTTCCTCACAGGCTTAGATAAATACTGTGTATTGTTTCCTAAAATATCTCCATCTTTTCCCTAAGTGTGCCCTCTCTCATGGATCCAGGATGCCCACCCCCTTGCCAGGGATCTGTGGAAGAGATGCAAGTAAAGGAACCAGAATGAGAACAGGGAATGGGACTCATTCCTGAAAAAAAAGGCACACGTTTATACCTCTCGATTGTGTAACCTCCACCATCAGTATGAGTCTGACCTGCTTAGTGATTCCTGGGGGACAGGTATGGGGGCAGTTCTGAGGTCTGTCCTTTAAGACTATATTTGTCTCATAGATGCTGCTCCTTGGGAATCTTTTGTGCTGGTTGCCCTCATCACAGCTGATAAAAACATCTGCAGTAGGTGCTTTTTAAAAAATTTTGTTTATTTACTTACAGCTGCTCTGGGTTGCTGCACGCAGGCTTTCTCTAGTCAGGATGAGCAGGAACTATTGTCTGGTTGCTTGGCCTTCTCATTGCAGTGGCTTCTCCTGCCGCTGAGCACAGACTCCAGGGTGAGCGGGCTTCAGTAGTTGCGGCACAGCAGCTGTGCATGGGCTCAGCAATTGTGGTGCACAGGCCTGGTTCCTTTACCTGCACTCAGCACGTGGGATCATCCCAGACCAGGGATCAAACCCGTGTCTTCTGCATTGGCAGGCGGATTCTTAACCATTGGACCACTGGAGAAGTCCAGCAGACACTTTTTGATCACTCTGATTTTCCAGGTGTTTGCTGGAAAGAAATCTTGCTGAGTCTTCTGAAATACACAAATTCAGTTTTTTTGTGACAGGTAGATGGAGCTGAATTCTGGAGGAGTTCAACCCAGCCATCGAGGGGTCTTGTTCTTCATTATCAGTGGATGCCTGCAGGGGAATCTGCACCCTCACTGACTGTCCAGGTGGGTCTCGGTTTTCCTGGCTGCAGGGGAGGGGCATGTTGCGTGGAGTTCCTTCTGAGCGTCTGCGTCTATTCCTGCTCTTGTTTCTGACTCCTTTAAGTGGAGCAACGGGATGCTCGAGCCCGGGAGTGATTATAAACATTCGAAGGACAGAAAATCTTCGGCTGTCTTATCCATCACTCCTCATAAATATTACTGTCTCCTTGAGATAACAAAATCATTCCAGGGTACCTTGGGAGCATCTGGCTTGTGTCTCCTTTCAAGGCTGTGCACCTAACTGTGCCATTTTGAATGGTAGATTCTTTTATCAGATTTTAGGGTGAGCGACCTTCCGCTCCCTCGGATGCTGGCTTTCAGAGAAAGGCTGGTGCGACTCAATGTGGTGCTTTCTGCTCGAGGGCTGCAGTCAACAAGGCCAGGAGCTGTGGGCGTTTCTTCTTTCTTCCTTTTGTCCTAGTCTTTTGAAAAGTTCTTTTGTGGGAGTTTTTTCTGATAGTAGGAAAACCGACACCCATGCAGACAGGTTGTCTCGTTCATAAACTCATCCATGTGTCACATGCTGTTTGGAGCCTTCCCACTGCCTGGCATTGTTCTGATCTCTGAGGGTCTCTAGATGGGGGTGAGTCAGTGAAGGGGGGCTGTCCATCAAGTGGAGATGGTGGACTGAACTGTCCCCAGTTAGGGAGCAGCATCAGCAATAGAGCAACAGGTGTGATTGGCACTGTTCCCCATTGGCTGGCATTTATTTTCCCGGATCATCCAACTAAAAAAAAAGAGGAATCAGCCTTTCAAAATTATTCAACTTCCAAATTCCAGACTTACTTCTCAGCTGAATTCACGATGGTAAAAAACATTTTTTACCCCAAGTATAGGCCGTCCATTCTCATTACTGGAAGATTCCATATTTGCAAATTCGCCTGTGTGCTAAGTTGCTTCAAGTCGTGTCCAACTCTTTGCAACTCTGTGGACTGTAGCAAGCCAGGCTCCTCTGTCCATAGGATTCTCCAGACAAGAATACTAGAGTGGGTTGCCATGCCCTCCTCCAGGGGATCTTCCCGACCCAGGGATCAAACCCATATCTCTTCTGTCTCTTGCATTAACAGGCAGGTTCTTTTCCATTAGTGCCACCTAGGAAGCCATGATTGGAGGATAAACCTAAGAAAATCTAGGTGTGAGCCCTGGTCCCTCCTTGGGTTTCCGAGGGCCCATGTGTGACGATGTGCCATGCATGTGCTCCTTGGATCCAAGAAAGTAGCATTCCAGCACTTTTATGCAAAGGCTTGAAATCAGAAGCTTGTAGGGAAAAAAAAAAAACAACACTCATTTAGTCTTTCCTGGTGGCTCAGTCTGTAAAGAATCCACCTGCAGTGCAGGAGACACAGGAAAATGCAAATTCAATCCCTGGGTCAGAAAGATCCCCTGGAGGAAGAAATGGCAACCCACTCCAGGATTCTTGTCTGGGAAATCCCATCGACAGAGGAGCCCAGTGGACTGCAGCCCAAGGGGTTGCAAGAGTCAGACACAACTTAGTGACTAAACCACCAGCCAGAATATTGTTTCAAGTTTCAGTTTTCTGTCTTCTGAAGTCGTGCTTCTCAAACCTCCAGGTTTAGAGACATCACCACCTGGGGCTCTTGTTAACAGGCAGACCCGGGTCCCAGGGAAACCAGGTGGGTCCAAGGTCCTGTGTTTCTAACCAGCTTCTGAGTGAGGCTGATGCTGATATAGGTAAACTCCCTCTGTGTAAGCCTGTTTGGACTGATGTTTTCCTCACTTGCACCCAAAAGATATCAACTGCCATCCGAAGACCTCAGGCTTCTTCTTTCCCACCCTCCATGCTGCTTTTTATCCCATGCCTTTCCTCAGGCCTCCCCTCTTTGGGGAGCTTGGATATTGCCTCCTCCAGGAAGCCTTCCCTGATTTCTGCTTCCTGCCCTCAGGGATTTTCAGAAGCAAACCCCAGGGCAGCCATTTGCAACCTTGACTGCAAAATAGAATCACCTGGGAGCTTGGAAACCATCTGCTCTCCAGGCCACACCCCAAACCATCCAACCCAGAATGTCTACGGTCGCGACCATATCTGTGTCTTAAGAACTAGGCCCCAGGTATGTGTTACCTCCAACATTTATAAAGTTTTAACAGCATCTGATTGGCTCGCCAAACTGTGGGGAAAGTCCCAAGTGAAAGCTCACCTTGTTGAAGATGATTCAGCCTTAGAAAGGAATGAAGCTCTGATACATGCTTCAACACAGATGAGCTGTGAGGACAAGTCTTCAAGACTTGGTCTCCTGCAGGAAATTCCCTGGCCGTCAGTGATTAGGATTTGGGGCTTTCACTGTGGTGGCCTGCCTGGGGTTCAATCCCTGGTCAGGCAACTGAGATCCTGCAAGTCACGGGGTGCAACCAAAAAAAAATGGTGCTAGAAATAGGTTTGTTTCTTGTGTTACTAGCATCCAGAGTTTCATGGGAAGAGGTGCGGAATCAGAAGAGACCCTCAGCTCGCAGCATGTGCAGACTGCAAAGGCAAATGTTAGTCACATATTTCAGGAATGGTGCGCTGTGTGGGAGCCTCCATGGATCCTTATTCACACACGTGCTTTTCATAATAGACGTTAACTAGCATCAGTGAAAATATTGACCAGAACTCTTGTGAAATAATTCTGTCACGTGTCCTGATTTTTCAGCATCCCAGGTGTACTTTGCCTGTGTTTGTCAACAAGAGAATTGAGTCAGCAGTCACAAGCTCGATTACCATTTAGAATATTGATATGGCTTCAATCTAACTTCTCCCATTGGAATTTAGCATCTTCAGTGGGCCAGAGATTCCCAACAGGTGATACACATGTGAGCCACTCACAAAGTTTTATAAGAATATAAATGTCTTCTCGGGCTTCCTAGTTAGCACTCATGGTAAAGACCCCGTTTGCCTATGCAGAAGACTTAAGAGACACGGGTTCAATCCCTGGGTCAGGAAGATCCCCTGGAGGAAGGCATGGCAACCCACTCCAGTATTCTTGCCTGAAGAATCCCATGGACACAGTCCCTAAGGTTGCAAAGAGTCAGACACAACTGAGCAACTGAGCACACACACATGTAGACGTCTCCTCCAGACTTACTGAATCTTTCTGCTTGATGATGCCTGTTTAAAAAAAGAAAAATTATGTCTAAGGATGACTATATGTTCTGTCTTAAGATGTTTTTTCCTTTACAAAATTTATATCCATTCACTTTTATAAGTCAGGAGTAATATTCAATGTCTTCTTTGAAAATAGGCTTAGTCATTAGGCTCAGAGACACTTTGTTTAAAAAAAAATTTTTTTGGAATGGTTTTATGATCTTGTTTCGCATGCCCCAGAACCAATCAGATGTCCTCAGCAGTTGCATTTATTCTTATTATGAACTCTCATCAGACCTTTCAGATTTGAAAATTATCATTAATAAATTAACCAGAGTCACCCAGTCTCAGTGTCCACAGATAGTTTTTGTTTTACTCTGATGCTTGCGTGGATGTCTTTCTGTAAGCTATGGACCAGAGCTTGTGCCTTCAACAAGGAAGAATCTCCTGGAAAAAGGACTGTAGCAGGTTCTTTGAAATTATCGATGCTTCACAGAATGACCTCTTAAGAACAGTCTTTGGAGCTGAGGCTACTAAAGCAGCTTTCAGATGATACTGTCTGAGTCAGGATTTCCAGCTCTCTTATTGGAGAATCATGAAGGCTATGTGAGACCCCAGGTCCAGTGGAACAAGAATCAATCTTGCAGAAAAACAACTTAGAGGGAAGTGTTATTAAAGTTATTTGTTTGGAATATGGTTGGTGTAGTTCTAATATTCCATTTTCTGGATATATAAGAAAGACTTTTGCACGCAAGCTCAATCGCTCAGTCGTGTCCCACTCTGTGATCCCCGTGGAATGTAGCCCACCAAGCTCCTATGGCCATGGGATTCTCCAGGCAAGAATACCAGAGTGAGTAGCCATTTCCTCCTCCAGGGGATCTTCCCAGCCCAGGGATCGAACCTGCATCTCCAGTGTCTCCTGCATTGACAAGTGGATTCTTTACCACCAAGCCCCTTTCTCTTCTTAAACAATCTGAAATCCACATAATTTCAGCACACTCTGCTTTCATAGGCTGAAATGAAACTTTTAAAAATGACATATGATTTTCACTGAATTCAGAAACTCTTACTTTTCATGACAAGATATTTCACTGCACAGGTTCAATAAGAATCTTTTACCAGGATATAATTGGATACATTTTTGTACACCCAAGGCTGGATTGGAGGGTCATGGTAGAGATGATGATCACTGAATCAGATAAGACCAGCCACTTTAAGGAAGGAAAGTTGGTTTTACCCATAAATTCATCCCAGGAAAACAGCCCCCGTACCAGGCCTAGTGGGCAAGGAAGGTTGTTCAGGACAGCCCTTAATGTAGAGAGGAATTTGCCCAAATGTATAGAGTCTGTGGATGAAATCCAATGTAGAAAACTTCTTGGACTTGGTTTTCATATCTCAGGAAATAAAGACTTTTGAAAGTCCAACCCAAGAGTCCTTATAGAGACTTCCAGCAAAGCAAACTCAGGTCTTATATGATGAGTTAACTCATTGGAAAAGATACTGATGCTGGGAAAGATTGAGGGCAGAAGAACTGGGCGACAGAGGATGAGATGGTTGGATGGCATCACTGACTCAATGGACATGAGTTGCAGCAAACTCAGGGAGATGGTGATGGACAGGGAGGCCTGGCGTGCTGCAGTCTATGGGGTCTCAAAGAGTCGGAGACAACTGAGAACAACGACAACTGGGTCTGAGAAGGGATGTCACAATGTGAGCAGCCTCTGGCTCTTACGACCCTGGACGTGGCCTGTAAGCTCCCGCCAGCACCAAGGTTTGGGGTGGGCCTCCTTCCGGACGCCGTTAGTCGACTCTGCCCGGAGCCCACCTGACCACCCATCTCCTGCTCGTCCCACTTGCCCAGTTTGATCATCAAGCCCGCTCTGCCTTGGATCCTGTCAGCCCCGGGGGCCAGGGACACAGTTGCAGCCCAGACAACACCACCCCACCAGCAAACACACCAAATTAAAAAAGAACATTCCATCCCCTCAGCTGAAAGCCCCCAGAAGGGGGTTTGAGATCTGCTGTCATGAGATGCAAGCTTCTTCGTCCCTGAGTAGCATTCATGCCTTTGCATCTGCAGGGAGAACCACACACGCCCTCACCCTTCCTCCTGCCCACAGGTTCCCCTAGAGGATCACTCCACTCCCAACTCTCCCAGGGGCAGCACCCAACCAGACGCTTAACTGATGCAGGACGTGACAAGCGCCACTGCCCACTCCCCCCTCACCGCATCAAGTGCCCAGCAAGCAGGACTATCTCCTGGGGAACATCCCAGAGGTTCCAGAGGCTCCGGGCTTGTGTGAGCATCTCTGCCAAGACTTGCCTGTGACTCGCCTCCGCAGAAGTTTCCTGAGCACAGACTCTGGGTCAGATTCTGGGCGGGGCTCTGGGATGGAAGATGGACGCATGACCCCTGCCCTCAGGTCACTGCCGTGGGGCCCTGTCCCGTGAGGACTCGGTGGGCAGAACCCAGCCATTGGGAGGGAGAACCCCAGGAGCTGGGTGCAGTCCGTCCGGCCGCAGGGTGACCCACCTTGGAAGGCTCTGGGATGAGGGGCCCATCTCTGAAGGTGGCCGGCAGCCCGCGGACCTTTACCCGCCGGGACTGAGAGGCAGGAAGAGCCATTCCTACCCAGGAGGTCAGCAAGGGTCGTCACTTCAATGGGCTCTGCTGCTGGGTGTCCTTTATACGCTTTTTTTAAAGCCTTACATCCAAGAACAAAGCAGATGTTAGCAGCAAGAAGTACCCTCTTGGGACTTCCCTGGTGGCCCAGTGGTTAAGAATCTGCCTGCCAGTGGATAGAACACAGGTTCAATCCCTAGACCGGGAAGGATGCACATGCCACGGGGCGACTCAGCCGGTGCTCCACAACTGCTGAGCCGGTGCTCCAGGGCACATGCTCCACAAGAAGAGAAGCCCTCTCACCACGACTAAAGAGTAGCCCCCACTCTCTGCAACTAGAGAAAAGCTCGCACAGCAACAAAGGCCCAGCACAGCCAAAAATAAATAAATAAAATAAAAGAAGCACCTTCTTGGTTCCCTGCATACATGACCCAAGGGATGGCAGAGGCATACGCCATGTGAGCACACCTGGAGAGGCACGGAAACTGACATTTTATGGTGGTCCCCAAAGGTGTCAACAGTAGGCTGGCAGGCCGGTGCGGAGGGTGATTGGTGTCCATCAGCAGAGCTGTGTTTGGGCTGTGCTATCGACACCTGACGTGTTTGTTGTAATTGGTTTCCCGGCCAGCCCCGCCGCCTTCCTTAATTGCATGCATCCCTTGACAAAAATGACACGCTGGTGGCAGCGACATGGGCTTGAAGATGCAGGTGCCTTTTGATCTAACCCTAAAGTCACGCCTGCGACCAGAACCTAAGATGGGGGCAGAGCCCGCAGGTCATTTCTCTCCTGGGAACATGGGATAGAGTGGCCTGTTAGAACCACTCGTGTAATTGTGTCACCTTGATGTGCCCACTTGGCGACAGTTTTCCTGGGTCTGCAAGTCTAAACTCATGACGGACTTTAGAGAGACTTCATCTGTAGACCTTTGGCAGCTTGAGTTTAATTCTGCAGAGGATAGGGAAAGGATGTTCAGAGAATGTCTGGAATTCGAACAGAACGCTCAGTGAATCCAGAATGGTAAAATGAGTGGGTAGAAGTTTGAGAAACAGAATATATGTATGATTCCAAGGTACCTCCCTCAATGTATATTCATTGCCAAGGGAGAAATCGTCACTTTACGGGGCAGACACCACCTTAACCAGGGGACAAAAGTTCACAGTGCCAGGAACAAGACCCAAGGAGCCCATGAAGGGATACGCTAAAGATCACCTCCCCTGAGAAATTCTTAACCCAAATCCAGAACTTCTGTCCAACCATGAGAGTGCATCAGACAAAACCAACTTGAGGGACTTGTTACAAAACCTAACAACACTGTTCTTTAAAAGGATCAAGGTCACACAACTTCCCTGGTAGTCCAGTGATTAAAAATCCATCTTCCAATGCAGCAGATGTAAGAGATGCAGGTTTGATCCTTGGGTCAGGAAGATCCCCTGGAAGAGGGCACGGCAACCCTCCAATAATCTTGCCTGGAGAATCTCTTGGACAGAGGAGAGCCTAGTGGGCTACAGTCCATGGGGTCGCAAAGTCAGACATGACTGAGTGACTCTCTGTTTCACTTTCACTTTACCAACACAGGACATGGGGAACTAAGATCCCATATGCCTTGGGGCAACTAAGCCTGAGTGCCTCAACTAAAGAGAAGCCCTCGCCCTGCAAGGAAAATCCCACATGCCACAACTAAGACCCAACACAGCCAAAAATAAAATAAGTAAATTAAAAAAAAAAAAAAGGATCAAGGTCACAAAGGGAAAGGAGAGACTGCAAAATTGTCACCGACCAGAGAAGGAGACATGACAATTAAATGCAACGTGGAGCCCTGGGACAGAGAAAGGACATTAGGAGCAGAGCTGATGACATCTGAACACAGTCCGTAGCTGCTGACGTGTGTGATGTCCATAATGGTTTCTTGGTCATTGCACTCGGTCAAACAAGATGTCAACATCAGGAGGAAAAAGCTGGGTGGCAGGTGACATGGGAACCCCCTGAGTAATCTCTGCAAGTCTTCTGTAAGTCTAAAATTATTTCATAATAAAAATTTTTTCAAATGTAAAAAAAAAAACTCAGCTGTCCCCCACCTAAGCTGCCACACTCCCAGGGGGCCACCTCTGGGGAATGTCTGCTACCCCCAGCTGTCTCTCGTTTTCCTGCATTTCATTCTTATAACTGTTAAGTCAATAGCTACATATTCATAGTAAATAATTGTGTCTGTGGTATTTTAATGGTCTCCTGCATTCGAGTTGTCAGGAGCATTTTTGTCAGCAGAGCAAAACCATTGATTTTTCTGCCCGAGCATCCAAGGTGCACATGGATGAGCTGTCTGCAGCCTGGGATCAGAGCTGAGGAGACAAACCCCAGAGCCCGGGACTCTCTGCCCAGCACTGGCACCTACAAACAGCAGATAAAATATTTTATCTCCGCTGAACTAGGTTCCAGTGCAGTTAACTTCCAGGGCAGGAAGGACTAAGCACCTTCAGCCTGAGAGAGCTTGGGGAATCCCAGGTATGGTGTGCTCTGCCATTTTTCTGGGGTCTGAACACTAGAAGCAAGAGAGCAACATCTCAGAGAGAACACGGCATCACACTGGCAGGTAACTGAGTGGCCAGGGGCTCTTGGCTAGCAAATGGAAGCACTGTCATGTGTGTGTTCAGTCGCTAAGTCCTGACCAACTTGTTGTGACCCCATGGACTGTGGCCCACCAGGCTCCTCTGTCCATGGGCTTTTCCAGGCAAGAACACTGGAGTGGGTTGCCATTTTCTCCTCCAAGGGATCTTCCCCACCCAGGGATCAAACCCGGGTATCCTGGGTCTCCTGCATTAGCAGGCAGGTTCTTTACCACTGAGCCCACACCTGGGAAGCCCACGTGGTCTCATGACTGACCATGAATTGCAGCTTCCAACTGCAATAGCTCCATGATTGCACAGTTGTATTGTTCTTGATCACTTTTAAAGTAGGACCTGTGTGCACATGCTTTGTAGGCAGAAATAAATGGTGCATGTCCCTGGGGAGAGACAAAGACGTGAACAGGCAGTGTTTGTGAAACATGCAGCCCTCCATAGCGCAGCTCGACACAGACAGCCACCGAGGGCAGCCAGGAAGGACCAGGAGGCAGGCTGGGCCAACCACAAATATTTGCACAGGTGAATACAATTTAGGAAAGGAAGTCAGCGAAAGCATTCAGATGAGAGGGGAGGAGAGATTTGGTCCCACTAAGCTCCACGTCCTGGGGTTTGGCAGGGAAGCTGCTGCAGCCTGCGTTCATGCACTTGTCCAACTAGTGATGCTGGTTGGCATCACTTACTATGAGGTGGCACCTCCTCCCTTCTGACCTCCGAGGAGCCTTTCTGGGCTTCCTAGGAGACTCAGTGGTAAAGAACCTGCCTGCCAATGCAGGAGATGCAGGAGACGTGAGTTTGATCCCTGGGCTGGGAAGATCCCCTGGAGGAGGAAGTGGCAATCCGCTCCAGTATTCTTGCCCGGAGAATTCCATGGACAGAGGAGGCTGATGGGCTACAGTCCACGGGGCCGAAAAGAGTTGGACACTGAGCACTATCTACATGAAGCCTTTCTGCTCCTATGTAGTTGGGAAGATCTCCTTGACTTTGAGAAGGAGGACTATGTGGTCTCTATCTGTTATCTGGTTTTTCCAGTAGTCATGTGTGGATGTGAGAGTTGGACTATAAAGAAAGCTGAGCGCTGAAGAATTGTTGCTTTTGAACTGTGGTGTTGGAGAAGACTCTTGAGAGTCCCTTGGACTGCAAGGAGATCAAACCAGTCCATCCTAAAGGAAATCAACCCTGAATATTCACTGGAAGGACTGATGCCGAGGCTGAAGCTCCAATACTTTGGCCACCTGATGTGAAGAGCTGACTCATTGGATAAGACCGTGATGCTGGGAAAGATTGAAGGCAGGAGAAGGGGACAATAGAGGATGAGGTGGTTGGATGGCATCACCGACTCAATGGACATGAGTTTGAGCAAACTCTGGGAGATGGTGAAGGACAGGGAAGCCTGGTGTGCTGCAGTCCATGGGGTCACAAAGAGTCGGACACGACTGAGTGACTGAACAACAACAATCTTTTATCTGGGCAGGGCTCAGCTCCTCTCTTGTTCCTGTTCCCTTGGAGTATCTGTCCACAGGGGAGGAATCTCCTACCTCAGCTGGAGAGACCCATCAGGGTGGGGTGTAGGGGACTCCGTGAGGGTCCTTGGCCCAGGAAGTGTTGCCTTGGGCCAGCCCTATGCCTCTTGCTCTTTCCAGACCTCCTGATCCTGCCCCGCCCTTGTGTCTGACCCGCTCCAGGCTCCCTCTGGGGACAAGCTGAACAACACAAATCTAATTTCAGTGATTCTGCATACCAGTTCACTGCAGGATATAAAGATGGATGGTAAAAGTCATCCTGATGTTTTAATTTTCAAATTTTTCTTTACTTAGAATGACATTAAATAGCAAATAAAATCACCATGACACTTTTAAATGTATGCGTGTGAGCCCGAGAGAAAGAAAGATTGTAGAAAAGAGGGGAAAGCTTTCTAAATATTTTAGTACCTTTAACGGCACTTTCTTCTGACTTTAAATAAAAAACAAAAACGGATCCCACATTTTCATTTTGCACCAGGCTCCAGAAATTACCTAACCGGCCCTAGTTTTACTCCACACATGAACAAAAGCCCTTTGGGGTCTTCAATAATTTTTTTTTGAAGATTTTTTTTGATGTAGACCGTTTTTAGTCTTAATTAAATTTGTTACAATATTGCTTCTGTTTTATGTTTTGATTTTTTTGGCTGCAAAGCATGTAGGATCTTAGCTCCCCGACCAGGAATTCAATAATTCTTAACAGTGCAAAAGGAGGCTTGAAAAAAAATGAATAAATGTTTTTAAATGAAAAATAGGAGTCTTAAACCAGAAAGTTTGAGAACTGCTGTCGTAAGAGTCTCAGCTCAGAACCTTCACACATGCCGTTCCCTCAGCCAGAAAACCCCATGTCTGCTTTCTGCCTATTACTCCTCTCATTTCTTAGGTCTCAACCCAAAAAATCACCTCTCAGGGGAACATCACTGAGTCCTTGTATTAATATTTGCTTCCTCTTGCTTGCAAGAAGATCACCTGGAGGAGGGCATGGCAACCCACTCCAGTATTCTTGCCTGGAGAATCCCTTGGACAGAGGAGCTTGGCAGGCTACTGTCCATGGAATCTCAAAGAGTTGGACATGACTGAAGTGACTGAGCGCGCAGCTGCTATAACAAATCCATATTTCTCTTAAGGTTTTGGAGGACAGAAGTCTAAAATCGAAGTGTCCACAGGGCTGGTTCTTGCTGAGGACTCTAGAGGAGAATCCATTCCCTCAACTTTCTGGCTTCGTGAGTCCCCATGTCCCTTGACTCACGGCCCCTTCCTTGCGGCAGTCAGACCTTTGCTTCCGCCCTCACATGTCCTCTAACTCCGACCCTCCTGGCTCTTTCTCTTAAGACCCCATGATGACGCTGGGCCACGGGCTGTTCCCCTCTCCTTAACTGAATCCCATCTGCAGAGCCTTTACCCTGGAGGGGACATCCTCATAGGACGCAGGGAGTAGGACAGGGACATCTGAGGGGACCACAACCCCCGTCTGCAGTCCCCCTCTTCCTGGCACTGTGGATGGTGGATGCCGGGGGGGACTGTTTGTTTATCGTCTGTCTCCCTCGCAGACAGACCCCGTCCTCTGCCAGGCCGGGGCCACTTCTGCTCAAAAGGCACCTCCAGAGCCTGGCACGTGGCCTGGTATGTGGTGCACCCCTGGAACATGCTTGAGGAATGATAGAAATCAAGGTTCTCTGTGAAAACAGCAGCCAACAAGGCCTCCTTGGGTACATCTGAGCGGCAGCTGAAGCAGCTGCAGCTAGGCCGGGGTTGGGGGGAGGGGGATGTCCAGAGTCTCCCATCCTGGCTGGTGGGCAGGGACACCTCCCAGGATGACTGCCTTCCCTTTGCCCCCCAGTCCTGCCTCTGTGCTTCTGAGCTCCACACCGATGACCAAGCAGAGCAGTGCTGTGCTGTGTGCGAGCCACGGTTCACTTGCCCCAGAGATGACTGAAACCCCCTCCGCACTGAGATGCAGAGACCCAGAGCATGAGGGCGGGCACTGGCGGGAGGGCCTGCCTTGGCCCTGGCAGACCGTGTTGCTATGGCCACTGCCCCGTCAGTCACCTCTCTCCAGGAGCTCTCCTTGGCAGGATTAGCGTAAAAAGTCCTTCCCTGGCAGCTCAGACGGTAAAGGATGTGTCAGAATGCAGGAGACCTGAGTTCGATCCCTGGGTCGGGAAGATCCCCTGGAGAAGGAAATGACTACCCACCCCAGTATTCTTGCCTGGAGAATCCCATGGACAGAGGAGCCTGGAGGGCTATAGTCCATGGGGTCGCAAACAGTCAAACACTTTCTTTATTCTTTCCCTCACCCAAGGAGAGAGAAGCCAGGGTCCAGAGGCCCTGAGGACCAAGACGCACCTGAAACAAGGGCTCAGGAGCACTGGAGGCAAGGCAGCTACAAAGTCCTAGCAAAATCAGTGCACAACGGGGAAGACAGACGTGCGTCCACTCCCCACAACTCTGTGCCCCCCTATCTGCACCCGTGACAGAGAACGAGGTCAGTCTGTGCCCTGCACTTCCTCCAGGCGGTGCCCTGCCTGTCAGACCAGGCACACGACCCTGCGCCCCTGTCCTCAGCTTCTCCACCCGCAGACTGAGGGGGCTTCAGGGAACCAGACCCTCTAAGAGGAAGCCAGACAGATCTGTGCTTGTCTTCTTGATCCAAAGCCACCTGAATGTGGAGCTGAAAGGCAGGGACACCCTGCCCACCCCTCCAAAAAAAGCAAAGATAGAGAACAAGAGAAACTGCAGACAGAAGTAGAGTTGACTCGAGGGGCTTCAGGTGTGATTTAAATGCCCACACCTGGTCCTCGGCGAGACACGACTTCACCTCTCACTCGCTCTCAGAAGCAGGATTTGGCTTTGTGGTTTTTTTTCTGGAATGGGGGGAGGGGTGCTGGAGTCACCCTCCTTCTCCTGGCGTCCCTTGGCCCCACGAGGCAGGGGACACACCCACAAATCATGCCAGGATGTGAATTCAAGAGGGGCCAGAGGCAAATTCTGTGGAGGGCCTGTCAGCCATGTCACCGTGATGGGCATGAAAAATGCAGTAAACCAGCAGTTAAGGTCACACCATCGTCATCAGGACCTCGGTGCCAGTCATCACATGGTCACCAAGGTGTCTCCCCTGAGCTTCAGGCTGGAAGCAGGCAGACCCGTCTGCCGTGGTGGCTGGAGTCAGGCTTTCCCTGGAGGAGAGAGAAGAAGCCAGTGGGACAGGCATGGGGAAGATGGCATCAAGGCGTGGACGGGCACCGAAACGGAGACCCGGGCTGCCGCAGCCCCACAAGGGCCT
This sequence comes from Okapia johnstoni, assembly GCA_024291935.2. Lineage (NCBI taxonomy): Eukaryota > Metazoa > Chordata > Mammalia > Artiodactyla > Giraffidae > Okapia > Okapia johnstoni. The sequence goes on along the minus strand of JAGTYA010000028.1, from coordinate 2,573,891 downwards.
CCCTTTCCTTAGGACTTCCCATGTGAGCAGCTCTTGGGAGGAAGTCCAGCCCGGGGGGCTGCTCTGAGGGTCTCTGTCCACGGAGCCCACGGAGAGGGGCCTTCTGACAGCGGCTATGTTGCTGACCAGCGGCTGTCCCCTGCGCCCTTCTTCCTCAGGGCTCCCTACCCCCGGGCCTTTTTATTCCCTCTTTACAGAAGGGAAATACAGGTCGGGGGTCCATGGGGCATGCACGGAGCCAGGATGAGACACGGCTGTTCCCTCAAGGACTCGCCTTCGGTTGATATAAGGCAAGCGGGCCCCAGAGGCTGCAGGCGAGAGGCTGTGATTGAGGCTTGCGGCCGGGTCTAGACAGGATGGCCAAGCCCACGTCTCTGTGCCAGCAAGGGGGCTCCGGGGCGGATGAGGCTGAACCCCAGCCCAGCGTTAGAAAGAGCTGACAGAGACCTCCCTGGGGGCGTCCAGGTTAAGACTGAGCTCCCACTGCAGGGGGTGCGGGTTCAATCCCTGGTCGGGCAGCTAAAATCCCACATGCTGCACGGCATGGCCAAAATAAGTAAATAAAATAACTTTTAAAAATTTTATTTATTGACTTATTTATTTTTGGTTGCACTGAGTCTTGGTTGCTGAACCCAGGCCTTCTTGAGCTGTGGGCGCCACTCTTCAGCCGCAGTGGTAGGCTGCAGCTTCTCATTGCGGTGGCTTCTCTAGATGCAGAGTGTGGGCTCCAGAGTGCCAGGTTTCAGTCGCTGTGGTTCCTGGGCTCCAGAGCACAGGCTCAGTAGTCATGGGGCATGGGTTTAGCTGCCCCACAGCATGTAGGTGGGATCTTCCCAGACCAGGGATCGAACCCATGTCTCCTGTGTTGGCAGGCAGGTTCCTAACCACTGTACCACCAGGGAAATCTCAAAATAAGTAAATTAAAAAAATGTTTTTAAATAATAGAGACCTATTCTCTCACCAGCGAGGAGGCCGGAAGCCTGAAACCCAGGTGTCGCAAGGCTGGGCTGCCTCTGGAGGCTGGGGTGGTGGCTGGGGAGTCTTTGCTGTCTCTTCAGCCTCTGGTGTCACCAGGCATTCTCAGTATTTCTCAGCCTCCCTCCTGTCTCTGCCCCACTCACGACATGGCCATCCTCTCTGGGTGTCTCTCTGTGTCCTCACCACTTAAAAGGACATGAGTCATATGGACCCAGGAGGCTCTCATATCAAGATCCGTAACTAATTGCATCTGCAACAACCCTAGTTCTAAATAAGGTCACAGCCACAGGCTGTGGAGGACATGGACTTGGGGGAATGCTATTCAGCCCACCACAGACCCCTTGGGCAGGTAAACGCCTATGGACTCGCTTTCCTGTCTGCTGAGGCAGGAGCCTCCCTCTGGGAAAAGTCTGGATTTCCCTCTCTGCTCACATCCAGGGCTGTGGGAGGGTTGTGGAGGGGGTTCCCTTGGATGACCTCGGGTCCCAAAGAGTGAGGTCTGCCCGAAGCACACCAAGCGTGTCTCAGGACTAGAACGGTCCCCAGGGAAGTTCCTGGCGGCAACACACACCCTTACACAACCCCTCCCAGCAGCTGCCAGAGAGGACACAGACCGCTCCCGTCACTGTCTGCCAACCCCGGCTTGATGCAGCCACAGGCAGGAGCCCAGGGCGTGGTCATCAGGTTTGGGATTTTTTATCCCTGGTGCTCCTACCACTCCTGAAGCTGTTCTCCAGCCCAGCGCTCTGCGGTGCAGCTGGGGACTTGGAATAGACCTTGCACATCCTCCCCGTGACCCAGGGACCTGTGTCCCAGAGCATCTGTGTTTACAATGGGACAGGGACTAAATGCTTGCTTCGGGTGGGAATTAATAGCAAGCTTATGATACTTAATAGGAACCAGACGGTACCCCACAGGGTCTCACCCAGAGTGGCACCAGGCTTTCCAGTCCTTCGGGGGAGGGGAGTAGGGTAGGTGACCTGAAGCGGGGTCTGCCCACCGATGGGGGCCCCCGGGCAGAAATGAGTCACAGCCCCACGACTTCCAGAATCTCCCTACACCTTGTCGTTCGGAAAGTGAGGGCAGCATAAACCCCATCTGAGCCCTGCTCCTCTCTTCCAGAACTTTCTTTCTGACAGGCCACTCTGTCGTGTTGTTTTCTATGCTGACCAACAAATTTAGCATCTTGGCCCAGTGTGGAGCTGGGCACACTGGAGCTTAGCTTCCTGGAGCTTAGCTTGGGGTCAGCCAGGATGGGGGACAGGGTCACCTGAGATCTGGGCACCCCTCCCAAGCTCCATGGCTGCTGATGTTTCATTGCATCTGTAAGGTGGAGGCCCCGTTTTCTTGCTGGCTGCCAGCTGGGACCCTCAGCTCTGGAGGCAGGCAACTCCTTTGCAGATGGCCCTCACAGCCCCATTGCAATGCACTGTTGGCTCTCTTCCGGGCCAGCAAGGAGACTCTCTCTGACTTCTGTAACTCCCTCCTAGACCCACTGTTATGGACTGTGTGTCCCCACAAAATTCCTGTTGCAATCCTAACCTCCCCAGGTGATGGTATTACGAAGTGGAGCCTTTGGGGTAACTAGGTCATAAGGGTGGGATCGTGCCCTTAGGAAAAGAGACACTATCTGCCCCCCACACGTGAGGACACCGAGAAACACTGCCATCTGCAGGCCAGACACCAGATCTGTTGGTACTTTGGCCTTGGACTTCCAGCCTCTGGAATGCTGAGAAATACATCCACTGTTTAAGTCACCTAGTCTGGGGTCTTTATTGCAGTAGCCCATGCTAAGCCACTCACTTTGTACTGTTGTGTTTTATTTGCAGGAGCGGGGGCTGCACTGGGTCTTAGTTGCAGCATGCAAGATCTGTTAACAGTTCCCTGACCAGGGATCAAACCTAGGCCCCCTGCGTTGAGACTGTGGAGTCTCAACCACTGGACCACCAGTGTGTGCGTGCTAAGTCGCTTCAGTCATGTCCGACTCTTTGCGACCCCATGGACCATTGGCCACCAAGCTCCTCTGTCCATGAGATTCTCCAGGCAAGGGTACTGGAGTGTGTTGCCATGCCCTCCTCCAGGGCATCTTCTCGACCATGGGATCAAACCTGCATCACTTACATCTCCTGCAATGGCAGGTGAGTTCTTTCCCAGTAGAGCCACCTGGGAAGCCCACTGGACCACCAGGGTAGTCTCTTATTTGGTTTTTATTGCAGTGAAATTCACATAACATAAAATTAACCATTTTAAAGGAAACAATTCAGCAGTATCTAGTGCATTCACAGTATTATGCAACCATCACCTCTGTCTGGTTCGACAGTGTTTATCACCCAGATAAACCCCACCTGAATCGGCGAGGCCCACCCCAAACGCTCTTCCTTATGATGAACTCAAAGATAACTGAGTAGCAAGTAAGTCACAAGGATGACATCCATCAGGTGCACATTTAGCGTGAGGGGGTCTTACAGGACACGCACACCAAGGACGGGAGACCAAGGGGCCATCTCAGAATTCTGACTACGATGCCTGTCCACCAAGGACAAGCCCTGAGGGTCTGCTTCCCCCTCTTCTCCAAGCTGGTATCCACTTGAATGCCTCAACCCACAACACGGGCGCCCAGGGCCTGAGCCACACACAGACGATCCTGGGGTGTGTGCTTGGCCAGCTGCCGGTAACTCGTGTCCTGCCTTGGCCTTGGTTTGCTCAGCTGTAAAGCTACCCTGTAAATAAAATAGGGCCAGTTGGGCATCTGCCTGATGCTGGCAGTGCACTCAGGACTTTCAACACATTCTCAGTACTCACAACTACCAATTCCTGGTACAGAGCGAGTGCCCAGGAAATGCGAGTGGTCATCTCCCTCCTTTCCTTCTTTCCAGTTCTTTCTAATCTCTCAGCTTTGGGGCTCTTTCTGAGCCCCGACGAGGAGTTCCAGGAACTCCCTGGGATAAAGGGAATCCTGGACTTTTCTCCTCCTCCTTCCTGCAGGCCTTGCCCAGGACTCTGGGCCCCCAGTGATGCTCTGTCCTCGCCTGTGTGCATCTCCCCACTTCACATCCGACAGGACCAGGCAGCGGTGAAGGCTCCCCCCACCCACTCTCCACCAGAGTCCAGACAGTGGGACCAGGGGTCAGACAGTTTCTGGATGCCTCCCCCGCCAAAATCAGCATGGTTGGCAGAGGGGTCCGCCTGCTCCAACAGCTGTTCCCTTCTCCCCCCTGTCCCATGGGAGGCAGACGTCCCTGCATTGGTTGCTCCTCTCCAGACAGGCTTTGCATCAGATATCCATCCTTCCCAGGGGCAGACGGAAACGGGTGATAGGATCTGACCTGCGGGCGGCTGTCGGGTTGGAGGCTCTTCCCTGGGCACTCAGAGCCACCCGGGAGGCCTTGGAGGGATCGACTGGAGAACAAGATCTCTGATTGTTCTCCCCGGCCTGACTGCGGCCTCTCTCCCGTCGCTCGGCACCCTGGTGTATGGAATCATCCTGGCAACGGTTTTGCATTAACTGCCTTGGTTGACTGGCTGTTTTGGTTCAGCTCTTCCAAGAAAGCACAGGCAATGTGGCTCAGATTAACCAGGAATTCCTCGGCCTCAAAGCCTAGAGCTTGGCTCTGAGCAGAAGGGACCCTAGCCTCTTGTCTGATGGCCCTGGCTGCCTGGGCAGTGCCTGTGCTGGGGGTGAGTTTAGAGGAGTCTCCTGATTTCTGAAAGGCGGTGCTGAGCGTCTCAGGGAAGCAGGCTTGGGGAAAGGGACAACGCATGAGGCCAGTGGTCTGCAGTCCATCGCGCCTGGAGGGTTTCCTTGGCTTTCATGGGTCTTCCTGGTGGCCATAATGCGCAGAGGCCCCAGGGAGCCAGGACTTCAGAGCCAGGCTCTGCCCTCAGCTGTCAGGAGATACACCCAGGCAGCCCTCGTCCAGAGGGTGGTGCCCTGCCTCCAGACCCCAGCACACTGGCCAGCCTCCAGGAGCTGTCCTGGGCTTGGACCAGCGGGCCCAGCTTCAGACCCCACCCAGGGTTTTGAGCAAGTCTCTCCTCCCCAGGCCAGCTTGCCACCCTTGCCCTGGCAGTGGACCAAAGAGTCTCCAAGGGGAGCAGGGTGCGGTGGGGTGGGACGAACCATGAGGAGCTGCTGTACCCGGCCAGTGGACACTGTGTCTCGGACACATGCCCAGCCCAAGGCTCCAGCAGCCCAAGACCCAAAATGTCCCAGAGCACAGTTCGCGTCAAAGACAAAAGCCCAGCGTGAGGGCTGTGGTCCAGGGTCTAGCAAGGGCCTGGGGCTGCAAAGGGAGAGCTCTGGCACAAAAGGACACAGGCTGGTGTTCTGACTGTGTTTTCTTAGATTCCATGCTTGCCTGTGTGGCACCATTAATCTCAGGGCCAACCTGCCAGCCACAGCTGTTTACATCTGCCCTGGACCCAGAGCCCGCATTGTGAATCCCTCCACTTCCAACCCTCCCACCATGCCAATGTCGACCCCCTCCCCCTGCTCAAGTCACCCAGGCCAGGGACCTGACAAAGAGGGTCAGCCCCTCTGCCAGAACTATTCACACTCACCCATCCGGGGCTGTCCCCCTTGTCCTGCCTTTGCCTGGGAAGCCCCAGCCAAGGCTGTGATCTCAACTTCCCTGGCTTCTTTCCTCCTCCTGGGCCAACGCTGGTGCTTCCCCAGGTGGCTCAGCATGGCATGGCATGCCCCTTCTCTCTTGGGAAATGCAAATAATAAAAATATTCTTTTTGGAACTTCCCTGGCAGTCCAGTGGTTAAGACTTCATGTTTCCACTGCAGGGGGCATTGGTTCCATCCTTATCAGGGAACATCAGATCCCACATGCCAGCACAGCACAGCCAAAAATAGATAAATGAATAAAAGTTATTTTAATGGCATCGACCTCTCTGTGTCATCACTCAGTCCATTCACCTCCATGAATGAAAACCCCAAGGGCACAATTTGAGACCGTTGGTTCGCAGCCTGGACCTTTGGATCTAATTGCAGGTCCTAGATGTCCACAACCGGATGGAAGTCAGAAGCAAGTACAACCTGCAGGTGGTTTCTAGAGCCCAGCCGAAGTTGGGAAGAATTCACTGACCTTCAGAAGCACCAGGGACCCCAGAGGTGCCGTAGTTCCTGAGACTCTAAGGAGCAGAGTGTGCCCACGGGGGCCACACACGCCCCTCCGGCGTGTTAGACTGTGCATCTCCACCCAGCACCAGCCCCCGACCCCCACGTCTTGTATAAGAAGCCCCAAGACCCTCTTCCCAGAACCTGGAGCCCCTCCACCTGTCAACCCACTCTTCAGGGCATGTCTTGCTCAGAACCGTGCCCCACTTCCAGGTGGTATTGGCCCCACAGAGCCGGTCCAGGGCCATGCACAGCTTGGTGCAACTGAGTAACGAGGTGTGTGGACTCGAAGCCACCTCCCGTGGTACGGGTCTGCATGGGTCCATCCTGGAACTGGACTCTCTGACTGTGATGCCTGCGCACGCTGGCCCCTCGGAGGCCCAAGGAGCCCACGTCCCCCTCCTCCCTCTCCCCACGGGGGCAGTGTGACCCACAGGCTCCTTCCCCTCTGAGAGGCCAGGACCCTCCTTGCATCTTAGATGCAGACGGGGCAGGCAGGAGGGACGAGTGAGTGACTGAGGGCACCGTGGCGGGCGCACCCCTCCAGCCAGTCCCATCGTGGACCAGAGTGGTCAGGCTTGCCCCAGGAAGTCCATCGGGAGACAGCCCTGCCCATCCTGGGATCCTCGGAGGGGACGTGTCCCATTCACGGCTGGCAGCAGGGCCAGAGCTCGGCCAGGGCTGTTCGGTCTCTTTCTTCAGAATGACACAGTCGCTTCTTTCTCTCTGACGTGGAAGTCTCTCCTTCTGGCCAAGACAGAGTAACAGGGGCTGAATTTACCCTTCTGCCTGAAACAAGTGAAAAACGGGACAAAACCCAGCAAAACTGTGGTTTTCAGACATTGGACAGCAGGCAACACCAGTGTAGCTGAGAGACAGGAGACAGGCAGGTGAGTCCCTCACTCACCCCAGCTTGCTGCCTAAGGGGCAGGGAGAGGAACAAAGGCCAGCCAGGCGACTCCCCAGAATGGAGAGCTGGGCTGAGCATTCCGGGACCAGGCAGCTGGAGAAGAGAGACCTGCAGAGGCCCCCGTCTCAGCTGAGGGCTGGAGGCGCAGGTATGTATGGGACGTATGGCTGGGATCAAGGCACCTTCCTGACAGCAGAGCCGGCTCCGTGAGAAGGTCTCCCACATGAAGGGGGCTCACTTCACGACCCTGAATGGTGCCCCCACTTAACTTCCATCCCGGTCCATCTACGGTCAGTGTTCCTTAATGATTCCTTCACGTCCTTGGAGAACTAACATCCTCCAGAACTTTCTCTCTGACCCATCCCTGTACTGCTGAGTTTTCCATGGAAGCCTTTCTATTTTTAATGAAGGTGAAATTCACATGACAAAATAAACTATTTTGAAGTGAGCAACTCAGCGGTGTTTAGTACATTCACAGGGTTATGCAGCCACCACCACACCCATTAAGTGCTCACCCCCAGGCCCTGCCCCCCATCTCCGAGCCCCTGGAAACCATTGATCTGTTTCCTGTCTCTGTGTATGGGCTTGCTGTTCTGGAAATTTCACATGCATGCAATCATAAAATATGTAACCCTTTGTGGCTGTCTTCTTTCACTGAGTTTTTTCCAAGTGTACTAATGTTGTTGGTTTGTCACTGCTTCATCCTTTTTTATGGCTGAATAGTATTCTATCTTATGGATGGACCACAGTTTGTTTATTCTTTCATTCATTAATGGACACGAGTTGATTCTACCCTTTGGCTCTTGAGAAGAGAGCAGCCATGAACAATGGTGTACAAAGTTTTATTTGCACACTTGTTCTCCACTCTTCTGGGTGTACCACGGAGGGCTTGTTCCACAGGCACAGTTTCCTTACCCAGCCCTCCCTCTCCTGACCTCCTCTGTCTGCCGCCCACTCGAGGCACCTGCTGCCCCCGCCCCTGTGCTTTTCCCATTACTTTGGAAGGTGGTCCCTCTCCTCAGGGAGCATAAGGTGGACACTCAGGAAAGAGAGAAAGTAACTTCAGAGCCAGAGAGCCCCGGGGAGGAGCACAAAGGGCCCCACAGATGGCAGGAGGATGAAAGTCAAACTGCCGGCACTTAGAACCTCCCTGGCGGTTCAGTGGTTAAGACTCTGTACGCCCAAGGCAGGGGGCCCAGGTTCGTTCCCTGGTCAGGGAGCTAGATCCCACATGCCCCAACTAAGAGTTCACATTTCACAGCTAAAGATCCGATGCGGACAAATAAATAAATTATAATAATTGTTCAAAAAGTTGCCAGGACTTTCTGGGGCTCCTCCCCTCATCTAGAATTAGGAAGCACGACAGAAAAGGATTTTGGGGTCAATGGGAAGGCTGGATCTGGGTCTCCAGCCTGATATAGGGGCCACTCAGGCCCTCAGGGTCTGCTCGGGTTCTCCAGTGCCTGTAAGGCTCAGAGTGGAGAACGCTGTCCTCGCTCCACTGGAACCAGTACCAACCATGGCTAGAAGGACATGAGGGGAAGGCACCCCCAAGGTTGAAGCAGCCACCTCCCCAAACGGCTCCAAGCCCCTCCCGGACACCCAGGGCTTTGAAGAGCCTTCAGCCCCACCCCATCCCCATCCCCTTCTCCACTGGGAGGAACAGGAAGAGGGTAATTGAATCAGCATTGCTCACTCCGTCTGGAACATTCCAACATGGAAAACCCACTGAACAGCTGGGGAAGCAATTTAGGGGCTTTAATTAAAGGCCGATGACTCTCCCATGGAGCCCCACCCCCACGCACAGCCAGGAGGACCCCCACGGCTGCCCTCAGTGCCTTCCGAGGCCCAGCTGGGTACCTGGTGCTGGGCGCTGGCCCTTCAGCCTGATCTCCGTGGGCAGCAGGTTGAGCAGAGCAAGCCTGTCCACCTTTTCTCCTCACTGCTTCCAGACTGCCTGCTGAGTGGGGCCTGGCCCCCAAACCAGACAAGCTAGGGCCCCCGCCAGCTTTACATCCAGGAGGCTTCGGGAAGAAGAAGGGGGTCACATGGCAGGCTTGTGAAAGGAACTCCAAGCACCTCTTGGGAGGAAATGAGCCAGCTGAGAGCTCAGCTGTGGGGCCTACGGCTGCCTCCGTCTCAGTCAACACCTTCTGCAGGGAACAGCATCTCCAGCAGGGGGAACAGCACATGCAAAGGTTCTGAGGCAAGCAAGGTCCTGGTGGGTGAGAGGAGCCAAGTGGGAGAAGCCTCAAGGCTAGCTAGCGAAGGACAGAGACCAGGTGGAAGGACGCGTCTCGGAGGGCCCTAACAGCTGCAGTCAGGCATCTGGTCTTCATTCTAGAAGCAAGAGGGTGGGGAGAAGATTGGAGGGTTTTAAAATAATAGCACCTGGGTTATCCTGAAGATGCCCCTCTGGCCCCTCTGTGTGCAGAGTGCTCATTGCAGGAAAACAGAAGAGGTGCCCCTGGAGCCATCCGCTCAGGAGGTGGCAAAAGTCTGCACAAGGGTAGGTCCAGGGAGATGAGACACACAAGGTCCAGGCTGACCGCAGGGCCAGCTGTCAGGGCTGTCCAGCCTCCCCTCCTGCCCCGTGCCGGCCCTAACTGGGGACTGGGGAGTGGGGCAGAGCTGCCAAGGCTGGTACTCGCCACCCAGCAGGATTCCAAAGCAGGGTGTCGCCCCTCCTCACCATTGCGATAAGCCAGTCCTCCCCCACACCCAGACCAGGAATATGAGTCTGGGGGGGAGGGGGCTGTGGGCACATCCACATCCACCCACGTCGGCCACCGCGTTTCCACCAGCCCTGGCCCAGCCTGGCCATCTGACACGGACCCAAGGACTGGGCCAGGGTGTGCCAGGCCTGGGCCTAAGGGGCCCTGGAGATCACAGTCAGGACAGTGTGGACAGCACTGTGGCCAGAGGCAGGTGACAGTCATTACTGAGGGGGCCCTGGGTTTCTGGGGGAAGACAAATGGACTGGGCACCCCAGCCCGCCCCAGTCTGGCCCCGCCTGGTTAAGAGCTGAGCTGGCAGCTGGGCTGCAGCTGGGCATTCTTGCTTGCCCATCCCCAGGGAAGGAAGTTGGATAAACACCATAGAAGTGGGGCACAGAGGGCTGGGGGAGTGGGCGTGCCCTGCAGAGTCTGGTGGGCGGGGCCTGTGATGGTCAGAGCCTGGGGAGTGATGCAGGGCTGTGCAGGGAGCTGCCTGGAGGCTGTCAGAAGAACCACTCTGCACACAGGAGTCCCCCACACCCGCTGCCTGGAGAGTCCACCAGGTTTCCAGGAGTAGGCGTCCACCGGGCACAGGGACGCAAAGAGAGCTGGGATCGCGGGTGCAGCCCAGACAACCACACAGACTCATCTCAGGTGGGCAAGCTGGGGCCTCCGCTTCCCCACCTGGAACAGGGGATGGCCCAGCTCGGCCTTCCCAGAGAAGAGAGCCCAAGGGTGGTCTCCAGAGTCACCAGGGCAGAGCTGTGTGTCACCGAATGGGCCCCAAACCTCTCTGAGCCCAAGTTGCTTGCTTGTGACAGGCAGCCAAGCTCACTGCTCGCCTCAAGGGTTGGATAAGGATCGGGTTTCTGTCCACTCTTGGCATGAGTCATCCCCAGTCACGTTAGCCGGTATGATCATCCCCAACTCCGGAGGATCTGACCTGGTGGCTCAGATGGTCAAGAATCTGCCTGCAGTGCAGGAAACCTGGGTTCTACTCCTGGGTCAGAAAGATCCCCTGGAGAAGGGAATGGCAACTCACTCTAATATTCTTGTCTGGAGAATCCTATGGACAGAGGAGCCTGGCAGGCTACAGTCCATGGGGTCACAAAGAGTCGGACACTTTCCACTCCTACCTCCAGGAGGTGGCACCTCCAACCCTCAAGGGTTCCTAGAAGAATACAGATGCCAACTTTATTTTGTAAATTTTTCTCTCCGGCCAGCGTGTGCCCAGAGTCTGTTCCAGCCGGGTGATGGGCATAAATTAAGGTCACTGAGCGCCCCCGGGCAGGGTGTGGGCCCCGGCCCCATCAGTCCCAGCCGAAGTCCTGGCCAGTCATCTGGTAGAACTTGCGGTTGAAGGGCTGGTAGAAGGCCCGCAGGCGCTGGACCACGGCCTCGGGCACGCGCGGGTGGGGCCGGCCCTTGGACTTGCCCAGGCAGCGCGGCCGGCCGCTGCCCTGCGCCTTCTTGAGGCAGGGGAAGCCCTTGGTGGCATTGAAGTAGAAGTGCTTGTCCGTGACGACCCGCTTGAGGCCCAGGAAGTCCTGCACACGGCCCAGCTCCCCAGCAGGGTCACTGACTAGGCGCTCGCCGCTGACGAAGAGAAAGCGGGACAGCGGGAAGTAGCGCAGCCAGTTGTCCAGGTGCTGCGCGTACAGGCCAATGCGCACTGCACTCCAGGCCGTGTCCACAGGGCCCAGGCCACGGTGGAAGGCCAGGGCACTGAAGCTGGGCAGGCCCGGGGTCTTAGAAAGGGTCTGCGTGTAGTCGGAGATGGCCCGGGTCACGGGGTTCCGAACGACCACGATCAGCTTCGTAGCCGGGGACATGCTGTGGATGCGGCGCGGGGCCTCTCGTGTCACGAAGTAGCTGGGGGTCTTCTCCAGGGTGATCTGCCCATCCAGGGTGCGGGGCATCAGGCTCCTGCAGGATGGAGCATGGAGAGGGGTCGTGAGCAGGTGCTGGCCCTCCTCCCACGCTAGATCTGCCCCAGGGCCAAGACTAACCTCTCCCACCAGGGAAGCCCCAAACCTACAAGGTAGCTGAGCCTCCCCCTTGTCCACCCTGCCAGGCCCACCCATCCTAAGTGCCTGGGTGGGCAGCCTGGGGTGTGGGCTGTGAGGGTTACCAGTCTCGGCACAGGCTGGAAGTGGGGCCCATCCTGCAAGGCTGCTCACACCCCCACAGGGATCAGCTGCACCCCAACCCTGACACAGTGCCTCTCACCCCAGACCCAGAGCTCATGAGGCCAAGGGCCCCAGGCCTGCCGCCCACAAGGCTCCACCTGCCCCTCCCACCCCCGCAGGCCCCTGAGCTGTAATTACCCAGGTCACACTCTCATTAAGTGGCTGATGGCGTCCCCTGAATTAGGTCATTAGTTATTGACCAGTGTCCCCAGCAAAGGGCATCCCGCCTTCCTCTCCGTCACTCCCCCCCATTGCCCCTCCCCGCCTCTGAAGGCAGCCCTGCTAATTCTCCCCAACCAGCTCCCCACCCCCCAGAAAGCTGAAAGCCACAGCCCAGCCCAGGACACTGCAGGAGTTAATAAGGCGCCCTGAGGACCCATCTCTAGACCCCAGCTGCCCAGTTGCCCAGACCCCACTGGGAACCCAGTGTGCAGGGCTGCATGCAGCCTTCTCACCAGCCCCTCTCTCTGGCCCAGGGCTGGGGGGCACTGATCTTATCCCAGGGTGGGTGACAGCGCCCTGACCACCCCAACTGTGGAGACGCCCCTCCTAGCACCCCACCCTGGCAGCGTCCCGAGGCCACCCTGCCAACCAGGTAGAGCTGGGTGGGGCGGGGCAGGGTGCAGCAGTGGGCCAGCTGAGCAAACAGATCCGAGGGAGGGCAGAGAACTAGGTCAACAGAGGCAGAGGCTGGGACCTGTGCTCCAGAGAAGGGGGGGTCTCTACCCACTTCTCTAATAGAGCTGCCCCGCCCCCACAGACAGACCCGAGGACTGGGCCCCCCAGGAGGGTGACACACAGGACAGAACTGAGGTCTCAACCAGCCTAGTGACCCCCAGACGCGGCCGCGGGGAGGCAGTCTCCTCTGCTGCTCTGCTGGGTGGACAGACACACGAGTTCAGGTGCCAGCTTGGAGGATGCTGATATCAGGACCGGAGAATGTGCACATGGGGGTCCCAAGGGTCCTGCCACTCCCCCGACACCACCCATTTGGCTCAGGGGAGTGGGGTAGGCAGTGTGGTCTGCTGGCTATAGGAGCTGCCCCCATCCCTTGAAATAAAGCCCTGCGCAGAGCTGGTCTACAGAAGTCATGGGGGACAATTCTGCCCCCGCATGTCCCAGGAGTGAGCTGGGACTCCTTCCACACCAGTCACTGCCCCATATATAGACAGGCACACTGAGGTTCAGAGACGGAGCAGGAAGTGCTGGGGAGGGCATGGGCCCCCACCCCACCCCTGTGCTGCAGCTGCTGGGAGGCGGTGTCAGCCCGAATGCACGTGGAGACTGCACCAGCCCTGCCTGCGGGGTGAGTTCAAAGAGACTGGGGGTGGGGACAAGGTCCAGAGCGGAGTCCAGGGCTGCAGCCTGGGATGGCCAGCTCAGGGAACCCCCCTTCCCACAAGAGAGAGGCCAGAAGAAGGGGGGTTCCCCATACTGGACCTCGATGCTGAGACCCACAGACAGAAGCCAGTGCCCACAGACCCCAGAAGTCAGTGCCCCCAACAGGGAGGGAACCAGCCCTGACTGCTCTGGGACCCTCCTCCCAGACCTGACACCCCTTCCCACCCCCTTCCTCCCCAGGTGCCTGGTGACCCCAGGAGCACCCTCTGTCCCCAGACAGGCCGCCCCAATTCTGAGCAGCCCCACCCCCTCACGCCTGGGGGGAGGGGCTGCAAGGAAGCCAGGGACACTGAGCCTTAGTGCCCACCCACTGTTGCTTTCTCTCCCAGGAAGGGGGAGGTGCCCCACCGTGGAAGGGGGATGGGATGGGGTGGGGTGCCCACTCTTGCCACACAGCAGCTTGGAGAGCTAAGATCTTTGGGATCAATGACGCGCCCTCCCCTCCCCGGGCCTCAGAAGTCTGTCCCCCAGGCAGGTGCGCAGGGAGGAGGGTGGGGGTGGGGGTTCCTGGGGGGTGGGAGAGAAGGGGGAGAGGATGAGAGGGGCAGGACTCTGACCCCCACACGGCCAACATCTGACGGGCTGCTCCACGGACACGGGCTCCCTGCTCATTTGGTCTGCATTTCCCTGCGGCTTCCATCCAGCCTGGGTGACTCCCCCCTCTGTCTCTGACTCAGGACGCCCCTCTGCCTTGGGGGGCCATCCATGCCCCCCTCAGCCCCCTTCTGCCCCGGACCCCTCTCTGTCTCAGCCTCCCTCCACCTTGGCGCCCCTCCTCTGTGTCTCACACCTCACCTGGGCCCCATCCTGTGGGGCCTGGGACTCATCAGAAACCAGCTAGGGTTCCCATGTGAAAACAGGAGAGTGCCAGGAGCCAAGGGGGGTCCCTGACCTGCACCCCTCCTGGCCTCTCTGCTTTTCCAAAATGCCACAGTCAGAGTATGGCCCCCACTTGCCCCCAGACTGGATACTCCCACTGAACCGAGATTTTGGGGTTCTTGAGTGGCCCCAGCCTCTGCCAGACAGAAGGTGATCGGTGAGTCAGCGAATGGATGAACAAGTGCTGTGTGAGACACTTTAGGGACCCAGTCCCCAAGGAGGAGGACCCTCAAGAGCCTGAGGGAGGAGCTGAGGCCCAGGGAGGGGGACTGGTTTGGCCAAGGTCAGCTTTGAGCAGCCCAGGATGCCTGCCGAGGCCGATGGAAGGGCCCGAGATACCGCCTGGTCACAGCCCAGGAGGAACGGTTGTCCCCAAAACCCAACTGGGGCATGAGCCACTCCTCCTCTGCTCACTGCTCCAAACCACCGCCCAGAAAGAGCCCTGGAGGCTGGGTCCAGGGTCCTGAGAGCAGACCCGGCCTGGGGGTTGGGCATCCTGTTTGCAGCTGGGAAGACTGAGGTGGGAGGAGGGAGGGTGGATTTCAGAGGCTCAACGCACACACACAGCTGGTGGGAAAGACAGTCAGGTTCAGGGACACAGGTGTCTGTGAGCAACACCAAGCCCAGCTGTGCACGTGTTGGCACGTCCCTTGGAGGGCACGTGGACTCATGCCCTCCAGAAGCTCAGGCCTGCACCAGCCAGTGAGAGGTCAGCACTAGCCAGCCCCAAGGGACAGCTCCAGATTAAAGGGGCAGGAGGGAAGTTGCCCACCCCTTCCCCCACGGAGGCTGGGCTGAGGAAGGACTCCTCCTCCACCACTTAAACAGACTGGAATCCCCCCACTTTCATCTCGGGCCTCAGGAATGCCAGTGGCCCAAGAACCCACCCCAGAGCTGAAGACCTGACCCGGAGTCTGGGTCCAGCTGGATTCCTCTCAGGCCCCTTAGGCTCCCCAGACCAGTCCCCCAGAACTGGAGTGTGTGCCCAGGGAGGGCCCATCTGGATGGGGGTCTCAAGATCCCCAGGTCTTTGAGAACCCTTTTAGGTCTAAACCCAGCTCTAGACGCCCCTGCAGCCCCTCCCTCGTTAGCTGATCAGGGCCAAGCTCTGAGGTTTGCACTTTGGTGACCAGTGTGCCCTCCCCCACCTTCTCCTTCTCCTTCTCCCTCCCCTCCCCCTCTTCCTCCTGTGCACAGAAGTGGTAAGTGAAGGATGCTCTGGGATGCTGGAGCACTGTCAGAATGGGCAGTGGTCTCTCCATAAGCACCGAGAATGCAGGGATTCAGACACTCGGGTCCAAGGAAGGACCCACCTCCCCCATCACCACACAAATTCCCAGACCCCTAAAGACAGCCGCCCTTCAGAGTTCATGAGCCAGACCCCTAGTTCTCAGTGGCAACCCTGCAAATCCTTGAGTGATTCTGATGCAAAAAGCAAAGATAAAAAGGGAGGCAGGGTGGAATCTGGGTGCAGAAAGCCTGGTAAACATGGAGGTAAAGAGTCTGGGTCCTGCCACCCTCTACTCGCCGCTTGTTCACCAGGTGGCTGTGGGCAGGGTCCTCGCTGCCCTTTAGGGGCTAGGCTTGGGGATGAGGTGGGTGCTACAGGGAGTGGGGTGACTCACTCTCCATCTGTAAGCTCTTATTTTCCAGAAGGAAGGTATGGGGCACCGAGGCGGACTTGTGCCCGACAGACAGAGGCAACAGGCAGGGCCTCACGCTCACTCTTCATGCGAACCTCCGCAGGGAGGGGCCGGTGTTCGATCAGCCACCAGGACAGGCTACTTCAGCGAGGGCTGGTGCCCCCCTCATTCCTCCACACCGGAATACTGGCCATACCAGGTGGGAGTGAGGGCAGCTACAGAGCCCCGTGACATGAAGTTGGGGTCCCAGTTCCCATCCTGGACACTGACTCAAAGGCACCCTCCTCTTTTGTAAAGACCAGACTTTCTCCAGACCCTCAGGACTTCGGAGAAGGATTCCTCTTTCCAGGATCAGGGATCTTGGGGTGGGAATGGGGTGACAGATACTTCTAGGAGGCTGCAAGGAACAGGGAGGCCCCTCCCTAAGGTAACTGACCAGAGTTCAGACAGGCTTTCCTTCCCCAAGTGATGCAGCAGAGAGGGGCGACTGAGCACGAAGCATTTCCAAAGCACCTCAGACCCCACTGGCTCGAAACTACGTCTCAGCCGGAATCACACTCTAGCCCCCTAACCAAGGCTTTCCCTGGAGTTTTCAAAGTTTCTGGGAGCTCACGGCCACCCATCTTCTTTTCCATAAAATCCGCTGCAGGAAGTCAAATCTCAACCCGCACTCAGGTTAGTTTCAGCCCCAGAAGATACCCGGAGTCCTAGCCCGGCCGAGTCCCCAGCGAGGCCCCTGGAGCGCACCACGCCGTTTCCCGAAGGCACCCGCCAGGAAACCGATGCGGCGGACAGGCCCGGGCGCTCACCGGTACCAGGCGAGGCCGCGCTCGTAGCACCTGTCGAAGAAGTGGGACTCCGAGCCGAGCGCGCGAATGTCGGGGTGCAGCCGCAGGAACTCCAGCAGGGCGCGCGTGCCGCCCTTCTTCACGCCCACGATGAGGGCCTGCGGGAAGCGCCGCCGGCCCGAGCCACTGGCCACTGGCAGACCGGGCGCCCGGGGGCTGCGGGATGCGCGGGGCGGCTCGGCGCGCGCAGGGGCTGGCGCGAGGACCCGGCCGGCTGGCGGGCAGCGTCTGGGGAGGGCGCAGAGGCAGTAGGCGCCGAGAACCAGCGCGGCGAACAGCAGAGGCGCACGGGACGCCCGAAGCGCGGCCCCGGGCCCTCCGGCGGTGCCCTGGCTGTCCCCGGCCCCGCCGGCCAGGCCGCCGCTACCTGCCATGGAGCCGCACCGCGCCCAGGCCTGCGAGCGCGGGCTGCAGGAAGGCGCACATCCCCGCCGGCGCCGCGCGCAGCCAGCAGGCGCCCGGCTTCTGCTCTGCGCCCCACTGCCGGGTCTTCTGCGAATGGGGCGGGATCAGTGCGAGGGCGGGAGGCCCCGCCCCGCCCAGAGGCCCCGCCCCGCTTAGACCACTGCTCACCCCGGGACACGCCGGCACCCACGGGCGCCGCGGTACGACTCGGAGCCTCAGACACTAGCCTGACGCGCCCTCTCGGAGACCCCAGGCTCCAGCCCGCTCGGGATGCGGCGGTGGCGGCCGCAGGACGGTGACAGGACTGCGCTGCTGTACAAAGGACCCGCTCCTAGACGGCCGATCGCCGGCCCCGGGCGGCGCGGCAAGTGCGCGGGCGGAGCAAGTGGGTCAAGGTGGCTCGCGGATCCGGTCCTGGTGCTCAGAAGGGCTCCGGGAAGGTGGGAAGTCTGCGGCGGGGACCGGGCGCACCTTGCTGACAATCGGTTTGCTATTGCCCTGCGCCAGGGTCACGGATAGGGCGGTTGGAGAGGACTAGCCAAGTTGATTACCATTTTAAAGTCTGGGAGACATGCTCAGGGGAGACAGGCCCAGTGAAATTCAGACCTCAGTCTCCTGAGCCTTTCCACCTGTCTGTGCGCGCAGCCTAGTCCCCTGGTGTCCCCCTGGGATGTCAGTGACCCATCTCTGACAGCTGGCGAAGGGGCTGTATTGAAGATGTGAAGGATTCGGGAGACCTACCTGTGCTGGGGAAACCAGAAGGAGCGGGTGTCCTTTAAGAGAGCTTCCTCTGAGGGGCAGGGAGACTCAGAGCCCATCCCAGTAACAAGACCTGCTGGGCGCTGGACACTCAGGGAGTTTTCTGATACCCCAGGCTCACTGAGCCCCTAGCACAGGACAAGGAAGGCCGGCCAGGAGAGGGCGAGCACAGCCCCAGGGACACAGAATGGAACCCGCGTCCTCCCTTTGCCTCTTCCCCAGCCTTCCTGGCCTCGGGGCTGGGGCAGGTGGGCATGAACTCCTCGAAGAGGCCAGGTTTCCCCCAGCCACTGCCCAGAGACCAACACCCCAGCTTTTGCTGGTTAATGGGCGGTTCCTGGAACTAATGGTATCCAGACCTAAGAGCACCCTGGAGCACTTCCCCAGGGCAGGGGCCTCCACGACCCGCCTGCAGAGCCAAGGGGTGTAAACCACTGACCAAGGCCCCAACCCAGTTCCCAGATGCCATACCTGCACCTGCTTGTCAAGGCAAGACTCAGCCAGGAGCCCCGTGGGTGGAGTGTTGGCACAGCGCCATCTCGGGGGCATGCCGGCACATGCAGGGTCACAGGAAGTTCTTCTTCTGGTCTAGCTTAAAACAGGATTTGTTCCAGACAGTCTTGTTCTCGTTAGAGCTGCCTGCTCCACCTGCAGCACCCACCCACAACCTCAGCAGCCATTTCTCAGGGCTCCAAACTCCAGCTTTAAAACCTGGTGGCCCCTCTGTCTCCCTGCCCCAGCACCAGCATTGGCTAGGCACTGGCTGTACTCCCTCCTGGGAATGCCTTTCCCTTAGTCCCTGCCCTCAACACACACACACACACACACACACACCTGCTTGAGGACTTTCCAGGAAGAATTCACCAAGAACAGCAGGACACTGAACACGCTGCAGGTGAGGGAGTGATGTCCGGGGACAAGAGTCTGCTCTGTGTTTGGCAGCTGATCCCCATCTCCACCCACCACCTGGCTGTCAGGTGAGTTGTCATCGTTCAGTCACTAAGTTGTGTCTGACTCTCTGTGACCCCATGGACTACAGCTCACCAGGCTTCCCTGTCCTTCCCTATCTCCTGGAGTTTGCTCAAACTCACATCCATCAAGTTGGTGATGCCATCCAACCATCTCATCCTCTGTCACCTCCTTCTCCTCTTGCCCTCAATCTTGCCCAGCATCAAGGTGTTTTCCAATGAGTCAGCTCTTTGCATCCTAGGTGGCCAAAGTATTGGAACTTCAGCTTCAGCATCAGTCCTTCCAATGAGTATTCAGGATGGATAGTTATTCCCTTCTCCAGGGGATCTTGCCAACCCAGGGATCAAACTCGGGTCTCCTGCATTTCAGGCAGATTCTTTAGCATCTGTGCCATCAGGGAAGCCCTCTCAGGTGAGGGGTGGGTGCAGATCTGGGGACATCCAGGGTGGCAGCCTTGGGATGTTTGTTCACCAGTGTATCCCCGCACCTCACGGAGCCTGGTACCCAACAGGCACTCAAAAAAGACCAGCCAGTGGAAGGATGGGAGCGGAGAGAGAGGCTGAGGAAGGATTTCTAGAGGAGATGATGGTGAAGCAAGCAGCAGGACAGCATCCCAGTTGGCTGGGGGAAGGCTCAGCCACAGAGAGCACAGTGATGGGAGCGGGGTGGGGAGGCGGAGGATGGGTAGAGCCAAGGCCGTCCCGGGGGAGTGGGTCCCAGCCTCCTCCTTCTCTAGAGCTTGCCCGCAGGCTCCTGCCAGCCCAGACCTCTGGTCCGTAAAGTGGAAACCTCCATCCTGACTCTGACGGAAGAGCTTCATTGAAACACAATTCCCTTACCATGCAATTCGGCCTTCTAATTTGGCCACCATTTTCAAATTCAACAGTTTTCAGCATATTCACAGTGTTGTACAACCATCACCACAATGAATCCCAGAACATATTCACCACTCCAGAAAGAAATCCCATACCTGTTAGCAGCTCAGTTCAATTCAGTCACTCAGTCTTGTCCGACTCTTTGCAACCCCATGGACTGCAGCACACCAGGCTTCCGTGTCCATCACCAACTCCCAGAGCTTGCTCAAACTCACCTCCATTGAGTCGCTGATGCCATCCAACCATCTCATCCTCTGTCGTCCCCTTCTCCTGCCTTCAATCTTTCCCAGCATCAGGGTCTTTTCCAATGAGTCAGTTCTTCTAATCAGGTCGCCAAAGTATTGGAGTTTCAGCTTCAGCATCAGTCCTTCCAATGAATATTCAGAACTGATTTCCTTTAGGATGGACAGGTTGGATCTCCTTGCTGTCCAAGGGACTCTCAAGAGTCTTCTCCAACACCACAGTTTAAAAGCATCAATTCTCCCCTCCCTCAGCCCCTGGCCACCACTATCTACTTTCTGTCTCTGAATCTGCCTCTTCTCCATGTATCATATACGTGGGATGATACATTATATGACCTTTTGCAGCTGGCTTCTTTCACTCAGCATAGTGTGTTTAAGAGTTGTTTATATTGTAGTGTGAGTGTCAGTGCTTTCGCTCTTTTTTATGGCTACATAATACTCCTCTGTGTGGATGGACCACATTCTGTTTTTCCATTCATCAGTTGGTGAATACTTGTGTTTTTTTCCACCTTTTGGTTACTAAGAATCATGCTGCTGTGAACGTTCATTTATAAAATCACATGGGAGCATAAGTTTCATTTATGTTGGGTATATACCTAGGAGTAAAATTGCCCAGTCAGATGGCAACTATGTTTATCCCTTTATGAAGAGTCCTCTTTCATTTTTTTTTAACTACGTAAAGCTTGTGGGGTCTTAGTTCCCCCACCAAGGACTGAACCAAGGACCCAGCAGTGGAAGTGCCAGATCCTAACCACTGGACAACCAGGGAACTCCCTGAAGCGTCCTTTTGAAGGTTAAATATGGAAGTTTCAGCATCTAAGTGTCCATACTCAACCTCAAGGCTGCTGCCTTCCCTCCTCCCCAGGATGTCTGAATGGCCCCTCCACCCTGCCTTGCCACCAGAGTCCAGCCCCAGCTCCCCACTGGCTGTGTGACCTAGGGATGGTGGATCACCCGCTCTGAGCCACATGGTGAAAAGTCACTTTGGGGCCCCAGAAGAGACCAGGCCGTGGGGGCTCAGGGCGAGTGGCTGTCCCTGTGCCCTGAGAGAGTGGCTTAACCCCTGCCCTGCCTGGTTACACAGGTGTCAACCAGGCCTTTCTGTCCAGTCTGACCTCCCCGGGGGCCCCTTAGCTTTGAGGGCTCCACATGGCCCAATTTCAATTCCCCTTTCACCTCGTCTGGGCCCCGTGCCAAGGCAAATGTCCATCTGCTCACCCTCCCTGGCCAGCCATCAGACACACAGAAAAGTTGGATCTAACACGGCAGCAGGGCCCGAGCAGGGAGAATGTGGAAGAGGAGGTGGACTGAGCTGGGTTAAGTATGCAGCATCCCTGGGGGAGGGCCAGAGCGGGCGATCCCAGGGAGAGAGTCCCGGGAGCAAGGTCGTGGTGGGCGGACAGTCCAGCCTGGCCTCACAGGTCTATGACCAGCTATCCCAGGCTGTGTCTGTGTCTCCTTCGCAGACAGTAATGATTTCCCTGTGGGTGATTTTGATCCCCATCTACCTCCTCTACCTACCCATGCTCTCTGCAAGGCCAGGAATGGGGTCGGTCTTGATCCCTCTGTGGCTCCATGCCTGAGCATGGTGAGTGCCCATGAACCTTTGTTGAGTGGCTGAGTGACCGACTGTGCATGTATGTCTGAGACAGTCTAGGTGTGGATCCCCTCCCCCATGCGCCTCTCCTTCCTAGGCTGTCCCCTCCCCAGCCCAGGCCCCCAGAGGCAGCCTCGCAGAGTGTGCGGCTCCACTCTGGAAAATGATTAATAACACCATTCAGTCCCTCCCTCCGTGGGGCACAGCTGGGGGAGATTTCACACATGCGGGGCTTCCAGAAACTTCCTCCCTGAGAACCACACCCTCACCCCCCAGACCCACTCCCCCACAGCCCTCTGGGATTCCTCAGTCTGCGAGGGGAGCTGAGGGGAGGGGGCTGAGGCCAAGGGTGGGCCCAGCTGTCCTTGATTTGTGTGGGGTTTTTCCACTTCAGATGCCGGATCTGCCTGAGCATATAGAGGATGCGGTTTCCTTCCCGGAGGCACCCCTGAGAGATGTCTCCCCACCTACCCCACCCACCCCCAGAGGCCAGCTCAGTCTGGTAGGGAGTGAGGGGCCAGGAGGCCACGGGAGTTGGGGCATGCAGCACAGCACAAAGCTGGCAGCAAGGGCTTCTCGGTGATGAAGGCAGACTCCAGCCCATCTCTGCCCCTTCTAGAGTGTGACCTCAGCAGGTAGCCAGCCTCTCTGAACTTCACTCTCCTACTTTATAAGGCGGAGATGACACAAGCCCCCACCTCTCTGGGTGCCTGGCTTTTAAGCTCTTTATGATACGGAGGCAGTGGACATGTGACAGTGACTCTGGCACAAGAAGGGGAGCCCTAAGTACTTCATAATTTGTCCTCCTGAGGACCAGGCTGGAGAGGAGGGCGTCTAGCCCCAGGGTGTCCCAGGTGGCACTAGAGGTAAAGAGCCCTCCTGCCAATGTGGAAGACGCGTGTTCCATCCCTGGTCGGGAATATGCCCTGGAGTAGAAAATGGCAACTCACTCCAGTATTCCTGTCTGGAGAGTCCCATGGA
Source organism: Okapia johnstoni (assembly GCA_024291935.2). Taxonomy (NCBI): domain Eukaryota; kingdom Metazoa; phylum Chordata; class Mammalia; order Artiodactyla; family Giraffidae; genus Okapia; species Okapia johnstoni. The sequence continues at coordinate 2,551,374 of JAGTYA010000028.1, read as the reverse complement.
CAGAGGAGCCTGGGGGGCTATGGTCCATGGGGTCGCAGAGTCAGACACAACTGAAGCAACACAGCAGCAGCAGCAGGGTCTTGTTCCCAGAGACCAGCTAAACTTGAGGACACAGAGGGACAGAAATGTTTGCAGGGCAGACAGGATTCCTAGGAGTGGGGAGAAGCTAGGGCTTCCCTGGCCACACTGTGTGTTCACACATATGCGCTGAGCCTGCCTGGGGCCCCGGGGTTTGCCAGGAGGAGCCATACCCATCTCCTGTTGCCGGGATGGCCCCAGGTTGCCTCCAGCTACCCTCACACCTCTCCCTTGGGTCTTCCTGGGAGCTCAGCAGAAAGAGGGCCGTTTGCCACCAGGCCCCAGCTTCCCCAGGAGAGGGCGGGGCTCCAAGTCCAGGATGCATAAGTGGGCCCTGCCAGCTGCTTCCCACCCACCAGCCTGGCCCAGCTCCGTTTGTAACAGTCCTCCTAGGCTGGGAGTCCCAGCCTCACAAAGGAGAGGGCTGGTAACAGCCTTTAGACCCAAGGTGAGTCTAAAGAGGGGAGAAAGGGGGGCCCAGAGAAACAGGATTCCCTCTGTCCGCCCCCCACCTCGTCCAGCTTCGCAGCCGCATGCCGGGCCTCTCGGAGCCTTGGGGAAGCCTGGGAGTCATCCAAGGACGGCCGCTGGGGCTCTGTGGCCAGGTCTGTCTGTCTGTGCCCTGAAGGGGGCCCCCACGGGCTGAACACATTCCATCAGGAGCTGGGGGGCCACTGCAGGCTCAGGAAGCCCATTCTCTTCAAGGGCTGGGACCACATCACATGCACATAGGCAAGAGGGGCTTCAGAGGCCTGCCCACTGGCCCCAGCCACCATCCCCTGCTCCGTGTGGAGAGCCCCAAGTTTGAACCTCCCTGCACACCAGTGACCTACTCACAGCCAGCAAGGCCAGAGATCAGCCCCCCACAGAGGCCCACGCCCCTCACACCCATCTCCATGTGCTTCCAGGGGAAACACCCCATGCCCACAGTTGGCCAGACAAGCGGGCAGACGGGCATTCACCCAGGCTTGTTCAACTGGGGCTTGGGAAGACCCAGAGCCCAGAGCCCCAGGGCCTAGCATCTTGGATACGTACGTGCCTTGCACTCTGCTCTGCTCCCTGCCAGACCCCCTGCTAAGTGGTAGACTCCCTGCTCGGACAACGGGAACTTCAAGCCTGACCGCCACACCCTCCTCTGAGAACAGTGACTCCATACTTGTCCCCTATACGGTCAGCACTGTCCTTCCTCTGACACTGGCTTCCCTGTCCTCCCCCAACTTCCAGGCATACCCCAGGGGCTCCGGCTTCAGAGATGGAGCACAAACGGCCCACACTGCCTGAGACTAAGGGACGGAAAAGCCACCAGCAGCAGGCAACCGCATCTCGGGGAGCAGAGCTCACGGGCCATCTCATCTCTGCTCCAGCCTCCAGCAGTGCAGCCACCAAGCCCTTTGAAGCCAAGAGGAGCTTGTAAACGTCCTGACTGGAGATGAAACATGATAAGACATGAAGCCAGAGGCTGAAACAGAGATAATCTCCATGGTTTTACAAGGAACAAGTCACACCTAGAGACAGGTGCTGAGGGAGCTGAGGGGCTGGGGCGAAAGGAGATTATACACGGGGCAGCCCCCCCTCTTGTCTGCTGCCAGAACCTCACCAACCATCTTCCCTGCACATCTTACCCCTAAGTTCCTCTAGCAGAGCCCAGGGCCAGGGGTAGGGTGACAAGTGGTCCTGCGGTTCCTGCCTCCCCCAAGCCACGGATACACTCACACCGATGTGTGGTTCGCTCATCCTGAGACTATGTGGCCCCCGCAGAGGGAGCAAACAGAGGCAGTGCGGTTTGATGCACATTCATCTGATGCTGCCACAGGCAGCCCCCTTTCAGGGTTCACTCTTTGGAGTAGGGAATGAGATTGGTGTTGTTCAGTTGCTCAGTCGTGTCCGACTCTTTGTGACCCCATAGACTGCAGCATGCCAGGCTTCCCTGTCCTTCACTCTCTCCCAGAGTTTGCTCAAGATTCATGTCCATTGAGTCAGTGATGCCATCCAACCATCTCATCCTCTGTCACCACCTTGTCCTCCTGCCTTCAATCTTTCCAAGTTGAAGCTCAAATGCTTTAGCCACCTGATGCAAAGAACATTACTGGAAAAGACCCTGATGCTGGGAAAGATCAAGGGAATGAGATTCCACAATTCTAGAGTGGAATCTGCCTGGTCTAGAGGCCCAGGCACAGGAGTTTTGAGTGCAGATGGTGTGAGTAATAAAAACAACACAGTTATGATAAATAAATAATAACTCAGCTACCACTTATGGAGTCAGGGATCAAGGATCAAGCCAGAGAGGGGGTTCTGCGGAGCCTTGGCAGGCAGAGCATGAGGGAACCACTGAGGGAAGTTACCTGGTCTGATGATTATTTTTCAAAGACCCAACTGGTAGGGACAGCTGGGAGCTGTCTCTACCGTGCGGGAGAGAAGTGAACAAAGATGCGTGGGAGGTGGAACCTCAGGAATTGGTGCCCCCTCAAATGGTAAAGAATCCTTCTGCAACGCGGGAGACCTCGGTCCAATCCCTGTGTTCGTTAGATCCCCTGGAGAAGGGCCTAGCAACCCACTCCAGTACTCTTGCCTGGAGAATCCCCATGGACAGAGGAGCCTGGTGGGCTACAGACCATGGAGTCACAGAGTCAGACACTGAGCAACTAGGCACACAGCGTGGGCCAGCAGGTTTTGTGAAGATGTGGAAGGGCCACAGAGAGGAGTCTGGGGGCATCAGAGCAGGTGAGTCCCAACCAATTGCCCTGGAGTAGGGTCTGGGGCTTGGCTGGGGCTGGGAGGGATCAGTCACCACCTTCCCAACCCCCAGTTTCCTCTGCTTCTGCTGACTCCAGAAGGGGGCACACTGGGTCTCCACTGCTCTCCCCACCCCAGAGAATAACCCCTGCCTCCTGCTCTGAAAGCAAGGAGTCTCAACCACTGGGCTGCCAAGGAAGTCTCAACCAGAAACTGTCTTTTTTCTTTTTTTTACTATTTATTTATTTCCCTGTACGAAGTCTTAGTCGCCAGCATGTAGGATCTTTGATCTTGGCTGTGGCATGCTGGTTCTTTAGCTGCAACACGTGGGATCTATTTCCCTGACCAGGGATCTAACCTGTGTCCCCTGCACTTGAAGTGCAGGGTCTCAGCCACTGGACCACCAGGGAGTCCCCCGAGCAGTAACTGTCTTGAAGCCCACCAGATGCGCCCCCACCGCCCCCACCTCCACCCTCCGCCACACCCTCGGGCGCCAGGAGGCCTCTGCCCGTGGGGAAGGTTGGGGGGGCACTGGCTTGTCGAGCCGGCGCGGCTTGGAGCCGGGACGATGCGGGCGCTGACTCCTGGGTGCGGCGGGGAAGCGCGGCCCGGGCAGGAGCCGGGCGTGGGGACCCGCCCAGGCCGTCGAAGCCGCTACCGCAGTGCCCCCGGCGGCGCCGCGGGGAAGTGCCGCGCCGCTCAGACCTGCTCGGGCGCTCCTGGGGCCTGAGCGGCCTCTGCCGGTCCTCCCTGCACACGGTCCCTGTACCCACTCCCAGAGGGGACCTTGAGGACCGGTTGACTCGGAAGGGGATCATAGCGCTAGGCCCTCAGCAGGGCCTGGGATGGGGTGGGGGCACGTGGCTGGCTTGGCAGTGACCTTCACCGACCTCTGCAGGCGCCCTCTTCCACGTGCCGCCCCTGCCCACATGCATGCAGGGTGTCAAGGGGTCCTGAGACCTACCAACAGGACCTGAGTGGCATCCTCACCAGGGTCACAGCTCTCCCTGGCACTGGACTTGTCACTCAGAAGAAATGAAAGCCGTGGACGAGTGAAAGCCCCAAGTATCAACAATTCAATCATCTGCTCTGTGTTTACTGAGCCCAGTCTCCAGTCTTCCCAGGTGGCGCTAGTGGTAAAGAAACCACCTGCCAATGCAGATGTAAGAGACTCAAGTTCAGTCCCTGGGTGGGGAAGATCCTTTGGAGGTGGGCATGGCAACCCACTCCAGTATTCTTGCCTGGAGAATCCCATAGACAGAGGAGCCTGGTGGGCTACAGTTTCGGGGTCACAAAGAGTTAGACATGGCTGAAGCGACTTTGCATCCACTCACACCTCCAGGCTGGGGATCAGCAAAGTCCCACTGGTCCCCTGCCCTAGGTGCCCTGCCCTGCCATGCCCGGGCCTGCTGGCTGGTGTTGGCAGAGCAACCGGAGCTGTCTGCCCCTGAATGCAAACCTTAGCTCCAAAGGATGTGTCCCGGGGCCTCCACCTGGCAAAGAAGTGGGCACAGGTAGGGGCAGAGGAGGATGGGCTCTCAAAAAGCCTTCTCTTTCTCAAGAAGGAACTGCAGCTGTAGGCCAGAGGTTATGATGCAATCCTACAGGGGGTGGGGTGGATTTATGATTCCACCCAGCCCTTGGTAGAAACACTGTCAGGGACCATCCACTTCCAGGTTTGCAGTGAGGGGACCTTGGGGTCCTGGTGCTCACCCTCCTCACTCCCCTCCTCCCAGAACACTGCTTGCCAGCCCCCAGTTACCACCCTGTACAAATGAACGTGGGGCCCCTGGGGTGCAGGCATCAAGCACTGCCACTCAAAGCTCCCCTACAAGTCCCACCACCCCCAGGCCCAGCTCTCTAGCCCACTGTGCTATAGCTCTGAGCCCAAGGGGCAGCCACAGGGGCGTGGCCTGGACACATGGGACCAGCCTGCCCCAGGAGGCCAGCCTGCTCTTGGGCCAAGTTCAAGCTCAGGGGACACCCTAGCCAGGATGCAGAGCCAGGAGTGCTGAGAGAGGTGAGCAAAGTCCAAGGTCCTTCCTGGCCCTGGAACCCAGAGGTTCCTTCTGACCACTCAGCTGGCTCTGATTCATTCAAAGGGTTCTAGGCATGCAAACTGGCTCAAGGGCTTCCCAGGTGGGCTCAGTAGGTAAAGAATCTGCCTGCCAATGCAGGACACAGAGACATGAGTTCCATCCCTGGGTCGGGAAGATCCCCTAGAGGCAAAAATGGCAACCCACTCCAGTATTCTTGCCTAGAGAATCCCATGGGCAGAGGAGCCTGGTGGGCTACAGTCCACAGGGTCACGAAGAGTCGGACATGACTGAGTGACTTAGCACAAACTGGCTCAAGCCCGGGAATTGACAGAGGAGTCGAGTGCCTGTCTTTATGGAGCCCAAGTGAGGCAAGCCAGACAGTGACCCAGGTTCAGGATTTCTGGGGTCAGCTGGCAGGGGTCACACCCCTGTCTGCATCCTGTCTCCTGGCACAGCCTGGAGAAGGTGGGTAAGAGCTTCGGTGATGATGAAGCCATCTCAGAGCTGGGCCCCATGGGGTGAGTCCAGGCAGGCAGCAAGGGGGCAGTGGGCTGAAGGGAGGAGAAGGTGGGGCCTGCAGCATCATCCAAAGATGGACCAGGCCTGGAGTTCACGCCCCGAGACCCCGTGTGAGCCAACAGCAGGGCCCATCCCGGCAGCCAAGTGTGGGCCTTCCTCTCTTCCCAGCGAGAGCCTGTTCAGAGCCAAGGCCTCGGGAGTCTTCCTGAGGTTTCAGCTACCCCCTTCTCCCAGCCCTGACCCCCCCTGCTCTGAATGTCTGCGGCTCCATGACTGAGGTGGGTGCCATCAGGCGGTGTCCACCTGATCTGGGTATGGGCAGCCCATCTACTGTCCCTGGGAGGTGGAGGTTTCTTCACCTGAAAGAAATGAGGAAGGGGAGAGAAAAACAAGTCGCTGTTAACAGGTCTGACACCGCTCCCCGGGCTATCCCAGTGTCTCCAGACTGCAGCTCAGGGAGGCCAGGAGGACCCAGACCCTGGTTCATCCGCTGAGACTGCAGGATAACCCAGAGTCTATCCTTCCTCCACACATCCTGGAGGATGAATAACTACACAAGGACAAAGGTTTGATAAATTATCAAACCTTTATCACATGCTGGCCCTTACGGACACCTTCACTTAACCTCCACAGTGAGGGAACAAGCAGGTGCTATTAGCAACCGCATTTTACAGAGGATAAAACTGAGACTAGAAGGACTTCCCTGGTGGTCCAGAGGCTAAGACTCTGTGCTGCCCCTGCAGGGGACCCGGGTTCAATCCCTGACTGGGGAACTGGATCACACATGCGACAAGTAAGAGTTCGCATGTCGCAATTGGGACCCAGAGCAGCCAAAGAAATAAATATTTAAAAAACAAAAACTGAGATGAGGGGCTAGCCACAGTCCTATGGGCAGCAAATGAGGAGAGGGAACTGAGCCACAAAGAGTGCAGAGAAGTCCAGAGGGCAGCTGGGGAGGCAGAGAGCAGAGGGCCAGAGAGGAGGCTGGGCTCAGATAGTGTTAGTTGCTCAGTCATGTCCCACTCTTTGCGACCCCAGGGACCGTAGCCCACCAGGCTCTTCTGTCCCTAGGATTCCCTAGGCAACAGTACTGGAGTGGGTTGCCATTTCCTTCTCCAGGCCTGACCCAAGGATCAAACTTGGGTCTCCTGCATTGCAGGTGGATTCTTTACTGTCTGAGCCACCAGGGAGCTCAGATAAAATGCACACAAATGAAAAATGGCCTCTAAATATCTACCAGTGATGAATACTGCCAACACAAGCACACATTTGCTAACTTCTACTGCACGCCAGGCCCCAGTGCACTTCAGGGCAGCCAGTCTCAACAGGCCTGTGAAGGAGGCTCTGCCATCATGCCCACTACACAGAAGAGGAAGCGGCTCACACAGTCTGACAAGCAAGCCTGCAGCCACACAGCCCTGGTCCTCAGCCTCTGTGCTACCCTGCATGTGATCAACCAGGGGTGGGAGGCAGGACAGCTGTCCTTTGTCCCTGCCCCTCAGCCACCCTCCAGTGGCCCTGGGCAGAACCTGGGTGGTGTGCTTTGGTGTCCCCACCCTTTGTCACCATAAATGAACGAGAACAGTGTACCCCTGGGCCTCTAAAGTTTACACAGGCCTGTGCCCAGGTGCCAGGGAGCAAGCGCACCTTTAGGGATGAACTTCAACGAGCTGCTGAAAATTCAGAAGCGGGACTGCCCACGCTTGGGGCCATCGTTCAGGAACTCATGGCCCAGCCTGTTGCCACACCTGCCACAGGATACCTGGGGAGACAAGACAGCCATAAAAACAGCTACAGCCATGGCCCCCACAGCGGGGGTCCTCACGCCCATTTCCCAAGGTGACTGCTGCCAGCCCCATCCCATAGCCTCCCCAGAAAGCCATCGTTTCCCTGTCTTCATCAAGGCCCCAGGATCGCCCAATAGTTTGGAGTGGCAGCTCCCCAGGCTGAGGCCAGAGGCCCAGAATAGACAGACACTAGGCCCCCACAGCTGAGGGGGAGCAGCAGGAAGGGAGCACCGGTTCTCGGGTCCCCATGGCCAATACCCCTTCCCCGCCACCCTGCTGCTACCACCCACCTGTATGGCTCCAGGCTGATTGTGCTCTGGACGCTTGGCCACACTGTCAGCGTGGATGGTCTCGGTGAAGGCCGGCCACGGGGACGAGTGTGCGTACTTGGAGCGGCTGGAGAAGAGCTCATAGCCGCACTTGGCACACACGTAGATACCTGGGGCAGAAGGGAGGCAAGAACAGAGATGCTGGCTCCAGCGCCTCGGGGGTGAGCTCCCAAATCCTGGGTGAGACCCCAGGAGAGGACGGCAGGACCCCGGTTACTAGGTGTGCTGCACATCCTCCCCACACACCCACCCACCACCCACAGGCCTGAACATCGACTCTGTGGGGGAGACACGGCATGGAGCTCATGTTGAATGGTTCTGAGCCTGTGCCAGAGACCAGGAGAGTCACTTTTCACACTTATCTCACTGGCTCTCCTTAACAACCCTGTGACTCAAATGTTCCCATTTTACAGATGAGGAAGCTGAGGTGCAGGGTTACAAAACATTCAGCTACAGGGTGTGCAACCAGGAAGGAACCCAGGCAGTCTGATGAGGACACAGCTCTGCCCCTCATACACGCAAACAGGCCCAACCACCACTAGCCCACCTCCCTTCCCACGTGGCTGACCCTCTGCCCAAAGAAGCCTTGAGCTGGATGCCCAGCCACCAGCCTGCTCTCCAAGCAGGAAAAGAAAGATCCCAGCAAAAACACTTTTGGTCCAGACAGAGGGCCCAGGAAGACAGAGGGGCAGGGAGAAAAATGGGTTTTAAACTATCCCCAAAAGATCACTTTGAGGGGGGAAAAAAGGTTGCAAAATTGACTTGCAGAACAGGAAACTGCTTCGGGGTCCCTCAAGGGGTACTGAATCACCTTTTGCCCCCTGCCTGGCCTGGAGACAGTCTACCCTGGAGTCCATGACCACTCAGCATTTACCAGTAACTTGAGGAAGAAAAGAGGAACCAGGAGGTACCGTGGAAGTGAGGTTTCTAGTGTGGCTGAGTAGCCGGAGGACAACCCCAAGTCCCACAACCAGAGGGTCCTATGTCGCAGCTGGCTCACAGAGACGCCGGGTGTCACAGCCCAGCCCCCTAGAGAGTTGACACCCAAGAAACCCCGCCGGGGGTAGGTCGAGGCTTTAGTCTTGCCTGTGGACATATTTTTACCAAATTAGTCCATGACCAGGAGGCACAGCCCAGAATGTGATTCACCTGGATCTCTCAAAGCCTGGGGCCAGGGCTGAGGGTGGGCCATGCCCCAACCAACCACTCGCCCCCCACCTCCCACCCCTCCTAGCTGGCCCAGGCTGTCCAGTCAAACTTGACTGGCCATTGGCAGCCTAGCCTGGTTACCCAACCCTGGGCCCCTGGGAAGGCGGAGAAGGAACCCAGGCAGTTACATTTGGATCCCAGCGGGACATTCTGTGCTTTCTAGCTCACCCCGCAGGTCTGGGGAACTGGGGAGGAGAAAGGGCTGGAGTCATAACCCGGCGATGCCCCGAGGAGAGGGAGCCAGTCACAGGAGCTACCCCTGGACAGGACCTTCCAGCGTTTCCCTCTAAAGCCCCGATCCTGACCCGGATACCCCGAAGGGCGTCGCCACCCGCGCTTACCCTGACAGCACAGATTTCCCCGGAAAGGGCCACGCTCGCACTCAAGGCCTGTGCTCTCTCCAGCGTCTCCCTCCCCTCGGGTACCCCTACTCTACGGGCCCCCCAGACTCCTCCCTCCTCCGTATCGCCTTTGCCCCGCATGCGCTCCTCCCCGCGCGGCCACATTCGTCCCGCGTTCCTGGGGCTCCACCGCACCCAGAGGGCAGCGACGGCCCGGCCCGCTGTCCTTCCAGAAGTTACAGATCGTACCCGGTTCAAAGTGGTTCTGGAAAATCTCGCCCCCGAAGAAGCTGCAGAACGACATGGCGCCAGAGGGACAGCCGCACGCCCGCCGCCTCCGACGGATCCGAGGCCACAGACTCAGGAACCGGGGCTTGCGCTCGCCTAGCGAGAACCAATCCCTCTCCTATCCCGGCCGGGCCCCGGCGCCCCGAGGCCCCGCCCCCCCAGGCAGCCAGTCACGTCCAGGGATGCGAGACACCCTCGCAGGGCCCGCCTCTAACTGCCCCGCCCCTTTCCGCAGGCCAATCCCTCCCCGGGGCTAGCGCTCCGACCTCCGCCTCCGGAAGGGCCCCTCCGAGGACACGCCCCCTCCGTCTTCCAGAAGGCCCCGCCCACCAGTCAGGACCTCGCCTCTGCGGTTCCCGAGGCCCCGCCCCGAGCCGCAGGGCGCGCCTCAGAACCGCGTTTGCCACGGCGCAGCGGCTGCAGAGAACCGAGAGACACGTCAGCTTTCCTCCCTTCCCGGCTCTAACTCCCGGAGTACCGGCTGTTGACCAGCCTTTCCGTGCCCCCCAACTCTGAGACACCGCGGAAGAACTGCCTCTGGCTTTTATTAGACTAGGGCACCAGCAGGGGTTGCCCCGCTCTTCTTCCAGGCCCCCACCGTCCCATCCTGCCTACAAGTCTCCCGAGGTCTCCGGCTTTTCCTTCTCCAGATGCTTCTTCTGGGGACCCTGGGGGGCGAGGGACAGGAGGAGCGTTAAGTCACAGGGTCTCACCAGCCGCCTGGGTTACTCGGAGCCAGCCCCGCGCCCGCTCCCGCTGGTGCCTCCCCTACTTCCTTTCCGGCAAGACTGCGTGCCCAGGACTAGACCCCTGAAAGCCCCTCCTGTGGATGAGTGCAGGGGCATGCGTGCCACAGATGCCCGCCCTGGGGCAGGTGGGATGTGGGGTCTGAGCCCCAGAGAGCAAGGCGGGTGGGCTCACCATGAAGGTCCTCTTCTCTTGGGCAGTCTGGAAGCGGCCGTGGCCAAACTTGGAGGTGGTGTCAATGAACTTGAGCTCGACGTTCTCCAAGGCCTGGCGGCTGTGGTACACCAGGAGGGACTGGGGCCGGTGGGAGAGGGGAAACGACAAGGCAGGAGGTCCCCACTCAGCCCCTCCCATCACCCCCAGTCCACACAGGAGAGTCTCACCCACCTTCTGTTAGAACCCCTCCCTTTTTGCTTTGCCCACCCTGCCCTCCTGGAGCGGGCTGGAGGACAGGGTAGGCCATTCCCCCACCCAACCCACTCCACAGCCCATGGGGCTCCCACTCCCCAGCTCGCCACCTGGCACTGACCTTCCTCAATGTGATGACCCGCTTCTTGGTGCCCGCAATGCAACCCTTCAGCATGACGAAGTCATTGTTGACTTCCCCGTAGTGTGGGAAGCCGCCCTGAGGAAACATAGGTCCAGAAAAGAGGCTCTGGGTTTAGGAGCGGCTGAGAAAACTAGGGGAACTCCCCTGGCCTAGGGTGACACTCTAGATTACATCAGGACAGCCTCTGAGCCAGACCCTAAGTCCATCCTGCGACTGTCTTATTTAAAACTCTGTATTTTACAGAGGGGGAGACTGAGGTGGGGGGGTGATGTCACTGCTCCCAGCCCCGCAGCTGCCACATCCTGCAGCTGGGATGTGAGCCCAGGCAGCCTAGCTCCAAGGTCGGAGTCGGAGCTGCTGCACCCCGAACGCTGGGACAGCAGCTGGAGGACATGCTGTCTGCAGCGAAGACTCTGAGGATGCAGGAAACGGCAGGGGTTTGGTCCACCCTGGCAGTGGCTCACTGGTGCCTGAGTTCTTAGGGAGGGTGGTGCCCCGCAGGCCTGCCCCACACACGCACACCAGACCCCTCAGCCAAACCGGCCGCCCACTCTCACCAGCGGCGTGATGGATTTGTCGGTCACGTCGTAGATGGTGGATGCGTTGTTCTTAACCACCTTCCCGTCCTCCGTGTGCAACCCCCGGCCAATGCGGTAGATCTGCCAGGAGTACAGGGCACATGGGGGACAGCAGGTGGCCTCTGGGGTCGGCAAGATGTCCATACCCATGAGAACACGGGCTGAGACCCAGGTGCTGGAGGAGGCATTTCAGAGCCTCAGGAGCCAGGAAGTGTCTGGGTCCCTGGGGTGTGGTCATGGATATCCCCCCACCAGACCTGCGGACACACCTTCTTGTTGAGCTCCGTGCGGTGATGGTAGCCCTTCTGCCCAGCCCGGGCAATGGAGCAGCCCACGCGGGCAGGGTGCCAGGCACCAATGCAGGCCACCTTGCGCAGCCCCTTATGGGTCTTCCGCGGCAGCTTCTTCGTATGCCAGCGGCTCGTGACCCCTGCAGGCGGGAGGGGCTGGTGGCTGAGAGGCCAGTTTGGTTCCTGCCCCCTCCAGGCAGCCTTCCTGGAGCCACCATCCCCACCCAGCCCTACCTTTGACACCCCTGCCCTTGGTGACGGCAATGACGTCGATGACCTCGTTCTGGCTGAACACGCTGTGCACCGGCACCTGCTTCTCCAGCCGGGCCTGGGCCCAGGCCACCTTCTCAGCCACCGTGCCACCGTTCAGCTGGATCTCCATGATGTGGGCCTTCTTCTGCCGGAAGGGCAGCAGCTTCATCTGGCAGATGCAACACTGCCAGTCGGTTCCCAGAAAGTCACACCCACCCCATATCTGTAGACATGGCATGGCATGGTGTCCCCTGGCAAGCCTCTATGCACGCGTTCATTCAACAGATGATCTTGTGCTCTGGTGTGGCTGCATGCCCCGTTCTGTGTGAGGAACTGGGGACACAGCTTGCAATGAGGCAGACAGGGTCCTGGCCCCCATGGAGCCACCATCCAACTGGGAAACAGAAGCCAAAGAAACTCTTGGAGATGTCTATGTGTTGTGATGGAATAGAGGGTGGAGGAGACAGTCACCGCACGTGAGGGTGGTCAAGGAGGGCCTCTCTGAGGAGGTGACATCAGGAACAAGAAGGATCCACTAGGTGAAGATCTGAGAGTTTCTAGGGCAGAGGGAACCACATATGCAAAGGCCCTGTGGCAGGGAAGATCCTGGTTGTGGCGGAGGGGTGGGTTACAGAAACAGGGCCAGTGTGTCTGGATCATGGTGAACAAGGAGGAAGGTTCAGGATGGGGAGAGGCAAGCAAAGGCCTGGCCAGGCAGGTCTCACGGGGATTAGCTGGGGATTTATTCCAAGCGTGGGGGGCAATGTGATTGGATGTATGCTTTTAAACATCTCTGTGCCACATGAGGCACAGGCTGAGGGGACCCGCCAGCGGAAGCGGGGTTGGGTTAGGTCACAGCATAGGGTTCAATCAGCACTGGTGGAGGACCTGCTGGGGGGTACAGCAGTGAGAGGAAGTTACAGCCCGTGAAGTTCACGTCCATGGACGGAGACAGGTTAACCAATGACGCACGTAACCGGGAACTGCAAGTGTGAGAGTAACTGAGGCAGGTGGTGAGGGCCACCACCCCACGCCTGGAAGGCTTCTCTGAGTGTTCCAGAATAAGGCGGAAGGTGTTGGTTACCTGGACCCCACTTACAAATGTGGATTCACACGCATGTGCCCAAAGGGAGGCACCAGCCCCCCACACCTGCCGCTGGGCAAGAGATCCGGGACCTTTGGGGCCTTTCAGGGCCTTGGCTGACCGCCGGTGTAGCCAGTGCCCCACAGCCCGCAGAGCACATAGACACCCAACACACCAGCCCCAGGCTGCCGGCGGCCCGCGCAGCCGGTCAGCCAGCACCCTGGGCCTGTGCCCAGGGCTCATAGTATTTTTAGGCTGACATTTGTCAGGGCTCCTGGAAGCCCAGCTGGGGGAGGGTAGGCCTGGGGGGTGGACTGACTAGCCAGTGTGGACCAGAGGGTGGGGGCTGACCTGGGTGTGGACGATGACCCGGATGACCTTGCAGTACTTCTTCATGGCGGCAAAGTCCTTCTGCAGGTGCTTCTTGCCGTCGGCATCCCGCCACCTCTTACAGGCCTTGGTGAAGGCTTTTTTCTTGCTCTTGTGCCTGAGCCATGCACACAGGGTGCTCAGTGAGGCAAGCAGGGTGGCCTCCACTACCCGCAGTCCACCAAGCATGGGCTAGATGTCCCCCCCACCCTCTTCCCCTTCCCAGGGGAGGCACTGCTGGGCCCCTGGGGTCCTTGGGCTAGTTCCAATCACCCTCTTTAAGCACAGATGGTCCCACCCTCTTGAGGCCTCAGTTTCCTCCTCCGTAAAGTGGGTACCCTCCCTGCCTCCTGGGGCTGAGAGTGAGCAGCTGTGCAGGAGCCCGGGGAAGGGACGTGCTGGCCGGCCCACGGCCACATGCCCACCTGGCCACAGCTGCTGAGCCCACTTCTAAAGTGAACAGCCGGAACTGGCCAGGCCCCAAGCCCTGTTATTCCTAACCCTCCGCAGGATGCTGGAAGATGGACATCAGTATCCCCATCCTACAGATGAAGAAACTGAGGTTCACAGAGATCAGAAACCCTGGCTGGGAAGCAAGCTGATCACAACTGCAACAGTGAACACAGGCCAAGTGGCGTTTGCCAAGCTCTCTCTCTGTGCTGAGTGCTGGACACACACTGCTCATCTCATCCTCATGACTGCCCCACGATGCGGGGACCTGTCCTGTTCCTGTGTGATGGTGTCTGTGGTGTGTGTGTGTGTGTGTGTGTGTGTGTGTGTGTGTGTATGGCGGAGGGTGGGGTGAGATGAGATTCTAAGAGGTCCGTCAGCTTGCCTGTGGCCACACAGCCTGTTCTGACACTGGGGCCCAGGACCCTCACCTCCCATGGAGACTACGGTGCCTCTACTGCCATATGGAAGGAGAGTCTATTAGGGTCCTCAGGCAGGGAGGAGGCCTTCCCTTTCAGGACTTAATGCCAGGGAAGATTTGAGACCTAAAGATGCCTTTCTTTCTGATGAGCTTGTCAGTTGTTATTTCCCTTTTCACCCTGGCTGCTAGGAAGCTCAGAACCAGCTCTGACATGCATCACCCTGAGGTGGAGAATGTTTGCTTTCTTTTTTTCTGCTAACAGCTTCCTCTCCAGCCCTCTAGTACTTGTCTTCTTCTGGAGTGAAGGCATCTCACACACACACACACACACACACACACACACACACACTTTCCTGCCTTCCGCTCTTTGTGACACTCCTCCCCGGGCCCTCCCACCCTTCAGGGATGATCCTCACCAGTCCTTGTAGAAGCGGCGGCGGCACTCATCACTGAGATGCTCTGCAAAGATGGTCTTGAAGCTCCTCAGGCCCCGCGGGGTGGCCACATAGCCCACCACGCCCACCACCACCAGGGGCGGCGTCTCCACGATCGTCACTGCTTCCACCTCCTCCCGCTTGGAAATTTCTGGATGAAACCCAGAGATGGAGAAGACATGGAGGGGGGCCTCCGTGTCTCATGGGAGGAGAAGAGTGGAGGAGCCGACCACAGCCCCTCCTGCCCACGAGAGCACGGAGCACCACAGCCCCAGGGCTGCTGCAGACAGAGGCCCCCGTGCGCAGGGCTCCAGACTCCCAGCCCTCAGCCTCCCCACTCCCTGCCCTTCTCCCTGCTCTGCCCTGTGAGTGGAGTCACTGCCAGGCAAGACGCCCCCATAGGTGTCCACGCTAGCTCTGACTCGGATTTCAGGCAGGGCCTGACCTGCTCCTGCCTCGGTTTCCCCACCAGGCCACCCGGGAGAGGGCCAGGAGAGCCACAGCCTGGGCAGCTTCCCCCAGAGGGTCGAGCTGGCCTCCTGCAGTGGAGTACAGAACAGCTCTAGAAGAAACCTACAACTGGTCCAGACCCATGATTTTATAGATGGTATTACTGACTCTGGTCCAAAGAAGTGTACATTTAAAATATATATTAGAGGACTTCCCTGGCAGTCGAGTGGCTAGGACTCTGAACATTCACTGCTGAGGGCCCAGGTTCAATCCCTGGCCAGGGGAGCTTCCCAGGTGGCGCTAGTGGTGAAGAACCCGCCTGCTAATGGAGGAGTCGTAAGAGATGCATGTTTGATCCTTGGGTAGGGAAGATCCCCTGGAGGAGGGCATAGCAATCCCAGTATTCTTGCCTGGAGAATCCCATGGATGGGGGAGCTTGGCGGGCTACAGTCCATAGGGTTGCAAAGAGTTGGACACGATAGAAGCAACTAAACATGCATTGGGAACTAAGATCCCACAAGCCTTGTGTTGAGGCAAAAAAAAAAAAATAATATATATATATACACACATATATACAATAGGAGAGATGAAGAACAGATGAGGGTTGCCAGGAGGTTGGGGATAGCAGCTGTGGCTGTAAAAAGGTCACCAGGAGGGACTCTTGTGGGAATGAAGCGTCCCAGGGTGGTGGGTACATGCGTTTACACGTGACAGAACCACACAGAACTACATAAACACACATCTTATTGAGGAGAATCCTGCATGTCACTCTCTGGCTGTGACATAGTACCATGGTTATAGGAGATGTTTCCATTGGGGAAACTTTCAGGGTACGTGGCATTCTTCTTAAAACTACATGTGAATCTACAATGATCTCAAGACCGAAAGTATACTGTCGCGCCTGCCCTGAATCCTAGCTCATAACTTCTCCATTTCCTCATCTGTGATCCGGGGGCGATGACAGACGGGTTCTGGGGTGTGGCCAGAGGTCAGCGTCTGACTCTTTCTGAGGCTGTTCCCCCTCCGGGAGCCCAGCTGTGGCTCCTGGCATCGGGAAGGGCCTCCAGATCTCCTGGAGGTCTGAGGTTCTCTGCCCGCCGCCCCGCCCCCAGCAGGGCCCCTCGCAGCACTCACTGAGGCCCGGCCGGTGCACCTCCCTCAGAGTGTGCGTCATGCCCGCCTTGTAGCCCAGGAAAGCCGTGAGGTGCACGGGCCGGCTGGGGTCGTCACGAGGCCACGTCTTCACCTTGCCCCGATGCCGGCGGCTCCTCTTGTGTGGCAGGAAGCCCAGGTGTCCGTGCCGGGGGGCAGAGAACTTCCGGTGGGACTAGGGGTGGGAGGGGAGGTAGGTCAGAGCTGGGGTCTCCCCGAGAGGGACAGCTAGACCGTCCCAGAGTCCAGACTGGAAGTGAGCCAGAGACCCCAGCCTGTGCCCCGGTGGTCCTCAGGGCCTGCAACGTCCAAGAGAAAGGAGGGAGGCTTCATTGAGGGCAGTGTCTTGGGGACAAAGCCAGCTTCAGCCCCCGGCCCCCAAAGGCTCCCCACTTCAGTGGTCCTGCCCGGCCGGGCCCAGCAGATCCTCAGTGCAGCCAGGGCACAGGGGCAAGAGCCACTGCTATCTGTCCCCCCGCTCTTGCCCATGCTGGAGGCCTGAGTCCAGGCCTCCCGGTGTCCCCCTAATCACCGATCCCTTCACAGGCCCAAGGACCTTCTCTGCTGGGAGAGACCCCAGGAGCCCACCTGCCCCTCCCCAGGAAGCCTCGGTGCTCTCCCCCCTCCACCCACAGCCCACCGACCATGGCGGCTGGTCCCTCAGGTCAGGCAGGGAAGGGGCCTTCCCAGCAGGCACCGGAGGTCAAGTGGCAGGGCCAGGATGCACAGTGGCCAGATCCCAGATTTAGCCCCTGGCAGGGGAGCTCTGTCATCTCACGTAGCGGGTGTGGGCTCTGGTGCCAAGAGCAGGCCTGGCCAGGGACCGGGCGAAGGGGGGCAGCTGGTGCAGCCAGGGGTGGGGGACACCTGGAGCCAGGGCTGGCACTCCTTCCCCAAGGGTCCTGGGATGGTCACACACCTTGTCTTCTGCCTCGCAGGACCCTCCAGGACAGGAACAAGTTGGCCTGGTAGAGGGCTGAGGAACCCAGGTTGGGGGGCTTCCCTCCGGCAGCTGCCATTAAGAGAGTCTGTGTCCAGTTTGCTGGCCTTGAAGCTGAGTGGATTTCTGTCCTGTCCTGAGGGCTGTGAGCCTGAGCTGGGAAAACTGGGGGGAGACGGCGAGGGCTGGATGAGTGCCCAGAGGATCACCAGAGTGTGATTCAATGTCAAGGCCCCTTGACTCTAGTACCTGTGAGCCAAGAACTCTTAGATACTTTTACAAACTTACATTTTTTTTTTGAAGTTAAGTTTTGAATGAAAAGGGGATTGAAATCTTCTTTTTTTTTTTTTTGATTCAAAGGGTCTATGGCTATAAAGCCTTTTAACTTTAGAGCGAGAGATTTTTTTCATGTTTGCTGATTTGTTTGGCTGCACTGGCTCTTAGTTGGTGTGTGTAGGATTCTCAGTCTTTGTTGCGGATGCGGGGTCTTTAGTTGCAGCCTGTGGAAACTAGTTACCCAACCAGGGATCGAACCTGGCCCCCTGCATTGGGCGCACAGAGTCTTAGCCATTGGTCCACCAGGGAAGTCCCAGAATCAGACTTTATATAGGCCTGAGATATCTCTGCAAGGTCTGTAGACTTTGCATCACTGGGTGCTAAAATTCTGCGCTAATGAAATGTTATAATTCTTCATTTTTGTCATCGTCTTTTAATGACAAAACTACTTTTAATTCTTTGGGCTGTGACCAGCAGGAAAAATAAATCACTGGGCAGTGGTAACCCCCTCAGCCCAGAAGTGACCCGGGGAGAGGGACTCTCTGAAGGAAGGAACCACAGAAGGGACACACTGCAGACTCAGGGCCAAGGGCACACACCCTCGTGCCACGCCAGGGAGCACCAGCAAGGGGCTACAGACACACAGGTCAAGGGTCAGAGGCTTGGACATGGAGCCATGAAGCTTCTTGGGTTCCTCCCTCTTGTCTGCCTTTTTCTTTCTGCTGCATGATCTCCAAGAGTGTCTGTGGCAGGGTGGCAGCAGAAAGCCGTCATCTGGGTGCTTTCCCTTAACAGAGTACTGAACTCTGCTTTCTTTCATTCCTGTCATGGTGATGCCTCTGGCCCAATGCCGTCGGGTCCCCTGGTTCAGTCCAACATTGCAGTCCAGTGTTATGATTTGCCGAGTCTGACAGTACTATGAGTTCATGATTTGAAGATCAGAGGATGCTGTGATTCTGGATTCTGTGTGTCCATAGAGTTTATGGCTGATCCCAGCTTCTGGGCAGGAAGTGACCAGCACCCACCCTCCCTGGTGCTAGCCAGGGGCTGTACCAGGTATGGAGATCACAGAGGGTAGCCAGCAAGGCCCTGGTCAGTGGAGCTGGCCTCAAGGTCACAACAGTGCTCATGGCCAGGATGGAAACCTCAGAACCAGAACAGAGTGCCCTGTATCCAGGGGAGGAGCCACTTCTCCCTGGTGGGGGTGGGGGTGGGGTGGAGGGGGCAAACCCTACCCCCTGTGCTGCCTCAGGCAGGATCCCGTCCTGTCCCACAGGCGCCCTGCAAGCTCACCGGCATCAGCCAGTCATTGAGAGACCCTGGTAGAGACAGTGGAGCCCAGAGAGGGGTGTAGGGAATGGACAACCCAGGAAGGCTTCCTGGAAGAGTAGGGCATTTGGTAGTTTGCGTTATCTGTTGACTTTGCTCTTCTGGACTGAGTTCGCCAGAAGAGCCCAGGTGTGTTCACCATCCCGCTCCCTGCTGCACTTGGCACGTGCATCTGAAATGACTGATTTCCTTACTCCTTACTTACACTTACTGTGTCTCTCTGCTCCCAGAATGAAACTAGGGATCCTGTTTCTTTCACCGCTGATAGCAACGCCCAGCGCACGGCAGGCACTCTCGCGTATGCGATGGCGCTGCGATCCCACGCGGGGGCGCTCGCGCCGGCCGCGAAGCGTCTCCGGAGAACCCGTAATCCTCCCGAGGCCACTCTTAGGCCGTCCGGGCGAACTACAAGTCCCAAGGTGCCCGGCGGACGCCGGCCGTCCTGCGCAGGCGCAGCCGCCCTCGGGTGTCCTTTGTGCGGGCGAGCTAGGCCGCGGCACCCGGGCGGAGGCTGGGCAGTGCGTCCTAGAGGTGAGGCTGCCGCGCGCCGCAGCCATGCCGGACAGCTGGGACAAGGACGTGTACCCCGAACCCCCGCGCCGCACGCCGGCGCCCTCGCCGCAGACCTCGCTGCCCAACCCTATCACCTACCTTACGAAAGCGTTTGACCTCCTCGTGGACCGGCCGGTGACCCTCGTGAGAGGTACTAGCCCCACCGGGCCCCCCGCCCCCGCCCCGGTCACTCAGCGTGGACCCCACTGCACCCCAGGCCTCCTCGCCTCCCGGGACGCCCCCCGTCTCCCCTCGCCCCGTACGGCCCCTGCTCCCTGGGGAGCCGTCCACGCACCCCGGGCTCAGGCTTCTCACATATTAGGGGCTGTTTGCGGACCGAAGTCAACTGCGTTCCGAGGCTTGTTAGATCCCACTCTCCTAGCGCGCTGGACATCTAGCATTTTGCACAGCAGGCGGTCCCGGAGGGCTGTTGACGTGCAGAGGTACTCTGGTACCCCTTTCGCAGGCGTTCAAAATGGCCCTCCCACCGAGGTGTACTGTAACTTGCCCTCCGTGAGCTGCCCAAATGCCGCCATCTCTGGTCCAAACCAGGTGAACGTTTTAAAGGCATTGTTTTGTCACCCAGCTGAGTGAGGTGCAGCGCCCAGAGCACCGTGCCCTTAGTCACTAGTGCCAGGCAATGGGTCCGTGCAGTTAACCCGTTCCTTCAACAGCAAAACATTTGGGGTGCGTAGCATGCTCTGGTGGCTCTTTTTTTGGTGGAGGAACTAGATGCCTGCCCCCACCAAGGTCTGGAATAAACAGGAGTGGAACTGCTCCCTGTTTTGTGTAGCAGTTTTTTAGGAAGTGTTTTCTCTGTCTGGATAAGTGAAATCTCACTAGGTCCAGCTTGTTCGTTTACACATGGGGAAGTTGAGGCCGAAGGTCATTGGTGGCAGAACTGGGACTGGAGACCTGCTGATGGCTCCCCTTTTGGGGCCTCTTTACCTCCACAGTGGGGTCCCCGTGCTCTGGGGGAGGTGGGCCAGGAGGGACTAGCAGGTGGGGGCTTGCAGAGCACGGGCTGTGAATCCTGCTGTCTCAGAGCCTGGATGTCTTCTCTGTAAATGAAAAGGCCCCACCATACACAGGGTTGTTGTGGGGACAGAGTGAGATAACGATGGTGCTTGCCTTATAGAACTCTCCATAAACCGCAGACATCGCCGCTTGTAGACCAATCCTTTCCAAGACTGGCTACCATCCCTCCCACATCTCTTTGGGAGTCTAGTTGCCAGTCTTTGTAAAACTGGGAACATTTGGGAAACCTGCCTCTTCCACAGCTTACGAGAAATACAAAGCTAAGAGCCCCTTCAGACTGTGACCTGTCGAAACCAATAGCCTTTTTGGGTCTGGGCTTTTCTCTTTGCAGAGTTTATCGAGCGGCAGCATGCCAAGAACAAGTACTACTACTACCACCGGGAGTTCCGCCGTGTGCCGGACATCACAGAGTGCCAGGAGAAGGACGTCTTGTGCATGTTTGAAGCAGAAATGCAGTGGAGAAGAGATTAGTAAGGCCTCCCCCTTGGGCTTCTGTTTAGTCAGGGGATAGAGAGAGCCCTGCACAATGAATGTACCCTGCTGGGGGCCATCATGCCCTTGGGAAGCTGTGCAGTGGAGAGGCCAGAACCCTGCCTTCATTTTCCTTTCTCAGTACAGGGAAAGGAATCCTAGACCATCTTGTTTTCCTTTCAGCAAAGTTGATCAAGAAATCGTCAACATTATCCAGGAAAGGCTGAAAGCCTGTCAGCAGAGGGAAGGTGAGAGCCACAGGCAGAACTGTGCCATGGAGCTGGAGCAGTTCACCCAGGTGGTCAAGGCCTACCAGGACCGCTGTGAGTGAGCCCTCCCACCCAGCTGCCCCCTGGCCCTCCTGCCTCTCCCACCTGCCTGCCTTCCCAACCCTACTTCCAGTCTCCACATTGGCTATGTGCTAATCAGGCCAGTCTCTGGAGGTTTTAAGAGTCACCCTGCCTGTCTGTCTGCTCAGCGACCTGCCTGCACAGAGAAAAGGCAAGTTCCCCTCGTGGCAGGAGTGGCCCATGATTCCTGTCCCTCCCCATCTCTTTACCAGATCACGACTTGGGGGCCCATTATTCTGCCAGGAAGTGTCTGGCAAAGCAGAAGCAGAGGATGCTGGCAGAGAGAAAAGCCACCCAAGAGGCTGCTGCTGCCTGAGGCAGCTGTGTGTCACCTTGTGTGTGTGTCACTGTTGCTAAAATAAAAGAGTAATCGAGAGACTGTGCCTGTGGTGTTACTTTCAGCTCCCAGACACACTTTTCATCTCACTGGTCCTACTCCCCGTCCTAATTCAGCCACCACTAACCGTAAGTCCAGTAGCTTTCACTGCGGTGGGCTTGGGTTCAAGCCCTGGTTGGGAAAGATCCCACAAGCCACACAGTGCAACCAAAAAAATTTGGGAAGAAAAACAAGACTCAACTATAAACCTGTTTCATTCACTTTATTATTCTCTTTATAAAATTATGTGGTGGCTACAGCTGGGGCCTGGGTCCTCTGCACGGAGACTCTGGTGTGGGTCTTCACAAGATGGTCAGTGAATTCCTAGAAAAACAAGACACTTGTAGTTGTGCAGCTAGACAGAGTACTCCCCTCTGCTCTTAAACAGGGTAGGGGGGCAGGCAGTACCTGATATGGAGACTTGGTGAACACCGTCTCTTTCCAGAGGTCAGGAGTGAGATAACTGTAGGTCTTAGAAATGGCATCAAAAGTGGCCTTGGCTGGAAAAGGGAAAACCAGAGAGGGTTGGTGAATTCACCAGAGGTGAACCCCCAGATGGAGATGGAGACTGTTGCGCTCCTAGGAACAAACAGGCCACTGGGGGCCAGTCTGTCGTGCATTAGGAGGGCCTTCCTCTCTCTCTCTGAAAATACGCCAACCACATAGAGAATGTGGTTAAGCGGAGCTGAGAGAAGCTGGAGTTGGCTTGCGGGCCACCTACCGAAGTTGCCCAGAGTGGCGGTGCAGCCCCTGGCAGAAGTGTAGCAGTCGTCGATGCCGGCCATCATCAGCAGCTTCTTGGGCACAGGGGCAGAGACGATGCCAGTGCCTCTGGGGGCAGGGATGAGGCGCACCAGCACAGAGCCACAGCGGCCAGTCACCTGGGGAGGGGTACAGACGTCAGAAGACAAGACAGGCGGGAGTCTGCACCACCGCAAGCCCTACTGTGCAGCAGCATCCAGCCTACCTTGCAAGGAACTGTGTGGGGCTTGCCGATCTTGTTCCCCCAGTAGCCTCTTCGCACGGGGACGATGGACAGCTTGGCCAGGATGATGGCCCCACGGATGGCAGTGGCTACTTCCTTAGAGCACTTCACACCCAGACCGACATGTCCATTGTAATCCCCGATGGCAACAAATGCCTGCAAAAAGACTGACGTGGGTGGTGGTCCCAGAGCCTCCACAGCATCAGTAACCGCCCACCACACAGGGTCTGTTGCACCCCTCAAGGCAAGACTGGCCACCAAGAGGCCAATCTGAGATCCTGAGGAGATCCTTCTTCTCTCTCCCCATTACGAAAGTCACACGTGTGACAACAAGTGCAACCATGCAGAGCTGAGAGAGTCTCGCCAAGACTCTTGGCAGAAAACTGCCCAGGAGGGTATATGACTAGGGTACCTTGAACCTAGTCCGCTGGCCAGCACGTGTCTGCTTTTGCACAGGCATAATCTTCAAAACCTCATCCTTGAGGGATGCTCCCAAGAAAAAGTCAATAATCTCAGACTCCTGTAAGAAATAAACTCATTATTAAAAAAAAAAGTTAATAAACACCTAAGGGAGTGCCGTAAGTGTTAGTTGCTCAGTCGTGTTGGAGTTTTTGGGACCTCATGGACTGTAGACCGCCAGACTCCTGCTCATAGTTTTCCAAGAAATAATGGGTAGCTGTTCCCTTCTTCAGGAAATCTTCCTAACAAAGAGATCAAACTCGGGTCTCCTGTATTGAAAGCATTTTCTTTACCGTCTAGGCCACCAGGGAAGACCAGGGCAAGTGGAGTCTAGAACCTCGCAACGTTTGGCCAACGACAAGAGTTCCCTCGACTGCAGGCCACGGCCCCATCCAGGATGAGGACCCGTGTTTACCTTGATGGGCAGAGAGAAAAGGTAGATCTCCTCCAGGGACTTGATCTTCATGTCCTTGACCAGGCGGCCCAGCTTGGTAACAGGAAGCCACTACGAGAGTAAAAGGCGCAGATGACCAGGGCCTCCTCCCCTGCGCTGCCCAAGGGCCCGCCTCACGCGCACAGTTGAGACCTACCTCCTTGTCCTCGGCCTTGCCTCCGCGAGCTCCGCGACCTCTGCCCCGGCCCCGACCCCGGCCGCGACCCCGGCCCCGGACGCCACTACCGAAGCCTCCGCGGAAGCCACCGCGGCCTCCCATTCCAGGGCCCCCGGGGGCTCCAGGCCCGCCCGCAGCACCGGCGTCATCCGCCATTTGCTAAAAAGAGAAACAAGAACCAGCCGGTGAGCGAAGTCCTGGCGTTTACAGCCGCCTCGGGCACCCAGGCCGGGCTCCAAACGGAGCGCGGGCACAGCATCCCGGGCCCCGTCAGATGGCGACTCAGGCCCGCCTGCGGCAGCGACACACAAAGCCACTCACGTGTTTTCACGGAGCTCTGCGCGCGCATGCGTGTCTGCGGCCCCGGAACTTGCGCGACCGATATAAGGGCTCGCGCCGGCGCCACCTAGCTTTTTCCGGCTGCAGGTAGGTTTGTTCTTGTGGTCCCCCTGGTTCCCTGCTGTTCACGAAGCTGTTGGGGCGGGCGGGGCGGTGGTTTGGGAGATCGGCGTTGGTTGAAAATCACCTTCGGCTTTGACCATGGCCGCAGGTGAGATTCGGCGCCCAGAGCCACCGGGGGCCTTAGCTCACTGCCCGCTTCTCCGTGTGGAGATGTGAAACCCAGGCCCCGACACGCGCCGCCGCTCCGGGCTCAGTTGCGGCCTCTCGCGTGTTTCGAACTCGGGTATCTGACCTCGTCTTCTACCCGCAGGACAGCTGGATGCTCAGAACCTGAGGCCAACGCCGCCAAGACCGTGGGGGTAGGGGTGGGGGCTCTCTTTTCACCGTTCAATAAAGGTGTTGATTTAATTCATCCGTGTGTGTGTGTGTTCTTGGTCCCCCCATTATCAGCCTGTAAAACGCATCTGTGGCTGCTGGGACCGAGGTGCGCTGTGGAGGAGATAACCTTTGTGGGACACCTCTCTTCCAGCCATCTCGGCTCTGCTTTGAATGGCACTCAAGGATAGAACCCGGTCTTGAAGGTTGGCAGGCGACTCCAAAGGTCCCACCCTCCAAAATCTTCTAGGATTTGATGAACTCTACACTCTGGCTTTCTTGATGGCTCAGATGGTAAAGAATCCACCTGCAATGCAGGATACCCGGCTTCGATCTCTGGATCAGGAGGATCTCCCTGGAGAAGGAAATGTCTACCCACTCCAGTATTCTTGACTGGAGAATCCCATGGACAGGAGCCTGGCAGGCTACAGTCAACAGGGTCTCAAAAGAGTTGGACACGACTGAGCGATTTAAGTGTGGGCAAACACCCAGTGGCATGAAAACCAGTTCTCTTCTGTGCCTGCTATATGGGGATATGCTAGTTTCCAAAGTTGGAATTGGTTTACCCATCCATGCCTTTCCTCATAGGCATACCCAGGTGGTTAGAGCAGGCTCTAGGAGGCTCTCCACATGCTAGGCTGCTGCTTTGGTACCACAGAAATCAGGTCCTCATTCCTGGTCTGTACCCTGGAAATAACTGTGGGTCTGATCCCAAGAGGCCTGGTGATGGGTCAGTGTGTCTAAAGCCCCCAGAGCTCTTGGGGACCTAGTCACCTGGGTGAGGTTACCACGTGAGGAAGGAGAAACAAACCCTGCACTCATACTGGAGACTCAGCTTTGAGGAAGTCGCCCCTGGAAGCTTGGTTCCAGCCTTAGTGCTGTTTGAAGGTCAGCTGTCAGCCACCCTGAAGTCAGGGGTTCCATAGACCTGTCCTGGGTATGAGCTGCTCTACCCCTGAGGCTCTTGAGGCAAGAGCAGAGCCAGGTGGTACCCTGAGCCAGGGCTGTGATTGGCCTGAGCTGGACAATGCCCCTGTGATGTCGGCCTACTCCTGCTATGAAATGGCGACTCCTGAGCCCTGGCTTCAGTGGAGCTGCTGTCCAGACACAGATCATGGTGAGCTCTTAGATTTGTGCCTAATTTCAGAGACTTGCCCAAGCTGGACCCCACTCCTCACTGAGATGATCTGCACCACGGGGTACAGGGCCCCAGATGGGACAAGGAAACCTTTCAGAGACAGCTGGCCCAGATCTAACTTCAGGCCAAGGCCAGCTTCTACAGCTGGGTTTGGTAGAAATGGGGGATCTTGGCCCTCACTGCTCCCCCCTCAAACTGGGTGCTGACCCAACCCTCCACTGGCGGTTCTCATGTGGCCCACCTCCCACCCAAAGCTTCCTGGAGTCCCTTTCTGGGCATGTGGAGTGGGGAGTCAGATCCTGGTCCCAGCCAGGCTCTGATGCAGGCCTGGCCTTTGCAGAGTGGCGGGTATGATCTCAACCTCTTCACCAGCCCTCCTGATTGCAACTTCCTGTGTTCTGTCTGCCATGGAGTTCTCAAGAGGCCGGTGAGGTTGCCGTGCAGCCACATCTTCTGCAAGAAATGTATCCTCCGGTGGCTAGCCAGGTGCTTCTGGGCACCCAAGAGGCTGGGGGCCAGGGGCAGGACTGGGGGGCCATCCCTAGGAACCAGAACAGAGAGGAAGGTCAGCCAAGCACTGGGTCATGGTGGCCATTAGGTTCAGCTGCCAAATCTCCTAGGATGCTAATACATGAGTCTGGGCCCCTGTGGAATCTTCACCCCAGCCTCAGAGCTGAGTGCTCCCTATAAAGCCCTCTTATGCCTCTTCCAGCTAGAGAGAAGGGCCGCCAGGGGAGGCATGTTGCTGCCACCTCCACGCCCAACAATCACCCCCACTCATGTCTCCTAGACAAAAGACCTGTCCATGCTGCAGGAAAGAGGTGAGACAGAGAAAGATGGTCCATGTTAATAAACTCCAGAAGATCATTGGCCGCTTGGAAGTCAAGGTAACTCAGAACACCCTCTCCTCTCACCCTACCCTCCTCCCCTCTGCAGCGGTCGGGGCAAAGCCAGCAGAGGGGTTGAAAAGTACCCCATTCTCAGAACTGCGGGTTTCTATTCCAACACACTGCTCCCCTTAGGGTTATCAGACCTGGCTGAATGTGAGTCACTTCTCTACAACATACCTGATGTGTGGTTTGGGGCAAGTTACCTAACCTTTCTGAGCTCCAAGGGCCCCAGCTGTAAAATGGGGATTATAAAGGATGGAGAGCCTGCTGTGGTGCCATTGCTCTCCAGCCTCACAGTGTTATAGATAGGGAAATTGAGACTACAAAAAAAAAAAAAAAAAAAAAAAAAAAACCTTGGCCGGGGAGTGCCGTTTTGGTCTAGTGGTTAGGATTTGGCACTTCCACTGCCATCAGTTCAGTTCAGTTCAGTCGCTCAGTCATGCTCGACTCTTTGCAACCCCATGGACTGCAGCACACCAGGCCTCCCTGTCCATCACCAACTCCCAGAATTTACTCAAACTCATGTCCATCAAGTCGGTGATGCCATGCAACCATCTCATCCTCTGTCGTCCCCTTCTTCTCCTGCCTTCAATCTTTTCCAGCATCAGGGTCTTTTCACATGAGTCAGTTCTTCGCATCAGGTGGCCAAAGTACTGGAGTTTCAACTTCAGCATCAGTCCTTCCAATGAATATTCAGGACTGATTTCCTTTAGGATGGACTGGTTGTATCTCCTTGCAGTCCAAGGGACTCTCAAGAGTTTTCTCCAACACCACAGTTGAAAAGCATCAATTCTTCAGCACTCAGCTTTCTTTATAGTCCAACTCTCACATCCATACATGATTATTGCAAAAACCATAGTATTGACCAGACAGACTTTTGCTGGCAAAGTAATGTCTCTGCTTTTTAATACGCTGTCTAGGTTGGTCATAGCTTTTCTTCCAAGGAGCAAGCGTCTTTTAATTTCATGGCTGCAGTCACCATCTGCAGTGATTTTGGAGCTCAAGAAAATAAAGTCTCTCACTGTTTCCACTGTTTCCCCATCTATTTGCCATGATGTGATGGGACTGAATGCCATGATCTTACTTTTCTGAATGTTGAGTTTTAAGCCAACTTTTTCACTCTCCTCTTTCACTTTCATTAAGAGGCTCTTCACTTTCTGCCATAAGGGTGGTGTCATCTGCATATCTGAGGTTATTGATATTTCCCCTGGCAATCTTGACTCCAGCTTGTGCTTCATCCAGCCTGGCATTTTGCATGATATAAGTTAAATAAGCAGGGTGACAATATACAGCCTTGACGTACTCCTTTCCTGATTTGGAACCAGTCTGTTGTTCCATGTCCAGTTCTAACTTGTTTCTTGACCTGCATACAGATTTCTCAGGAGGCAGGTTAAGGTAGTATGGTATTCCCATCTCTTGAAGAATTTTCCACAGTTTGTTGTGATCCACACAGTCAAAGGCTTTGGCGTAGTCAATAAAGCAGATGTTTTTCTGGAACTCTCTTGCTTTTTCGATGATCCAATGGATGTTGGCAATTTGATCTCTGGTTCCTCTGCCTTTCTAAATCCAGCTTGAACATCTGGAAGTTCACAGTTCACATACTATTAAAGCCTAGCTTGGAGAATTTTGAGCATTACTTTACTAGCATGTGAGATGAGTACAATTGTGCTGTAGTTTGAACATTCTTTGCCATTGCCTTTCTTTGGGATTGGAATGAAAACTGACTTTTTCCAGTCCTGTGGCCACTGCTGAGTTTTCCAAATTTGCTGCCATATTGAGTACAGCACTTTAACAGCATCATCTTTTAGGATTTGAAATAGCTCAACTGGAATTCCATCATCTCCACTAGCTTTGTTCATAGTGATGCTTCCTAAGGTCCCACTTGACTTCGCATTCCAGGATGTCTGACTCTAGGGGAGTGATCACACCATCGCGGCTATCTTACAAATAGCTGAGAAAAGAAAAGAAGCTAAAGGCAAAGGAGAAAAGGAAAGATATACCCATTTGAATGCAGCGTTCCAAAGAATAGCAAGGAGAGATAAGAAAGCCTTCCTCAGTGATCAATGCAAAGAAATAGAGGAAAATAATAGAATGGGAAAGACTAGCAATCTCTTCAAGAAAATTAGAGATACCAAGGGAACATTTCATGCAAAGATGGGCTCAATAAAGGACAGAAATGGTATGGACCTAACAGAAGCAGAAGATATTAAGAAGAGGTCGCAAGAATACAAAGAACTATACACAAAAGATCTTCACAACCCAGATAACCATGATGGTGTGATCATTCACGGCTGTATCCTGGGTTCAACTCCAAGAAAAAAAGAAGAAAAAAAAAAGTCTGGCATACATACAACCCACTAGACCAAGCCAACCATGTAACTCCCTGTACTCTAAACCTCCTGTCCCCACTCCTCTGAGATCTAGACTTTTCCTACCTTCAAGCATTTGCTACAGTCTCTCCTCCACATCATTGGTAGCCTAAGAGCTTGGGAGGCTGCCAATTCAGTGTTTCCTGGTCAGTGGAACGTCATGGATGGGGGAATACTTGGGGGTGGCTGGAGATGCCCCCAACCTGGTTTGGCTCACATGATGCTCTCCTCCACCCCCAGTGCAGGAACGCTGAAGCTGGCTGCCAGGTGACGTGCCCCCTGGCCCATCGCAAGGGACACCAGGATTCATGCCCCTTTGAGCTGATGGTCTGCCCCAATGAAGGCTGCATGTCACGGGTGCCTCGTGGGGCCCTGGCTGAGCACAGGCAGAACTGCCAGCATGGTGCCCATCAGCGCTGCTCCCTGGGCTGCGGGGCCACCCTGGGCCCAACCGAGCGCGCAAACCACAACTGCTACCGGGAGCTGCGAGAGGCCTGGTGTCAGCGCCAGCAGCGCAGCCGGACCCTGGTGCTCTGCCTGCTGCAGCACATGCGCAAAATGCACCGGACCACCGGCCTCATCCGCAGGCAGCTGGCGGACTTCCTGGAGGAAGATGACCCCCTGCTCATGGGTGCCCTGCAAGAGGAGGCTGAGGCCACCCCAGAAGGCAGCATTGGGGTTGAGGTGTGGGGGCCCCAGGGCCAAGCTACCTTGTAAATAGAGGGTAAATAAACGCAGAGCCCAGGCCTTGCCGCCTTACTACCGCTGTGCTTGCTGACCTCACTCCGCCCCCTCCAGGAACTATTCCTCTCAGGGGAAAGAGGCACCTTAGCTTTTCTCCTGGACCTCTCCAAGTTCTTTCCCACCAGTTCCTCACACTGACTTTTCCTCTTGGCGCTCTGGCTGATTTTTTCTCACTCGATTGTCTCCTCTGCAGAGGTTTTCCCTGATCATCCTTTCCCAGTCCTCCTTCCCAGTTGCTGCTGCCGCTGCTAAGTCACTTCAGTCGTGTCTGACTCTGTGTGACCCCACAGACGGCAGCCCACCAGGCTCCCCCGTCCCTGGGATTCTCCAGGCAAGAATACTGGAGTGGGTTGCCATTTCCTTCTCCAATGCATGAAAGTGAAAAGTGAAAGTGAAGTCGCTCAGTCGAGTCCGACCTTCCCAGTTACCTTCTTCCAATCTGTTTCCTGGCTTCACAGCCAGTAGCACAAACAGCTCAAACCCCTGAAGTCAAAGTACAAGCCAACTGCTCACAGTGATTCCCAAGGATCCCTCGTTATCTTGTTTCTACCCTATATTCTCCTTCCTACTTACTCCCTGCAGCCACACAGGCTTCTGTTTTTCCTAAATGCCAGGCCTCTGCACTCGCTGTTCCTCAGCCTGAAGCATTGTTCCCCCAGATAACCAGAGGGCTCCCTGATTCACCAACCTCGGGCTTTGCTTGTGGTTCACCTTTACAAGGAAGCCTCCTCCATCACCCAGTTTAAAGTTGCGGTCCCTGCACTCCACTCCATCCTAACCCTGCTACATTCTTTCCAGATCACTAACCACTTAGGATTATTCCAGGCCCTTCCTCTGCCCAGCCCTCGCCTCACTAGCATGGTAGCTTCTCTGGTGTCTCCCAAGTGCCTAGAACAGAGAATGTGCTCAATCAATATTCAAACGGCTCCGAAATCGCCCGATTTACTAGCAGGAGAAGGGGACGACAGAGGATGAGACAGTTGGATGGCATCACCGACTCGATGGACGTGAGTTTCAGCAAGCTCCTGGAGTTGGTGATGGACAGGGAAGCAGTCCATGGGGTCGCAAAGAATCGGACACGACAGAGCGACTGAACCGAAGTAGTTTACCCGCGGTATTCCTCATACCATACGCTAAGGTGGAGCCCGGTTCAGGGCTCTGCTAACCCACCGCTCTCAACCCAAACCCCAGAATGCCAGCCAAGGGGGCAGGAGTCTTGGGATTACTTCAATAACCAGTTCCTACGAATACCTTCTCAAATTTCCATTTAAAAGACAGACGGCTGGCGACCCCAGCACCCTGCCGGTCTACGCCTCCCGCCCCAGCCGCTCCCACGTTACTCTACGCCCCACCCTCCAGGCCGGAAACGCCTCTGCCATTTTCCGCTTCCTGACGCCGCGCCGCTGCCCACAGCAAAGATGTCACCGAGGTCGCAGCGCCCATTACGTCACAGTAGTAGCGGGCGGTGACGCCATCTCTGCGAGCCCACGGTGCGGAATGGCTCCCGGGTCTCCCTCACGCGGTGGCACCGGCGACATGGCTGAGGTGGCGACCGGAGTTGGCCGCTTCAAGTCCAAGTAAGCTGGGGCGCTGGGGCTGGGGGCGCCGCCGAGGGAGGGAGCCGAGTTCGCAGCTGGAGTAGCTAAGGCGCCAGCGTGGGTCCCACACGCATCGGTTTGGGGAGGGGTGAGGTACTAACGAGGCTGGGTCCTAACAGGCGGGCGGCGGCGTCGCGGCTGCGGCATCAGGTGGCAGAGCCGGCACTGACAGCGCTCAGCTCTCGGAGGGCAGGCCCTGGAGCCCTGCCGGGTGCTGCTAGCTTCCGCGACCTAAAGTTGAAGCAGGTTCGGGGGGCTAGGTTAAGAGATCCCAAAGCGGGAGGAAAGGTCGAGGCTGGTCCTGGACGGTGGGAATCCTCACCGCCCAGAGGACGGCAGAAGAGCCACCTTTGGGGCAGGCGGCTTGGAGAGCTTTCACATGCCGTCCCTCTTCTCCAAGGACCGGGAAGAGAGGTCAGATGAGCTAGACCTCCGTGGCCAGGAGGCTCTGAATCCCGGGCTTATGCAATCCCCAAATTTATGTTGAACGTCTAAGTGCTTGGTTCCCGGGTCCAGACAGACTCAGCCTAACACACAGGAGCAGAGTCTGATGGGGTTAACCTACCAAGCAGATCATTTCCATCAGTGGCTGCGACCATCACTAGCAAGGTGAAGCCCTCATGCCAAGACTGCCTCTGTTGGATGGTCGAGCGGGTTCTGGGGGCCTCCAGTTTCCTCCTGGCCATCAGGCTTCCTTTAAGTGTGGAGTTAGCCAGGCACCTTGGAAATTCAAAGCGGCCCAGGGTGGGAATAGGGAACAGCCTGTGTGAACTACAAAGGATCAGCAGAGGCCCCTCATGGCAGATTCTTGGGAACATGTAAGGAGAAGAGAGGGTTTCAAGGCAGGGGACAACACAAACAAGAGTTGTGTTCTGAAACGCCTCTCTGGGAACAAGCTTTGAGAGAGTGGTAGGTACCTGGTGAAGAGGCTGTAACAGCAGCTCCCCAGAGAGGAGAGTGCCGTGGCCTGGACCAGCAAGGAAGTAGCCGAGAGGGAAGGGTGAGGACAATCTGCCTGGAGAGTAAGGTGGAGGAAGGAACTGGGGTTGGGGAGGGGCAGGCTGGAGTTGGACCTCAAGGATAAGGATGTTGAAGAGGATATTGCTCTGGGCTGGTACCCAGGCCTGGCCTCCCATGGCCAGCAGAGGGCGCCCAAGACCTGGCTTGCTGGGCACCCAGGAGTCTCTGGGAAGATTTGGACTGCCTTTGCTTCCCTGGGCCCATGTGGATCACTGACCCACTCAGGGTCCCAAATCTTCTGTAACAAGGGGGCACTAACACCCATCTCCCAATATGGCTGAGAAGGGTAAAGAAGGTAACAGACGAGCTCATCACCCCACCACACGCGCACGCGTGCACGCACGCACACACACACACACACACACACACACACACACACACCCCAGAATCCCTGCCCAATATGGCTGAGAAGGGTAAAGAAGGTAACAGACAAGCTCATCACCCCACCACACGCGCACGCGTGCATGCACACACACACACACACACACACCCCAGAATCCCTGCCCTCCCACAAGCTCCTCAAGGGCAGGGCCCTATTGGGTTGACCTCTGGGAGAGCACCTAGCACAGGGCTGGGCACTGGGGACCACGGGATGGTGGTTCACTCTCTCACCCTGTCTCCCCTCCAGCTATGCTGTCGAGCGCAAGATTGAGCCTTTCTACAAGGGTGGGAAGGTGCAGGTACTGGTCCTGGGGTGGGGCGGGTGCGGGGGAGGGTCGGCAGGGTGATCAGGCAGCCTGGGGCTGCAGGGTGTTCCCTTGGCTGAGACCCCTTTGTCCCCAGCTGGACCAGACTGGACAGCACCTCTTCTGTGTCTGTGGCACCAGAGTCAACATCTTGGATGTGGCCTCAGGGGCCGTGCTGCGGAGCCTGGAGCAGGTGAGGGCAGGGAAGGTCGGGGCGAGGTGCTGGTGTGGATGGGAGCCTGTTCTCATGGCGCCCTGCGCATCCACTCGCCCCTAGGAGGACCAGGAGGACATCACTGCCTTTGACCTCAGCCCCGACGACAAGGTGTGTGGGATCAGGACAGGAGGAGGGCTCCGGTACCTCCCACCCAGACTGAGTGGATGAGGATGGCATGCACACCTGTGTCCCAGCTGAACTGCGTCCTCCCCTAGGTGCTGGTGACAGCCAGCCGGGCCCTGCTGCTGGCTCAGTGGGCCTGGCAAGAGGGCAGCGTCACCCATCTGTGGAAGGCAATACACACAGCCCCTGTGGCCAGCATGGCCTTCGACCCCACCTCCACACTGCTAGCCACAGGTAGGACCCCGGCTGGGTTGGGGGCGGTGAGCCAGGCAGGGATCTTTGGGCACACAGCTCCCCCCACCTAAGATCCACTCCCACAGGCGGCTGTGATGGGGCCGTGCGCGTCTGGGACATCGTGCGGTACTATGGGACACACCACTTTCGGGGCTCGCCGGGCGTTGTGCAGTGAGTTAGGGTGGCGGAGGGCGGGGGCATGGGGTGTCACGGCCAGGGCGCCACAGCTCACAGCCCCGCCCCGCCTGCCTGCAGCCTGGTGGCCTTCCACCCAGACCCCGCTCGCCTGCTGCTCTTCTCCTCGGCCGCCGACACCAGCATCCGCGTGTGGTCGCTGCAGGAGCGGTTGTGCCTGGCCGTGCTGACTGCCCACTACAGCGCCATCACTTCTCTGACCTTCAGCGCCGACGGCCACACCATGCTCAGGTCAGAGCCCAGCCCCCCCAGCCTTGGCAGGAAAGGGAGGGCCACAGCCGAGGCCAGACACTGAGGCGGGTGTCCCCCCAGCTCGGGCCGGGACAAGATCTGCGTCATCTGGGACCTGCAGAGCCTCCAGGCCACAAGGACCGTGCCGGTGTTTGAGGTGGGGGCGCCAGGGCCAGTGAGGGGGATGGGGCGGGAGCGGCGGCAGGGCTGGGGGCTCCACCACTGACCCGCTTGTTCTCAGAGCGTGGAGGCTGCGGTACTGCTGCCAGAGGAGCCGGCACCGGAGCTGGGTGTGAAGTCCGCGGGTCTGCACTTCCTGACGGCCGGCGACCAAGGTGTGTGGGGCTGGGCCCGGGCAGGAGGGGTCGGGGGCCAGTGGACCCAGCGTCCCAGCGGCCTTGTCCCCGCACAGGCGCGCTGCGCGTGTGGGAGGCGGCCTCTGGGCGGTGTGTCCACGCACAGCAGCGGCTGCCGGGCCCCGGGCAGGAGTTGACCCACTGCGCCCTGGCCCACGCTGCCGGCCTGCTCCTCAGCGTCACTGCCGACCACAACCTGCTGCTCTATGATGCTTGCTCCCTGCGGCTGCGGAAACAGGTGCGTGCGCTGCCCCTGCTCACCCCGGCCCAGGCCGCCAGCCCTGCCCACCCAGCCCCTCCCGTGTCCCTCCTGCCCTACAGTTCGCCGGCTACAGCGAGGAGGTGCTGGATGTCCGGTTCCTTGGGCCTGAGGACTCCCACATCGTTGTGGCCTCTAACAGCCCCTGCCTGAAGGTGTTTAATTTGCAGACCTCAGCCTGCCAGATTCTCCATGGCCACACAGGTGAGGGCGCCAGCCAGGCTCCAGGCCCTCACCTGGATGGAGTGCCTGGCCTGGCCTCGGCTGACTTCTATCCACGGCCACTCCACTTTCTTCCAGACATCGTCCTGTCCCTAGACGTGTTCCGGAAGGGGCGGCTCTTTGCTAGCTGTGCCAAGGTGAGGCACCACAGAAGCTGGGGGGCAGGGACTGGTGGGGAAGCCCAGCCTCCCCTCACCCTTCGCGTCCCCAGGATCAGAGCATCCGCATCTGGAGGATGAACAAGGCCGGTGAGGTGGCTTGTGTGGCTCAGGGCTCTGGGCACACACACAGCGTGGGCACCATCTGCTGCTCCAGGTAGTGGTCAGGGCCGGGGGTGTCGCAGAGGCAGAGGCGGCTCTCTCCTTGCTCTCCAAGTCTCCAGCCCAGGGGTGTGGAACAGAGGCCAGGGCTGGGGCACCCCAAGGGGCTGCGGTTCCTTAGAAGTAGCCTTGAGGCTGATGGGTAAAAGGACACTGAGTGATGCCTGGCGGGGGGGTCCCATTGTTGGACTGAGTCACCAGGGGTGGCCGGGGTGGGGGGGGTCACATAGCAGTTTCGGTCGAGGGGCAGGCTTTCCGGTCTGGCCTGAGGTCTGGCAGGCCTGAGCTGTGGGGCTCTGCCAGCAGGGCTGGCCAGGGCTCAGCAGGTGTCCTTCCCTCCCCTAAATCCGGCCGCAGGCTGAAAGAGACCTTCCTGGTGACGGGCAGCCAGGACTGCACCGTGAAGCTCTGGCCCCTCCCTGAAGCCCTGCTGTCAAAGGGCACAGGCCCTGAGGGCGGCCCGGTCCTCCTGCAGGCCCAGGCCACGCAGCGCTGCCACGACAAGGTGACCGCACACAGCGCCCAGGTGGGGTCTTGGCCAGGCCCTTGCCAGGACGGGGGTCTGAGCAGCTGCCTGCTCTCACCACCAGGATATCAACAGTGTGGTTGTCGCCCCCAACGACAAGCTGCTGGCCACGGGCTCACAGGACCGCACAGCCAAACTCTGGGCCCTGCCACAGTGCCAGCTGCTGGGCGTCTTCTCAGGCCACCGGCGTGGCCTTTGGTGTGTCCAGTTCTCACCCATGGACCAGGTGCTGGCCACAGCCTCGGCCGATGGCACCATCAAGCTCTGGGCCCTGCAGGACTTCAGCTGCCTCAAGGTGAGCCGCCCCTGGCCCAGGCCTGGCACCCCTCCACCCCTGACCCAGCCCCCCACCCCACGCCTCATCCTGCCCCCACCCTGCCCACAGACTTTTGAGGGGCACGATGCTTCTGTGCTGAAGGTGGCCTTCGTAAGCCGCGGCACGCAGCTGCTATCCAGGTGAGTGAGGGGTGGGCAGGGTTGGGGTGCGCTGGGCAGGCCCCAGGCTGAACCCCTCCCCATCCCCACCCTAGCGGTTCTGACGGGCTCCTGAAGCTCTGGACCATCAAGAACAACGAGTGTGTGCGGACACTGGATGCCCACGAGGACAAGGTCTGGGGGCTGCACTGTAGCCAGCTGGACGACCGCGCCCTCACCGGTGCCAGCGACTCCTGCGTCGTTCTTTGGAAGGTGTGTGGGCCAGGGAGGACATCGCAGTGGGCATGGCAGCATGGGGGCCAGTCTGACCCCAGTGTGACCCTGGTCTGACCCTAGGACGTGACCGAGGCGGAGCAGGCCGAGGAGCAGGCCAAGAGAGAGGAGCAAGTAGTCAAGTAAGTGGGGTCTTCCAGCCCCCCCCAGCTTGGAGTCTGGGCGCTGGTCCCTCCTTTCTGGAGCGTGGGGGCCCCGCGGCTCGGAGCAGCCACCCTGCTTGCCCCCGGCGGGGGTCAGCCCCGGGCAGGTCCCCCAGGGGCCTTGTGCCCTCTCCCCTCCTTGCCCACCAGGCAGCAAGAGCTTGACAACCTGCTCCACGAGAAGCGGTACCTGCAGGCGCTGGGCCTGGCCATCTCCCTGGACCGGCCCCACACCGTGCTGACCGTCATCCAGGGTCGGTGTTGCCTCGGGCTGCATGGGGTTGGGGGGTCTCAGGGCCTGTGCTGCCCCTTCCCCAGGGCTCAACCTCCCCTCCCCCCACAGCCATCCGAAGGGACCCGGAGTCCTGCGAGGAGCTGGAGACCACGGTGCTCCGCCTGCGGCGCGACCAGAAAGGTCTGGGGGCGGGCCAGCCGGGCGGATGGGGCCACGTGAGGCGGGGCCGGGGCAGGCTTGACTGTGCCCGTCACCCACAGAGGCCTTGCTGCGCTTCTGCACCACGTGGAACACCAACTCGCGGCACTGCCATGAGGCCCAGGCCGTGCTGGGCGCGCTACTGCGGCATGAGGCCCCAGGCGAGCTGCTGGCCTACGGCGGCCTGCGGACCGCGCTGGAGGGCCTGCTGCCCTACACCGGTGAGTGGGCTGGCCCAGGGCGGGCAGGGCCGTCAGCCAGACTCACCAGCTCTGACAGCCTGTGGTCCTACCCCAGAGCGGCACTTCCAGCGGCTCAGCCGGACACTGCAGGCGGCCACCTTCCTGGACTTCCTGTGGCACAACATGAAGCTGCCCACCCTCCCCGCAGCCCCCACGGCCCTCTGAAACACACAGAAACATGGACTCTGCTGTCTCGGCTCCCTGTATCCGTCTTCATTTCATCTCACCCCTTGGTGTTGGGCCACAGCCTGAGGGTGGGCCCACCAGCCAGCCCCCTCCCTCGGCCTGGTCCAGGACCCCCAGACCTGCCCCTCAGCACAGACATGGCTTGGTCAGTCAGGAGAGCTTTACTCAGGGTCTGGAGTGCACAGCACAGCCCTCCACGATAGGCCACGCTCTATCAGGGGGCGGCTCCTGCCGCAGGGCCTCACGGGTGATGGTGCAGCAGCGGCTCTGAATGGTGTTCAGAGGTGGCCGGGCAGGCACAGGAGGCGGAAGCATCGCGGCCTGCGGGGACCTGGGGGAGCCGTGGGCCTTGCCCTCCCCACCCTCTGCACCATCAGCCCCGCGGTGGAGCCACGACCCGCTGAGGAGGGTGCCCAGCCCATCACGCTGCAGCATTGCAGCTGGGAGAAGACCAGTGCGGCCTCGGAACCTGTAGGACACAGGGTTTGGTTGGCTTTGGGCCCTGCTCCCTGTCCCCCACCAGACCGGCTGCCGGAGCCCCAGCCCACACACCTGCACAGCCACCAGCCTTGGTCAGAGGCTTCCAGCACACGCACATGAGCCCCTGCGGGCACGGACAGCTCATCTGCCCGGCTGCTCTCATAGGCACGGACAGCACAGAATTGCGGCCCTGGGGGTAGATGCTGGGTGGTCAGCACCCCTGCCGAGTCACCCCCTCAGGGCGCCCCTCTGGGTCTCTCAATACCAGAGACTGCTCTGGGATGGAGCACACGCGGCAGGGCCACCATCACCCCGTGGCCTCCCTCCCCTGCTCGCGCTGGACGCTCCCCCGTGATGGCGGGGGCGTGGGGGGAGGGTCAGTCTCACCACTCATCCCCAGGGGCTGTCCCCCATCCTGTCCCCGCTGTGGGGTTGCCGCCTCCAGGTAGGGAGCAGGAAACCACGCCGTCTGCTGGTCCTCGTTCGCCACCAGCCACCAGCCTGTGCCCGAGAGGGGGACAGGCGGGGGGCTTCAGTTCCTGCAGCCCGCTGGGATCCCAGGGGCAGCAGGGTGTGTCCCTCTGACTCCCGCCGGCCCACCTGAGGGGTGTCGTAGCAGCACATCCAGGGCTTCCTGGGCCTGAGCGCGGAAGGGCTGGCCCCGCGTGTCCTGGGTGCTGAAGGGCTGCAGGCAGCGCAGGCTCTGGGCCTCCAGGGTGCCGATGGCAGGGCTGCCTGAGGGGCCTGGTGGGGGCTCTTGAGGGGCGGGCAGGATCACCAGGCTGGTGAGGGCCCAGGGTGCAGGGGAGAGGTGTCAGGTGTCTCCCACAGGCCCGTCCAGCCTCCAAGCCTCCCTGCTTGTGGGCCCTTCCCCACCACGCCTCCCCCATCCTCAGTGCAGGCACCTGCCCGGTGGCAGCATAGGCTCCAAGTCCGGAGGTTGTGGCGCAAAGAAGCCAGTGAACACTGGGCTGCGGGACACACGCTCCCCAGCCGCCAGCAGCACCCTCAAGTAGGTCTCCAGCAGCTGCAGGCGGGCCAGGCCTCGGCTGGTGCGGCCTCGGTGCACCAGCCAGGGTGCGTCGGCTGCGGGAGGGATGGGGCAGCTGTGGGAGCCCCGCCTGGGCTCCTCACGTCCCACCCTCCTGGGATCCCTGCTGGCCTGACCTGGGAGCTTGGGGAGAACGCGGTCAGATCTCCGCAGCAGGCCCGCCTCCACCGGGAAGGTCTCCTTGAGGGTTTTCTGAGAGTGAGAAGAGGCATCATTGGTCTCCGAGGGCCCACTAGGTTCCCCTGGGTGGGCAGGCAGGGGTCCCTTGGCCGAAAGCCCGAGTGGGCACAAGGGCAGGCCTTGGGGGGGTGGTCTCTGGTGGGTCAGGCTGCTGGGGGAAGTCGAGTGACCGAGGCTCGCTCACGTGGAGTATCCTGAAGTCCTCCCAGCTTCTGCGTACAAAGCTGTCGCTGTCATCCGACCAGCACACAGAGAAGGTGAACATCTGCTGGGGGAAGGTCGGGGGCGTCTTGGAGGCACTGGGCCAGGAGCTCCCCCCCTCCTCCTCGGGCTGGCAGCGATCCCGCGGGATCCTACCTGGAGCCTCTCTGTCTGCACCAGCGCTGCCCCGCTCACACACACCGGGTGCCGGGCTCCCGCCATCCTGGTGGCCTCCCCAGATCTCCGTGACGGGCTTCTGGAGTCTGCTGGGCGTGACCCCGGGTCCCACTCCCTCCCTGCCCATGTGGGGAGGAAGGGAGGCCTTGGGCACCCGGAAGGCTGGAATTCCCCAGCAGTGCCCCAGTCCTGGCTGCACTCCTCTGCCCTTGACTGGGGCCTTTGCCGCTTCCTTGCCACGCCCCTCACCTGGGGAGGCAGGGGCACGGAGCTCCCCAGGTAGGAGGGGAAGCAGTGACGGTGGAGGCCCTCCTACCAGAGCGTGAGCCTGGGGGGAGGAGAGGAAGGAAGGGCCATCAGAGTGCCGCCAGGTGGCCCCTCCCGGCTCGCTTGTGCCCAGGCTGGGCAGAGCCGCCTGCCAGCCGGCCCGGCCCAGTGTGCCCCTGGCTCTGTCCCTGAGCTGACTGCAGTTGTCACCAGGAAAGTGTTAAAGGCTCTAAGTGCTTTGTTTGGCTTAATCCTCACATTGGAGGAAAGGTCTCTTAATGTCTCCAAATGGCAGAGGAGGAAATTTGTGTTAAATGGATATTGTCAGGGTTTCTTCATCTGCTGGGAAGAGGCAGACCTCACAGGCTCACCCCATAGGTCCCACTGTGGTGGAGGGGCTTGCAGCAGGATGAAGAGGGTCCCTCTCTAGTCACTGGCATTGGGAATGGTGAGGTGGAATTGGGGATGGCTAGGACTGTTCTGAGAATCACCTCTGAATTCATGATTTATCACAGTGTGCTGCAGACACAGCCTCTGAGATCAGGAGTGACCTTCCCCCTACTAACTGGAGTGGTGAAGAATCCCCAGACAGATGGTGCGCCCAGGGGCCCACATCTCGGGACCACTGCTTTATAGGGGAAACGAGAGCCCATCCAAACCTGGCGCGCAGGGGTTCTTCCTTCCCCCGCCCACAGCTCTGAGAGCCGGGAGGGGCGGCCAGCCTGGCGGCGCTCTTGAAGGCCGTTCCTTCTCCTCCTCCCTCGGTCACACTCTCGCAGGAAGGCCTCAGTCCCAGCCCCTCCACCCAAGCCCTTGAGGGAGTGAGGGGT
The DNA here is from genome assembly GCA_024291935.2 of Okapia johnstoni. Lineage (NCBI taxonomy): Eukaryota > Metazoa > Chordata > Mammalia > Artiodactyla > Giraffidae > Okapia > Okapia johnstoni. The sequence goes on along the minus strand of JAGTYA010000028.1, from coordinate 2,511,084 downwards.
CAGGAAGCCACCCAGCCTGACAAAAGGCCTTTGTGCATCTGTCCAGCCAGAGGCTCTCTCTGAAGCCTTCAAACCTCCCCTGTTCTTGGCCCAGGCAATGAACACCTGTGGACACAGGCCTAATTTTTACAAAGTGCCTTCAGTCCAGCTGTCACACTCTTGCCAATCTCAGTGGGGGCCGCTGGCCTGGTAGGGTACAGGATGGGACGGCTCCTGCTCCCTTGGAAGACAGAGAAGAGAAGTTGGAGAAGGGCCAGTCTGCTCACAGCCAGGGACCTAGAAGGATGCTGCGGCCCCTCCCTACACTGACAGCCCCATATTCCCTACCCCCAGCAACCGAGATCCTCTCCACGCTCTCTCCACATCCCCTCCCTCACCACTCACCTGGACCACTACAACAGCTCCATGCTCCCCCCCAAAGCCTGTGCTCCTCACTTGCTGCCATGAAATCCACTCTCCAGAGGAATCTATGCAAAACTGAAATGGGATCAGGCCAGGGTACTCTGCTCCAAACTTCCCAGCACCGTCCTAGGGTCCTCAGCATACATCCCGAGCTCCCAGGTCAGTCGATGGTGTCCTCAGTGGGCCCCTGGCCGCCTCTGGACCTCTCCTTGCACCACTATTCCCAGGTGCTGTCCCACACTGGCCTTTCTGCCCATGTGGGAAGTCAAGCTCCTCCCTCCTGCGTTGGCTCTGACTACCCTCCTCAGCTGATTCCTCATTCTTCAGGCCTCTCTGCCTAAGGGTCAACTCCTCAAGGAGGCCTCCTAGATTTAACACACCCTGTTCATAGCCTCCATCACAGCTTGTACCTAAACACTTATTAGTGTGACTCTTGTGGCGTCCGTCACCAGGTCGTCCGTCACCTGGGAGCGCGCGCCGCCGGGCAGGAAGGAGAAGAGGCTCCCGGCGCTCTTAGTGTGGCTGAGGTGGTCAGGGAGGAATGAATCTTGCTCCTCGCCCTGTCCAGAGCCTAGAGCAGTGCTAAGGACAGATTAGGCACTACACAGGTATTTGCAGAATGAATTAATGTACATATTAATGTACATACGGAATTAATGTACATATGGAAGCAGTGGTATCCCTGACGCCATGCCCACCTGGGTTTAACCCCTTGAGGTAGGCTGTGGGACTGGGCAGCGGGGAGAGGGACTGCTCGGTGCTCCCCGGAGTCCAGAGACGCACCTTCTCCTTTGCAGGCACGACCCTCCCAGCCTAGGCGGGCGCCCGTTGCCATGGCGCCCGTCGCCTAGGCGGACCAGCCAAACCCGCAGCCGCACCGCCCAGTGTTCGCTCACAGCCCCGCCCTGCATTGCCAAGGCGCCAAGCACCCGGCCCCGGGCGCGCCCCCAGCGGAGGGCACAGAGCCAAGCCGCAGGCACGCGAGACGGTCGGAGCGGAGCGATGGGGGCATCGCGGGTCGCAACACGGAGGTCCAAGAGGCCGCAGCCCGAGGCCGCGTCGCGCCCACGGCGCGTCGTCCACAACACGCTGGTCTTCTACTGGAGGAAGCGGGAGCACCGCCATGGCCGACATAAGACCGGCTCGGGCCGTGGAACGAGGCCCAAGGGCGAGGCTAGGACTCGGGGCTCGGGCGCTGCGCGGACCCGGGCTCGGGCCTACGGCGCGTCCCCAGCCCGCACTCCTGCATCTCCCGGGGCGCGGACCCGGGCCGCCAGCCCCGCCCCCGCGCCGGGTCCCACCCCCGGGCCCAGTTCCGCGCCCGCGGCGCGCGCGCCCGGCTCCTGCGGCCGCGCCCTGGCGGCGGCGCGTGCGCTGGCCTGGAGGCCGACCTGGATGCCGGTCTGGAGGCCGCGCTGGCCCGGCAGCCACTGCGAGGGCGGCATGGCGGCACCCGGCGAGCGCGGCCGCTTCGGCGCCGGGAGCCTCTTCTCCTTCCTGCCCGGCGGCGCGCGCTCCGAGGTGACGGACGACCTGGTGACGGACGCGCGCGGCCGCGGCGCGGGGCGGAGAGAAGCCGCTGCTTCGGCCCGGGCGCCATCCGCTGGGCCGGCGTCCGACCCTCCTGCCTCCGAGCTCGCCTCCCCGCGGCGGCCCTGCCGGGCCTGCGTGGACTTCAAGTCGTGGATGCGCACGCAGCAGAAGGTGCAGGCGCAGGGGGGGGCCCCACACCTTGTCCTCGGACACCCCGGACAGGCTGCCTGCCCCCTCCCCGGGGGTTGGCGGTTCCTAACCGTGCCCCCAAGGTAGGCCCGGCCTTTCAGCTCTTGGCCACGTGTGGGCCGGATCCGTCCCAGGACTTCTGTCTCCGATCAGTGGGTCTCCGGCTGGGGCGAGAAAAAAAAGGGGGAGCTTTGTAGGTTTCTGCTCGGGGAAAACCGAACTGACCTTTGGTCGGCCTCCTTCCACAGCGGGACAGCAAGTTTAGGGAAGATTGCCCTCAAGATCGTGAGGAACTGGGCCGCCACAGCTGGGCTGTCCTCCACACCCTGGCTGCCTACTACCCCGACCTGCCCACCCCAGAGCAGCAGCAGGATATGGCTCAGTTCATACATTTATTTTCCAAGTTTTACCCGTGTGAGGAATGTGCCGAAGACATAAGGAAAAGGTGAGTCGTGTCTGCAGGGTGTGCAGCCTGGGTCTGGGGCCCCTGGCAGATGTCATAAAGGCGAGCCTAGAGGAGTAGAGGCCGAGGTGGCAGCGGGTTGCTGAGAGCAGGGGCCACCAACAGCGGAGGGACTCTGGAGCCATCGCCTTTCTCCTCAAAGGCCAGACCTGGGGCTGCTGCTTTCTGCAGCCAGGGTGCTCCCTCCCGGGGAGGGCTACTCTCATGAGATCCCTTGTTTAGCACTGATGAAGACTCCGGCATGTTTCCGGGGACTCCGCTGTGCCTAACTTCTGGAGCAGGACCTTCAGTTTCAGGGCCTTGGGAACTCACTGCTTTTGCTTCCAAGAGCTGCCTTTTTGGGGAGCCCAAGAACTGTTGTTCGGCAGCCATAAGCATTTCTGGGCTGGCTGTAGGGGAGAGGGCAGCCCTTGCTGTTTGGAGCCTGGGCATTTATTTATATGAGGTCTCTTGCTGAGGTGGTGTGGCAGGGCCAAAGGTGTGAAGAAGCAAACCTGGTTTTCAGTTAGCCCTTTATGCCAGCCCCGCCCCTCCACACACTGCCTGGGGCCAGGGACGCTGGAGTGAGTCCTCCTGATTGTTTTGAGGTTGTAAAGCAGAGACCTTGTGTCTTAATGTCTCGCCCAGGGTTCTTGTCAGTTTGCCATGCACCTTAGGTAGGGGTTGGAGCAGGCCTAAGAGTCCACCGGACCTTGAGGCTGGAGGGTTAGCCCCCTTCTGGGAATTCCTCAGAGCATGAGGGCACCCCTGGGTCTAGGCCCCAGCTCTCCTCCCTGGATTGAGCAGGCAAGGAGATGGGGCTGGCCCGCTGGGAGCACCGCCTGCCCCCTCCTCCACGTGCTCTCCCTCACACAGGATATACAGGGACCAGCCAGACACACGCACTCGTGTGAGCTTCACCCAGTGGCTCTGCCGTCTGCACAATGAGGTGAACCGCAAGCTGGGCAAGCCGGACTTCGACTGCTCACTGGTGGACGAGCGCTGGCGCGACGGCTGGAAGGACGGCTCCTGTGACTAGCCAGCAGCCAGAGCCTGGGGAGGCCCGGCCAGAGAGGGTGGGGCTCATTAAAGTGCCGTCACACACAGAGCCTGTGGTGTCTCCGTTGGGTGGTCCCTAGACCCTGCCCTTGGAACCCTCTCCGAGAAGTGGAGGAGCCCGATGCAGGCACCCCGGTGGTGGCCTCCTCACCGTGAGCCTGTGGGGCTGCCGACGGGGGAGGCAGGGGCAGCCTAGGACGTCCCTTCCCTTCAGGATTCGGCCTCCTGCTCACCCACCCCGCCGCCTGCTTCACCTCACAGGAAGCCCACAGGCCTGGCTGGGCACCGCCATCTCGCCCCTCCAGGCCTGGCCAGTGTCTCCCCACCTTGTAGTGAGGGACAGCGCGGAATAGTGACTGTAGCCCTGGAGGCTGTGTGCTGTTTGCACATCAGGAAAGAGGCCTGTGGGCCAAACTCTGCTGCTTGCCTCCAGTCCGGCCTCTGGCCTTACAGGTTCTGTGGAACTTGAGACCAAAATAAAATGCTGGAGAAGTGACCGAAGTCCTGGCTTCAGCGTGTTTTGTGCTGGGACTTGCAACAGTGGACAGGCCAGCTGCCCGCGTCCCTCTGCAGTTTGCTGCTTCCTTATTTGGGTTCTGGCTCCCCAGGAGAAGGGGCCCTTTCCAAGGCAAGGGTGGGCTAGGATATTCAGGAACAGGAGGCTGAGTTGCTGGAGCCAAGGGAGAAAGGATCAGAGGAGGGGAGGTTGAATGACTGAAGGCCCTCAAGGCCCCAGTAAGGATGTGATTCTAACACCCAGCTCTGACCAAACGTGCATCGTGGAGGATCTGGAGCGGAGGACGGCAAGGTGTGACTTTAGCTGGAGTACAGCGGGGGTAGCTGAGAGTAGGGAGGATTGACACCTACTACGCAGCAGCTGAGAGGGAAGCTCACCCCAGGGTGGGTGAGGGGCATCACTGGATACATTCTGACGGTGGAGTCCAGGGTGACTGGAGTGCTGGCCCAAGCCACTGGAAGGAGGGAGTTGCCCAGTGTGTCATTGAGATGCAGAAGACTATGAGTGGAGCAGGTTTGGGGGTGACCTGGATCCAGCTTTAGGGCCTTCCCAGATCCTCTCATCCACACCCATTCCCAGGGCTTGGCTCCCAGCTGGGATGGCCCAGCAAGAGTGTGTCCCACCCCTGTGGTCATAAAGCTCTGGTCACCTCTCCCTAGGGTGTCTCAGCCCCTTCCTGGGCAAGAGCCAGCCTTTATTTTATTTTTTTTAATATAAATTTATTTTAATTGGAGGCTAATTACAATATTGTAGTGGTTTTGCCATACATTGACGTGAATCTGCCACGGAGGTACATGTGTTCCCCATCCTGAACCCCCCTCCCACTTCCCTCCCCATCCCATCCCTCTGGGTGCACCAGCCCTGAGCACCCTGTCTCATGCATTGAACCTGGACTGGTGATCTGTTTCACATATGATAATATACATGTTTCAATGCCATTCTCCCAAATCATCCCACCTTCACCCTCTCCCACACAGTCCAAAAGACTGTTCTCTACATCTGTGTAAGAGCCAGCCTTTAGCACAGCCTCTCCTCGGCATCTTCACCACACTGGCCCCACGGGGGTGCTGGCTTCCACAGGGGCTGCCCAGAGGGGCCAGGTGACACAAAGAAATAGGCAGGGCAACTGGCAGAGAAGTCACTGCTCTTTGGTACACCAGATGGACGTCCCCAGCATGGGGCCCCTGCGTGCTGGGAGCCAGCGGGGCTGTGGTCAGCTCAGGAGCACGCCTTCCATGTTGGCTCTCCCCCCTTCCCTTCTTCCCTAACTCTGGCTTCTTCAAAGTTTCACCTCCCAATGAAACTCTAACTTTGCAGCAGACTGATTTCCAGGCTAAGACAAGAGGGACTCAAGTTCAAGGGAAAGTCCTGGCTCAAGCTGTAAGCATGGAGACCAAGGGAGTGAGGACCAAGCAGGGAGAAGAGCCCCAGGACCAGACACCGGGACTTCTAAGCTCAAGGTCACAGGAGGAACAAGACAATGAGAAGAGAAAGGGCCCATGAAGTAGGAGGAACAGGAGGAGAGGGTGACTGTCAGAAGTGTTCCAGGAGGATGGGAAAAGGATGGCAGTGCCTGAATTGCCCCGGGACTAAAAGGAGCAGTGACTCTGGAGGGAAGTGGGTTCAGGAGTGGAAGGAAGTAGCAGGTTTAGGCACTGATATAACCAATCAAGTATAAGGGGAAATGAATGATAGATGAGACAGAACTGTTGCTGACAGGTGAGAGGTGATGGGACTGGATGCACAAAGTCATCACGTCAACTAGTGGGCGGTGCCAGGCCACAGCTTTCCTCAGTGTCCTGGATAGGAGCTGGCATCATCTGTCCTGGCACCATAGGGACCTGGGTTTCAATCCCAGCTCTTCACTTTGTGATCAAGGAACTACACCAGTCTTAATTTTTTTTTAACTTGGCCACGTTGTATAGCTTACGCCATCTTACTAGTTCCCCCACCAGGGATCAAACCCAGTCCTGGCAGAGAAAGTGCTGAGTCCTAACCACTGGACCGCCAGGGAACTTCTGAACTGGCTATTTACCATCTGAAGAAAGGGGGTAAAACAGTCCCTTCCTCCACAGAGGGTGGCGGAACACCTGGCACCGTCGATGCTCAACGAATGTGGACTTTCCTCAAATGTCCTGGACAGAAAAAAGCCTCACCTGGGCCCCTGCCCAGCTCCCTGGAAGGACCATAAAGGAAGGGACCCTGTCCAACCCCAGGTTGGGTGATCTCTGGAAGAAACCCAGCAGGTGTGCAGGGGAGCCAGGCACCCGCTCTGCCAAACTCCCCATCTCCGATGCTTTGCCCCAAACTGTCTGCCAAGAGTCAGTTGGAGAGACCCAGGAGTGTGGAGGGGGCTCAGTGGGCACCCTCCACAGGACCACATCCAGCCACAGGATAAGAGCAGAGATGCCCCACCTCCCACCCAGCCGGCCTCTGGGCTCTGCCTGCCTGGACAGTGCCCTGAGGGCAGAAGTGCCCCACCCTGTTAGGGAGGCTGGAATCCTCTGAAGGAGAAGGAGCACTCATGGAAGCTGGGTTCCCTTTCCCTGAGGGCTGGGGACAGACGCTGGAACCCTGGGTTTGTTACCTCCTTACACGCTCAGCAAAGGGCGCTGTTCAGAGGAGCAGGGTCACGACGGTCCGTCCATACGCATGGGTACCGCAAAGGCTGAGCCCAGTGTCTGCCGGCCCTGCTGACTCCTGACTATTTGTGAGGTGGGGGCACTCGCCCCCTTGACCTTGCCTTCTTGTGGGGACCTGGCGGGTGGGGTGGTCCTGCGGTGCCAATCGGGGGTGGAAAGTGGGCGGGGCGGAGGGAGGTGAGGGCTCCAGCCCTGAGCGCGTGGACCAGGGTGGGGGCGCGGGCTCGGTGCTGCCCCGCGCGTCCCCGCCGCCGCAGCGGGCGCGCGCTCCCGAAAGGCGGCGGCGGCGGCGGCGGCACCACTGGCCGCACCGGCAGCATCAGCACTCACAGCATCCCCGGGCGGCCTCGGGCGGGGTCGGCCCGACGGACAGGCGGACAGCGGGCCCCGGGGGCGCGCGGCCCGCCCAGGCTGGCCATGGAGGGAGGCTCGTTCGGCGCGGGACGCGCGGGGGCAGCCCTAGACCCTGTGAGCTTCGCGCGGCGGCCCCAGACCCTGCTGCGGGTCGCATCCTGGGTGAGTGGCCGGCCCCAGCCCCCGCCCCGATATCCCCTCCCACCTCGCCTCGCTTCCCGCATCCCGACCACCTGCGCCTCGCCCCTGCCCTGCGCCCCTTCCCCATCCACGCCGGCCCTTCCCCCGCCGGCCGCAGGTTAGGGTGACGTCATCGGGCTGGGTGCGCTCACCTGCCGGCGGGGGAGGGGCCGGCCGCGACAGCCGGGGACCTTGAGAGGTCACCGTGCGCCGCACCCACCTCCCAGTTCTTCCTTAGGTCTAACTCAGTGCCCTTCCTCAGCCCTCGCTCCGCTTTTCCTGTGTTCACGCCTGGAAACGGGCACAGGGGTGGGACGGGATTCGCGGAGGGCTTGGGCGCTGAGCCTCAGCACGAGGAGAGTCTACAGGAACCGAGAGAATCTGGCCGAGCCTCCCCCTTGCTTCTCCTGCGCTTACATACTCCCGGCTCCTTCGAAGGGAGCTGGCCCTTCCCAGACCCCCTAGTTGCAACCGTGAATTGGGGGTGGGGGTGCTTCAGGATTCCTCTGTGTGGGGCAGCTGGAAGGGGCTCTGAACCGGGAGGGCTTCCTGGAGGTGGTGTGGGAGGGGCAGATTTGGTGCAGCCTAGCCCACTGGAGCAACCCTAGGCCCAGTGGCCTGTTCCTCCTTCCCATGCCTCCAGGCAGGAGACACGGAAGGTGGAATGCCAAGTTCTGGGTTGTGCCCACCTGCTGGCAGCTGGTGCTGGCATCTACTCACCTGTCTTCCAGGAGGGTGGTGCTCAGGGTGTGGCAGGGGCCCCGGGATGGAGTGACTCTGGCTAGACCAGATAGTTGGGACCCTAGGTTCTGGTTCCAGCTCTGACCCAGTTGGTGCACCAATCGGGGGGTACATGTCCATATGTTGCACTTTGGTTTCCCTCTTAGTCTCTAGGATCTGGGGCAGGAAAGGAGAAAAATGAAGTTGAAATTGGAGGTCTTTTCATTTTTTAGAAACAGATGGCTGCCCAGGGCTCCAAGAGCAGCATCTGGTTTAAAAGGACTGTGGCTGCAGTCCATGGGGTCGCAAAGAATCAGACATGACTGAATGACTAACACTTAACACCACCTCCCTTGCCTTCCAGCCACAGGGCACTGAGGTCTGACTGAACCCCAGAGGTCACTTATGGATGGTATTGATAATTAATCCCAGACTGGAGTGCCCACAAAGTGCAGGATGCTGGGTGGGCATTATTTCTGACCCAACCGCCCCATGAGTCGTGCCTGCTACATTTGGCATGCTGGGAAACAAGACTGTACAGCTCGGGCATGCTGAAGGCGGGGTGCACTCAGGTCCTGGCTGACAGCTCTGTGCTGCTGTCCCTCTGCTGTGCGCCCCATGCCCCCTCTCTCCCCACTCCAATTCTACTCTCCTAACCCTGCTGACTCAAGCCTGAGGGTCACAGTTCCTATCCCCACTCTCTGGAGTGGGCCATGGGAGACACTTCGGGCTCCACAAGGTACAGAGGACACAGCTCTAATGCCAGCCCTGGCTCTTACCAACTATGTGACCCCTGGACAAGTCACTTCACCTGCTGGAGCCCCGAGCTCCCTATCTACAAAGCAGATAAGAACCATGGCGCCTTCGCGGTTGTTTCGGAGAATTCCATGCGCTAATAAGGCATGTAGCCATTTTAAGCACAGTGCACAGTGAAGTGAAGTCACTCAGTCGTGTCCGACTCAGCGACCCCGTGGACTGCAGCCAGCGACCCCGTGGACTGCAGCCTACCAGGCTCCTCCGTCCATAGGATTTTCCAGGCAAGAGTACTGGAGTGGGTTGCCATTGCCTTCTCCTAAAGGAGAAGTGCACAGTGCTGCTGCTGCTGCTAAGTCGCTTCAGTCGTGTCCGACTCTGTGCGACCCCATAGACGGCAGCCCACCAGGCTCCGCCGTCCCTGGGATTCTCCAGGCAAGAATACTGGAGTGGGTTGCCGTTTCCTTCTCCAGTGCATTAAAGGGAAAAGTGAAAGTGAAGTCGCTCAGTCGTCCGACTCTTAGCGACCCCGTGGACTGTAGCCTACCAGGCTCCTCCGTCCATGGGATTTTCCAGGCAAGAGTACTGGAGTGGGGTGCCATTGCCTTCTCCGGAAGTGCACAGTAGATCCTCACTAAAGGCTTTGTCCATAGTTGCTATACCTGAGGTAGGTATTAAGGGAGGGGTCCCTGAAGACACCACCCCTACCCCGAGATGGATCGTGTGCTTCAGGGGCAAGTGGGCGCTCACGGTGGGCTAGGAGACCTAAAGGGCACCGCAGGGCCCTGAGCGCCTCCCGCCGCCGCCCGCAGGTGTTCTCCATCGCCGTCTTCGGGCCCATAGTCAACGAGGGCTACGTGAACGCCGACAGCGGCCCGGAGCTACGCTGCGTCTTCAACGGCAACGCGGGCGCCTGCCGCTTCGGAGTCGCGCTCGGCCTCGGGTCCTTCCTCGCCTGCGCCGGCTTCCTGCTGCTCGACGTGCGCTTCCAGCAGATCAGCAGCGTCCGCGATCGGCGCCGCGCGGTGCTGCTCGACCTGGGCTTCTCAGGTGGGCGGGGCCGGGGCGGGCGGGGCGGGGTCCGGCCCCGGCGCTTCCGGGTGGGCGGGGATTGGACGGGGCGGTTCTCATCGAGTGGGCGGGGACAGGCCCGGGGGCGGGGTCTCCTTCCCGGTTGGGCCCTGCGCCTGCGTGGGGCGCCCCACGACCTGCCCGTCCGCCGTCCCTCAGGCTTCTGGTCCTTCCTGTGGTTCGTGGGCTTTTGTTTCCTCACCAACCAGTGGCAGCGCACGGCGCCTGGGCCGGGCACGGCGCAGGCAGGGGACGCGGCGCGCGCCGCCATCACCTTCAGCTTCTTCTCCATCCTCAGCTGGGTGAGTGCGGCCGGCGGGGCTGGGGCTGGGGCAGGGTCCGGGCAGGGTCAGCCCTGGCTGACCCCGGACTCCCCCTCAGGTGGCGCTTACCGTGAAGGCCCTGCAGCGGTTCCGTCTGGGCACCGACATGTCGCTCTTTGCCACCGAGCAGCTAGGTGCTGGGGCGGGCCAGACCTACCCGGGTTACCCGGTGGGCAGCGGTGTGGAAGGCGTGGAGACCTACCAGAGCCCGCCCTTCACCGAGACCCTGGACACCAGCCCCAAGGGGTACCAGGTCCCTGCCTACTAGAGGCCAGCACCCAGACCAAGGCACAAAGGCTGCCCCACCCATGTAGGGTCCAAGGCCTCCTGGGGCCTCCCTCAGGTCCTCCTGGCCCAGCCGCAGGGAGTGGATGCTGTGGTTCATCTGGGGCCAAGAGAAGGTGCCTCCAGGTTGCCTGGGCTGTGCCCCCCAAGTTCCTCCGATCCCTTTAGTCCCCAGCTCAGGGCCAGAGGCCCTGAGGAGGGAACATCATGGCCCTGGGCATGTGTCCTCCAGCCTCCAGTGGACCAGCCTGGCAGGAGGCCATTCCCCTCGTGAGCCAGCCAGGGCTCACCTGCCCACTCCGGGGTCAGCGGTCCAGCTGCCCTCCATAGCCAGGTGCGGGGGCTGCCCTGGACTAAGGGTGACTGGGGGAAGGGACACCGCCCTCACCCCGTGGCCCGGCAAGCGTGGCCCGTTCCCCATCCCCTGTCCCCGTGGATAGTGGTGGTCCTCGCTCTGCCCTGGGGTCTCACCCTGCAGGGCCCCCTGCTCTGCCTGGAGCCCCTGTTTCCTCTCACAGGTGCACTAGAGTAGCCCGGCCCTGTGGATGTTGTGATTGTGATCAAGTCTAAAGAGTTCACCTTGTAGTTCCCCACAAGCAGCCCCTCTGTCTGTGGCCCCAGCTCCAGCCCTTACCTGCCTCAGCCCAGGCCCCTGATGGGGTGCGGGCAGCTCTGGCCAGGAAAGCACAACATGGCTGTAGGCCTGGGCATCAGCCCTCTCCCAGCCTTTCAGTAAGATCTTGCCCCAGGGAGGCTCCAGACACTGGGTGCCTGCAGGACACGACCCCCACGAGGAGAGGCCTCAAGGCTCCACTTGCCCGTCATGCCCTGGAGACAGCCATTCCCTGCAAACCCCTTTACCTGGGCCTCCTCGACTAGTCCAACTCCCCACACTGCACCCCACTTTAAGGCCCAGCCCGAGGTGGGGGGGGGTCCCTCTGCATAGCTGAGTACTCATGCATTGCTCAAAGCTGGCTTTTCACATTGTCAATACCAAATGCGGTTGCCACGTTCATTCTTACAGACAGATGCCTCCCTCAGGAGTTGCAGTTGAGTGACAACCCTGTACACTGTAGCATAGACTGATTCTTTGTGGATATTTAAGTGAACATGTTTACAATTTTTGTATATATGGATCTCTCCCTCCCTCTTCTGAAAGAACAATCCGTGATTGTGTATTTTCAGTGTCCCATGTTTCAACTGCAGCTTCTTTACAATAAAGATTGTAAATGAGTTTACTGTGTCCTTTCCACTCCTGCCTTTCAGTATGGGGACTGGGGCCCGAGGAGCACCGGTGCCCAGAATCCAGAAGGGGCCGGGAGGTAGAGACCAGGCTGACGCCCCTGTTCTGGAGAGTGCTAGGGAAAACTGTCGAGATTTCTCCAGATGTCCCCTTCTCACCGCCTCCTGTTCCTGGGACCCCTGCCCTGTGTATCATGTGGTGTCCAGACCCATGTTCCATGGCCAGCTCCCCTTCAGAGACGTCCCCAACTTGGTCTTGTTGACTTTTGAATTCGTCTTTTGCGAGTTTTATCTCAGTTACTTTTTCATTTCTTACCAGTTAACAACCTTCTAGTTGATTTAAGGAAGCAGGCAGGAGCTAGGGCTGGGGTGCTGGCTTGGCCATGTTCAACCTTGGCCTCAACTTGTACCCTTCCAGAGGAGAAGAGCAGTTCCCATGGTCAAAGGTGCAGTGCAGTTCAGTTCAGTTGCTCAGTCGTGTCCAACTCTTTGCGACCCCCATGGACTGCGGCACACCAGGCTTCCCTGTCCATCTCCAACTCCCGGAGCTTACTCAAACTCATGTTCATGGAGTCATGCCATCCAACCATCTCATCCTCTGTCATCCCCTTCTTCTCCTGCCTTCAATCTTTCCCAGGATCAGGGTCTTTTCCAATGAGTCACTTCTTCTCATCAGGTGACCAAAGTATTAGAACTTCAGCTTCAGCATCAGTCCTTCCAATGAATATTCAGAACTGATTTCCTTTAGGATGGACTGTTTTGATCTCCTTGCAGTAGGTGTAGTACTTGCAGTAGGTGTAGTAGTTGCAAAGGTGCAGTAGGTGTTAACATAAACTTATATTAAGAGCTCAGAGTAGTGCTCGTCATCAGGCTGTGTTGCCTGGTATTGTTATGGTTCTTGGTTCTTCTTTAAGACTCAAGTGTTTTTGGTATCATGAGGGAGATAGCCCATTTTCTAGGTTGCTCTGAGGGTTTGGCTTGTGCTCAGGTCTGCAGAGGGCATCAGCTATGAGGAGCTTCTCCTGTGTGATAGGGAACACAAGTGGCCTCCTAGCAACCCTATGGAGAGTGAAGAGGGTGACGGCTCTGCTTCCTAGCAGGCACCGAAGCTCAGCCATCACCCAGAAACTTGCTCGTCTCACCGTAGGTAGGTAGGCCCTCGGGTTGACAGGCAGTGCCCACCCCCTTCTGCTTCTTTCAGAAAGACATCTCCATTTCTTCTCAAGTAAGGATGTTGCCTCATTTGGAGGTGACTATGTGTTTAGATCTGCTTCCTACTATTTATATGTGTTTGTGGCAGAATGGGGAGATTTCAGCACATGCCTGGTTCCTTTCCAAAATACTGGATCCGTTTCTAAATTGTTCCTGCTGGAGTTTACTTTAGAAGCTCTCTCAGTGGTCTGTGGATGTAAACTTTGGGTCTGTGTCACTCCAGGGTTCTGAAAGGGTAGTTTTACTGGGTACACAGTGTAGGTCAAGCATGGCTGTCTCTGCTCAGGAGGCTGTCCCTGCTAGGAGGGCTTGGCCAGTGCTTGACCTCCAGGACCTGGACCCAGGGTCAGCGGCTTCTTCCTGTAAGCAGAGCCTGGCTTCCCTCCTCTCCCCACAGACCCCCCCCCACCCCCAGCCTGCAGTACTCACTGGGACCACCTGAGCTGTAGTGTCTGACAACTCTGAGTGGGGTGACCCCGGAAAGCAGAGAAGCTCAGAACACCAGCTATGTGCATTATTGCAAAATAAATTTATTTGAAGATAAACTGTCTTATAAAAGTTCAGAGGCAATTGGAGATCCCAGATTCAGCTAGTCTCATAAAAAGATTCAACTTCAAGTAGCACAATTTTGTGTCTTTTAATCCTGAACGTTCTTGAGTCATGAAACAGCCAACTGTTTACACACCATACTCAACATCTGACTCCAGCACCCATGGACCCTAGCTCACGGACCACGGTGCCGCAGCCCGCGGCCTCAGGGGCTCCAGGAAGGGGCCGCCGTGGCCACCAGCCCCGACAGCACACACAGGTCCCGGCACCCGGCCCTTCCCTCCCCAGCGCCCCCAGACGCATGAGAACGTAAACCCAGAGCAGCCTGCTGCTGTGGCAGGGGTCTCTCTAGTTCCCAGGAGGAATCCAGAGGGATCCCCCACGAGGGTGTGCCAACAAGTCGTGGCGGGCCTTCCCGGTGAGCCCTGGAAAGCCGGCCAGATGAGGGGCCTCAGCAGGTGGCCTCACTGGCTGCCTGGGGGTGTGAACGGGGAGAAAGGAGGCTCGTGGGTGCGGTGGCTCCTGCCTGCGCTGGCGGGAGCTACATCGGAGCTACGTGAGGATCCTGGCGAGGGCCTGCAGGGAGGGGAAGTCATCGTCCCGGGCAGCGTGCAGTGCCTGGTGGCTACCCACATCGCCGTGCGCCAGCACCTGCTGGCAAGTGGGGCACACGCAGCAGTCCAGGCCCACCTGCCGGGTGCTGGCCTGCCACGCGCTCTTCCTGTTCTTCTTGGCCTTCATGCTGGGAGGCTTCTCGCGGCCCCGGAAGTCCGTGTGCGCCAACAGCAGCTCCTGCTGCTTAGCTGTGTCGGGCAGCAGCACCAGCAGCTCATTGAAGATCTTCTCGAAGTTCTCCCCCAGTAGGTCCCGGCAGCTCTTGTAATACTGGGCTGCGGAGATCACGCCCTGCTGGCCAGAGCCAGACCCAGTCATGCCCGGCCCTGGCCTGGGCCCCGGTGGCCAGGCCGGCCCCCCGCACCCCTGCCTGCCTGACCTGTCTGAACTCCCCCGAGTAGTTCTTGAATTTGCTGAAGCGGGCCTCGTCGCTCTGCAGGAAGTCCCTGATGGACTGGATGAGCTGCAGGTTCCTCTCCCGGAAGTTCTCGGGTACCAGGTAGGCCCGGGGCACGGGCGTCGGCCTGGGTCTGAATCAGAAGGAGGTGGAGGCTTCCGCCTTTGGGGAGGCCCAAGGTGAGGGCACTCTCCCCCGAGGGGCATGGGGCCAGGGGCCTGCCCACACTTACGCTTTCGTGGTGGTCGTAGTGCTGGGGACACAGGCCAGGTGGGGGCTAGACGGAAGGCCGGAGAAGCCGGGGGGCGGCTTGCTGACGGGGGGCGCCAGGCCCGGCGGAGGCGGAGTGCCCTTCAGGAGCACCACGGCGTTGAAGCCTGTGGGGCGTGGGGCGCACGGGCAGGTCCCAGGACATGACCTCACTGGCCAGGCATGGGCAGGCCCCGGTTCCCACTTTCCACATGCTGCCCCTCCCGCCAGGGTCACGGTCAGGCTCTGGCTTCACTGATCCTCCCTGCAAAGCAGCCCCTCCTCACAGAGTGGGTCCAGGGCTCACTGACGCTGCCAAGGGCCGCACGTGTGTCGTGCTCCCTCGTGGAAAACCCTGGCCTGAGTTATGTGCTCTGCCCTCATCTCAAGAGGGTGCCAGGACTGCCCCAACTTGCAGGAAGAAAGGGCACAGAGGAGCCATACAGCGGACCGTGGGCACAGCTCACAGACCTGCAGCCTGCATCCACATCTGGCTACCAGTCTCCGAGGCAGAAGGAAGGGCCTACACGGGCCCGCCTGCCTGCCTGCGCCACCCTGGGCCTCACTCCACTACCCCGGCCCCTTCCCAGGGCCCCACAGCAGGCCTGGGCCTGGCACCTACCTGGGGGCGGGGGCATCCTGGGTGGGCAGGGGCCACAGAGCGCTGGGAAGTCTTCCTGGGGCATGGGGCAGGGGGGGGCCCCCAGGGGCCTTGGGAGCCCAGGGGGTTCCTTGGGGGTGCTCCGAGCTGGGGCCGGCCCCTCTGTGTGTCCATTGACGATGATGGCGGCGGGCCCCTCAGCTCTGCCAGGGGGGGTCGTGGGGGCCAGCTCGGCCCCAGGGGGCCCCTCTCTGTCAAGGGGCGGGGTTGGGGGCGACGCGGCACCCGACTTCTCGGAGCCCACCTTCTTCTTCTTGCCAACCTTGGTGAAGGTCTGGATGGAGGCCCCGGCCAGCAGGGAGGAGACGGCAACCATTGTGGGCACGCTCCGCAGCTCCTGGGCTGTGAGGCCGGCACGGCCATCCTCCTCCACCTCCTCCGTGGGGGGCGGCCCGCCTTTTTTGCCCCCCTTTCCCCCCTTGCCAGACTTCCTGGGGGGCTGGCTCCCTCCGCTGGTGGACTGGGACCCCGGGGCAGGATGCCCCACCTTCTTGCTGGCCCCGCTGTTCCAGGCAGAGATGAGGCTGGTGGGGGCACTGCTGGGCTTGGAGGCAGAGGGCACCAGGGCAGGGAAATCTTCCTCTTGGAAGGTGGTCCTGCCCCTGGCAGGCACAGTGTAAGCCAGCGCCAGCCCCACAGGGCCTGGGGCGGCTGCCGCAGAGCTCGAGGACGAAGCGGAGGCACAGAGACTGGGGAAGTCTTCATCCTTGAGCTTCGGAGTCGGGGGCGGGAGGGTGCTGCGGAGAAAGAGCACAGGGTCAGTGGCCTATGGGCTCTGGCCTGCTCTGCCCCCAGCTCCCACAGGAGCCCCAGGGCCCGCACCTCCACTGCCCCAACCCTCAGTAGGAGCCCCGAGCCCCACACGCGTGCACCTTGGGAGTGTGGCTCCTGCAGCGGGGCCAGTGGTGGTGAAGGCCTCCTGGCTCACAAGCCCATTGGCAGAGGCTTCCTTGGGACCTGTGAGGTACATGAGAACCCTTGTCGGGGCTGAGCACGGGTGAGGAGGCAGGACCAGGCCTGGCGGGGTGACCAGCTGGAGGACGTGTGGCTTCTCACCGACCATGTGGCCAGGAGCCCGCCTCCCTCCAGTCGGGCGACCTGTCTGCAGGTAAGCTCCTCACCTGGGCCCTCGCCCGGAGTCCGGGCCGGGCGCCGGGGGCCCCGGGCCTCCTCGGGACCCCGCAGCCCCGCCTCCTCCTTCTTTGGCCTGCCGCCCTCTTCTCGGTCCTCAGCCCTGTGCATCTCCTGCTGCTGCTGGGCGGCCACCGAGGCCCGGATGGCAGCTGCCACTTCTCGGTCCTCTTCTTCCCTGGGATGGGGAGGCCTTCAGGCTGGGCCAGGCCCAGGACTACAGCAACGCAACGTGAAGGGCTGGGGAGGGGCCTCACCCCGGGAAGCCCCGACACCAGAGGCCGGCCTGCCAGCAGCCAGCGGAGCAGGTGCCAGCCCAGCCTCCCAGGCCAGGAGAGGGCGCTGTGGGGGCAGCAGGGCCACCTCCCCGCCCACCTCGGGCTCCGGCGCCAGGGCAACACCCAGCCCAGTTCTCTGGGGCAGCATCTGGGCGCCACAGATGCCTCAGTCCACGCCAGGGCCTCCTGGCACACCTGCACTGCACCCCTGTGACCAGGGCCCCTCACACCCCAGTCTGCAGGATCGTGGTGTCCCTGGTTAAATGAGAGGAGAAAGGAGAACACCTCGCTGAGGACACCGAGTGACCCTGTTGCCATGCCCGGAACACAGAGGCCAGAAGGCCAAGCTCCCTGACCCAGTGCCTGTCTCAGCCCAGCCATCCGCATTGCCCCGGCCTCTGGTGGAGCCAGGCGGACAGAGGTCCTGGCAGCTCGCAAATCCTCCCACCTCTTGTACCTCCAGCTTCCTCGGCGGCTCTGCTGGGCTCCACGGCCTCCAGCCCGGCCCGTGCGGCCCTGACGGTTGTACCTGTCCAGCTCCTCGTAGTCCTCGCCGCCGATGACCCCTGCAGCCAGCACACAGCCAGTCAGGGGCCAGTCCGGACCCTGGGAGAGGCCTCCCTGTGCACCACAGCGTGGACCCAAGGAGCAGGCACAGATGCCTCTTGGGGGTCACGGTGGCCCCGAGCCTCTACGGCCTGCGCACCAGGTCAAGTAGGAACTGGGCGGGGAGAAGGGCCTGGGCCTTCTGGCCCCACTGTACTGGGGGGACCCCCACACACAGCAGGCGCTTGGTAATCATCCTGACCCAGAGAAGAGACCCCAGGGACCCCTGCAGAGCAGAGCCGAGGCCCTCTAGGAGCCAGTTGGAGGGAAGAGCTCCCGTGCCCACGAGCTCAGGGCTGGGGGACGCACGCTCATGGCTGTGTCCCTCGTCCCCGCTGAGGCTGAAGGGTTGGATCAGGACCTAGGTCTGAGGCCTGCAGGGTGTGCAAGCGGTGGGGACCCCACTCACCCTCGCTCCGGCGCGAGTGCCGCGGCGCGTAGCTGAACTGCAGGTCGATCTGACGGTTCTGGCGGGCCTCGGCGCGGCTGCGGCTGTGGCAGGCCATCCTGTGGGCCTTGAGGTCGATCTCTGTGCGGAAGGCGTGTGTGAACTGCTCCGTGCTGCAGCGGCCCTCCTCGCACAGGAAGTGCTTCTCGCGGAAGTGTTCACGCAGGTACGCGTAGTCACTGCGAGGACCGGGCGTCAGCGGGGCCTGTGCCAGCCCCGGGGTCCCCGTGTGCCCACGCCCAGCTGTGGCCCCCCAGGTCCCCCCACGCCCACCTGTAGTAGTCCTGGGCCCCGTCCGCGTCACAGAAGTGGCAGAAGTAGTGGTCACGACGCAGGTGCTTGAGCAGCTCGTCGTTGTCCAAGTAGCGCTCGTCACAGAACTTGCAGAGGGGGTGTCCGCGGTGTGAGGTGTCATCGGGGTCCCCCTGCATGCGGTGCCGAGCCAGGTCCTTGCGCGAGTACCACTTCCGCTCGTGCGTGAAGATCTGCGGGGAAGAGGCACTGGGCGCGGGTGTAGGCGGGCTCCCAGGCATCCCGGCCCCACAACGCAGACGGACTGTGGTGGCCTCAGCGCCACCCCAGGCTCCGCGGCCTGGTGGCCCAGGGAGTTACGGGCAGTGGCAGCCTGACGGCCTCCGGGGGGCTCCGTGAGGCGGAGGACCTGGGAAGTGGACTGGCGGGCTCACCTGCAGGTGCCTGAGGCACAGCTTGCAGCAGAACAGCTCGTGCTGCTTCCGCATGTGCTGCTCCAGGTCCCCGAAGAGGCTGAAGGGTGGCCGCTCAGGACAGCGGGGGCACTCGTGCTGCAGCAGCTGCCTGGGGAGACACCGGGCCAGCCCCCCCCCCCCCACCGCCCCGACAGTCAGCGCCACCATCCCCAGGGAGCACGAGAACCTCCCTCCCCCAACCACGGCCCACTGCCGCAGCCCTGCCGACACCCTGGGAGCGAGAGCCAGGAGGGCGGGCACTCCGACCACTGTGTCAGACGGTGCCGGGCGTGGGGCCCAAGCCGAACAAGGCCCCAGTCCAGGAGACTGCCCCTCACCTGGAAGACGGGGGCTGCCCCCAAGATGACCGTACCCCTCATGGGGTTTTTCCTCTACAGGTGAAGAACCTGACTCGCACCAGCTACAGTGCACCTCACAGAACCCTGGAATTCCCCCCCCCCTCCACTACCACCGCAGGAGGGGGCTGTGAGCACGCCCTGTTCCAGGAGAGCCCACCAACAGGAACCAGCCGCCAGGCCCTGACATCGCACCCCCGAGGGAGGTGAGGAGCACAGGCCGGGTGAGGTCCGTCCATCGGTCCGTCCCACCGCAAAGCGCCCGCAGGACCCCGGCCAAGAAGTCTGCTCTCACCTGTAGAGGGCAAACACTCTCCCATCCATGAAGTAGATGTCATACTTCTTCTCGTGCTGCAGCTGGTGCAGAGGGATGGTGGCAAAAGCAGGGAGTGTCTTCCCGAAGACCACCTGAAACCAGAGCCAAAGGGAGCACTGGGCAGGCCGTGGACACCCACTGCAGGGCACCATCAGGCTGAGAGCAAAGGGGGCACTCAGGGCCCCTCCTGGGAGGCCCCTCTCCCCATACCATGCCAGACGCCCGGGGGCAGCCGGGACAGAGAGGCAGCAGCCAGCCTCACCTCCAGGGGGCAGCGACCCCACCTACCCCAGACAGACAGGCTGCCCAGGGGCAGTGACGGATCAGAGCCCCTGGCCACCGGCCACCAGGGGCTCAATCACACAGGTGCTGAGCACAGGACAACATGCCCGGGAGGAAAAAGAGACAGTCCAAGGAGCAGCTGAGGAAAGAGTGAATGCCACCGCCAGACTGTATCAGGTGACTTGCATCAAGCCTGGCCACCCTCCACCCACCATGAGGCTTCTGTGATGTCACGGGAGGGGGCACCCCCAGGACTCGGCCACAGCCCCGGCTGCTCTTCGCCAGCTTCCTGTCCGTTAACTAGGCAGTCTGGGGGCGCCACATGGATGAGCTGGTGTGATAGATGTGAACCTCTGCAGCCGGCCGCTTCTCAGGGTCTCCAGCACTCGGTAAAGCTGCTGGGCCAGACCCTGACACTGGACAAGGTCACCCCTGCCTGGCCCCCAGGGCCCTCCTGCAGGCGCAGCCCCCCACCCCAAGCTGACAAGGACCCTGCTCCCTGCAGGGTCCCCCATCCTCCGGCACCCCGTCCTTCCTACCCAACCCCTGCACCAAGACCACACGGGCCCATCTCCTCGCTCAGCCACTTTCTGATCCTCCACTGCCCCCGGCCTGGAGCTGGCTACTCGCCTCAGCTCAGCGTCCGCGCCAGCACACCCAGGGGACCTCCTTACCTTGGGAAAGGCCACATCAAGGTCACCCCTGTTATATTTAGGCCCAGCTACGGAGGATGTCTGAAACCAGAAGGGCCACGAACTTGGGAGAACGGAGGACTGGCTGGAGAGACTGAGTGGTTATGCTGGCCCCCACAGTAGGGTGGTTAAAACCGGTTCCTGGGGGCTCTGGTTGGGGGGGGGGATGGGGAGGTGAGCCTCCACTTCTGAGGACATGCCCCCATTGTTCGGGGGCAACCAAGCCTTGTCCCCTCCTTCCCCCAAGGGAAGTGTCCCAGTCCAGCCATGCCCAACCTGGAGAACCAGGGGTGGGGGGATGAGCAGACCCCGACAACCTTTCTTTCCATCACTATGCTGGCAAGCCAGGCAGAGGGTGGTGGGGGCTGCGGCCCCAGCTACACCAGCCGCATGCCTGTGGCCCTTCTTCACAGCAGAGTCTCGCTCTGCCTCCAAGGCTCACCCTATACCCTCTGCCCAGGATCTCCCAACAGGTCCGAAAGGGATGTGGGAAAGGCCCGGGCCGCACACTGGCCTCTTCTCGTGGGATCTGCGCTCCAAGGGCAAGCCCACGCCCAGCCCTGCCCTACCCCTACTCCCAGGGGTGCTTTTGCAGAACAGACCCCAATTCCTGCCCGGGGACAAGCACCCGCAGGTGCAGGGCCCCGAAATGCTAAGGACCTGCTGGCAGTTCAGAGCACAGGAGCCAACCTCCAGGACACCGCTTCCCCATCACCAGCCCTCGAGGGACGCCCCAAAGCTGCCAAAGTGTCCCAGGCTGGCAGACAGCGGAGGAACGATATTCTTCCCCAGAAACACCGGTGTGGGGAGGCCCCTCCTCACCCCCACCCTGGCACCTCCCGAGTTCCGCTCCGATCCACCACAGGTGGAGTCTGTCCCTGGATGTGAGCACCCTCACTGGACCGAGTGACCATCAGCTTGGGGGGTGTCTGTCCCTCCAGAGCAGTCTGGTGGGACAGTCCAGGCTGGGCGCACCTAAGCCAGACCAAAGGGGGATGCTGGGCGGGCTCAGGAAGGGACTGGAGCACAGAAGAGGCTTGGGAAGGGAATGTGGCCGTGGGCGCACAGGCTCAGGCCGTGTTCGTTTTTGAATGAGGTGAGCAGGCTGCCAGGTGGGACGGGGCAATGCTGACAGCCCCTCACAAACAGGCTGGGAGCAGGAAGGGGCCCCCTGGGACCGGGCCAGACGTCGGGCTGCAGCAGCCAGTGTCCCTGCCCTCACAAGAGGGTGAGGCAAGCGGCAAGACCAGATGGCTGCACAAGGAGGAGGGTGTGGTGGCCTGAGACCCACCCACCCCGGGGATGCGAGCGGTCCCAGAATAGAGGTACAGGCCAGGCCTAGACACTTGAGGATGGACCATCCTGGGAAGCCCCTGGGTGGGCCAGGCAGTAAATGACCAAGCGGGAAAGGGCACCCCTGGGTGGGCTCCAAAAGGATCAGGCCCCAATGAGAGGGAGATAGGGGCAGAAGCCCTCTAGGACTCCCCGACCAGGGTCGTGTCTGCCCGGGGCCTTGCTGCTCCCCACTCCCAGCGAGCTGGGAGCACGCATGGAGAGTGAGTGCAGAAGAGGGAATGGTGTCCACTGTGACCAGGGTGAGAGCGGCTCCCTGGGGAGGAGGGACAATAGGGAGCAGGACTGGCCTCCCTCCCACTTCCCACCTATGAGATGGGGCAGACGGGCTGCACCAGGCCATCTGCGGGGCCCCTCCTGGCTCAGACACATCCACTTTGTACACCAGCCCCGTCAAGCCTCTCCGACATCACCAGGGATCAGGGCCAGGTGGAAAGCAAGACTAGACTTGTCGTTCAGAAGAACGTAGCCAGTGGGAAAGACAGGACCAGGCAAGAGGGGGCAGGACCCCGGGACCTGACATCAGTCTCAGTCAGCGTGCCCCATGCTGCCACTGCCCACCAGCTGGGAGGGAGCCTCGGCCTCCACCACAAGCACCTGCCAGGCAATCTTAACTCATCTGGCTCCTGGTCTGAGCGGCAGCTGCAGGACTGTCCCCCCGGCCGGCCAAGGGAGGCACCAGGTGAAGATGCAGGAATTAAGTAAACAGAGCTGGCCTGTCCCACAAAGCATCTTGGCATGCTTTCCTCCCAATTTTTTAGAGGCTTAGTCCCATAGAGGAGGCAGAGGAGAAGCAGGGTTCAGGAGTTTCTGAGCAGGCATGGGACACAGGATGAATTCAGAGGACAGTGCAGGACTCAGCCAGGGGACAGGACAGGGGTGGGGTGGGGTGGATTCCAAGTCCAAGCATGGGAAGAAGCCAGATGAATGCAGAGGAGCATCATCTTCCCAAACTGCCCAGAACTGCCTCGTGCTGCCAAGCAACTCAGAGCAGGCCTGGTAGGAAGGCAGCTCGGCCAGGGCACCTGATGCCAAACCACACCCCAGCGGGAGCCAGTTGACAGCTCATGTCCATGCCCCCTTGCCACAGAGCACCTGAAGGGTGTGGGACCCACAGGGAATTAGAAAGGCCAGATGCTAACTATGAGAGCCGTATATAGGTGTCTGCTTACTTCCTCCCCACTCCAGTATTCTTGCCTGGAGAATCTCATGGACAGAGGAGTCTGGCGGGCTACAGTCCATGGGGTTGCACAGAGTTGGACCCAACTGAGCGACTAACACTTTACTTTCTCAATGAGACGTGCAATGCCTGGGGCTGGAGACTCCGCTGCACCTGCCTGCCTACCTCCCTGACTGCCAGGAAGCTACACATGTGCTGGGAAACCTGGTCATTCAAGAGTTACATCACATCACGCAAGCCTGGCCTGCAAGGCAGGCTCTGGCGTAGCTGGGAGGAGCCTTCTGACTAAGACACTGACAGACACACGGTTTCACCGACTCCTCCTGCACCCCAGACCTCTCCCAGGTCCGAGTCTGTCTGGCTCCACCCCATCACAGACTGACAGCATCTCCCAGCGTCTTCTTCAGGAAGGGTACAGGATATGTGTCCACAGAGCTCATGGAATTACAGCATTTGCTTGGCTCCTTTAACATAAAAGTCTACTTAAAAAAAAAAAATGAAAAAAGGATGTTGTTTCTGCATCACTTGCAGGAAGAAGAAAGATTCCCTGACAGGTATCACCAGCCCAAGCTTTCCATTCACATACCAGGAGAATTTCACAACTCTGGAAGCAAACAAATTTCAAAGCACAGCAAACCCAGGGAGTTCCAGCTAAGTGCCCCCAGCCAGCAGCTGGCATTGGGTGGGTGGGGAATGATGCCCTTTGACCTCACCAGGACTTCCAAGTCTGGACAGTCAGAAATTCCCGCCTATCCACTCTGGAGCGGAGCCCCCCCAGCTGAAACTGGCAAGGAGGATGAAAGCTTCTAACACTTTTATCCCCACCCACCAGGCACCCTGAGGAGACCTCCGTGGTTTCGCTTTCCCCTTGGGTGGCAGGTCTGAGTACAACAGTCACTTAATAGATGAAAACGCCAGTCTCAGGAGTTCGCTCAGCGCCACCCAGAGAGGCCCAGACACACGGCTAGGCTGCAAACGTCCAGACTGACCCTCTGCTCCCAGGACAGGTCACTTCTGAAGGTGCCCACTTTCCCTGCTGCCTTCACCGGGATGGAGACCCCTGAGGAATAAACCCCCAAAGCCGAGCGAGTCGGGAAGCGTCGGCTCTGATCGTGCCCCTTCTGGCGGCCTGGAGGAGTCCTAGGAGTCAGCAGGAAAGCTCGCAGGCTCTGGGCCCACAGGGACTTCGGCCACCGCCTGCCTCCCGCCCCTGGATGGCCCACAGCTGGCCCAACGACGGGGACCCCGCCCCAGGCGGCCGCGCCGGGCCTCCCGTTCGTAAGCTGGAGCCACTAGGCCTGCGGCCGGACACCAGGAAGGCAAAGTCCCCTTCCGGCCGCCGGGTGCCCAGCCGTCCGGCCGGGCCGCGCCCGCCAGGGAGCCCCGACACGCGGCCCGTCGGCGCGGCTCACCTGGCGCAGCTCCTCGCGGCACACGGCACAGTACCGCTGCTCGCACAGCACCCGCATCTTGGTGGAACAGCGGTAGCACACCGGGTGGTCGCAGCGGCCCAGCGCCGTGGCCTCCAGGTCCCCGCAGCACAGTACGCAACTCCCGCCGCCTCGCTCGGGTGCCGCCGCCGCCGCCTCCTGGACCGCGCGCCAACCCTCCGGGCCCGCCGCCGCCGCCGCCGCCATGGTCCGGGATCCGGCCCCCTCCCGGCCGGCGCGGCGCGCCCGCACCGCACGGCCTGGCTCCCGGCGGGCCCGCCCCTTCCGGGGCGACGTCACCGCCCCGCCCAGCAACGGGCCGGCCCGGCGGAAGTGCGTGCGCGACTTCCGCCTCAGCGAGGTGCTGGCCAAAGCGGCCACC
This sequence comes from Okapia johnstoni, assembly GCA_024291935.2. Taxonomy (NCBI): domain Eukaryota; kingdom Metazoa; phylum Chordata; class Mammalia; order Artiodactyla; family Giraffidae; genus Okapia; species Okapia johnstoni. The sequence continues at coordinate 2,486,528 of JAGTYA010000028.1, read as the reverse complement.
CCGCCCCAGGGCTCTAGCCGGAGGCAACAGATGTGGACGCCCGCCGCCGTCCTCGCGCCAGGCTGCGGACGTCCGGCTTCTCTCTGCTCAGAACGCTGTCCTGGGCCTGCCCTCTCCTCTCGGAGCAACGTATGACCCAAATATTGATGGGTCATACTTAATACTAAAACGCTATTCGTGGTTCCTCTGAAATTCAAATTTAACTGAAAGCCCTGTATTTTTATTTGCTAATATTGCGACCTTATTAGGAACCCAAATCTCTCTCCAACCCAGATCTTTATGTTGTATTTGGAACAAACAGGGGCCTGGTCATCGGGCACACGTGCGTGCACACACAAACACAATCCCTATCGGAAATGACAACACGTGGTGACATCAGTCTCCAAGCCAGGGGTGAACACCCCAGTCCCAATAGAAAAGGCAGGTAGAGAATGTGATCTCTTCATGGGCAAGTTGACCTCACCCAGCTGAGCCTGGGGGCTTGAGGCAGAGAAATAGCAGGACGGGTTTGCAGATTGAGGGTAGTGAATCCAGGGGCTTTGGGTCTCTGCAGTCTGTTCCGGGGCCTGCTCACTACACTTAGGACCTCTCTTCTGCTGTTAAGGGAGGTTGGTTCAGATCTGAACCCTTCTAGAAAAGAGGCAGTGTGTTGTGGGAAGAGGATGAGCTTGGACTGTAGAAGCAGAAATGGGCTGGAAACTCCCAACTACGTATTTGCTGGTGACCTTGAGCCTTTAGCTTCCTTGTTTGCAGAACAAGGATCATCACACCAGTTAAACCTGGTGGTGGATTGGCCACGTGCAGGTGTCATCTCACCCTCACAAAACCCCACTAAAAGGACAGCAAAGGAGTAAAAGACTTTTTCCGTGAGCACAAAGAGGAAGGGAGCAAGCAGCAAGTGAAAGATGTAAGCAAATTGTGAAATGACAGAGAGCAGGTGGAGGGTGACTGCTTTTCATTTTACAAAGCATCTTTAAAACCCTTGGGGGAACCCCACAGAGCAGTTCATTGAAGGTGGGGTTGAAAAAGGAGTGCATGGAAGTTGGTGCATTGACTGGGCACCTGGGCCTTCCCTGTATCCAGTCCTCCTCCCACTCACTGTCGGCAGGAAACTGGAGGATTGTTCATTGAGGAAACGCACCACCTCAGAAAGAAGATCTTCATAGCCACTTAGGGATTGAAAGGCTATCCTGGTGCCCAGCTGCCCTGCAATGAAGCTAACCGCTCAGCAAGCCACGCCCCCACAAAAGGAACCAGTCTGTCAGGGTCTGACCGACAGCCAGCGATCTGCAGACTCAGGAGGAAAGCCTGTGGTGTGAGATACAGGGAGGAAAAGCAGCAGACCCAGAGAACAGAAGGAAACTTTAGGGGGAAAAAAAAAATATATATATATATACATACACATATATATATATATATATAAACATTTAGAGTCTTTTGGACAACAAGGAGATCAAACCAGTCAATTCTAAAGGAAATCAACCCTGAATACTCATTGGAAGGACTGATGCTGAAGCTGAAGCTCCACTACTTTGGCTACCTGGAGCGCGGCCAATTTGAAAGCGTCAGTTCTTCGGTGCTCAGCCTTTTTTTTTGGTTTCCTATTGCTCCTGTAAAAAATTACCACAAACACATTGACTTAAAACAATGCAGATTTATTGTATTACAGTTCTGGAATTCAGGAATTCAGAGTCTCATTGGGATAAAACCAAGGTGCAGGCGGGCTGCATTCCTGCTGAAGGCTCTAGAAGAGAGTCTGTTTCCTTGACTTTTCCAGCTTCCGGTGGGCCGCCTGCTTTCCATGCTCCTGGCCCTTCCTCCTTCCACAAATCGCATCGCTCCAGCCTCTGTTTTCATTGTCACCTCTCCTTCTCTGACTACTTCCCTCCTCCACACTTGGGAACCTTTGAGATTACATTGGGCTCACCTGGACAATTCAGGGTGCTTTGCTTATATTGGGTTGGTAAAAAAGTTCATTCAAGTTTTTCCATAACATCTTACGGGGAAAACCCACAGGAATTTTTTTGCCAACCCAATATGAAGTTCAGTTGATTAGCATCCTCAATTTTATCTGCAACCTGAGTTCTGCCTTACCGTGTAAATAGTCACAGCCTCCAGGCATTAGGGCATAGACATCTTTGGGGATGGTGGTGGTGGTTTAGTCGCTCAGTTGTGTCCGACTCTTGTGACCCCATGGACTGTAGCCCACCAGGCTCCTCTGCCCATGGGATTTCCCATGCAAGAATACTAGGGTGGGTTGCCATTTCCTTCTCCAGGGGATCTTCCTGACCCAGGGATTGAACCCAGGTGTCCTACATTGCAGGCGAATTCTTTACCAACTGATTCACCGGGGAAGCCTGAAAGGAGCCCCATAAAGTACTGAAATCTTTTCTACCTTGATCTGGGCTCTGGGCACATAGGTGTAGGCATATGTAACAAACGCAGTTAAGATGTGCATACTTTACTCAAAGCATACCTCCTTAAAAAGACCACCCTTTGGTCCTGTATTAAGAATCCACCTGCCAATGCAGGGGGGGGGGGACACAGCGTCGACCTTTGGCCTGGGAAGATTCCACACACCCAGGGGCAACTAAGCCCAGATGCCACAACTACAACGCGCCTAGAGCCTGTGCTCCACAACAATGAGAAGCCGGTGCACCGCAACGAAGAGTAGCCCCCAACTGCCGCACCTAGAGAAAGCCATGAAGACCCAGCACAGCCAGAGCAGAAGAGACCACCCAGGGTCTGCCCTGGTGGTTCAGTGGTTAAGTCTCCATGCTTCCACTACATGGGATGCGGGTTCAATTCCTGGGGGGGTACTAAGCTCCCATATGACATGTGGCATGGCCAAAAAAAAAGACCACTCATTTTTAGAGTAGCAGTTGTTCGTGATTTCAAAATATGGAGGCAAATACTAGGAGAAATAGCTGAAAGAGTTGGAAGTCATTGCCCCTGGAGGGCAGGATGCCGATGTGAAAGGGTGGAATAGAGGCAACTTACTATGTCCCTTATACCAGCATTGACTTAAAATGTATGGTGGCGCTAGTGGTAAAGAACCTGCCTGCCAATGCAGGTAGATGTAAGAGACCTGAGTTCAATCCCTGAATGTGGAAGATCCCTTGGAGAAGGAAATGGCAACCCACTAGAGTATTCTTGCCTGGAGAAACCCATGAACAGAGAGGCCTGGCGGGTGGCAGTCCATAAGGTTGCACAGACTCAGACACAACTTAGCACACACGCCCATGTAATCTTAATAAAACATGCCTTTTCCTTCTCCAAGGGATCTTCCCGACCCAGGGATGGAACCTAGGTCTCCCGCATTACAGGCAGATGCTTTACCCTCTGAGCCACCAGGGAAGCCTTAATAAAACATAATCATTTTTTAAATGACAAAATGGAGAGGTTTTCTTATTTGCTGTGTCATTAGGATGGGGTTCCTGTTGGGGGAGGAGGCAGGTGCTGTGCCTGGAAGGGGGAGTATGAAGCAGACATGGTCCCAGCCCCCGGAGGGCTTGGTCCAGTGTCAGAGGAGGTGATATGCAAATAGAATCCATGATCATCCAGCTTCTAGAAGGGTGTGTGGATGAAAGGTGCAATGAGCCCCAGAAAGACCAGGCAGCTCTCATGGATCATTAGGGCCACTACCTCCTCTGGCAACAGACTTTCGGCTCCAGACTTCTGGGTGGGGAAGGGCTGGTAGAGACCTTTGTCCCTGGGCCTCTGGGCTCAGTGCTGGGCAGGGCACAGAGCCCCTCATCCTGAGCAGCCCAAACTGGGAGCCCAGGGACCATCAAGCTATTTGGTGCTCTTCTCCCTCACCCGCCCTGGGCTCCCTCCTTGCCTGCCTTCTGCACACCTCCACCTGACAGGCAGACTCCCCACCGACTCTGTCCCACGTGCCCTCCACCTCTCACCTGCACTTGGACATTTTCCTTCCCTCTGGTCCACAGTCATAAGCCAGCCAGAAGGATTGCTGGTATTTAAACTTCAGACACTGAACATTTCGTTGTGCAGGGCATTTTTTTTTTCTCAATATGGCATTTTCAGATTTATCCACTCTGCTAACTGTAGCTGTCTTAAATTTTCTAACTGCGCAGAAACCTCCATTACCGCATCGACCACGATTGATCAACTTACACATCGATGACGTTCTCCCCGCAGATGCTTCCTGCCCGCCCGCCCGCAGTCCCCTGCATCCTCTTAGCAGGGAGCGGGCGGCAGTGCCAGGGGACCCTCGTGTCGTGCCGCGCTGCCCGCCCACTGCACACTCCAGGCAGCTCTCAAGGCCAAGGGGCCCCAGGAGAGAGAGGCAGGGGTGGGTGGAAGGGGCAGCTTTCCACTCGACCCACCGGTCCCTGTGGTCCTCCAGGCCCCTCCAGGCGCGCAGGCAGCTCCCTCTGTACCCCCGCCCTGCCTGGTTCCTGCACCATCACCCCTCCGTCAAAGCATCTTCTCTGACAGGTTCAAGGACTAGGCAGCCACTGGAACAGCCACAGTAACAGATGTTAGCCACGCCATTTACCTTCCCTGGTGACTCAGACGGTAAAGTGTCTGCCTGCAATGCTGGAGACCTGGGTTTGAGCCCTGGGTCAGGAAGATCTCCTGGAGAAGGAAATGGCAACCCACTCCAGTACTCTTGCTTGGAAAATTCCATGGATGGAGGAGCCTGGTAGGCTACATTCCATGGGGTCGCAAAGAGTCGGATAGAACTAAGCAACTTCACTGGTTACTGCATGCCAGGCACTGTGTCAAGACCCAGCCTGGATTTTTAAAAAAAAATTTGGCCATACCACATGGCATTCAGGATCTTACTTCCCAGACCAGGGATCAAACCCATGCCCCCTGCAGTGAAAGTGCAGTCTCAGCCACTGGATGGCCAGGAAGTCCCAGCAGCCTGGATGTTTAGTGCTCACAGCAAGCTGGTCAGGAGGATACCATTACTGTTTACCAATGAGGAAACTGAGGCAGGCGGGGCAGAGGCACTGATGCCTCCCCCCCCACACCCACCAGCATCCAGCCTGGGGCCCTGAGCTCCAGGGCGCGTTTCTCAGCGGCTCCACAGGGCCTTTGTGGGGAGAGCTGACAGCTTCCAGACCTCCCCCAGGGGATCACCAGACCCCTCTGCCCCTCCTGCCTCAAAAGCAGGGGCCTTCCTCGGCACCCCTGACCCCTCTGGGCCTCTCCCAATGTGCAGGTCTGAGAGGAAGGACAGACCCAGACTGTGCTCCCCTCCTGCCTGGGATTCACCCCTCCTTTTTGCTGAAGAGACAGGCAGAGGGGGAGGGGAGGCTTCCATTGAGCACTGTAGCTGGGGTCCCCAAACTAGAACTCTCAGGCTGCAGGGTCTAGGTTGGACCCCACTCCATCCCCAGTGCTTACCCAGGTGACTGGAGCAAGTTAATTTCCCCCAGGCCTTAGTTTCCTCTTTGGTAGATGGAATCAGTAATTGTCCCACCTTGTGGTATTGTTTGGGAATCTCCCAGGTGGTGTCAGTGGTAAAGAACCCTCCTGCCAATGCAGGAGATATGAGATGCTGGTTTAATCCCTAGGTCAGGAAGATCCCCTGAAGGAGAGCACGGCAACCCACTCCAGTATTCTTGCCTGGAGAATCTCATGGACAGAGGAGCCTGGAGGGCTACAGTCCATAGGGTGGCAAAGAGCTGGACACGACTGAAGCGACTTACCATGCACACACATGACATTGTTTGGAGATTAGAATATGATAATTCAGGATCCCTGGTGTCTAGAACCTAGTTGGTACCCCGTGAGTGGTGTGGTTGCTGGGGGGGTGGGGTGAGGTCTGATTATTTTGAGGGCTGAATTCTCCCTGGTTTAGGGCTCAGGCAAAAATGGGTCAGGCCCTGACATCTAGAAGGAGGCTATCAACCCCAAGCAGGCAGAGAGGGATACTCCAGGAGACTATTCAGATAAGGGCTATTTAAGCAGGATCCTGAAAGATGAGTAGGAGTTTGATCATAGATTGAAAAGGCCAGGATGTCCGTCCCAGTCATGGAAGCACAGAAATGGGCCAACTCATGGGTTGCTGGGTAAAGCAAAAGAATTGAGACTGGTCTGGCCAGAGAACGTGGTTTTAGGGGATCACAGACAAAGAGGAGGGCTTCCCTGATAGCTCAGTTGGTAAAGAATCCACCTGCAATGCAGGAGACCCAGGTTCGATTCCTGGGTCAGGAAGATCCTCTGGAGAAGGGATAGGCTACCCATTCCAGTATTCTTGGGCTTCCCTTGTGGCTCAGCTGGTAAAGAATTCGCCTGCAATGCGAGAGACCTGGGTTGGATCCCTGGGTTGGGAAGATCCCCTGTAGAAGGGAAAGGCTACTGATTCTAGTATTCTGACCCAGAGAATTCCATGGACTATATAGTCCATGAGCTTGCAAAGAGTCAGACAGACTGAGTGACTCTCACTTTCAGTCAAAGAGAAGGCTGGAGGTCTGCAGAGCCTTATCCTGCATAGGGCAGGGCTGGGGGTAAGAGGAACTGATTCTTTATTCTAGGAACCTAATCCTAACCACTGTCTCCTGGCTAAACTTGCAGCTGCAAGCATCCACCACCTAGCAGCAGCTGGGAAGTAGGTTGGTGGGGAGAAGCTAGGGTCTAGGGAGCGGAGAAGGGGGTGTGGGTACAGATATGAACTGTGTTAGGTGAGGGCTTCCCAGGTGGCTCTGGTGGTAAAGAGCCTGCCTGCCAATGCAGGAGACATAAGGGACACAGGTTCGATCCTTGGGTCAGGAAGATCCCCTGGAAGAGGGCATGGAAAACCCACTCCAGTATTCTTGCCTGGAGAATCCCCATGGACAGAGGAGCCGGGTGGGCTATGGTGCATGGGGTCTCAAAGAGCTGGACACGACTGAGCACACACAGGTGAGTATAAGGAACAGCCATCAGGGAAGGAGGCAGGCAGAGGGGTCTTGGTAGTACAGAGGGCCCCCACCAGTCAGCTCTCCTGCTTTGCCCCCTGGGGTGCTGCTGGGCTCCCAGTCTGATCTGCGTGTGCCGCACCTTCCTGTCCCCCATCCCTGCGCCTGGCAGCTCCTCTCCTTGGGGATAGAGGAAGAGGGGGCCGAGACAGGGGAGGAGATGAATTCCAGGGAAAAGCCCACTCAGCCAAGGTGCTTCAGGAGCCCATGTCCTGCGGCGCCCCCTGGGCTCCTCTTCTCCCTTCATCCCGCCCCCCCCTTAGGGAGCCCAGCAAGTACTGCGGGGGCGAGCAGGGGCGGGGCCGCCGAGCAGTTATAGCCGGACCCGCGGGGGCCCAACTCCCCGCCTGCAGCTCCCGCACTCCGGCTTCTCCACGCGGCGTGCGCAGACCCGACGGAGCCAGTGCTTGGTCCGCGCCTTCGGGCGGCCGTCGACGTGAGCACCCTGGCGCGGGGCACAGGGGTGCGGGGCCCGGGGCGGGGGGCCACCGCCAGCCTCCGGCTGCTCGCCCTGCTGTGGCTGCTGCTGCTGCCGCCCCACCGGCGCCTGGTACAAGCACGTGGCGAGCCCCCGCTACCACACGGTGGGCCGCGCGGCCGGCCTGCTCATGGGGCTGCGCCGCTCGCCCTACATGTGGCGCCGCGCGGCCGGGCCCCTCGCCTGGGACACCTTGGGCCTGGGCGCGCTGCCCCAGGGGCCCTCTGGCAGAAACACCCTCTCTCCGGGGCCCGCCGCCCTCGATGCTCTGCTGCTTCCCTCCGGAGCTCAGAGACCGTGGGAGGCGCCACGCAGAAGCTCCGGGGCCGGGCTCCCGGTCAGTGCGCCTCGCAACCTGCGCGCCCCGGAGTCCGCGCGCCAACCCGAGTGGCGGCCCGGCGCCTACGCGTGGACCTCGGTGGAGCAGGCCAGGTATGCGGGGAGAGGAGGGGGACAGGACGCCAGCGGACGAGGGGTGGTGGTCTCGGGAGATATGAGCCGTGTTGTCTGCCTGCCCGCAGGGCACGCGACAACCTTTCTATCCCCGACTCGGGGAAGGCTCTCCTGGAGCAGTCTCTACGCTTCCAGCCCGGGGAGTCGGGGGAGCGGTAGTGGAGAGCGCACGGCCCTCTCCCCACGGGCCTCTCTGTTCTTTCTAGAGCCTTCGGAGAGTCTCCAGCTCAGCCACGGTCTGCGCAGGGAACCGCCTTCGCCAGCTCCCGCCTCAGCCCGGAGCTGTCCTGATCGCCGCCCCAGCTCGAGCCCCCGCGCCTGACCCAGAGTGTCTTCGGCCAACAGGCCGGAGGTCTGTTCAATAAAACTCGCCTAGTTCCCGCGCCCCCGCGTGTGACCCCTTTCCTCCGAGTTGTGTACTTTGTCATCTAGCTCTGAGGAGCAAACTGCCGCGCCCACGCCCTGGCAAATGTCAGGAGCCCTCCCGCCCGCCGGCCTGCGGGGGCACGCGTTCCCACCCCCCGCCTCCCCCCGCCCCACCCCTGCTTCGCCCTCTCTGCCCCAACCCAGCCGAGATCTGCGTGTCCTTGCGGGGCAGAAGAGGAGCAGAGAGGCAGAGACACTGCTGGGGGCTGGGTCCCCTTCTCCCTTTTCTGCCAGTGCTGCCACTCCTTGTAGGGGGTGGGGTCATCAAACCAGGTCCCAGGGTCCCCAAGGAGGGGAGGGGTATCCCACGGTGGGGGGGAGGGCAGTCAGACCCTGAGTCCGGCTGCCACGCATCAACGTGTGCAGGAGAGCAACAGCCCCCACCCCAGCCTCCCAGGAGCACCACGGGGGTCCCCTCACTGTGCTCCCTGGCCAGCCTGGGGAGAACGGCTTCCCCAAGGGAGCAGGATCTTAAGACCTGGCAGCCCATCCCCCACCTCCCAGCGTTCATTTCCAACCTGGATCTCCTTGGAACCCCTCCCTCCCCTCAGCCAAGGGCTGCCAGAGAGGAAATGGGGACCCCTTGGCCCCCTTGCCATAGCCATGCTCTCTTCCTAGGAAGGAAGGACCTCCACTTGACACCTCCTTGCGTCCTCAGAGACCCCTCAACTGCTGACCCCCTTCTGCATTTCCAGTTATTGTCCCCTATCCCCTGTATAAATGTGCTCTGCCATCTTGCAAGGGCCTCCCTCCATCTGGGTCCTTTGCCAGTGGTCCCCTGACTCCACCCTCTGCTCCCCCTTCAACCCTCTTCAATATGGGCTTGGAGTCCCACAGCTGTCCTGGACCTTAGAGTGCTTGGTCACTGTGCCCCGATGCTCTCCAGCTGCCCTTGGAATCCTCCCTTGGCTGTGTGGCAAGGCTGACCTTGGGTCACCCAGAAAGGACAGGAGGAAGGGTGGCTTCTGGTCTGTCTAGCTCTTGGCTTTGGAAGGCTCGCTTGGAGCCAGCCCCCATGCTAACCCCCTGGCCTTAGGAAGCACCCTCTGGAGGTGTCTCCCCACTGGCAATAGCCTCTCATCTCCTGGGTGCACTTGTCTCCCACATGGCCTGCTAGTGTGGGTACTCTATTTGATTCCACCCTTCCAATTCTTATAGCTCCCTGATTTCACTCAGTTTTTTTTTTTCCTCTAGGATCTGCACTGGGGGAAGTCACAGACCACTCAGGTCAATCTACTTCCCCCCCACCACGCCCCCAGAGTTCTTGTCCCTGCCCCTCACTGAACATGGGTGTCCTGACCTTGTTACCCCCAGTGCAGTACACCTCAAGGGCTCCCACCACTCATGCAATGGAATTCATACACTGAGGCTGGACCCAGTTCCCGCCTCCCCCCACAGTCTGCAGGAACTCTTGGAAGATTTTAGAGCAGCCCTGTGGCCCACTCTGCCTGAGCACTCCAGGGCACCAGGCCAGCCAGGTTACATGCCCCTCCTGGGGGCTGCCCCAGCCCTGCGTGTCCCCTCACCAAGGTACACAAATTTGCATCCCTGGGTCTCAGCGATGCCTCCCCGGTGCTCACCAGGGCCTGACGCCAAGTGGCCTGTGAATGTTTGGGGTCACAAGCGCTGAAGTGCTCGGTGAGGGGCTAGATTTCACGTGGCCTGGAGAAGAGGCCCCAGTCCAGAGAGGCTGGTGTCAGATCCAAGATGAGAAAGCAGAGCCCATAGGGAGCTCGGTAGAGGCCCGTCTTTTCTGCCTACCACCCCCAGGGCGGCTCTATGCTCCAGCAGTGCTCACAGAGCTAGGGCGCGGGCCTCACCCGAATCCCTCACAAGGCAAGGCAGGAGCCGTCAGAGACAGAAGGGTGGGACTTTGGGCAGCTTCCCGGACGCTGCAATACTACGCAGGGCCAGTAAGAGGCGCTGCGCGGCTGCTCTCCTGGACTGCAGGCGCGCTCCGCGCCCCCGGCGATGGGCGGGGCTGAGACGGGTGACGGGCGGGGTGGGGATGTAATGGGCGGGGCTGGTTTGATGGTGGGCGGGACCAGAACCGGGTGGGCGGGGCAGGCCGCCGGGGCTTCCCCGGCCGCGGGTTTTGTGCCCCTTCGCCCTCACGGGTCCTCCGACCTCTCGGTTCTCTACCTCTCCGCCCCGAACCTCCTGTTCTCATCTCTTCCCGTTGCGCTGATCCCTCCTACTCCCCTCTGGGGCTCTGAAGAGAGGCCTGGTGAAGGCTGAAGGAACGGATTGTGAGCGAGGCCTGGTCATCCCTTGAGGCCCTTAATTCCCACTAGGGAGGCCGCGCCGGCCTGAGAAGCTCAGGCCCATTAGCCCGGGCGTCAGACTAATGGCTCCCTCCCCTCTACAGGCCCCCAGCCCTCCCCTCTAGCAGTGACAAGGCCTCTGCCCACGGCCACGCTCCAGAGTCTCTGTCCAGGCCCAGTCTCTGCCCCATCTCTGCAGGGAGGTACTTTCAGAGGTCAGAGGGAACCCCCTCCCCCGAAACAGGAGCACAGGACAGTCCCAGCCCAGGTCGACCAAGGGAGAGAAGGACTGGAAGGTCGGTCGTACCTCCTGTCCCTCTGTTACACACCAGCATGCCTAGATGGCACGAGTGGGGTGAGTGCACCAGCGTGAGGGGGTGGGCATGACCCAGACCTCCGCTCACCTTCACCTGACTGCCTGCCCGCTGGAACTCACCACCCTAGCCCCAGCCCGGCCCCAGCGACACCAACAGCTTCCAGCCCAAACACCTCAGGGCACGCTTCTGGGCCACCTCCCAGGCTTCTCCCTTCCCTTGGCGGCCTGGCCTCTCTTGTCTCACACTCCCACAGAAAGAGGCTAAAGGAAGAGGCGTGGGAGAGTTTTCCAGAGAGCTGATCGGAACCATTTTCACCTTCTCTGTCCCTATCACTCCTTCCTGCTCCCCCCCCCCAACCCCGTCCCTGCAGGTAGTGTGTGTGTGTGTGTGTGTGCGCGCGCGTGCACGCGCACACACCCAGCTCTCCGCGAACCCACAGACTGTAGCCCGTCAGGCTCTTCTGTCCATGGGATTTCCCAAGGAAGAATACTGGGGTGGGTTGCCATTTCCTTCTCCAGGGGATCTTCCCTACCCAGGGATCCAACATAAGTCTCTTGCGTCTCCTGCATTGGCAGGCGGATCCTTTACTACTAGCACCACCTGGGAAGCCCCTGCAGGTAGTAGCTGCTGCATTTATTCTGTTGCTGCTACCTACTCACTTTGCTGCCAGTTCTGATGTTGTCTTTGTTACTCTGTTAACCTTTCTTGGTACTTTCTTGGCTTTTCTTTAGCTTTGGGGCCACCTTTGTTATTCTGAGAGGCAGTGTTCCTGGCCCCTGGCTGTGACCACATCCCCTGCTTATACCACCCTCCAGGGGTGCTCTGTCCCCATCCATCTTCACTCACAGGCTGAGTCCTGGGCTGCAGGTTGATCTGAGAGCTTCTGCTCTATAGAAGAGGAAGAGGTCTCCAAGCATCCTGATCCAAGGGACCAGGGGGCCCTATCTTCCCTACCCCTTGATCTGGGGGGTCTCCCATCCAGCCACCTCCCTCGACTGTGGTTTGGCCTCAGAGCATACCTGGCAGGTCCTGGGTTGCTATAGGTCCTGGGTTGACCCCTAAGCCCCACCTGCACTTGGGGGTGGGGTGGTATATCGTGGACCCCCATTGTCCATACTTATCCTCACAGGTTCCAGGCACAGTGGTACCAGGTTGGGTCCAGGGAGGCCAGTCAAAGGCCAGACAGGCAGCCTGTGGACAGAGAGATGGACAGATGGAGGTGGCTAGTCAGGCAGGAGCCTATAGCAGCACGAGCAAGGAACTCAGAGGTGGGGGTGGGGGAGCAGCCTTGCTGCTGCAGCCTAAGTGGCTTTTAGGGGCAGCCGTTCGGGTGTGGACATCCAAGGGGCTGTGGCCCAGGAGGCTGCCTAGCAGTGGGCCGTGCTTGGCCAGGGCAAGGAGCCCAGGCTGAGGGCACTGGCGAGGGAAGAAGGAGCTGCATGGACTGGGCCTGAGCGAGCCTGCTTGTCCCCTCATGGGGAACTGTCTGGGCTGGTTGTGTCTGACCCCTGGGGACCAGGTAGGTGCAGGGCGCTGAGCAGGGCTGGTTGGGGCAGGTTGAGGGTGAGCCTGCAGCTCAGCTGGCTTCCTATATGGGTGACTGAGAAAGCTGAAGAGTGTGGGCTTGGAATCGCACCCCCTGTCCCCGAACCCTGCATGGGTCTCTTCCTTCTCCAGACCTGTTTCCTGTAAAATGGCCTGAGCCCTGGAGGGTTGTTTCAGATAGCATGTACTCAGAGAGACACACGAAGAATAAGCAGTTGTCCATCGGTTGGGAGAAGGGGGCATTCATTCTGGGGGAGGTGGAGGGAGGGGAAGGGAGGAAGGGCTTGGGGGCAGGAGGGGAGACTCAAAGGGTCTAGCTGGCACCCAAGCCGTCAGCACATTTTATCCCAGGTCAAGAGGAGGGAGACAAAGACCCCTTCCTTCCAGCCAGACAAGTGCATGTCATTCCTTCACCCTCTGCAGTCACCCACCAGGCCTGGGGTGGGCAGGGACAGGAGTGAGGGTCCTGGTAGAGGGAGGGGCTGGTGGGGGGGAATGTTTACTGGTCCAGCATAGCACAGACATTCCTGGGGAGGGCCAGGAAGTCACTCAGCTGGCCTCCAGGATATAGGGAGGGGCCGCTGCCTGGTCAGTTTCAATGCCCTCTTTTTGCCTCCAGGACCATCCTGGCACTCTGTGCTGGGTACGGGAGGGATCCTGATAGAGAGGAACGGGGCATGGGAGAGGGGAGGGGGCTTCCCAAGGAGGGTGGGCAGAGTCCTGGCCCTTGTTCTTACCCTGTGGCCCCTGGGTGGGGGTCCTTCAGCCTAAGGACCCTTTCTCCACCCCTTCTCCCACCTCAGGGGCCTGCCTCTATTCCTGTGCTGTTCATTTAGTAGGTGCTCAATAATGTGGTGCTAGTGGTAAAGAACTCACCCGCCAATGCAGCAGACACGAGATATGGGTTCGATCCCTGGGTTGGGAAGATCCCCTGGAGAAGAAAATGGCAATCCACTCCAGTATTCTTGCCTGGGAAATCCCGTGGACAGAAAAGCCTGGCGGGCTACAGTCCATGGGGTCGCAAAGAGTTGGACACGACTGAATCGACTTAGCACTCACCCAGTGTTACTGGCATAGGAAGCAAAGGCGCTGGCGCTAAGGAGGCTGCCCAGAATGGGGGCTTGACATAGGGGTCGTGGTGATTCCGGCGTTCCCTGGCCCTGCAGACTCCCTCCCGGCCTCCCTGGGCTGGCTGGGCCCGAGGCAGGGGAATAGCCAGGGTGGCTTTGACCCGGGGCGGGGGCGGCAGGCAGGGCGGAGGGGGCGGAGAAGGGGCGGGCGCGGGGGCGGTGCCGCAGCCGGAGCCCGAGCCCGAACCGGAGGCGACAGAGCCGAGCCAAGCGGGAGCCTCCAAGGCCGCCACCCGGTCCTCAGCGACGCCGCCGCCTCCGCGCCGGCCTCGCTCCGGCCCCCGCGCCCCTGCCCGCCCTGCGACGGGCGTGAGCGCCGTGGCCAGCCCTTGGCCGGCCGGTGGGCAGCGGGCGCCATGGCCGCACCGGAGCCGCTGCGGCCGCGCCTGTGCCGCCTGGTGCGCGGCGAGCACGGCTACGGCTTCCACCTGCACGGGGAGAAGGGCCGCCGCGGGCAGTTCATCCGGCGCGTGGAGCCCGGTTCCCCGGCCGAGGCGGCCGCGCTGCGCGCCGGAGACCGGCTGGTCGAGGTCAACGGCGTCAACGTGGAGGGCGAGACGCACCACCAGGTGGGTGTCTGCGCTCCGCCACCGGCCCGTAGACCCAACGCGAGCCCCCACCTCGCAGCCCCAGAGCGCGTCCCTGCCCCGTGCGCCGGTCACCACCGGGCTCAGCGCTGCCTGAGCCCAGGCCTCAGTCCCTTCTCCGAGGCAGGAGGGGATCGCACAAGGGCTTCTGTGGGCTCTCGTGGAGAGGTGAGGGACGTGGCCCCCCGAGGCCGCAGCAGCCGGCCTCCTTCCGAGCCTCCTCCACCCCGGTCGGTCCTGCACTGAGAGGGGTGGATCCTGGCAAGGGAGGGGCCCGCACTGCGGCTCCTCCGGGTCTCAGTCCTGCTCTTCCCTCTTGGTCTTGTTCTGGCTGCAGGGCAGTGTGTGGAGGAGCTGGCACCTCGGGGGTCTCCTTGAGCCTGGGCACCCTGGTGATTTTCTATCAGCATGTATATATGTGCGTGTGTACCCAACTGGGTATGTCTGTGAATCTGCAGGGCCCTTGAGTGTACCTGCTGTGGATGTCACAGCGAGGGCACACCTGTGTGTGCTTGCATCAGTTGAGTGAGTGTGTGTGCTGGACTGTGTGCACGTTGAGTATACAGGTTTGTACCCCTAGATATGTGTGTGTGTGTGTGTGTGTGTGTACAGCTCTGCCTGCCTGGAGGTGTGTGAACTGGGTAATGTATGTGCGTATATCCTCCTATGTGTGGCTGTGTGTATGTGTGTCCTAGCTGTGTGTCTGCAGACTGGGCTGTGTGTATCCTTCTGTGTGTGTCCTGGCCCAGGGTGTCTGGATCCTGGTGGGAGTTGCCACTGAGGACATTTCTGTCCTCAGAGGCTGCTGGGCGGCCTGGCTGGGATCACAGGTTGCAGCCCCCTGCCTCTTGCAGCGGAAGGTAAAGGCCAGAAGGAGGTTCTCTGTAGGTTCTAACCACCCCCAGGGGGTGTCCATCTCCCACTGACCAGGGACTCACATGGCTCGAGACTAGTCTTCTTCCACCCCTTCTACTTAGGGTCCTCTGTGTCCCTCACCACACCTTTTGTGGGACCAGTCCTGGGCCTTGAGATTCATAAACTGGCTCTTGGTTGGGCTGGGGGCTGCCCTTTGCTTCTACCCTTGGAGGTTTTGTGTTTCCCTCTGTCAGCTGTCCTTCTGTCTTTTACTCAGAGTGTCAGCCGGATGGACTGTTTGCTGAAGGAGGGTAAGGGTCAGGGCCGAGAGCTTGGATGGACAGGCCACGGGGAGGGCCTGGCTGAGCCCAGGCCTGGCCTCTGTTTAATAGTTGTCGCCACATTTGCCCCAAGAGCAAAGCTTGCTTGTCCCAGGCCTCCTGGGGTGCTGGTCTCGAGAAGTCTCATACACAGGACCCTGTGAGACCTTCCTACTGTCTTGGCAGGGAGAAGGTACAGTTCCGGTTCCCATTTTACACATGAGAAAACTGATGCTTGGAGACACCGGGTGACTTGTCTGGGTCCCACAGTCAGGAAACATCAGGGTCCAGGGTTCCTGTGACTCTGGGGGTGATGGGGAGAGACAGGTGCAGAGGACGGCTGGGGCAAAGACGAGCCTGGTTCAGATCCTCCTCTTTTGACAGCATCTACTGGGCCCCACTGGTCCTTCCTGAGGCCTTGGGGAGGGGTCGGGTGTTGCCCTCCCTACACCAATGCCCAGTGGGCACTGCCCTCCTGCAGGCACATACTGGCAGGTATGATCTTGCACACGCTCTAGACACTTCACAAACACTGCGTAACCACACCTCCCCTACCCACCTCTGCCTACGGCCTCTGAATCCCGCTTTCCAGGTTGTGGGTATGCACCTAAGTAGGTGCCTTGCCACAGGACCCCAGATGGTCTCCCTGCAGGTCCAGCAGGAACAGGTTCAAGATCGTGGTCTGGAAGAGAACAGAAGGCCTAGAGGCAGAAGTTTAGACCGTGTTCCACTCCTGGAAAGACGGAGACCCCGAGCCTGGGATGCAGGGAGTCACTTCTCCCCTTCAAACCCAGACCTAGAGACACCTTGAACTAGAAGGCTGCAGGCCGCAGTCCATGCACATGCACACACGCACAGACTGAAAATCTGAAGCCCAGCTGAACACCGTTGTTATCACTTCCCGGGCCCTTGCAGCCTGGGCCCTTGTGTCTGCAGCCCCGGGAGAAGAGGGAGGGAGCTGCTGGAGCCGGGGGAGGGGGGTGGGGCCAGCGGGCCTCTCGGTCCAGCCGCCCACCCCTGCCCTGGCAGGCTCGCAGCCTGCCTGCCACCCTGGGCCAGCCCGGGGTGGGGCTGCTGCCCTTGTGCTGCCTAGAGTGCCAGCTGTGACCCGTTCCACACCCACCTATCCCAGGTGGTGCAGAGGATCAAGGCTGTGGAGGGTCAGACGCAGCTGCTGGTGGTGGACAAGGAGACGGATGAGGAGCTCCGCCGGCGGCAGCTGACCTGCACCGAGGAGATGGCCCGGCAGGGGCTGCCGCCTGCCCACGACCCCTGGGAGCCGAAGCTAGACTGGGCGCGAGCGGGCAGCCTCAGCCCCGAGGCCGCCCAGGAGGTACGGAGGGCTCTACTCACAGGGACCACCCTGGCCTCATCCCACACCACCGTCTGGTCCTCTGCTGCCCCTCTGGGCCCCTTCTCTGCCCCTGCTCACAACCCACTTGGCTACTTGGAGCCACTCTCTCTGCCCTCAGCCCGTGCTCTCAGTCCATGGGGTCCAGCAGCCTGGCCTTGGTCCCCTGCCCCCATCTGGGCCCTCTCCCCTGGGATGCTCATCAGAGCTGCTGTCCCAGGAAGGACAGGCCACTCTGATGAGCCGCCCCCTCCCTGGCCTAGGGGCTGAGGAACCTGGGGAGGGGCTGCTGGGGTGTCCCAGATCTGAGCATGCTCAGCTCTGTGCCTGTGTTGGCTGTCTGTCTGTCCGTCCATATGAGGAGCCTGCTTGTGCTGTGTCGGCTGTGGAGGGGGCTGGTCCTCCTCTGTAGGACTGAGAAGACTCTCCAGGCGGGGTCCTCAGCTCGGTGGTGGTCTGTGGTGGCTGGAGCACCTGCCCCTGCTCGCTGCCCGCTTCGGATTGGAAAAGTCGGCTGGGAAGGAGCTGGGGGGGAGGTGTGGGGGCGGCCCAGTTGTGCCTCTTGCTGGGCAGCCAGGCCTGGGGGGGATAGCCCTGTCGGGGCAGCACCTAGAGATCTCCTGAGCCTGCTTGTCCAGACCTCCCGGAAGCCCCATGGTACTGCTTTCATGTCCTGCTACCTCCTTTTATTTTTAAAAGAAGAAAAAAGCTCTTAAAGGAAGATTCAAGCCAAGGGGTTCCCCAGACCCCACTTTGAGAACCACTGGCCTAGGGCAGTTTCTAGGTGTCCAGGAGGCCCTGACACTTGCCCTTGCCCAGCTGTCTCCCTGGCAAGCTGCTGGGCCTGTGACCTGGGTGCTGTGGGGCTTCGGGATTCCCCTGGGGGAAGGGCATTCCCATTGGGGGGAAAGGGGGAGCCTGGGCATAGGCATGGGCAGGAACCCCTGCCACCTTTTTGTTCTCTGTGGCCTGAGGGCAGGCTAGGGGGGTGGTTAGGGCCACAGTGCCAAGTCCTAGAGTCTGGACTTTGCCCTGGGGCCACTGAAGGCCACAGTAGGGGTTTAAGGGTCAGATTTGTGGTTTCAGGGGAGCCCTGGGACAGGGTACTGGCTGAGCACCCCCCTCACCTAGGAGCTGGAGCCTCCCTCCTTTCCAGGGCACCTCACCCCCAGGAGGAAGCGCCCCTCCCCTTGGGCGTTTGTCCATTGACTTAGACACAAATGGCTGAGTTCACCTTCCTGTGGAAAAAGCTGCCCTCAGGCCTTATCTGGAGGATGGCGAGGCACCTTGTCCTTGGGTGGGACCTTCCCCCTCCACTATTTCAGGCTCTGGGGGCTGCAGGAAGCCCTAGGAGGGGTCTTCCGCTGGGTGTATTTTTAGAGGAACAAAGTAGGGCCTGTCTGGCAGGTCCCTCCGTGGTGGGGGCTGGCCTGGGGATGGGGCCCCAGGTCAGGGGAGTCCCTGAGGACAGGGTCTCTCTGTTTCCACCCTCCCAGCCCCCCAACCAGTGAGCTGTGATTTAATTGGCTTAGTTCAGAGCCAAGGAGGGGCAGGGGCGGGGGCTCTGTGATATCCACAAACCAGGCTTAGCTTCTGCCCCCTTGGGTGGTCAGGGAGCCTGCGTGGACGATGCTTGTATACAGGGCTGCCCTGGTGGGGCCTCGATGGCAGAGGGATCAGAGAACTCGGGAGAGAGGGCGCGGCTTGCAGGACCAAGATGGTGGTTTGCCCTGTAGGAGGGAGGACCCCTCTGGCTCTCGCAGCCTCAGTTTCCTCCCATCCTGTGCAGGGGTGTGGGAGGTGGGGCGGGGGGATGCTGGTGTGGCGGGCCCTCCCCGCGGGGGGCTGTCAGGGCTGTCAGTGCTCAGTCCCGCTTTGGGCTGCACTGGGGTGGCTGCAGCTGCACTGCAGCTGATTCTGACGGCGGTGGTGGGGGCCCACCTCCATCAGAGATGGGGCAGCCGGTGGTGCCAGCTGTGGGGGTATGACAGACTCCGGGCGCACCTCCCCTCACAGCCAGGTCTGGAGGCCTTCAGGGGAGTGAGGGGACAGGGCCCTGCAGGGCGTGCAGGGCCTACAGGCAGGCTTTTGGGGCTCCCTGGTTCCTGTTCCCTGCCCCCCATGAGCTGCAGCAGGACTGCCTCTTGTTTGGCGGCCAGGGTCCCTTCCTTGGCCTCCTGGCCTCCCCAGCCCTGGGTCCTGGGAGCAGGGCAGGGCCTCCCAGCAGTTTCCTTCCTTCCTTTCTTGGGACGGAAACCTGGCTGGTAGGGGGGCGCCGGGCTGGAGCCTGAGCAGGGGAGGGGGACTCAGTCACCACCCTGTTCCCCAAAGTGACTCAGTCCCGTGTCCCCACCCGTCCCTGGGGAGCCTGGGCTGCAGTGGGAGGTGGATAAATGGGGTGGCAGCCCGCGCTGGCCCGGGAGCTCAGGCCACTCCAGCTGGACGCCCTGCCCGACGCTTCTGTCCCAACTCCCATGGCCCGCTCTGGGAATGCCATGCCATCCGCCCCGGCCCCAGGAGCCCCTCCACAGAGCCTGTCTCGGGGGCTTGTGCAGGTCAGGCGGGTTGGGGGCGGGGTGGGCAGTGAGGTCACCAGCACCCAGCTAAAGTCTCTGGCACCCAGGCTTGGCAGAGGGGACCCTAGGCACCCTGGTGTGAGCAGGCGGGACCCCGAGCAACAATGGGGGCCTTTCTCTGCCCGGGCTGGTGAGTCACCATATGGGGGGTGTAGAGCCTGGCTCTAAGAATTACCCTTATGCCAGCCTCTTTGTCTGGTCACAGGCAGGACTGGGAGTTGAGTGCTTGTCCAGCTCTGGGGCAGCCTGATTGAGACTGGGGCTTGGAAGCCCCTGGAAGCCCAAGGGCCCAGCTGGGAGGTGGCAGGAAGAGCTCTGAGCCAGGCTGGAGCGAGGAATGTGAGCAATGCACTGGGCCAGCCTGTACCTCCTCCTGGCCTGCTGCGCTGGGCCTCCCCGGGGCCTCCAGCTGGGTCCCCAGGCCACTTGCCTCATTCCCCTGCCACTGCAGCTCCCCAGCCTGAGGGTCCAGTGCTAAGCCTGGCGCTCCTTGGACCCTGATCCTAATGCGAGAGGTGTGGGCCAGATGTTAGTGGCGGGAGACGGCTGTCCTGGGTCGAGGCAGGGAGATGGCCAGTATGGTCTCAAACCGGAAGCGACTGCATTCAGTCCAGCCTCATGGCCCTGGATGCACCCTAGTCCTGCTTCCTGTTTGGGGGCCTTGAGAGGCCTCGGCCTGGAACCATTGTGGAGGGCGTGGGAAGAGCCCCAGGGCCCAATGCTGAGGGCTGTCTCTTACACCATGGGTCACCACAGGGGTCTGTGGAGCCTGTTTGCGAGCTTGTGTTTGGATATCTGGTCTCTGTGGCTGTGTGAGGTGCCTCCGCCATCTGGGCCTGCGTCCACCTACCAGGTGTGGTTGTGTCACACATCCATGGTCCCGCACAGCCCTGGCCAGCCTCGGAACCTGTGGTCTGACAGCCCGAGCCTGAGAGTCGCCTCAGAGCCACACACCTGTGCTTGCAGCTGTGTTTGGAGAGGGACCAGTCTGAGGTCCTGGAGAACCGGGGTGTCTTTCCGGCCGATCCCCTGGAGGATGGGGGAGCAGTAGCCCCAGCCCCTGGAATTTCTGGGGCAGATGGTGGCCTGCAGCCCGGGTTCCTGGGGGGCACACTTTGGGGATCAGGGATGGGCGCCTGGAGGAGGGGCCCAGGCTGAACTGGAAGGTGTTCCCCACCAGTAGGGAGGCCCAGGTGCTGGGGCGAGGTACCACCCTGTAAGGAAGGGCACTCTTGGTTCCACAGTAGGGTGGCCAGATTTGGGGTGAGCTTGGAGGCCTGGAGCCTGGCCCTCCCAAGTGTGGTCCCCCACCTGGCCCAGCGTCCCTGGCCATACACGGGGAAGTGGAAGGCCAGGCCCCGGTGAGCACCCCCCGCCCTGCAGAGTCTCACCTGCACACACACTTGAGCCCCAAGCGCTGGGGAAACCTGAGCTGCTGGCCGCCCGCTCCCTCCAGCCACCATGTTAGACCAAGCGCTGCGGCCACTAGCCACTCAGCGCTGGTCACTGCCTCAGGCCTCGGTGGGGTGGGGGTCCTGGGGTCTGGCCCCCACCTGCTCGGCCCCCCTGCACCCCCTGGTTGAGAGCCCTACTGCAGGATGCCAGAGGTAAACAGAGGCAGGGCCCTGGGGTGTGGGTGGGCACCCTCAGGGCACCAGGAGCCCCTGGGGCTGGAGGGGCAGGTGGGAGGCAGGCCTCTCTGCTCGCCCACTGGGCTCGAGCCTGTGGGGATGGGGGCCACTCCAGCTGCTCTGGAATGTGAAGGCAAACACAGCCACAGCCGCTGCCACCAATCCCAGGGAGACCTGTGGGAGTGTAAACAAAGCTGGAGCCCTACCCCAGCAGCCCCACACTAGGGGTGCGGGTGTAAACAACAGGCGGGGCTGCCCTCCTGGAATGGAGAAGTGGGGCAGCTCACCTCTCCTGCTCCCTCCTAGCCTTGACCCAGTGGATTCTCCCAACCCCATCGTAAGGCCTTTGATCCCATCACAGGTCCATTGAGGGTGTGGAAACTAAGGCTTTGTCAAAGATCCCAAAGTTGGATCATCTCAGGTGGCCTAAGCCGCCCACGACCCAGGACTGGTCTCTGAAGGCAGGGCTGCCATCAGGGGAGGGTATGAGGCCAAGTGCTGCCTTGGCACCCGGCGGGGGGTGGGGTGGGCATGGGCTGGAGGCCTCCCTGGTCAGCATCTCTCAGGTAGGAGGAGGTCAGAGCTGGAACCTCACCGGTGTCCCTGATGCCTGCAGGATGCCAACGGACCCCTGAGGGAGCTGCGCCCAAGGCTCTGCCACCTGCGGAAGGGCCCCCAGGGCTACGGGTTTAACCTGCACAGCGACAAGTCCCGTCCTGGACAGTACATCCGCTCGGTGGACCCCGGCTCCCCTGCTGCCCACTCTGGCCTCCGTGCCCAGGACCGACTCATAGAGGTACTCGCCACCGGGGCTGCAGGGAGCGGGCTGCCCTGTGTGTACACGGCTGCACCTGTGTCCTGCTGTGTGTGCCTGTGTGTCTGTGCCTGTGTCCTTCCGTGTGTGTGTACGCCTATGTGCCTGTGTGTCTGTGTCCGTGTGTATATATGTCTGGGCCCACATCCCATGTGTGTCTGTGTGCTGTGTGTCCGTGTGTATCATCTATCTCTGTGTGTGTGTGTCTGCACTTGCATGCCTATAGGTATGTCCGTGTCTATTTGTGTGTGTGTGTACGCCTGTGGGCCTGTGTATCTGTGTGTCTGCACCTGCGTGCCTGTAGGTGTGTCTGTGTGTATCTATCTGTCTGTGTGCGCCTGTGGGCCTGTATGTGTCCCTGGGTATCTATCTGTGTGTCTGCACCTGCATGCCTGTAGTTGTGTTCATGTCTGTGTGTGCGCGCGCCTGTGCGCCTGTATGTCCCTGTGTATCTGTGTGTCTGCACCTGCGTGCCTGTAGGTGTGTCCCTGTGTATCTGTGTCTGCACCTGCGTGCCTGTAGGTGTGTCCCTGTGTGTGTGCCTACACCTGCATGTCTGTAGGTGTGTCCATGTGTATCTATCTGTGTGTGTGTGCCTATGGGCCTGTGTCCCCGTGTGTATCTATCTGTGTGTGTGTCTGCACCTGCGTGCCTGTAGGTGTGTCCGTGTGTATCTATCCACGTCTGTGTGTCTGGGCCCTGGGTCCTCTGCAGGAGGGAGGTTCCGGGAACCTGAGCTGGTGCTCCTCTTGCTGCTGCGGCTGGTGACGGTGCTGATGAATATTTGATGCCACACCTGGCCAGGTGGCTTGGGGGGCTGGTGGGGACCTGCCCCCAGGCAGCACTGACCCCGTGCTGGCGGCAGGTGAATGGGCAGAATGTGGAGGGGCTGCGCCATGCGGAGGTGGTCGCCAGCATCAAGGCGCGGGAAGATGAGGCCCAGCTGCTGGTTGTGGACCCCGAGACGGATGAACACTTTAAGCGGCTGCGGGTCACACCCACCGAGGAGCATGTGGAAGGTGGGTGGCTGCCCTGGGGCCCAGGGCTGGGGTGAAGCATCGGGGGCCGAGTGGTCAGTTACACACTGTCCCCACAGGTCCGCTGCCATCGCCAGTCACCAACGGGACCAGCTCGACCCAGGTGAGAGGGTGGGAGTGGACAAGGTGGGCTTGGGGTACCACAGGGGCACTCCTGGGCATCCCCAGGCCTGACAGAGCCCCTCCCGAGACCTCGGTCCTGGTGTCGCGTGGTCGTTGAGACTGAGCCTGGCCCTGTCACTCCCAGCTTTAAGGCCCCTTGGGTCCTGTCTAGGCTCAGCCACACCCCACCCCACAGGGCACTCGGGCACCTCCAGGTTGCAGTAGAGGGTCAGTGCCACTGCCAGATCCAGGAGTAAATGCAGCTCTGGTGTGTGCACGTGTGCACACGTGTCTATGTGTGCACACGTGTGTCTACATGTGCACTTGGGTGTGCACAGTCTCCTGGGTGGGCCCCTGAAGCCACACCTTACCCTTGGTTTCCCAGCTCAATGGTGGCTCCGTGTGCTCATCCCGAAGTGACCTGCCCGGCTTAGACAAGGACACTGAGGTAGTGGGTGCCCTTCCACCTCCAGTGCTGCAGCTCACCCTGGGGGGCCTGAGGCCTCAGGGGCGGGCATCTGTGGAGCTGTCAGCCTGGGCCGTGAGGCCGCTGCCTCTAGGAAGCCCTCCTGGGCCTGCTGCCAGGTGGCCTCTGGCGCAAGCTCCCTGGGAAGGGCCACCTGCCTAGGGGCTGGGGTCCAGGGCTCACTGGCCATCCGCCCACCGTGTCCACCCCTAGGACGGCAGCATGTGGAAGCGAGACCCTTTTCAGGAGAGCGGCCTTCACCTGAGCCCCACGGCAGCCGAGGCCAAGGAGAAGGCAAGAGCCACAAGGGTCAACAAGCGAGCACCACAGATGGACTGGAACCGGAAGCGCGAGATCTTCAGCAATTTCTGAGCCCCCCTGCCTGCTCCCCACCGGCTCCTCCCCACGGGCCTGGGCCTCGCCTTCGGACTGCCCAGAACTCTCCACGCCCTGGTGGGCTGGAGGGGGCATCCTTCCCCCCTAAGCTGCCCCAGTGAGCCCCTGTCCTGCTCCCCACCCGCGGGGTGCTAGGAGAGTGTGGCCGCAAGATGGGCAGAGGGAGCCCCTGAGATGTGAGAGACCCAGAGAGACAGTGAAGGGCAGGGGGAGAAAGAGGGGAGGGGCGGCGGTGACCCGCGGGCTGGCCGCCGTGCTGACTGCCTGGGCCTGCTGACATAGAGGAATTTGTGTTTTGGCTTTTTTTTTTCCAGAAAGAGCTCTAGCTCCACATAGGTTTCCACTTAATAGCAGAGCCCCGCCCCCACCCCCTCAGGACGTGCTCTCTAAATACTCGCAATAAAACAAACCTTTCTCTGCACACGATTTCCCCCCTCACCCCCTCAGCAGCAGCCATCCCAAGTGGGAGCCCCAGGGACTGGGCTGGGGGCTCGCAGGCTTTAGGGCAGGGGCTGTGGGAGCTGCCCTCTGTCCCGTCCTGGGGTGGGTGGTCTGAGGATGGAGGCCCCGTGCCCCTGAGGAGGGCACCTCTGGACAGGCCCCTCGTCCCTGCAGGACAGCCCCCAGGAAGGATCCCAGGCTCCGGGCTTGGCCCCTGCCGGGAGCCTCCCCGGAGGAACCCCGATCTGCCTTCTCTCTGCCCAGATCCCGACCCACCAACCGACATCGCTGTCTGTCCTACAAGCCATAGCGCATGCGCGCCCTCGGAATAAACAGGCCTTCCTTGGACACTGGCTGGCTGTCCTTCCTGAGCCTGCGTGTCAGGGGCTGGGGGGGGCCGTGGTCCAGGCAGGGAGGTGGCAGTCCGCGGCGCCCCAAGACTCAGCTGAGGCACACAGCCCCCTTCCTAAGCCTCCACTCCCCAGATCCATCTGCCTGGCCCCTCCCAGCGCACTGGGTCCCCCTGTACCTCTGAGCCCTGCCCTCCTGTCCCCAGACTGGGCCCCGGCCTCCTGCAAGAGCACGCGGGTCAGGTCTCTGCCCTATGTGGGCCTGCCTGGGCCTGCTGGCGTCAGTGAGGCCAGGTGGCTGTGTAAATAGTGGGGGTGGGGGCTTGAAGAGGGGCTGGGCTCTCGGGGCACAAGTTCAGGAGGGGGCGTGTTCCCAGGTCCCCAGCCAGCTGCCGAGGGAGGCGGCCGCGTCCCCTGCAGGCGTCCAGACAGCTGGCTGCAGCTGGCTCCCACGACCCCCCGCCCCCGCACACAGCCCAGATCGTTACATCCCCATCCCAGCCTCCCAGGCCGCCCTGTTCCAGATACATGTGACCATGGGTGTGCACACAGCTCACACACAGCTCACGTGTGTGCTTTCCAGCCTGCCTTCCGCCTCCGCCCCAGTACAACTCAGCCAGACCCCAACTACAAACAACCCCAAGCTTTATTATAAACAGGCTATGGCTCCCCAGCAAAGGCACAGACAGACAGTGGCCAGAATGGCGCCGGGTAGATGCCCCAGGCCCTCAGGGTCCCCGTGCAGCTGGGCACACGGCCCAGTTGAGGCAGGCCTGGCAGCGTGGGCGGACGGGCAGGCAAGTCTGCTGGCCGAAGCCCACCAGCAGGCCGTTGATTTCGCTCCACAGTTCCCTGTGGGGGTGGGAGCCATGAGTGTGAAGTGTGGAGGGAGGGAGCCCACCCGGGAGCCCACCCCACCCCACCCCACCCCACCCTACCCCGCACACCTGGGCAGCCACTCCTCCAGGGCTCTGCGGGTTTCCTCTGGGGACCTGGTTGCCTTCTTGGTCCACCTGAGTCGGTTGGCGATTCTATGCACATGTGTGTCCACTGCTGCTTGGAAACGAGGCAGGGTGAACACTCAGCAGGCTCACGGGCCAGAATGCCCATGCCTGCCCTTGGCTCCCAACGTGGGTGGGTGAGGGGTCCCTGTGGCTCCTCCCCTGCCCCCCTCCAAGCTTCTGAGGAGGGCCCAGAACTGCACAGGCCTGACAGAGGGTCGTTTGGGCCTGTGGCTGGGCAGGAGCTGAAGCCAGACCCAGAGGTCTTGGCCTTCTACATGGGGTGCAGGCAGCAGCACCTCCTGGCCCTGGCACTGGCTGTGGGTGCCAGGCTGGATGGCAGCAGCTTGGCCCGCAGAGAGCACGTGCCACTGCACCATCAGGGACAGAGCGGCGAGCGCGGCCAGGACAGCAGCAGCTGTCGTCCACCTGGCCGCAGTCCCTGCTCCCGACCGGCCACCCGGGGGCTCGGCCAGGGCATCTGCTCGGTGGGGCCCCCTCCCCTCACCAGACGCGGTCCCTGCCTCCTCCCCCCATTGTGTCTGCCCAAAAGAAAGCGAGAAAGCGAGTTCCTGCACCAGCTCACTTCTCTGCTGCTAGCTGCCCGGAAAAAGGCTCAGCTCTCCCCCAACAGCTGTGACGGGCATCCTGGGGGCTCAGGGAGAGCAGGTGAATGGAGAAGGCACACCCCGGGGTCACCAAGGCTCGGCTTCTTTCCCTGTAACGTGGAGGTGAGCGCTCCCTTAAGTTACCCAGGGCTGCACTGCACTGTGAGGCCCCCGGTGGGCTGGTCCAGGAGGGCTCTGCACCTCTGGGCCGCTAACAGGAGTAAATGCTTCCCCCGCTTTGTGGCCCAGTTCAGAGAGGCCAAGTGCCTCGCCCAGGGTCACCCAGCTGGGAGGGTGACCAGCTACTGGAGGGGTATGTGCTCCGACCCCCACCAGGGTCACCCTGCAGCTGGCCGGGCCCACGGACGACCACGAACCACATAGTTCTCACACTCCGCCGGTCCAGCTGACGGAGGGCCCTCCCCCACAGACCCGCCCGCCCGCTCCTGGACACGGGCAGCCAAGGACAGCCGCCAGGAGAAGCTCGAGTGTCTGCTGAGCGGCTGGCAGCCGCGGGAGCCCAGAGGGGGTGGGGGACTCTGCCCTGGCCGGGCTCCTGAGCTCCTGCCTGGGGGGCTGGGGGTGCGGAGCCCTCCTCCTCCCGCGGGCAGGGCAAGGAAGGGGTCCCCAGCCCAGAGGCAGGCTTCACCAGCCACGGGAGCCCTAGGGCATTCCCTACAGCCTCTCCTGGCTTCTCTGCACAAGCCCCTGAGAAGCACCAGGGTGGGGCACACAACGGGTCATGGGTCAAGGCCTGGTTCCCAGGCTGACTGGGCCTGTGCTGTGAGGCCTCGGAAGCCCCAACCCGCTGGGCTAAGATCTGAGGCTGGCCTGCCCCGATGCCGTGGTCTGTCTCCACTCGGCGCTCCTCCAGGGCCAGGATGCAACACAAGGACCCAGAAGAGGAGTGCAGGACGGGCCGCCCCCAACCCCTGGGGTTCCATCTCCCTTCTGTCCACGCTCATCCCAGACCCTTGTGCTCTGACCTCTCCCCTGCCCCACGGCTCTGCAGATGCTGTTCCTTCTGCCCAGAGTGCATTTCCTCCTCTTGGCCTGGCCAGCCCACCTCGCCACTCAGCTCTTGGCTGATTTATCACCTCCTCAGGAAGTCCTCCAGATGCCCCAGACCAGGCTGGCTCCCAAGGTGCCCTGCACGCCCCGTCAGCATTTCTACCCTCAAGCGGAGAGCTGTCTGACGTCTCTCTCGCTCACGCGGCACAGTCCTGAGTCGGCCGTGGGCCTCTTCTGGGGCTCAGCAAATCGCAGGTGCTCAGCCAACAGGAGCTCCTCCCATCGGTACCCATCTCTGAGTGGGGCGGCCTTGCTCCTGACTCTTTGGGCTGAGTTGTGAACGAGGAGGCCTGAGCTGGGGACGTGGGGAATCTCGACAGCAGCCAGCAAGCCTGGAGCTGGCCACTCCTGCCTCATGGTGCCCTCCACTCACCAATGCCTGACACGGTGCCCCAGGCCACCGCCATGGCCAAGTGCGCCATCTTGGGTCCAACGCCGGGCAGCGCCACCAGCTCTGCCACGGAGGCTGGGATGTCCCCATCGTAACGCTGCTGCAGGATTGCACTGGTCTGCTTGATGTACTTCACCTTGCTCTGAAAGATTGCAGGGGTGAGCCCTGGAGATCAGGGGTATCGCCTGACTGGGGAGGACGAGGCGTAGAGAAGACCCCCAGGTGCCCAAAGCTACCCATCACCGGTCCAGGACACACTCAGAAGCACCTGCTTGCCAAGGGCAGCAGGAAGGCCAAGGGAGGCCCAATGCAGGCCTACCTCCCACCTGCCTGGGCCCCAGAACAAGTGTGCGGGGTCTGGTTTGAGTCCCCCTGCCCCATCACTCCCTACAGGAGACCAGGCAGGCTAAGAAGGGCCAGCCGTGTCAATGTCAGCAGCTGGGCCCACAGTACCTGGGCCTTCAGGAAGGAAGGCTGGAGACTGGGGCTCGCCCGCCTGCTGCCAGGCCAGCAGGGAAGTTCCCATCCTGGGCCTGAGTGGACAGGGCTATTTAAAACCCATCTGACAAACTGCAGCCCAAGCCAGTGCCAAGGGGAAACAGCCCCGCCTACCCGCCACCCTGCACTCCGCCGCTGCTCTCAAGGGGGAGGGCTGTGCACTCCAGGGAGGCTCTGCGTCAACAAAGGACTAAGTGGGTGGGCAGCCTTAGCGAGGAAGGGAAGGGCCAGGCGGCTGAGCTGGGTGGAGGAGGAAGGAAGGGGTGGGCTGCAAACAGGAAAGGCCAAGGAGCTCTGGGGTCTGGACTGAGGCCCCACCGCCCAGCCCCCTGTAGGCTGGTCAGAGAGGCAAGGGCAGGATGGGGCTCCAAGAAAACTCACAGCCAGGGATGCCCGCCCAGGCGATCCCCCCCCTCACCCTACCCCTGCAGCTGCTCAGCCTCCTTGACACCTTTTGCAAGCCAGTAGCGCCCCCAGGCCTGCTGGCCACAGGCTGGCTCACCCTCCAGAAGCCCACGGGATAGATGAGTGCGCCCAGCGTGTTGTCGTCAGTCTGCAGGATGCTGTCCACCGTCAGGCCCCGGGCCCGTAGCCGCTGCATGGCGCCCGCTGTCACCTGGTCCTTGGTCTGGCTGGAGAGCATCAGGGACAGCAGCACCTGGTACCTCCGCACCTGCTTGCACAGGGACGGGCACCAGGGTGGTGGTGGGCCCTGGGTGCTCCCCGTGGGCCAGGCCCCAGCCAAGCCCTTTACTCATCTCCACGTGTCACTCTGGGCCTGACCAAGGGGGCGTGTGTGGTGTCTGGCTTAGGTCTGTTTTTCCACTCAGGAAGAAAATAACTGCACCTGCTTTGCAAGATCACTGTGAGGCTTAAAGAACCACACCTGGCACAACGCCAGCACTTGACACTGCTCGGTTACTCTTGTTATTGTTATCACTTCACAAAGGATGCTGCGGTTCACTTTACAGACAAGCAAACTGAGGCCCAAGTCACAAGGTAGCAGACTTGGGGTTGGAATCAGGTTGGTCTTAGGACCAGGCTCTGGCCCAGTGAAGTATAAGGAACTCCCTCTCTGAGCCAATGTTACCCAACACCCCTGATGTGCCAGCTGTCCCTGCTAGAGACTAGGAAGCGAGTGTCTTGCTCAGAAGAGGTCACCGGCAAATGGGTCCCTGCCTACCTTTGGGGATGCGCTGGGGTCAAAGCAGTGCTCAGCCCCTAGCTGGTCCACAGGCGCATCCTTCCCACTCCTCATGGTCCGGATGTTGTCCAGCTGCCGCCGCCAGTCCTGAGGCTCCCAGGGTGGTGCCTGGAGACGCTTGGTCCCCTCGCCTTCCTCACCTTCTGAGGCCTCGTAGGCCACACTCAGTCTTTGTGCCTTCCGCTGACGCTTCATGGGGCTGTAGCTTTTCCTCCCTTCTGCAAAAAGTGCCACTGGGTGTGGGCGCTGCCCTACCTGCTATCTCATCCCATATCGTTTGTTCAACAACCACCCATCACCCATCACCTACTACAGCCCGGGGTTCTCTGGCCTCTATGGCACGTGTTCTGGGCCAGGTCAGCCTTCCTTATGGCGCTGCCCCTCTGACCAAGCCCACTGCTGCACATGAGGACGCTAGTGATGGCTTCCACCATGGCAGCCCTCACTCTAGTCTCGACGCTGTCAGAGAGAGCTTACTAAAATCTGGATTAAGTCACGTGACTTCCTGTTGGAAACCTTTCATTGGTTTTCCTCTTTACTCGTGAAGAACTCCAAACTGTCCTGGCATCAAAGCTCCTGCCCGTTGTGCCTGTCCCCTCTGCCATGCTTCTGCCCAGTGCGTCATCCTGTCTGTCTGGACTACCCCTGGAGACTGGGTGTCTGTGTGAATCCTCCTCTGGCCAATCCTGCAGACATCCAGGCAGGACAAGGGGCAGGGGCCCTGTCATCCTCACTCATTGCTGAGTCCCAAAGTAAGTCTCCAAAGTAAGGAAACATGTAGGTACCTGATATGGATGTAAATAGTAAGGAAAGTCACACCGTTTCCCATTTTCTCTCAGAGGCACCCTCTAGCACAGGGAGAAACCATCTGGCTGGGAGTGTCCCTGGCACCGGACCTCTGAGCTGGAAGCAGCTCTCAGGACAGGGCCAGTGCGCCTCGCAGTCAGCCTGGCACAAGTGGCGTACCCTAGGGCATGCTAGTGGGACTGGGAGGACTTTCTTGAACAAGGTGTAGGCGGAGGAGGTGGGAATGCCCGAACTCAGCCCCTGTCTGCTGGGAACCGAGTGCAAGGCAGGAACTCACGGCCCGCCCCGCTGTCCCCCTCCGTGCAGCCCAGGAGCTCGCCCAAGGCTGCTGGGTACCAGCCCTCGCGGGTCGGAGCCCTCACGTGCGACTGGGACCCCAGCCTCCAGTCCCTTGCAGGTTCCCTTCCCCGCCTCTCATCCTGTGCCCCATCTCGGGCGCGGCGCTACCTGCAGCCGCCTCTCCACTCCGGAGCGGCGCGGCCTTCTCCCCACCCCTCTGCAGGCTGGCCCCGGTCCCCCGGCTCCGGGCGCGGGTCACCACCATCCTCACTCCCGCTGCGTTCATGGCGGATTTCTGCGGACTACACCTCCCGGCTGCCCCCGCGCCGTTCCCACGTGACCAGACCCTTGCCCGGCCTCCGGAAGTGCGGGTCGCGCTTCCGGCGGTGGGCTGGGGCCGGGGGTGTGCTGGGTTCTCCGCCCCGGGACAGCCCGGTGCCCCGCGGGCGGGGCGAGTGGTGAGTGGCTCGCGGCGTCTGGACCGCTGGCGCCGGCTCGGCCCACGGGGTGGCCGGCTCCGACGGGTCGGCCGGCTCCGACGGGGCGGCGGGGGACGCTTGCTCCTCCAGGCCTGCCCCGCGCTGAGGCGTCGGGGGCGGACCCCGCGGTGTCGCGCTTCGCCCTCGGGCGTGCCCACCTCAGGCTGACCCTGGAGCTCCAAACATTCCTTGGCTTTAAGTCCATGGAGGGTGCGGGGGGATGGTCCCTGCTCCTGACGTCCCCCTGACAGTCCTCCCCCACACGCGGAGAAGAGAGACGGCAGACGGGGCTCCCTGGACCCCGCGGCGGCCGCCCCCGGGGCCCTTCCCTCACCGCACGCACTGAGTCAGGAGGCGCGGGCAGACGGCCGGGCCCTTCCCGGGTTTATTTCTGGCTGGGACCGCCTGGCTGTGGTGGAGGTCTCCTGGGGGCTGAGGGAGGAAGAAAAGTCGTGCCCACCGGGAACCTAGGGTTCGCGGGCGGGCAGAGCCGTCCCTCATGTCTCTGCCTGATTCTCGGCACAGAGGAGTCCTCTGGTGCGTCCCTGCCCAGCATGGCTAAGCCAGCAAGCAAAGATTCAGGCTTGAAGGAGAAGTTCAAGATTCTGTTGGGACTGGGGACTCCACGGCCAAATCCCAGGTCTGCAGAGGGCAAACAGACTGAGTTTATCATCACTGCGGAAATCCTGCGAGTGAGTGAGCTGCCTGGGTCTTCTCTACTGAATGGGAGGTGCAGGGAAGGCTGAGTTTGACCTGTCACTAGATTCTGTGGGGCTGCTGTCCCCAGCACCATGGTAGTGATGGTTGCGTCTTTTCCTCTGGATATTCAGGAAGTCAGGATCTTGGGGACTTGGTCCAGCACACTGGAATTAGTATTCAGATGTTGATGTTAAGAAAATCTGTTTCACTAGATGTGACCAGAACACCACAGTCTCCACAGGTGATTAGGATTATGCCCAGGTATAACTGATAACTTGAGAGTTCTTGGGAGAAGTAAGTCTTCACTCTTTTGCATGTGTTGGAATCTCCCTACCACATGCTTACTCAGTGGTTTGGTCATAATTAATGTTGAATTTTTGCGCTTTTAAAGTTTCCTGTCCAGAAACAACCAACACGCTCGTCAGTTGGTGAAGGTGTCAGCAAAATGTGATAGATACATCCATAGGATGGAGAGACTGTTATTTGCCAAAAAAAAAAGGAATGAAGCACTGATAAGATGCAAAAGCATGGATGAACCTTGAAAACATTCTAAGTGAAAGAAGCCAATCACAAAGGCTCATGTTAATGTATGATTCCATATATATGAAGTGTCCAGAATAAGCAAATTTATAGAGACAAAGTAGATTTAGCCTTTGCCAGGGCTTGGGGTGGGGGAGGAAGGGATGGGAAGTGAAGCTTCCTTTTGAGGTGATGAAAATGTTCTGGAATTAGTGGACCTGGTTGCAAGCGCTGAGTATACTAAAAGCTGAATTATACAGCTGAAAGTCATTACAATGGTGAGTTTCATATGTGAGTTTTTTTAGTGAAAAAAAGTGTAGCTATGGAAAAAAAAAAGTTGTTTGTTCTCGCTCCCTTAAGGTGGGAGTGGTCAACTGGTAATTCCTGGTTTCAAGAGGTCTGCTGTAGGTCACCAGTGTTGGTAAGACAGGGCAGTTCTT
This sequence comes from Okapia johnstoni, assembly GCA_024291935.2. Classification (NCBI taxonomy): domain Eukaryota; kingdom Metazoa; phylum Chordata; class Mammalia; order Artiodactyla; family Giraffidae; genus Okapia; species Okapia johnstoni. Next base: position 2,454,058 of record JAGTYA010000028.1, on the reverse strand, counting down.
AGAGTGCCCTGTGATTGGCAGGTAAGGAGACCTGGTGCCTGAGCCAGGACCCCCTTTCCTTCTTTATCTCTCCAGGAGCTGAGTGTTGAATGTGGCCTCAACAATCGCATCCGGGTGATAGGGCAGATCTGTGAGGTTGCCAGAACAAAGAAATTCGAAGAGGTAGGTGTGTCTCGGGTGGGTGACTGGAGAGATTCATGTGAGCTGCGCTAGAGCCTGATTTGACTTTTTCTAGGAGCAGACCTGACAGCTGACTTAGCTAATGAACTGTCACACACCGTTTGAGAAATTTAGTCTTTAGTGATGGGGAGGGCTTCCCTGATGGCTCAGCTGGTAAAGAATCCTCCTGCCATGCGGGACACCTGGGTTGGGAAGATCCGTTGGAGAAGGGAAAGGCTACCCACTCCAGTATTCTGGCCTGGAGAATTCCATGGACTGTATAGTCCATGGAGTCGCAAAGAGTCGGAAACGACTGAGAGACTTCTTTCACTTAGTGATAGGAAAGCTTCTGGAAATGTCCTGAGCACAACCCTGAGAGGCCAGTTACGTGTAGAGATGGGGAGCAAAGGGTTAGGCTCTTTTAGCAGATCCAGGAAAGGTTTTGCGGTGGCTTACAGAAATGCACGCTCACTGTCCTCTCACATTACAAACTTGCAGCAAAGAACAATAGGGGAATGTCTGTTTTGTTCAGCAGAGGGTGTACCTTGACATAGAACAAGTCCAGGCACGCCAGTCTCTGTCTTTTGGGGAGAGACGTTTGGGTGGTATTAAGCAGCCTCACAGATGTAGGCGTGTTTATTTCTGACAGATGCTTCCAGGCTTTTTCCCATGTCCTGTGGACAGAGGGGGACGCTGCCCTTAGAGTTTCTCAAGGGCTGTGCCCTTGCCTTGCCGTCCCACTTTGGTGAAAGTGACACAGGACTAGATGTGGGTCTCATACCTGGCGGGTTCATATCTGCTTGGGTGAGAGTGACCCCTGTGTCCTCTGCAGATCATCTGAAACGTGCAGGCTGCACTTCACCAGGGATAAATGTGAGGATAGGCATCAGAGTTCTCAGAGTTGTCAGTGGAGTGCAGAGAGGGGAGCCATGGCTGGGGTGCCGTCTAGTGAATGTGCGGCTCAGCCTCAGAGGCCCGGGTAGTCTGGGGGCTCAGGTTGCATCGGAAGGAGTGCAGGGAATGGGACAGAGGAGCGGAGGTTCTGGGGTGTCTGAAATCGGTCGGAGTGTTGGTCAGACTGCATCTAAAAGACATTTTAGCCTCCCTCTTAAGAGGAGTGAGCGCAGGAAAGGGTGAGTGGTCTGGAAACCTTGGCTGAAGTGGGGAAAGGAAGGTGACGTGAGAGGCTGATTCGAGGAGCTCTGGGGAAAGGGCTCAGTTCCCTCGTGGGCTGGGTGGACTTAGGAGGCAGATTCCAAAACCTGCACAGAGTACTTAGCAGATCCAGCCGGGCAGCAGAGGCAGAGTCGGGGTGAGGTGCTAAGTAGCCCGAAGCTGGCTTGTTCACACAAGGGGGAACCAGAGTACAGGGCTCCTGGGTCAGGCCGCAGGCCCGGGGATCCCTCTGTCACTGCTGGTTCTGAGCGTCTTCTGGTGACTTGGCCCAGAGAGGCTGAGCAAGCTCTGGGAACTCTCTGCTGATCTCCCGGGGCAGCCAGGACAGCCCCCCTGGCCCACCTGCTCTCCTTCCTGCCCTCAGCCTATGGCCTGGTGAGGGTTAAAGGACCTACTAGGGTTTGAAATAGCCTGGAGCCGTTCCCCTGGTAAGGCTCATGCTCGCTGCGGGCTGTGTACATGAGGGCTTTAGAGAAGCGAGTTTAAGTCAGAAGACCACATTGTTCTGCTCTGTCCTTTGCCCATGAGACTGTCCCCTGAGCTGAGGGGCCAACACACCAATCACTATCCCCTCTCTGCCGGGCAGCACGCGGTGGAAGCACTCTGGAAGGCTGTCTCGGACCTGTTGCAGCCAGAGCGGCCGCCTGAGGCCCGGCATGCAGTGCTGGCTCTGCTGAAGGCCATCGTGCAGGGGCAGGTAAGGGCGGCTGCATGCTGAGCACGCCGGACTTGCATCTGGTGGTGGCACCCAGCACGGGTCGGCCAGTGCCCAGGGCCCTGCAGCTGCACTGCTCGTGTGGGCACGTGGTGTCAACCGCTCGTATCTCTGTGACCCGCACACACCCCCACCTCCTCTCCTTTCCAATGAGGGTGTTTGTCCCTCCTTTTTCTCTGGGGTGCAAACGAGGCAGTCTCTGCAGCATGAGTGGTGCTGGCACGAGTGTGCCGTTGCTGTCTTGCTCTCACTGACCTCCTGCCCCTGCTCACCGGGGTCCGGCCCTGCTGGAACACCCAGGCCACCTCGCCATTCCTGCCCGGGAGGTTCCCTCACCTCCTGGCTGGTTTTCTCTACGCCTTCACACCACCCCTCGAGGGTGGGGCTTCATTGGCCCCTGCTGAGTACCCACCCCCGTGTCCAGACCTGGGCGCCTAGTAGGTGCTCCACACATGGGTCAGCTGATGGCCAGCGCACCTGATCCCCTCCCCAGCTGGTCCCTCACAGCTGCTTCCTAGGGGAGAGAGACAGAGCCCCAGGGCTGGGAGTCTTGGGGCCTCTGGCACTTCTAGGACTTCTCACAGCTGCCCAGGAAACCCAGGGGATCCTGACCCCATGGTTTTGTCTTCAGGGGGACCGCCTGGGCGTTCTCAGGGCCCTCTTCTTCAGGGTTATCAAGGATTACCCCTCTAATGAAGACCTCCACGAGAGACTGGAAGTTTTCAAGGCCCTCACGGACAATGGGAGACACATCACCTACTTGGAAGAAGAACTGGGTGGGTGCCACATTGGGTGTGAGGTTTCTCTGGCCTTGGTGGTCAGATTTAATCTGGGATACCCAAGGCTTCAGGGTCCAGAGGGAGCGCTGCAATTCACAAGGGTGGCCTGAAGAGGGCGCTGCAGCACCCAGGTTTGCTCACCTGTGTGCAGCCCGGTTCAGCTGCTCAGAGCTCCTGGGGAGTTTGTTAAAAATGCAGAGTTCTGGGCTTCGCTCCAGACCTGCTGGCTCTGAACCCCTGGGGATTAGGGCCTGGACATGTCTTTTGGGTGGGCAGGGGGTGATCTGAGTTTTGTTGTTGGAGAGCGTGCGGTCAACCCAGGCCTCAGGCTGGGTCTTGCCCAGGGTGTCCTGAGGTTTCTGGGGCCCAGGACACCTTGCCTGTCTTCCTCCTTCCCCTTCATGCCAGTCTGGCCTTCTAGTCCTTCCCTTAGCTGTCTTTCCTCCCTGTTGTCCTTACATTGTGAGTTTCCATGGTCTTTAGAGTTCATGTCACTGCTGTGGGGAGAGAGAAGGGCAGAGGAAGAAGTGAATCTGACTTGGGCCTTGCTCTTACGTCACTTAGAAAACAGGCCTCAGCTGTCGGCTCTCCTCCAGCACAGGTGCTGACGCTGAGGCAGTGGTCAGATTTTCTGTCTAAGTTTATTTGGCTAGGAACTGAGCATTGCTTGTGTTTCTTGTGGGGGAGGCCCTCCTAGACTCTTACCCTCTGTTTGCACCCCCAGCATCAGGGGTCAGGGCTGTGAGCATCAGATGCACAAAGGCTGCCCTTTCCCCAGCCCAGACCCTTCACACACATGGGTGCTGGTGAGCTCCTGTGACTCGCTGGCCTGCTAGGGCTCCTGCTCAGCCTCCATCAGCATCCTGGTGGCCTGCCTGTCATTCCATGGGGACCATTGACATGGTTTCCAGCAGAGAATGGGAGGGGGACACAGTTTCCTGGGGAGGGGGTGAGTTGTATGAACGTTGCTCTGTTTTTCCGTAGCGGACTTTGTCCTGCAGTGGATGGATGTTGGCCTGTCCTCCGAATTCCTCCTGGTGCTCGTGAACTTAGTCAAATTCAACAGCTGTTACCTTGATGAATACATCGCATCCATGGTCCAGTAAGAAAGCTTTTCAGTCACATTGGCCCGATCGCAGTCTCACTGTCTCATGTCCGCAGTGCAGCTCTACAAGGCGAATAAAGCTGTTGAAATCATTAAAGGAGACATTGGAAGTGGCCAGAGCCATTTTCCACGTGCTGTCTGTGTGATGTCACCTGGTGATGGGTTTACTGTCACTTGTCATGTGTTCAAAACAGTTGCAGCCTGCGGGCGGGGTGTGGTGTTGGTGCTGCACACCCCACGCTGGGTGGCGGGAGCCCTGTGGGAGGATGAGGAAGCAGGAAGTAGAGTGGAGCCGCCCAGCCTCTGGGCAGTGTCCTCTCAGCTGCCTTGTGCTTCTTCCCCAGCATGGTCTGCCTGCTGTGTGTCCAGACTGTGTCCTCTGTGGACATAGAGGTCAGTGAGCCTCCAAAGCCCCCCTTGCCCCAGGGACGGTCCCTTCCATCTTCCTGGGAAGGCCAGGTGGTGTTGCAACTGAGACCCTGGGCCCTTGGGTCAAGCCCTGTGCTGCCGCTCACCAGCTGGGTGGCCTCGGGCATGCTGCTTGGCCTCTCTGAGCCCAGGACTCTCCTATAAGGAAGGGCAGTTGGGTGACATCAGTTTTGGGGTCATAGTTCATGACGGGATGACCTGCTGTGACTGGGATGGAGCAGGGCTTCCCAGACGCTCACTGACTCTGTGGGTCCCAGGAGGGCCACTTTGGCAGAGGGAGGGCAATCATCACTGACCAAAGGGTCGTCGGTGGGAAGCGGTGGAGGTGTCCCATTCCTGTGGGCAGGAGGCAGTGGCCTGACCCTCTCTCCGCCCCCCAGGTATCTCTGCAGGTGCTGGATGCCGTGGTCTGCTACAACTGTCTGCCAGCCGAGAGCCTCCCCCTGTTCATTGTCACCCTCTGCCGTACCATCAACGTCAAGGAGCTCTGTGAGCCTTGCTGGAAGGTAGGGTCTCCCCTGCCGTCTCACAGGGACTTCCCAGGGGAGGTGACAAGTCAGCCTGAGGATGGGACGAGGGCCCTCTTGCGTGCAATGAATGGCCTCTGACTCTTGGAGGCCCAGACAGCGGCCTGCTTAGGGAAGCCAGGGCGCTTTCCCAGTGGCCGAGCAGAGGCCAGGGTTTGGTGTCATTTTGAAGGCAACCTTGGCTGCCCCTGTCTGGGAGGATGTGGTGGAGAGCAGCTGGGTGCGGAGGGCTGCAGGGCGTGGCCGTGCAAGGCCTGGGGCTCGTGTCTGCCCGTCTGACCGCAACGTGTTCCTCCCCAGCTGATGCGCAACCTCCTGGGCACCCACCTGGGCCACAGCGCCATCTACCACATGTGCCGCATCATGGAGGACAGGCGAGTGTGGGCCGCCTGGCCTGTGGGCGAGGGTGCGGGTGCGGGCAGCTCGGGGGCCATGGGGCCCCCGGGGAGGCTCCCCATGTGGGCTCTGGCCCAGCACAGGCTGACGGGAGCCTCCTAGGCTGGTGGGGGGCTGCTCCATAAGGGAGCCCTGAGTCAGGGCGCACGTCTTCTGCTCCTGTCCTCCTGCTGGTGAAGTCAGAATATTCAGCCTGAGCTCCCGACCTCCCTCCACACGCGGATCTCTTCCAGTGCGCCGTGTCCCCAGGCTCTGCCTCACTTCCTGCAGCCAGACCATCGCAGGGCTTGTCACTTCTGCCCCGAGATGGCTCATTGGTCCACTCCCAGCCCCACCCCCACCCTCAGCTCTCACCTGCTCACTGCTTTCCTGCACCCACTCTTGGCCTCCCAAGTCCAGTCCTCCACACAGCAGCCACACAGATCTGACCGTGTCCTTCTCTGCCTGAAGCCACAGTGGCTCCTAGTGCCCTCAGCCTGTGAGCCTCTCTTTCCCTCCGTCATGCTTTTCTACCACCCACACCGGGCCTTGTACTACTGTTCGCCTTGCTGAAATGTCCTGCTGTCTGGGTTGAGTTTCTCTGAGTGTCCTCGACATCTAAGTGTTGTGCCTGGATTCCCTGATGGCCCAAGCAGGTCTGCTTTCATGTCCCACGGCTCCTCCTCAGCTGTAACCGAGGGGGGTCCCTGGCCTTAGTTTACACGATCATTTGGTTCATACCTGTGTCTCCAAGGCTGTCAGCACCACGAGGCCGAGGGCCTTTGTGTCCTGGCAGCTCGCGTGGCTCCTCAGCTGGTCAGCATGATGACTGTTGAGCAGACGTGAGAACGGACTGCATTGTTGTGCTGCCCCTGGGCCCCCTATGCAGCCCCTTCCCCTGCTCTGCTCCCACCTCAAAAGCGTAGGGACCTCTGGAGAAGCTGCTGGAGCCTGGTAGACGCCAGGCTGCCCTCTGCTCACGTCCCGTCTTCCCGGGAACGCTTTCAGAGCCTACATGGAGGACGCACCGCTGCTGAGAGGAGCTGTGTTCTTTGTTGGCATGGCTCTCTGGGGTGCCCACCGGCTCTATTCTCTCAAGAACTCCCCAACATCTGTGTTGCCGTCATTTTATGAGGTAACTTAGTTTCTGCACCGTGGTAAGTTGGTGAGTGTTGGGCTCCTCTCAGCTGGGCCAGGCCCGTCAGACTGGAGTCTGCTGTAGGGACGGGGCTTTGCAGGTAGGGATGAGATGTGGGGCCTTTCAAGTGTTCATTTGCAAGCAGATGTTATTCTTTATGAATTTCATCTTCTGCCAGCTAGCATCAGGACTGCTCAAGATGCCCTTGAGGATAGCCACATGCTTGCTTTCGACAGTACCCTTGGTCAAGCGGCAGCCTCGCCCTTGCTCTAGAATGAGGCCGGAGATGGTAGCACGTGTCTCCGCAGTGCCTGGTGGAGTCTGGAGCACTTTATTGTGTATTTTCACGTAGTTGTCACGGCACCCTGGTGAGCTGGGGTGATCACACTGTCCTCAGCTTATCAGACGAACAGATGTGCTGGGTGGTGTCCAGACTTGCCCCGTGTCCTGATCAGGGTCCTGGGTGGGGAGGGCATGCTGTCTGCACATGGCTTGCATTTCATGAGGCCGGTCAGTTGGGGCCCAGAATTTGAGGTGAACAGTCTGGCTCCATCAGGCCCTTTGGAGCCAGCATAGAACACACACTTTCAGGCTCCTGAGGTGCTGTTTCTTTGGCCCGTGACGTGTGGAAGTGAGGTGTCTCAGGCTAGGTTCTGAGGGAGGGCCGCGTGCCGGGGCTTCCTTTGTGAGAGCTGGCAGGAGCTGACAACCACGTGCCCTGTGTTCCAGGCCATGACCTGTCCGAATGAGGTGGTGTCCTACGAGATTGTTCTCTCCATAACCAGACTCATCAAGAAGTACAGGAGGGAGCTCCAGGCCGTGACCTGGGACATCCTGCTGAACATCATAGAGCGCCTGCTCCAGCAGCTCCAGGTGAGGTGGGCAGGAAGGCTGGCACGGGGAGGACCGGGACTGTGGACTGGTCAGCCCGGAGGGCCCTCCCTCAGAGCCCACTATGCTGTGTCCCCTGATGGTGTTCAGGGCTGTCGGCTCATGGTCCAATGAAGATGGCTGTTTTTCCCAAACACGCTCCGTCAGCTGGAGCAGGACTGTGTTGTAGGTGAGCAGAGGGTGGGGGGCCACGTCAATCAGGATGGACGGAGTAACCTGCCAGGTTGCCCCCATGGCCGCAAGTGGACCGTGAAGACAGTTCCTGCCCGCCGCTTTGGTGGAACTTTGGAGGAAGGCATTGCCTGTAGCAGGAAGGAGGATGTGCTGGAGCAGGGGCTGCGAGGAGAGGCGGCCACATGCAGCACAGGCTTGGGCCTGGGCCTCCTGGGGCACTGGGAAGGCGGCCAGACCCATGGGAGGAAGGACTGGAACTCAGCAGGGCCTAGGTGCTCGTCCCTTAGGGGTGGGTGCTGCCTGTGCAGGCAGTGCTTAATCTTGGAGGGATGGGCTGGAAGACCACGCCACGGGGCCCCTTTGAAGGTACGAGAGCCTGGGGGCAGCCCACTGTGCAGGCAGCGCCAGCGCTCTGTGGGACCCGCCGTTCCCAGTGGGCAGGAGTGGCACAGTGCCTGGCACACCCAGCACAGGGCAGTCGTGCCCCCGGCCCGGCTGGAGGGCTGGAGTCTGGACTCAGCTGCCTTGAGCTGAGGACTCCAATGCTGAGTCCTGGAAGGGAGCTGGGCTCCTTCCTGAGTGCCGGCGTCCTCGTGTTGCAGAGCCTGGACAGCCCAGAGCTGAGCGCCATCGTGCACGACCTGCTGAGCACAGTGGAGGAGCTGTGTGACCAGAACGAGTTTCACGGCTCGCAGGAGAGATACTTTGAGCTCGTGGAGAGGTGTGCGGACCAGAGGCCTGTAAGACCACCTCTCTCCTCACCTCGGTGGGGCTGGGGTTTAGGTCAGGTGGTTGGTGGGGGTGCTGTATGGATCTGGGGGAGGTTCTCCATGAATTTGAAGTAAAGGCCTGGACAGGCTTCTGTTCCTCTGGGGGTTGTGCCCTGGTGGTGATGTCTGCAAGCGTCAGCAGGCTGGAGGCATGCGGGTCTGGGCACTCTGCACAGCCTGACTTCATCTCCACCCACCTGCGTGGTGGGAGACGCCTGGCGGTACCGTGTTCGGCATGTCTGCTCCCCGAGCCTCAGGCTGTCCTGGCACCAGAGAGGCTAGCCTGATGCAAGGCTTTCATGTGGGTTTTCAGTGAGTCCTCATGAAGGCCAGCAGAGCCTCTATCGTATAGGCTCCCTAACTGTGTCCTGGAGTGGCTGGCCTCCCGGGCCAGCAGCATGCGGCTGGATTTATGAGGAAATCTCGGGAAGGGCTGAGCGGTTCCTTGACTCCAGGTCTGTTTTCTTTTGACAGGAGTCCTCCCTCTTAAACTTAATAACCTATAGGGCTCAGTCCATCCATCCAGCGAAGGACGGCTGGATCCACAACCTGCAGCTGCTGATGGAGAGGTTCTTCAGGTAGGCGCACCGGAGGCCGCGGACCTGTGTCTGCTCTGTAGGCCCATGACCAGGACACAGTTAGCGCTTTCCTCTCCGGTTCTTGAATGTGATGGTTCTCACTGCACAGGAGAAGAGGGTTTGTCTTCCACTAGGGCAGACAGTCAGTCCCCTGAGGTTGCTGCACTTGCTCCTCCTGTGGGATGGTTGTCTGGAAAGAGGATGTCTCTGAGGGTCAGGTGCTCTGCCTTCCACCCATTCTGGGTCTGCATGTTGCTGCGCTGGGTCCATTCGGCAAGAATCTGGACTTAGTCTTGCCTGCCACCGAGGCGGTGGGTGTGGGGTGCCCAGAGGGAAACCCTCGGACTTCAGGCTGGCGAAGGGGGAGGCGGCAGCCGGTGCACCTGCCCAGCCCCAGCAGGTGTGCCCCGCCCCCAGGAACGAGTCACGCAGTGCCGTTCGCATCAAGGTGCTAGACGTCCTGTCCTTCGTGCTGCTCATCAACAGGCAGTTCTACGAGGTGCGTGTCCGGGCCGGCGTGGGAGCCCTGGGGTGGCGAGGGCGGAGTGACCTCCAAGGGCCATGCAGGGCAATGCTGGCCTCAGAAGCAGCCTGTGGCCCTTGCTGGGCGCTGCAGGCCTCCTGGGTTTGGTTGGCCTGGGACTTGGGGTCTGCTGGGGCCCCTCAGTGGCAGGCTTTGTTTGCTCGTTGACCCCTCCCCCCCTCCCTCCTGCCAGGCCTGTGGCTGAGAGGCCAGGAGGGCATAGCCCCTGCCTTCAGGAAAACAATCTTATGTGGGGACGTTTTCCTTTCATTTTGGGATCACGCTCGCCTTCCAGACTCTGGGTGGGTCACCCGCTGCCAGGGTGGTGCCAGGCCCCGCCTGCCTCTCCGTTGCGTTGCTTCTTCTCTGGTCCATCCTTCTCTGGGTTTGGGGCCAGAACCTGCCCTTCTTTCCAGAACAGCCACAGCCTCGCCTGCTGGGCTCCCTGCTCCGGGAGAGGCGCTCGGGCGCCAGGTGTCTCCCCTCTCCCAGCAGCGTCATCGCGGCGGCTTCGCTGTAACACCTACTGCTCCTGGGACCTGTCGGCCCCGCCTGCCCCTCCGCCTCCCCGCTCTCTGCATCTCTTTCTGCTGGAATTCACCCTTCAGAGTCAGCTCAGCACTGCCTCTTTCAGGAAGCCCTCTGGGCTCCCGGGTCCATCGTGTTGGGGTTGTCATGTCTTGTTCTCTGCTCCTGTAGTGCCTTGTACCTGCTTCTGTGAAAGCACTCATCCTACCGCCCCATGACAGTGGGCCCCGTGATACCAGTGCACACGCAGAGGGCCCTCCGCGTGGGGTCCTTCTGAGTTGTGACACTGAGGTAGCGGGGACATGGTCACTGCCGCAGCTGCGGGCTCTGCCTACGCTGGGCCACTGTGTACCTGTCATTGTCCTGAGCTGAGGGGCTGTGCTGAGCGCCCTAGTAGGGGACCTCTGGCTCTCGCACACCCCTGCCAATGGGTTGACCCAAGTCTGGAATGATGTGTTGGGTGTGTCTCGGCCATGGCCAGAGGCTCACCTGGCTGCTCTTGTGCTTGGTGCAGGAGGAGCTTATCAACTCAGTGGTCATCTCGCAGCTCTCCCACATCCCTGAGGATAGAGACCACCAGGTCCGGAAGCTGGCCACCCAGTTGCTGGTAGATCTGGCTGAAGGCTGCCACACCCACCACTTCAATAGCCTACTGGACATCATTGAGAAAGTGAGAGCTGTGTGAACCTGGGGGGCCCAGGCGGCCACTGGGACCCTTCTCAGTGGCAGAGCTCAGCATGCAGCAGCGTTCCCTAGACCCACTGCAGAGTGACTGTCCAAGTCTCCCCGAGACTGGTTCCCTCCCGGAGTTGGGAGGCCTGGCCGGGCCTGCTGCTGCCTGGGGTCCCAGGACGTGTCTCCGTGGCTTCAGGGAGGGCTGGCTGGGGCGGGGCTTGGGTCCATTGCTCTTCTGCACAACCAGCACCCTTTTCTTTTAGTTTTAAAATGCATTTACAGTTTCTGATCTGTGCCTTGGCTGAGTGGACAGCACCTTTTCTTCTGAGAAATAGAGGAGAAAGTTCGCTGGTAGAGAACTTCGGAGGTGACGATTGCTGCCTGAGGGAGCGCAGAGCTGGGGTTTAGTGGGGGTCTTCTCTCTACAGGTGATCGCCCGCTCCCTCTCTCCGTCCCCCGAACTGGAGGAGAGGGATGTGGCCGCGTACTCGGCCTCCTTGGAGGATGTGAAGACTGCAGTCCTGGGGCTCCTGGTCATCCTTCAGGTGGGCTCTGCCTCGAGGGTCCTGCTCCCTGGGGACCTGCACACTCCCAGGGGTCACAGAGGGCAGGCTGCTTGTGGTCCTGCCTCCTCGGTGCCGTAGGGCCAGGTCAGAGTCCTCACAACGGGGTGGACGAGGCCCCGAGTCAGTGCAGATCTGCCTCAGCTGTCCCTGGAGCCAGGGAGGTGGGAAGGGCTGCCGTCTGTCTGGCCCCCCGGTTGTGTGGCTTTCTTTAAAGTAGCTTTATTGAGAGGTAACGCACGTACCATACAGCTCATCCATTCGAGTGTGTGGTTTGGTGGTTTTTGTTAAGTTCACAGAGTTGTGCAGCTGTCGTTACAGACAGTCACCCCAAAACAGCTCCACACCCATTAGCAGTCCCTTCTTATTCTCCCCTCAGCACCCCCAGCCCTTAGCAGTCACTGACACGCTTTCTCCGTGAATTTGCTTACTCTGGGCATTGCATAGCTATGGAGTCACACAACACGTGACTTGTTCTGTCTGGCATGTTTCACTGGGCATAATGTCTTTCAGGGTTCTCCTGTGTCATAGCGTGCGTTGGTACTTTGTTCCTTTGTCTCGCTGAGTAATGGCTATTGTGTGGGTATCCATTCATCAGGTGGTGGTCACTTGGGTCATTTCCACTTTTTGACTATAGTGAACACTCATACAAGTTTTTGTGTGGACAAATGTTTCCTTTCTCTCGGGTATCCACCTAGGAGTGGACTTGCTGAATCAGCCAATAACTCTGGGAAGTCGTCTGAGAAGCTGCCAGGCTGTTTTCTTTAGGGTCCGTCGTCTGAGAAGCTGCCAGGCTGTTTTGTTTAGGGTCCGCTCCCATTTATATTCCGAGCAGCAGTGGTGAGGGCCGTCTTCGCCACACCCTCATGCACACTCCTGATTTTCTGTTTCTTTTTGATTGTCACCATTCTCGTGGATAGGAAGTGAAGTCCCATTGTGGTTTTGATGTGCATTTTCCTAGTGACTGATGACGCTGAGCGTCTTTCCACATGCTGGTTGGTCACTTGTGTCTTCTTTGGGGAAACGTCTGTTCGGATCTTTTGCCATTGTTAGGTTGGGTTGTCTTTCTTGAGCTGTTGGGGTCCTCACTCTCTGGGTACAGGTCATCTGCCCATTAGACTGCTTGTGCCTGTTCTCTGTCTCCAGCGGCTCTTGCCGTGTTGTGCTCGCTCTCCAGGGTGGTGGCTGTCCTTGTGTGCTCGCAGGCGCCCCTGGGGCTGCTGGCACCATGGCTGTCCCTTCGCACCCCAGCAGGGCAGTGATAGACGCTTCTGTTGCCCACCACCCGTCCATCACTGACGGGTAAAGCATCGCGGTGCTACTTAAGGTCACCTGCCAGGATCTGTATTGTGTAAAATGGAATGTTTGAATCAGTTGGTTCATCAACTACTTTGTAAAACGTTGATGGTAGAACAGTTCCTGTAAAGTAAAGTTTACACGTGGTGGACTTTTTATTACCTGGCGTGAACGTTTAAAATTAAAGTGTATTTGATACAAATACTGAACGGCACCTCCTGAGCATCTTGTCGGCAGGAGCCTCATGCTCCGTGTCCTGACTTGAGGGGTCGTGGGGAGCCCTGTGGTCTGGATGGACCAGACCCCTACTGCAGGGAAGGAGGGAGAGACGATCTTGCTTTCCTTTGGAAATCCAGCCTGGAGACCTGGAGCTGTCAAGCGTGTGTGTGTGTGTGTGTGTGTACAGTGATACATGTTTTAAGTCTTCTCCAAGGCTTAGAGTACAACAGAGGGGACCCCAGCCCTGCCCTGTAATCCCTGACCCCTTCCCCCAAACCAGGCTGCTGGCAGCCCTGAGCTCCATCTGTCACCCCACCCCCTCAGGCCTTGCCTGTCAGGGAGGTTGCCTTGTGGAGGGGGTGGGGATGACCACCCCACCGCGAGGGGACAGCCCCCTTCATGGGCCCACGTGGGGTGACCCCCTAACCCCCGATTCTCCCGCTTCGCCTCATGGTGTTGAGAAGCTGCTGTCAGCGCACGTGGGTCCTGCCGCACATGGCTGTGCCTTCGAGTAGTTTCCCTGATTTCTTATCTGATTCCCTTTGACAACACAGACATGTAACTGTCTCTGGTGTTTCGCCTTCACCAAGGGTGAGCACGTGGGGCCGTACCTGTGGAAGGAAGCCTGGAGTGGCGTTGCTGGCTCGTAGGGTTTCTGTTTTAAAGGGCGGTAGATGTGGCCAGTTACCTCAGTGCCTGCCTGGCTGCTCCCCCGGACACCCTGGTGCTGGCTCCCTGGCTGCATCTCAGCCTCCTGTCCTTGAGGTGACCAGCATTCTCTCTGCAGACCAAGCTGTACGCCCTGCCCGCCAGCCATGCCACACGCGTGTATGAGACACTGGTCAGCCACATTCAGCTCCACTATAAGCACAGCTACACCCTGCCCATTGCCAGCAGCATCCGTCTGCAGGTGTGTGCCTGGGGCGCCCAGCAGCTGCAGCCGGCTCGGCAAACGCAGTGACCGCCGGCTGGAGGGGTGGCAGGGCCCCGGGGGGTCTGCAGCAGACTGTCCCTCCTTCACACCAGCTGAGCCTGTTGCTTCCTTGGCTTGTGGTCTGTGTGCCTCTCAGTCACATGGGGTTCTGAGATGGGGGCGAAGAGCAGGAATTGCCCTAACTTCCAAGGGGTCCTGATGCCCCAGAGCCTGGCGGTGGAGGGCAGGGCGGGGCACCCTGGCTTGAGCTTCCACCTGGGGAGCTGGCCCAGGGTGAGCAGAGGTCACTGTGGCGGGAGCCCTGTCCCTCCCTGTCCCTCATGGAGCGTCTGCCTGAGGGGACGGCCCTCTGTGTTTGGGGGGCGATGGTGTCCTGAGCAAAGCTCTGCTGTCAGTACCCCGGGCCGTGTGTTGCTGCCTGGCCAGGTGCCAGGCATCTACTCCCTGTCCCACTGCCCCAGGTGAGAGACCGGTGTTGCCCAGCTCTCATGAGGATGTCACCAGCTCTGTGGGGAGGCCACAGGCACTGTGGCGTTGGGGTGGGTTTGCCGTTGAGGTGGCCACCTCTGCCGAGAGCCTGGGTGGCTGGGCGGCCGTGGCCTGCTCTGTCGGACCGCACCGCCCGCTCTCCTCAGGCCTTCGACTTCCTGCTGCAGCTGCGGGCCGACTCGCTGCACCGCCTAGGCCTGCCCAGCAAGGATGGGCTCGTGAGGTTCAGCCCCTACTGCGTCTGTGACTACCTGTACGTCAGGGGCCTGGGGTTGGGTGGCAGCTGGCTGCGCTCTCCCTGGGGCGGCCCTGTGGCTAGGGATGGTTCCAGAGGGCTTGGCGGGCAGCCCCGGTTGGGGCTCGGGGCCTGCGTCCATCCTTAGCCTGCTGGAGTGAGAGCTCTGGCCTCAGCGCATCTCCCGCTCGCTCCCACAGGGAGACAGAGAAGAGCTCTGAGAAGAAGGCTGGGGGGCCCCTGTCCCCGCCCACCGGGCCCCCTGGCCCTGCGCCCACGGGCCCCGCCGTGCGCCTCGGCTCCCTGCCCTACTCCCTGCTGTTCCGTGTCCTGCTGCAGTGTCTGAAGCAGGTGAGAGGGCTCCCAGCTGCACTGGGTCAGACCAAGCTTTGTGGGTGCTCCCCAGGTGCTCAGCCCCTTCCCTGTGTGCGTGACCATGGGGGGCACTCAAACCTGAGGGCCCTCAGTGGTTCCATAGCGGGGTGCTGAGTGCCTGCCATGGGCAGTGCATCCCTGGAAGCTGGGTGTGGAGCCCAGGAAACCTTCCACTCTGGGAAGTGGTTGCGGTACAAGAGTGGTTGTGGTACTGTGTGGAGAAACAGCTGGATTGTAGGGTGGGGCGTGCCTCAGGGGAGGCTCTGACGGGAGATGTGGGGCTAGGGGGATGGTGGCATTTTGTCTTGGGGTGTGAGGGGGGCAGGTGAGGGCAGTCTTGGAAGGTGGGTGATTCCAGCGGCAGGAGGGAGCCGGGGTGGCGGTGAGGTGGGTAAGTTGCCTGCACTGGAGCTGGAGCTGGGCCTCCTGCCCACCTGGCGTCTGGAGGCAGTGGCCACGGTCCAGGACTGAGCCTCCAAGTGTGAGCTGCGGGGAAAGAGGCCCAGGTCACGCGGGAGAGCGGGTGCGAGCCCTGCTGCTGCCCGGACGGGCTCCTGCCCTGAGACCCATCTCCCGTTGCTGTAGGAGGCCGACTGGAAGGTGCTGAAGCTGGTGCTCAGCAAGCTGCCCGAGTCGCTGCGCTACAAGGTCCTAATCTTCACCTCCCCGTGCAGTGTCGACCAGCTGTCCGCTGCCCTCTGCTCCATGGTGCGCCTTCTACTTTGCCCCTCCCCTTGATCCACGGAGCCTGTGGGGTGGCCGGGCCCACATGTAGCACAAACAATTTTACCTCAGAGGCTCAGTCCCTGGCTGGAGCGCAGGAGGGGCTTCCAGGACCCTGTTGTCCCATCTGGCTCGCCTGTGGGGGATCAGGGGCCTCAGTGAAGGGCTGAGCTCATGGGCCCGGACAGGGTCCTGACTCCTCCCCTGCCCCTCCAAGGAGCTCCGTGATATGGGCACCCCATTTCCTGTCTCCCTAGTGGGTCAGCAGGTGTCCTCCCGCTACTCTGAGAAAGCAGACTGCTGGTTAGAAAAGGAGGTAGGAGGGTCCCAGGGCTTTGGCCCATCCTCCCGCTGGGCCTCCATTTTCAGGGGCCTGCCTGGGTCCCCAACCTCCTGGCCTGACCTCTCTGCTGACAGAGCTTCACATCTGGGCCGTGGCTGTTAGCTTTCAGGTCCCAAGACCCTGGAGCGGCTCCGAGGCACCCCCGAAGGCTTCTCCAGAACTGACCTGCATCTTGCTGTGGTTCCCGTGCTGACGGCACTGATCTCTTACCATAACTACTTGGACAAAACCAGACAGGTACTGGGCGGGAGAGGGACAGTTGGTCCCCAGGATGCTGGCCTCAGACACAGTGGCCCAATGTCTTCCTTATAACCTGGTGCTGGCCCAGGGCGAGGGCAGCTGCTTTTGTTTCCCTCTGGGGCCACCGCAGGCGTGGGCTGGCCCAGCCTAGAACCGCGGACGTTTGGACCCAATGGTGCTTCCGAGTTCTCTCTGGGTGTGGGCTTAGGCAGCGCTTGAATGTCCCCTCCCAATGCAGTCCCATTTTCTTTTTAAGGAGCATTTCCTGGCTTGTCCTTGCTCCAGCTTTAGGGTAGGTGCTCAGCCTCTTGACTGACCTGGGCGTGTGTGGAGAGGCAGGGTGGCCGGGCCAAGGGCCCCCGACTTCTCTCTGCCTCTACATCTGTCATCAGGAGCAACAAGCACGCGTGATAAAGCCTGTCTCCTCAGGTCCACACTGCTGGGTGCAAAGCCCGCAAGAAGCCATCACCTCACTCTTTTAAGTTCCCAGCACTTATCTTTGTCACTCTGTCCTCATTGAGCAGAGAACAGAAGTGTTGGGATGGTCAGGGCAAGGCGTGGCGCTAGACCCAGGACCATGTGGGCCCTGAGCCCACGCTTCCAGTCAGTGCTGCGGGGGCTCACTGCACCTGGCTTCCCCGCCTCACTGCCCACTCGCACTCTGGGGGAATGTGAGCCCCAGCTCCTCCTATGTGGCCCGGCCTGGTTTTCATGGCTGTACTCCTGGGGTAGCTGGCCATACTGGGCTGAAGGTTCCCCAAGGACCCGTGAGGCCCAGAAGCACCCAGGGCGCAGGGGTTTTGCCTCGAGGCTGTGGCCTGAGCCCGCTCTTCTCTCCCGGGACTCGGCCCAGGGTGGGTGTGGGCCCGGCCGCCTTGCCGTGGCAGACAGCTGGGGATTCGAGAGCCCAGGGAGTTGAGCCCAGCGTGTCCTGGCTCTGGAGTGGGCTGGGGGCATGTGAGGAGGCGTCAGGGAGGCCTTGCTGTCCACTGAGCTTGGGGTCAGCTGCTGGTGACGCTGCCACTTGGGTGCCCCAAGACCTGGGATAAGGCCCTTGGCCTTCCCCTCTGGGGTGGGGGCGGAGAGACCAGGCCCTGGCTCCCAAGAGGGGCGCTCTGTGGACGGGTCAGGGACGCGGGCCAGCCTGTGGTCGGCCTGGTGCGAGTCTTCGTGTCGTCCACAGCGTGAGATGGTGTACTGCCTGGAACAAGGCCTCATCTACCGTTGTGCCAGCCAGTGCGTGGTGGCCCTGGCCGTGTGCAGCGTGGAGATGCCCGACGTCATCCTCAAGGCGCTGCCCGTCCTGGTCGTGAAGCTCACACACATCTCGGCCACGGCCAGCATGGCCATCCCACTCCTCGAGTTCCTGTCCAGTACGTGTCTGTGGCTTCACCCATGTGCGCTGGGATGGGTGTCAGTCGGGTGGGCTCTTGAGTTTGGGGCTGCGCCTTGCCTGAAGTAACCCTTCATGACTCTTACCTCCCCTTACTTCAGGTAGGTGTGCTGTGCCGCATGGGCCCCTCTGCTGCCTCAAGGCCTTTGCACCCCACCCTCCATGCTTGAGGGCTTTCCTTCCTGGCCCCTGAGGGTCTGGCTTCTTTTTTGCCCTCACGGTCAGTGGCCAGAAGCCGCCCGTTGGCTGGCCCTGGGGTGTGCTCGGCCTGGCTCTCAGCCTTCCCTTTATCCCCTCAGCATAGCCACAGCTCGGAGGCCCTTTCACCTCTCAGGCTGGGGTGTCCAGGGGCTGGGGGTGCCTGACTCGCCCCTTCCTTCCCAGTGTCCCTGGGTATCTGGCCCTCAGCAGGCCTCAGGCATGTGGACAGCAGGAGCAGGGCAGGGCTTTGCTTCGTAAAAGGCCGCCTGGGAGAAGCCGTGATTGCATATTCTTTTTGTTTACAAAGTCTTATAAAGGTGGAAACCATTCTTAGCTCACAGGTCATAAAGGGAGTCTGGAGCCAGGGGACCATTGTTTGCAGCCCTTGGAACCAAGGCCCAGGGGCGGGGCATGGTCATGTTCAGGTGGGCTGCCACCTCCGCTCCTTTGCTGCCCCCTCGGGTTGGAGTAGCTGGGCTGGCGTTAGACACATAGCACAGGACCCCTGGTGCCCAGCCCTGCTGTGACTGGGCCCGTCTGCCCAGCCGTCGGGCCCCTCACTGGCTCTCCTTGTTGCAGCTCTGGCCAGGCTGCCTCACCTCTATAGGAACTTCGCAGCAGAGCAGTACGCCAGCGTGTTTGCCATCTCCCTACCGTATACCAACCCTTCCAAGTAAGTCCGAGGGCCCTCCATGCGTCCCTGTAGGCCCTCCTCCTCCTGGGTGTGGCCCAGGCCAGCTGGAGGCCTCTGGGCATAGAAGGCCCGCTTGGTCTTGGTGCCTCTGACCTGCCGCCCTCCCTCCTGGCACGTCTCCCTGGGCTGCCAGCACCGCCTTCTCACCTCGGCAGGTTCAATCAGTACATCGTGTGCCTGGCCCATCACGTCATAGCCATGTGGTTCATCCGCTGCCGCCTGCCTTTCCGGAAGGACTTTGTTCCTTACATCACCAAGGTGAGCCAGTGAGGCCGTTGGCCGTCCACGGCTGGAGCAGGGTGACGAGCGGGAGGAGAGGTGGGCCCCACTGGGCACAACTCGTGGCGACCCGTGTCCTGGGCCTGTGGCTCAGCTCCACTCCTCTCTGCCAGGGTCTGCGCTCCAACGTCCTCCTGTCTTTCGATGACACCCCCGAGAAGGACAGCTTCAGAGCACGAAGCACCAGTCTCAACGAGAGGCCCAAGAGGTGTGGGGCCTGTGTGGGCGGGGCAGGCCTGCCAGCGGGGCCGCATGGTGACTCACCTGGCTGCCCCAGGCCAGGGAGTGGAGATGGGCTGTGGCTGAGGGCGAGCCCCCTGCAGCCGCGCTGAGCGCCAGGTGCCCTGGGCTCAGGAGGCCAGCGGCCCCAGAAGGCCGGGGAGGCCCGCGCCCTCCGGGGCCTCGGTGTGGCTGAGCCTGCGTGCTGGATCCTGGCTGGTCCTGCCTGGATGGTGGGCGAGCACAGACTCACCGAGCTGGAGATTGGGGTGCCAGCTAGTTCTAGGGCATCTGGATTTGTGGCTGACTCCACTGAATGAGCCCAGGGTTGACTCCTGAGAACCCCACACCCGGCCTGGATGAGGGTCCAGAGCCGCAGACACCCAGCCTCAGACTGCGGTGGCCTGCTCCCCTGAGCTCTCCCCCAGCCCACTGCTCACTGGGGGCATGCTCTACATCTCAGCTGCTTTTGCCAAATCTGAGAAGAGCCGTGCTAGGCCTCGTGTTCTTGTTTTGCATTCCATTTGAACGGCTGCCCTCCGTCCCGCCCCCACTTCCCATCCAGCTTTCCTGGCTCTCCCTGGTGGGAATACGGCATTTTCCAGAAGTCCGTGTGACCGGAGTCAGAGGCTGTTCTCTCAGGGTCCCAGCGGCTGGGACTGGGCCTGGAGTTAAGAACTGGCCTTTTCTGGAGCTGTGCCCCTCAGGGCACCAGCACCTGGTCCCGAGCCGGGGGCGGGACACCTGGTCAGCACAGCCTGGAATCTGCCGTGCAGTGCGATCCACACATGTTTAATTTGCACTAATGTTCTTTGTTTTAGTATCATGCGTGAAACCTTACTTTTTCACTGTCATGTTTACACGATGTATTTTCATGCATTTTTGTTTTCTGTTTCTCCCCTTGCTAACTGGCCTCTGGCATGGTTTTTTGTTCATCTCACCCGTGGGCTCTCCATCCTGACCCTGTGGCCTGTGACCTTTCCTCCTCATCCCTCCAATGGCTTGTCCTCCCTGCCGGGAGCTGGGCTCTTTGGGGCTTGGGCCTTCCTTCCTCACCTGGTAGTTTGAGGATAGCCAGACCCCCCAAACAAGGCTTGAATAACTCTCCACCCGTGAAAGAACTCAAGGAGAGCTCTGCAGCCGATGCCTTCCGGTGCCGCAGCATCAGTGTGTCTGAACATGTGGTCCGCAGGTAGTGGGCTCTGTCGGGCGGGGGGCTCGGACCCTGGAGCTGGGCCGTGAGTGGCGCTGCCAGGCGGGAGCACCCGGGTGGTGGTGCATGGGGCTGCTTGCATGACCTCGTCACCTGCCCATGCCCTCCCCGGCCAGAGTGGAGGAGAGCCCGCCTGGCAGCCCTTGGGCCGCGTGGCCGGGGCTCTGGGGCAGGGAGCCTGGTGGAGAGGGTTGGAAAGGTTGCATTCTGTCACCCGGCCTTGAACTAGCGCGGGCTAGCTGCACAGCGTCCTCAGAGGCCGGCCTGGGGGCCCGAAGCGGGGTGACCCTTGTGGTGTCCAGTGGCAGTGCCCACAGGCCTGTTCCGGAGGTCAGGGGCCTTTGCAAGCTAAAGCCACACCCATGCCAGTCACTTGAGGACACAGTCTCTAGGGTTTGGCTTTTCTCTCACGTTCTCTCGAGTGGGCTTTCTTCTTGATTTTTTCCTCTGGGAAAGGTCTGCTTTCTATGGCAGGTGAGAGGAAACGGGCTTCTGTGTAGGGCTGTGGGCCGGGGGCCAGCCAGCAAGGGGCCAGGCACAGGAGGCTTGGCCTCCCCAGGGGTGCAGCCTCGTCACTTTCCCTGCTGTGTCTTGAGGCTCTTGAGGGGTGGGGTTCACCGCTTCATGGCAGTGGGCCAGGCTACACCATCTTCTCACCTGGAAGCCCCCTCAGGCCTCAGTGTCCCACAGCTTGGAGACCCAGCCCCTTGCTGATGCCTGGCTCAGGCCCCAGCCTGAGCCTGGCTTCCCTGAGTGGGGTTTGACCTGGGTGGGAATCGGGGCTGGGGAGTTGTCAGGAAGGCTCCCTTCTCAGCTGTTTTCAACAACTTACTTACCACGAGCAAAACTCAGCCACAGGGCCGTGAAATTTGTATTGGAGTGAGACCTGCACACGCCCCTCCTCCTGGTCACGGGGCAGGGCCAGGCAGCTGAGTGTGGGGGTGAACGCAGAGCCTCACACGGGACCCAGACCCTGCCCGTCCTCCATGGGAGGGCCCGGGGGCAGAATGCAATCTTTGTCTGTGTCCTGTGGTCTCCGCATCTCTGCATGACTCCACTGTTCTGCCACAAAGTGGTCACCTAATTCTCTTGTGCTTCAGTGAGGGGCCAGCCTGTCTCCCCGTCTCTGAGGCCTCTGCTCCGACAAGCCGGCCTGGGTCTCTCCATGAGCCCCTGTCCGCCTGCCCCCCGGGGTGGTGTGTCCACTCTTTGCCAAAATGTGGTTCAGTGGGCCACGTGCCCTGCCGGGTCTTTCTGAGCGCGGCCCTGTCCGCACCTGCATGCCTTGAGCTTTGGCCCCGGTGGTAGACGACTTGGCCCCTGCCAGCACCTGACCTCACAGTGACTCCTCTTCCAGCAGGATTCAAACCTCTCTCACGAGCGCCAGCTTGGGGTCTGCAGATGAGAACTCGATGGCCCAGGCTGACGACAACTTGAAAAACCTCCACCTGGAGCTCACAGAGACGTGTCTGGACATGATGGCCAGATACGTGTTCTCCAACTTCACGGCGGTCCCCAAGAGGTGCGACTCAGGCTCCAGGACAGGGCAGGGCTGCACTCTTCTATGACTGCATTCGGTCAGAGCGGCCGCAGGAGTGGTCTGGGGGCGCCTTGGCCATCCAGGGCGCCCATCCAGTGAGGTGCTGACCGACTTCTGTGCTTTCAGGTCTCCTGTAGGAGAGTTCCTCCTGGCTGGTGGCAGGACCAAAACCTGGCTGGTTGGGAACAAGCTTGTCACCGTAACGACGAGTGTGGGGACCGGGACCCGGTCACTGCTAGGCCTGGACTCGGGAGAGCTGCAGGGCGGCCCGGAGTTGAGGTGACCACTCCTTTCTGCCTCTGTCTGCCTGGCCTCCATCCTGAGCCCACACCTGCCTGACAGTGTCAGACCACCTGAGCCCATGGAATACCTTGGTCACACTGGGGACCCTTCTGTCCTCAGCTCTGACCCCAGCATGCACATGCGACAGACAAAGGAGGCACCTGCCAAGCTGGAGTCCCAGGCTGGGCAGCAGATGTACCATGGAGCCCGGGACCGTGTCCGCTCCATGTCCGGTGAGCCTCTGCCCCACCCCACCTGCCTCCCAGGGCCTCTGTGAGTCCCCCGTGCAAGTTCCAGAAAGGCCTGGGAGCTGTAGCACAAGGCAGTCTGTTCAGGCCTGGCCCAGCTCTAAGGAACTCCAGTGCTGTCTGCGAGCCCTCCCCACCAGGTGAGGAGGTGGTGCAGCCTCTGCGCAGCGGTGCTCAGCCCCCTTGCCACGGGGTCCGTTCTCAGGGCCTGTGTGAGCTGTCAGCCCAGCCCAGCCCAGCCCACCCCTGGGGCTTTCTCTGCTGTCATTTAAATGAGCCATGGTCTGAGCAGCGGGTTCTGGGGCCCCTGTCTGCTGTCCTGGGTCCACCGAGGCCGACTCGACACTGTATGAGGGCCATGCCTGGGGAGGGCCAGGCTGCCTGGGCCCCAGCTTGGAGTTTGGCAGCCCGGGCCCCCTCTGGAGCAGCCAGGCCTGTTGGGCCAAGCCGTGGTGGTCGCCAGCCCTTGCCTCTCCTCCTCCTCAGGGGGCCATGGCCTTCGCGTGGGTGCCTTGGACACTCCAGCCTCCCACTTCCCCGGCAGTCCCACGTCCCTGGGCTCCCAGACTGCTCTAGCCAGTCAGCCTGAGAAGGCCTCAGGTGGCAGCCCGCTCCCGGCGCAGAAGGAGAAGACAAACCTGGCCGCTTACGTGCCCCTGCTGACCCAGGGCTGGGCGGAGATCCTGGTCCGCAGGCCCACAGGTACCTGGGGGCGGACCCCTGCTTGGCCGGCCTGGGCTGCTGTCAGCTCGTGGTATGCACAGTGACACAAACGCTCTGGACACGCGGGAGCCAGTGGCAGGCAGTCGGGAGGTCACCTTGAGCTGAGTCCCCAGAGGTGGGCGTGAGGGCCAGGCTGGCAGCTGGCATGCTCAGGCCACCAGAGCAAAGCCCTGCCGGCTGGGTGGCTGTAAGCACAGGATCTCCTGCCTCCTGGCCCTGAAGCCCGGGAGCCGAGTGTCAGGGTTGTGGGTAGGCCTTGTTTCTCCCGCGGCCTCCTGGGCTCTTCGATGCCGTCTTCTCACTAGGTCCTTACATGGTCATCCCTCTGTGTCTTAGTCATCGTTTGTTGTACGGACCCTGGTCAGAGCAGAGCAGGGCACAGCTGGGGCTGCCCAGGGCGGGCAGAGGGCAGGGCTGCTGCTGGGGTGCTGTGCTGAGCCCTGAGCCCGCCCGCAGGGAACACCAGCTGGCTGATGAGCCTGGAGAACCCGCTCAGCCCCTTCTCCTCGGACATCAACAGCATGCCGCTGCAGGAGCTGTCGAACGCCCTCATGGCTGCCGAGCGCTTCAAGGAGCGCCGTGACACAGCCCTGTACAAGTCACTGTCGGTGCCGGCGGCCGGCTCAGCCAAGCCACCTCCACCCCCACGCTCCAACACAGGTGAGTGCTGGCCCTCGCCTGCCTGTGTGCCCCGTCTGAGGGCGGACATGCTGCGTGGGGTCCCAGGCCATCTTGCACTGCCAGCCTTGGGCACTGAGGAGGCCAGCTGCACGTGGGCAGACTCGTCTGCAGACCTGGCACTTGAGAGTGGGGCCTGCTCCTGCAGGGGGACCCTCTTCTGGAGACGTGGTACCGTGAATCGGTGGCTCGAGGCCCTGCTCAGCCGGCCCCGCTCGTGGGGTAGACACGGGCCTCGTTCTGCACCCTCCTCGGGTGCCCAGTACTCAGGGTCCTGGAGATGGCCGCACTGCTGCTGGGGTGTGGGTATGGATGCATCAAGCTCGCCTGCGCCCGCGCCGCCCTCCTCCCCGGCTTCCCTGCAGCCGGGTGGCCGCTCATGAGGAGGAGAGGAGCGCTCCTGTCCCCGGCGTGCGCCCGAGCAGCTGGGAGCGCTGGCCGCCCCTCTCTCTCTCCAGGCTCGGGTCCTTGCAGGACCAGCGGTGCCTGTCCTCTCTGCTCGGCTGTGCGTGGCCTTCCTCCTGCTGACGGGCCGCTCACGGTTTCCCTTGCAGTGGCCTCTTTCTCCTCCCTGTGCCAGTCCAGGTGCCAAGGAAAGCTGCACAGGAGCATTTCCTGGGCAGGTATTCGTACGCTCTTTAAGGAAAGCAGTGTTTGCTGCAGAGCACTGCTCTGCCTCGTAGACGCTATGTCATCGCCCCTCCTCCGGTCACCCCTCCCCGGCCCTGTCTGAGCCTCTCATCGCCTCAGGGAGCCATCCCCGACTCACATGAGGATGTTGGTGCAGAATGCCTGTGCTTTGCCGGCAGGAACCCCCACTGCCTTGGGCCCTCCGTGGCTGAGTTCTGCTCCCAAGCCCATCGGGCCCTCCCAGCCCATCTTCAGCTTGAGGAAGTGACCTGGGCGAGTCCACCCTAGGGGCGGGCAGAGGACAGAGCTGCCCCGCCCTGGCCTCTGGTGCTGATGGGCCTTGTGAGCCCACAAATGGGGGTATGTCTGCCGTACACACGGGCTGCCCAAGGGCCCTGCAGGCTGGCTTCCAGCCTGTTGCTCCCAACCCCCGGCCGGAGGGTGTGGCTGGCCAGGCGCTCCAGCCGCCCAGGCCTCCCGCATGGGCAGGACCAGCTCAGGGTGGGCACAGCAGGGCTTCTCGAGGCGGCTGACAGACTGTGTGGTGCGGGGCTGCGCTGATTCGGTCGCTTCTTTCCAGTCCCCTCACCCTGGCACTGGCACAGGAAACCTGGCTTTGGGGTCATGCTCCCTCCTTAGCTGCCTGGCTCTGGGTCGGTACGGACTCAGCAGGCGAGCCTCCACCCTCCAGAACGGCTTCAGAGCCTGTGTGCACATGGGGCCCCCTCACTGGTCTCTCCCTGGGGCCTGGCAGGGAGGAGTTCGGAATTCTCCCAGGCTCCTGAAGGCTGGTCAAAGCCCCTCCCCTGGGCCAGGGCATGTGTCAGGCAGGGGCTTCTGCACAGGGGTCCTGTCTGCCCTTGCCCACCTTCCTTGTTGGGGGAGCCCAGGCAGCTTCTGTGGACGGTGGGATGGGAAGGTGGGCACTCCAAGGGGCCAGGTGCCCCCCCCCCATCTTGACCCCTGGGAGCCCATGAAGAGACCCCCTGTGTCAGGGCACTCAGAATGTCCTCCTCCAGCCGGCTCGATGGGAGGGGGTGGCTCAGAGCCCCTGGCAGGAGAGCCTTGGGCCAGGCCCTGCTGGGGAGCCGCTGTGCCCTCTCATGGGGAAACCCGGTACCCTGAGGCCACATGAGAGCTGGGACCGGGCCGGCGCCCAGCAGCACGTCTGTGTTCTTCAGATTCTGCAGTAGTCCTGGAGGAGGGAGATCCAGGCGAGGCCGATTTGTCGGCGGAGCCTCACGAGTTGGAAGACTTTGAGGCGACACTAGGCTCCGATGGGCGCTATGGGTGCAGCGATGCTTTCAGCAGGGTGAGGGCAGTTGGGGGAGCTGCCTGAGGGGCTGGTGGGTGCTATCACCCACTGCTGGGGGCACGGCGGAGCTGAGCTGCCGTAGGCTGGTTTGCTCTGCACTTCTGCCGCCCCCCATCTCTGTGTGTGTCCCTGTTGTGGGGCAGCGTGGGGTCCCCTGCAGGGTCCACCTGGGGCTGTAGCCCCTCCACACTAGCATCCTGTAGCCTGGGTCCTTGACTCTGTTGCTGAGCGAAGGGCATGGGAAAGTGCTTTTGGGGAAGGGGAACCCTAGCTCAGTGCTGGCTGGTCCGAGGCCCTGGCTGGGGATGGGTGGGCTCCGCGGGGCCTCCTGGTGAGCGTTCCCTTTGGATCCGTTCTTCCCAGTCATCTTCCACCTCCAGCCAGGAGGAGAAGTCATTCCACGCAGAGGAGTTGCCTCCTGGGGGCATCCCCATCGAGCGGGCGGTCTCCTTGGAGGGCTCCCATGCCTCTGTGGACCTCGCCTTCCAGCCCTCGCAGCCCCTTAGCAAGTCCAGCTCGTCGCCTGAACTGCAGACCCTGCAGGACATCCTGGGGGACCCGGGGGACAAGGCTGAGGTCGGCCAGCTGAGCCCCGAGGCCAAGGCCCGGTCGCAGTCAGGGATCCTGGATGGGGAAGCAGCCGCCTGGTCAGCCCCAGGCGAGGAGCATCGGAGCCGGGGCCGGGGCCCCGCCCAGCCAGAGGGCCCCTTGCCATCCGGCTGTCCCCGCTCCCCCAGTGGGCTGCGGCCTCGAGGGTACACCATCTCGGATTCGGCCCCGTCACGCAGGGGCAAGAGGGTGGAGAGGGACGCCTTCAAGAGCCGAGCAGGGACCGCTAACACTGAGAAGGTGCCGGGCATCAACCCCAGGTGAGCCCTGCCTTCCTGGTGCTCCTGTGGGAGCCTGGTGCCGGTGGGGCCTGGGCAGAGCAGGCTGGCCACGGGAGACCAGGCTCCTCTGTGACCGCGCTCCAGCCCTCTCCCCCTTGGGCTGTGACTGCTGGCTGTGACCTCACCCGTCTCTTCCCCCTGCCCGCAGCTTCGTGTTCCTGCAGCTCTACCACTCACCGTTCTTCGGTGATGAGTCCAACAAGCCAATCCTTTTGCCTAATGAGGTAGGTGGGTCCTCTCTCTCCCACAGGACCCCCTGGAGCCCAGCTGCATGTGCACAGTGGGCTGATGCCCCTGGCTGGGCAGTAGGGGCTGCAGCCCAGCTCCTGGAGGCCTGCCAGAGGAGAGGCCTCTCCTGGACAGGCGCTGGGCTGGGACTGGCTGGGCAGGGCTGGAGGAGGGGACTTTGCTGCCCTGGGCTCAAGCTGGGTTCTGTGGCTACAGTCTTTCGAGCGGTCAGTGCAGCTCCTTGACCAGATCCCGTCTTACGACACGCACAAGATCGCGGTCCTGTATGTGGGAGAAGGCCAGGTGAGGCTGCTGGGCTGGCAGGGGCAGCCTGGGTGCTGGGCAGAGAGGGTGGCCACCCTGCTGGGGGTGGGGTCCTTGTCCTCCGCAGAGCTGGGTTCTGCACAAGCCGCTAGAGTGTCAGGTGTGCATGGAGCACCCTTCACTCCCGGACTCAGGAGT
This sequence comes from Okapia johnstoni, assembly GCA_024291935.2. NCBI lineage: Eukaryota > Metazoa > Chordata > Mammalia > Artiodactyla > Giraffidae > Okapia > Okapia johnstoni. The sequence goes on along the minus strand of JAGTYA010000028.1, from coordinate 2,427,104 downwards.
GAGATGGACAGGCTGGGTGTGAGCACAGAGCGCTGGGGGTGAGGGGGGTCACTGACCCCGGGGAGGCAGCTCTGAGTGGAGACATGGAGGAAGTGAGGGCGCGCAGAGGAGTGCCGGGCAGGAGTGGCGAGGGGACAGGACTTGGGGGGGAGGCGCGGTGGCACCCCTTGAGGCGAGCAGTTCCCAGCGCCGGGTTTGCATGGACTTGACCTAAGTCTCAGTAGCGACTGGCTGCTGTGGGCTGAGGGCTGGCCCCGCGGGAGGAGGGGGATGGGCAGCCAAGGACTCTGGGTTTTCCTGAGGACAGAGCCAGCCCAGGTCAGTGGCAGACAGACTAGGAGCAGTGGGGTGGGGGGTGGGGGGTGATGCCCCGGGCAATGGGTGTGAAGCTGCATTGCCCTGGTCAGGTGAACGGCGGAAGGAGGGCTGTGCCAAGCCACACTCATCAGCCTGCTCCTGGCCCCCAGCAGCATCAGGCCCTTTGGGGTCCTGTGGGCCTGGGACGGGGGGTGGCTGGGGGCAGCCTGGGAGCTGGTGCTACCATGCCTTCGTCTCCCCGCAGAGCAACAGTGAGCTTGCCATCCTGTCCAACGAGCATGGCTCCTATAGGTACACAGAGTTTCTCACGGGGCTGGGCAAGCTCATTGAGCTCAAGGACTGCCAGCCGGACAAGGTGTACCTGGGCGGCCTGGACGTGTGCGGCGAGGACGGCCAGTTCACCTACTGCTGGCACGACGACATCATGCAAGGTGCACCCTCCCTGCCCGCTGGCCCGCTCCTTGGGAAACCCCCACCCAGCCCGCCCCGCCCCGCTCAGCTCTGCCCACCCCGCAGCTGTCTTCCACATCGCCACCCTGATGCCCACCAAGGATGTGGACAAGCACCGCTGTGACAAGAAGCGCCACTTGGGCAACGACTTCGTGTCCATCGTCTACAATGACTCTGGCGAGGACTTCAAGTTGGGCACCATCAAGGTGTGCTTGGGGGCCCTCAGAGGCAAGCCTGGGGCCCTCGGGGCGGCGGGTGTAGGTCTGGGCCCCGGGCAGAGTGTGGAGGGGGTCGCAGAAAGTGGCCGTCAGTACCACAGTGACCCTGCTTTCGTGTGAGCAGGGCCAATTCAACTTCGTCCACGTGATTATCACCCCCCTGGACTACGAGTGCAACCTGGTATCTCTGCAGTGCAGGAAAGGTGAGGCGAGGCGGGGCGGGGGGCAGGGGGTTGAGGAGAGGCTCCAGGGCTGAGCCCCACATGAGCGCCATGTCTCTGCAGATATGGAGGGCCTTGTAGACACCAGCATGGCGAAGATCGTGTCTGACCGAAACCTGCCCTTCGTGGCCCGCCAGATGGCCCTGCATGCGAACGTAAGCAGAGGTAGCCCCTGGGAGGTGGGGGTCAGGCCCGCAGGTGACCCCACACAGGGCTCACTGTCCCGCCCTCCCCACCCCACCCCACCCCAGATGGCCTCGCAGGTGCACCATAGCCGCTCCAACCCCACTGACATCTACCCCTCCAAGTGGATTGCCAGGCTTCGCCACATCAAGCGGCTCCGCCAGCGGGTAGGAGGCCAGGCCGTTGGGAGGGTGTGCTCCAGAGAGATGGGGTGGCCAGCCTGGGGAGCGTGCCCCACCCCCTCTGGACTTGCTGCTGAAGCCCGCCCCCCCCAGATCCGTGAGGAAGCCCACTACTCGAGCACCAGCCTGCCCCTGATGCAGACGCATCCTCCTGGTCATGCCAAGGCTCCGGTACAGACCCCGGCTGAGCCCACACCCGCCTACGAGACGGGCCAGCGGAAGCGCCTGGTCTCCTCTGTGGACGACTTCACTGAGTTCGTGTGAGGCCGTACAGGGTGGGTAGTTGGACCCGTGGGGCTTCTCTGACGCAGACACATCCTGGGCTCCTCAAGCTGTTTGAGCAGCTGTGCTGCCCTGTGCTGACCCTCCCTGCCCCCGCGGTGCTGGGTGATACTTATTTGTGCAAATAAAGTGCTGGTGTGACCCAGGCCTGTGCACTGAGACACACACCCCAGAGTGGACACAGGCACGGAGCAGTCAGTCAACTCATTTATTTGACTTCGTCTGTTGGGGGGTGGGACTAGGCTGTAGCTTCAGCCATGCCCAATGGAATGGGAAGGGGGCCTGCCAGGCTGCTGCTGGGGCCTTGCCCTTGGGACAGCCTCACACGTACGTGATCACGCTCACCTCCCCCGGCCTAGGAGCCAGCCCCCAGGGAGAGATCTTCCCCTACCAGCCCTAGGGTCCCAGCCCTCACCCAGACCTGACACCAGCAGGCCTGGGCAGGAGGCCAAGGCCACGGGGGTGGCAAGGCCGGCCTGGGGGGGTTTCCCCTCCAAAACCCTCTCTGCCCAGCACCTGCCCAAGGCCAGACTTGGATCTGAGAAGCAGCTGCTGCTCCTCCAGCTGGGTGGGCAGGTGTCTGGGGAGGGAAGGCCAGCTCTGGCGGTCCCAGCTCCCTTTCACTGTGGGTGACCGTGGGCATAGGCTGCTTCAGCCACCAGACCCCTCGGCTGTATTGAAAAATAAAGCGACGTACAAAAATATATACATTTTAACCCCACATAAATTACAACAGACATGCGGTGGCAGCTGGAGGCGAGGGCACTGAGCAGGGACGGAGGAGGTAATAACTTAGGGGAGGACGACGAGTGCAGGCCCCTGCCTAGAGCCTGGGTCCTTGGCAGGGGAGACGGCAGCCAGGAGGGCGGCCGGGCACAGCCCGCTGTACCTGAGGACTCGGGAAATAAATTAGCGTCTGAGGCCGGGCACTCGTCCAGCACTGCTGTGTCCTCCCACAGGAGCGGGAGGGGACCCTGGGTCCGAGCTGGCCATGTGGCCTCTGTAAAGTGCTGAAGCCCACAGAGAGCCTGCCTGCTCTCTGGGGACCTGCGTGCAGCTGTCCTGCCTGGCCTGCGACCGAGGGTGACAGAAGGTGATAATACTGAGCGGTGTTTGCTCTGGCTCCGAGGGGCCAGAGGGGAGCCACGGGCCCGCCCTGGGGAGTGGGGAGCCCAGAGGCCCTGGCACTAAAAGCTACTGGGGTGGATCTTGTTCTTGGCCCGCAGCGATGCTCTGCTGGGGCCTGTAGCCAGGCCAATGCCGCGACTGGCTCGGGCAAGGCGGCTGGGCAGGATGGGCCGTAGGCCTGGGGAGGGGCCGGGAGGTGGGGAGGCCGGGGGCACACTGCTCCGGCGGCCTTGTAGGTACTGCAGCCGCCGCTCCAGCTGGTAGACGTCCTCTGTGGCCTGATTGAGCCGATCAAACTGGGCGAGTAGGGCCTCAAACACAGCATGGAGGCGAAAGGGCTCGGGCTCCAGCTCCCGAGGCCCTGGCCGGCCCAGGCCCACACTCAGCCCATCCAGCTGGCTGGAGGAGGTGGAGGGGCGGGAGGCGTCAGAGCCCCCGCTGGGTGGGGGCATGTCCGGAGAAGCCTTGGAGCCCCGGGATGAGCGGGAGGGCAGCGGCTCCATCCCTTCGAAGCGGACTTTGTGGCGGAACTGGGGGCGGCACAGGGGCTCGGTCAGTCCGGCTGCTCCCTAGGCTCTGCTGGGCCCAGGGCGCGTCCCTCTCCCCCCCTGGGCCGTACCCACCTCCTTGACCTTGCTGAAGCCCATCCAGAGGCGCAGGCGGCGCAGGAACAGCTCCACCATCTCATAGTCCTGCGGCTCCCAGGCGGGGCGGTACAGCTCCCCACGCAGAGTGTGGTACCGCCACCGCAGGAGAACAGACCCCAGCCTCAAGGCCCCCCACAGCCGCAGGGCCCAGAGCCCCGTGCACAGCATGGGGGACAGGCGCCAGGACTCCGCAGGGCACAGGGCAGGACCCCCAGTCCCGGGGCACAGCACCAGGAGGGCCTGGGCAGCGCTCCGAAGCGAGTTCACACAGGAGGAGACCAACTGCGGGGGAGGGGGCAGGAGTGAGGGGCGGGCCCGGGCTCAGCCACCCTCTCCCACGGCCGGCCCCGCCGGGACCTACCAGGACAGCAAGCTGCGCGTAGGCTGCGGCGAGCACCACCAGGCCTAAGGCTGCCCCCGCGAGCTCCGGCAGCGCCCGGCACAGCGTCTTGCCGAAAACTGACCACTGGCGCACAAAGCGCAGCTGCTGGGCGGCCTGCGGACAAAGGGCGTCAGCCGACTAACTCTGCCAATGCTGCCCGCCCCGACCCACCGGCTCAGCCCTCACCTTGACCAAGAGCAGGAAGAGCAGCGAGGCGGTCAAGCCGCGAGCCACGGCGCTCAGTTGGGCCACCTGTTCGAAGCTGGTGAAGCGGTGCGGGCGGCGGCGCAGGAAGCGGGTCCACTGGCGGTCGGCGGCGCCCAGCTGGGCCAAGCGCACCAGCGCCGCGGCTGCTGTCAGCGCCACCAGCAGCCACCGCGCCCAGGTCCCAGCCCGCGTGGCGCGCGCGCGCCCCTCCCTGCGCCAGGCGCGCACCTCGGCAGCCGAGAAGTACAAGGAGAACAGAAGCAGGCTCACCTGGTGGGGCGGGGCCGGGGGCGGGGTCAGCTCCGAGGAAGGAGACCGGGGCGGGACCAGACTCGTGGAAGGAGGGCGGGGCACACGGCCATGGGGGCGGGGCCTACCGAGGTGAGCAGCGGCAGCGAGAGGCCAGCGCTGAGCCGTCGCAGCGCGAACGGGGGCGGACGCTGAGCGCCGCCACTGCGTGTCCGGCCGCCGGGAACTCCAGACGCAGCGTGACGGCGGCGTGCAGCCCCACGGCCGGGCTGTAGCGCGTCAGCTCCACAAACACGGCGCGGCTTCTGCGCGGAGGGCACGGGCAGGGGGGGGCCGGGAGTCGGAGAGGGCCGCGCCGGGAGAGACCGGTGCTCTCCAAAGGGGCTGGGGCGGCGCGCGCGGGGAGCAGGCGGAGGGGCCGAGCGCGGGGCCCACCTGTTGTCGATCCAGTTGTGCAGCTGCAGGAAGCCCAGCTGCGTGCGGCTCTCCTCCAGGCTGGGCCCCAGCTCCTGCACGTAGCCCCCGCTGTCGTACACAGCGCAGGAGCCCCAGGACCACATGCTGCTGGGAGAGGCGGCGTCAGCGCCGGTGCCCCGGCAAACTCCTCTGAAGGGCTGCCCCTACCCCAGGCACCCCGGCCGCCCTCCGGCCTCACCCCAGCAGGTCTGGCGCCGAGTAGGCCCAGATCTCAGAGCCGTTGAGAGCAGCGCTCCCCCAGCCAACGCCGTAGTCGCTGGTGCTGAAGCCGCCCGAGGCTGCTGAGCAGGCAGGGTCTCTGGAGCCAGGTGGGTGCGGGCAGAGCGCTGAAAGCAGAGGGTCCAGGGCCCTGCCTGTTTACCAGCCTCCGGGCCAAACTCGGCGGGGCCTCACCGAACCCGCCCAGCACCTCAGGAAGTAGGTATCACTGTCTGTACATCAGGAGACCCAGGCAGGCGTCACCCAGCTGCGGGTGTTGGATCCAGACCCCGCCAAAGGCTTCCCTTTGGAAACAAGTTAGGCTAAGTGCCAGGGCGCCCCTCGGCTACTCACCTTCCTGCAGCCGCACCTGCCGCAGCCGTGGGGGCCCCAGCTCTGGCCCAGACTGGTTCCCGTGGATGTAGGGGAGCAGAATGTGGGACATCCATGGCCAGAACTCATCAGACCTGCCCACGCCAGACCCAGAGTCGGTCACATGGCCGTCCCTCACAGCCCAGCCCCCCAGGGTGAGAGGCCCAGGGCGCACTGCCAGCAGAGTCCTGGCCGGGCCAGCGGGAGGCGGCCAGTGCTGCCCAGGGGAGGAGGCACGGCCTGGGCTTCCTGACACTCGGGGCTGGTGAAGCTGGGCTGGGCCTGTACTGTGTCCTCTTCCCATGGCCAGCAGCACCCACTCCAGTTCTGATAACCAGAAATGGATTGAGACGCTTCCCAATGCCCCCAAGGGACTGCGCTGCACCAAGGGTGGGGTTGAGGTGAACCCTGGCCGGCATCAGCACCACCCTGGCTCGGAGGACAGACCTGTGCCTGCATACAGGGCGTCCGTACCGGGTGATAGCCAGGAAGGCCTGGCTGTCCAGCTCCTGCTTGATGGCACTCTGCAGGCGGTAGGCATGGTTGTGGCACGAGGTATCCCCGTAGTTGGCCAGCAGTGTCACCAGCAGGAAGAACATGTAAACCAGAAGGCCCTGGGGGGCAGGGATGGCCCTGGGGTCAGCCAAACCCAGTCTGGCACCCCATGGGTGCAGCCTGTGACAGAGCATGGCTTCCACATGCTGGGCAGCAAAGTGCCCATAGCCAGGGAGGCTGGTGCTAAGAACCAGGCCTGTGGGCACACATGGTCTGCGAAGGCCAAGAAGCCACACCAGGGCTGCAGGAGGAGGTTGTGGGAGGGGCGGGGACCACAGAGCCCTAGACCACCCACGGAAGGGCCTTCTGTGGTCAGGAGGAGGGCTCCTTGAGGTTTTCGAGAAAGGCGCGCCCTCCTGGAAGGTGCTGCCTGGGCCAGGAGGCTGGGAAGGGAGGCCAGGCGCCAGAGCAGGGCCCGAGCTCACCCGCAGCATCCCGTGCAGCCTCTTGACCTTCCGGGCTTCCTCCTTTGCCAGGAAGAGTGCGAAGCCGTGGGGCGGCCGCACGCGGGGCACTCGCTCACTCACAGGTGTTACGGCTGGGCTCTCCACCAGGGTGTCATCCTCATCAGGGTGCAGCCGCTTGGCCACCAGGGAAAAGTACAGGGCCTCCAGCAGGACCTGGGCCAGGGCTCGCGTCAGAGGGGCCCACGGCAGCCAGAGCCTGGCGGGCTGGCCCCACGCACCCCACTCACCTTGAGCGGCTCCCAGCAGAGGAATGAGGCCAGGAAGCTGGAGCCGCTTGAGAGGAGCCACATGACAGACACGCTGGGGGGGAAGCTGGCGCCGACCCACCCTGACACACCCACGGCCACGGCCACCAGGAGCAGGCTGAGCCCGTGGGCCAGGGGTGCACACCAGGCTGGCAGCAGTCGCTTCCGCAGACCCTCCACCAGCCCTGGGAAGGCAGACAGATGGGTCAGCAGTGGCTCAGAGGACCAGGGAAGCTGTCCTGGGATTTGGGAGAGCACCTGTCCTGGGGAGCCTGGCTGGCGGGGGCTGTTCCCATGTCAGGCCTGGGCTGGGCAGCCCCGTGTCGCCCCGGCTCTGCAGCATCACGGGCTGGGTCTTCTCGCCAGGGGCGCTGCACCTGAGGCAAGATGGGGGCACTCACCCGTCACTGCTTGGGGGCGCAGCCAGCCCCCTCTGGCCTCTATGGAGAGAGGACAGCACCCCAGGCCAGCAGAGGGTGCTGGGCCCGCTGGCTGCTCTGGGGCAGGGCCAGGGCTCAGCAACCTGGCGCTCGCCTCACAGTGCTGAGACCCGGTGCTGTCCTTCCTGCCGCCGCTCCAGCAGCCGTCGCCCCACAGCACCGCACCAGGGCGACTTGGCTGAGCTCCCCACCACCACCCCCTCCCCGGAGCCCAGCACTCACAGGCCAGCGAGCAGGTCTGTTTCTCCCTGAGTGTCCTGGGTGGGGGCCAGGCTGCCGGCCCCTTCAGCCAGGATCTGCCGGATAAGGTCCTCATCTGGAAGGGGCAGGACGGGTCAGGCTGGAGCCCTCCTGGGGGGCCGGGCAGCACCTCCCCACCCTGCGCACCTGAAGCTGAGAAGTACTTGGCAGGCGAGGAGGGGCTGACCAGGGAGAGACTGTCCTCCTCCGGGCCTGGTGTGAGGCCCATCTGGCCCCGAGCCAGCCGCTGCAGGGCACTGCCCGTGACAGACGGGTCACTCAGAAAGTCTGGCCAGCGGAGGGTGCCTTCGCTGGACGGCCAGCACACCAGGCTGCAAGCAACAGTCAGCGAGGCAAGGGGAGCCCGGGCACGTGGCTGCACACACACCCAACCCAAGTACTGTCACACGCAGACACATGGGACTCTAAGCAAATGCTCCCAGGACCGGCGTGTAGCACAGATGAGGACACATGACCCACACGACACGCAGAAGAGGACACTCAATGCCCACGACACACGGATAGGGACACGCAACCCACATGACACACGGACAAGTGACCCACACAACACGCAGAGGAGGACACGCAACGCGACATGCGGAGGGGGACACGCGGAACAGGACACGCAACGCGACACACGCGAGGCACAGCTGACCCACACAAGAAACAGCTCACGCTTTCTTTAGGGACCCCACCTTTTAGAATCCTCCAGAAATAAGTCCTGTTTCATTTGTTCAGCAAAGGCCTGTTGAGAAACACACAGAAAGCCTGACCCCAGACTGCCCGGGCCGCAGCCCCACCCGGCAGGCCCCCAGGAGCCCGCACCTCAGCACCAAGTCCTGGGAAGGCGAGCATGGAGCTGTCCAGCATGGACGAGTCCAGGCAACTGTCCACATCCAGCGCCTGCGGCCCTGTGGGGGTGGGGCTCGGGCCCCCTGCCACCTGCGGGAGAGGTAGGTGGTCAGCGGGATGCAGCTCGGGCCCCCGCTGTGGGGAGGTGTGCCCACCCCGGCGAGCAGAGTCTGAAGCAGTGCTGTCCTGAGAATGTTCTAGAAACACGCAAGTGCCCCACATCTACAGACTCCATCACAGGAGCCACTAGCCAAGTGCCAACGTGGAGCGCCAGGAGTGACTCCTGCGAGAAGTTGAAGCCGTATCTAATCTGAATCAGTGTAACTGTGGGCAGCCACACATGGCTAAGGACTACCCTACTGGGTCGCTGGCCGAGGTGTGTGATCTTTGCTGAGCACTGCGTGAGGTCTCTGTCTGGCTCTAGCCTCGGGTTGAGTCAGGAAGTGCCCCTTTTGGGTTTTATCGAGCCTGTGTGGGACTGGTGTTGGTCTTTCCATAACCGCTTGGGGGACTCGCTACTGAGGCCACCTGGGCTGTTCCTGGAGTTTTTAAGAGACCAAGCCAACTGCCGCGCTTGCCCAGGGTCTGCTCAGACTTTCTCTTCAGATCGGTTTTTCTCAGAACCTGCAGCTCATCATCCTGGAAGCCCGTCCCTGCCTGCTCAGGGACCTGACACGCGGGCGTCAACAGCTCACGGGGGCCCGTTCACACCTGACTCTGACATGCTCTGGGTGCCGACCCTCCCTGGGCCAGGGGCCCCATGTACCCACCTTGCTCCGGGACATGCGGAAGAGGAACAGGATGGCCAGGTAGACGGGGTAGACGACCAGGCTGGACACCAGGCCGATGGCAACGGTGTCCAGGCTCAGCGGGGCCAGGCTGGACGCGGGGCCCTGGCTGCGGGAGAGGACAGACGGGCTGGCTTGCAGGGAGGCGTCGGGGGGGTTGCTGAGGCGGGTGGGCCGGCCCCGCAGCACATACCTGTGGGCGCTGTCCCCCACAGCCCCGTACCACACGGCATTAGCACCCAGGAAGAGGCCGACGAGGAGGACGCAGCACGTGGCGCGCTGCACGCGCGTGAAGCGGCTCCGAGGTGGCCGGTCCCACATGGAGAGCCACACGTGCTTGTCGAAGAAGCCGCGCTGCAGCTCAGCCACCAGGAGGCGCTGGAACCGCTGCAGCGCCGCGTCACCTGGGGAGGGACAGGCGGGCTTCAGGAGACCCCAGGCCAGGCATTTGTTTGTTTTGTGGTGGCCGCCAGGAAGGGTCTTACTTGCAGCCAGCACCTCCTTCTCCACCAGGCCCCCGTTGGCCTCCGTCTCCACTGACAGCCAGTCGTTGACCAGGAAGAAGGTGCTGCGGGTGCTCTGCAGGTCCCGGACGATGATGTGCTGCAGGAACCAGGCGGGGCTCAGCCCTGCGAGAGGGGGCAGGCGGTCAGGGCCTGCGGGCGGTGGCAGGGCAGGGCAGGTAGGGCAGGGTGGGCAGTCAGGGCCAGTGGGCGGTGGGCGGTCAGGGTGGGCAGGGCAGGGCAGGTGGGGTGGCGGTCAGGGCCAGCAGGTGGCGGGCTGCGGGGTGGGCGGGTCAGGGCCAGCGGGCTGTGGGTGGGCAGGGCAGGCAGGACAGGGTGGGCAGGCGGTGGGCCCCCACCTTTGTTGTCGTGCCACACGCGGATCTTCCACAGGCGGCCCAGGCTGTGTGGGGTGGCGATCTGGAAGACGTCCAGGCTGTTGCGCTGGAAAGCTCCATCCCCATCCAGGTGCCGGTGGCCACTGCGGCCGTCTGCCCCACACAGCATGATGCCCACATGAGCCGTGGTCCCTGGAAGAAAGGCGGACAGGAGGCACGACTCTGGGTTGCTGTCCCCGGATGCTGAGCCTGGGTGCGTGTGCCTGTCTATCTCCCTGCGACAGGCACGGCCCTCGCCCCGTGGCTCTGACGGACGATCTCAGGCCCTCAAACTGTTCCACGAATGGCCCCCGCTAGTGGCGGCGTGTTAACTGCGAGTGACCACGGAGGACAGAAACACGGCTGCCAGCCTGCAGTCTGCTATGCGAGTAAGAGACCCCTGTCCTGGTGGCGACTGGTGACACCACCCCTTCCAGAGCCTGCGGGGAACTGGTCACCGCGCACCTGTCTCCACACGAACCGCCGAGCACACAGTGCTCTCGCCTCCGTGTCGGCCACGGTAAACCTACACAACGTTTTATGAACATCATAGAGAGGAACAGAAAAAACTTCAAAAATAAACATTTCCCTGGACTCTCTTGGCGGTCCAATGGTAAAAATCTGCCTTGCAATGGAGGGGACACAGGTTCGATCCCGGGTCCCAGAAGATCCCAAATGCGCTGGGACAACTCGGTCAGGGCGCCACAGTGACGAAGCCCTTGCTCTAGAGCCCGGAACCGCAGTCTTGAGTCCGAGCGCCGAGAGCCCATGCTCCAAGAGCCCATGCTCCGCAGCCAGAGAGCAGCGCCTGCGCCACAACTAGAGAAGGCCCACGCAGCAACCAAGACCCAGGGCAGCTTCAGGATAAACAAACACATACACATTCAAGAAAATAAACACTTTCTTAACACGAGAGGGGACCAGGCGGTAAAGATGAGAGCACAGCAGAGAGATGAAAACTGGAACCAAAGAAGTGCACTTGGAATCAAAGGCAAACGCACAACTGAAGACCCAGTCAACTGTGCGGTTCCCGCCACCAACCCAGGCCCTAAAAGGCTGCCGGTGGCAGCAGAGTGGCTGACACAAGCGGGACAGTGGCTGCAACAAAAAGGAGGAAGACGCCGCGGGGCAACCGATATGGCAAATGCTTCTTCACGGGAGACGAGCTCTTGGAGGGGCTTCACAGCAGGAGCACGGATGACGTGGGTGGTAAAATGACCTCTGGCCGAAGCACAAAACCGCCTCTAAGGTGGTGCTCACTGACAGGAACGCTGCTCAGACCACTCGCTCAGTTTCCCACAGAGAAACAAGATGCCTGATCTCAGCGCCCAACACGTGCGTCATACAGTACTGACTCCACGCCAACCTGCTTCTCTGATGTCTATAACCGATGGTCAGAGAGCTAGGGACGTCATGAAAACAATTTTTTCACCAGGACAACCTGCTGCCGTTTAGTAATCACCTCCCATACCAATAGATGGGTTTCCATGGTGGCTCAGTCAGTAAAGAATCCATCTGCAATGTAGGAGACCCGGGTTGATCCCTGGGTCAGGAAGATCCCCTGGAGAACGGAATGGCAAGCCACTCCAGTATTCTCGTCTGGAGAATCCACGGACAGAGGAGCTGGGCGGGCTGCAGTCCATGGGGCCAGAGTTGGTCATGACTTAGTGACTAAACCACCACACAGTCGATGCTCCAGCTGGTCCTGCCCGCATGTGCATGCCGGTGGCTGCCCTGTGGGACTGCGCAACCACAGGCCACCGTGTGCGGACCCGCCCTGCCAGAAGCCCCTCACCTGAGCCCCGGCCCCAGCCGGTCTTGACCAGGATCTCGTACTTGAAGCGGCCCCCCTTCCCGCAGAACGGGATGGCGCGGACCCGGCGGACGTCCAGCTGGTCCAGCTTCCGCAGGATCATGGCCATGACCGCATAGGTCAGCAGGCACATGGCGCAGGTCAGCAGGACGACGTGGTTGACGCCTGAGGCTGGCTCCTGGGGAGATAAGCCCGTCAGCCCCGAGGCCGCGCACCATGGCACCGGGCTTCCCTCCGTCCGGGCGCGGCGCCACTCACGGGGAAGGTGAACTTGACGCGGCTGGCGGGCACAAAGAGGCTGGCACCAAAGGCGGTGAGGTGGCGGGTCAGGCAGACAGCCTCATGAGGCGAGGTCTCCTCCAGAGGAACCAGCCCCTCCGTGCGCCACGCCATGTCCTCCTCGCTGAAGTATTGGCAGAGCGACGTGTACAGGCCCACGGACACTGCCAGCGCAGACCAGCGGAAGTGGTTGCTCAGGTTCAGGTAGTAGCTCGCGCCCAAGTCTCGGGACCTGCAGGGGGGGCATGTCACGGCCAGGCCCTGCCCGGCCTGCTCCCACTACGGGGAGCCCACCCACCAATGAGGCCCACTGCGTACCCCGGGGAGATGAAGAAGGTGTAGGGCTTGTGGTCGCCGCCCGCCAGGGCCTCCAGGCTGATCCTCTTGCTGGCTGAACAGTTGTGCTCGTTGGGCTGGGGCTCCGAGTGCAGGTAGGCGGCCAGGAAGGGCTCGGGCTCCTCTGGCAGGTACTGCTCTGTGGGCGGGTAGCACAGGCAGGCTCGGACCCCCGCCCAGCAGCTCACACGCCCCGGGAGCCCTCCCCTGTCCGGGCGGGGCCCTAGGGCCTCGTGAAGCAGGACACAGGCCTGACCAAAGGCTGCAAGTTGGGGGTGCCCGTGAGAAATGCCTATCTAGCTGGCCACCGTGCCACCCCACACGGGCTGGGCCGAGAGACGAGGAGGCCGTCCACCAGGGGCCCTGCCTGCCACGCACCGTCCAGCACCGTGAAGGTGAGCTGCAGGTGCAGCCCAGCCTCGGGGTTGCTGTTCTCAGGGGTGACCACCACGCTGACCGAGGCCCGGGGCTGGATGATGGTGGAGCCAGCGGGGACGTGCTGGCCCTGGGCGGCCTGGTCCGAGTTGTTGGGCACCTTCACGGTGATGGCGCGCTCCGAGGCCAGCTGCCTAATGGGGATCTGGGCACCGGCCTGCGTCTGGAAGGCCATGGAGGCCACCTTGGTGGAGACGGTGTAGTTGCTGATGTAGCCAAAGGGGAAAGGGTTGGAGTCCACGAGCAGGATGAGCTGCACCACGTCGCTGAGGTTGGGCAGGGCTGCGCTGAAGGCCTCGGGGATGGAGAAGTGGCAGCCGGGGCCTGGGGCGTCGCCCTGGCACAGCAGACTCTGTGGGTCTGAGCGCTTGCCCTGTGCCAGGATCTCCTCGCCCGCCAGCGTCAGGGGCTCCTCGTTGAGCACACGGGAGCGCGTGAGGATGCCCACGAGGGCGGATGAGAGCTGGTAGGCCCTGGACGCCACCAACAGCGAGGGTGGCTCTGCTCCCAGCTCTGAGGGCTGTGGGCCCTGCACATCTGAGCTGGCCACGTGGATGAGATCGCCTGTGGGCGGGAGAGGTCAGGGGGGCAGGGGGGAGGGGGAGGCAAGTGAGGGGAGGGGTGGGGGAGAGGAGGGGGCAGAGATCGGAGGGGAGCCAAGGTCAGAGGCCTGAGGCAGGGGCAGAGATGAGAGGTCGGTGGGGGGCAGCGCACCTGTGATGTTGAGGATGCTGTCTGCAATGGTGGTGGGTGTCCCCGCGCCCGTGGCGGTCTCCGCCTGCAGGATGCGCATCATGTCCTCCAGCCTGTGCAGCGTCTTCTTCAGGCAGGAGCGGCACACAAGCTCCCGGCTGGACACCTGCAGGGCACCCGCACTGCGTCCAGCTGGCTGGCCAGGCCAGTGGGGCTCGCCCCGCTCGCCCCGACCCTAGGGCAGCCTCCGCAGGGGCCTCCCCGCCTCCGCCAGCCGATCTGAAGCCCCCTTCCCGTTGCATTCTGCAGAATCCATGCTGACCACACCTCCGCCCCAGGTCTCTCCCCTGGGAGCCCCTCAGCGACCCTTCCCCACATGCAGGCCAACTTCAAGGTAAAATGGCCCCACTGGCCATCCCAGCCCCTCACACAGCCGAGCCAGCTGCAGAGCAGACAGCGACCCCACCCCGCGTAGAGACCCTGCACTGCCCTCCTGAGGCCACAGCAGCAGCCCCCGGCCTCCCCGGCACTGTGGCCCCATCAGGACAGAACCCAGCCCAACCTGGCCGCTGACTCCTGGGTGACGGGGCGGGGACCACAGGCCCGGGGGGAGCACAGAACAGCATTTCCGCGTCCGCCACCCCCACCTGGTGCTCCGCGTGCCCAGAGCCCCGGGGGCCGCCTTGGGAGGTGCGCAGCCGTGCAGACGTTGCTGGGAAGGGAGCTCTCGGGGCATCGGTGGGGGGGGGGGGGGGGGGAGCCGGGCTGCCGCGGGGCTGGGCCTGTCCTACCGTGCACTGGGCCAACGCGGCCGCCACCTGCTGGATGTCATCCACCGTGTTGACCCGCAGGGACACCAGTGTCTCTGTGATGTTTTTGCGTATCTGGGCGCGCAGCTCCTGCCTGGGGTCTGGCTCCACCAGCACGGGCAGCGCCTGCTCGTACTGAGGGCACAGGGCCGTCAGCGGGCAGCACCAGCCCGGCACCGGCAAAGGGGGCTTCCTGGGACCTGTCGGGGGCCGCCTGGCACGGGGGGGTCTCACCCACCTCGTTGAGCACGGCAATGAGGGCCAGCGAGTACTCCATGACATGCTGGGGGTCGGCCTGCCGCAGCAGCCCGGGCAGCGTGCTCCCCGCCAGGCTGTGCAGCCAGTCCGTGAGGTCCGGGGGGCCGTCAGTGGGGTCCCCGGGGGGGTCTGGCAGGGTGATGGTCAGAGACCTGTAGGCAGAGGTGGGGCGTGAGCTGGGCTGGGCCCTCTCCCACCCCCAGCCAGGCCGGCTCCACGGGCACGGGCTCACCTGTTGAGGGCGACCACGGTGGCCCCTAGCTGGTCCTGCACCAGCACGGCCAGGCCCACCACAAAGTGTGGCGCAAAGCCAGGTGGCAGCACGGCCCCGTAGGTGGCGAGGCTGCCCTTGTAGACGCAAAACTCCTCGCAGTGGCCTTGGCGGCAGCGCCGCATCTGCAGGGCGTACACCAGTGGCGCGCCTGCGTCCTCCGCGTCCTGCCAGCCTGTGGGCCCAGGGCGTCAGTGGGGTCCCTGCCCCCGCCCCGCCCAGCCCCGTGGCCGCCGTACTCACCCGTGCACTCGAAGTGCAGCTTGGTGGTGAGGGCGCGCACGTCCTCCAGCGGGAAGAGGCGGCAGGAGCCGCCCCGCGGCGGGCGGTTGGGCGCCAGGCGGATGGAGGCGCAGCCCTGCTCCTGGCCTGAGCGGCCCAGCACAGTCAGCGTGAAGGTGTAGCCCTCGCCGTCGCGCAGCACGCCCCGCCGCACCACCAGCCGCATGCCTGCGCCGCCCGTGGATGTGGTTGTCGCGTCCAACACCAGTGTCTCGTTGCTGAAACTGCGCGCGGCCCAGAGCTGAGGGGGCATGGAGACCACGGTGCTTGGAGGAGGGTCTCCCCCAGGACCCCCCCCAGCGCCCCCAGCCCCTTCCCACTCACCCCGCGCTCCGGGCCCCCGTCGCAGTTGTCACAGCGGCCCTCCAGGTACACGTAGGAGCTGCGGCTCACCGCGTACACCGCCTGTGCCTTGCAGGACACGCACTCCAGGGACACGATGGGCACCCGGCCGCTGCGGACGAGCACCTGGAAGCCGGCAGGATGAGGGGGCCTGCCCACCCAAGGTGGGGCTCTCCCAACACCAGACCCTCCTGTCTGCTCGTGCGGAGGGCAGCAGCAGACCCGCAGGGGAGCAAGGCTGCCAGCCCTGTCGTGCCCAGCCCTCCTGTTCCCCCGGCCCTGCCACCCCCACCTGCCAAGGCTCCTCTCAGCCCAGACCTCACCCAGGACTCTGTGGTTTTGTGACTCCCAGGCTGGAGAAGGGGACTTGAGGAGCACAGACCACAAGGGCTTGTTTTCTGCAGCCCCCAGGACCCCCTGACAGGGGCGCAGACACAAGTGGAGCAGAAGCAGGAAAGCGTGAGCGAGCGCTTGCGTCCGTGCGGGGACGACAGCTAGCTGGGTGTGGCTCCGTCTGAGCCCCTCGCTGCTGTGCACTCTGGGGGGTTCCTGGCACACAGCCCCAGATGGCCCCTCTGGGCAGGACCCCCACCGGGCAGAGGCCTGGCACCCCCTGGCACGGGGGATGCACCCCATCTTGGGCGCCAGCAGGGCCTGGCACACCAGCTTCTGTCACAGCCAGCGGGGCGCCACGGGCTGCCACGCTCAGGGAGGGAGACTGCGCCATGCAAGCGAGGCCAGGCCTCCGTTCTGGGAGGGGCCCCCACATGCTGGGAGGGGACGGCCTAGGGCTGCACCTCAAGGCTTCTTGTGCTGCCTCGGCCTTTTCGGAGGAAAGCCAAGCCGAAGGCCATCTCGTTAAACAAAATCAGCATCAAGAGGAGTGATAACTCAAGACCAATGGCTTCCAGGAGCCCCGAAACATACAGACACCCCTTAAGAGCAGGAGCTGGGCGCTGTGTGTGCTCTGCTTTGCCAGCCGCGCCAGTCTGGGGGCCAAGAGCTCCCCAGGGCTGGGCCGCGGCAGCACCCACCGTCTGGCTGGTGACCTCCTCCTTGCGGCCGGCCTTCCACACAGTCAGGTTGAAGGTGTACTCCACGCCAGCGCGCAGACGCTCCCGAGGGATGGTGACCACGCTGCTGCCACGGGGCCCAAAGTTCAGCGCACATCCGCCGCTCTCACTCTGCAGCCCATATGGGGTGGGGGTGAGACCCCAGAACTGCTCTGGCCCGCCCTATGGCAGCTGGGAAGACCCCCTACCTCCCACTGCGGTCCAGCCCCCTCCCCAGGCACTCAGACCCCAGGCGGACCCCAGGCCTGCCGGGCTCGTCACACAGATGCCCCGAGCAGGGCGGGGAGGACGCACACCCCACGTGGCTGACCTGTGTCGCGGCCACGCAGGCCCAGTGGAAGCTGAGTGGTGTCTGGTCACCATCCTCCAGGTTGGGGTCGTAGGACTTACTCCCGTCCAGCACCAGGTCCTGGGAGTCTGACCACACACGGGAGGAGCCTCCCTCGACGATGGGCACCAGACGCTCGGGGGCCACCGTCACGTTGGCCTGGATGCTCCGTACCAGCGGGGTGTCCCCGAACGACACCATGAACACAAAGCAGTAGTGGCCCACGGGCAGCGCGAGCCGTGGGACCACCAGCTGGGGCCGGCTCACATCCACCCCCGGCAGGGCCACCCGGGCCACGCGCCCGGGCCTCTGGCAGCTGGCAACGCGGTACACCTCCCAGCGGTACTCAGTCTGGTAGGTGACGCAGTCTCGCAGGTCCACGTGGGCCTCCAGGTAGTTGCGCTGGGAGCGCCGCATGAGCACCTGCGGGGGCAGGGCCACGTCCACCGCGGGCTCCCTGCATGCCAGCACGTGGACAGTGACCGTGGCCTGTGCCACGAAGAAGCTCACCAGATTGGAGGCGTTCACCTGCACACGGTAGTCCCCGGGCTGCAGGTAGGAGTGCACCGCCCAGGGCACGTCCGTGTCCTCCGCTGGGGCCCCGTCCCCGAAGTCCCAGTGGTAGGACACGCGCCGGGCACTGGGGCTGGTGGCCGCCTCGAACTGGGCGGAGCGGTTGGCGAAGCAGCGGTGGCCACGCAGCACCACATGCTGGATGGTGTCCTGCACCTCCACCAGCAGTGTGAGGTTCACGCCACCCAGCTCGTTGAAGGCGCGCACGTGGATCTCCAGCAGCCCCGCGGCCACAGGGGTGTAGGTGACGTCACGGCCCGACAGGATGACCAGCGAGTCCCCCTGCACCTTCTGCAGCGAGAAGTACCAGGCGTAGGCAACGCGGGAGCCACGCTGCACGCGGGCGCTAAAGTTCCGCTCAGCGCCTGTGGCAATGGCCGGCCCGCAGCAGCCGGGCACCTGCAGCCCCCCCACGGCTTCCAGCACCGAGACCCGCACCTGGGCCTGCGCCCGGCTCACGTGGTTCTCGGCGTGCACGCTCACCGTGTAGTCCCCGACCCGGGGGAAGCTGCGGGAGAAGTGGGGCGCGGGCAGCACCTCGAGGCCGGCCCCGCCGACCTGCAGGAGGAAGCGGGCGGCCGAGCCGGCAGCCAGCAAGACCTGAAAGTGCACTGGCTGCCCGGGTTCCACTACCTTCCTGCTGGCCCACAGCACCAGGCCCACGACGGGCTCCTGCACCGTGAGGTTGTGTGTGGCCATGACCCAGCTGACCGCATTGGAGGCATTGAGCTGGACCGAGACTGGGCCAGCGTCGGGAAGGACCACGGTGACATGCTGGCCCTGCCTGCTGCCGCCCGGCATGGCCCAGTGCCAGCTCACATCAGTGCCCGCGGCCAGCTGCCCCCAGAAGGGCACCGTGGAACCAGCCACCACGAAGCCGCCATCCAGGCCCCCGGCCCGGATGCTGAGGCCGCTGACGGGCACCTGCACAACCACCTCCACGCTGGCGTTGGCTGAGCCCAGCTGGTTCTCGGCCGTGACTGTGACCAGGCGCAGGCCGGGGCTGGGGAAGGTGAGGGTGGTGGACGGCTCTGGGGTCTCCCAGTGCACCCCCTCCTCCAGGGACCAGGTATAAGTGACGCCACTGCCCCCAGCCAGCTCGGCCTGGAGGGCGACACTCGCATTGATGGCAGCTGGGTTCGGGGAGGCGGTGACGGCCAGCCACCCCACCGGCTCCACGAAGTCCACTGTGCAGTTTGCTGAGGCGCTGCCCAGCATGTTGGTGGCCCGCAGCTGGACGTGGTAGGTGCCAGCCTCAAGCACGGTGAGCAAGAAGGCTTTGCCGCTGCCAGCCAGGCTGGGGCCGCTGTCGCGCTGAGCGGCCCAGCTGTAGGAGATGTTGGTGCCGTCACGCACCGCGGCCTGTAGCTGCAGCGTGCGGTTGGTGGGGAAGCAGCAGCCACCGCCCACCACCTGCAGCCCCTCGATGTGCTGCAGGACGTAGATGAAGATGCTGTCCTGGGCGGTGCCAACCTCGTTCTCGGCCGTGATGATGATGTTGAAGGTGCCCACGGAGCGGAAGGTATAAGAGATGGTGGGGCCCCCAGGGATGGGCGTGCAGCGGTCACAGAGGACCCAGGAGTAGCGCACGTCGCTGCCAGCCTCCAGTGCTGTGCTGAAGCTCACGCTGCCGTTGAGGGGCACCACCGTGCGGCTGGCGTTCACGCTGAGCCCCCGCACACGCTGCTGCACTGTCACGTTCAGCCGGGCCTCCCCCCGGCTCACCTCGTTCCAGCCAGCCACCCTGACTTGGAAGCAGCCTGTGCTGCCGTAGGCATGGGTGACCACAGGGCCCTGCAGCTGCCCACCGTCCCCCAGCTCCCACAGGTAGCTGGCGGGGCGCCCATGGCCCACGGCGGAAAACAGGTAGGGCTGCTGCAGCTCCAGAGCATGGGAGCCATTGACCCTAATGCCCGTGACCTCCACGGGCTCCTGCACCTCCACCAGCGCCGAGTCGTTGGCAGCTGAGATGTTGTTGGATGCAGTGACCGTCACCAGGTAGGAGCCCGCGAGCTGGTAGGTGAATGTGGCCTCGGGGCCCCCGACACGGGCGGCGGCATCCTCGGCACCGAAGTCCCAGGTGTAGCGGTAGGGGAAGGGGGGCCAGGCGCGGGCCAGCAGGCGGGCCTCGTCCCCAAGCCGTATGAACTGCCTCTCGGGCTGCAGGGTGACGTTGCCCAGCTCGGGCTCCACGCAGACGCTGCTGAAGTAGTGTGCTTTGTTCACGCGGCTTGACAGCACCAGCGCCAGTGGGAACACACCACTGCGCGTAAAGTTGTGCATCACGGTCGGGTCCCCCCGGACGCTGATGTTGGACGAGCCGTCCCCGAAGGTCCAGTCAAAGACGTAGTGGGCAGGGTCCCCGGTGACGTGGGCCGTGAGCCGGGCGTGTGGCTGGGAGGCAATGCAGGCCACTGGGTCGATCCACAGCACCTCCAGGACAAAGACGTGCACGGGCAGGCTGTGGGCCAGGCGGCCGGCGGGGCTGTACGCGCCCACCGTCACGGTGCAGTTCTGTGCCCGCTGGTACACGTGCTCCACCGTGGCCTCGGGGCCCGTGAGCACTGTGCCGTCCCCCATGTCAAAAGTCCATGTGACGTTGTCGCCAGAATCCAGGGCAGCGCTGACCACCGTGGGTGCACCCTGCTCCACGGCGGGGCTCAGGCTCACCGTCAGGCCGCGGAGCTCCTCGAAGACGCGGACGCTGATGCCCGCCACCGCGTGGCTCACAGTGTTGTTGACCTCCAGGCGGACATGGTACGTGCCCCTCGAGGCGAACGTGTGGTTGATGTCTGGCTTGGGCTGGGAGATAGCTGGGGAGCCGTCCCCGAAGTCCCACGTGTAGAGGACACCGCCCGGCGATGGAAGCGGGCACGGGAAGAAGGTGACGGGCCAGCCAGCCACCAGGACCTGGCTGCCCACAGCCACGGCCACGGCCGGCAGGGCGGCACGCACGCTGACAGGTACCTGCTGCGTCAGGTTCTCGAAGGCAGTGGACACCAGCAGGGTCAGGTTGTATTCACCTATGGACAGGCCCCGAGTGGGGATGTGGCCAAGCCAGCGCTACCACCCGGCTCCAAAACCCCTCCCCACCCCGGGCTGTGGGCAGGGCCGCAGGGCAAACAGGGCCCCAGGTGGAGTGTGAACACCCGGGCCCGTGTGCTCTCCAAACGGGGCGAGGCAGAAAGAGGTGAAGGGCAACGATCTCAGGGGCGAACGCCTTGGGTGACGGGGTGGGTGCAGGGCAGGGATTCCGGGGCAGTTTACACTTCTGTGTGAGGCTTCTGGGACTTCAGAAGTGACTTCCAAGGATCTCCCCTTATCCCCCAGAAAAGGCTCAGGGAAGGGGGTGGGAGGGCCAGAAGGGGTCTGCTTCTGGCCCGCAGACTCGTGTCGCGGGGCTCTGAGGCCCAACCCCCCTCACCTCCCTTCTTCATGCTAGTGGGGGCCCCAGGCCATCAGCCCCGTCTGCATTCTGGAAGCAGGACCCAGGGACCACCCCAGAGAGGCACTGCCCCAGGGCAGAGCGCGCCTGAGCCGCAGGCCGTGAGGGCAGCAGGCGGCCGCTCACCTGGGACGGTGTAGGTGTGCGTGGTGTTGTGCTCCACCAGCACTTGGGCCACTGCGGGGTCGGGGACCTCGAAGGACTCGTTGTACGGAGGCTTGAACTGGCCGACCGCCTGCTCCCCATCCCCAAACATCCACCTGCCGGGGCAGGGAACAGGCATTGAGCAGCCTGGGGAGGCTGGGAGGGCCCGCTGCGCCCCTGCAGCACCCGCTGGCCCGGCTGCAGATCCCTTCTAGGGTACCACCACCCTGTTGTGGCCCCTCTGAAGGGTCCGCGTCCCCAGCACGTCCTGGCAGGAAGGTGGGGGCTGGGGGAGACGCCACACTCACAGGAAGGCCACCTCCATGGCCGAGTCCACCAGCACATGGGCCGCCAGCACCAGTGTGGCGTTGGGCGCCAGCACGGGTGGCAGCGCAGACACCCACAGGCCCCTCATCCGGTGCATCGGCTCCACGGTAACATTGAAGTGCGCACTGACACTGCTCACGTGGTTGGAGGCCGTCAGCTGTGGACACAGGCAGCAGTGAGCAGGCCACCCGCCAGCCGCGAGGCAGTGTGGACAGAGCCCCCCAAGCCCTGCACTCACCCACAGCTGCCACCGGGTCCTCGGGAGCAGAGCAGAGCAGAAGGCGCAAGTGAGCAGTGCACAGCCCCGCCCCGCCCCACGCCAGAGACCCCCGCCCCACCCCCCCCCACCCTTGTGCCTGAGACCCCCACCCACCGAGAGCTTGAAGACGGCTGCGCTTTGGTAGATGACGTTGAAAACCACGTTGTGGAAGGTCAGGGACTGTTTGTCGTCGATGGTCCAGCGGAAGACCACGTCCGAGCCGGCCTCCACCACAGGACTGTACCTCTGCAGGAGGGCACCATGTGAGCTGGCCATGACCTGCCCCAGGCCATGGTCCATGGGGGACGGACACTGCCCCCAGCCCACGTCCACCCGCCTGGACAAGGCTGTCTGTGGGCTTCCCTTTCAGCCACGGAGATCACACTGTGCAGGACTGAGCCCAGGCCTGGCCACACACCGACCTGTCTGTACATCGGAGGCCCAGTGCCCCGACCAGAGGCCAACCCACCACGGCCTGCACCCCCATTCCGGGCTCCCACTCGGGATACACGTGTGTCCCCACGGGCCTCGTGGTTCTGGACGCTCCCATGTCACCCAACAGACAGGTGTAAGCAGGGAAGACGGGACGCAACTGCGCAATGGCCCGTGTGTGAGATGGGCCCCCAGAGGATGGGCGCGGCCCCTCCCGCAGCGGCCCCAACAGCGGCCGGGTGGTAGTGGGCCCCAGCCTTAGAAAGGGCTCACTTCGCCTGGTGAGACCCCAGTGGGGGTCTCGAAACACACCCAGGAACAGGGAGGTCAGAGGCAGGTGAAGAGCTCAACAGCTGGCTCAGGAAATGTGGGAGAAAGAAGTGTTTTCAGAACAACTGTTCCGGAGGTGACTCTCCCGTCATTTGGGGATTGACGAGCCATTTGCGCGCAGAGCCACCCGCCAGAGCCTGCCCAGAACCCGACACCTAGCCCAGTGTCCCAGCGGCCAGGCTCGCTCCACTCTGGGGATGGGCTGCCCTCCGCGGGGAGCCACATCTCGGGGGGGATGGGGACCCCACTCACCACCAGGACGCCCTGCAGCACACGGGCCTCGGGGCTGGGCATGGCGCGGAGCCCGCGGATGGGCTCCTCTGCTGTCACCAGCAGGCTGAGGCTGGCCCGGCCAGCCCCGTTCTCTGCCGCCACCTCCCACCTCGTGCTCGCCCTCGCGGAGCTCCGGCAGCATCAGCACCGAGAACAGGCTGCCGTTGGCCTCCCGGGCACAGCCGGGTGCCAGGGCGGCCACAGGAGCCGGGCAGGCAGCCTCAAAGGGCGCACTAGCGTTGCCCCCGGGCCAGCGGGCCACGGCAGTGGCATTGGCGCCCGAGTCCACCTGCAGCACCAGGGCTGAGCCGCTGGTGGGCACGTAGAGGCGGCCATCTTGGGCGGCCGGGTAGATGGCCCGAAGCCCGGCCACCGGGGAGACAACGTCGAAGCTGCAGGTCAGGTTGTGCCTGGACACGCCATTGCCCACTGTGGCCCTGACCTCGTAGTGCCCTGGCCGCCGCAGCCCCGGATTGGGGCTCAGGCCTAGCAGAGGGGTGAGCCGCTCCGTGGCGGCCAGCAACCGCAGGGCGCAGGCGGGGGCCAGCCGGGGCCGACTCCAGCTGGGCAGGCAGGCGGGCGAGCCAGGCCGAGGCGCTGGCGGAGAAGTAGGGGACCTCGGGGCCCGGGAGGCCGAGCGCTGGGGGGCAGCGCAGGAGGGCGCCCGGCCCCGCGTCGTGCTGCAAGCTGACAAGGTCACCGGGGAGCAGGGTGATGTCCTGGCCGTGGAAGGGGACCTGCGGGAGAGGGCGGCAGGGCTGTGTCAGGTCCTCAACACGCGAGGGGGCACTGAGTCACTCCCCACGGGGCCTCCGTGTTCCTTGGTCACTCGGGGCACCCGGCTTCCCAGGGGCCTTGGAGGCACTCAAGGCAGGGATGGATGGAACACAGGGCAGAGAGGACACAGGAGGGGTGGGCTGCCTGGACAGGGGCAGGGCCTCTGCCGGACACTGGCCAGCCGTGCCCCGAGGGCAAGTGCAGAGGCCCTGGGGTGGGGGCAGTGGTGGGCAGCAGGGGACTAGACGGCTTAGCCGGAGGGTCTGCATTTGGTCTGTGTGATGGCAAGCTGGGACCTCGGGGGTGGAGGGAGGCAGGCAGCAGGGGCCAGAGGCAGGCAGCAGGGGCCAGAGGCACGCACCGAGTACTGGGCGGGGGGGCCCGCAGGCACGGAGAAGAGGAACTCTCTCCACAGCATGTAGGAGACCCCAGGGAGGCCTGGCCCTGGTGTGGATCCATTGGCACAGGCCCCAGGGTGGCAGGGGGTGTCCAGAGGCAGGCAGACGTTGGCTCGGGGGCACAGCAGCCCTTCTGGTGTGCACACAGGGGCCAGCTCAGTCCTGTTTTCCAGGGACCTACCCTGGGGCTCGCTGCTGTTTTCCGGGGCCCCTACAAGGAGAGGAAGGGTTCCGGGGGCCCCAGTGTGCTAACAGACCATGGGGACACCCTGCTAGGAGACGAGGTCTTGCCGGGCAGCGTTCCTGGCCCCCAGCGCGACCCCTCTCACGCTCCGACCCCGGCCCCAGCAAGCTCCCCTCCAGAGCCGTCCTTGGCGTGCCCGGCATGAACCGGCATCTCCAGGCCCCACTCTGTCCACCCTGAGGCTGGAGGCCAGCCCAGCGGGCAACAGACCGACAAGACGCGACAGGGCAGAGAGGCCACTCAGGCCCCCCAAGTCCCACTGCCAGGATGGGGCCCCACCTGCTCCGCGCCCCGCCCGGTACAGCTGCAGCCGCAATTGGGCGGGCCGGCCCAGCTCCTGCGTCCCGAACTCGGCAGTGGTGAGGAAGCCTTCGCGGCTCGGGCTCAGGCCAGGAAACGCCATCACCTGGCAGGGCAGGGGGCCGCTCAGCTCCGCAGGCCCTGGCCCTCAGCCTGGCCCTACCACAACACCCAAACACCCACCAGTCAGAGGGGAGAGCCCCCCAGTGGCCTCGTCTCACACAGCGGGAAACCACGTTGCTCAGGAGAAAAACATCAGGTCAAAACTGTCTCTGAGCAACAGGAATCCCACCTTCATTGGTAAAAAAAAACCCCAAAATTGAGAGAGAAGGCTCGGGAGATTGGAGGCTCTCCCAGGTGCCAACCAGGGTGCTCCTCTCCTCTGCCCTGCAGTCGGTTTTCTTAATTCTCCCCACTGGACACAGGATGTTAATAAGGCCCAAAAAAAGGCTTCACGGGGTTTTTGGTGGAGGGATTATCTTGTTTTTCAAACTGTTTATCACTTATTTGGCCACGCCCGGTCTCCGCTGCGCATGTGGGATCAATCCTCCTTGCGGCCTGTGGGACCTAGTTCCCCAGCCAGGGATCAAACTTGGTCCCGTGCATTGGGAGCGCGCAGTCCCAGCCACTGGACCCCCAGGGAAGTCCCAGTCTTCTTGCTTTTTAAAGGGACCAGGGGCAGCCAGGGCAAGAAGCCTGAAGGGCCCGCCTACCTCGACGAGCTCCTGGGGGGCCAGGAGGGCCTCCTGCTGTTCCAGGGGGCTCAAGGGCCCCTGAAGGTCCCCACTGGGTGCTCCCACGAGGAAGTTCTCTGCGTCCCACACAGGGCCTAGGATGCAAGTGTGCAATGAGATGCTGGGCCCAGGCAGGGAGAAGAGCGTTGGGGGCCCAGGGGTTGAGGGACCTGGGACTGAGCCACCTAGCAGCAGGCCCTGGCTCGCTCCACTGGCTACGGGCCCAGTCCAGGACAGAGGACACTCAGCAAACATGTGACAAACACTAAACCAGGTGCTAGGAGCAGCTGTGCTGGCCAGGTGGGGAGGACTCCCGGGTGGCCAGGGGACCCTGTGTGCCCGGTGGGGTGTTCCTGGCCAGGGCAGCAGGTGTTCCCACCCGCCCACCCTGGGCCCCGCGTACCTCCGGGCCGCAGCTCACAGACATAGCTGTGTGGCGCTGAGCACAGGTCTGTGTTGCACTGCCCGGCGGGCCCCAGGCGCACACAGCGCTCGGCCGTGGCGGGGTGCGGCTCCCCGGGCAGCCAGTTCTGGCAGCTCTCCAGGCTGAAGGCGCCGCCCTGGGGCACGGGGCCCGCTGCCGCCCCCTCCACAGCCGAGAAGCCGATCCACACGTCCAGGCTCCTGCGGCAGAGAGCAAAGGGCCGGCGCTTGGGGGCTCCCCGGGGACCAGCACCTGTCTCGCAGCTGCCCGTCAGGGGCTCCACCTCTACCCCCACTTCCAGACGGGGACACTGAGGCTCAGAGACCGGACCTGGCAAGCGGGACCCAGGCCAGCGCCCGCCCAGCCCCATCTCACGGTGCCGGGGTCCAGCTGAGACCCACACGGGACTCTGCCTCACTCTGGGCCCGGCCACAGGACCCACGTGTGTCCTGAGGAGAGGCTCCAGGTGGGGCCTGTGGGCACCAAAGTGAAAGTGAAGTCACTCAGTCGTGTCCGACTCTTTGCGACCCCATGGACTGTAGCCTACCAGGCTCCTCTGTCTATGGGATTTTCCAGGCAAGAATACTGGAGTGGATTGCCATTTCCTTCTCCAGGGAATCTTCTCGACTCAGGGATCGAACCCAGGTCTTTCGCATTGTAGACAGACGCTTTACTGTCTGAGCCACCAGGAAGTAGATACCCACATACCGGCCCCCAAATGGGCCAGCCCCACAGCTCTGCAGGCAGAGACCCTCCTGGAGGCAGGGCTTGGGGACAGGCGCTGGGGTCAGAGCTGGCCCCAGGGCTGTGTTTCTACCCAGGGACCCTGGGCAAGGGCTGTGACCTCTCTGGGCCTCGATCTCCCCTCAGGACACGGGACGTTCAAGGGGACCCAGAGTCGGTCACCCCCTTCCCACAGGGACCCAGGGGAGGAGGGGGCCAGCCTCCACCCCATCCCACCCCTGGCTACGGCAGGCGCTGAGGGCCACCCCTGGTGACCACTGCGGAGTAGAGTCCCCCACAGGCCTGGACAGCCAGAGTGCCCAAGAGGCTCCCGGTGACCACCCAGTAAGGTCACACTGGACCTGCCCTGCCCTCTGCAGGAGGGGCCCAGCTCAGACAGACAGGGAGGACATAGGGCCGGGTGGGGGGCAACTCCCACAGTGGGTACCCCTGTGGCCACAGCTGCATCAGGAGAGCTGACAGGAGCTGCTGCCCAGAGCCCACGGCCAGATGCAGCCCCTGCAGACGCCCTGCACCCGGGCAGGCACCTGGTGACACGGGAGACCAGGAAATGCTGCACGGCGGGGCTGTCCACCATGGCCAGGGCGGCCCCCGCCCAGGCCCGGCACTGCTCCTGCGCCTGCGCCCAGGACGCCTTCTCTGCTTGCAGGCGGTAGCAGTGCCCGTTGCCAGGGAAGATCTCCGTGTCCGAGGGGCAGAGCGGGTGCACCACTGGGGGGCAGAGGGCAGAAATGGGCATCGACGTCTGCCTGGCCCGGGCGGCCCGCCCACCTGACAAGGCCGGGGGGGCCCCCACCTCGGGCTGGCTCCTCGCCCAGGGCCACGATGCTGTAGGCGGCCTCCAGGCCAGAGCCGCCGCGGTTTCGGATGCCGAGCTGCAGTGTCTCGTCGCTGTGCACAGAGGCCACACAGACTAGCTCCAGAGCGGCGGGGGCTGCCTCCACCCGCACCTCCGCCCCCAGACGGGCAGAGCCCACCCCCAGGGCCAGCACGGCCGTCACAGGGTAGTGGCCGGGCAGCACGTAGCGGTGAGTGGCGTCCGGGCCCACGATGTCCACCTCTGGGGAGCCGTCGCCGAAGTCCCAACGCGTGGAGCTGACCGGCAGCGAGGCGGTGACGTGGAAGGCTGCGGGCTGGCCAGAGGCCAGGGGTCCTCGGGGCCCCAGCAGGGTGGCCCCCGGGGTGGCAGGGAAGACGTGCTGGAGAAGGCTGGGCCCCCGGCAGGCGGGGGCGGGGGGCAGGGAGGGGCCGGAACAGGAGGGCAGGCAGGCGGCAGAGGCATTGGGGGGCCGGGCCGCCCCACACAGGCACCGGCCCTGCTCTGAAACGGCCGCGAGGGCCTGGCCAGCCGCGAAGCAGAGGGGGCCGCAGGCGTCGTAGGCCAGTGGGCCCTCAGGGGCAACCGAAAAGGCCACCAGCGCCATGGCGCCCGAGCTGCCGTCAGGGACACAGGCGACATACTCCTCACCTGCAAGGGCGGGCAGGCCGGTCCCGAGGGTGCGTCCCTCACCCACCCCACCCCAGATCACATCACCTCCGACCCCATGATGGCTGCGGCGCACTCACCCCACCCCAGCTGGGCGCCTCTCCTCCCGCGCACACCGTCCCCTGGGCCGGAGGGCCCTCCCAACCCCTCCCCAGTCAATAACACCCCCACCCCGAGAGGGCCCGCAGGGGTCCCGCCTGGCACACTCACCACAGGCTCCGTCCAGCAGTGCTCCGCCGAGCAGCGGCTGGCCGGCCAGGGGCCCGGGCCCAGCGCACGTGGCCGCCTCGGGCCGCACCACGCGGACCCGCTGCCCTTCCGCCCAGCGCGGCAGCCAGGCCAGACTGCAGTCACACTCGAGCGGGTTCCCGCCCAGGTTTCTGCAGGGGATGGGGCAGGCTCAGCTGGCAGTGCCGGCCCCTGGGCCCAGCCGCCCACAGCCGCCAAAACCATCGATACTTACATTTCACTTAAATTAAATAAATTAGCAAATATTCCTTCTTCTAATGTAGAAATCTTGTTGTTGCTTATGTCCCTGTAAGAAAGGAGGGGTTCAACGTGGTTTGACGAGAGCCCCCTGAACCACCATGGGGACAGGCTGTCGCTGCCTGCAGCGTGGAAACCCGCAGCCACCCCTGGAGGACACTCACAGCTCTGTCAGCGCCGAGAGGTTCGCCAGGAGCCCGATATCCAGCTCCCGGAGCAGGTTGTGGGAGACGTCCCTGCAGAGTGTGGCAGACAGAGGTCAGCACGGGGCAGCCCAGATGCCCTCTGCCCGCGGCCACCCACCCCGAGCTCCGTTTGCCCAGGTCAGCACTGCTGCCCATCTGAGAAACCAAGGCAGGAGGAGATGGCCCCCAGCACTGCGTCTGTGCCCTCCCCCTGCCCCTCCTGCCCAGCAGGGTCAGATGCATCGTGGGGGGCAGGCTTCACCTCTCCACACAGGGTTCAGAACACACGAGGCACCCCAGGGGTCTCCAGGGCCGGGCACCCAGATGCTACAGCTGGGGGGTTGGGGGTGTCCTGAGACGCAGTGGGGCACAGACGAGACCAAGGGGGAGGGACCTGGTGGAGGACCCCGCAGTACAGCAACAGTGACAGCCTGTGTTAACCCTTCGGGGTCAGGGCACCACGTAGAGCTGGACTTCCATAAACCCAGGCACTCAAGGTCAACACAACCATGTCAGAGAACCAACCCCAGCGCAAGCACAGGAGAAGAATCAGGTTCTCAAAGCAGAAACTATCAGCAGAAGGAAAACCTCAAAAGCCAGAAGATACAACTGTGTAAAAACACGCAACATCCACACATTTTGGAAAGCAAACTATCAGCCGGGAAAAGCACTAGCGATGAAGACGACGGATTGCTGTTCAGTCGCTCGGTCGCGTCCGACTCTCTGTGACCCCATGGACTGCGGCACACCAGGCCTCCCTGTCCTTCACCATCTCCCGGAACTTGCTCAAACTCATGCGCATGGAGTGATGCCATAAAGGCTCATAATACTCTTTCCATATACGCCGTTAACAAACCATAAAGAAAGCAAGCTACTCCAGGAAAGAAAAATAAAAAAAGACCAGAGATGAGAATAGGACAAGAAATACAAACGTCACAGATATACAGGAAAACGCCCAGTCTCGTAACAACTGGAGAAACACCAAGAAAACAGCACAAGAGCCCTTCAACCTGCCATCACCTGCAGCGCTGGCGACACAGTGACACCATGACGACGTGACCCCAGCCCCTCGCGAGTCCTTCCAGGGACATGCTCTCCAGCCACCAATGCCACCTCCCCTCCCAGCCCGGAGGTGGAGACCGGTCACCTCACCAGTCCAGCTCCTGGGATGGGGATGCCGGACCAGCCTGACTCAGTGGCACCACAGTCTCCACACTAGCAAGGCCTGGGCCTCCTGCCCTTTGAGCCTCTGCCCGTCGGGTGTCACACTGGCCTTCTGATGTCCCTAGAATGCCGTTCACCAGCCCTGCCCTCCCAGTGATGAGCACCAGTCACACAGGCTCGTGCTTCCTCCAGGCCTGTCTCCAGGTCCTGCCAGCCCAGTGCCCCCCGGCCATAGCCCAGTCCAGCCCCCCAGCCCTGCTGTCCCAGCTCCCGTGGCAGCTGGGGGGTGTCCCGAGCCCAGCTCCATCGCCCCACCCAGCCCACGCACAGCGGAGCTTAGTAAGAGCTGGCTGGCATGGAGACAAGGCCCTCCTGGGAGTCGAGGCCCTGAATGCAGCCTGGACCCCAAGCACACGCCTTGGGCAGTGCTGGGGTACCTAGGCCACCCCTCACCCCCTGCTCACGACATCCAGAAACGAGACTCAGGAAGTGATCCCCACCCCAGTCCCTGACCGCTTCTCCTGGAGACTGGCTATCCAAGCAGGGCTTCGCGGCCACCTCTACCCAAAGACTGACTGTGCCCCAAGGGCTGGAAGTCGAGTCTCAGCTGGGCTGCTCACGTGATCCTGGCTCCCAACACGGCCTGGGGGGCTTCTGATCTTCAGGTTGCCAGCCGGCCTGCAGGTGACTGACGAAGGGAGCTTGGGCCAAAGGGGCTCCCGTTCCCCCTCAGGCCCCACCAAGGGGGTGAGGGAAGGTGGACTGGACGCACTCCGCTAACCCCTGGGAGCCAGGTCTCGCCCTAGGCATCATGGGGCAGCCATTGGGACACTGGGCGCTGAGTGGATGGCACATGGACATGATGTGCTCTGCCGACGCTGGCTGCAGCCTGCCTGGGAGGGGGGCGCAGGCCCCAGGGACAGGGCCACAGCAGTCTCCAGCCCACAGTTGCAGCCCACAGGAGGTGGGCAGGACCAAAGTCTCCACTGAATTGGGGGCGTCCTCGAGAGGGGCTGTGAGCAGAGAGCCTCAGGCACCGTCAAGAGGGCTGCATAACCGGGGGCTGGGTCCTCCAGGCAGCGGAACCCCTGAACCTGGACGGGGATCCCCGAGCTCAGGGCTGGGGATCCTGCTGGGATCAGACGGGGCGGAGGCTTCAGCCCGGAGGCCCAGCAGTCCCACCGAGGCTCTGCCAGCGGCCTGACCGCGCAGACCGGGGGGACGCTTGACTTGGCAAAGGTTCTGTCCTGGAGACAAGCTCAAATGGCAGCATAGGCCACCCAGGAACAGCACACGGCTGCATGCCCACCTAGAGACACAACGGGAGCTGATGGCCAGGGCGGCTCACAGGCCCCCGAAGCTGCGGCAGCAGGAGAGACGTGGTGCGAGGCGCTGCCACGCACATACAGCCCGGCTACAGTTGCCCAGGCCTGAAGGAGCTCCCGGCCTGCCCATCACCACGTTAAGCTGCTGAAGTTCGCGCCAAGCCTCCAACCTGTTGCTGAGGAGCGAGGTGGACGCCACTGCATGGTCACCGAACCCTGGATTCTTAATGGCGGGTGAAGATTCCACAGGCAGATTCTGACTTATCCTGTTGATCTGTCCCACAAAGCTACCAGGAGGAGTCCTGACACCCGGAGGATCGTCAGAGCACACCGGGCTCTCGCCGGACGGCCTAGAGAGGCTCCCCAGCAGTGCTGACACTGCTGATGGAAGCAGTGTCCATTATAAAAAGCTAGGGACAGTCGCATCTACTTTAAAAAACAGGGAGACACGGTGACTCCCACACCACTGCACACAAGCCGACCTAGGCTGCTGGGGCTCCTGGGCCATCCCCGGGGTGGAAAGGGACAAGCTGGGAGACCAGGGGACGTGGCCAGACCACACCCAATGTCAAGTTCAATGCCCTGGAGTGGTGGTGGGGGGGGGCAGGCCATGAGAAAGTTCAGCTAGACCCAAGCAGGGGCTTGTCGGGGGCTGAAGGGGGCACAGCTGTGGAGCCTGAGCCTCCAGGGTGGGGCTGCAGAAGCCTCAGCCCTGGGGCGTCAGAGGACCCAGAGATGGGCTCGAGGGGGTGTGCAGGCCTGAGGCCTCCCTGGGGGCACCAGAGACAGCGTCCCAACCAGGGCCTCAAGTGGAAGAGAAAGGAGGACAAGCCCTACAGTGTTTTTCCACATCCCACTTTCTGGAAAATCCATCATTAGTGGCAGCCCCTGGGAGCCATCTGTGGTTGGCTCCCGATCGCCGTGGTGCCAGAAAACCAGGGCAGGAGTGGTCAGGGCGACCCTGGCATCCCCGCCACTCGGCCGGCACCACCCACAGGATGCCACCCTGGCCCCACTGCCCCACGGCCCAGCTCAGTCCTCCACCCAGTCCCTCCCAGCTGCCCCCAGGAGGCTTCCCCAACCCCGGACCGAGGGGCAAGGCCACACCCTCCCTGCGCCAGGACTCCCCTGGGCCTGGCCAGGGCCCAGGTGCAGAAAAAGACCCTGCAGCTTGAAGGCAGGCCCAGGACAGAGCCGAGCTCACCACCATGGGCCAGAGCCGCCTGGGAGCGTGCGGAAGGGTAACGGGGTGAGCTGGTGGGGCTGGGCAGAGGGGACCCTGGAGGCGGACTCTGCTGGAGTCTCACAGCCCTGAACGACCTCTCCACATCTCCGTCTGCTTTTGTCGTCACCATTCTTGGGGAACGCCAAGGCTGCTGTGGGCCGGCCCCACCCCACTCCAGCCCTTCGGGTTTCCTCTGTGCCCTGCCCCCACTTGGGTACCCCATCTTACCAAGTCTGGGGTGGGGCACACGGCCAGCCCAGGGAGCCACCCACAGGAGCCCAGCAGGGCAGCTGTCCAAGCTCCACGGTGGGCGGCCGTTCGCCCGGGGAGGAGAGCACGCACTCGAGAGGGGCTGGGCCACACAGGGTCAACCCTCTGGGTCATCCGGACCTCCCAGGCCCAGGCCAGCAACTTCCGGGGACCCCAAGGCAGGAGGGGAAGGGGGGACCTGGGGCCCACACACCCGCACCAGCACGATGCGTCACCTCCCTGGGCACCAGGGACCAGGCCAGGGGGCTGGCCCCCGACTGCCCACAGCACTGGACTGAGATGAGGGTGTCCTCACACGTGCACCTCCCCTTCTGTTCCCTCTCCTCTTCATTTATGTGTGTATTTATTTGGCTGCATCAGACTCTCTGTGGCGGCATGTGGGCTCAGCTCCCTGACTGGGGATCAAACCTGCGTCCCCTGCACTGGAGGGAGGCTTCTTAACCACCATGCCGCTCCCTCTCCTGACCTGGGACAGGCAGGAGTGATGGGGAGGAAGACCCCTGTTCGACCTCCCAGCGCCCAGCAGTCACTGGAGAGCACCATCTGCCCTGCCCCCCACCCTGGGCCAGGCCCAACTCCCCTGTCAGACACCCAGCCTCCAGGGGGAGTGTGTCCTTCCTGACCGATCTCTCCTGCTACAGCAGGAGCTGGGAGTGTGGGATCCCTGCTTCCACCAGCCAGAGGGGTCTGGGGGAAGGCAGTGAGACCCCACCCTGTGGACGCCGGTGGCTCCATCTGCCCCCCACACCGCGCCCAGCCCCTGCCTGCAGCCTCAGGCCTTGCAGAGGGGAGAGGATGTCTCAGGGCCCAGGGGAGAGAAGGGGCGGGCTGAGGAGCAACGCTGAGAGAGAAGAGGTGTCCGAGGCAGAGCCCAAGGACAGGGTCCTTCTTGAGGCTGGGTGGCTCCAAGGGTGTCGCCTCCTGGAGCTGGGGACGTGGAGGGACCTGCCCTGCCGCCTCCAGCAGCCTCAGTTTCCCCCTCTGCCCAGGCGGGGGGTGGGGGGGGCGGGTGCCCACTCCCCAGTCTAGATACCAGGCGGGGTCTGGGGGCCAGCTGGAGCCCCTGAGGAAACATCTGTACATTCCAGACACATGTGGTCAGCAGTGGAGGCGGGCGCCAGGCCCCAGCCCACACCCCACCCCATGGCGCTGGCCGCCACGCTGGAAACAGGGCTGGGGAACGGGCTCTGGAGGGGCCGCCTGCACGTTACGTAACCGTGCGGCGGGGGCCAGCGGCCGCCTCCCCACCCCCACCCCCCGGAGGACAGGACACCCCCCCTCCCCACCGCCCTGTCCTCTCTGCGGCGGCCCCAGGGCTCTGGGGAAACAGGGACCCCCACCACGTCCCCTTGGGAGCCAGGCCCGGGCAGAAGAGGCAAGAGGCCGCAGGCTGGTCCTGGGCCCCTGGGACCCCTCAGGCCGGTGCAGACCCCACGTCCCCACTCGACGTGGCCCACTCAATGCGGCGGTAACGGCTCCCTTTGGCAGCGGGACTGGGTGGGTCAGTCTGAGTCTGGTAACCTTGCTCTGTCTTCATGCACTTCTATTTATGGTGAGCGAGGCTGGCTTCCGGGGCCGGAAATGATGTTTAAATTAATGAATTCAAGTTTTGGGGAGAGAGCTGATCTGAAGAAAAACACGCAGAGAGGGTGAGCAGCAGGCGAGAGGCCCGGGGGGCCTGGCTGGAGCCGCCCATCCCCATCTGGCTCCTCACGAGGGCCAGGAACCAGTGAGAGTGGGGTCTGGGCCTCTAACATGGGGAGAGGCCCGCAGAAGCCCCGGGCGCCCGTCTCGGGCGTCAGACAGGAAGGGCCTCGTCGCCAGGGCGCGTGGAGGGGCTCCCTGCAGGGCGTGGCCAGCCTGCGGCTCAGCTGTCAGCAGGACGAGACACAGGCGTCCGGTGCGGGGCTGCCGTCCCTGGGAAGCCCCTGGACCCACAGGCCACAATGGGGAAGGGAGCCCCGAGGAAGGGCCTTCCCAGGGCAGCCCACCCAGAGGCGGCCTCCGTCAGGGCGCTAACCAGGCCAGGATGGGGCGAGGGGCCGAGGAAGAGGAGCCCCCCCCTCAGCTGGGGACTGAGGGCCACTCTTCAGTCCCCAGGGTCGCCCCTGCTTGGCGGGGGGCAGGCACGTGGGTCCAGACGGTGGGCAATCCTGCCACCCAGTGGGCTCCAGGGCTTGGCTTGCGGGCATGGGGTCTGCAAGCCTGACCGGGCACTGGCAAGGCTGGCCTCCACTGCAGGGCACGGCCCTTTCCAGGGCGGCTCCACAGGACCCCAGGGGGCTTCAGGGCCCGAGGGCTCAGAGCCAGGGACATGTTCCGCCTGGCCTGGGCCTGTGGGTGCCTCAGGGGGAGAAGGCCCCGAAACACAGCCCCCCCACCCAGCCTGGGCACGGCCGGGCCCCTCGGCACAGATGGCTGCCAAGCCATGAGGAACGAGGTGTGCTGAGAAGAAAGGACGTGCGTGAGCTGCATTTTCCCGCTGGTCAGCCCAGCGCCGAGCCCGGGGACACTGCCACCCCAGACAGCGCGGCAGGAGCAGGATGTTTTCATTCCAGCGCTCAGCAGGCTGGGCCTGCTGGCACGGCAGAATGTTCCGGAAAGGAAAATGTGCGTCTCGTCCAAAATGGCCTCCTCACTTGAAACCAAACCCCAGCCGGGGCCCCCTCAGGAGCCAAGGTCCCCACACGCCCACCCACGGGCGGCACTGCCCACCCACGGGTGGCCAGCTGTCATAAGATGCCTCATACTTGCACCACGTTACACATCCACACGGGAAGGCATGGAACACACAAACACATAAAACTGAGATGAAAACGCTAGAGAAACACGCCTGGCATACATCCCACCAGCCGCCTGGCTTTGTAGTAAAGGCACCTCTGAGGCCAGACCAGAGGCAGGAAGGCCTCTGGACACGGGGCCTCCAGGACTGGGTGCTAAAGGGTGTGTAGGAGCCTGCCTGCCCAAGGCTCACTTGTGTGTCTGGTCTGAGCAGCACAGTCACACATGCGCCGGCAAGGGCGCCTCCCCTCAGGCCTTCTGTGTGCGCTGCAGCAGGGCAGGTCCTAGGGGCCCAACTCCTGGCCAGCACCTGGGGACTGGTGGTGGAGTCTGAGCTCATTCAGAAGGGCCTGGGGGCCACTCTGGCAGCAGCTACGGTTATGTGGTCACCATCAACCAAGTGCCATGGGGACACCGCACACCCTCACCTCTGAGGCCCACAACCACAACAGGCATATCCACTCATGGTGCCCAAATGCAGGGGAGGCAACTGAAACAGAGGCTGAGTGACTTGGGCAAGGTCACACAGGAAGCAGAGGGGCTGGGATGGGAACCAGGTCTGCCCCATGCTCCTCCCGGGGGGTCACAGGGAAGGCCCAGAGCAAGGACAGGCCAAGGGAATCCGGAGGAAGGAGCTTGGCCGGGCGGGCGGCCAAGGCTGAGTCAGAGCCCACCTGGTCCCCTCTGAACACATCCAGCCCCACTCAGGGACACCTTTGCCGCCACCTCGGTTACTGGCGCTGAACCCCAGGCCCTGAGTGCAGCTCCAGGGAGAGGCCCTGAGCGCACTGATGACCACCTCTCTGCCACAACCCACCAGCCAGGTGACCCCATGAAGCAACTCAACCTCTGGGAGCCTCAGTTTCCTGGTCTATAAAATGGAGCCAAGTGTGGTTCCCAGGCCACGGCACCACACCGCCAGACGGAGAGCTCAGCAGAGTCCTGCTTGCCGCAGCCGGGCAGGGAGACCAGGCGGCAGTGGGAGGGGGTGCGCAGCCCTGGATACTTTCTTCAAGGGTTTCTTTTTTAATCTGCAAACTATAAAGGTCACCGTTCCAGAGTATACAGTTCAGTGGTTTTCCGTATATTCTCAGGGCTGGGCAACCACCACCCCGAATTCCAGACCATTTCACCCCCTAGGGGGAAACCAGCGTGCTTGGCCACCACCCCCAACCCCAGACCCACCCCAGCTGTCTGCTTGCGCCTCCAAGGCCTTGCCCGTTCTGGACGTTTCACATCAGCACAATCACACAACACGTGGCTCTCTACATCTGAGTTCTGTCACAGAACACGTTTTCAAGGCTCACCCATGTTGCAGTATGCCTCAGTACCGCATTCTTTCCCGTAGCTGAACAGTATTGTACAGACAGGCCCCACTCTGTGCACATATCCATCTCCAATACGCACTGGGGTTGTTTCCACCTCTTAGATACTCTGAATAGTGCTGTTGTGGACATGTGTGTTCAAGTTTTTGTGTGGACGTAGATTTTGTTTCTCGGGTCTACACTAAGGGGCAGAACAGCCGGGCCCTCTGGTGACTCTACATTTACTTTTCGGAGGAGCTGCCGGACTGTCTTCCAGGCGTGCCGCATCCCCACCAGCCGCGGACGAGGATTCTCACCAACACCCAGTATCGTCTGTCTTTTGGGGACAGCCAGCCCAGCGGGTGTGAAATGGTATCTCCCTGGAGTTTCAAGTTGCATTTCCCTAAAAGCTAGACACAGCGTCTTTTCACGTGCTTATTGGTCATTTGTGTGTCTCCTTTGGAGATTGGTCTGCTCAGATCCTCTGCCCGCTTTTTATCATCGAGTCACAGAGTTTTTATGTATTCTAGCTGCAAGTCCTTCATCAGACAGATAACAGGACGCGTGTTCCCCGCCCTTCTCCAGGGCGGTGGCTGTCCTCACTGCTGCCGGGGCCTGCCTGTCTCCTGAGGGGCTAAGGGCACTGCTGTCCATCCCTTCAGGTCCCCGAGTGTCACAGCTGTAGCTGAAGCCTTCCCATTCACCTGCCCGCCATGCCAGGGGCCACATACAGGAGCGGTGTGTGCACAGCTCTGCCGTCCGGGTCTCACCAGGAAGTTCATGTGACATGTGTACCCGCAGTCTGCTTCTCCCAGCGCGGGTGGCTCAGGGACCCCAAGGGGGAGACCAGCTCGGCACGCAGGATGTCTCTGCACCCCAGCCCGTGCTCTTTCTAGAAGACGCCAATCAAGACGCTTCCCTCCTGGGTCCTTCAATGCTGCCCCCACTGCCCTCTCTCCAGAGGCCCCACCTCCCGCCCCTCCATCACCTGGAAGCTCTGAGACTCTGCCAGGCTGTCCGCTCTATGTGGGATGCTCTCTCCCGGCACTGGGTGACACCTCTGCATGAGCATTGAGTCTTGGCTTCAGTGTCATCTACGCTGGAGATCCCTCCAGGGGCCCCTCCAAAGCGGCCTCCTCTCTATCATTGGTGTTTTGGTTTTAACACTGGCTCCACTGTGATAACAGCCTCAGAGAGGTGGGTCTTGAAGACCCCAAGCACAGGACCAGGCACATGGCAGCCAGGCCCCCTCTCTCTTGGGAGGGCCCAGAGGCAGGACCCTCTGCTGCCCCACCAGCCCTCAAGGCAGCAGGCGCCACATGCATGGCTGCCTACATGGTACCTGGCTTTATACACAGGCCAGGCTCACGCCAAGCCTGGGGGTCCCCACCCCCACGCCCACCTTCCCTCACACCAGTGCAGCTCCCCAGGGGCTGCATCTCCCAGAGCCCCCCACACTCCCCTATCAGTTAGGGGGACATGTCAGGAAGGGCAAGGCCCTGGGTGCCCCCAGCCAATGGCAGACTCCAAGGCCCCAATATCCTAGTCAATGAACCAAACCCCTACTGAGTCCCTGCTCCGAGCCTGGTCCTAGACCCGACACCCATGAGACAGTACAAAGCCCACTTGGAGCCCCTGGCCATCACCTGAAAGGTGGCCGGCCAAAGTCAGCCACGCTGGACATGACGGACGGACGGCATCCGGGCAGTGCCGCCCCATCTAGAACTCTCTGCGCCAACCCGGCCAACACGGCAGCCACTGGTCCTGTGGCTCGAGCGTGGGAAATGTGGCTCCCCACCCGACACAGCTCTGGGCCCGACCAGCAGTATCCGGGAAGGACGCCAAGGGCAGAGGGACACACAGAGACACGACCCCGCACCAGGTGCCATGGGAGCCAGTCTCTTCAGCAAATCACACGAGAGGGAAGAGAGACGGAAGCAGAGCCTGCACAACCGCAGAGATTTAAAAGACATCAACTAGCTGCACTGCCACTGCGTGGACCTTATTTGGATCCTAATTTGTCCAGTGAAAACACTGAGACAACCACAAATTTGAACACACTGGACATGAAAGGGACCAGGGAACCGTGCACTGTTTCGGGTGTGATCGAGGGGGTCACCATACATTTCCAAATGCTAACAGATCAAAAGCAGGATGGCTGGAGTTTGCTTCCAAAAGGGTGGGGGTGAGGATGGAGCAGCAGGCCAGGCCACAGGGCAGTGGGTCTGTGAGGTTCATCACACTCTTCCGCCCACTTCTGTGTAAGTTCAAACTCTCCAGGATAAAAGCTTTAAAAACAGGAGTGCAACCACCTTTTACTGAGTGACATCATCCTGTTCAGGCTGCCACCTCCCAGCAGCAAGCATCATTTAACCCAAGGAGGCTGGGGTCTCAAAACCTTGGGCCATTCTGCAAGCCCTGAATTCCCCACCAGCCAGCCCTTGTCCCCCGCCCCCCCCCCCCCCCCCCCTGCCAAGTCAGGACACAGCTGTCCTGCAGCACCTCAGGCTGGCCAAGGAATCTCA
Source organism: Okapia johnstoni (assembly GCA_024291935.2). Lineage (NCBI taxonomy): Eukaryota > Metazoa > Chordata > Mammalia > Artiodactyla > Giraffidae > Okapia > Okapia johnstoni. Next base: position 2,388,049 of record JAGTYA010000028.1, on the reverse strand, counting down.
AATGGAGGGGTGGCTGCCCAACGCTGATGACAAAGACACTGGGCCCAAGTCCCCTAGGCTCAGGCTATGGGTGACACCCAGGGGCAGGCGGGTGACACCCAGAAGCCTCCCCCAGGGGGTTCCCTGGCTTCTCAGACCTCATTCCTGCGCCCTTAGAGAAGAGAAGGTTCACCTGCCTCCCTCTCGCTGACGGGGGGTGTGCAGGGTGGACAGGCAGGATGATGGCTGGGGCAGCCCACACAGAACAGATGGTGGTGCAGGGGGCTGGGTGGGGGCGGGCCTTAGCATCTGCAGTCAAGGGTCTGGCTTCCCATGGGTTCCTCGCACTCAGCCCTGCAAAAATGTCTGAGGCAGCTTCAGAGCGTCAACTGGAACATGAAGTCTCCTCGGTTCCCCTCCTCCCTCCTCCCAGGCTGCAGGGCCAGCAGCCCTGGAATCCTGCTGGCTCAGGCCAGGCCGCCAGCTCCCTGGACGTCCAGAGGCTAAGTGGACACACGCAAGGCTCAGGCTCCACTGCTGTGCCCAGGAGCCTGCTCCCTGCTGCAGGCCCCTGGCCAACCTACCAGTACCACTTATTTCCTGGACAGCTCCTGGAGGCCAGCCTGCTGCCAGGTGATGAGGTAGCAGAAATAACCAGCAGGACCTGGGGCCTGACCCCCAGCAGCTCTCAGCCCACCAGAGATGGAGGCAACCTTGCTCACAGCATCCAGAAACAAGGGCCGGGGGTGGATCCAAAACAATTACGTGGGCACTGGCCACAGACAGGAAGCCCATCTCCGTGGAGACAGCCGTGAGGGGAAACACTTCAGCTGTCAGGGAGCAAGGGCAGCGTGGCCCCAAGGCTCCCAGCCGCTGCCCCTGGAGAACCAGCTCCCCCACAACACCCAGCAGAGCCCCAAGGAGGAACCCTCCAGGAGAAGCACCCATCCCTGCCGTGCCCTCAACACAGACCACGAGGGTCCCCGTAATAAAAGGCAACCACACGCTGGAGTTGCCCAGGGACTGTTACAAAACCAAATCCAAGCTTTAATAAGCCTGGGGATGTTGAATGCCCCCCAAGGGATTCCAGTGTGCAGCCAGGAAGCCGTGGAGTCCTGGCTGAGGTGTCTGGAAACACCCAGACTGGGCAGTAAGGATGTGTATCACAGGCCAGGAGACTGCCCCCAGCTCTGGGGTCAACTGTCTGAAAATCTCAGTTCCCCGCACCCTTTTCAATCCGACGCTGCCTCTGCCAGGCATCAGCTGTTACTGGTCACTTGTGCTCGGACAAAGCATCACCATCACCTCCGGCCTGTATTCTCATCTGTACAATGGGCATCTTTGCTGTACCTCACCTCAGAGGGTCAGGCTGAGGGTTAAGCGTGACAATTCACTACCACACCTTGGCACTGGCCCAGGCTGGAAGTGAGCTCTCGATAAAGACTGCGTGTTATTATTTCCTCCAAAATGCAAATCTGAGAGTGATTTTTCAGCGTTTTAAACTCCTCCACGGCAATCACAGTCACCCACTGTTCCGAGGATAACATCAGAGCGCTAAACAGGACAAATGAGGCCCGCGAGGACCCTAACCCACCTCCCATCCTGCCCTCAGTTCCCCAACAGCTGCCACAATGGGGGTGTACCCTACACCTGCGCTCGACCCAGTCCAGCCCCTCGGTCTTCCCCTTCCACTTCAAGCATCAGGCCAATTCTTAGCATCCATCAGAGCTCTCTACAGCCCGGCCCAGCTTCCTCCTCCTGGGCTCCCATGTGCTGGGTATCGCCCCAGGCCAAGTCGCATCCTATTAGTCTCTAATTAGCGTTGAAGTGTTTTGCGGGAGACCGCCCCGCCCCGCCCCGGGCAGAGCCCACGGGCCCCAGTCCGCAGGCGTTCGCGGGGCCCCGCCTGGCGCGCGGTCTCCGGCTGCACAGAATCCAGGATTTTCCCATTTCCCTCTGGCTGAGGCCAGGCGGGCTGAGAGCCGGCCGCGGGCCCAGGTTTTCCTTATTTAGTCGGGCAGCCCTCACTACGCTGGAGCCTCGCCCTGGGAGAGGCCTGGCCCGCACCCCGTTTCCCCCCTTCTAGAGGCCGGGGACGCGCTCACGCCCTGAGAGGCCCGCCAGGCCTGCGGCCTGCCCGGCCGCCTCTCCCCGGAGGGTGCAGGCGCCCCTCGCCCCGGCGGGCAGCCGGGCGCCATGGCAACCACCGGGCCCGCGTGGCGGGCGCGCGTTACTCACAGCGCGGTGGCGTCCGCGGGGGATGCGCAGCGCGGGCCCGAGCGTCCGCAGCCCATGGCCCGAGCAGTTGACGAGGCAGGCGGCGCCGGGCGCTGGGCCGCAGAGGCAGGGGGGCGCGCACGGCCCGCAGCCGCGCCCGGGGACCCCCGCCAGCGCCCCGAGCCACAGGCCCAGGCCCAAGGCGAGCGCCAGGCGGGCGGGCGCGGCGGGCGGCATCGTCAGGGCAGCGCAAGCATGGCCCCGGCCCGCTCCCGAGGGCCCGAGCGCCCCCGGTCCCGGCGGCCGCGGCTCAGGCGGGGCCCCCCCGCACGGCATGACTCGCAGCGGGGCTGTATCCGGCGGCGGTCGCGGCCTGTCTCTGCCTGCGCGACAGCCTCTCGGCGCTCCAGCTCGCCCGCGGGGGTGCAGTGCGGCCCGGCCGCCGACTCTCCTCCTCCCGGCGCGGCGCGGGGCGGGGCGCCCTCTGACCACGCCCCCGCGCCGCCGAGTCGGGCGCGGCGCGGGGAGGGCGCTGGGGCGGGGCGTCCGGAGGACCCGCCCATCGCTCGCGGGGTAGCGGGCGGTGGGCGGTGCTAGGTGGGTGTGGCGTGTTGAGCTCCGCCCCCCGCTCCAGGCCGTAGGCCCGGCCCCCGGCTCTGCTCCCCAAGGAACGCCGGCCGCTGCTCTGGGCTCTCGGGTCTCCTCGCCGCATGAGCCTCCCAGCCCTCAGCGCTCGAGAGCAGTCACAGCAGCACTGAAAACACCAGCCGGCACCTCCGAGGTCTGGCTATGCGCGCTCTTCCGCTCCCAGCGCCTCTGCCCCCCTCCACCACTGCGGTTTCCCGAGTGTTTGGCACACAGTAGGCACTCAATAAATGCGCATCACTTTTCGGTCTGTGACTCTGCCAAGGGAGCTTCTGTTCCTCTCTGTGCTCAGGACATAATTATGAAACTAACGCACGTGGTGGGATGAATCCAAACCGAACAACGTGGATGAATCCTGAAAATATGTTAGAAGCCAGACACAAAGAACAACATATTATACGATTCCATTTATTTTTAAGTGTCCAAAATAGGCAAATCCATAAAGACAAGAAGTAGATTAGTGGCTCCCCGGGCTGGAGGGAGGGGAAATGGGGAGTGACTGCTAATGACTATGGGGTTCCTTTTGGAGATGATAAGAGATTCTGGAGTTAGATAGTGATGATGGTTGCAGAGCCTTGCAAATATGCAAAAATCACTGAACTGTGCTCTTAAAAGGGTGAATTTTATGATATGTGAATCAACTTTTAAAATAAGGAAAAAATAATAAAAGTGTTGGACCATTCGGTCATGAGTGGATACCTGACCCAAGCTGGTCAATTGAGTCCGTCCACCAGAGCCTGGACAGAGTAGACACAAGGAGGGGGTCCCCAGACTGCCCTGTCCCACTTAAGCCCCTGTCCCACTGTTCCAGCGACTTGGTGTCAGGCTGTGTCTGAAGACTTCCCAGCTCCCTCCATGTGCTCCATCTTAAGCTAGCTGGCAGCCTCAACTGAATCCACAGGTGTTGTACCCAGGTCCTGAGGCCACTTTCTGGGGAAGTCCTGGTAGGACCACCGTGTGGGCACACTGAAGCTCAGGCCATGGCATAGCAAACCTGTTTTAGGACTGGGAGAGGGTCACACCCAGGTCGGCACCAGCTCCCAGGAAAGACCCAAGGAAGAACAGGTTCCCGGCTCAGGCCCCAGCAGAAGACGAGCGGGGCACAGCCTGCCAGCCTCACAGGCCAACGACCCAGGAGCAAGCAGAGGCTCTTGGGGGTAGGGGAAGCAGATGGTCCTGCCCCTGCAGCAGGGGTCCGTTCTGAAGACTCAATTCTCACAACCCACTTTGTCCCCAAATCAGTACCTTAGAGCAGTGTGGGGGAGGGGCTTAAGTTAGACCCAAGGAGGAACTTCCGTCCTAACAGGGAGGGATCGTGAAGCCTGCAGACCCCTTGGGTCTTGGGGCCCTTATGACATAGAGTCACAGAGGGAGTGCTTGAGGACCTGCCTTGGAAACACTGGCATGGAGGCTGAGCCACAGTGGACTCGATGGGACAAAGCGAGAGGAGGGGGAGGAGAAGGAGGAGGCTCAGATGGTGCCCTGCCTGGGGGCTGGGTGTCAGAATGGGTGGAGAGACTGTTGGCTGGGGGCCAGGGTTGGGCTGGGGGGGGGGGGGGCGTGGGAGGATGTCCCAGGGAGGAGAGATGTGGGGGGAAAGGTGAGGAGGGGCTTCTGGACAGATGGGGCTGGGCCCAGCCACTGGAGAAGGTGTCCCGAGTGCAGCTGGAGGTGGGATGTGAAGCTGGAAGAGGGGTAGTGAGCACACCTGGGGCAGTTGGGAGAATCCAGAGGCAGAGAACCACAGCCTGGAGTTGGGGAGGGGGGAATCCTTGGGGGGAGTCTAAATGAGAGAGCCAGAGAAGCAGAAGGAAACTGAGGCCCCGTGTGAGGAAGCTGGGGGAGGAGCTCCAGGGGAGAAGCCCACAGGGGCTTGTGCTGCAGAAACAGAGCAGGCCTGGGCAGGTGCAACTGTCAGTCCCTCCCTGTTCCCCCTGCACCTCCTCGTGGGGCTTCCAGAACCCTCTACAGCCTCCCACCTCCTGGCCTTGCCCCATGTTCTTCCCTTGGCTTGGAATGCTTTTGTGTCCCACCCCTTTGCAGACTCAGTGGAGGTGACTCCTCCTCCAGGAAGCCTCCCCAGCCCCCATCTCATGCTCATTCACATCACACAGCCATCTGGGGACACAAGCACCTGTCCCCCAGCTTATCCTACCGGACAGCCCTCCCCAGAGTCACTCGATGCCTCCTCCACCCTGCTGTGTTGCTGCAGGAAACTGAAGGCTCTGTGTTCACTGTGACCCTTGCTGAGTCACACTGAGTGGAGGGGACGGCAGAAAGGCAGATGCATGATGGTAGCAAGTGAGGGGGTGTAGACATGGCTTGTTTCCCTGTTTCTAGAAGCTTAGATATGAAAGGAAAAGGAGGCAAGGGACAAGAGAAGGACACAGAGTGAGAGCCAAGGTTTTCTCTTAATACGGGAGAGACCAATTTCCAGGCTAAGGGGAGAGTGCCAACAGAGAGGGAGAAGCGGACCGCAGAGGAGAATGTGTGTGCAGGGAGTGAAAGGATTAGTGACGAGAACTTCCTGAGAGATTGGAGGGAGGAAACCCACATCTTTCAACTCCCCACCCACTCAGTGACGGCCTTATTCCATCCACTCTTCGGGACTCTAGGAGGTGTGTTCTATTACTATTCCTTTTATTAAAGGGAGTAACTAATACACAGAGAGTTTAAGAAATTTGCCCAGTCACACAGCAGGTAAGTGGAAGGACTGAGAGTACTTTTCAAACCCCGTTTTTTTAATTCCAGTCAAATGACCAACTGTTAAGATTCAAGGACTCAAGATGAGGGAAGATACACCTGTAAGAAAGAGTGATGCAAAATAAGCAAAACAGATTAACCAAGTCTAAAGGACTGCTTGAATGTCGCTATGGAATATATGCAATTGATTGAAAAGTATTTCTGAAATAGAAAAATATGTGTGTATATGTGTGTGTGTGTGTGTGTGTGTGTGTGTGAGTCAGTCTCTCAGTTGTGTCTGACTCTTTGTGACCCCATGGACAGTAGATGGCCAGCCTCCTCTGTCCATGGAATTCTCCAGGCAGGAATACTGGAGTGGGTTGCCATTTCCTTCTCCAGGGGATCTTCCCGACCCAGGGATAGAACCCAGGTCTCCCGCATTGAGGGGGATTCTTTACCGTCTGAGCCACCAGGGAAGCCCATACATATATAGGGTTTTTGCCACAGGGCATGTGGTATTTTAGTTCCCTGACCAGGGATCGAACTTGCAACCCCTGCATTAGAAGCAGGGAGTCCTTATTTAAAATCTATTTATTCAGGCTGGGCTGGGTCTTACTTGTAGCTTACAGGATCTTCACTGCAGCATGTGGACTTTTTAGTGGCCGCATGCATGTGGGATCAAGTGTCCTGACCAGGGATCCCCTGCATTGGAAGAGCAGAGTCTTAACTGCTAGATTACCAGGGAAGTCCCCTGGAAAGACATATGTATAAAGAAGAAAATTAATTATCTGGAAATGAAATTCTACACTATTTCAACAAACCACTTGGTGAGTCAGAGGAAATAAAATGTGCCAAAGATCCTCCCTGATTGAGGGAGGGGGACATTGGAGAAACGTTTGTTTATAAGAATTAATTAATTATGGCTGCATTACGTCTTCATTGCAGCAAGCAAACTTTCTCTAGTTGCTGCGAACGGGGACTACTCTTTGTTGTGGTACACCAGCTTATTGTGGTGGTTTCTCTTGTGGAGCACAGGCTCTGGGTATTCAGGCTTCAGTAGCTGTGGCCCATGGGCTTAGTTGCTCCACGGCATGTGGAATATTCCTGGACCAGGGATCAAACCCCTGTCCCCTGCATTAGCAGGTGAATTCCTATCCACTGTGCCATCAGGAAACTCCAAGAAATGTTTAATTCTTGATAAAATATAGATTTCAATGCTTTTTATTAATACTTAATGATAACTATTAGTTTAAAATAAAGGGGGAAACTAGAGGTGAGGGGAAAGAAACAAGAAAACCTGATTGGCCAAGGAAGGAAAGAATTAAAAAAGGAAACAGTAGATCAGTGTATTAACCAGAACATAAAATAAGACCAAGCCTGTGAGGGATCACTATAAATATAAATGAGTTAAATTCCCTTGATAAAGAGCAAAGATTTTCATAATAAGACACACTAAATCCAGGTAAATGTTGTTTACAGAGACACAGCTAAGACAAACAACCTAGAAGGCTGAGAGTAAAGAAATAGAAAAATGAAGACACAAAGAGGATGGAGTGGCAGTATTAATACCAGGAAAATAAAACCTAAAGCGAAAGATAGTAAATGGGAAATGAGTCCATTTTTTTTTTGCACTAATTAAAAATACAATCTGTGTAGAACATATAATGAACCATTGTGTTCTCAGAAAAAGAACATCAGCAAACACAGCTACACTTAAAAATTCACAAAATCATTGTGGAAGACTTTTTTACACCTTCCTTTGAACTGTACAAATCAAGTGAACAATTTTTTTTTTAATTCAGTAACGATATGGAGAGTTTGAACCACACAGTTAATAAGTTCTAGTTTATGTAACAGTACTTTGCCAAGTATCTGGAAGATTACGCAATTAAGTGACCTTAGGAAACACTGCCCCCTAGAGGTGCTCTGGGTCCCTTCCTCTGCTAACCGCATCATGAGTCTAGCTCACAGCTGGGGCTTCCCCAAACCCACCTTAACCCAGGGATGCTCACCGGGGTAAAAGCCTGAAGAGCCATTCGCTGAGGGTCTGGGACAAGGATGGACATCCTGATGACTCAGGTAACTGAAAGGTAAATGTGGAAGTGGTGGATATCTCTATTATCTTAATTGCAGTGATGGTTTCATGGGTGTACACTTATGTCAAAACTAATCAAATTGCACACTTTAAAACTGTGCGGTTATTGGATGTGTTAGACATTCATAAAGTTGTTTCTTACATATTTAAACACTCACAGTGACAAAAAGCAGGTCAGTGGTAGCCAGGAGCTAGGGGTGGAAGGAGGGAATTACTGCAAAGGGACATGAGGAAATTTTGGAGGTGACAAAAATGTTTTATATCATGAGTATGGTGATGCTTAAATAATGATATTTGTCAAAACTCACCGAACTGTTTAGTTCAGATTGGTGAATGTTGGTATACAAAAGGGCTTCTCTGGTGGCTCAGTGGTAGAGAATCCACCTGCCAATGTAGGAGACATGGGTTCAATCCCTGGGTCAGGAAGATCCCCCAGAGAAGAAAATGGCAACCCACACTTGTATTCTTGTCTGGGAAAAGCCCATGGACAGAGGAACTTGGTGGGCTACAGTCCAACGCAGGGGACACAGGTCCCATCTCTGGTGCACCACAGCTGTTAAGCCCCTTTGCCTAGAGCCCGTGCTCCACAAGGGAAGCCACTGCAAAGAGAGGCCCATGCACCTCAACAACCCCGCTTGCCACAACTAGAGAAAACCCTTGTGCAGCAATAAAGAAGTAAAATAAAAGAAAGTAGAATTGATTAATAAAATCAAGAGCCATTTTTAATAAGCACGGCTATTAAGTTTCTTTTTTAAACCTCTTGGCAAGTATAGCTGAAAGAGAGATGAAAATAAAATACAGCACATTAAGATTAAGAATGAAGATTTATTCACAGAAATAAAGAGTGAAAAATTATGAGATTATGTGCAATTTTTTAATCTAAAAATGGTTTGTGTAAAAACATGTTGAAATAATGAAACTATAAAAACTGACTCAAGAAAAAGTAGAAAACTAACATCCAAGGAAGAAATTGAAAATATATCAGAGCCTTGCCACAAAAAGACACTTAGATCTTTCCTTTTTTCTTAATTAAAAAAAACATTTTTTGGCCATACCATGCAGCCTGTGGGATCTTAGTTCCCGGATGGAACTCCTACACAGGGGAGTCCCTAGTCCAACTCTTTTAATGGGAAAATCCTATCAAATGTGGAAAGATCAGATAGCTGTGATTTTATTTATACTCTTAGAGAACAAGGATCACATCTCAATGTACTTTATGCATGCTTATGCATAAATATGCAATATACTTAGTAAACATAATTTGGATACCTAAAAAAATGGGGACAAAGATAAGATAGAAAAAGAAATCCACAATCCAGTGACTTTTTTTAGATTTGCTCAGTCACAGAAACCTTGTTTCAAAGTCCCAAAAGAAAAACTTGAATGGCCCTCTTTCAGCTGAATGAAGGATCCCAAAGGCATCAAGGTCCTAATCCCCAGAGGGTGTGAACACTACTTCATATGACAAAAGTTAACGCAGATGTGACTAAATGAATGGTCAAGATGGGGAATGACCTTGGACTATCCAGGCAGACCTTAAATGTGTTGTAATCACAAACGTCCTTATAAGAAGTTTTGATGGCAGAAGAGAAGGCCAGGTGCCTATGGAGGTTGAAACTGGAGTGATGTGGCCACAAGCAAAGAAAAGCTGGAGACCACCAGAAGGTGAAGAGTCAGGGACTCTGCCCTGGAGCCCCCAGGAGGAACCTGCCTTGCTGACACACCTTGACTTCAGTCCCATGAGGCTCATCTCACACTTCTGGTCTCCGAAGCGCAGGATGGCCAAGTTGAATTGCTTTGTGCTGCTGTGTCTGTGGAAATTTGTTACAGCAGCTGTAAGGAACTCACCTAGGAGCCGTTACCAAAGCTACAGTGGTTACCCCTGAAGGACATGATCTGGGGGGAGCGAAGAGACATTTTTAGGGGGGCTGTGCTGGGTCTTCATTATAGCACATGGGTTTAGTTGCCCCGAGGCATGTGGGATCTTACTTCCACCACCAGGAATAAACCCAAGTCCCCTGCATTGGAAGGCAGATTCTTAACCATTGGCCCACTAGGGAAGTCCCAAAACAAGGACTTTAATTCTTGCCTTTCCCTTTTGTGCAGCCTACGTGCCTGCAAAACTCGTATGTATATTATTTTTATAATTAAGAAAAAAAAAAAGAGATGAGGCAAGTGAATAGCTTGGCCCACTCCAGGGGCAGCCAGCTGCAGACTTCAGTGGTTGTCATGGTTACACGGGGTTCATTTTATTCCTTCCCACCGACACAGAGGCCTCCCCTGCCAGGAGGCCACGTGTGGCACGCGGGAGCTGTGAGGTCTTGTCCCCCTGGGGCTTCAGTGCAGGGGCTGGATCAGAGCGAGGCCTCCCCCACACTCTTCACACTGCGACTGGCACACTTCTTGTCTCGAGGCTGCCAAGAGCAGACAGATGCCAGTTCCTGAGCGGCGGTGGGAAGCAAGGACAGGGGGCGGGCCTCACAGCCACACCTGCAAGGGAACAGCACTGTGTTCCACAACCCACCCCCCACTGTGCCAGTCAGTCCTTTTTCTCATAGGCGGGGATGGACATGCACTCCTTCTACCCGCTGGGCCTCAGGGGGCATGCGGGGCACACGGAGTGTTCCCTTGGCACGGTTGCTGAGTATGGCCCCTGAGCTCCAGGGCCTTGGGGGCGGTGGGGGGTCGGGAGGGCTCTGCTGAAAACAGCCGCTTCCTCAGGTGACTCCTCAGTCACACCTGCACTGTCGCAGCTCCTCTCTGATGTCTCCATGGCAACATTCACGCAGATCTCATGCAACATAAGGTGTTTGAGCTGGAAGGGGCCTCGGAGATCAGTTCCTCCCACCCCCTCATCTCACAGAGAGGAGAGAAGGCTCAGACAGTGTGAGCCCCATACCTGGGAGGGTCAGTGGGTGCTACACGCCCAGTGGGGCCCCTGCCTTCGGGCACCACTCCCAGCCAGGGTCCCTCTCCCTGAGATTGCAGACCGCTGAATTCTGCAGGACTGGCTTCTTGGGAGGTGTTCTGAGGGCACAAGTTTTGGGGGCTCTGCCCCTCCCCTCTGGCTAAAGGAGCCTGAAGTCCAGCCTCACTCTGTTCTGCTCAGTCCTGGGCTGACCCTCCAATGTGTGGTGAGGACAGGCAGGACGAACACTGTCCTCAGGAACCTCACTGACTGATGTGGGGGCAGCACAGTCCCCAGGAACCACTGGAGAGCAAACGTGAGTGTCCATGTGCCTATACAAGACTGGGGGTGGGAGGAGCCCAGGAAGTCTGCCCAGAGGAGGAGGATCCAAGCAGAGCCTGGAAGGAAGGCCAGGGAGGACTCTTATTCCTGCCTGAGGTTGCCTGGCTTGAGGGCCACACCCTATGGCTGAACGGCGAAGCTGGAGTGCTTGGAAAATCGGGAACCAGAGAGAGACTGACCGAGGCCATAGATTCCAGTTGGTTCTCATGGCTGCGGAGTCACAGCACACACCACTCTAGGACTAGGGGGTCAGACACGTGTACAGACAAGTCTTGCTGGGTGCCCGTGTCCAGGGCTGTGTGACAGACATCTCCACATGCTCAGCATCTGCAGTGTGGGTGCTCACCTCCTCTTCCTGGGACCTGCCAGGGTGTCTTCTTCGCTCACAAGGCTGGCAAGTGAGGTCCTCTCCACCTGGGCTTCTCCACCAGGCCACCCAAGCTTTCTCATGGTGTGGCAGCTGGGTCCCAAGAATGAGTGTTCGAGGAGCCAGGAAAGGAGAGCTGCCAGCCTGGAGGGTATGGTCCAGAAACAGGTGCAGGGTCACTTGCATTGGTCCACAGCAGTCACAGACAGCCGCCATAGACCCTCCCCTCACTGGGAAGAGCAGCAAAGCACCTGTCATCTTGAATCCAGCCGTGCACCCTTCAGGGTCTCGGATTCTTTCTTGCCTCACCTCCAGGCCTGCAGATTCCGGTTCCCCTCTGTCCTCATTACCCCTCGGGCTCCTGCAATCCCCTCAAACTCACCTCCCTGTCCACATGCTGCACCACCCAGCTCCTCCTGGCCATACCCAGGAGCCAGGAGCAGCACGTTTCAGTTCAGTTCAGTTCAGTTCAGTTGCTCAGTCGTGTCCAACTCTTTGTGATCTCATGAACCGCAGCACGCCAGGCCTCCCTATCCATTACCAACTCCCAGAGTTTACCCAAACTCATGTCCATCGAGTCGGTGATGCCATCCAGCCATCTCATTCTCTGTCGTCCCCTTCTCCTCCTGCGCCTAATCCTTCCCAGCATCAGGGTCTTTTCCAGTGAGTCAACTCTTCGTATGAAGTGGCCAAAGTATTGGAGTTTCAGTTTCAACATCAGTCCTTTCAATCAACACCCAGGATTGATCTCCTTTAAGATGGACTGGTTGGATCTCCTTGCAGTCCAAGGGACTCTCAAGAGTCTTCTCCAACACCACAGTTCAAAAGCATCAGTTCTTCGGTGCTCAGCTTTCTTCACCGTCCAACTCTCACATCCATACATGACTACTGGAAAAACCATAGACTTGACTAGACGGACCTTTGTTGGCAAAGTAATGTCTCTGCTTTTTAATATGCTATCTAGGCTGGTCATAACTTTCCTTCCAAGGAGTAAGCGTCTTTTAATTTCATGGCTGCAATCACCATCTGCAATGATTTTGGAGCCCCCAAAAATAAAGTCAGCCACTGTTTCCCCATCTATTTCCCATGAAGTGATGGGACCAGATACCATGACCTTAGTTTTCTGAATGGTGAGCTTTAAGCCAACTTTTTCACTCTCCTCTTTCACTTTCATCAAGAGGCTCTGTAGTTCCTCTTCACTTTCTGCCATAAAGGTGGTGTCATCTGCATATCTGAGGTTATTGATATTTCTCCCAGCAATCTTGATTCCAGCTTGTGCTTCTTCCAGCCCAGTGTTTCTCATGATGTACTCTGCATATAAGTTAAATAAGCAGGGTGACAATATACAGCCTTGACACACTCCTTTTCCTATTTGGAACCAGTCTGCTGTTCCATGTCCAGTTCTAACTGTTGCTTCCTGACCTGCATATAGGTTTCTCAAGAGGCAGATCAGATGGTCTGGTATTCCCATCTCTTTCAGAATTTTCCACAGTTTATTGTGATCCACACACTCAAAGGCTTTGGCATAGTCAATAAAGCAGAAATAGATGTTTTTCTGGAACTCTCTTGATTTTTTGATGATCCAGCGGATGTTGGCAATTTGGTCTCTGGTTCCTCTGCCTTTTCTAAATCCAGCTTGAACATCTGGAAGTTCACGGTTCACATATGGCCGAAGCCTGGCTTGGGGAATTTTAAGCATTACTTTACTAGCGTGCGAGATGAGCGCAATTGTGTGGTAGTTTGAGCATTCTTTGGCATTGTCTTTCTTTGGGATTGGAATGAAAAGTGACCTTTTCCAGTCCTGTGGCCACTGCTGAGTTTTCCAAATTTGCTGGCATATTGAGTGCAGCACTTTCACAGCATCATCTTTGAGGATTTGAAATAGCTCAACTGGAATTCCATCACCTCCACTAGCTTTGTTCATAGTGATGCTTTCTAAGGCCCACTTGACTTCACATTCCAGGATGTCTTGCTCTAGGTGAGTGATCACACCATCGTGATTATCTGGGGCGTGAAGATCTTTTTTGTACAGTTCTTCTGTGTATTCTTGCCATCTTTTCTTAATATCTTCTGCTTCTGTTAGGTCCATACCATTTCTGTCCTTTATCGAGCCCATCTTTACATGAAATGTTCCCTTGGTATCTCTAATTTTCTTGAAGAGATCTCTAGTCTTTTCCATTCTGTTGTTTTCCTCTATTTCTTTGCATTGATCGCTGAGGAAGGCTTTCTTATCTCTCCTTGCTATTCTTTGGAACTCTGCATTCAAATGGGAATATCTTTCCTTTCCTCCTTTGCTTTTCACTTCTCTTCTTTTCACAGCTATTTGTAAGGCCTCCTCAGACAGCTGTTTTGCTTTTTTGCATTTCTTTTCCATGGGGATGGTCTAGATTCCTGCCTCCTGTACAATGTCATAAACCTCCGTCCATAGTTCATCAGGCACTCTGTCTATCAGTTCTAGTCCCTTAAATCTATCTCTCACTTCCACTGTATAATCATAAGGGATTTGATTTAGGTCATACCTGAATGGTCTAGTGGTTTTCCCCACTTTCTTCAATTTAAGTTTGAATAGCAGCACCCTCTCTCTGTTGCTCTCCTCAGAAACCACACTTCTCACCAGACAACTTCCAAGCTCCTAGGAAAAACATTTAAACTCACCTTCCAATCTAGCCCCCTCCTTTGTCACCAATCGAATCACCTCACATTTCTTCCAAGCAATTGGACCACACTTTGGCCTCTTCTGCTCAAAGTGGCTCCTGGCTCTCTGAATCTACACATACTCACTCCCTCCACCTGGCAAGTTTCTCTGTCTCCACTCGTGTTGCACACCTGCTCAATCTTCAAAGCCCGGTGCAAATGCCCCACCTCCACAAGGTCTTGCTCTCACTACTCAACACACTAGACTTATTCTTCTTGCCTGTGGAGGCATGTTCTCCCTCAAATTCGTGTTGGCAACAACATGTCCTCTTGAAGTGGGGCCCACATTTTTAGCTCATACTTCTTTCGCCAATTTAATAACTGTTTATCGAGGCCTGGAGCCGGCTGCCAGGGATATGACAGTGACCAAGACAAGCTGCTTCCTGTGCCCAGAGAGCTTACATCCCAGAGGGTGAAACAGATGGCAAACAGGGGAACCAAAAGACACGATGATCAAAGATTAGGAGAACTGCAGGAAGGCAGGGAAGGCAGAGGGGGCCTGCAAGCCAGGGATTCAGAATTCCCTCTTTCCAAGAGAAACCAGAGACCTGAATTTTCACATACTCTCCCAATTTTAAAGGTTGCCAGGTCAAGTCTTTCTCCACTACTTTCAGTCCCCTCCACTCCTGGCTTCCCACTTTCTGGATTGCCAGCCTTCTCCTCTTTTCCTGTTTACTCTATGGGCAGCCACCGCCCCAAATCAGGACACCTCGTCTGCAGCCCCACCCCTAAGGCAATGAAACCCCTGGTGCTTCCCGTGCCTTGGCAGCAGCTGGCAGGAAGAAGAAGAGAGCCCATGGACCAGGATGCTAGGGTCAGTGGGCACCGCCGAGTTGAGATCCTGGGCCAGCCTTGTGAGAGTGAGACACCTGGAGTCCCCAGGGCCACAGCTGTGGGGTCCCAACACCCCAAACTCAGGCCTCACCAACCACACATCTGTGCACTGACCTAGAAGAACTGGGGAACCAGAGGAGCAAGACAGGCAAGGAGGTCAGGGGGCCCTCAGGTGGGTCCCCAGGTCTGACAGGGCCCTGAGGGACGGGTCTCTCTCCAGGGAACCTCTAGGCAAGCCCTGCTTTATGTTCTCTGGAGCCGCAGTTCCCATGTAGATATCCTAGCTCTGTGGCTTCCCTCCTGGTGACTAGACAGCTCCATTCCTGGTCCTTCTCCCCCCACCCCCCTGCCAACCCCCAGCCTTGGTTTCCCATCTGATTGTCAGGGCACCAGAGCAGCACTCACCTGCACCCAGCACACGATGGCACTCGGTTCAGGGCAGCCTTGCCCCAACCCTCTCATGCAGGGCCCTGCCTGGTCTCTGGAGGAATTGCTTGGCTGGGTGGCATCCTTCCATCTGTGTTTGCCCAGACCTCTGAGCCCCAGAGGCAGCGTCTACCCATTGTGATTATTTGGATTCTGGGCACTGCCAGCTGAGAGGGCTCAAGCCTCTGAAGGGCCCAGGGTCCCAGTGACAGTGGTCACATCTCAGGACAGAGGAGTGCAGAGCAGGGAGCTGCCTTTCGTCTGCACCTGCTGCCTGCAAGCCCTGGGAAAACAGCATGTCAGCTCACCACTCCCAGGATTCCAGGACCAACTCAGCCTCATCCTCAAAACCTGGAGCATCTTGGGTGGCGGTCCTGGGACAGAAGTGCCAAGCCCTGCAGAGGAGTCTGCCAGGCCACAGCATGGGGTTTGGACTGTCAGCTCTCAAAAGCACTGACAAGCCTAGGAGCCAGCCACAGCCTGGTCTCCCACCTCCTTCACCTCCTGGGTCCCTCAGGGCAGAGCCCTAGGAGAGTGGACGCTCAGAGGGCCTACCACTGGCTATGACACTGACTTTCCTTTCCCCGGGGATCCTGAAGCTTGAGCCCGGCAGACAGAAGCTCCAGGGGAGAGTGCCTGGTCGCCCCGGCCCTGCCGCTCAGCCTGGGCCCTACGTCCTGCCTCTGATAACCAGCTGTCAGCTGAGCCCCAGGCAGCGGGGCGCACCTGGGTTTGCTTGCCAAGCATGGAGTGTTGGAGCTTCCTGGCCCTGCCTACTCTAGGAAGGGAGGGGGCGGTGCCGCAGCAGGCCAGGTGGCACCTCCGGCTGAGATGGGATCGAGTCCCAGGTGCCCATCCCTCGCAGGCCCGCTGCCTCAGTGCCCCCCTCTCTCCTCATCCCGGGCCTGGAGGTAGTCCGGGGGCAGGGGTCACCGGGCAAGGGGCAGCTCGGGGCGGGGTGGTGCACAGCAGAGGAGCAACAGGACTCCGAGTGCTCGGTCACCCAGGCCCACGGCCCCACACCCGCACCGAAGCCCGGGTGCCGTTACGGAGAGGCGCCCCTGGGGGCAGGATAGAGCGGTAACCGCCCCCCAGGCGCCGAGGCGCAGGGGCGCCGGGACCCCCGCGCTCCCGGGCCCGGGCCCCGCCCCCATGGCGGGCATCTCATTTGCATATCCCCGCCCCCGAGTGGCCATTGGCGGCGGCAGCGGGAGGCCGGGCCTGAGTGGCTGCGCGGCCCGTGGGGCGGCGGAGGCGGGGCGGCGCGGAGACGGGCGCCCGGGATGTCGCCGCCGCCGCCGGACGGCTTCGGCTTCTGGTCCGGGTCTGGCTCCCAGGGCGCGGAGAGCAGGGCGTCCGGGGGCTCGGCGGCTGCGGTGGGAGAGCACTGAGCGCCCTCCAGCCCTCTCGCCATGTCCAGGAAAAAGACCCCCAAGAGCAAGGCGGGCAGCGCACCCACTACCTCTGCCCTGCCCGCCGCCAACGGGCCCCGGCTTGTGCGACCCGGGACTGCGCGCCCTGGCCCCGAGGCACCGCCCAACGGGCCCCTGCAGCCCGGCCGGTCTTCGATTGGCGGCGGCGGCGACTTCTACGACGTCGCCTTCAAGGTGAGCCGGACACCCCAGCCCCAGGCGATGCGAGTGCAGCAGGTGGCGTCCGGCCCGAGCTGAGCGGGGAGGGGGCCCGGGGAAAGGGTGCAGGGCCCTGCGGAGCTTCAGCGCGGAGCTGGCTCCCCGAGCAGCACCCCGCAGCTGGCAAGGCTGGCGCGGTACACCGCGCGCGCGCACACACACACACACACACACACACACACAGAGCTGTCAAACCCGGGTTTGACAACCCAACATATGGCAAGGCTGCCCCTTCCCCCTCGGCGACCCCCACCCGGCGGGCAGGGCCGGATAAGGGGTCCTGCGGAAGTCACAGCCTGGCAGGTATTTTCTCCTTGTTCCCTGATGCTCCTTCCCCTATCGAAGCCCCCAGCCTCATCTTTCCATATGTTGCCTTCTCTGACCCACAGGGTCTTCCAGTCTCCTTTTAGGGGGAGAGACTAGGAAAAGGTTCACAGGCTGGGTGAGGCACGCTGGGGCCTCCTTCTGGCCAAGGCTGAAGCGGGTGAATCCTGAGGGGCTAGGGTGGCAGGCCCATCCTTGGGTTTTGGAACCTTTGACAACAGACTGGGGGAGAGGAGAAGGGCTTGAATGCCCTCCCGGCCCCTTGGCCTGAGCCCCTCCCCATGCCAAGATCTGATCCTCACTTGGCAGACTCCTCTAGAGTCTTGCTGGGATTGGAAGAAGCCCTCTGGTGCAGAGCCCCCACCCCCACCCCAACCACCCCAGGGCTCTCAGGAGACTCCCAATGACCAACACTCCGTTTCTGCTCCCCACGAAACTCCAGTTGCTTCCCTTCCAGACCAAGCATGGTGTCCAGGTGGTGCCCCGCATGAAGGCAGCAGCTCCTGCGCCCCCCCCCCTCCCACTGATGGAGAGAGGACAGAACCTTCTAGAGGAGGCAGTTAGAGGTCCAGGCCCTATGTCTCCCCAGGCCCTGCTGCACCTGCAGACCTAATGCACTCCTGCCCCTCACCCACGGGCCCCCTCTGGCCAGGCCAGCTCAGAGGAGACTGGCCCCTCCCCTGGAGGGGTTCCCAGATACCCAGGTGCCCTCTGCCCTTTCCTCGTGCCCCAGGTCATGCTGGTGGGGGACTCAGGCGTGGGGAAGACCTGCCTGCTCGTGCGCTTCAAGGATGGGGCTTTCTTGGCAGGGACCTTTATCTCCACCGTGGGCATCGACTTCCGGGTAAGAGGGGGAGCTGACCTCCCAAGCACCAACGGGGCCCAGCCATGCCCTGGGCCCCCAACACCAGCTCATGGCTTCTTGAAACGCCCCTGGCAGCTGGTTCTCCGTTATTCCTTTGGGACCGGCGGCCTCATGAGGTGGAGCTCTGGGCTAGCCCACCTGGCTCCCACAGTCAAGGTAGTTAAGCTGGGACTCCTTCACCACCAAGCTGCCTGCTTCCCGACATCTCAAGGGTCCTGGGGACAGGTGGCAGCTGTATGTGATTGAAGCAGAGATGGTACCCCTGCGTCCCGGGCTGGCACAACCCTGGGGACTGGATCTTGTGCCTTGAGGGAGGTGCATCCTGGTGCCCCCGTGGGAACTAAAAACCCATGGCCACTGGCGAGGCCAGTGTCACTGCCCCACTGCCCAGAGGGGCCCTGAGGTGCTAGGTCCTACTAGACAGAGGGCTGTGGCGCTCAAGCACACACTCGGTCCCAGAGCCAAGAAGTCCCTGCCCTTGGGCCGGGAGGCTTTTGGGAAATGGTCCTCGCCCCCAGCCCTGACTGCTTTCCCCTTCCAGAAGCCCCTCACCACCTCACCCCCCACCAGGGCTGTATCCTGGGGTCCTTCTGGGGGATGGGCCTTCACTGTTGGCTCCCGAATTGCCCTCCAGCACCCCAAGCAGCCTGCGGGGTCATGGGGGACCACAGCCTTGGGCTGTCCTGGGGTGCTGGTGTGTCCTCAGCAAATCCCAGATTTGCATTTTTCTCACCCTTTAATTAGACCCAGTCGGCAGAAGGCAGTAAGGGAGGCCCATTCTGGGGACAGGGAGGGGGCGCTCCCTCCAGTCTGGGGAGCCATTCTCTATCCCATTTTGGGGGTAGAGCCCTCAAGTGCTCTGGGATGAAGTAAGGGTGGAGGCGCCAGAAGCGGAGGTGGCCCTGGCCTCCCTCTTGGCTCCAGGGCAGGTGCGGAGGGAGGTGAGGCGGTTTGGTTCACACCGTTTGGGGTGCCGGGGAAGGTGCGATGTCCCTGAAGCTGGGCAGATGGCTGCGCCCGTTCGCTGGAGACCCAGAAACACCCAACAGCAGGAGCTGGTGCAGCGGGAGGAAGTGCTGTTCCCCTGTTCCCGGGGCCTCAGCTGGTGACTGGCAGCCCCCGCCCCCACCTCAGCAGATGGGAGCCAGAGTTGAGCCACTTCCTGCTCCAGTCCTGAACTGGGAGTGCCTGGCAAGGGAGCATCGCCAGCCAGCCCACAGGGAGCGCCCACTGGGTACCAGGCCAGGTCCTGGGTTCTGAGCTTACCACACGGAGCCCATCCCTGGGATGCTGCAGGAGGAGAGGCTTTTAAATGACCAGTTTAGCCCTGCTCCGGGCCAGACTCAGTTCTCTGTGCTTTGCACACAGTGCTCAGAGTAATTGGGGCAGCCATATGATGGGCACCCTGGCTATCCCCATTTGTGGATGGGGAAAACTGAGGCACAGTGTTAGCAATAGGCCTGGGGTCACACAGTGGGTGACTTCAAATAAGCCCTTCAAGGGAGAGGTGCCGGTGGCCCGGGAGAAGGGCCTGGGGCGGGGCCTGGGGGCTAGGAGCAGAGCACAGGGGAGAGGAATACAGGGTGAAGCTGAAATGGCAAGTGGGCACAGGGAAGCCAGCTGAGGCTGGGCACCAGGGAGCAGAGGACAGCGAGGGTGAAGGAGAGGGGATTGGCTGGGGGTGCAGGTCAACAGGGCTCAGTGACTGGGGTGGGTGGTCACCAGGGGCCCTGGAGGGCAGGGGAGCTGGCGGGGCTGTGTGCCAGGCCTCCAGGCTGGGCAGAGGCAGAAACACCTGGCCCAGAGTTGGACACAGCTGGCCATGGAGGGGGGCAACCTTCAAGTCCATCAGGACGGCCATCTGGGCGGGAGTGGCCTGGGCACCCGCTGTGCGTGGGCCACCAGGAGGGGCCCAGCAGCAGGAGGTAGAGGAGGTGTCGGTGAGAGCTGGGTGGCCCCCAGGGACTCAGATTCGAGGGAAAGCATTATCTGCAGGTGGAGGGCAGCAGGTGGTCAGAGGAGAACCAGGAGGTGGGCCTGAGGGCAGAGTCTGGCCAGCAGAGGCGTGGGGCACATCTGGAGCTCTTCAACTCAGGCTCAGCCCTGGCCTGGCACTGCCTGCCCCCCCCCCATCCACTCCACCCCAACCCCCAATTCTCAAGCCTGCTGGAGGGGGTCTAGCTGCCACCTAGGACACTGCATTCGGTGCTGGGCCCTCTCTGGAGCTAGCTGATTGTGTTTCAGAACAAAGTTGTGGACGTGGACGGCATGAAGGTGAAGCTGCAGGTGAGAGGTGATGTCGGGGGTGGGGTGGGGGCAGGGGCAACCAGGGAAGGACCGGGCAGCGCTGATGGCTGTAGGTGCCCCGGTCATAGATCTGGGACACGGCTGGCCAGGAGAGGTTCCGCAGCGTCACCCACGCCTACTACCGTGACGCCCACGGTGAGCACGGGGCCCAGACCAGCTCCGGGGAGTCGGGGCCACGGCCCCCAGGCTTCTGCCCCAGGAGGGCACCTGGGGTGTGAGGAGGGCAGGAGCGGGAAGGGCGTGGCACACGAGGCGGAGGGGCGGGGGCGGGCGCTGTGGTCTCGGGAGGTCCTCATTGCCCTTCCCCCCAGCACTGCTGCTACTCTATGATGTCACCAACAAGGCCTCCTTCGACAGCATCCAGGTCAGAGGCTTCCTTCCGGGGGTCGGGCGGTGGGGAGACAGGCCGAGATGGGGCCGCCCACGTCCCCAACACCCCCTCTGGCACAGATGGCCTCAGGGTCCCAGATTCCTGAGGACCCTCCTGACAGTGGGGGAGGGGGAAAGACTGCCCCGCCAGGAGCATGTTGAGTGAGCCGAAGGGGGGTTCCTGGGGCACCTTCCAGTCCAACACCTTAGATAAGGGAGCTGTTGGGTTGCCTGTGCATGGCACCCAGGGAGCACTAGTTCCGGGGACCCTCTGCTGGTCAGACACCATCAGGCACTCCGGGGGTGCGTCCTGGAGGGCCGGGGTGCCCAGAGCACTGGCCTCCAGCCTGGCCTCAGCCCCACCCACGCAGGCCTGGCTGACTGAGATCCAGGAGCACGCCCAGGACGATGTGGTTCTCATGCTGCTGGGGAACAAGGTGGGCCCTCTAGCCTTAGAGGGGAGCCGGGGGTGGAGGTGGGTGACAGGGCCAGCTCTCACCAAGGTTCCTATGCCAGGTGGACTCTGCCCAGGAGCATGCAGTGAAGCGGGAGGATGCAGAGAAGCTGGCCAAGGTGAGCTGGGGTGGGGTGGGCGGCAGGCAAGCGCCCCGGGGCTATGGTGCCTGAGCCGCCCCTGCCAGGCTGCCACGGCTGTTTGCAGGACTACGGGCTGCCGTTCATGGAGACCAGCGCCAAGACGGGGCTCAATGTGGACTTGGCCTTCACGGCCATAGCCAAGTGAGTCCTCATGGTCACCAGGAGGAGCCCCAGACCCAGGGTTCCGCGCCCCTTCCTTGGGGGTCCAGGCTGTGCCATCCCACAGTCACCCCTGCTCCACAGGGAGCTGAAACAGCGCTGCACCAAGGCCCCCGGCGAGCCCCACTTCCGGCTGCATGACTACATCCAGAAGGAGGGCCGGGGGGCTTCCTGCTGCAGACCCTGAGCCTGCGCGGCCTGGCCTCCAGGCGTCCTCCTGGAAGATTGGACAGCCTACAGCAGTCAGACCCAGGCTGAGCCTCACCCACCCCTCATCTGGGCAGCGATCGATCCAGAGCCGCGGTCCCAACAAACAGGCTTTACAAAGCCAGGGCATCTGCAGTCCTTCACCTGCTGCTGCCCGAGGGCCTTGCCCCCAAGGCAACCATCTTCTGTACAGGAGGGACACCCGAAGTGTAGACTGCCAGGCACCTGGCCCTCTGGCCACGGGGCTCTGCCACCTCCATCCCCCCATGGGCACCCCCAACTTCCAGGGTGGGCTGCAGCACCCACACCACGTGTACAGTGCCTAACTGCCTAGAAAGCCATGTCTTCAGCTGCACTCGCCCAGGAAGGAAGGGGCAGGACTCTGCCCACACCGGGGGCAGAGGGCTTCACCACCAATCCCATCCTGCACTGCACCCCAAGGACCACAACTGCCTGCTGCCAGTCCCCTCAATGGGAGGCCCCGGATCAACATCAACAGGGTCTTTCAGATCCTCGTGGAGGATGCCAAGGCTATGGTTTTGTAACGCAGTGTTCAGCACATAGGAAGTCACGGAAATGTTAGGGAAATCAGGATCACCAGCTTTGCCTGTGGACCAGGGTACCATTTCAGCAGGCTGACACACAGCCTGGGCTCAGTGAGGTCAAATCACAGGGGTGGGCAGGGCACTCCACCTTGTACTAAAGAAAAAATTCCCAAGTCAGTCTTTTGATCAAAAGCTTTTATTTCCAGTCCTGGTGAATAAAGTTTGTTTTCTGGAGTGCGTCTCATCCATTGAAAGACAGCCACAAGCTCTGGGACCATCCATAAGGAATTAAAGAGTTCACGAACCACCCCAAGGCAAAGACAACCCAAAAACCTAGAGAAGGTGGTCCTAGTAGGTGTAAAATCACTGGCA
The DNA here is from genome assembly GCA_024291935.2 of Okapia johnstoni. Taxonomy (NCBI): domain Eukaryota; kingdom Metazoa; phylum Chordata; class Mammalia; order Artiodactyla; family Giraffidae; genus Okapia; species Okapia johnstoni. The sequence continues at coordinate 2,365,484 of JAGTYA010000028.1, read as the reverse complement.
TGAACTTCCATTTTCATGTTGCCCCAAGACTGCCCAGGGATGAGCAGTCGTCCCAGGGAGTCCTCTGCCATGCTAACAGGTGTGAAAACAAACACACGTGCTGTACCCCAAGAAATCTTTATGGAGAGGTTAAGAGGTCAAGATCTTCTGCAGCTTCTTCAGCCTAGCGCTAGGCTCATGGCCCCTACCTAACTAAGGCCATAGAACTCTATCCCTGCCTTGTCCAGGGTGACTTCTGCTGGAACCCCTGCCTCACCATCACCTTGACATGGAATTGTTGCAAACTGGAAGAAAGGAACTCAACAGATTAAAAAGGCAGGGACCAAAAGCTAGTAAAAGGATCATGGCAACTAGAGGCCCAAATGGGGGTTAAAAACCAGACAATACTCAATAACATCCCTTTAATAAAGTGCATTCTAGACAGTCAGCACTTGGGTTACCCCATCAGAAAGGATGAAGCCACTTGTCATGGTTGTGTAATTTTACTACCCAGTGTCATGATGTAACAAATCTTACTGATAACTGCACACACTTCCAGTACAAGGCCAGTCTATTATCAGTCACTTTATCAGCCCAGGAACTTAAGAGACAATGACAGTCTGCAGTGAGCTCCAGGTGGATTCACTCATGGCAGAGAGGACATCTGAAAGATCATGGAGCTTTATGATTAGCAAAGTTTCCCCAAGGGGTGGCCCCACCACAGACAGCTCCAACCCCTGCTGAAATGAGGCCAACTGCCCTTTTCTCCCAGGGTGGGTGATGTTCTAGATGGTGAGACTAGGTTCCTTTGGTTACTCAGTTGGCCTAGTGTACATTGTCTCATAAACAGAACATTGTTTAGACAAGCAAAGGCCACAGCTAATCCTGAGAAAGAGAGGTTGTGGTCTGTTGAAGAGGGCAGTTGGCTTATATTCAGACTACAAAGAAATAGATGTCTGGATTGTATAGTCCATGGGGTCACAAAGAGTAGGACATGACTGAGCAACTTTCACAGGGACTGGAATGAAAACTGACCATTCCTAGTCCTGTGGCCACCCATTTTCCAAATTTCTTGACATCAGAGCAGCACTTTCACAGCATCTTTTAGGATTTGAAATAGCTCAGCTGGAATTCTATTGCCTCTACTAGCTTTGTAGTAATGCCTACTAAGATCCACTTGACTCCAAGCTGTCTGGCTCTAGATGAATGACAATACCATCATGGCTATCCAGTTGATAAGACCATTCTGGTATAGTTCTGTGTATCCTTGCCCTGCTGCTCCCTTGCCTAACTTGGGACCTTTAGTTGTCCTTGGCAGTGAATGGTGGCTACTTGTTTTCAAGCTGCAAGATCTCAGCCCCATAATTTACAGGGGATTGTTACATGCCATACAGCTGCATGGCACTTTGAATGTCTCCTTCCCCTGAGCTTCCCTGGTAGCTCAGTTGGTAAAGAATCCACCTGCAACGCAGGAGACCCCGGTTTGAATCCTGGGTCGGAAGATGCCTTGGAGAAGGGATAGGCTACCCACTCATAGTATTCTTGGGCTTCCTTGTGGCTCAGCTGGTAAAGAATCTGTCTAGGTTCAACACTTGGGTTGGGAAGATCCCCTGGAGAATTCCATGGTCACAGATTGTCTTGTCAAGCTGAGTCAAGGCTAATGTGTTACTGTTACTTGGGGTTTAGGTGGGTTGAAGGTGTGGCAGTTCTTTAAAATTTTTACTGAAGTATAGCCGACTTTACAATGTTTTAATTTCTGGTGTACAGCAAAGTGACCCCACCATACATATATCTCTAGGTCCATCCATGTTGCTGTAAACAGCATTTCATGTTTTGTGGCTGAGTAACAAAGAGTTGGACACGCCAACGCAAGTTGGACAGGACTGAGTGGCTGAACCAAATATTCCATGGGCTACACACTTCATGTGGTCACTAAGAGTTGGACACAAATGAGCTCACACATAGTATTCCACTGTGAAATGAGGGATTTTGCTCATAACCTTGTAGCATGTGAAATATGCATAATCACATGCTAGCAAAATTATGCTCAAAATCCTTCAAGCTAGGCTTCAGCAGTATGGGAACCAAGAATTTCCAAATATATACAAGTTGGGTTTCAAAGAGGCAGAACAGAACTGCCAACAGTCACTGGATTATGGAGAAAGCAAGAATGCGAGGAGAAATAACCTCAAATAGGCAGATGATACCACCCTAATGGCAAAAAATGAAAAGGAACTAATGAGCCATTCAGGGGTGAGAGTGAAAAGGCTGGCTTAGAACTAATTACAGAGAAGGAAATGGCAACCCACTCGTCTTCTTGCCAGGAAAATCTCATGGACAGAGGAGCCTGGTGAGCTAGTTAATGGGGTCCCTATGAGTTGGACAAGACTTAGAGACTGAACGATATTCCACAGCATACATGTACCACATCTTGGATAAAAATGTACCACATCAGTTGATGGACATTTAGTGTCTTGTTATAGAAACCATGGCATGGGAAAGAGACAAGTGACACTCGGAGATGCAGAACAGCACGGTTTATTTAGCACCTGTTAGGACTCCGCAGAGTCGCCTCCAGAGGCTGAATGCACAGGCTTTGTTCTGGCTATCTTATATGGCATGGGGTTCTGGGTCCCTAGTGACTTTCCTGCCTAAGCAGTCTGGCTGACCCAATAAGTAGGCCGGTTCACAGAACCAGAGGTGGTGAGCAATAAGTAGGCCAGTTTACAGAAGCAGAAGTGGTGAGCATAGCAATAAACTTAAGCAACTATCTTTTTTTTTGCTCTTCACTACGAACACAGGAGTGCATGTTATCTTTTTGAATAATTGTTTTGTCTAGGTATGTGCCCAGGAGTTGGACTGCTGGATCATATAACAACTCAAAAAGGGAACAGCTACCCACCCCAGTATTCTGTCCTGGAGAATTCCATGAACTGTATAGTCCATGAGGTCGCAAAGAATGAGCAACTTTCACTTTCCAAAGGTTAAGCTTGTTAGCCTCCTCCAGTAATCAAATTGGCAGCAGCTACTGCCAGGCCAACACGGAGCCACTGAATGCAGTTGCTTGGAAAAATAGCCTATTGGCTGAGGAATGTCTACCAGCTTCTGTATTAGGACCCTACCACCCAGAGTAGTCCCCTCCTTTCCAGCCAGATACAAAATGGCTTTTTAAAGAGACCCAGACCAGGAGCTTTAGTGAGGGCTAATTTTACAAGTACAAAGAAACATCTTTGGGGGCACTCAAGCCTAATATAGCTCTTCTCTTTTGGGACAGCTGTCTATTTCCAGGGATTATAATGTATTCCATGTACTGAACTTGTTGCTATGAAATCTGTGCCTTTTTCTGGAAGAACCGGTAACGCCAGGCTTGAAGGAAATTAAGAACTTCAATGTCGTTCTCATCTGAGCCTCCATATCAACATGTTATCTACAGACTGTAGAACAGTCCCTTTTAGCATATCTTTAGTTCCTTTCTTAGGGTTTGGGCAAACAAGTGTTGATGTCCTAACACCCCTGTGGTAGGTACTTCTGTCCACCAAGTACATTGTTGGGGTTAGTCCACTCAAAGGCAATCTGGTATTGTGAAGGATCAACTGGGATTTAAAAGGCATCCTTGAGGTCAGAGAGTGAACCACATAGCATCTTCAGGGACTTTTATAAGGACTGGCCTATACAAGGGGGTGTATAGGGACCACTGCATCTTCCTGCTGAGGTCTCGTACCATCCTGTATCCCTCATTTGGCTAACTGAAAGAATGGGACTCTTGATTCAGACTGAGAGAGCACAAAGAACCTACGTTTTAAGAATGCATCTGTTTAGGGTTGTAACCTTTTCCCTCTAATCTTATGGCTATTGTCTGTTAGGGTAAGCAGCTTCTGGCTTAAGGCGAGTTTCTGCCGGTTGGGTGTTTATGGCCTTCCAGGGACTCCTCTGTCTCAAACTGCAGGGTTCACAGCTTGTAGACTCTGGTTGGGAACAGGTCCTTGCTCTTCCTGTTGATCAGCCTTAGCCAGGGTCAAGGTTAGAGGCTGCTTAAGGCCTCCTAACCACCATGTGGCCCTGAGGGAGCCCAGGTCTCTCCTTGATAGTGAGGTAGGACACTCAACTCAAAAGGCATGTGAGAGGCTCAGTGAAGTAAAGGGTGCAAGGATTTCTATCAGCTAGTCACCAGGAAGGAGGCCCAGCACAAGAAATCTGGACAAAATGGCTCCTGTATTAAAAAAAATCCTACCTGCCATCAAGGGGCTCCTCGATGGATAGACCCCTTGTGGCGGGGGAGCAACCAGAATCCCTGGGCTTCCAGCATGGCCATCCCAGGAGAAGGGGCCCCTTCCTTAGCAACCAAGGGCAGTCCCACCCCCAGTGACTGGCCTGTGTGTAGACTGGGCATGGCCTGGGGGCTCCTGGTACTCACTGGCCAATGGCTTGTTGGCTTATACTTAAACCTCCCTTGTTGGTCTCACCTCCAGACTGATGGTTGACCCCTCCTGCCCACTTTGGGTTGCCCTGAGGTTATGAAGCATGGCTGAGAGCAAAGGCCACCTATTTAGTTTGAGCCTTGGCCTGGCTTTTTCATGGTGAGTCCTTTCCTTCTCTTCAATCACCAAATACTTCGAAGGCCACCTCTAGGAGCTATGGCATTTGTGTTTGTGGGCCTAATTTTAACTGAGTTTTTGCCTAGTTTCAGGGGGATTGACCCTAGCAAGCAGAGAGGTCAACCTGTTAGAAGGAATGAGAAAATGTATTTGAAAGCCAGGTAACACTGAAAAAGATCAAGGAAGTGACCCAGCAAGAAGAAAACCCTGTTCTCTTTCAGGGACAGCCTGTGAAGGCTTTTTAGAAAACCTTAAAAGAGTATCAAACTTGATACACTGCAGTTGGCTGAACTGACCTTAGGAAGGTCAGTTCAACCATAGAGTCTCTTATTTTTCCTATACTTGAGTGTATCCCCCGGGGACTGGGCTGCATGGAATTGACCAGGCAATAGGCTGCTTGCAGGTGGGAATATACTGCACAGGCTGGAAGTGAAGGGGGTCCCAGAGGGAATGGAAATAACTTGGAGGAACTGGAATTGGGAGTAACAGAAGGTGGCACGAAGACAGAGCATGAGGTGGGAGCAACAGGAGGATCCCAAGTCGTTCACCCTGCGTTCCTGATGATGCCTAAAGGGACGTATGAATTCTACCAGACATACCATCGAAGTTGACCAAAGTACCGTTTGCAAGTGAGGTTCAAGAAATTATCTTCCCCAAAGGCATGAAACACCAGCCTTCCTCCCAAGAGGGAAGCCATAGAAAAAAAGCGAGGCAGAAAGCGGGCAGAGAGGGAGAAGCCAGACATTTCCCAGCCGCAGCTGGGAAAGGCCCTGGATTTACCTGGAATCCAACGATCCCCGTCAGGGCAGCAAGGCCCCTTAGAAAGACGCTAACCTCAAGGTCTCCAGCCGGGTCACCGACGGTCCTGAAAGTCAGAAAGAGCCCAAATATAGACAAATGCTCTATCCTACCATTTGTGGCAAGACCTGTTTTCACCCCCAGGCCCTTCCACGGTGGGGGCACCCTAAAGCCTCAGTTTTGCAATATAATCAGACTGTACGTGCAGTTTTCATACGAGGTGTCAGAAATTAAAGTAATTCATCACAGGCTCGGAACTGAATTTGGGAAGCCAGCCCCAGCCCAGCCTTACCTCTGGGAACCGTAAACAGTTCGGACTTCCGACAGAACTGGGGCGAGCGGGAGACAGAGGGGCGTAGAGGGTGAAGACCAACGTGGGCGCTCGGACTGGGGGAGGAGCCAGGGGGCCAGGTTGGCCGACGAGTTTGGACCACCTCCCCAGGTCCCGCCGGGCCAGAGTCCCTCCTCCAACGTGCAGCGTTGAGCGTCTACAGTAACATTTCTCACCGCGTTCTTGATCCTGAAAGACCCGGGGTATGAGAGACTCAAGCATTTATAGAAACTGTCCCAGCTCTGCGATTGGGCAAATCCGGAGGAAGTATCCGCCCCCGTCACCGCTGATACGCTCTTCCTTATACTCTTCCTGTCTCCACCAATCGATCCAAGGCATCGCTTTCGGAAGCGGACTCCAGCGCCCGACCCCTTAATCCCCACCCTTTTGCAGAGGCCGTTCAACCTAGCTGTGACTGACGGATAAATCCAACCAATCAGAGCCCGATCTGCAACATAGAGTGATTCCGAAGCCACCAATCCATTCCTGCGACGTCGGAGCCGCCGGAAGTCGTAGTTCCTGAAGAGCCGAGGGGAAGGCGGCCGCCTGGGGCCGCGAGAGCCGGGGAACTACAATTCCCGGCGGGCACCGCGCCGGCGCGCTTCCGGCTCGGGCGGCCCGTCCCTTTCCCGGCCCGCGGCCGAGGGGGCACGATGAAGCGAGAGGGTGACGCTCCCGTTCTCGAGCGGCCACGGGCGGGTGAGTGTCCGCGCGGCGTGCTGGGCCCGGGGCTCGCGCCTTCGGCCCGAGCGGTGGAGCGAGGGGCCCGGCGTTTGGGGTCCCGGGAAGGGTTCGAGCCTAGGGGGCGGGGCTCAGGTGCGCCGGGGTTTCCCTCGTCCGTGCGTTTGTCTGTCTGACAGCTGGGCCGTCGCTCGCTCCTCTCCTCCGTTTTTTTTCTTTATTCGCTCCTTCTTCCTCCGTTTACGGTTCGCCGCCGGGTGACCAGCACTGTTACAGGCGCGGGGAGACTGCGGAAAGCGAGACCCCAGTTCTCCTGTGCTCTTCTCGAGGAGTGTTTCACAGCCTCGCCCCTCTTGGCACTTCGTGCCCATCGTCACTGCCCGCTGTGCCTTGTAGGGTGTTGATCACTATCCCTGGGCTCCACCCACCAGATGCCAGTAGCCTCCCTCGCCCCCGGTGTGACAACCAAAAATGTCTCCAGCCATTTCCAAGCGTTCCCCCTTTTCAGAACCGGTGATGGGGGGTCCCCTCACAATACACAGACACAGTCATGAAGATCTGTGACGGGTGCTATGAAAAACAGAAAGAATCAGGGCGTCGAGAAAGAAACAGTACTGGGGGCTCCTGAAGGGCTTGAGCTGGGGCACTTCCAGCAAGCGGCCTGTCCTGGGAAGTTGCTGGAAAAGCGTTTTGGGCAGAAGAAGAAGGACTGCAAAGGCCCAGGATGAGAAAGCTCAGAGGACACCAGCAGGTTCTGGCGACAGGGTGAGAGGTGAAGTGGTAAGGCCAGGCCAGAGTGCAGGATGGAGGCTGCGAGGTGCTCACAAGGGAGGCTGTTGGGGAACTCGAGCACAGGAGAGCGGGCATCACATCTGTCTAGTCAAGCAAGTCTGGTTGTGTGCTGAGGGTGGACTGCTGGCTTCCCTGGGGAAGGAGAGCTGGATTGTGTGTGGCAGTGGGTGGGGGGGGTTCCTCTTCTAATCCTCACTTAGGTCTGGCTGCCTGGGCCAGGTTGTCTTGAGCCAGGTCAGGACGGTCATCTGGGGCTGGGGCTGAGTCTGGGGTCCTGCTGGATTGTACCCTGCTCTTGCTGGGGGAGAGTTTCCACCCCACTGTGCTGTGTCCCATGCTTAGAGCTCTGTGCTGCCCAGCTCATCAATTTCCCCTTCTCCCATCCCGCAGACCTCTCCTTATATACACACAGGCCCCCTCTCCCGCGGGCTGCCCACCCCCAGCCTTTGGCAAGCATGTGGCATCTCTCTTCCCCATTTCTTCTCTTTGGGCCTCTCCCTTCCCACACCTCTTCTCCTCTCTGTCATAAATCTCCCCTTTCACTGCTCTGGGCATCCAAGCTTCTCCATGGAAACCCTAGTCCCTGTGTCTCGAGGTACCTGCATCGCATAACAGCACTGCCTCCAGGAAGCCAGACCCTCCTCCCTCAGAGCAGGGAGAGCCGGGACATGGGCTACCTGGCAGATAAGAGCCCAGCCAGGAAGGAGGGGCTCGAGCTGAGGTTCTCTGTGGAGTGACTCCACTATGGTTGTGTGTCATGATCTCTCTGGAAACAAATGGGAAAGATCATGGTCTTCAGTATTGCCTAAGGGGGGACAGGAACCCCTGGAAAAGTGCCTTTGGCAGATTGAGAAGTTCAGTGGTACTTCCAACCCTCTGCCTCCTCTCCGCCCCCCCAGGCTCCTGGCTTCTCCAGAGTCAGACCCAGGGTTAGTTGTCGCCACATCCCCTCCCTCTAGCGTCGGGCCTGGCATGCAGTGGGTGTGAACCTTGGCCAGTTGGCTGGACCAAGGAGTGGGCAGTTTGGGAAATGGAAGAGGATGCGGCTGAAGGGCCTGAACCACTTTGGAGGCTTCAGCTGCCCAGACACGATGATCCAGCCTCTTGCTGGCTTGGGGAGGGGCTGGTTTACGTGCAAGGTGGGGCCCCTTGGTTTGGTGGCCGCCACAGAGGAAGCAGAAGGAACAGGACTTTGGTCAGCCTCGGCCCTGACCTCTTGCTGGATGTCTGTGCCTGTGGTGACCTTGCAGCTTCCATTTTCAGTTCTTAAAAAGGAGCTGATGTCGGTGGAGCCTCATATGGCATCTCTCACAGTTCCTTCTAGACTTGGGTACATCCAGTCCATTTAATGGGTGAAGAAACCTGAGGACTAGGCAGGCACACAACGTGTCCAAAGTTGTACACTTGACAAGTGGCAGAGGTGGGGTTTGAACTCAGGTCTCTTGGAGCCTGGCACTCATGGGTGGGCACCCAGCATTTCAGGCCTCTGGCTGGCTCACGCGGGCGGACCCATGAAGACGGACCCGCCAATCCCTCTCAGCTGATGTCCTCTGTGTCCTGTGTGCTGGCCCTGAGTCAGAAGAGAGGGTTGCTCCCTAGAGGAGCGTCAAGTCAGGTGTGGGCTGGTGCTGACGTCACTGTGCACACCTAGCCCTCAGCCGCCCGGGCAGGAGGAGGTGGGCTGTCTGGAAGTCTTTTGGGGGATGGACGTTCCCAGGAGCCCCCGGGAGCAAGGAGGAGCAGCCCAGCAGAAACCAGGACTGGAGGGGTATGCCCGAGGGCTGAGGGGCGTGGGCTGGTTACCTCCAGACCCAGATCTGGCCCAGGGACTGCATGCCCTCCCCGACTTCCACTGGGAAGCAAGAAGGAGGAAACCCAGGAGACAGAAGCCACATGGGGAGCAATGCGACAACGGCCAGGGGAGCCTGGAGGTGCACACGGGGCCCAGGGACTACCAGCCACTTGGCTCTTAGGTCGAGGCCCTGGACCTCTCTCCACGAGTTTAGACCCCCTGATTTAGGACAGCCTTTGGGGCTTGGCTGGGCCCTGAGGTGGAGGGAGGGTGTGGGCAGGAAAAAGCGGCCCTGCAGCTGGACACTGAGAGAGGAGGATGAATGCCACCTCTTTCCAGCACATTCTCTCCCTGTGCTGGATCTGGCCACCCCTTCCTCCAGGAAGCCCTCTGGATATCCCCCAGGCTGGGCCAGGCCCAGACCTCATACGTGGCCCTCAGATATGGGGAAGAAAGGATGGGGGGATGAGGCTGGCCCCCAGGGCAGGTGGGGAGGGGAAGGCATTTCCATTGCCAAGTGGAGGTTAAGGCTGGGCTGCGGTGCAGGGGGGGCCTGGCAGGCTGGAGAGGCTGCTTCTGGACAGGAAAGTCCAGGAGGCTGGGTGGAGGGGGCAAGGGGGCAGAGCCCTGGGGAGGGCAGGCCACAGCAGGTGTCTCAGGCAGCTCTGAAACCTCTGTGGAGTCTGGGCTGTGGGTGCCAGGGGAAGGACGGAGAGGAGAAGGCCAAGGCTTGGGCTGAGCGCTGGGCCAGAAGGTGGCTGGGCAGGCCCCAGATCAGGGCGCACTGGGGTCCGAGGGGACCCTGACAGTCACAGCCTGCCTGTCTGGGATGGAAAAGGCATATTAAGGAGACGCAGGAAACAGCGACGGGAAGCGTGTGTAGCTTTGCTATGGCAACCGGGCCTGTCTCTACAGGACTTGGCAGCCTGGCCTGGGCTTGGGCCAGGGGGCCCCCGGGGCAGGGCTTACCTGGGGCTGTGTGGTCTGCAGGTGATGCCAAGACTGCACACAGAGCTCTGCAGAGCCACCCACGCCCCTCCCTGGGCGGTCAGCATCAAATGTATGGCCTGATGGCATTTAGAGGCCAGTCCACCCCTGCTGGCTCAGCATGTGCTGCTCAGGGGACCCCACCACACCTGCTGCCCAGCTGTCGGCGAGGCTGGCAGCTCTCGGCCTTGTCTGGCCACCCCGCTGACCATGGCTGCCACACAGCTGTCTGGGTACTGCCCGAGGCGTCATGTCCCACACTCCTGAAGGGGAGACCCCAGCAGATCCCTTTGGGCTCCCTCCCAGGGGGGCTGATCAGAGGAACGGGCGGGGGGCTTTCCTGAAGCGGGGTGGATGGAGAAGTTCAGGCGCTGGGGCATTTGGGGCGAATTTCTAGTTCCTCATTGGGCAGTGAGTGCACCCAGGGCCCCAGGAGACCCTTAGACATGAGTGTGGGTGGACAAAGACCCCTGGGTCTTGACCCCGACTCAGGCGAGGCAGGGGAGGGGCTGTTCTTGGTCCCCCTGTCCCTCCAGCCTCACCCCAGGTGGACACCCCATTTCCATCGGGACTGGGGGCCTTTCTCAGGGATAGGATCTCTGAATCTAGCCCCCAGACTGTGCTGAGGCGCCTTGGCTGGGAGGCAGGAAGGATGTGGGGGAGTGCTTTCTTGCCCTCCCTCTCCCCGGGTCTCCCGGGTCTGTCAGCCCACAGCTTTTCCCAGTTTACCAGGGGCCAGGTTCTGGCGTGGGTGAGGATTCTCACTCTCTGTTGACAACTTCCTGCCTGCCTACAAGCCTCAGGCTGACTGTGAGGTGGGGAAGGGGCCTCCTCCCCCGGGGCCAGGGCACACACCCCACCACCCCACCCCTGGGCCGGCCTCCATGGAGCCCCAGCCCATGGATTGCTGAGCTGTGCTCTTGTGTTTCTAGGGTTTTGGCCTCCAGGAAGAGGACACTGGGGAGGACTGTTATTACGAAATGCAGCCCCTGGGGGGCCAGTCTGAGGGCGGGCCGGGGGCAGTTCGCTCAATTCCAAGAAGTTCTCAATGCAATCTTAGCGTTCCGGGTGGGCGGGGCGAGCAGGGTGCCCCCACCATCCGGGGCGCACGCCCCCGCGCGCCTTCCAGGGCGCATGGGTGGGCGGGGCAAGCAGGGTGCCCCCACCACCGTCCTCGGTGTACAGGTGGACGGGGCGACCAAGGCCCCCCCACCACCGTCGGGTGTGAGGGTGGGTGGGACGACCAAGGTCCCCCATCATCCAGGGCTGGAGCGGCGCCCTGAACCCTGTGAACCGGGAAGTGATTCCCTCCGTCCTTCCCTCTCTCAGCCCCGGGTCCTGTGTCATCGCCCCGCCTGACCCTATTGGCTGTCTGGGGACTTTCCGGCTGATTTGCATGTTGCCTGCGAGTCCTGCGAGTCCTGCGTACCTTTCTGTTTACTTCACTTCGGAGCGGGACAGCCAGACCACCGCCGCCGCAACAGGCGCTCAGGCAACCAGCACCCCTGGGGGCGGGCAGGCTGGCTGCAGCCCGGGGTGGGGGTTGGGGGGGTGGGAAGCGCCTGCCAGGGTCACGGCCGCCCGGACGGACCGTGGGCGCCACTCTCTGCAGCCAGCAGCTGGCCTCGTTGGCCCAGGGAGCTTGCAGCGGAGGGGGCAGATGATTGTAAAATCCAGGTCAGTGTCAGCCGGCGGCCGCCCAGAGCCAGCCATGGGTTTCCCCAAAGGGGCGGAGCTCTTCACACCCAAGGGTTGAGTGCTGGCGCTGGCTGGGCCTCACACAGCCACAGCCCAGGAGCCTTACTCCTAGCAGGGCCGCCCCAGGATTTCCTACTTAACAGAGAGACCCATGGGGGCACTGGAGGTGGGCTTCCAGAGACCCTGTTACCCCCTAGAGAACAAGCCACAGAGAGCTGGGGGCAGCGGGGGCAAGCCCTTTTGAGTCACAGCAGGGCCAGCAGCGGGCAGGAGAGGGAGGGTTTGGCCAAGCTCTGGGGACCCCCTCCGGCACTCAGAGCCCTGCAGGTGGGCGAGGTGCCTCATGGCAGTGCCACCTGTGGGGCCAAGAGCCATCCTGTCGAGGCCTGAGTCTCAAAACTTGAGCTGGTGGCGAGAGGTGGTCTTTGGAGGGGCACAGCTGGGGAAAAGTGCAGAGAGCTTTAGAACCGACCCCTCCCTGCCATCCTGCCGGTGGGCCCCAGGGCACACTGCTTGGTCTTTGTAGGGGGGCGTGGGTGTCGCTGCATGGGCCAGGTCAGGAGGGCCTGGTGTGGAAAGTGCCAGAACCAGCTGGACTGTGCCTTGCTCTCTGCTGGACTCACTGCGGGGTGTAGAGCATCTCTCGCCTTCTCGTAGGGGGCTGGGTAGTCCTTCCCCCTGGAGCCTCAGGGTCCTGCAGGACCCCCAGACCACCAGGTGGGCCCCTGCCTGCCCCACAGCATGGAGAAAGCCGTTCTTGATGCTGGTCTGACGGCTGGGCTGGGTGCCAAGCCCGTGGTGCGTGTCCAGGGGAGGCTGCTGGAGGTCTCCTGAGGTGGAGAGCTCACGCAGGCCTGGTGACAGGGCCTGGGCGTGTGGCCTTCCTCCCTGTGCAAAGCTCGACTTCAGGCTGAAGCCTCAGGGCTGTCAACACAGCTGACCACTGTGGGGGGGACATGGTGCTCCTGGCTGCAGACTTGGCAGGTCCTGACGGCAGGCACACCTCTCTGGAGGTCGGGGGTTTGCTGATATGGCCACCTCCAGTTCAGTTCAGTTGCTCAGTTGTGGCGATTCTTTGTGACTCCATGGACTGCAGCATGCCAGGCCTCCCTGTCCATCACCAACTCCCGGAGTTTACTCAAACTCATGTCCATTGAGTCGGTGATGCCATCCAACCATCTCATCCTCTGTCGTCCCCTTCTCCTCCGGCCTTCAATCTTTCCCAGCATCAGGGTCTTTTCCAATGAGTCAGTTCTTCAGATCAGTTGGCCCCATCAGGGTGGGCACTATCTTGGGAGTGGAGCTGCTTTCCCGGAGGGCCCGTCCTCTGTGGGTGGCTGACGGGGTCCCCTTACACTCAGGCCTCGCTAGCTCTCCCCGGGCCCACCCTAGCTCCTCTCTTCTCGGGTGGGAGTCCCCGGAAACTGGGGGTGATGCCCACAGCACCGTCTCCCCGGTAGCTACCTGCTACCCTAGCCCTTTAGACTGAGTCACCCTGGGGGGCGAGCAGAGTCATGCTCTGTTCCTAGGGTGGGTGACATGCACGGTCCAGAGTCTGAGCTCTGCGCTCTTCTCCTGCCCGAAGGGGCTTTCTGCCTGTGGTGCGGCTGGTAAGGGGCAGGTCCCCTGGGGTGTGGCCAGCATACTGCCACCCTGCAGACTGGGGCCTGACCACACCTGCCCTGGCAGGAAATGTTCTGAGGCTGGCCCAGCCTTGGCCCCAGGGGCATTCGGACCTTGGACCCCGGGGAGCAGACAGAGCAGGAGTTGGGGGGTGGGGGGCAGAGCCGGTGGGCTTTTCCCGAGGGCTAAGCTTTGGAGCAAGGTAGAACTGAGCACAGCTTCTGCCTCCCCTGGGCCTCCTCCTTCCCTCCAGCCCATCCACACCTGGGGCGGGCGGGAGGGGACAGGGCTTTGACCACACAAACCCACCCTTGTTGGGATTGGTGGTAGAGCCAGGCCGAAGCCAGAGCAGGCCCGCTGGTACGGAGCAGCCCCGCCAACCAGTCTGGAGCCCTGTGTTTGTGCTCTGCCCACAGGGGATGCCGCCCGAGGAGCCTGGATGCTGCTCTAGAGCATGAGCTCAGGCAAGGGTGCCCGCTACAACCGCTTCTCTGGGGGGCCGAGCAACCTTCCCACCCCAGACGCCACCGGGGTGAGGGGCACCCCCTGCGCCCACCCTGCATGCCCGGGCCCCAGGGGGCTTCCCGGAACACCCAGTCCGTCCCTGGAGGCCCCTCGGTGGGCTGTGCCGTGTGTGTGGTTGGTGTGTCTGCTAGTGTGCATGCGGGCTCCTCAGTGGGACAGTGTGTCAGCCTGTATCCACGTGTGTGTCCACACCCTCCATGGGGTCAGGGCCGAGTCACATTTGTTCTCTCTCCAGACCAGAATGGAAACCACCTTCGGGCCCGCCTTTTCCGCTGTCACCACCATCACGAAAGGTGAGCCCGGGAGCCCAGGCCAGCTTGGGCCGGGGAAGCAGTCCGCCATCCCGCTGCCCGCCCCCAGGTCCCCCTGCACCTCCTCGCGGAGCCCTGCCCGCCGCCTGTCCGGATGGGCACCACTTCACACCCCGTCCCTTATCAAGTGACCCCTGACCCATCCCACCCCAGGCTCTTAGGATCGGGCTCGGGGACAGGCTGGGCCTGGGAACATGGCAGGACAGACTCTTGGGGTCCTTCCTGGAGTGTGGGCCCTTGGGGAACCCCCAGCGTGGTGTGTCCAGGAGGAGCGGAGGAACCTGCACACGAAGACACAGCCTCCTCCCTGGAGACGGCACGTGGCCCCTCCGGGAAGGACTGCTCGTCCTTCTGCCTCTTCAGGGCTTTGCCCCTCCTCTCAGTACATGCGTGCATGCCAAGTCGCCTCAGTCGTGTCCAACTCCATGACCCCATGGACTGTAGCCTGCCAGGCTCCCTGTCCTTGGGTTTCTCCAGACAAGAACACTGGAGTGGGTTGCCGTGCCCTTCTCCAGAGGGTCTTCCCCACCCAGGGATTGAACCCATGTTTGCTGCGGCTCCTGCATCGCAGGCATGTTCTTTACCACTGAGCCAGTTGGAAGCCCCACCTCAGAGTGCCCCAGCTGCTAATTAAATTAGAGTTTTAGCTGCTTTTCCAGGGTTTTCTCTGGATACACATAGTAGCTGGGCCCCCAGCCCGCCGCGCACTTCTGCTGATCCAGGCTCCTTTCTCCTGCTGAGTGACCCCCGGGGGCTCTGAAAGAGCCCTCTTTTTTCCTCAGATGTTCCTTTCTGAGGAAAAAGCAAATACACATCCCCCCTACCCGCATCTCTCGCGTCCCTGATTTCTCATCTGCCTTTAGGAGCTGTGTGGCACGCTGCCCTGGCAGTCGTGAGCTCCTAGGCAGAGGGCAGCGGGGCCTGTGCCACCCAGCACCCCCATCAGTGTCGGGGCAGGGCAGAGCCAGCGACCAGGCCCTCTGATTCCAGGCAGGGACGCAGGGCCACTCACAGGGCAGCCCACTGAAGCCTGGATTGTGCACCTGTGCCTTTGGGGCTGGTCGTGGGGACGTCTGGGCCTGGCTGGGCCCGAGACCGGGGGAGCCACTGTGCGCCTCCAGCTGCTGCCTGTTCCCACGTGGACCCCTGACCAGTGTCTTTTCTGGGCAGTTGGGGTGACATGCAGAAGGAGGTGGGCGGAGAGGGGGCCTGGACCACCAGGCTGCTATGCCAGCTGAGGGGCTGAGGACCTCTCTGCCTGGGGGCAGCAGGGCAAGGGCTGGGGCTGTCTGGGACGGCCCCTGCCTGGCCCACGTGTGGGGGCATCTGCTGCCCGCCCAGTGGTCAGGCCTCCCCGCGGCCCAGCATGGCCCTCTCTCCATGCAGCTGACGGGACCAGCACGTACAAGCAGCACCGCAGGACGCCCTCCTCTTCCAGTTCCCTGGCCTACTCCCCGCGGGACGAGGAGGACGGCATGGTAGGTCTGCGCCACGCTCCCCTCCCCTCGGGGTGGGCCTCTCTCTCCCACCAGGCCCTCCCTTCCGGCCCGGGGCCCAGGAGGAGCTGAAGGTGCAGGCTCCGCTGCGGGGAGTGCCCCGTGCTCAGGGGTGAGGGTGGAGCAGACGGTGAGGCAGGGGCCCAGCGCAGTGACACCCCCAGGCCTGAGCCCCCGTGGCCAGGTTTCCAGGGAGGCAGCGGGCGAGGGGCGGCCGGGCTGGGGGGTGCGGCACCTGCAGGTCTGGACGTTTGACTCCCTCCTGTGGGGGTGGTGGGAGCCATGGAAGTTTCCTTCAGGAGGCTGACCAGGTCTGATCCCCATGTTTGAAGCTTTCTTTCCTACTGAGTAGAGGCTGTGTGTGGGTTGCCGGGTGGAGGCAGGGGCCCTGAGCGTGGGAGTGCTGACCAGAAGCAGGAGTCAGCAGGCAGGGAAATGTGGACAGGCCCAGGCGGGGGTTCCTAATTAAGGGGTTTGGGGCAGCATGGAGCTGGCTGTCAGTGCCCAGGCCGTGGGGCCAGGGTCACAGTGGCCGTCCCCTGTCAGTCTGGCCCCTGGCCCCTCGCTAGGCTCTGGGGCTGCAAGGGGAAGCGAAGGCGGACCCGGGTGGTGGGCTTGGGGCGTGGTCACCCTTGGGCCCTCCCACCCGCACCCCCCTCTCTGCACTGCCCCTGCTTTCCCTTGGACCTCCACCAGACTCTGGCCAGCTCTCCAGCCCTGCTGGCCCCCAGCACCCAAGGTTTCTCCTTGGTGGCCAGCCTTTGTTTTCTGTTTAATAGGGAGAAAAAAAGTATTTCTAATTATTCAAAAAACACTCGTGTGCCCAGAACGGCACTAGGCCCTCCCCAGGCACAGGCCCCCACACTTGGGCTCTGCCTGCCTCTGTGTCTGAGGCCTGTGACGTGCCCGGGGCCTGTGATGTGTCCAGGGTCCGTGACACGTCCAGAGGCCTGTGATGTGTCTGGGGTCCGTGACGTGCCCAGGATCTGTGACGTGTCCGGAATCTGTGACATGTCCGGGGCCCGTGACGTGCCCAGGATCTGTGACGTGCCCGGGCCTGTGACGTGCTCAGGGCCTGTAACATGTCTGAGGCCTGTGACGTGCCCAGGATCTGTGACATGCCCAGGGCCTGTGACGTGCCCGGGGATCTGTGATGTGTCTGGGGCCTGTGATGTGCCTGAGGCCTGTGACTTGCCCGGGGCCTGTGACGTGTCTGAGGCCTGTGATGTGCCCGGGATCTGTGACGTGTCTGGGGCCCATGATGTGCCAGGGGCCTGTGACATGTTCATGGAGCAAGGCTGGAAGCAGTAGGCCTGCCTGCTCGGCTGGGCCTTGAGGACAGTGGATTCCTTGTACCTGTGGTGTCTGGAATCCTTGGGTTTTGGTGGCTCGGGGTGTGGGCACGTGCTGAGGGCCCTGAGCCACAGCCACCTGGACACCAAGTCTGTTGGCTGTTGGGCCCCCCAGGCACCCCCCGCTGCTTGCCCTGAGGAGCTGGGCCTTCCCAGGCCCTGTGGTTTGGGGCCAGCGGCCCTGCCCCCGGCCCAGGCCTGCAGCCACCCCTCCACTCAGGTGGAGTGGGTTCCCCTCGAGGGGCAGGCAGCCAGGGAGAGAGAGCCGAGCCAGCCTGTGCGCTTGGCCCCGCTCCCGCCCGGACCTGCTCTCGAGCTCTGGCTTCCAGCACTGCCCTGGGGATGGTCTGACTCACTTCCTCTGCCTGTCCCCTCTCATTCCTCACGTGGCGTTCCCATGCAAACTTGCCACTCGGGCTGCCGGGCGCTGCCCTGGCGAGGGAGGTGTCTGTCCGTGGGCACACTGGGCACACGGATCTCTGCCGCCTGCACGCCAGGAAGCTGGGCCCTGGCACTAAGCCTGCCGCCCTGGGCCCACAGGGGTCTTGCGCCTCCGGCTGGTGGGGAGGGGACCCTTCCAACAGTCCGCACACCCTGTGCGGCTCGGAAGGAGGCAGCCAGGCTGAGGGGGCTGGGCCCAGAGGGGCTGGTGGGCTGGGAGCAGAGGCAGGCGGTTTATGGCTCTTGAATGAGGCTTCGGGAAGGGTGAGAGAGGAGCATGGGAGTGATTGGAGCAGTTGCTCTCTTAGGATCTCTCCTGGAGGATTCTGGGCCCCGAGGGAAGGAAGGGACGGCGCCCCTCGTCTTGGCACACCCCCCTTCTGTGTCTCTGGGGACTCAGGCAGAGGCCAGCACCTGTGGCCCTCCCACCTGCTCTCAGAAGCTGGACTGCGGTTTGGTGGGGGTGTTCACCGTCCCCTGGGAGCCTCCCCAGCCTGGCCTACTGTCCCCGGGCAGGACAGCCCCGTGGGCCCCTGGAGCCCCGCAGCCAGCCTTCCAGCCCCTCCCTCCGGCAGTCTGGGGACCATGGCCACCCTCACCCCAGGATTGGCTGGTGGAGGTACCCCCTCTGTGGCCCACATTCCCTCACGGGAAGCAGGAAGCAGGCCGAGCGTGTCCTCGTAGAATTGAATAGCAGGAAGTCTCTCCATTTACACAAAGAAAGTTGGCAGATGTGAGCGGGCGTCCCAACTGCAGGGCCAGGACCGCGGGGTCGGCAGGGCCTCGCGCAGACGGCACAGTGGGGACTGGGCGGGCGCCCGCTGGGCCGGGGGTCCGGTCCTGGCCCTCCCTCCGGCTGACGGCTGTCCCCCCTGCCCACAGCCCCCCATCAGCACCCCTCGCCGCTCCGACTCGGCCATCTCCGTGCGCTCCCTGCACTCCGAGTCTAGCATGTCCCTCCGCTCCACGTTCTCGCTGCCGGAGGAGGAGGAGGAGCCGGTAGGTGTGGCAGGTGGGGGTCCCTTCCCCTCAGGCCCCACTTGGGGCCCCCGTCCGCACAGGTCCATATCGGGGACTCGGGGGCCCGGGCAGGGTCCCCCAGGCACGTTCTTCTCAGTCCGTGTCCCAGGGGCTGCCCGGGGACCAGCTTTCAGAAGGAAAGGCGGGGCCCACCCAGGCCCCTTCTGGTCTCTGTCCCAGGAAGAGGGTGGGCACGACTGGGGGGCCCCTTCGCGCACGAGTCCCCTCGAGCCCTAGGCCTCAGCGGGCTCCCCTCAGGACACAGCCTGGCCCGCGGGATGGGGAGCTAGTTGCCCACAGCCCCGACGCCCCCTCACCCCGCCCTGCTTGGTTCCAGGAGCCGCTGGTGTTCTCTGAGCAGCCCTCGGTGAAGCTGTGCTGCCAGCTCTGCTGCAGTGTGTTCAAGGACCCCGTGATCACCACCTGTGGGGTGAGCTGCCCTCCCTGGCCTGTGCGCTCCGTGAGCCCCGCACTGTGGGGCGCCCGGGCTGGCCGCCCAGTGCGTGCCTCTGCAGTGGGTGAGGGGTGGGCCCCACTGCAGCCACGCCCCCACCTGCCCGTTGTCTCCACAGCACACCTTCTGCCGAAGATGCGCCTTGAAATCAGGTAGGACCCTCTCAGCCCAGGCCCGGCCACCCAGCTCCCCAGTGGCAGGGAGGTCCTCCTGGGGAGGTCCGCCTGGGGCCCCACACTGACGGAGCCCCCAGTCCTCCCCCACTGGCAGCTCCTGGGCCAGCGCTCAGGCCAGGCTCGGGGCCTCCACAACAGGGCAGCTCGGTGCCCTCCCACAGCAGGCGTGGGCGAGACCCCCGGGTGCAGCGCCCGGTGTCAAGGCTGCCGGCCTCGCGGACTCAGGCCTTGGCCGCTGGCCCACTCCATGCCCTGTCCCCAGCCCCCCGGCACTAGCCCAGACTCCCGGGTCCACTAAGAGGCCTCTGTCACCACCGCTCACCCAGTGGTCATCCCTGGTGGCACTGCCGAGCATCCCTTCCTGTTCTGGGAGCCCCAGAGGGGAAAGTAGACAAGGGGATGAGGCCCCCAGTGGAGGCTCAGCCCACCCAGCAGGGGAGCAGGCTCCAGGCCTGCCGCCCACCAGAGCATGATCTCCCTGGGGCGGGGCTGGCTGGGCAGGCCGTGGGGTCAGCGTGCCCTCCCCCCCAGAGAAGTGCCCCGTGGACAACGCCAAGCTGACGGTGGTGGTGAACAACATCGCAGTGGCCGAGCAGATTGGCGAGCTCTTCATCCACTGCAGGCACGGCTGTCGGGCGGCGGGGGGTGGGAAGCCCTCCGTCTTCGAGGTGGACCCCCGAGGGTGCCCCTTCACCATCAAGCTCAGCGCTCGAAAGTAAGGGCCCCCGTCTGTCCCCGGTCCCCGCCCCCCGGGGCCCCCGAGAGCCGGGGCCTCTGGGGACTCAGCCCCTGCGCCGTGCTGCCCGGCCGCCCCTGCAGGGACCACGAGGGCAGTTGTGACTACAGGCCTGTGCGCTGCCCCAACAACCCTAGCTGCCCGCCCCTTCTCAAGATGAACCTGGAGGCCCACCTCAAGGAGTGCGAGCACATCAAGTGTCCCCACTCCAAGTACGGGTGAGTGGGTGGGGGTGGGCGCAAGGGGCCGCCCGGGCCGGGGCAGGTGGGTGGGGGGCGGCGAGCCTGGGCTGGCATTCATGGTCCCTCCTCCAGCAAACCTTGGCTGAGATCCGCCTGAGTGCCGGGCACTGGGGAGACGGCCTTAGCAAGAGCCACACCGTTGACTGTGTAATTACAAACCGAGGTACAGGTGCCGAGGAGGAGACCTGAGCCCCGTGGGGACACAGCGCCCGGGGAGCTGGGGGCTGATGCATGCAAGGGCACAAGCTGGGCCCGGACCTGGGAGAGGGCTTCCGGCAGTTGGACCAGCAGCAGGGAGTTGAGAGCAGAGGGGAGAGGGGCTGGGAGAGGAGGTGGCAGCTGGCTCTTTGGGGCGGAAGCCAGTGAGGGGGAGCAGGAGTCTTGGAGAAGCTCTGGGCCAGAGTGCAGCGGCTGGATTGCTGGCGGAGGCAGGACGGGCGGATGAGCGAGCAGGTGTGCGCAGGGTAGTGGCCCGGCACAGAAGTGGGATTTGCGGGAGACTCTCAGGGCTGGAGAGGCAGAGGGAAGGGCCCACCTGGGCGGGAAGGTGGGCAGGGCAGCTGTCCTGTCCCTCCAGGTGCACGTTCATCGGGAACCAGGACACATACGAGACGCACTTGGAGACTTGCCGCTTTGAGGGCCTGAAGGAGTTCCTGCAGCAGACGGATGACCGCTTCCACGAGATGCACGTGGCGCTGGCCCAGAAGGACCAGGAGATTGCCTTCCTGCGCTCCATGCTGGGCAAGCTCTCAGAGAAGATCGACCAGCTGGAGAAGAGCCTGGAGCTCAAGTTCGGTGAGAGCCTGGCCCAGGGGGCGCGGGGGTCAGCCCCGCCTCTGGGTCCCTGACACCCCCTCCCTTGCCGTTCAGACGTCCTGGATGAAAACCAGAGCAAGCTCAGCGAGGACCTCATGGAATTCCGGAGGGACGCGTCCATGTTGAACGTGAGCGGGCAGGGGCTGTGGGCGGGGCCAGACGCTGGGAGGTGGGTGGGGTGGGTCCCAGCAGGAGGCCTGTTCCCACTCAGTATTAGGTGTCTGTGCTGGGGGCCCTGCCTGGGGCAGGAAAGGCCTTTAGGGCCCCACCCACCGGGCCCCACCCACCCCACCCTCTGCTCTGCTTTTGGCCCCGCAGGACGAGCTGTCCCACATCAACGCGCGGCTGAACATGGGCATCCTTGGATGTGAGTGTGGGCCCCCTGCTGCCCGCCCTGTGTTCCCCAGGCCCCCAGAGCCCTCACCCCCGCCATCTCTCTGCAGCCTATGACCCACAGCAGATCTTCAAGTGCAAGGGAACTTTCGTGGGCCACCAGGGCCCCGTCTGGTGTCTCTGTGTCTACTCGATGGGGGACTTGCTCTTCAGCGGCTCCTCCGACAAGACCATCAAGGTGGGTAGGGGCCTGCCCAGGGGCCTGGCAGCCTGGAGCAGCAGGGCTGGGCATGGCACACCAACCTCTGCCAGCTCCAGGCCTGCCTGTGGACAGGCCTTTCTCTGTTCCCCCATGCTCACATCATTCGTGCTATAGTGCCCCCTGCCACCGGGCTGGCCCTGCTGGGATCTGCCCTGACCCTGGTCTCTGCAGGTGTGGGACACGTGTACCACCTACAAGTGCCAGAAGACGCTGGAGGGCCATGACGGCATCGTGCTGGCCCTCTGCATCCAGGGGTGAGTGTGGGCACACGTGTGTCCACTGAGCACAGGGCCCACGTGGACTGTGGCTGCATGTGTCCGAGAGTGACTTTGTCTGCCACTCCTGGGACTCTGAGCAGGGCCGAGTCATGGGTGGTGGTATGTGGGCCTCCGTCTCTGATGCTGTGCGTTCCCTGAGCAGAGCCTTGACCCCGGAGAGCCTCAGGTGGCCAGGGACAGGTGGGACCGGAGGGGAGGCAGGCTCCTGCTGGCCAACAGGGCCTGGCCACCCCCTCATGCCCAGAGTGCCCCTTCTAGACTGTCCCTCCTGGCGTGTGTCATGAGGCTGTGTGCTGTGGGCGTGAGTGTGTGTGTGTGTGAGATGCTGGCGCACGGACAGCAACAGCTTGACTGCCAGCAATGCTTACAAGGGCAATTACCTCCCGGCTCAGCTGTCAGACGCTTGCCAGGCAGGCATGTCCAAGGTCCTCTCGCTGAGGTGGGAAGACCGAGGCTGGGCTCAAGGAAGCTGTAGTGGTCCTGGCAATGGCCCAGGCCTCTGGTTCCTGGTGGCCAGTGCTTGCTTGGCCCGGCCAGGGTGGTGTTGGCAGGGATGCTGGCTTCTCACGCCCTGACACCCTGGCTTTGCTTCCCCAGGTGCAAGCTCTACAGTGGCTCGGCCGACTGCACCATCATTGTGAGCTGGGCTGGCGGGCGGGCAGGGTTGGGCCCCACACCTGCCTGAGAGCCCTGGGCACACTGTGCCACTGGGGCCTGGGCTCAACAGGGCCTAAGGCTTCACGCCTGTCTCCCGCCAGGTATGGGACATACAGAACCTACAGAAGGTGAACACGATCCGGGCCCACGACAACCCGGTGTGCACGCTGGTGTCATCACACAACATGCTCTTCAGTGGCTCCCTGAAGGCCATCAAGGTCAGGCCGGGCGAGATGTGTGCAGGGCACTGGGGCGCGCCCCCCGGCCTGCGCTCATGGCCACTCCCACAGGTCTGGGACATCGTGGGCACCGAGCTGAAGCTGAAGAAGGAGCTCACCGGCCTCAACCACTGGGTGCGGGCCCTGGTAGCCGCCCAGAGCTACCTGTACAGCGGCTCCTACCAGACAATCAAGGTGGGCCCCGGCCCCGAGCTGGCGCAGGGAGGTCCTCACACACACCCTGGGTCGTGGTTGGGCAGCCTGGCCTGGGACCAAGTGGCCCGCGCTTGCCCACAGATCTGGGACATCCGGACCCTCGACTGCATCCATGTCCTGCAGACATCTGGCGGCAGCGTCTACTCTATCGCCGTGACCAATCACCACATCGTCTGCGGCACCTACGAGAACCTCATCCACGTAAGAGTGGACGCGGAGGGGCAGCCTCTGACTCCAGGCCCCTGTCTGCCCCCATCTGTGCCTCTGACCTGCCGGTGCCACCCCCCCAGGTGTGGGACATCGAGTCTAAGGAGCAGGTGCGGACCCTGACGGGCCACGTTGGCACCGTGTACGCCCTGGCGGTCATCTCGACGCCAGACCAGACCAAAGTCTTCAGTGCGTCCTATGACCGGTCTCTTAGGGTACGAGCCGGCCGAGCAACTGGAGGGGGAGGCTCAGGGTGGGTGCCAGGCCTGGGCGGTCCTCATGTCCCCTGTGTCCCCAGGTCTGGAGTATGGACAACATGATCTGCACGCAGACTCTGCTGCGTCACCAGGGCAGTGTGACTGCGCTGGCCGTGTCCCGGGGCCGGCTCTTCTCCGGAGCCGTGGACAGCACTGTGAAGGTCAGTGCCATGGCTCAGGCCATCCACAGGGGTTGCGTGGGGAAGTGGGAGCGAGGGAGGTGGGTGGGAGCTAGCAGCCCGGGCAGTGGGGGGCAGGCACGGGTGGCAGCTGGCTTTGGGGCTGGATGGCCAAAGTGGCACTTGAAACGGAGTTTTCCCCCTGCAGGTGTGGACTTGCTAACAGAATCCACTGTGTCTCGGCTTCCTCTGGGCCTGACCTAGTCCTGTCTAAGTCTGGTGGGCCACGTGACTGGTCTTGGGGTCTCTGCCTGCCCCATGGGGGCTCAGCCAGGCAGGCAGTGCCCTCCCTGCCCTGTGCCCAGTGAGCCTCCCTCTGCTTGGCCCTGTCATCGTCACTGCCAGGACAGTGCCCAGCCCATCTGGGTGCCAGGTACGACGCTCGCCAGGCCCACCTCCATCGTCACTCCAGATGGACTGTGGGCCTTTTTACTCACCTTTTCTACACTGTTTTTAGACTGTATATAGATTTGATTACTTCTTGATTGAAATAAAAGCTGCACAGACTGTGGCTCTGAGTGGGGATGGTCCTTGGGGAGGGAGGACACCTGAACATGTCGGGGTGCACAGGCGCTGGCCAGTGGGAGGGAAGCTGGGCAGGGACCACAGAGGTGCCTGTTGACAACCCCAGGATGTGGTCCTATTGGTGACTGCTCCCCCCACCAGGAACAGGCAAGCCCCCCACTTGCCCCAATATACATCCCCCCACCAAAAAAAGAGCCAGGCAGCTCCGTTTTCTGCTGTTTATTGACAGCTGACAGTAGCTCCCTGCCCAGACCCCCCTCCCCACCTGCTAGCCCTGGTCTGGGCCACCCACTGCAGAGAGGCCAGGCGGGTGGCCAGGCCCACCCACCCGGGGACGTGTTAGCACGTGACTGCTGGGAGGGGCCCCACATGCCCAGACACCACCTCAGCAGAGCCCCTCCACCCACCCGAATCACAGTCGCTGGTTTTCGGTGTTTTTTAATTCTCTCTCTTTTTTAAAGAAATGTCAAAGCTGTGCCCAACACACGTGGATCAGCAAACACGACAGAGGAGGCCAGTCAGTACTTTTTTGGAGGGGGGAGGGGAAGAGAGAAGGCGAGAACGGCCACATGACACCACCTCGGACCACGAGCAGAGCATCTGGGAACGGGAGCAGGGCAGGCTGGCTGCGTGGGGCCAGCTGGGGCCCCCCAGAAGGGAGGGTTGGGCACACCCTCGCACGCACCACACACAGCCTGGCATGCATGCCCTGCACCCACTGTTGTCACCCACCTGACACACCCACGCTGTGCACACAGCTCCCTTGGAACCCAAGGGCACCCTCACACCAGCACCCCAGAAAGAGGCGGAGCCCTGCCCACCGTCTCCACCGCATGGAGGACACAGCCCAGCGGCGAGCAAGGCACATCCTTCAGGTTCTTCAGACGCAGAGAAATTAGGAGAGAGATCAGAGGAGAGGCCCTGGTGGAGCACGGACCCCTCCTCGGACCCCAGCCTCCCGTTTGTGCTACTGGGCCAGGGGTCTGGCCACTCTGGGACCGAGGGAAGGACAGATAGACAGACAGATGGCCAGGGCCTCTTGACAGCTTTTGTCTTGAGCTAGACTCCAGCGTCCTTGCAGTTGGTAAATGGTTTTCTATAGAATCAATAATATTTTTTTCTTTCTTTAAATATATATTTGTTAAAGTTATACCTTTTTGTATCTCTGGGGAAATCTGCCTTAGCTCATTCCCAATAAATACTCTTCGATAGCTTATATTCTGGGGGTGGGGGGTGCTGTGGGGCAGGGGGCCCAACCCAGCCCCTTGTGCTGCGCAGGAGCGGCTGGCAGAGGTCCCCATCGGGCAGTTCTGTGCTGGGCGTAGGCCTGTGCTCTGCCCCAGACTGGGGAAGGGGCTACAGCGGCTGCCCCCTGCCCACTGCACCCCAGGGTGGGCCCAACCCGGGCTCGGGGCAGGGGTTCAGGAGCAGCCCCTCCCGCACCACGGCGGGAAGAGCCTGGCGATGGGGCAGACGGCCCAGCAGTTATTGCACGGGGAGGGGGCAGCAGCATCTGACCAGAGCCCTTGGGTCCCCTGGCCAGGCAGTCGTCCGGGCCGGGCCCGGCGGCAGGAGTTGTGCTTGTTCGGGAGCCTCGCGCTCGGGCCCCCTGCGCCCCGCCCTCGAGGCCCCGCCCGCCTGCCTGCTCACGCCGCGCCCAGAGGTGCCCATCCTGAGGTAAAGGTCAGCGTGCGGGCCCGATGGGGGCGGCCGCGTCACTCCAGCATGGCGTCCAGCTGGTCGGCCAGGTCGTCAAACATGCTGCCGATGTCGTCCAGGATGCTGCCGGGTGCTCTTCTCCGCGGCCGAGGGGCTGCAGCAGGCGGGCGCGGCGTGAGCAGCCGGGCCCGGGCCAGGGCGGACCGCCCCTCTACGCGATGGCCGCCCCGTCGCGGACACCACGGCCCGCCTGCGGTTTGCCACGCCCCGGCCACGCCCACACCCGCTGTGTGGGCGGGGCTAGCTCGAGACTACCACGCCCCCATGATGTCTGCTTCGCCCCACGCACGACCAGCACCCCCTGCGCCATGCTGGCCCCGCCCCTCAGTGTGGGGGGCGGGGCTAGTTCAAGGCCATGCCCTTCCCACGCGACTCGCTCTCGCTGCCACAGAGCAGCCTACACGTGAGCGGCAGCCTCGGCCGCGCGCAGGCCGCACCCGGTCCCGTACCTACCGCGAGCCCTGCGCGTCCTCCTGCCGGATCTTCTCTTCTACGGCTTGCAGCGCCGCCGCCAGGCACGCGCTCGTCTCCTCCAGCTTCTGCCGGGCGCTGTCCCCCGGCGAGGCGCCGTCGGGCGCGGCTGGGGGCCCTGCAGCCGCGGCGGCGGCAGCGCGCGGCGGTTTGGCGGGCACATGCAGCGCGTGCGCACTCGGCGACGGCGGCCTGGCGGGGCTGGCGGGGCTGGCGCTCAGCGCTGGCGGCGTGCTGGCCGGCTTGGCGAGGGCGGCGGGTTGCTGGCGCGCCGGCGAGGGCGCGGGCGACGGGCTGGCACTGCCCGACTGCAGCCCCGCCGCGGCCTTGGCCGGCTTGGGCGCCGTGGGCGGTGGCGGCGGCTTGGGAGACACGGGCGGCGGCGTGCCGTGCGCACGCTTCACCTCTGCGGGGAGGAGGAGACTCGCACCGGGGTGGGAAGTCGCGCGGCTCGCGGGAATCGCGCGCTGCGTGTCCCGACCCAAGCCCTGTCGAAACACTGCCCAAGGGCCCTGCTTCGCAACCGCGAGCGAAAATAACGCACTCTGCACTGCAGGGCCGGCTTCAGCTCCAGCCCTTCGTGCTCCTCCGCCCTGGGTTTCCCTGAGGCTGTGGCGGGCCGGGGTGGGGGTGCGGAGCGCTTCCCTATGCACACCTGTTTGGGTCACTGCTTCCAAACCCTGACCCATCCGCCCTCCACCTCCAATCCCTTCCAGGTGTGGCCTGTTGTAGCCACTGGCCCTTCTGTTGCTTGAATGTCACAGGGCCTTTGCACCTCTGATCTTTCTGTCTGGAAGCCTCTCCCCTCCCTCCTGTGCTGGGGTCACTCTACAGCCATGTCAGAGTCCCCCGAGCCCTCCAGCCTCCTGGGCCTGTCCTCCTTCCACAGGTGCTATTTATGCACCTGTGCCTCCTCCACTGAGGACGTAAGGAACACAACTGTCCCAGCTCTGGGCTGATGCGGTAGTCCAGCGGCGGCTGGATGAGGGGCTCTGGGGATACCTTCCCACCCCACTCCCCCCGGCCTTCATCAGATCCAAGCAGAAAAAAACCCTGCAGACCGTGGCGTGGGGCCCCTCCCCAGCTGGGTCCCCACACCTACCTGGGCTGCCAGGACCTGGCAGCGGCACCTTCTTGGAGGCAGGTGTGGGTGAGCCCTGGATCTTGGGCGTGGGCTGAGCCAGAACCGGCTTGGGAGAGACAGGTGGCTTGGCCAGCTTCCGGGCATCGCTGTCCGGCGGGGGCAGCGGGGGCAGGTGCATGAGGTCAGAGGGTGGGGGCTCAGCAGGTGGGGGCGGCGGGGGCAGCTCTAGGGGTCCAGCCTGCTCAGAGGCCGGCCGGCGGCGCACAGTGCCCGTTCCATTCTGGTACACGGACAGCGGTGGTGGGGGAGGCTCGGGACCTGCCTCCCGCTCCTTGACCTTGGGCCGGCGCTTGACTGTGTCAGACTCAGTTAGGATGAACTTGACGTTCTCCTGCTGGCTCTGCTTGGCCCGGATGCGCCTCTTGAGGGTGGCACTGGCCTCCACCCTGGCTAGGGGCGGGCCCTCTGCACCCGCCTCGCCCTTGGCTGGACCTCGCGGCCGCTGCTGGGCAGCACCCTCTTCCACCAACTGGCCATGGTCTGCAGGCCCCGCTGGCTCTCCGGGACCCCGGCGAGCAGTGGCCAGCAGTCCCGTGACGGGCCCGCTCAGCGTGCGGCGCCGGTTCACCACCTCGCCGTCAGGTCCAATGGCCTCCTTGTGCTTCACTGAGGCCAGCACTGTGGCCACCCGGCCTGGCTCTGGGCTGGCAGGGTGAGGCATGGGGTGGCCCTCAGGGGGCCTGCGGGCTGCCCGGCCCCCACCCCCGATGGATGACAGCTCAAGCATGGCTGCGATGCTCTTCACGCTGCCGGCACTTCCTGTGTCCACGCTGCCAGCCAGGTCACTGGCCCCGCCGGCGCTGTGCCCGGACCCCCAGGCGGCTGTCCTCAGCCCCGGCCCCCTCAGTCTCCACATCTGGCGCCGGCTCATCAGCCAGGTTGGCGCTGGCCATGGCAGAGCTGGAGCGCTTGGGCGGGGGCGGGGGGGGCCCCTTCTTCCGAGGCCGCACAGCAAACGACTGGCTGCGGTTGACGTTCTTGTCTGCGCCGGCGGGCGCCCGCACCGAGTGGCTGCGGCCCACGCGCCGCTGGACCGTGGCGTAGGGCCCGGCAGCGGCCGGCACCAGCAGCTCGTCCCGCTCCGGCTCGCTGTCGGACGCTGCGTAGCGATTCAGGCTGTGGGCACGCTTCTTGGGCCTCCCTGGCTCTGCATCGGCCTCGGGTGGCAGGCACAGTGTGGGTACGGGTGCAGATGTGGGCCCCGGGGCAGCTGGCCCGGCCTCGCTCTCCACTGGTTGGGGCAGCACGTAGGCGAAGCCGCGGTGTGTGGGTGACTGAGGCAGCGAGCGGGGGGACATGGGTCGCTCCGTGGGCGGCAGCAGCTGAGGGGTGGGCTTCACCTTGGCTGTGGCTGGCGCTGGACCATGAGGCCCCCCCAGGGCCTGTGGGGAGCTTGGCCGGGGTTTCGTGGGTGTCTGGGGGGGTGTGAAGTGGCTGGCCCCCGGTGGCAGGACCTGCCGAGGCTTGCCGGGGACCGGGGGGCACGCTGGCCCGCTTGATGCTGTGGCCGTGGCGGCTGGGCCGGGCCTCCTTGGGAGGGGTGCCGGGGGCCGGCCCCTCATCGAGCAGGTACTCCTGGCTCCGTGACATGGGGCTGCTAGGCCCCGGGGGCCCGTTGCCCAGCAGCTCCTGGGAGCTGCTCATGTGCCGTGCCCTCCCCCCCAGGCTGGGCTCCTGCCGCCCCGAGGCTCTCGGGGCCGGCGGCAGGTGGTTGGAGGGCTTTTCAGCCGGGGCAGTGGCAGCAGCAGCCCCTTCCGCCGGAACGGTCAGGGCCGCCTGCAGCTCCCCGCTAAGCTCGCTGTCTTGGAAGGTGGTCATTTTCGGAGACTGGCAGTCAGCCGGGGCAGGCTCGGGTGGGGGTGGCGACTCGATGGCCATCACCTCCAGCGACTGTGGTGCCTTCCGGCGCAGGGGTCCCCCCTCGTACTTGGCATACTCTGCCTTCTGCAGCTCTGCCAGTTTCCGCACGGCCAGCATCAGCTTCTTCTGGTGGCCTGAGTGGGGGCGGGGCGCAGGTCAGGCCCCGGAGCACATGGAGGACCAGGTCGCGGTGGGGGTGGGGCGGGGCCTCACCCAGCTTGGTGATACCGATCTCCTGCAGGTCCTCCCAGGTGATGTCGGTGATGAAATCAATGTTCTCGTAGCCGTTGTCCACCAGCACCTTGTAGTACTGCGCCAGGCCGATCATGGACAGCCACACGGCCAGGTTCGCCTATGGGGCGGGGGACACAGAGGACAGCCAGAGCTGGCTGCCCACACCCTGCCTTGCCGCTCGGAGCTGGTGGGGGGGGGGCACCGGGCCAGCCCGGCACAGAGAGACGGAAGGACAAATGGACAGGCCGGAGGGGTCAGCACAGCCTTGACAGGAGCCCAAGGCCAGCTCACACACACGTGCGGACACAGGCAAACACACACAGAGGCGTGACCCTCTCTGCGGGATGCCCTCGGGGGCAGGGGGAGGAAGAATACCCTCCCCTGCCAGGCAGGCCAGGCAGCCATGGGGACAGCACCCACATGGACACACCTCACGTGTCATGGACGCAGACACACAGCACCACCGACCAGCGACGTGTATATGCATAACCTACACCCCAGTCATCCATGGCACTGAGTCACACTCGCGCCCTCTCACCATTTCCTCACCATCGTCAGGCACACGTCACACAGCCTTGTCACGCGCGTGCAAGTATCCATGATGGTCCTCACCCAGAACCAGCCGGTGGCCCCCTGACCGGGATCCACCTGTCCACACTCCCAGCTGGACGTCACTCACACACCAACACAGCACACTCAGTCACTGCCTGGGTGCGCAAGCAGAGCGAAGCCCCCGGGACCTGGACGTGCTGGCTGGGAGGACCCCTGAGCCACGGACTGAGTGGGGCGAGGCAGTGTGGAGGAGCATGCACCCGCCTGTCCCAGCCCCAGGGGCCCTCAGTGGCCACGGCATCTCCCTCCTGGATGGGTGGGAGCCCAAGGCAGCGCGGGTGGGACAGGCTCCAGGCCCCTTTCTCCCAACCCGAAGCCTATGCCTCTGCAGGGTGCCCATGCGTGACAGCGCGGGCCGAGGCCAGTGTGGCCATCAGTGGGTACCTGGCATGTGTTCAGTGCATGCATGTGGTCTGCATGCCAAGGCCCGTGCTCACACACGCCCTCCCCATGCATGTGCCTCTGTGTGTGCCTGGGTGTGTGGTGTCGGGTGGGCATGCGATGGGCAGCGCTAAGGGGCACCGGGTGGTGCCAACATCCCTGAGTGGCGAGTGCGTAGTAGAGACGGGGATGCTCCGGGCTCCAGGCTCCCCTCACCCGAATAGCCCTCAGAGGAGGTCACCCCGGCCCCTGCCCGGGGAGGCTGGCCCCGGGGCCCCTGACAGACGGACAGAGGCCACCCTCCGCTGTCCTCTCCCTGGACTCCCCAGAAGGCAGGGGAGGGCCGTGGCTGTCTGTCCATCTGTCGGTGTGCCCCTCCTGGGCCTGGCCACCAGGGTGCAGGGGGCCTTACGGGTTTGTGCTCGGGCAGCCAGTCGGGGAGGCTCAGGCCGCTGATCTCCGCGGTGATCTTCTTCCGGTGGCCGGGCTTGGTGACCCCGATGGCTGTGAGGTCCTAGGTGGAGGAGACTCCTGTTAGCCAGAGGCTGGGGGTCCATCTCCGGGCCAGCTGGTGGGCAGCCTTCCGGGCAGCTCACCTCAGGGGTCATGCGGCTGATGGTGGGCAAGTCATAGCCAGCACTGATGAAGTTGGGGGCGTAGAGCTGCAGCTGGAACGTGGCAAGCCACTGGCTGACAGCCTCGGCGCCCTGGAAGACACAAGGCACCCGCTGCAGGCTCGCCCACCCGCTCCCCGGCCAGGCGTGCACCCAGCCACCGCAGCGCCTCCTTCTCTGCTCAGCCGAAGACCACACGGCGCGAGCTGCTGTCCGCTGGGCCGTCCGCAGCTGCCATGCCCCTGTCAGCCTGGCCGGGTGCTCCTCCCTCTGAGTCCTGGCTCCGCCGTCTCAGCTTCATCCCACGCGTTGGCTGCCTGCTGTGATCTCCACCAGGAGGGTCCCACTGCCGTCCACAGCACAGGCCTCCCTGACCGCCCCCCTTTCCTGGACCAGGGCCGCCCTGCCGTGTGGCCCGTGACAGGGGCTCTGGGAACGGGGCCTCAAGAGGGGCCGCTGACTGCTGCCTCCCCATGCAGGAGGTGGGCTCTGCCCGGGGGGACGCAGGAGGACTCAGCCAGCAGTTCACGCCCACCCTAGCACGCAGGTGCATGCACACAGACCCGTGTCACGCCCACACACACTTCCACTCATCTTGCACCCACGCCCTCCGCGCACACACACAGGCGCACCCATGCCCAGACCACAGTCACACCAGCCACACGCAAACACACCCCCGCTCACCTCATGCTGTGTCACACTTTCAGACACACTGGCTTACACGCACAGCCTGCACAAGAGACAACAGCTAAGCACACAGACTGACAGACCGACAGAAGGACAGGCCTGGCCCGTCGAGGGCGCTGGCTGTGCTGTGGCCCAGCCAGGTGGGCTTCCCCGGCCCCTGCCCCTGCAGCCGCCCCGGCCCTGTACCTTGCCCTCGGACACCGCCTCCAGCTTCTTGGGTGGCTGTTCCCCATAGCTCTGCCCGGCATGGGCCGCTGGAGGCTGGGCCCGGGTTGCACCTAGGGATGAGAGGGTGAGGGGGGTGAGGGCTGCTCAGGGGCCACCTCCGCACCTGGCCAGCAGTGCCGTGTCCTTGCCTTTACCTGCAGGGCCCTCTGGAGGCTTGACCGGGCTGTCCCCGGGGCTGGAGTCGGACACCGGCTTCTGGGAGAGCACCGTTGCCAGGAGCTGGAACCCAGACAGGCTGGCTGGCCAGTGCTGCTCCAGACCCAGGCACCCCGGCCCTGCCGCCACGCCGCCTACCTTAACCCCTTCAGAGCCCGCGTGCAGGGCGTGGCCCCCGCCACTCCGGCCCCCAGCTGCGCTGCTCAAGCTGCCGCTGCGGTCCCCGCCTGCCCACAGGACAGAACAATGTCAGCGATGCCCGCCCCACCCCACCCCGTCCAGCCCCACTGCCCTCCAAGGCCCCCCACCCACCTGCAAAAGGCTTCCTCAGCACCCAGATCTCCTCGGGGGGCGCAGCGGGCCCCGTGGAGCTGCCTCCCTGGGGTGGACTTGGTTCAGCACCTGCTCGGGGACCTGCAGGCCGAGCACAGCTGCTCTGAGCCCTGGACCAGCTCCAGGGCCTGTGTAGAGCAAAGACCAGACACATGCACACACACACATGCATGCGTACACACACATGCATACACACGCATGTGCACACAGGCTCACACGTACACACATGCAGAGACACACGTACATACACGAGTGTACACATGCACATTCACACACAGAGACACACATGCACACAGAGACACACATGCACACACAGAGACATACGCATGTGTGCACACATGCACACAGGCTGGGAGGCTCAGCGCCAGCTCCTCCTGCCCCAGCTGTCTCCAAGGAGCTGAGAGACCCTCAGAAGACCCCTCCCAAGCTTGGACACTGGCAAGCAGGAGAGAACGGCAGAGCAGGGTGCAGGCCAGATACTCTGTCAGTGGTCCTGTATGTCGCAGGAGGATACCAACCTCTCTATGCCAGGGGAGCAGGGGGAGGAGGTCCCCAGGAGCCTGGAGCCAGGGCACTCGATGACCTTGGGTGGACTGACCACACCTCCTAGCTGGCCCCCCTCTGCCCTCTTAACGGCCTGTCAACCTCCATGTCCTCTGCACCGGGTAGACCAGTCATACCCGTACCCCATC
This sequence comes from Okapia johnstoni, assembly GCA_024291935.2. Lineage (NCBI taxonomy): Eukaryota > Metazoa > Chordata > Mammalia > Artiodactyla > Giraffidae > Okapia > Okapia johnstoni. The sequence continues at coordinate 2,332,376 of JAGTYA010000028.1, read as the reverse complement.
TGAAGCCATTCCACAGCCCTGTGGCCTCCTCCTATGCCCCTCGCTCTCTGTCACCAAGTCAGCCACCCTGGGCTCCTCTGGACCCTTGTACACGTCACACTCTGTCCTGCCTGAGCGCCTCTGCACATGTGGTTCCCGCTGCCCCGAAGGCACCGCCTGCAGCCTGCCCCCTCCCACTTCTCAGGGCCTTGTCCTTCCACTGTCTGAAGCGGGCGTCCATCTGCAGTCTCTGTGTCACTGGTCGGCACGTTGCCCTCCATGCTGACTTCACTGTCCTGTGCTTCCCTCCCCCCAGGGCAAGCTCCTTGAGAGCAGGAACGACAACCATTTGGGTGACCATCTGTTCCTCGAGCCTGGTGTGCAGTGTCTGCTGAATCAATGGAGGACCGGGTCTGGGGACACGAATAAGAGAGCTGGCAGGACAAACCATGGAGCTCACACCCAGCAATGACGGGAGCTCGCGGTCCCGGCCCGCCCTGCAGCACACTGAGCACATGCTCCCGTCTGGCCACGAGCCCCTGGCCTGGGCTGGACTTGCCTGCTCGCTTGATGATGGCCTCACCCAGGGAAGATGGGAAGTAGCCCACACGGTCATTGCCTGTCCTGTTGTCATGGATACAGCCCTTCCACCGGCCGTCTGGGTGCTGCTCAAGGACCTGGCCGGATAAGGTGAGGGGAACATGCTCAGGGGGGACTCCCCTCCAGGTCAAGTGGATGGGTGGCCTGGGCCCCCCCAGTTCTTGCCAGGTGTTGGGGGCAGCATCCAAGGCCCCTCTCAGCCCTGCTCCAGCAGCCCCAGACCATCCTTACTGTGATAATGTCCCCAGCTTTCACATTGAGGCTGGTCAGGTCGTAGTTGTTGCAGTAATCCTTGGTCGCCCGGACCTGCAGGGCCGCCGAGGCCTCTGGGGACACAGGAGGTGGCAGACCCCCCCAGTCCTGTGAGCCGGCCCGGCCCCGGCCCCGCCCCGGCCCCCTGGCCCCGCCCAAGCCCACCTCGCAGCAGCTGCTTGATCTCCTTGCTGGCCTGAGAGGTGGTGAACTGATGCACAATGTCCAGGGCAGTCTGGCTATAGGTGTTCCTCACGTGGGCGTTGATCCCATTCTGCACGTGCCAGAGAGTGAGGCCTGTCAGGAGCCTCCTCCACCCTCGCCTGACCCCCGTGCCCCCACCCCGGCCCCCGACTCACATCCAGCAGCAGCCGAACCACCTCTGTCTTCCCGCAGAGCGCGGCCTCGTGCAGGGCGGTGCCGGACTTGGTCTGGCGGTTAATATCGATGCCGGCTTGGAGCAGGAGTCTGGCGGGGTGGCAAGTGGAGCAGGCAGGGCCTTGCACGGGAGTCCACTGGCCCGGCACCCCGAGTCGGCCTCCAACTCCTGGGGGCCCAGGATGAGCCAACCCGACCCCACCTCCCTGCAGGACGGCCTCCACCAGTAACCGAGAACTTGCGGGGGTCCCCCTCCCGGTGCGAACCCTTCACATCCTGGTCTCGTCTCGTCCCAAGACAGGCAATGCTGTGATGCGCACTTTGAGCATGGGGAAATGGAGGCTCAGAGATGCCGAGAGTGGCCACAAGGCCACCTAGCAGGCGGCACAGGCTGCGCGGTGGTAGAAGCCCACTCCCCAGCCCCAGCTGGGCATCCTCTATGGGGCCGGCTGGAGCCATCCTTTGTACCAGAGGCCTGACCCCATCCCCGTGGCTCCCCGGCCACTTCGGTCTTACTGCCAAGCCAGGAGCAGGCACCCCAAGGTGGGGTGCCCCTCACCCCGCCCCCACCCTGGCCATACCTGATGATGTCGATGTGGCCGTTCTTGGCCGCCAGGTGCAGGGGGCTGGTGCCGTTGGGGTCGGTGGTGTCCCCCGGCCGGGGCTCCAGCAAGGCCGTACACATGTTGCTGCTCAGAAGCAGCTGTACCACCTGGAGGGAGAGGTGAAGAGTAGGGGGCCTGAGAAAGGAGGTGTTGGGGCCCCCCAGGAGAAGACGATGGAGCACATGGAGTCGCACTCGGCTCCCTGGGGAGACTTACCCCAACGCGGCCAAACTCACAGGCCAGGTCCAGGGGCGTCTTGCCCGAGTTGTCCACCATGCAGGGGTTGGACTGGTGCTGCAGCAGCATTTCGGACTGCAGGGACCACAGGGCGTGGTCAGGCCCGGGGGCATCCGTCAGGTTCCTGCTGCCCCAGGTGCCCTGTCACCCCCAGGAGCGGTCCTTACCACATCATAGTGGCCGTGCTGGGCCGCCAAGTGCAGGGGGATGTGGCCCTCGTCAGATGGGATGTTCACCGCTGAGCCCGCCTTCAGCACCAGCTTCATGGGCTCCTTGCGGCCCTGCCAGGCCGCGTAGTGCAGTGGCCGCATGCCTGGTGGGGGGATGGGGCCAGTTGGGAGCTGGAGCAAGACCCTGACCCTGACCCCAACCCTGACCTCCAGGACGCTGACCCCACAAGAAGCTGCCTCGACCCAGACCAGGACCCCGGGCTGAGACCTCAGTTGAGGGATCATTGAGGCCTCCAGGGTTCCCAAGCTCTGACTTTAACCCCGCTGCCCCTGGCTCCGAGGTCCCTGGCCTTTACTGTCCACCTCCATCACTAAATTACAAGTCCAAGAGGACAGTGGTTTTTATCCACTTCCCTCACTGCCGTGTCCTGCCTGGCAGGCCTTGCCTTTGTTGTCCTTGATGTCCACAGCAGCTTGGGCCTCCAGCAGCAAGGTGATCAGCTCCGTGTTGCCATTCAGGGCCGCGTGGTGCAGGGCTGAAAAGCTGCGACAGGTGATGGAGATATGTGGGCAGGTGCCAGACACGCCCCCTGCCCCAGGAGTCCCTGACCCCCACACCAGACTGATGCCTCCCCCGGCTGAGAACTCACCCATCGGGGTCTTGGAAATTGACATTGATCTTCTTGGTGGAGCCCAGGAGCTCTGCGGAGGGAAGGAGACACGGTGAGGGAGGCCCACCAGGGGCCCAGCCCCCTCTAGGCAGCCCAAGAGCAGCTGGCTAGCTTCCTGGCAGGCTCAGAGCCAAAGCTATCTAGGTCTTTAGTCTAGAAGCGTTCATTCATTCACCTCTGTTCCATGCACCCAGCACCAGGTACCAGCTTTTGGACCTCGGTTTCTCACTGAACTGAGATGCTGCGAGGTCTCCCCGGGCCAGGACCTGTCTGAGAGGCCGGGTCTGGGCGCCACACAGGCAGACACATGTGTACATGAAGCCCTCCCTGGGGATGCTGGTTGAGCACCTGCCAATGGTGGGAGGGAGAGAACCAGCCCAATCTCTCAGAAGGGCCCAGATGGGCCCGGGGGCGGCCTGCCACACCCGGAAATAGGGGTATCTCTAGGGGAGAGCCGCACTTCCAGGGTGCAGCCTCCCCCAGCTCCAGACCCAGGCCTGGCCAGTGTGGATGTGCCCCATCCAGCCAGGTGGGAAGGGGATGCCAACAAGTGGGCCCGTGCCTGTGAGCAACCACGCGGTAACGACCCCTTCCTCAGCCTGCCTGAAGCCCATGGGGCTCTGGCTCTCCCTCGGACACCCCAGTCTCCTCCACAGTCCTGGCCTCCATTGCACGCTGGCCAGCAGAGCGGAGCCCACCGATGTCCTCCCCATGGGCTCAGGTCCAGCCGGACTCGGGCCAATCCCCTGCCTGTCTGGGCCGTGGTTACATAACCCATTTGTGGGTCAGTCACTCTGTGAGGGAGGGGCTGGCAGGACAGAAGCCCCTTTGTCCAGGCCCAGGACAGGGATGGGGGTGGGAGACCGAGGGAGTCGGGTCCCAGAGGGGCTGCTGCAGGGCCCACTTGGTGACCCACGGCAGCCCCAGCCTCCCCGGTCTCAGTTCTCAGCTGCTGGACATGGGGTGTGAGGCCCCCGGTGGCCTACAAGGCCTGCAGAGTCGGACAGGCCTCTGCCCCTTACTAGCCCTGTGGCCTGGGCCGTGAGCTTGGAGAGTCTAACGGGCTGGCCTCACAGGTCCAAGGGCTCAGCACGCAGTCGTTGCTGACACAGCTCTACAGGAATCCTCCTCACTCTCCCCAGGGAGGGGCTTCTCCAGCCAATAGACCAAGAGCAGAGGCTCCAGGACCAGACGCGTCTCCACCCCCACCCCCTGCTCAGACATTTGGCTGATGCTGAAGTCTGTCTAAGTTTGCACCAGTGCCACTTTTGGTGGTCCAGGGCAAAACCTTGGAGGAAGCCCTGGGTCCTTATATCTTCATCAGTAAATCCTGTGGGCTCTGCCTTTAGAACCCTTTTAAAGCACACCTGGAATCCTATCCTTTGTCGGTACAAACATCCCCACCCTAGGCCAGGCCAGCATCTCTCGAAGGACCACAGCCACCTCTTCTCCACTGGCCTCCCCGCTTCCACCCTGCCTCCTCCATTCCATCCACTGAGGTCAGTGGGGCCCCCTGAGGACATGCGTCTGATCCCACTGCTCCCATCTCACTGGGGTTAGAGGCCACAGCCGGACAATGGCCCTGCACGACACACTTCCCCCTCACCCCTGTTCTAGTCACATGAGCCTCCTTGATGGCACTCCGACACACCTGCCTCTGCCACCACAGGGCCTTTGCACAAGCTGTGTATGTGGATGAGGCAGACATTATTCTTCCATCTTCCCATGACTCCCTCTTCATATCCTCCAGGCCTTTATCCAAGACCTGCTTGTCAAAGCCTCCTCACTCCCATCTAAAATGTTAATTATCTGGGAGTCCAGTGGTTAGGATTCAGAACTTCCACTGCTGGGGCCGAGGTCCAGTCCTTGGTTGGGGAACTAAGGATTCTGCAAGCCACGAGGCATGGTCAAGTAATTTTAAAAATTGTTCTTGTTCAGTTGCTCAGTCATGTCCTACTCTTTGCAACCCCATGGACTGCAGCACGCCAGGCTTCCCTGTTCTTCACTGTCTCCTGGAATTTGCTCAAACTCATATCCTTTGAGTCGGTGATACCATCCAACCATCTCATCCTCTGTCACCCTCTTCTCCTGTCCTCAGTCTTTCCCAGCATCAGGGTCTTTTCCAATGAATAAATAAAAGGGTAACTCCCCATCCCATCCCGTGTCTGTTGTCTTTTTCTTTTTAACTCCCATACCACCATTTATCTTGTTTATTGTCCACCTCCATCACTACATTACAAGCTCCAAGAGGACAATGGTTTTTATCCACTTAGCTCACTGCCGTATCCTTTCAGCTAACACAGTGCCGGGCACACACGAGGCGCTCAGCGCCTGGTGACTGAACTGAACCCTCATCCCACATACTCCGTCTACCTGCCAGGCCCAGCTTCAAGCGTGGGACCCGTGCAGCCACTCAAGAGGAGCCCTGCGCCAAAGGGACGCTCTGCCATTGCTGTCTAGAGACTGTTGTCTTTTGCACAAGGCAGCTCCCTTTTTCATCCTGCACTGGGCTCTGTGAACTATGCGGCCGGGCCGGCCGCCGACCCTGTTACGAAGCTGAACAGAGCCCAGGCATTGGTGTCCCACTAGGGCACCCCCGCTGCACTCGGCCGCGCTCAGCACCTTCTCCCACCAGAATGCTCTGCCCGACTCTAATGTTGCTGCCCCCGCGCCCTTAGTTCCAGTACAGCGTGTCTCAGCTTCTCCCCAGAGCCTTCCCAGGCCAGCTCGCTCTCCCTCCCGCAGCCGGACACCCAGGCAGCTGTGCCAGGTGCTCCGAGCAGAGGCGGAGGCCTGGCCACGCCTGCAGGTGCTGAGGTCTCAGAGGGGCTGGAGGTCAAGGCCCAGAAGTGACACAGACAGACAGACGCTGGTGGGGAGGGGGCGTCTGCATCCAGAAGGGGACCACCCCCCACAGGAGGAGGGGGCTTCTTGTAAGGTCATCTCCCCCCTCCCTGGGCTGGTCTCAAAGTGCTGGAACTGGATGTAGGCGGGCTTGAGGCCTTGGAGCACCCCCATAGGGACACTGGGCACCCAGGAAGCCCCCAAGCGGCAGCCTGCCTGAGGCTGGGGGGCTGCGCCTTGCAGAGACAGGTGTCTTGAGTGAAGCTGGTGCAGAGCAGGGCTGCCCGGGCCTCAGGGCGGGTGGAGGGCAGTGGGCACAGAGCGGAAGTTCCCAGGAGCTCCTCGCCCTTCCCACGAGGCACCAAGTCCTATGGCTCACTGCCCTCACAGGGCACACACCTGGCCCCTGACCCCCAGAACTCGGGCTCTCCTGTGGCCCCCACCTCTAATTGTTCTCCTGCCACCACCCCAACCTGGGAGGCCAGCTGCAAACTCCAGCTGCAGAGACCTCAGGGGAGACGACCCCAGACCCTCTTCTGACCTGGCCTCCCTCCACCCCTCTGCCCAGGGGCTCCCCCAGCCATGGAAGCTGCGCACAGGCCACATCTGTGCCCTCCAGGGATGGGCCTTGGCCTCCTCTGCTCCCGCGTCAGCCTGGCTGCCCACCGCGGCCTCCAGCAGGGCGAGGCCCCCCCATTCCCCCAGGGCAGGTAGCACCAGGCCAGGCGCTGGAGGGCAGCTCTCGGTGGGCTAAGGTGAGCAAGTGCAGGAGCACTGGCCTGTGGTCTCCAGTGAATCTGAAGAAAGGGGAGGTGGGGCCCGGAGGAAGGACAGGGTGTCCCCGCACCCTGGAAGGCCAGCCCCCACCCCAGTAGTTTCCCTTCCCAGTAGAGCAGTCTCTTCTTCCCTCCAAGGACAATTGTTAAGGGTGGCAGCCTGTGCATGTGAGCGGAGGCTCCCTTCAGGCGGGATGGGGGAGTCTCCAGAGCCCGGGGTGATGCTGGTGAGGGGGCTGAAGTGAAGGTGTCAGCGCTGGGAGGGGACTGCGGAAACAAGGGTCATGGGAACACCTCTAGAGTTGGGTGGCCCCAGGGAGCACGGCTGGATGCCCCCCACCCCATGGCCCAAACTCCAGCTGTACTTTGTTGAATCAAAATACATCTTACTCCAAAGCAGGCCAGTGTTGCCATGACAACCGAGCTAATTCATGGAGGGATTTCTCCATCTGATTTATTACGCCCGCCCCTGTGAGTCAGAGAGCCCAGATTCAGGGGCCAGGGCAGGTGTCTCTCCTACCCAGAGACCAAGCCACGCAGGGGCGCCTGCAGAGATCCAGGTAGGGACATGGGTGGCGGTAAAAGCCCCACACGTCCCCTTGGGGGCCTGAGTGGAAGAGAGGAGTCCCCAAACCTGACGCTCCACTTCCTCCACGCACCCGCCCTGGGCTGTCTAGGAAATGGCCACGGTGGCTCAGACAGTAAAGAACCTGCCTACAATGCGGGAGACCCAGGTTTGATCCCTGGGTCGGGAGGATCCGCTGGAGAGGGGAATGGCAACTCATTCCAGTATTCTTGCCCGGAGAATCCTATGGACAGAGAAACCTGGAGGGCTACAGTCCATGGGGCGGCAAAGAGTCGGACACGACTGAGTGACCAACACTATCACTACTAGCCCTTTCTGAGTACACACGAAGGCCTGGGCTCCCTGCACACTCTCACGGTTCTTAAAACAAGGCTGTGGGGCAGGGACCACCAAGGGGCCCATCACACAGATGAGGAGACCTGAGCTGTCTGCACCCAAGGTCGGCTGGCCACTAGGTGGAAGTCTTTGCCTTGCTTTCACCTCTCATCCCTGCTCCTGCTTTTGAGGCTCAGCTGAGGCAGCCTCTGCCTGAAAGCCTTGTCTTTCTGGGCCTTGAGGCCCTGAAGCTGGTCCTCAGTGGCAGCCCATCCCTGGGCCCCGGGTACGGAAGGCAGGGCCGGCCTGTGTCTGTGAGGCACACAAGTGCAGCTCTCTAACTGCACAGGGCAGACAAGGAACGGCCAGGTGGGGCTGCAGTGGGAAGGGTCCTCCTGGGGCTCAAGGAGCTGCCCTCAACTGCCCCAGGGGCCATCTCAGTTCTCAGCATCTCTCCTGGGGAGAGGGGAGGGGGCTTCCCCTGCTTACACACCCTCCCAGGGGACGGCATGGGGCGTGGGCCACCCAGACCCCACCTGCGACCCAGAGGAGGCCGGCCGGTGCCCTCACAGGTGCCCTGACACACTGACACGGCCAGACGTGCGCAGCAGCACACACCCTTCTGTCCATCCCCAGCGTCCCCGGGGGAGGCTCTGAGCTGAGATGGGATGAGTGCTAGCATCAGGGCTCCAAGCTCCTAAGCATCCCCTGGGGTGCCCACAGCCCCAGCTCAGGAAGGCCAGTGGGAGACCCCCTCCCCTCCCAGCCCCCTTTCCCAGCAGGGAAGCCAGAGAGGGCCAGGATGGCAACTGCCTGCAACTCAGCCTGCCCGGGGCTGGGCGACCTTGGGCCTCAGCTTCCCCTCTGGTAAAAGGCCCCCTGCCGGCCATGCCTGGGCAGCCACACCCCCAGCGTGGTCCTGCCCCCCCTCCCTGCCAAGTCTGTTATTAAACACGGGGCGGGGAGGGGTCTGACAGACTGTCGGCCTTGTAGTCGCCCCTCACCGCAAGGCGCCCCTCCTTCTCTCCATGGCGTTGTGGGGCGGGGGTGGGTGGGTGGCGGGAGCCGCCTCGCCCTTTAAAGGCCCACCAGAGACCTCCAGCTGTCAGCCCGCAGCCCGGGAAGGGAGGGCATCGCAGGCGGTAGAGAGGGATGCGAATGCCTGCGGCCAGGAAGGCGGATGCCGCCAGGTGCCCACTGCGGGGCTCGGGGTGACGGCCGGGCCCTCGAGGCCGCCCCTCTTTCAGCGCTGGCCGCGGGGGGCGCGGACCGAGGGTCCGGGCGCTGCTGGCCCCGCCCCGCCCCCCGAGACCCGAGAGCATCCCCCTCCGCGGCCGGCGCCGGGCGGGGTGGGGGGCTCGGCGCTGGAGACGGCCCCGCGGCGCGCCGCCGCTCCCGCCCGCCCCCTGCGCCCCCGCGCCCCCTGGACTCACTGGCCTTCCCGGGGCCGCGGCCTCTGCAGCAGCCTCTGCGCGGTCCCCACGTCCTCCGCCTTCACCGCCTGCACCAGCTCCTGCTCCTTCCCCATGGCGCGATCGGGGCCGCAGCGACGCGGCTGCGCTCCGTGCGCTCGGCGCGGCTCCGAGGCGGCGGCGACGGCCCGAGGCACCGGCCGCCTCCTCCGCCCTCCCCCGCCCGCCTCCTCCGCCGCCCGCGCCCCTCGCCGTCCTCGGGCTCCGGCTCGGGCTCGGGCTCCCGGCGCGGAGGGGGCGGGGAGCGCGTCACGGGCGGGGGGCGGCCCGGGGGCGGGGGCCGGCGGCGGCGGGCTCAGGGCGGGGGCGCGGCACCTGGCGCCGCCTCCCGGACGCCTGGGTCCCCCTCCTGCGGCCGCTGACCTCGGTGCGCCCGCGCCGGCCGCGCGCCTGTCTCCTTGGCTCCGCCCCTACCTCTGGCTTCGTCCTCCCAAGACGCCCCCTCCCCACGTGCCGGCCGCGCGGCTCGGGCCTGGCCTCTGCGGACACCCCGCGGCCCGGGCGATGGCCGGGGGATTGGACGCTGAGCCCCGACTCGGCGGCGACGCCAGGCAGAGCCCGAGAGCCTTCCAGAGGCTGCGGGACCCACGGGGGGAGGGACTCCGGCAGTGGGCGGGCGGGGACCCGGGCACCGAGAGACCCGGGCAGCGGGCGCGGGAGCCGGGCCGCCAGAGGCTGTCAGACATTTCTGGCCCGTGGCTCCCGTGGGAGGTGTCGAGGGACTGTGAAGAGGAATCTCCCACTAATGAATTCGGTGTCAGGGAACCCACACACCCCCCGCCCCGCAACTGCACCTTCGCGCCCTGCAGTCTCGGGCTCTCTCCACAAACAATGCTCCGCGACCCCCGCCCCCGCCTCAATCTGAACCCCGACCTCAGTGCAGCTGCTCAGCACCAGCTGGGGTTCAGCCCCCTACCCCTACCACTAAGAAGGACTGGGTTCCCTCATCCCCAGCACCGAGTGGCATGTAACTCTTCAGATCCACAAGCGGGGTTGGGGGGGAGTGCTTCAGTACCCCACCCCCAGCAGCAGTGGGGTCACAGCCCTGCCCAGCAGCAACCTGAACCCCCACACAAGCCTGCTTACCACTAGCCTCCGGCCACAGCTTCTGACAGCCGCCCACCCCTACCCCCCCTCACAAACACAGTTCTCATCCTTCTGACCTCAGCCTCCTCGGGGTCTCACCTTGTCATGGCTGCAGCATTCTAGAGACAGAGTGGCTCAGACTCTCCTCATCTGCAACGACGGGCAGATCATCCCCCCACCACGCAGCCTTGGGAAGGTTAACACACATGATGGCGGGATGCCCCTCTCCCACCCAGACCATCAAGCTCGTCCAGGAAGAAGACAGTCAGAGGGTGGAGGAGCGTGAGCAGCAGGCACTGGGATTCCCTCATCTGGGAAGCTGGTCAGTCCCCTCCATAGGGTCTCCCATGAAGTTAGGGAGCAAGCTGATGTCTTATGTCCATGGGGGTCCCTAAACACAAGGGCCGTTCCCCCCACCCTTTATGGTTACCAATTCCTGGGCACCTGCTGTATCAGGCACCGTGCTGGTCACTCCATAGGTGAACCTGGACTTACTGTACCCTTTTCACAGATGAAGAAAGTGAGGCTCAGAAAAGCCAAGTGACTCACCTTGAGGTCCCAGAGTCTCCAGCTCATGAGTCTGAGATCTGAACCCACAACCACCTCTGCATTTGTCCTAGTTCTCCCTCTTACCAGATTTGTTTTTCCAGTCACTTTGTCTTTCCGTGTCTTGGTTCCCCCTCTGTAAAATAGGGAATAATACCTCCCTGTAGATTATTTGAGGATTAACTGTAATGCTACCCATAAAGCACTTTGCCATAGAACTTAGTAAGTGCTCAGCAAATCGCTTCTGTGGGTATTGTGATATTGCCCATCTGGGTAGTGATTGCATTTTATTCATCTGCAGAGCCTAGCAGTGTGCCTAGCACACAGGAAACATTACCAAAAAACAAAAAAGTTAGCATCCTTACCATTATTTTTATGTTTTGGCTGCCTGAAACAAACCATGAACTGTGGTGTTGGAGAAGGCTCTTGAGAGTCCTTGGACAGCAAGGAGATCAAACCAGTCAATCCTAAAGGTAATCAACCGCAAATATTCACTGGAAGGACCAATGCTGAAGCTGAAGCTTCAACACACTGGCCACCTGATGCAAAGAGCCTACTCATTGGGAAAGATACTGATGCTGGGAAAGATTGAAGGCAGGAGGAGAAGAGGGTGACAAAGAATGAGATGGTTAGATGGCACAGCAACTCTATGAACATGAGTTTGAGCAAACTCCGGGAGATGGTGAAGCACAGGGAAACCTGGTGTACTGCAGTCCATGGGATTGCAAAGAGTCAGACACGACTGAGCGACTGAACAGCAACAAAGCAAACCACTCTGATCTGAGCCTAACATTTTCAGGGCCTGGGGCATGTGTATAAACAGAGGCCCACACACCAAATGTCTAAGAATTTAAATATTATAAGTTGTGCTAATAACGTGTTAAATAAAGTATGTTCTATGATCCTACCTTGACAAATACAACTTCATCATGACCTGAAAGGCCAAGTCCTAGTTTAGAATGATCACATAACTCTGGGAAATGAACTGGCCCTGCCTCTCTAGCTGCCTCACCTCCATTCTCTGCCCACCTCCACTTTAGACAACTAACAGGTAGCTAATAGACCCAGGGGTGGGCAACTTGCTGTGTGGTCCATCATCCTTTCAGGAGGACAGACCTGGGAAGAGAGCTGACAGATTCTGCTGGATTCATCCTCGTAGGTGAGGCTAATGCCCTAGGAGGAATGAGGCATTCTAGATCCGCTACCAACCAGCCCAGAGAACCCGGGACAAGCTCCCTATGCTCAGCTGGCCCATCTGTAAAATGGGCCAGCAGTTCTTCCCACAGTCCATGGCTGATGGCAGGGTCTAACTGGAAACAGAGATGTGAACCTTCCTAGGGTACCCCCATCCGAGGGATGGGGAGACAGAGCGGGCCATCCGCTCCAGCCAGGGATATGAGGATGCAGTGGCATGGGAGCTGGGCAGCCCTCCAGGAAGTTGGGCCTAGGAGGACGATCCCAGGAGGAGGGGCTGCTGAACCAGCAGAATTACTGAGGCTCAGACTGGAGTGGAGCAGCTGCCTCACTGCAGCCTGGGCTGGCCCCCTGCCCAACTGCACAGCAACCTCTTCCCCCACCCCGGCCACAGTGCAACCCCTGCTCCTGTCCACCAGCCGTGTGCCCAGCCAGGAGCTCCCTGATGCCCCCCAGCTCCCCCAGGGCCCTGGGGTCCAGCCCCTTATGTAAAAAATGGTGATGATGAGTGTCCCCTCCCAGTGGACTGCTGGGGGCATGGAAGTCTGAGAGCTGCCACGGTTTCTATCATTCTCAAAGATGCCGCCTCTGTACAGTGCTCAGCTGATGCTTAGTACGTGGAAGGGATCAGCAACCATGGGTCGGGACTCCCCTTCCTGCCCAGCAGGGATCCTGGAGCTACTCAGGCTGAACAGGGAGCCTGGCCTGGTCTCTCAGTTACCCTCTAAGCACAGGACATATGCAGCCCTCCCCCCAGTGCCAAGTCACATCAGTCGTGTCCAACTCTGGGCAACGCTATGGATTGTAGCCCGCCAGGCTCCTCTGTCCATGGGATTCTCCAGGCAAGAACACTGGAGTGAGTTGCCATGCCCTCCTCCAGGGGATCTTCCTGACCCAGGGATTAAACCCGAGTCTCTTATGTCTCCTGCATTGGCAGGGGGCTTCTTTACCCCTAGCGCCACCTGGGAAGCCCCCCACCCAGAGTCCCCACAAAAATGCAGACTGCTCAGGTCATGCTCCCACCCCTGGCCACAGGCCCACAGACACTTGGCTGTGTCCCCCAGCCCTCTTCCCCGCACTCAGGCTCTCAGGGTTTATGCTGCTCTGGACATCCTTCAGGTGTTCCCAAGCCCACATATCCATCTGCCACTCCCCGGAGCTGCCCTGGGGAGCCCCTGTACTTAGAGAGGAAGATGAGCATGTTTGTGGGGCAGGGGTGCTGGCATGCAGTCGCCCAGCCAGAAGGGGCGAGGTCAGGGTGTAGCTGAGCCCAGCGGCATGGGTTCTGCCATGTTCTAACCATGTTCCTTGGGATATGTGACCCTACATCTCTGAGCCTCGGGGGGGTTTTAATTTAATTTATTTTTGGCTGTGTTGGGTCTTCATCGCTGTGCAGGCTTTCTCTAGTTGCAGCAAGCGGGAGCTACTCTCTAGTTAATGCCAGGCTTCTTGTTGTGGCGGCTTCTTCTATTGAAGAGCATGGGCTCTAGGCCATGTGGGCTCAGTAGTTTAGTTGCTCCACGGCATGTGGGATCTTCCTGGATCAGGATCGAAGCCATGTCTCCTGCGTTGGCAGGCAGATTACCACTGAGCTACCAGGGAAGCCCCAAGCCTCAGTCTTCTCACCTCCAAAATGGGGGTGGTTCCTCCTTGGCAGGGTTATTGTGAAGACCCAACACAGAATGTGGGTAAAAGGCTCAGCACAGTTTGGCGGTTTCTCAAACACTGAAACATGGAATTACCACATGATGCAGCAACCCCACTGCTACTATATACCCAAGAAAAATCAAAATGTGTACTCAGATGTACTCGTACAGAAAAGTTCTTGCAAGCATTATTTGTACTAGCTAAAAAGTGGAAACCATCTCATCAAGTGTCCATCGATGAATGGAAAAATGGATAAATGAAATACGGTCCCTCCATACATCCTTTTTGTTCAGCCATAAAAAGGAATGAAGTACTAACACAGGCTTCCCTTGTGGCTCAGCTGGTAAAGAACCACCTGCAATGCGGGAGACCTGGGTTCGATCCCTGGGTTGGGAAGATCCCCTGGAGAAGGGAAAGGCTACCCACTCCAGTATTCTGGCCTGGAGAATTCCATGGACTGTATAGTCCATGGGGTCACAAAGAGTCAGACACAACTGAGCAACTTTCCCTTTCACTGACACAGGCTACAACCTGGATGGACCTAGAAAATGTTATGCCCAATGAAAGAAACCAGACACAAAAGGCCATATATTGTATGACTTCATTTCTATGAAATGTCCAGAAGAGGTAAATCCATGGTGTCAGGAAGCGGATCACTGGCTGACAGAGGCTAAGGGGAGGTGGGGTGGGGGATGGGGAGTGAGTGCGGAACGGGTAGGGGGGGAGGTGGGGTTCTTTTGGAATGATGGGAATGTTCTGGAACTAGACAGAAGTGGTAGTTGCACAACATTAAGTGCCACTGAGCTGTTCACTTAAAAATGGTAACTTTCATGTAATGTGAATTTCATTTCAATTCAAACAAAACATTCGGTATAGCCCCTCCACACAGAACAAGCTCTCAAAGCTATGAAAGGTGCTAAAAAAAATCAGGAGTTCAGCAGGTAAAGAGGCAGAGATGACACATCCTAGGTGTGGGCAAAGGTTCAAAGAGAGGGTGCAGTAAATTCTGAGACTGCCGTTCACTCGTGGCTTGTGCAGCGGAGAGGAGGAAGCTGCAGGGGGCGGGCCCAGGAGTCTGGAGGGTGATGGGGGACACTTGCAGCCTTCTTACAAGGTTCAGGCTTAGGATATTTTTTTATTAAAAAACTTTCATTTATGTAGGGGGTGGTGGTCCACGGGATCCCATCTGGCTGTCACACATGGGTGGGCACCACACACAGACGAAAAAGCCTTTGGGGGCAGGTCCATCACAAACTGTCTTGGTCGTGGGAAGCGAAGGTGTCTGTGGGGCCTTTGATGGACAATGTCAAACAGGGTGCTGGCTGTGAGCTGGAGACAGGTAAGGAAGGACCTGGAGCAAGGAAGGTACTGAAAGCCCTGGAGAGTGGGCAAGAGCCCCCAGGGAGAGGGCAGACACAGGATCTCTGGAGGCCGCCAGCCTTTAGGGGAAGGCAAAGAAAGAGAGTGAACACGGGCGGCAAGAAGCTAGCAATGGTCACAGGAGCTTTCTAGGAGCAGTGCTGTCGGCCACTGTGTAGACAGACGTGGCAAGATGCACACGAGAAGTATGCACGGCGTTTGGCAGTGTGAGATGGCCAGTGACCTTGTGAAACTCTCACGGGAGACTTGGGAGTAAAACATGACAGCTGACAGCAAGTCAAGCTGCTAGTGAGAAGTGAGGCTGGATCTCTGAAGAGTGCCGTCTGGAAGGATGGTGTTGAAATGCTGAGGGAGGGACTTCCCCGGCGGTTCCGTGGTTCAGGTTTAGTGCTTCCACTGCATGGGACACAGGTTCAATCCCTGGTCGGGGAACTAAATCCTGCATACCACATGGCGCGCAGATAAAAAATTAAAGAAAGAAAAGAAAAAGAAACGCTGACAGGAAGGAAAGAGGGAAGATTCAGGGAGGAAGATTGCTGGGACCAGGGCCTGGGTGGATCGTAGGGGACATGGCCTTGGTCAAGGGGCCAGAGAAAGGAAAAGGGGTGCAGCTGCAATTCATAAGCCTGGTGGGAAGACGCCCTGGGAGAGGCTGTCTCAAGGACTCTTTTTTTTTTCTGAGGCCACGTGTGCAGAATGTGGGAAGGCTGGATGGAAGAGGAGGCACGAGGGACCCCAGTAATGGAAGGGTCACTGGGATTAGTGAAGGGACCTGAGGGTCCAACCGGTCTGCACAGGCCTGACAGGGCCCAGACTAGGGTTGCCTGATGTAGCAAAGAAAACTACAAGACACCTAACCACACTTGAATTTCACACAGGCAACATAGGACGTGGTATATTCCATGCAATATTTAGGCTGTATTTAACAAAACACGTTGCTTATCTGAAATCAAATGCAACTGGATGTCCTGTAATTTACCTGGGAATCCTAGTGGGCACCAGACGGATGGGGGGGCGGGTGTGGATGGTACCACCCGGCCCAGGGAACCGCTCTCGGGAGGGTGGGGTCCCCGAGAGGGGAAAAGGCTGGGGTCGCTGCTTTCGTCCCGGGGCCTGTACCACTTCTTCCCAGGAGGCAGGGGCCCTCTGCCCCAGAGCTTCAGTCTCGTCCCCGCCACCCCCGTCCCTCGCGCCCCTTGGTGTAGCCCTAATGCCCCATCGATAACTCGACGCTCGGCCTCTATCGACCTGCTCCGACTTCGCTAGGCGTCCTGGGCCGCGGCGGAGCGCGGAGCCGCCTGAAAGGTACGGGGGCTGCGGGACGCGGGCTGGAAGGCGGCGTCCAGGGGCCGGGAGAGCGCGCCCAGGGGGCGCTGGCTCCGCGGGACAGAGTCAGGGCAGTCGGCGGAGCGCCGGGGAGCTCGAGGGTCTAGCCGGGGAGCTCCCCACTCTCACCCCACAGGGCCCGCCGCCGGCCCACTACGCACGCGCGGCCACCGCGCTCAAGCTTCGCTCCCCGTGTCTAAAATGGGGGTGATCTCGTTATTCCCCATCACCGAGTAATCTGCTGTAACGTATTTAGGACATAAAGTATTCCGTAAACACTGCACTCCCCATCTCTGCTCTAGATGCTCTGATCTCTGGCCCCTGCCTGTCAGACCTAGTGCTCTGTGTCTATCTGAGTCCTTCCAGCAGCCACACCATGAATACGTCTCCAGGCACAGTGGGCAGTGACCCTGTCATCTTGGCCACTGCAGGCTATGACCACACGGTGCGGTTCTGGCAGGCCCACAGCGGGATCTGTACGCGAACCGTGCAGCATCAGGACTCCGTATCCTCCGCTGGGGCGATGGGGCGGGTGGTGCTGGACAGGATGCCCGGTGGGAAGGACACGGCACTGAACCCGCCGGGGTGGAGGCCTCGGAGGCCCCTGTTGGTCACCCTCCTTAACAGACCCAGCAGGTGAACGCGCTGGAGATCACACCCGACCGCACTATGATTGCAGCTGCAGGTACCCTGCCCTCAACCCCAACCCCTGATTTCTCCTAGGTCGATCTGCACAGCCTCACTTCAGTTTGGCCTCTGCTCCTAGGTTACCAGCACATTCGCATGTATGACCTCAACTCCAATAACCCCAACCCTATCATCAGCTATGACGGGGTCAACAAGAACATTGCATCGGTGGGCTTCCATGAGGATGGCCGCTGGATGTACACGGGCGGGGAGGACTGCACCGCCCGGATCTGGGACCTCAGGTGTGGGGCGCCGGGCGGGAGCAGCTTACTGCCTGGGTGGGTAGGATGAGGGCCAGGCCGGGAGACTGTCTGCACAGGTGACTTCTTGAAGGCAGGTGAGGAAAGCTGGTAGGGCAGGGAGGCAGACCCACAAAGACTCCCCGGGGCAGATCCTCAGCCTGATACCACAGGGGACTCTGGAACAAGCTGCACCAAAGAGCAAGTCCCGCCTCGAGGCAAGGGCCCACCCTTTATGCCCTTTCTCAGTCAGTCATTGGCTTCAGGCTGCCCCAGGGAGGTCTGAGCCCCCCAAGTCTTTCCTGTGAGACAGCTCCCATCACAGGCAGAGGATAAGTGGCCAGGGAAAGGGTCTCTCGGGGAGGAGGGGGGCACTGACGGCCACGCACCACAGACAGGGTGTGTCCCCCCATCTCGAAGGTCCCGGAACCTGCAGTGTCAGCGAATCTTCCAGGTGAATGCACCCATTAACTGTGTGTGCCTGCACCCCAACCAGGTGAGGGGCCGCCTGGGGCTGGGCATCCTGGGGCTCTGGAGGGCAGGGGTGTTGCCCGGCCTCACCTCCCTGGCGCATCCTCAGGCGGAGCTCATTGTGGGTGACCAGAGTGGCGCCATCCACATCTGGGACTTGAAAACCGACCACAATGAGCAGCTGATCCCAGAGCCGGAGGTCTCCATCACATCTGCCCACATTGACCCCGACGCCAGCTATATGGCTGCCGTCAACAGCACTGTGAGTCCCGGGGAGGGGCATGCAGCTCAGGGCACAGCTCTTTAGAACCCTGTTCCCTGCAGGTGGGCTCATGCCCAAGGTGTCCCTGTGGCCTCTCCCCTCTCCCCCCGAGTCCTGTTTCCCCATCCTGGCTCCAGCTCTGACCCAGCCAGCCCCTAAAGCCAGAAACCTGTGAGTCACGCCTGGTGCAGCCTCGCCGCTGGCCATGGCCCATGCAGCAGTCCAGGCACCTCCACTTCCAGAGTCTTTCCGGTTGTCCACTTCCCTCTCCTCCTGGTCCCAGTTTCCCTCGTCTCTCCCAACAGTGACTGCAGCCTCTCTGACTTCCTTCCTTCTGTGACATCCCCCTGTCCCAATGCAGAGCATCCTTCAGCAGGAGCAGCCTGACTGCCTCCTTCTCCTAGGTTAACACTGAGATGCTCCGGGCTCCTTACCAGGGCCTCAGGACCCTACCATTTGACCCCTGGATTCCTGTCCAGCCTCCTTTTCTCCCTTAAACGTCCATTTGATCTCAGTGAATCAGTTATCCCTCGACATTCCCAAACTGTCCACTCCTAAGCCTTTGCCCTGCAGTTCGCTGTGTCTGGGTGCCCTCATCCCGTCTTGTTCTGCACATTCCTGTTGGCCAGGCGCATCCTTCAGGAAGACCAGGCATGGCCTCCCGCCCTCAGCCCATCAGGTGTGGCCCTTGCTCAGGGCCAGGTCTCCCAGGTGCTCCCCGTTGCATGTCCCTGGCCCCCAGGTCCTTGTGCGCAGCCGCAGTGCTGGATGGCAGCCCCTGGATCTAGGTCTTGCCACTGGGTATCCTCCCCTACCTGTCAGACTGGAGGCCCTGGCCTCCTGTGACTTCTCTCCTCCCTGGCAGGGGAACTGCTATGTCTGGAACCTGACCGGAGGCATTGGTGACGAGGTGACACAGCTCATCCCCAAGACCAAGATCCCGGCGCACACCCGCTATGCCCTGCAGTGCCGCTTCAGCCCTGACTCCACGTATGTGCAGGGCTGGGGGGCAGGAGGCGGTGTGCCTGGGGCTGGGGGGCCTGATGCATTGGGGTCTGCTTGAAGGACAGCACGGGGGTGCGGGATGGGAGGCCTGTTGATAGCACCCCTGCCACACTCACCCCCGCCCCCAGGCTCCTCGCCACCTGCTCCGCCGACCAGACGTGCAAGATCTGGAGGACGTCCAACTTCTCCCTGATGACGGAGCTGAGCATCAAGAGCAGCAACCCCGGAGAGTCGTCCCGGGGCTGGATGTGGGGCTGCGCCTTCTCGGGGGACTCGCAGTACATTGTCACCGGTGGGCCCCACCGCCCTGCCCCCTGCCCCACGGTCCCAGCCTGGGGCTGCTCCCCGAACCCCATCCGTGCTCTCCCTCCCTCCCTGCAGCTTCCTCTGACAACCTGGCCCGGCTCTGGTGCGTGGAGACAGGCGAAATCAAGAGAGAGTACGGCGGCCACCAGAAAGCTGTCGTGTGCTTGGCCTTCAACGACAGCGTGCTGGGCTAGCCTCGTCCCTGGGCACTGCAGGCAGCCGTCCAGGTGGCACCAGCTGGGTGTGTCTGTCCGGCTGCCCAGGTCAGAGTGACACCCCATGGGCTGGCCGCCTCATCCTAGGCTCACTGGACTGGACTGAGCGACCCTGGACCGGCCAGGCCAGTCCACTCTAGGACTTTCTCAGCCCCGGCTGCTTATGTGGACGCAGCAGGGCTCAGGGCTCATTCCCTTCTGAAACTCTGGAGCCACAGGGCCTAGAGCCACCGAGGGGGTCCGAGGCTGGTGCTCACCCCCAGCCAGGGCCTCCCCTGGCCCCTCCCCGGTCCTGTTTTACATCCCCAAGGCCACAGAGAACACCGTCACGGCCAGGTGGAGTGGTTTATTATCCCCGTCCGCCCTCCGTGGACTGGTGACAGGGTCGGCCAGTTGGCCGGCCTTTGGGGCCAGGCTGGGGGCTCAGTCTGGGAGGTAATAAAAGCAGACAGACACACAGATGTTGCTCGGGAAGCAGATGTCGATACATAGGTAGATCAGCCGCTGCCTCTGGGGCCCTGGAGGAGGGGTCTCCGTGAACCCCAAAGGACCCTTCCCCCCCTCCTCCCCCAGACTGTCCTGTGGGAGCCCAGGCCCCTCCGCACAGCCTGCCCCGACTTACCCTCTGCGCGTTGGGCCCAGTAAATGGGGGTCTTGGCACAAAGGTGCCGCACAGGAGCCCCTACTTGGGCAGGGTCCACCTCTCGGCTCCCAAGCACTGCCAGCAGCTCCTGGGCGTAGTGGGTGTCCTGGCTGGGGCTTCGCGTTGCCTGGAGCTGCAGAGAGGGACGCTCGCACTGCCCCCGGCTGGGTGGGGCCCACGCACCCCAGGGCATGCTGGTGGTGTGCCAGCCCTGCCCCGGCTCTTGTCAGCAGCCTCATCCACAGGAAGACAGAGCTTCTGTTCCTCTGAAACTGGAGCCCCAGCCCGCCCCAGGCCCAGGCTGCACACAGGACCCTTTGTCTGGCCCCTGGCCGGAGGCTCCTCACCTGAGAGGTGTTCACCAGCAGCTGCAGAGTCTCACGGTCTCGGGGTTCCATCAGGCGCAGGAAGCAGGCCCGGTGCTCCGAGGGCCGGTAACAGATATAGCCCTGGGCAGGCAGGCAGGTGAGGCAGGGCCACCTGAACCCCCCGCCCCACCCCGCCAGGCCACTCACGCTCTGTCCATCGAATAGCACTGCCCAGCTGCGGTTGCTCTGGGCTGGAGTCACCCGGATGGTTGCCATGTTCTGGGCCACGTCCACCTGCTCGGTTTGGTTGGACCGGGGCATGCCCGGGCTTGGGAGGCTCAGGCGGAGCGTCTGCAGCAGGGGCTGAGTGGGAGGTGGGAGGTCGCTGGCCAGGATGGGGCTGCCCCGACGCCCCCAGCCCTGCTGCGGGGCTTACCCTCCACTCCTCCCGGTTTCTGATGTCTGCTCCTTGCCTTGGCCCTACTGGAAGGCTGGGCAGGGCTGGTCTCTCCTCCCCCTCCCGACTCCCCTCCCGACTGTCTGAGCCTCTGCCTGTGTCCTGAGAAGGGGCTCACCTGGGAAGGGCTGTGGCTGAAACCAAGGAGCCCTCCAGCCACAGCTGCGGTAGTGGTCAGCGCCAGCAGCAGCAGCAGCAGGCCGGGAGCCCTCCAGCGCCCGTGGCAGGGCTCGGTCTCCACCTGGAGGCACATTGGAGTCAGTGGGGCCCGGAGTGGAGGCCAGGCAGTGGGCTGGTTCAGAGGAGGTAGAGGCTGAGGAAGTTCAGGAGACAAATGCTCCCCCTGCCCTGCCGGGCAGCCCTGGGCCTCTGTCCCGAGAGGGCGCGGGTCAGAGGGCGCGGGTTGGGGCAGCGCTCACCCTCGCAGGTGTGGGGCGCTCGGGCCAGCTGCTCCCCTGCCCCATGCTGCAGCCACGGGACAGTGCGAGATTGTCTGCTGCTCCCGAGTCAGCTGGGAAACCTCAGGACACCTCCGATGAGCCAGTCCTTCTGGCCCCCTCCCTGCCTGACCCCCCTGCTTCCTCCCCAGCCCAGCCACCTGATATCCTGGTCAGAGACGGGATGCCTGGAAAGGCTACTCATCGCTGCCTGGCTCTCCTGATGCCTGGTCTGCGCAGAGTAGAGCGCATGTGGGCCTGGGAGCACGGGAGCCGTTGTGGAAGCGGAGACCCAGTGGCTGGCGCAGAGGGCAGCCCAGGTTGTCCAGGACTTCATAATACAAAGTCTGGTTGGGGGCTGATTTCATTTTCCTGTAGACGCCTGTTCCCAGTCTCTCAGGTTACCTCTACACTCTGGGCGCGGAGCCTGGCATACAGGGGGCCATGGGCAAGTGCCCATTTCATGGGACTCTGTGCCACTTCCCTTTCCTCCCAGGCACCTCAGCTGCTTCCCAGTCCCCACCAATGCAGGGCAGTCCACAGGTGCACGTCCAAGACCAGAGCAGCTTCTAGGAGGTTCCACTGCTGGAGGGGCAGCCTCCTGGGACTGCCTGCATACTGCAGGATGGTGAGGCCAGCCTCGTGCCCATCAACCCCTGCCCGGCCCAGCATGGATGTCCCTAACTGACCAGTGCTGTGCGTTTCCAGCTGCTTGGGGCTATGGATCCCAGCACCCAGTAGCTCCCAGCACTGGCAGGTTTCAGGAGGTGCATGTCCTTCACCAGCTTCACCCCATGACCCCTTCCTTCTCCGGTTATTTTTTGTGCGCCTTATTTTTCCTGATTCTTCAGAACCTGCCCCTCTGCAGTGGGCGTCAGACAGGGCGGAGTTTCTGTGCTCAGAGTCCCAAATCCAAGAGAGTCCCAGAATGGCCCTGTCCTAAGCGTACCCCCTCCTGCTCCCTGGCTGCCCGGCTGTGGTGAGACAGCTGCACCCTCCATGCAGAGGCCGCTGTCCAGGTGAGAGCAAGGAACACGAGTCAGCTGCGGTTGAAGAGTTTAATACACCTTTGGGTTCACACAGTGCAACGGGTGGGGGGGGGCAGGATGCACAGGCTCCCAGGCCTCTGCCCAGCCGAAGAGGGAGGTGTCGCCAGCTGCCGCACCTGCTGCGTGCTCCTGGTGTGGGTGACAACGCCCTGACAGGCCTGCTCAATATCCAGACCCACCTTGAGCCGACCTCGCAGAGCCAACGTCAGCACCACCAACCTCACAGGCGCTGCTGCCCTTGCATTGCCCCCAGTGGAGTATGAACCCCAGATGCTCAGGCCTGGGAGGAGCGAAGGCTCAGGACATGCTTTATTGCTCTGAGAACTCTTAGAGGGTGGGTGAAGGAGCACGGTGATCCTGGGGCTAGGAGAGAACTGTGGGCTCTGAGCAGAAGCTGCTGGGTGTGGGGTGAGGCACCAGGAAGCAGTCGGCCAAAAGGAACAGCTTCCCAGGCCCTCCCCTACAAGTGCAGCCAGAGGCCCATCCTCAAAGGTCAGCAACTCAGGGAGCAGGCAGAAAAGGCCACAGCCGCCTGCCAAGAACCCTTGGCTAGCCAGTGGACCCAGCCAGTCCTCCAGCTGGCAAATGACAAAGGACCTCAGGATCAAGACAGGTGGCCCCGTGGACCACTGACATATGACACCCATCCCAACCAAGTGTCTGGGAAGATAGGAAGAGATTTGATTCCTGTTATGGGGAACACTTCTTTCCTCCCCTACCCAGAGGGAGCCTTGGGTGACAGGCATTCTTTGGCCAGCACATGCCTTTGGCCGAACTGCTGGCTGTGGGGCACGCAGACTTCTTCAGTGGGATTTTCCCTACAAGACAGAGCACAGCTATTAATCATATGCTTACACTTAAGTCCACCACCTGACAAAAGTTGTTAGCTAAAAAACAAAAACTTTTGGTACCAATGCTGCTCTGAGCTCCCTGAACGGCAGCCCTGAGTTTAACGACGGCATTCATGCCCTCCTGGCTGCTTGCCAAGCAACAGGCTCAGTCCAGACCACCTGGGTTTACATGCACCTTTGGAAAGGACGAGGCTCAGCCGGGCTGTTTACAGAAGTGCACGACTGCATGAGGGTGGCAGCCCTGGTCTCTAAAACGGAACAGACACTCACTTGTGACATCGGAGTGGTTTTGAAGGAAGTGTGGGGTGGTGAGGGCAGCACCCCAGACCCCACGGACAGGAAGGCTCCACCCGAGAGCAGCCCCTTCCTTTGCTCCCACCCTGCAGGTGAGGACCTGAGACACCAGCAGGTTCCTCTGAGGACCACACCGATGGGGCCCTGGCTGGGTTTGCACAAGTTGTTCACAACAGTGGAAATGATCAGCCCCTCCTCCCACTGACTCCTGAAACTTTCAATAAATATATGACACCCCTAGACCCACCTCAGTCCCACCAGTAGGCCCCGAGGTTACCTGAATCCTGGACATACATTGAACCCAACAGCAAGGCCCACTGGCACCTAACGCCCAGGATCCCCACAATGCCCTCCAAGCTTAAAAGTGCATTTTAAAATATAAGCATCTGTAAACAAAGTCGCCCTCCAAACGTTTACTTACAAGGTTAACACCTAGCACCTCTGCTTAACTCCAAGTAAGCAAACTTGAAGCCACCTAGCTGAGCGATGCTGAAGCCCCACCTATTAATTTGGGTAAGTGATTTTCAATTTTTCTTTTTTTATTCTGGAGATTAAAGACACTAAATCTTTAACCTTGAAGGGCAGGCAAAAGGTCGGCTATGCTGTCAACATAGAAATCAGGGACCATTTTCTTCTTGGCCATGCAGTCACTTTCCTGATTACTTTTCACGTCCCGCAGACTGGAGACGCCAGTGAGGGTCAGTATGGTCTTCAGACCACAGGTCACGCCCAGGAGGATGTCTGTGTCCAGGCGGTCGCCCACCATGACGGTGCGCTCTGGGTGGATGCCATACTCCTGGGACACGCAGTCGAAGATGAAGCGGCTGGGCTTCCCTATGATGTCGGCCTGGCGCTGGGCGGCCATCTCCACGGCTCGAACCAGACAGCCGGTACCTGCGGGGGCGGAGAGGGAGGGGAGGCGTGCCGGGGGTCAGAGGCCGGGAGGGGCTCGCTGCCCGCCCTCCAGCCTCCTTCCACCCGGGGCGCACGGACCCGCGATGAAGCGGCCGTTCTCCAGTGGGAGTCGGTTGTCCATGTTGGTGCCTACAAGCAGGCAGTCGGGCTGTTGCAGGTAGCGCACGGCCTTGGTGAGCTTCATGTAACTAAAGTGCGGATCAAAGCCCACCACGACGGCGCGCACATCGGGCTCCAGGGGCGCGTCCAGCCAGGCGCCGGGGCCTTCGCCCCGCAGCGGCTCGGGCCCCACGCCCACGCAGGAGACGCCCACGGCCTCCAGCTCGGCGGCCAGGGCCACGCTGCCCAGCACGTAGGCCTTGGGGGCCGGCGAGCCGGCCAGGCGCTGGCGCAGGTAGAGCGCGGTGCAGTAGGCCGTGCCGAAGACCTCGCGGCAGGCGTCGGGCCCTGCCGGGCCGCCGAAGCCCAGGCACCGCAGCTTTTCGGCGTAGGCCTCGCGGGTCTTGCTGCTGTTGTTGGTGATGAAGCCGAGGCGCTTGCCGCGGGCCCGCAGCGCCGTCAGGGTCTCGGGCGCGCCGGGCACCGCCGTCTCGCCGCGCCACAGCACGCCGTCGCAGTCGAAGAGCACCGTGTCCACGTCGGCCAGCAGCGCCTGGGCCCGCTCGGCGTTCAGCCGCACGCAGCGGCCGTCGTCGCCGCCGGCCTCCGCCGCCGCCATGGCCACCGGCCGCCGCCGCCGCCACCAGCCGCCCGCTCTTCCTCGCAGCCGCCTGCTGCCGGTACCGCCCCGCCCCCGGCGCGCTCATAGGCCCCGCGCCTCGCGCGTGCGGCCCATTGGGCCCCGCCAGCGCCAATCTGCCCCCGCCTCCCGCGGGCTGCGGGAGCGCCGGGCCAACCGTCGCTGTCCGCCGCGGATAGGTGGGCTGCCATTGGCTGGAGCGCCTTGGGCGCCGCGGTGATTGGCTGGCGGGGAGCCAACCGGCATTCTGCGTGGAGCGCTCACTGCGGAAATTCTGCCGAGGAGCCGGAGCGCCGGCGCAGGACGTAAGGCTGCTGTTCATTGGCTGCTGCGGTACAGCTCGCCTATTGGAGGCGCTTGGTCAGCCTAGGTGACGGAGACCCTTAATCGAGTGACCCCCGCGCCGGGCCGGCTATGATTGGCTAGCTTGTCTCTGATCTTGCGGGCGGGGCTCTCACAGGGATTGCGGCGGGAGGGGGCCGCTGTCCCCTTTGGGCCGGAGTCACGTCCGCACCTTTGCCTGGTCGGCGCTGGGCGGTGCCCTCCGCCGTGGACACGGTGTCTGCGCGTTGGCCGATTATGGCCTTTCTGAGAGGCAGGCCCGGGCTCCTTCCTAACAAGCCTTGCGTTCTCATTTCCAGGCCTTTGCAAAATCGCTTTCCCTGTGCTTGGTGGTCATGGGGACGAGTGATTACAGGACAGTGGGATCAGAATCTAAGAGAAGGACGTTAGTGCCTAGAACACAGCACTCGGTAACTGGTCGCTCTCATCATCATTCAGTTCAGTTCAGTCGCTCAGTCGTGTCGGACTGTTGGCGACCTTATGAATTGCAGCACGCCAGGCCTCCCTGTCCATCACTAACTCCCGGAGTCTACCCAAACCCATGTCCATCGAGTCAGTGATGCCATCCAACCATCTCATCCTCTGTCGTCCCCTTCTCCTCCTGCCCCCAATCCTACCCAGCATTAGGGTCTTTTCCAATGAGTCAACCCTTCGCATGAGGTGGCCAAAGTATTGGAGTTTCAGTTTCAACATCAGACCTTCCAATGAACACCCAGGATTGATCTCTTTTAGGATGGATGGATTGGATCTCCTTGCAGTCCAAGGGACCCTCAAGAGTCTTCTCCAACACCACAGTTCAAAAGCATCAATTCTTCGGTGCTCCGCCTTCTTCACTGTCCAACTCTCACATCCATACATGACCACTGGAAAAACCATAGACTTGACTAGACGGACTTTTGTTGGCAAAGTAATGTCTCTGCTTTTAAATATGCTATCTAGGTTGGCCATAACCTTCCTTCCAAGGAGTAAGCGTCTTTTAATTTCATGGCTGCAGTCACCATCAGCAGTGATTCTGGAGCCCAAAAAAATAAAGTCTGACACCGTTTCCACTGTTTCCCCATCTATTTCCCATGAAGTGATGGGACCAGATGCCATGATCTTAGTTTTCTGAACATTGAGCTTTAAGCCAACTTTTTCACTCTCCTCTTTCACCTTCATCAAGAGGCTCTTTAGTTCTTCGCTTTCTGCCATAATGTTGGTGTCATCCACATATCTGAGGTTATTGATATTTCTCCCGGCAATCTTGATTCCAGCTTGTGTTTCTTCCAGCCCAGCGTTTCTCATGATGTACTCTGCATATAAGTTAAATAAGCAGGGTGACAATATACAGCCTTGACATACTCCTTTTCCTATTTGGAACCAGTCTGTTGTTCCATGTCCAGTTCTGTTGCTTCCTGACCTGCATACAGGTTTCTCAAGAGACAGGTCAGATGGTCTGGTATTCCCATCTCTTTCAGAATTGTACAGGAGACAGGGATCAAGAAAATCCCCATGGAAAAGAAATGCAAAAAAGCAAAATGGCTGTCTGAGGAGGCCTTACAAATAGCTGGGAAGAGAAGAGAAGTGAAAAGCAAAGGAGAAAAGGAAAGATATTCCCATCTGAATGCAGAGTTCCAAAGAATAGCAAGGAGAGATAAGAAAGCCTTCCTCAGCGATCCGTGCAAAGAAATAGAGGAAAACAACAGATTGGGAAAGACTAGAGATCTCTTCAGGAAAATTAGAGATACCAAAGGAATATTTCATGCAAAGATAGGCTCGATAAAGGACAGAAATGGTATGGACCTAACAGAAGCAGAAGATATTAAGAAGAGGTGGCAAGAATACACAGAAGAACTGTACAAAAAAGATCTTCACGACTCAGATAATCACGATGGTGTGATCACTCACCTAGAGCCAGACATCCCGGAGTGTGAAGTCAAGTGGGCCTTAGAAAGCATCACTACGAACAAAGCTAGTGGACGTGATGGAATTCCAGTTGAGCTATTTCAAATCCTGAAAGATGATGCTGTGAAAGTGCTGCACTCGATATGCCAGCAAATTTGGAAAACTCAGCAGTGGCTACAGGACTGGAAAAGGTCAGTTTTCTTTCCAATCCCAAAGAAAGGCAATGCCAAAGAATGCTCAACCTACTGCACAATTGCACTCATCTCACATGCTAGTAAAGTAATGCTCAAAATTCTCTAAGCCAGGCTTCAGCAATACGTGAACCGTGAACTTCCAGATGTTCAAGCTGGTTTTAGAAAAGGCAGAGGAACCAGAGATCAAATTGCCAATATCCGCTGGATCATCCAAAAAGCAAGAGAGTTCCAGAAAAACTTTATTGACTATGCCAAAGCCTTTGACTGTGTGGATCATCATCATTAGGTATTACTAACTTTTATGGAGGTGTAAAACATACAGGAGATCAAACCAGTTAATCCTAAAAGAGATCAATCCTGAATATTCATGGAAGGACTGTTGCTGAAGCTGATGCTCCAAAACTTTGGCCACCTGATGCGAAGAGCTGATTCATTGGAAAAGACTCTAGTGCTGGGAAAGATTGAAGGCAGAAGGAGAAGGGGACAGCAGAAGATGAGATGGTTAGATGGCATCACCAACTGAATGGATGTGACTTTGAGCAAACTCCGGGAGATAGTGAAGGACAAGGAAGCCTGGTGTGCTGCAGTCCATGGGGTTGCAAAAAGTCAGACATACACAAAACATAAAGTGCATATATCTTAAGTGTGCAGCCTGATAGGATTTTAAAGAGTTGGACACAACTGGGCGGAGTGAACAACAGGCCTGTGTAAACACAGCCGAGATCAAGGTATAGAATATTTCCATCACTCCAGAAAGTTCCCTCAAGTTACTATTCGTCCCTAGAGGTTACCTCTCACCCAACTGCTTTTCTGCCTTCTGTCAGCAAAGAGTGAGTGAGTCACAGCCTCCTTTGCCTGTCCTGGACTATCTTGCAGGAGCTTGCCCTGTGTACTCCTGGTTCTTCTTTCTTTTGGATCAACATAGTATCAATGAAATCCATTCTTCTCAGTGTTTTTTTTTTAATTGCCACATGGGTCAGTGTAAGAATTTACTCCCCTGTTCCCCACTTGATGGACATTTGGGTGGCTTCCATTTTGGGGCCATTGTAAATAATGCCCCATGAAGGTTCTTCCTGCACGTTCATTTCCAGACATAGGCCCTCATTTCTCCTGGGTAGATACTTAGAAGTGGAATTGCCAGTTGATACAGTAGGTGTAGCTTTCTCCTTATTACTTTCACTAGCGCCAGGGGGCAGACTAGCAGGTCCCAGCTTCCCAAGCACTTACCCTGTGCCAGGCGATCCAGACCTCCAGTTCCTAGTGTGTCAAATCTCTGCTCCTCTCTTGGGTCCCTGCTGCTGCTGCTGCTGCTAAGTTGCTTCAGTCATGTCCGACTCTGTGCGACCCCATAGACAGCAGCCCACCAGGCCCTTCCGTCCCTGGGATTCTCAAGGCAAGAACACTGGATTGGGTTGCCATTTCCTTCTCCAATGCATGAAAGTGAAAAGTGAAAGTGAAGTCGCTCAGTCGTATCCGACTCTCAGCGACCCCATGGACTGTAGCCTACCAGGCTCCTCCATGGGATTTTCCAGGCAAGAGTACTGGAGTGGGGTGCCATTGCCTTCTCTGCTCTTGGGTGCCAAGTCTCCATAAAGTCTACTCTGGGGCCTGCCTCACCCCAAAACCCATGAGGTAAAGCCAGTAACCTCAGTACCCTTAAGGCCCTGTTTATGGCCTGTTTGGTCTTGGCTGGTCTGGGAACCCCTGGAGGACAGGGACCATGGGCCATAAGAGCGAGCCACGGACAGTCACCAACTGGACAATGCAAAGTTGAGACTAAACTCAGTTGACCCCAAAGCTGAGCTCTGTTTTGTTTAACATTTCCTGTAGGTTGTAGGGTCTGAGTTGGCATGGCAGGAGAGGTGGAATGGCCAGTATCAAGAGAGGGGACGGTTATGGACAAGGTCCTGAAGGAGGCTGAGGACTGTCCCTGGAAGAGGTGTAATGTGTCTGGACGGGAGAGGTGCACAGCACGATGGCTTTGTGTCCCTGACACACAGTAGGTGCTCAGTGTATACCCGCCAATAGACAGTGCCAGGGTCCTCCCAAGTGAGGAAGCTGGACCACAGGTGGAGTGGGGCATGGACTTAGATGGTTCAAGGACATACACTAATCTTCATGGCATTCCATGGATTTAAATTGTATTAGAGAACTTCCCTGGTGGCCCAGTGGTTAGGAATCCGCCTGCCAATGCAGGAAACACGGGTTTGATCCCTGGTCCAGGAAGATTCCACATGCTGCGGGGCAACTAAGGCCACGTGCCACAACTACCGAGTCAATGCTCTAGAGCCCGAGAGCCACAACTATGGAAGCCCGTGCACCCTGGAGCCTGTGCTCTGCAACAAGAGAAGCCACCACAATGAGACGCCTGCACACTGCTGCTAGAGAGTAATCCCTGCTCTTTGCAACTAGAGAAAGTCTGCATGCAGAAATGAAGACCCAGCACAGCCAAAAATAAATAAATGATCTAAATTATATTTGAAACTACCAATAGCCATTAAATCTGTGTTTTCACAGAGGTTCTCCTTTCTAATGAGCTAAGCAAAAAAAAGGGGGCCATTGAAAAAGGACTGAAAGGAATTCCCTGGCAGTCCAGCAGTTAGAACTACAAGACTTCGTTGCCAAGGGTGTGGGTTTAATCCCTGGTTGGGGAGCAAAGATCCCACAAGATGCACCTGCGGCCGAAACAAAACAAACAAAAACTCTCTAAAACAAAGAAAAAGGACTGAAGTGGCAAAAAAAAAAAAAGCAACTTAAATAATTCTCAACGTGAGATTGGTTGAGTAAATATAAGTACATCCGAGAACTGGAGATTAGCCACCATCATGGAAGGTGATGGGTTTCCCTGGTGTCTCGCGGCAAAAGATCTGTCTGCCAATATAGAAGATGCTTGATCGATTCCTAGGTCAGGAAGATCCCCTGGAGAAGGAAATGGCAACCCACTCCAGTATTCTCTCCTGGAGAATTCCATGGACAGAGGAGCCCGGTGGGCTACAGTGCATGGGGTTGCAAAGAGTCAGACACAACTTAGTAGCTAACACTTTCACTTTCACTTTGGAGGGTGATGGAATTTTTGTCAGGCTCTGGCCATAGAGAGGCTGGTGTCACCTGTCAAACACACAGTGTGCAGCTGGAGCCCATGTGAGGGCAGGGTGGGAAAGGAGGCCACCTGGGGGAAGGGAGACTTTGGGGAAGGGAGAAGGCCTGACCTGGCCACTCTGCCTTCCAGGGACTTCAGGCCCATCCACTCCTGTGTCCGCTGTCTGCCTAGGCTTCAGCTGAAGCGGGGCCCAGAGCTTACCAGATCGGGATTCCCTTTTCTGACCCCCAGGGAGTAACCAGGCAGGAGCCCTGGACTGTTGCTGAGAACTCTGTCGCACAGGCTCTGGAGCACGGAGCAGGGCAGGTTGTCGGTCTCCTCTGGGCCAGCTCCTCCTCATGTCCACCCACACCTAGGCTGTGCTCTGTCTTTGAAGTCCACCCCTATTCCATTCCTCTGGGGGTCTCCCTCTACCTCTCTGCAGCTGGCTTTCCCATCACTCCCCAAAACATCCTCAAGAGAGGTGTCCTGGTCCTTTCTTCCCAGGTGCTTCCCAGATGCCTCCTGCGGCAGAAGCACCCACCTGCTCCTCCTCCTTTTTGTCCCTCTCAGAGACTGTCTTTCTTCCTTGCCCAGCAGTTAGAAGGATCCTTCTGAAACACTGTCACTCTCTCTGCTTAAACCCCTGCAATGGTGAGCAAGCCCCTTGTAGAAAGCAGCCCCATTGTTACCCTGGCCTGACCTCTGGGGATCTAACCTGTGTCTCACACATCCCAGCTCCTGCCAGGTGAAGAAGGATCCTCAGTTCCCGAGCTGGGAAGTCTCAGAATGGAGATGTCTCTGCTGGTGCCCTTCCTGGGGCAGAGCCGCCTACTCTCTGCCCGGGCCCTTGTGTCTGTGCTTGGTTTTCCCCAGAGACTGGCATTCCTGGAGGGAATGGGGTCTGACTCACCTGAGTCTCTGGAATCCAGCACTGAGCTGAGCCACAGAGAATAACTAACCTGAGAGAGCACGCCCTCTGGGTTTCTAGCCCATGACTCTGGACAGACCTCTGGCCAGCAGTTAGACCCTTGGCCAGCCAGTTAGATCTCTGGCCAGCACTTGGGCAAGTGTTCATCAGTTCTGCGCCTTAGTTTCTTCATTTTCAAAATGGGGATGATTGGTGTCTTCAATGAGAAAATCCTGTAAAACACTTAGCTTAAAAAAACTACTTAAATACTATCTTGAAAAGAATTTTTAAAACTTGTATGCTCATGTTCCTAGCAGCACCATTTACAATCATAGAAAAGGTGGAAACAGACCAAATAGGCAAAATGAAAATTGGTCTATTCATAAATGGAATATTATTCACCCATCAAAAGAAACGAAGTACTGTTGCATGCTACAACCTGAATGAACCTCAAAAACATCATGCTAAGTAAAGGACACCAGATGCAAAAGATTACCGTAAGTAAAATTCCGATTATACGACATGTCCAGAAAATGCAAATCCACAGAGAAAGAGGTTTGCTAGGGGCTGAGGGAGGGGACAATGAGGGGTGACTGCCAATGGGTACAGATTTTCTTTTGGAATAAAGACAATGTTCTGGAACTGCATGTTGGTGATAGCTGCACAACGTTGCGAAGGCGCTGTCACTAACGGTAAATTTTATGTGTACTTATCACAACTTGAAAACTGTACAAAAGAATGAAAGAGTTAGTGAAGCCATCCCCAACTCGGGTTTTGTCCTTGGTCTGAGTCAACTAGTAAGGACCGCAGCCCCATCATTTCAATCCTCAGGCGTGGCCCCCACCAGCCCTGGCCGCCTCCTCAGGCTCTAGCGGCTCGCCCCCATCATTTCAATCCTCAGGCCCCCGCCTGGCCCCGCCCCCTGTCAGTCTTCTGCACCGTGACCACACCTCTCCCGGCAGTTCCGCCTCCTGTTCTGTCTCAGCTCTTGGGCCCGCCTCTGCGCCTCCAGGCCACACCCTCGCACGGCGCCCCGCCGCCTGCCCGTCAAACCCGCCCGGGCCCCGCCCCGTCGTCCTCCTCTCTTCTTCTCGCTCGCTCGCCTCGGAGCGGCCCGTTGTTATGACGACACGGTCGTAAATCCGCCATCTTCCTGCGGCGCGTTGCGACATGGAGGGCGCGATGGCAGTGCGGGTGACGGCCGCGCATACGGCAGAAGCCCGGGCCGAAGCCGGGCGGGAAGCGGGTGAGGGCGGGGTCGCAGCGGCGGCGGCGGCCTTGGCCCCTGGTGGCTTTCTCGGCCTCCCGGCGCCCTTCAGCGAGGAAGGTAACAAGGGCCGCACGGGGCCGGGCGCGGCCGGGGTGGGGGTGGCTCAGCCTGGCTGGTGGAAGCCCCGACGGCCTGAGCTGCGGGCGCGACACACCTTCCCGGGCCAGCTTCCTTGCAGATCTCGTGGGTCTCCGCGGGACTCCTCAGAGCTTTCCACGAGCCCTCTGGTTTCCTCAGGCCCCCGGGCCTCACCCTGCGGGGCGCCGATCACCACCGGGGTGGACTCCAGCGCCCACCACGGATACGCACTGGTGTCCGAGCCACACGGGCTGTCCGTAGAGACTTTGGCAATCGGCTCCACCGCCTGCCGCCCCCGCCCTGTCTCCGCGTCTAGACAGGGCCCGGCCCTCCTCTGCGCCCCCTCCCACCTCACCTGACAGGCCACCAGGGCCCTGGCCGGGGTGTGGCTGAGGCTCCGGGAGGGCGGGGCCTCGGGTCTCTCTCGCACCCCCAGGGAGGTGGCAGAGCCCAGTGCTGCAAAGCTGCAGGCCGCCCAGCCCCAGCCCTGCCACGTTCTAGCTGTTAGATCCTGCGCAGGTGACCACATACCTCTCTGAGCCTCCATTTCCGCTTACAGAATGGAGACGCCGGTGTTAACGATAAAAGTATGGAGCACTCATCCTTTTTCATTCTCAAGCCAGCCCTAGATGCTGTTATTGTTATTTGTTGTTATTCCCATTTCGTGGATGAGGAAAATTGAGGTTCAAAGATGTGAAAGTGACCAGGTCACCCAGTTATTTAATACTAAGTATTATTTGGATGCCAGGATTGTGTGACCCCTCAACACACTCCCTGAACTTCTGGGGCTCTGTCTTCTGGTAGGTTGGTGGTGAGACTCAAAGGAGGGCATGCACGTGCATCTCTGAGAGCAATTCTGGGGACCCATGAGGGCTGCATTCACAGGGGCATTGAAGATTTTGGAGCCATAATTCTGGTCTCTGCTCTCTGAGCTTGTCCCAGGAGACTAGACTGGGCCAGGCAGGCAGGGGTTGGCTGGTGATACTGGGATAGTGGTCTTTGTTCCCACAGGGTTTGTATTCTCAGTACATCTTTCCTTGTTCCTTCTTATTCCAGCTTAGTTAGGGGCAGTACCACCCACCGAGGGGGTCTCTTTGGAGGTTGCTGTGCCCTGCTGGACTTGCCCAGGGCTTCCTCTCAGGGTTACAGGGCTGGGAGTGTTCCCCTCTGTAGAGGGTATTCCTTTAGTGGCAACACGCTGGTGCAGAGTCAGACTCGGTGAGTGGGCTGGGAGGATTAGGAGGGTGGAGGCACCTCAGTGCTTGGCCGGTGACTGTGTGCCATCTGGAGGGGTGACCGCCCTTGCCAGGTGGCCTTCTGTGGGCGAGTCTCGGCTGTGGTTTGGCCCTTTGTTATTAATCCAGTAGGCATCAGCTGGGCTCCTGTGCTCCAGCCTGGGTTTGACCTTGATGTGGGATTGCTCATGAGGCGGTGGGAATGGACAGACTCTTATAAAAGCGGAAGGAACATCTCCCATCACTTGGTGCAAACAGCAGGGTGTCTGGGGTAGACCCTCAAGTTTAGGTTCTGGCCCCAACACTCACCAGCGGGGTAGCCTTGATCTCAGGTTGTTTTTCCGGAGTGGGAATAGTCATTTCCATTTCTTCAGGGTGCTGGTCGGATGGAGCGATACCCCAGGGAGGTGCCTGGCACACTGTAGGGAACTCAGTGAGCCAGAAGTCCTCCTGCAGGACCTAGGGTGGGGACTGGCTGGTCAGCCCAGATGGTGAGGGGCTCAGGGCAATGGCCCCTGGCCCTGGAGTGTGGAACCCCTCTGGGAAGCCCCACCCTGGGTGTCTTCACCAGGGTAGGGAGGTGTTGCCTGCTTGGAACCAGTGAAGTGTCAGGTCAGAGTGAGAAAAGAGTGAGCATGGGTCAAGGTGCCCCACTTCTCCCATGTTTGCCGAGTGCTGGCCTCTCAGCTGGAGCTGTACACACACCAAGTTGGCCCATTTTACAGATGACTAAACAGGCCCAGACATGGCTGCTGAGGTGCCCGAGGGCACATGTGAACCCTGGGTCCTCCCCTGTCCCCGAACCAGCGTGGCTGAATCCCCCTGCCTCCCAGCTGCTCCCTGGGCCTCTCTGCCCTCCTCTCTGAAGTAGGGGCTTTGGACCCTGGTGCCCAAGTGGATGGTCAGGGCTGCCCCCTCCCGTATGCGGCTCTCCCTGGGGCAGGCCCCTGGTTCTGATGCCACCCCTGGGTGGGTGTGCCTAGGGTTGGAGCCCCCCCAGTCCGCCTGACCATGGGCTCCTTGCAGATGAGGATGACGTACACAGATGTGGCCGCTGCCAGATGGAGTTCACCACCCTGGAGGACTTCGTTCAGCACAAGCTCCAGAAGGCCTGCCAGCGGGCGCCTCAGGAAGCCCTGCCCGCCACCCCGGCAGCTGCGTTGCTGGGTCGGGAGGTGAGCGCCTCCTCCCACCCCTCCGCCCCCGCCATCGCACACAGGTTGCACACATGTCCCCGCCCGTCATCTGACAGCAGGATGAGGAGGTGGTGGCGTGGCAGGACACACCGGTGCAGCGGGGTCCCTCTGACACGGGGGCGGGCAGAGGGTGGCACCCGGTCATGGGTGGGGGGTGCTCTGCGCTCCCCTGGTCGGCCCGGGGATGGCAGCCTGCTCAGCAGCCTCTGCGTGGAGCCCGCGCTTTGGGGCCTGGGGTCGCTCCTTTCTTGGGCCGTCCTGACTCAGGGACGTCACGATGGCTTTCGTCTTTCTGTCCATCCTCCTGGCCTATACACGTGGTTCCCGGGGATCCCACAAACGAAGCGTGGCTCTGTCGTAAAAACGGCCACCTTTGTTACACGCCATGTGTACTGGAGCTGTGCACACAGTCTTATGAGGCCCACGGCACCCTCGTGGGCTGGGCGCTCTCGATATCCTAAGCCTACGGAAGTGGGTGAGGACACTGTGAGAGAAGTTGTTGCCTCCAGTCACCCTGGGAGGGATCTGAGGATGGGGCCCAGAGTTGTCTTGCTCTGCCCTGTGGTCTTTCCTGCCCCTCCCAGGGGTGTCCTCTTCTTTGGGAGGGCCCCCAGCCCCACATCCCTGGGGGCCCTTTCCCCGACCCCCTGGCTGGGCCAGTGGGTAGAGGTCTTCACTTCCTCTCTGTAGAGCCTCTGCTGGAGCTTCTGGTCACTTCATCCTGGAGTCCTCCTTGGGCTGCTCAGGGCTTCGCGTGGGGCCCTCGTTGGCCGGAGGCATTGGAGTGATGGGGCTGACCCCTGGGCCTGGGGTGAGGGGTTCAGGCTGGGAGCAGACTGGGAGCAGTGCTCTGCAGGGGAGATGCGAGCCCCCGTGTGGACACATACCTGAGCCCTAGAGCCCTGAAGACGGGTCTCCTCCATCCCTCCCGCCCCATGGCAGGTGGCACCAGGAGTGGCGGGCTCAGAGGAGCCCATCACCGTGGCCCACATCGTGGTGGAGGCGGCTGCGCTCGCGGGAGACATCAACCACCCTCCTGACATAGTTGGTAAGCTGGTCTGGCCCCACTGTGGCTGTCCACACGTGGCTTTCTCAGCACTGACCCAGTAGTCGTCCGTGGGCAGGGCTGGGACCTCTGCTGCCCGTGCCCGTCTGCTGTCCCGGGAGCAGGACCTGGCCGAGGAGGGGCTGGGGCCCTGTGCGCGCCTTCCCAGGGCAGGGCCTGCTGGAGGGGCGAGCATTGGGCACCAGGCCACGCACTGCCTGGAAAGGGGGAGCCAGAGCCTGGAAGCCCCGGGGACTGCTGGGCCTCAGGGCAGCTTTGCTTTGTGCACAGAGCGCGAGCTGGCTGCTGTCCCCACTGTGTCCCCAGACTCTCTGCCCTGCTCCTTCCAGAATCCTCCCCACTTTTCTGCCAGCCCCCACACCGGGCCTGGTTCCTGCTCCCCACCCACCATCGGCTCTGGAGGGTCGGCTGGGGTGCGCATGGGTGCTCCGGCTCAGCCCCGACCTGCTGCCTGACCCTGGCTGTCACCTCCCCAGTGCTCCGTCCCTCTGGCAATTCCCACCCTGATTCCCACGCTGCTTTGGTTTTTAAGAGCGTGCAACGCCAAGTCAGGCTCTTTGATGGGTTTTTAAAGCCGAAGTGCCTCATTGATGTGCAGGAGGTGAGGGGGTGTTGGGAGGTCTGGATGGGGTCACATGCTCCTTTACAGGGGACGGAGTGTGTTGCTGGGCCATTCAAAGGGCAGCCTGAGGGGCCCAGTGGCTGGGTGTGAGCATGGCAGCGGAGAGGCTGGGTTGGCCTGATGCCTCTGGAGGTGGGGACAGGAACGGGCAGGGGCTGTAGCAGGGATGCGAATCGGTAGCTGGATAGGAAGGTTTGGGTGACAGGGAGAATTTGGCCTTGGGAAGCCCTGGGGACCAGCTGGGGCAGGAAGAGGGGTGAAGGTGGCCTGGGGGAGGGGAACCTCAGAGCAGGCAGCCTCCCTCTCCCCAGAGAGGCCATGGGACCTGTCCCTGTCTCCACATTGCCTTTCCCCCAACATTCCTGTGGACGAGGATGGTTGCCTGCTGCTCCTCCAGGATAGGAGTGTGGACGTGTGGGGCAGGGCTGTGCTCCAGCTCTGATGTGGCATTTGGTTTCTGGGTGGGAGGGTGTCATGTGGGGAAATGTGTGCCCTAGATTCAGGTAGCACCTCCAGGCTCTGGCACCCTGGAGGCCCTGCCTGCCACCCAGCCTCCAGCTGGCCCACCCTATGCTCCAGGGGCTCCTCTCTGGGCACCCCCTGCCTCTCTTGCCCCCTAGGAGTTTCCCTTTTGCAGACGTCCTTGGTGGCCCAGATGTCCCCCTGGCTCAGTGATCTGGAGCCCAGGCCAGAGTCAGCTGCTGGCATCATCCCAGGACGGTTCTCAGCCCTCGCAGTGCCGGTGCACGGTTCACGGGGACCGCACAGGTTCCGGTTACCCGCTCCAGGCCCCCTGCCTCTTCCCTGGGACCAAACTTGCTTTTCATCTCTGGCTCCGGGGAAACCACGATCCCCCCTCTCCGACCCTTCCATCTGCTGTGCGACATTCAGACTCAGGGCTGAGCCCGGTGGAAGGCCCTGTTCTTTTAGGAATTTGCTTCTGGGGTAGAGGGAAGCTGTCAGCCCCACAGGAGCGACAGATGCCCTAATTGTTTCTGAGTCACGGAGCTTCCGTTCTGTTTTGGAAGAATGGCTTGTCAAAACACGACACTGGCCTGAGTGAGATGGTTTCTAAGAAGCGGCTTCATAGCCATTTTCCACACGTCATCTTCACGAGCAGAAATGATGAAGTGTGTTTACAGCTTAGTTTTGCACATTGTCACATTTCTTCAACACCCACGAGAGCTGCAAAAGCCCATCTTCCCCACCCTGACTGTCCCAGGCGTGTCCGGAGCGATTGCTCTCCAGGCGGGTCCCTGGCCTGCCTGCCTCGAAACCCATGCTGGTGGGCATTCCCAGGGGCGTTTCCTCTTCACGTTAGCAGGAGCCAGGGCGGCGAGCTGGCCTGTCCACTGCCTCTGCACCAGCGCTTGGCCGCCCTTGGGGACAGAAGGCCTGTGCATGTCTTGCCCTGTGTGCCTCTTGGCTGGGGGCAGGGCATCTGTGTTGACACCCTGGCTAACTGTGTTCCGGAGACCTGGAGCTCCTCTGGGCTGCCCCATGGAGTCAGAGCATCCCTTCCCCCCATCCCTTCTGGCCAAGCAGGTGCCGCGTGCTGGGCCGGGGTCGATCGAGACGACCCCCCTGACCCCAGCAGGGTCCTCAGGCTCCATCCAAGGGCGGCAGGGCCGATGGATCCTGGGGCTGAGGCCGCTCTCCCTTTCCTCAGGAGGCGGACACGTCAAAGAGGTCATTGTGGCCTCAGAGGTGGAGCCGGGGGACAGCGAGGTGGCCGAGGCCCCAGGCAGCCCCAGCCGGCGGGGGCCCGGGCTTGCTGCGGAGGGCGAGCAGGCCCAGGTCAAGCTGCTGGTGAACAAGGATGGCCGCTACGTGTGCATGCTCTGCCACAAGACTTTCAAGACGGTGAGGCTCTGGGGCTGTGGGCGCCGGTGGGGAGCCGGGCCTCTCGCTGGGCGATGCCTGAGCCTCGCCGCCCCTCCCTCACAGGGCAGCATCCTCAAGGCCCACATGGTCACGCACAGCAGCCGCAAGGACCATGAGTGCAAACTGTGCGGGGCCTCCTTCCGGACCAAAGGCTCGCTCATCCGGCACCACCGGAGGCACACAGGTAAGCCGACCCCGTTTGCTGCCACCCACCCCGGGGGCAGTTCCTGGACTTTGTGGCCCCCGACTCCTGGAGGCCCGAGGCCGGGTCTGACCCCCTTCTCTCCACAGACG
The DNA here is from genome assembly GCA_024291935.2 of Okapia johnstoni. Lineage (NCBI taxonomy): Eukaryota > Metazoa > Chordata > Mammalia > Artiodactyla > Giraffidae > Okapia > Okapia johnstoni. The sequence goes on along the minus strand of JAGTYA010000028.1, from coordinate 2,293,380 downwards.
AGCGCCCCTATAAGTGTGCCAAGTGTGGGAAGAGCTTCCGGGAGTCAGGGGCGCTGACCCGGCACCTGAAGTCTCTCACCCCGTGTACAGAGAAAATCCGCTTCAGCATGAGCAAAGACGTGGTCGTTGGCAAAGAGGACGTGCCCGCAGGTCAGCCTGGGGGGCACCCCGGGCGGACCTGATTGCTCTCAGTACCACCCTGCTCCGTGTGTCCTTACGGGCTCTCTTGGTTCTGCCTTAAAGGGTCCAGCGCCTCCACTGTGGGGGCTGTTACCCCGTCGTCGGTGGCAGGCGAGCCCATGGAGACGTCGCCGGTGATTCACCTGGTGACAGATGCCAAGGGCACTGTCATCCACGAAGTCCACGTCCAGATGCAAGAGCTTCCCCTGGGCATGAAGGCCCTTGCCCCGGAGGTGGGGGCAGGTCAGGGGCAGCCCTTGTCTGCTCAGTCAAGGCCCTGTTCTGGGCGCTGGCTCCGCTGGGAACGGGACTGACCTGGGCCTGCCTTCCTGGTGCTCAGTCTGGTTGCAGGGGAAGGGAGATGAGAGACCAAGGTCGTGGCAGGGAGGGGTGGGTGTGGGTCGGCTGGGGGTGAGGGCAGGTGCGGGGGCCTTCCCAAGTGAAGGCGCCAGGTGTGCATGGGCCTGGGGCCCTGGGGTGGCCCGCCGTGCTGAGTGCTGGACTGCCTGGCCAGCCCCCTCCCTCTGCCTCCCCTGCAGTCCCCAGGCCCCCAGGAGCTTCCCTGCTCCAGTGAGGTCGGCCGCGAGAACCTTCTGCACCAGGCCATGCAGAACTCTGGCATCGTCCTCGAGCGGGCCCCCGGGGAGGAGGGGACCCTGGGGCCAGCCACCCCCACCGCGTCCAGTCCCCAGCCGCTGGGAGACGCTGCCCCGGAAGTGCCGCTGCTGGAGGTGGAGCAGGTGGAGACAGTAGGTCCCTGCCCCACAGTGGGCTCCTTCTGCAGGGCTGGACCTGGGTGCCAAGTCACATGCTAGGCCGGCCACTGCCGGCCCCGTGGCTGTCCCTGGCGGTGGGAAGCTCCTCAATGTGTGCAGTGACTTGTCCCCTGACCTGCTTACCGCCTCCCAGGGTGGGAGTGCCTCCGGGTGGCCCCAGCGCTGCTGATGGGGTGCAGCCACCATGGGTGCTGGAGGGGTGCTGTGGTCCCCTAGCAGGTGGCTGGCGAGGCCTCGGCTGTGCCCAGGATCCACCCGTGCCCTCAGTGCAGTGAGACCTTCCCAACGGCGGCCACCCTGGAGGCCCACAAAAGAGGCCATGCAGGTGGGTGGCGGGGGTAATGGTCCTGGACAGCTGTGGGCAGCCAAGATGGGCCTTTGGGTGGGCGGCAGGCAGGCAGGGTGGCTAGGGTGGGGCCCTCGGGTGGTGGTCCCAGCCTGATGCGGAGCATGGCCGCAGGGCCGAGGCCCTTCACGTGCCCGCAGTGCGGCAAGGCCTTCCCCAAGGCCTACCTGCTCAAGAAGCACCAAGAGGTCCACGTGCATGAGCGCCGCTTCCGCTGCGGGGACTGCGGGAAGCTCTATAAGACCATTGCCCACGTCCGCGGCCACCGCCGCGTCCACTCAGATGAGCGGCCCTACCCCTGTCCTGAGTGCGGCAAGCGCTACAAGACCAAGGTGGGCCCTGTACCCCTGCCTGTGGCTGCCTGCTCCCTGAGCCCCCTCTGTCCCCAGGTCCCTGCCCCCTTGCCCTGGCCTGGGCCCTCGGGGCTGGCAGAGCTGAGGCCAGGCCGGCCCTGATGTGGGCGGGTGGGGGCGGTCTCCGCAGAATGCCCAGCAGGTGCACTTCCGCACGCACCTGGAGGAGAAGCCACACGTGTGCCCGTTCTGCAGCCGCGGCTTCCGGGAGAAGGGCTCGCTGGTGCGCCATGTGCGGCACCACACAGGCGAGAAGCCCTTCAAGTGCTACAAGTGTGGCCGCGGCTTCGCCGAGCACGGCACGCTCAACCGGCACCTGCGCACTAAGGGTAGGGCCAGGAGCGGGCGGGCAGGGCAGGAGGGCTGGGAGCCAGTGGGCGGTGGCCCAACCAGCGCTGACTGAGTGCCCCGCCACAGGGGGCTGCCTGCTGGAGGTGGAGGAGCTGCTGGTGTCTGAGGAGAGCCCCGCTGCAGCTGCCGCTGTCCTGACTGAGGACCCGCACACCGTGTTGGTCGAGTTCTCGTCCGTAGTAGCCGACACGCAGGAGTACATCATCGAGGTGGGCGGGGGCCCGCCAGGCTGGGGTGAGGCCTGGGGTGGGCAGGGCTGACCTCTGACCCCCATCCAGGCCACCGCAGATGATGCAGAGACCAGCGAAGCCACAGAGATCATCGAGGGCACCCAGACGGAGGTGAGGGGCTGGGGGACAGGCGGAGGGGCGGCCTGGCATGCTCATCAAACTCGGGCTGAGCCGTGGGCTGCCCGCAGGTGGACAGTCACATCATGAAGGTGGTGCAGCAGATAGTGCACCAGGCCAGCGCTGGGCACCAGATCATCGTGCAGAACGTGACCATGGACCAGGAGGCGCGGCTGGGCCCGGAGGCGGCCGCAGCCGACACCATCACCATTGCCACCCCCGAGAGCCTGACGGAGCAGGTGGCCATGACACTGGCCTCGGCCATCAGTGAGGGCACTGTGCTCACGGCCCGCTCGGGCACCAGTGGCGCTGAGCAGGCCACTGTGACCATGGTCTCGTCGGAGGACATTGAGATCCTGGAGCATGCTGGCGAGCTGGTTATCGCCTCCCCGGAGGGCCAGCTTGAGGTGCAGACGGTCATTGTCTAAGCACAGGCACCTGCAGGGGCTGGCGGGCTGGTCTGGGGCAGGAGCTGAGAACCTTGGGTTCCCTACCCATGCTTGCCTGTCTGAGTACAGACAAGAGGGGCTTAGAACTCAGACTTTGAGAGGTGACGTGGGAGTGTAAATAGAATTTTTGGTTGCTTTACAATAAAATGTGAAAATCCGCCGCTTGTGATGTTGCGGCATTAGCAGCCTCGGGCTGGTGTCTGGCAGTTCCTCCCTGGGGCAGTCCCCACCTGCCCAGGCCACCCTTGAGGCTCTGGTGCCTGGCTGGTCCACCCAGGGCTCCCATGGGGCTGGCAGCACCTTGACGATGTGTGGGTGTCATTGGCATGTGGACAGGCAACCTCCTGCCTCTGCCCTGCTCAGCTGGAGCCGTGTCCCCCGCTTCCTGTGACCCATCGAAGTGGGTGGGTGCGGGTGCTGGTTGCCAGCTTCCAACCCTGGGACTGGGGAATGAGGCAGGGAGAGCCAGGAGTCTCGGCTTTGTCCTTGAAGTGATGACGTGGAGAAGCAGCAGATGTTGGGCCGTAAACAGGGCTGGTCTTTCATGATTGGGTGGCCTTAGTTTCCCTGCGGGGTTGCAGCTTGAGGGAGATTCTGGATGACCTAGTTTCTCAGGGGTGGGGACAAGAACAAGCCCTGCACTGTGGGCATGGCTGGCCCTCTTTTCTAGTCCCGATGTGGCTCTTGGGTTGGCAGAGCCATCTAAGCCCCTGTTCTGATAGGTGTGGGGCGCCAGAGCAGTCTCAGGGTGGAAGTCCTGCCTCCCTGTCCCCTGCTCCCCACCGTGTGTGGGGGGTGGTCCTCAGTAGGATGAGAGAGAGGTGAGAGCCAGGAATACAGCCACCAGTTTCGTGGAGGGGGCGGGACGCAGCGCAGTCTGACCCCTCCCTGGACCAGGGCTACAAATACCCCTGGAGCTGGGGTGCCAGCGCTGCTGTTGCACCAGCCCTTGCAGTCTGTCTCATGCCACAGACGCACCCCCAGCCTGGACCTCAGACCTCTACTGGGACGCAGATCCTGAGCCTATCCACACACCTCAGGTGAGTTCAGTGTGGGAGTGCTGAGTGGGGGCTGGATGGGAATGGACTCTCAATATTTGGGCTTCAGTTTCCCCACGGAGGAGGAGAACGGACAAGGCTGTGAGCCCAGCACCACTCTGGGGAGACCTGGAAAGCAGCAGGGGGCGGCGGACTGTGGGCGGCAGAACCTGACAGGCCCGGTCCCTGCGGCCAAGATGAAGGGTGGGCTGGTGTGTCCAACTCCAGGTCCACGCTCAGGACCGGCAGTGTCTGTCTCTCTAAGGCCGCCCATGGGCGGGCCCCTGACCTTATTGGCCGCGCTCTGGGCGCTGGGGGCTGCCAGAGCCCAGGCGCTGCGCATCGGAGCTTTCAACATCCAGAGCTTCGGCGACAGCAAAGTGTCGGACCCAGGCTGCGGCGGCGTCATCGCGCAAGTGAGGCTGGGGGCCCGGGGCGGAGTCGCGGCTGGGCTCCTTGGACTGATCTGCGGTGCGCCTGACCCTGCACCTGCTGGCCCCTCCCCCAGATCCTGGCTGGCTATGATGTCATGCTCGTGCAGGAGGTGCGAGACCCCGACCTGAGCGCCGTGTCCGCGCTCATGGAGCAGATCAACAGGTGCGGCGCGCAGGGCCCAGCGTGGGGAGCCCCGGCCCGGACCCCAGGTCTCGGAGCGATGCCTTGACCCCAGGCCCGGCCCGTATCTCCGCAGCGTGTCCAGGCACGAGTATAGCTTCGTGAGCAGTGAGCCCCTGGGTCGGGACCAGTATAAGGAAATGTACCTGTTCGTCTACAGGTGAGGGGAGGGGCCGCGGGGCGCGCGGAGCAGGGGTCCCGCTCACGGCGCCCACCCGTCCTTTACCCCCTGCCCCCAGGAAGGACACGGTGTCGGTCGTGGACACGTACCAGTACCCGGACGCCGAGGACGCCTTCAGCCGGGAGCCATTCGTGGTCAAGTTCTCGGCACCCGGCTCCGGTGAGGCCCCGCCCCCGCCCCCGCCCCTCTGCAGGCCCCGCCCTGCCGCCCGTCCCTGACACCCAGCCCCTCCTGCAGCCAAGGAGCTGGTGTTGATTCCGCTGCACGCGGCGCCGCACCACGCCGTGGCCGAGATTGACGCGCTCTACGACGTGTACCTGGACGTGATCGACAAGTGGGGCACCGACGTAAGCACCCCGCGTCCGCAAGGCCCCGCCCCGCTCCCACGGCCCCACCCAGGAGGCGAGCTCCTGGGTCGGCCACAGAGCCTCAGACCCGGCCCCCCGCCGTGCCCCGCAGGACATCCTATTTCTGGGCGACTTCAACGCCGACTGCAAATACGTGCGGGCGCAGGACTGGCCGGCCATCCGCCTGCGCAGCAGCGAGGTCTTCAAGTGGCTCATCCCGGACAGCGCCGACACCACGGTGGGCAACTCAGACTGCGCCTACGACCGCATCGTGGTCTGTGGCTCCCGCCTGCGCAAGAGCCTGAAGCATCAGTCAGCCACCGTGCACGACTTCCAGGAGGAATTCGGCCTGGACCAGACTCAGGCAAGTCCTGGGCCCCGGGGGCGAAAGGAATGCTTGACCCAGATCCCAACCTCAGGGTATTGGGCACTCCCCTCCTTGCACTAGCGTTTCTAGAAAAGGCCCTTAGAAGTTCAGGTCTGGCCTATGGAACAAACCTGGGGTGGCAGTGCAGGAAGCTCTTTACATCCCTGGAGTGGGGTCCTGAGACTGTGCTCCCAGCCCACCCACAGGCCACAGCTAGTGTAGACGCCAACGCCTCCCCCCAGGTGCAGCGGTTTGGACACCCAGTAGGCCCCTTCCTGGGTGGGGGGCAGTTTTCTGGGGTGGTGCTTGAGGGAGGACTGGCTGCTCAGCAGGGTCTCAGGCTTGGCCCCTTCTCCCTCCAGGCCTTGGCCATCAGTGACCATTTTCCTGTGGAGGTGACCCTCAAGTTCTGACAGCCCTGGGGCCTGGCTGGGGCAGACTGCCTGCAGACTCTGGCCACAAGGAGCAAGCCCCACAGGACTCCTCCAGCATGGCCAGCCAACCCCCAGCAAGGCTGCAGGGCAGGGGCAGCTTGGCCTGGACAAGTGATGGGACCACTCGGAGCCCATTTCCCCATCTGTGAAATAGGCTGCAACCACCTACCTCATAAGGTTGTGAGAAACATCTTCCAGCATGCTGGGCACGCAGCTGAGCTCGATAAACAGCAAACGCTCAGCCAGGGCCCCACACACGTGTGGGCTCTGACTCCTCCAGGTCCCTTCTTAGGGCTCAGCCCTTCTGGGACACAGACCTTGGTCCTGCTACCCAGCAGATCCCTGGTCCCAGGCCACCTAGGGAACAGGGACAGCCTGGCCTGCCCACGGCACCTTTTCTGCTGGGAATCCACCATGTCCAGACTGGGCTGGCTCCAGAAGACAGTGCCTGTGCTCACTGGTGGAAGCTTCTTGCTCTTTGTGTAAACTAAGTGCTTCTAAGCACCTGAACTGAATGCACATGGGGTAAGTGCTCTCACACACACACACTCGTGTGGGATGTGCAAGGCTAACCTCCCAATCCTCAGCGATCTTCCTCCAGCCCCGGTTCTCAGGTCTGCAGGCCTCTAGCAGCACTTGTGGGTACGAGGGTCCTGTCCCACCCAGCACTGCAGTTGGCGGGGGTAGGTCAGGAAGGTTGTCCCCCTGCCACCAGCTGGTTGTCGGCCCTGGGACTTGTGGAGAGCCCCTCATTGGTGAGCGGGCAGGCTGGGTTAGGGTCCCGCCCATAGAACCCCAACAACTCACTGTGGTACAGCCCCTTCAAAGGTGCCTTCCTGGTAGCTTCCTCCTCAGGAGCCCTGCGATGGGCAAAGGCTCGCCAGGGAGGCTTGCCCCCGAGAATGGGGGACAAGCCGAACTGGGGTACACAGGGTAACTGACAGGGACCTGATGAGGTCGCTGGTTTTTGAAGATCTCACCATTCGCAGGATTTAACTGGCCTGAATTATACTGGAGGGAAAAACCTTTGTTTCAAGAGTTTGGACAACCTTTTCTTGCTAGATCTTTCTGAAATAAGATTTAGGACACTTGCAATGTAAAATGCCTGCCTCCTTCCTCTCCAAGTTATCCAGTTTCTCTGAAACTTGTACAGGTTTTCCCTCCAAACATGGTAGCCCAAGGTCTTTCCCCATTTCCTTCTCTCGTGGGGCTCGTCAGGATCCACCAACTACCTGGCCTTATGCCTCTAGCAATCAGGCGTCCCCCCAGCCAGGAACGGGAAACTCGAGAGCTTTATTCTGCTCTGGGAAAAAACAGCACACACGCTCAATGGTGACGTTGCCAAGGTCCAGGAGGGGCCCACCTGCCAGTTTATTATCCCCAGTCAAGACACTGCTTGCCAGCTGTGCCCCTCAAAGGGCACTCGGGAGTGGCAGCAGGTCTTGGGACTACGGCTGTGAGGATCAGGGCCTTCTAGGGAGATGGGCAAGACAAAAGGATGGAAGTAATTTTAAATTGGAAAAGACTGGACTTAAGTCCTCTAGAGCCACAGTGCCCGGAAGGGTGGGCTCAGCCAAAAACCCTGGAGGGCAGCTCTGCCCTCAGCCTTTCCTCTGTCGGAGCTTCTCCAAGTACACCTGCAGCAACTTCTGGATGGAGTCTCTGCAGATGAAGCTGACAAAGTTCTGGATGTCAGCATCACGCTGCCTCAGCAGGCGGTCTGCCGTGGCCTTTCGCATCATGTTCTTGGTCAGCTGGCGCGCGTGATCTGAAGAAGATGGGGCCCACCTGTGAGGACCCAGGCTCTGCGCTGGGACAGTGGTATTGCCAAGCTGCCCCAGACAGTTCCAGCCGAAACTCCGGCAGAAAACTCAAGTGAGCAAAGGGAAGAAAAGGAAAACCACCCGTTCCCTGCTGTCCGCTGCCTGCTTTTAAAAACATACAGGATGATACTGTGAAAACTGCCTTGTCAGCCCGTTATTTTCCCTCAGCCATGTTGTCGGGAATATCTTCTATGTTGCTAACTATTCCTTTACCACATCATTAACGGCTGGCTGTGCGGTATTTGGGCATCGGCAAACTTGGCCCCCCACAGCTACAAGAGCTAAGAACAGTGGTTGCATTTTTATATATGGTGCAACAAAAATTTTAAAGGCTAGTATTTTGTGACATGTAAAAATCACCTGAAATTCAGAATTCAGTGGCTTGGTGTTCCAGTAACACTAGATACACTACCTAGTTCACACACCCTGAGGCTGCCCTCACTCCGGTGCTGTGGTTATGGCAGTGACCGTGTGACCAGCAAAGCCGGACATCTCCCTGGCCCTCTACAGACAGTCTGCTGGCCCCTGGTTTCTACTGTCGTTGACATAAGCACTCCTACTGCCAGATGTAGAGCCTGTAAGCTGTTTCCAGTTGTCTGTGCAGTGGGTTGAATAGTGGACCCCAGAAAGGTTATGTGTAAGTGGCCTGATTAGGAAAAAGGTTTTTGCAGAGGTAACTAAGATGAGATCATCTTGGATTTAGGGTGGGCCCTAAATCCAGGGAGGGCTTCCCTAGTGGCTCAGTTGGTAAAGAATCTACCCACAATACAGGACACTGCCTGCAATGCAGGAGACCCAGGTTCGATCCCTAGGAAGATCCCATGGAGAAGAAAATGGCAACCCACTCCAGTATTCTTGACTGGGAAATCCCATGGACGGAGGAGCTTGGTGGGCTGTGGTCCATGGAGATGCAGAGTCGGGCACGACTTAGTGACTAAACCACCATAACCACTGCCTGAATCCAGGGACAGGTGTTAGAAGGAACGAGAGGTTTGAGATATAGAAACGTGTAGAGGAGAAGGTGTGTGAAGACACAGGCAGGGGCTGGAGTGATGCAACCACAGCCCAGGAGTATCTGGAGCCCCCAAAGATGAAAGAAGCAGGAAGGCACCTCCCCGGGGCCTCTGCAGGGAGCAAGGCCCTGTTCACACCCTGATTTTAGACTCTGGCCTCCAGACTGTGTGAGAATGCATTTCCCTTGTTTTAAGCATCTAAGCACCCTCACCCCTCAATTCCCTGTCTTGTCACTTCTTACACCAGCCTCAGGACACAAAGTCAGTCTGCTACTGTGAGCGGCTCATCTGTGTATGGCTTGAGAACACCTGGTCTTATCAGGAGCCTCAGGCTGAGAGGGGAGAGGGCTCTGCCGGCCCACCAGCACCCACAGCTGCTCCCCTACCCCCACCCAGCCCCTCACCTGGAATGGCCAGCCACCGGGCCATTTCCGAGACCGCTGCACTCAGCACCTGGTCCTCCGGCACCAGCTGGTCCACCAGGCCCACCTGGAGGGCCTCTGCCGGCGGGAAGAGCGACCCCAGCTGCAGGGCCTGCTCCGAGGCGCGGTGCCCGATGGTGTTCACATACATGTCTTTGAGCCTGGAAACAGACACCCGACTCGGAGCAGGGGCTCGGGGCTCCCGGCCAGGGGGTAGGGGCGGTGAGCCTGGCCCCCGGCCTTACCAGAAGGGGGCGACAATGCCCAGCAGGGTCTCGTTCAGCCCTATGTGGTACTTGGGGTTGTCAGCCAGGACCCGGCAGTCACAGGCGAGGGCGATGAGACAGCCCCCCGCGGGGCAGGCTCCCTGTAGGGAGAGCCAGACCCCTGGGATCCAGAGCCGCCGCACTGGTCCCCGTAGTGTTCCAGAGAGCTGGCCTGGGCACGCCCCGGGGCGGCCGTGAGCTCCTGGGCGCCTCCAGCCGCCTCCCCTCCGCTCCCCTCCCCGTGCTGCACCAACCCCTTCTGGGGTGTGTGCGCAGCGGGACTCGCTCACCCATCAGCCTGCACACCCCTCTTCCCTCAGGGTCATTCGGGGCTGCGAGCGGCTTCTCCTCTCTCAGCTCTCGTCTGGTCCCTCAGACCCCAAACGAGCATCTGGCCTGGGCTGTCACCTCACGTCCTGCCCCAGAGGGCCTGGGGCCACCACTGTCCTCACCTCCCGCACCCACTGTCCACACGGAGGTGGCCAACCGCCCAGCCCCACAAGTCTTCCCAACCCCAGCCCTCCTCCTCTTCAGCCGGCTCAGGCCCCTGGCCTCCGCCCCACCCTTGCCTTAGGTTAGGCCAGAGTGATGCTCCTCAGATGTGACCACAAGCCCTGGCTCCCGTCCCCACACTCACCCCCACCACGTGGCCCCCTCTTCTCACCTGGTCTGTAACGGCAAGCTGACCTCTGCGGGTCTTCCTGACTGCCCCCTTCCTCTCTGAGGACTTTCTAAGGGAGGGCCACGTCCACCCACCCCAAGGGCTGGCTCGCAGTGAGCAACCCAGGCGGCCCCCCCTGGGAGGAACACTCACGTTGATGGCGGCAACCAGCACCAGGTTGGACAGGTACGTCCGCAGCCACAGCTCCTGCACGGCCTTCCAGTACTCGGCATAATGGGCCGGATTCCTCCCGCATACCTCCGTCAGGTCCAAGCCGGCGGAAAAGACCCTGGGGCAGTCCTGGGGGGACGGGGGCACTGTCAAAGTCTGCCTTGGGGGCCCAGGGAGCGCACAAGCGCTCGAGGGTGGAAGAGCTGAGGTCACGCTCAGCAGCAGGATGGCGCCCCCAGGCGCCCTGAGCTGGGGGCTCTAGGGACTCAGCCGGGATGCCCTGGACTGTCTCCTCTGCATCCTGCCATATTCTTCCCCTTCCAGCTTCAAATGGGATGGGCAGGTGGCAGGGCCAGGCGCTCCTCAGGGACATAAAATGTGGGCCCTCTGTACCCATGCGCACAGCCCGGGCAGAGGAGTCAGAGGCTGGGGAGGCTCCTGACAGTCAGAGAGGACACGCGTTCTGGCTAAGCCCAAAGGGCTAGCAAACCACAGACCCACCAGGGAAGGAGGGCGCGGCGAGCGGTCAAGAAAATACACCTCCCCTCTGGCCTGGGCCAGCACTCGTGAGACTGAAGGCTGGGCAGGGCAGACCAAGACAGAAGGGGACCAGTGTTCCGGGTGTGGATACCAGGTTCTGGGTGCTCAGTGAAGAACCCAGGCCGGGGCAGGAGGGGGTCCCCGGCCGTCACACGGGGATCTTACGCCTGGGTTTCCCACGAGCCCTCAATGGAGCATGTCTGGAACCCGAGGCTGCTGTGAGGTTGCTGATCGCTAAGCAGAGCTGGCTACGGTCGCCACAGGCCAGTGCAGACGACGGCCACCCCCCACCCCCTAGTGTCCGTGAGGAGGGGCAGCCACACTCGACATCCCCTATGTCCTCATACAAAGTGACTGAAGCCAAGTGCAGGGCAGGCGGAGACGCACTCTGTGCTTCTCATGCACCCGGTGTGCACGGCACCTGCAGGCTGGCCTTGTTTACATGGAACGCGTTCCACTCTTGCCTCTAAAGCACCCCCTGGGATGGGAAGCTGGGCCGTCGGTATGGGTGTCTCACTGTCTCACCGGCCGGAATCTTGGGGTGGTGGTGGTGAGCCGCCCTGCTCCGAGGACGTGGCAGGACGGCCGTCCAACTTTCCAGCCTTCCTCCTTAACTTGTTCCCACCAAGAGCCCCTGGCTCCTCCTCCCCGCCACCCCCCAAATTCAACACTTTCTCAGCACCGAAGTGGACAGGCCGACAGTGCGGCCCACGGTCCTGGCACTGGAGGGAAGCAAAGGCAAAGAATTGTATTCTGGATGCGAGAGAAGCAACTGCATCAATGCCAGCCGGGGTAACTTCTGCCAGACAGAAGGGATGGGGGCTGGCCTGTTTCTGCGACTTCCGACTTCAGTGATTCTTTTGCAGTGGGTCGAGGTCAGGAGCAAGTGAGCAAGGGAATCTGTTGTCTGTTCTCGCTCCCTCCCCCGAACCCGCTGCAGCAGGGGCCCCAATAAAGCTTTGCCTGAATTTCTTGTCGGGCCTCTAGTCAATTTCTATTGGATGAGCAAGGCCAAGAACTCTGGTCAGTATCAGATTTAGGACCCCTAGTGTGTGGCTCGTCCCCTTTTGCAGAGGGGATCTGGGCACCTCTGGGACCCCCGAACGCAGCTTCCCGGTGGGCAGCAAGTGGCCACCTGAAGCCCTGCCTTCCTGACCCAGGGGGCTCAGGTCTCTTATCTAGGCAACACTGCCCCCGCCTCCTCGTCCTTTCCCCTCTCCCGGTATTTCTCTACTTCTCCTCTCTGTCCTCTCCTCCTCCTGTCTTCTCCTTTCCAGAGTGGATGTTGGGCAGCCACAGCCTCACTCCTCTTGGCTGGCGAGACCTCTGGCTGCCCACAGTGCACCTTGACCGTTGCCCACCAGAGGCTGGCGAGTCTAGCCTCACCCGTGCAGACCCTGGCCCAGCGGGCCATCCCTGCCCAGAGAGCCACAAGAGCGACAGAGTCCTCATGTCGGGTAGCGGCTGGAAGCCCTATTGTCCTGCGTTGACTCATCTTTATTTTCCTGTTCTCTTTCTCTTTCAGTCTTTTCTGTCCCTCCCCTGTTTTACATCTCTCCCTTGATCCTTATACCTGCACTCCCATCCTTTTTTATCTGGAAAACCTGCCAGTGTCTACAAGTTTGTGTCATTGGTATCTTTGTCTTATGTCGTTTTGTCTGTCCAGCTGCCCTGCTGATGTTGTGGGCACGGTGGAGGACTTGAGCCTTGACATACAAAGGCAGCCCTTGTATTGTATATCTCAAACACTGCTTGAGACTCCAACCTTGGGTTACTTGGTGGGATTTTAAAGAACAGAAAAGAAAGGAGCTTTTGTTTCTCTTTCCTCTGCTTTTGCAATACAACTGTTCTGACTGCGCCATCAGGAACTACCTGATTCATCTGTAGTCCCTCAGAATGAAGGAAAAAAGCGTGGGGGGAGGGCACTTGAAATTCAAGTGGGAAAACTATGAGGCCTCTGGCTCTGTCTTTATGTAAAAATTGACTTGTAAATGGGCTGTATTCAATTGGCTTAAAGGCAATTGAGCCCTTACATATTCTCAGAAACATAGAAGAGGCTCATCAGAATACATTTTGGGCTCCTGTGATCTGGGAAAATAGTCAATATTTGATTAATATCTGGTATTAGTGCTGGCTTAGGCTTATGGGTTTAATTAACACAGACCTGTACTTTAGAGGCACCCACATTAAGTATTGGAGAAGGCAATGGCACCCCACTCCAGTACTCTTGCCTGGAAAATCCCATGGATGGAGGAGCCTGGTAGGCTGCAGACCATGGGGTCGCTAAGAGTCGGAAACGACTGAGCGACTTCACTTTTCCTTTTCACTTTCATACATTGGAGAAGGAAATGGCCACCCACTCCAGTGTTCTTGCCTGGAGAATCCCAGGGACGGGGGAGCCTGGTGGGCTGCCGTCTATGGGGTCGCACAGAGTCGGACACGACTGAAGCGATTTAGCAGTAGCAGCACATTAAGTATAATTTCCCATCACTTCATGGCAAATAGATGGGGAAACAGTGGCTGACTTTATTTTCTTGGACTCCAAAATCACTGCAGATGGTGATTGCAGCCATGAAATTAAAAGCCGCTTACTCCTTGGAAGGAAGGTTATGACCAACCTAGATAGCATATTAAAAAGCAGAGACATTACTTTGTCAACAAAGGTGCGTCTAGTCAAGGCTATGGTTTTTCCAGTGGTCATGTATGGATGTGCAAGTTGTACTATAAAGAAAGCTGAGCGCCAAAGAATTGGTGCTTTTGAACTGTGGTGTTTAAGAAGACTCTTGAGAGTCCCTTGGACTGCAAGGAGATCCAACCAGTCCATCCTAAAGGAGATCAGTCCTGGGTGTTCACTGGAAGGACTGATGTTGAAGCTGAAACTCCAATACTTTGGCCACCTGATGCGAAGAGCTGACTCATTGTAAAAGACCCTGCCTGATGCTGGGAAAGATTGAGGGCAGGAGGAGAAGGGGACGACAGAGGATGAGATGGTTGGATGGCATCACCAACACAATGGACATGGGTTTGGGTGGACTCCGGGAGTTGGTGATGGACAGGGAGGCCTGGCGTGCTGTGGTTCGTGGGGTTGCAAAGAGTTGGACACGACTGAGCTGAACTGAACTAAACATGAAGTATAATACTTTCATTGTACCTAGGGTTACTGAAAGGAAGTGCATACTGTTCCTGTTATAAAATTTGTCACCAGGGAAACAACCCGACATGATTAAATTTTTAAGTAAATGTAAGTGGGATTAGAGCTTTTTGGTAAACTCTAGAGGAATAGTTTGTGTTGAAAACATCCATCTAAAGCAGTCCCTCCCAATGTTGGTAACTTAAAAACTAAAACTAAGTAACATGAAAGGAATTCATTGGGTTCAAGGACCATTTCAAATAAGATGAAACAATGAGAGCACTGATGGCTAAACAGGTCTAAGCTGACCTACTTTCGTCTTCTTGTGAGAGAGAAAAGAAGCTGTTCGTTGCTACCTTGAGATGACCTCTGCCAACCTACAGAATGCCAGTGCAGAAGGCCCTTCGTGGCGGCTTAAGGAAAGGTGGGTGTGTGTTTTCAGAAGGGTGTATGAGGAGTGGAAATACGTTTTTGTTAAAGGAAAAAAGTGATTCTGCCCTAAAGCTGGTTATTTCTCGATTGAAAGAGTAAGGGACAAAGTAGGGCTATTGAAAGTTGCAGAAGGTATAAAGAAGAGAAACGGAGAAGAGCGTTTTGTATATGGTCAGGACTTTTCAAGGCTGAAATCAATTTAATTGGGTAAATGGGTTTTATTCAGAGTAGACTGATGCAAGACGTGATTTGGTTTCTGTCTCTCATAACAGAACAAAGTTTTCCTGGAATGCCGCTTTTGACTTCAGATTGTGTGAGTTTCTGTGCCTTTAAGGGATCTGTAATGACCTTTGAACTCTTTTGGTTTTCAACCTTAACTCAAGAAATAATTGTTTCACAGTGACCTATGATTCTATCAACCTACGATTTTATCTATTCTATCTAAAACATTGTGAGATTTTGGGTGGACTCCCCAAATATCAAATTGTAACTAAATTTCTTTTGATGTCCAGCTAACTTTGAAACTGACGTTAAGACCAGAAACTATAAAACTCCTAGAGGGAAACACAGGCAAAAACATTCTCTGACATAAATCACAGCAGGATCCTCTATGACCCACCTCCCAGAGTAATGGAAATAAAACCAAAAATAAACAAATGGGACCTAATTAAACTTTAAGGCTTTTGCACAACAAAGGAAACTATAAGCAAGGTGAAAAGACAGCCTTCAGAATGGGAGAAAATAATAGCAAACGAAGCAACTGACAAAGAATTCATCTCAAAAATATACAAGCAATTCCTGCAGCTCAATTCCAGAAAAATAAACGACCCAATCAAAAAATGGGCCAAAGAACTAAACAGACATTTCTCCAAAGAAGATATAGATGGCTAACAAACACATGAAAAGATGCTCAACATCACTCATTATCAGAGAAATGCAAATCAAAACCATAATGAGGCACCAACTCACGCTGGTCAGAATGGCTGTTATCCAAAACTCTACAAACAATAAATGCTGGAGAGGGTGTGGAGAAAAGGCAACCCTCTTACACTGTTAGTGGGAATGCAAACTAGTACAGCCACTATGGAGAACAGTGCGGAGAGTCCTTAAAAAACTGGAAATAGAACTGCCAAATGACCCAGCAATCCCACTGCTGGGCATACACACTGAGGAAACCAGAATTGAAAGAGACACGTGTACCCCAATGTTCATCGCAGCACTGTTTATAATAGCCAGGACATGGAAGCAACCTAGACGTCCACCAGCAGACGAATGGATAAGGAAGCTGTGGTACATATACACAATGGAATATTACTCAGCCATTAAAAAGAATACATTCGAATCAGTTCTAATGAGGTGGATGCAACTGGAGCCTATTATACAGAGTGAAGTAAGCCAGAAAGAAAAACACCAATACAGTATACTAACGCATATATATGGAATTTAGAAAGTTGGTAACAATAACCCTATATGTGAGATAGCAAAAGAGACATTGAACAGTCTTTTGGACTCTGTGGGAGAAGGCGAGGGTGGGATGATTTGAGAGAATAGCACTGAAAAATGTATATTATCATATGTGAAACAGACTGCCAGTCCAGGTTTGATGCATGAGACAGGGTGCTCAGGGCTGGTGCACTGGGATGACCCTGAGGGATGGGATGGGGAGGCAGGTGAGAAGGGGTTCAGGATGGGGAACACATGTACATCTGTGGCTGATTCATGTCAATGTATGGCAAAACCACTACAATACTGTAAAATAATTAGCCTCCAATTAAAATAAAAAAAAAAAAGAAAGAAACTGACGTCCAGCTTCAAAGGGTCCCTGGAACATCCCAAAGAGAGATGCAAAGCTAACTGGGTTCACTGGTTGTGTTAAATTCCGTGGGAAACACTGTCCAAACTCACTGTTGCTGGCCTCAGGTGGGACCACTGGGCTCTCCCCAGTTTTATCACGACCACCAAACAGATGGGGAGGGAGCTTGGGGTGCTTCCGCTGTCCAGTCTCTCCCCTTACTCTGTGTTCAAAAGCCCCGTTGGGAACACTCCCAGCTCAAGGCCCCCAGGTCCTGGCCCGGTGACATTTCCCACTGCGCCCAGCTCCAGTTCCTCCAGGATCTCCTTCCCTCCAGCCCCCGGCAGCCCAGACACTGTGACTACCTACTGGGCTGGCCACTTCCTAGCAGCCCACTTCCGAGGCTTTACAGATGCACAATCTCAAGCAGTACAGCCTCACATCAGGGACACTGTTACACACATAAGACGTAAGCATCAGAGACAACAGATCCCCCTCAGGGAGCACCCTGGCGGCAAAGTGGCACTGGTTCGGAGGTCCCCTGCGGGGAACCCCTCGTGCGAGGGGCCAATGACCAGAGACAGCTGGCTAGGAATCGATGGGAGAGCGGAGGATGCTTAAAACCCCAGGAGGTGAGAAGGGCATTCGGAGGGCCCTCGAGCCCCTTCTGACAAAAGCCTCCTGGTGAAGTGCCTCTGCACCCAGGACTTTGTTTCTAGGAGCACTCTGGGCCGCAGGTGTCTCAACACGGGAGGATCCTCTTCTAAGCCAGAAGAAACACCTCTGCACTGTATCCTTAAAAGCTGGAAATCTAAAAAAACAGATGGGCTGAAGAGAGAAAAACTTAAACTGTACTCGAACACTGCCTGACCTTTACATAAGTTGGGGTGATGGAAAAAAACTGTGAAGGAAGAATTATAAACATATGTACAAACTCAAAATATGCCTTCCTTGTTTCACATGCCCATGCAGCTATCTGGAAAGAAAGCAGACTTTTATTTTACTCTTTTAGAAAGAGGACTTTTACATGCAAAAGATCCCTGTGAAATGTGGGGCTGAGATTTTTACATCTCATAGAAGCAGCTCAAAACCCTAAATTAGGCTAGATTCCCTGGCCAAGATTGTACCTGATTACCTCTGATTCAGTTCAGTTCAGTCGCTCAGTCATGTCCAACTCTTTGTGACCCCATGGACTGCAGCACGCCAGGCTTCCCTGTCCATCACTACCTCCCGGAGCTTACTCAAATTCATGTACATCGAGTCGGTGATGCCATCCAACTGTCTCATCCTCTGTCCTCCCCTTCTCCTCCTGCCTTCAGTCTTTCCCAGCATCAAGGCCTTTTCCAATGAGTCAGTTCTTCGCATCAGGTACCCAAAGTACCTGAGTTTCAGCTTCAGCATCAGTCCTTCCAATGAATAATCAGGACTGATTTCCTTTAGCATTGACTGGTTTGATCTCCTTGCAGTCCAAGGGACTCTCAAAAGTCTTCTCCAGCACCACAGTTCAAAAGCATCAATTCTTCGGTGCTCAGCTTTCTTTACAGTCCAACTCTCACATCCATACATCACTAATGGAAAAACCATAGCTTTGACTAGACGGATTTTTGTTGGCAAAGTAATATCTCAGCTTTTTAATATGCTGTCTAGGTTGGTCATAGCTTTTCTTCCAAGGAGTAAGCGTCTTTTAATTTCATGGCTGCAGTCACCATCTGCAGTGATTTTGGAGCCCCCCAAAATAAAGTCTCGCACTGTTTCCATTTTTTCCCCATCTATTTGCCATGGAGTGATGGGACCGGATGCCATGATCTTAGTTTTCTGAATGTTGAGCAGAAAAGGAGTGGTTTGTGCAACTGCCAATACCTTTTGTCGCATATGAAGTTAACACCTCCTTCCAGGTAGAAACCAACACCAAGAAAATCTGTCAACAAGCAATTTGACTTCCACAGATAATTGTCTACTAATCCTTGTCATTCAATGTGGGCGAGGAAATGAAAACTGGCTCTCCAGCTTGTTCTCTTGGATCCCGCAAAGCGTAAGAAGTCTTCTGACAGGAGGTTTTCATTTTCTCATAAGCCTTTTCTTTTCAGTCATACTGATTTATGCTGCATTTTGTCTGGTGCTCTGTTGTCCGCCTACTGTTGTAAACCTGCGACTAAGACTTTTTGGTCCAAGGAGAATTCAGAAGGAAAAAGCCTGTCCTCTGAGACCTTGGCTCTAGGACCTGCCCGGAGAGGGATGGGGAGCACCGCTCTTGGAAAAAGCAGTCTCGGGGGCCAGCCTGGGCCCCAGGAAGCTTCTGAAAACCAAGTCTGCACAGGGTCCAGACTTTGTGAAGTCGCATGGTTTCAAGGTCACCCCTGCCCAAAGGAACCTGCTCTCACCTACCCGCTCTCACCAAGCCCGGGTATGGTGCACCGAGGCCTGCCCCAGGGCCTGGCCTCACAACTGCATGGGCCTGGGAGGAGGCCTGGGACAGAGGCATCAGCCACCTGCGGGCGAACCAGCTGCCCACAGCCCAGCTCCGTCGAGTCACACACCCAGGACTATGACCCCTGGAAGGCTTGTGATGGTACCCACACTTGGGCCGCCTGGGTTTTCTCCAGCCTGTGATGTGTGTGGCTTTCTGGGCTCGGGGCCTTGTCGGGGAGCTGAGGAGCACTCACAGAAGTTAGGATGACGCCGCGGAAAGTCTTGTCGTTCTCCAGCTTCTCTAGGCTGATGACCACCTCCGTCAGCAGCTCCAGGCTGAGGGAGTTCACGGGGGGATTCCTGAACTTCATCACAGCTACCCCTAGTTTGAAAACGAAGAGGAAAAAGCTCATGCCAGCACGAGAAAGGTGCCCCCAGTCACCTATGGGAAGGCCACGGGAAGACACACCTGTTGGGTTTTTTAAACTGAGGTGAGATTCACGTATCTTATAATAAAGGGAACCCTGTACACATCGTCAGTTACCATTCCTCCTGTTCCAGCCCCTGAGCGTGTGTACTAAGTCACTTCAGTCATGTCCGACTCTTTGAGATCCTACAGACCAAAGCCCACCAGGCTCCTGTCCATAGGATTCTTCAGGCAAGAATACTGGAGTGGGTTGCCATGCCCTCCTCCAGGGATCTTCCTGACCCAGGGATCACTAATAACTAATCTCCTTCTTGTTCCTATGGACTTGCCAACTGTGGACCTTCTATGGAAGTGGAATCATAGAAAATATATGACCTTTTGTGTCTGTCTGCTTTCATTGACTGCTTCCAAGGTTCATCCATGAAGCAGCACATGTCACTGCTTCGTTCCTTCTCAAGGTCAAATAACTTTTCGTGATCTGTGTACAGCACGTTCTGCTTATCCATTCACCAGCCAGCGGACATGTTAGTTCCACCTTTTGGCTATTGAGAGTACTGCTGCTGGGAGCACTCATGTATACATTTTTGTTGATCTTTTTTTTTTTTGAGTTTAAATGTATTTTATTTTTAGACAACCTACATGACATGTTTTTTTCCCTCACAAACAATGCCTCCACTCCAAATAAATCAATGTTCAAAACAAATGAAGAGCTCATGATGATATCAGTCTAATTTTCTCCCCGATACCAAGTCTGACATCCTCATGGGAGCAGATGGCCTTATTGTAAGTGAGCAACTCTAAGAACTAGATGTGCGAGGAGGAGCTCCAGTGGGGGTTTCTGCTTCACACTTGTTTAAGGATCAGGGGTAAGAATATCAGGGGCCAGATGTTCTGAAAACTCTCCGTTTATACACTCATTCTGCCAGCAGCAAGAAAAGCGGAAGTGAAGGGCCTGCCTCTGTGGACAGTGCGGCTGCTGCCCTGGCTGAGGCCATCTGTTCCTACTTCTCCGCCCAAGGGCAGACCCTAGGGGCTTCAGAAATGTCATCCTACGCAGAAGAATCAATCAGAACTTTCAGAAGTGAGCTCCCCAAACGTGGTTCAGAGGTAAGTTTCTGAAGCTGACTCTGCATCTTTGCTGTTTAGTGAGACAATATCTAAGAGTTTGGGGGAAAGGTAGAGACCAAAGGTTAACAGATGGACTTGGACATCACAAAGTAAAAAATCACACCCCTAGCATGGGTTGGGTACAAAATAAATGTTTCTTGAATGTTGAACAAAATCTAAAATCAGCTTTTTTAAAAAAAATTATTTTTAATTGGAGGATAATTGCTTTACAATACTGTGTTGGTTTCTGCCATACATCAACATGATAGCACTTTGGCACTTAAATGAAAACATGTTATAAAGCACTTTTACTCCATTAATTCTTCCAAGTCTCAAGATGCCTGAAGGCCACCTGGGTCTGGCAATGAGGACAGAACCATGCTTGGCTTTGACCTCAAACTCAACCTCCTACCAGGATAAGCCAGCAATGTTTAGGAGGCTCAGAGCTGGGAGGCCGAGACAAGCTTGTCCTAAAACGTGAGTCTGTCTGTCTCTGCCCCCAAGCCCGCTCAGGACCTAGCTCTGAAGGGCTCTCTGGTGGAGAAAGCACAGCTTTCTCTTTCAAAAGTGCTCTTTCTACCTCTTTTTTTTACCCCCCTTGGAGACTTTTAAGAGGTGTTCTGATGGAGGTGGGTAGGAGTGATTTTACTTGTGGGCTCCTGGCTGTAATTAAAAAAAAAATATCTGCTGGGTTCTGTGCCACCTGGGAGTATTAACAAAAAGTTAAAAATGTTATTTCAAGGTGTTTCCAATTATTTTCACTTCCCAAGTTAATAGCTTATATAAGGAGCACATACCCCAACCTTTAAAAACAGAAACATGTTTATCTTCATAATGAACGGGGGGGGGGGGGGGGGGGTGGTGGTGGTGGTGAAACACCTCGACTGCTGATGACCGTTAGCTTTGAACTCAACAGAAACTTACTTCAAAATCAGGCTTTATCTCGGGATCTTGAGAAATTCGAGCGCTTTCCCGGGTCCGGGTTCTAGGTCTGGGTCCGGAGCCTGGGGCCCCGCGGAGCCCACTCTGCTGCCGGCGGTCTCCCGTTCCCCACCGCGGGGGGATGCCAGGCGGTCGGGGGTGCTTACCTGCGGCCGCGGCCGGCTCCACCAGCACCCGCTGGCTTCCGAAGCGCCGAGCGCCTTCCCCGCCGCCGCCGCCGGCCGCCGGCTCCGTGCGCCCTAGGGTAGTGCCCCGGAGCAGCGCCCCTGCGGAGGTCAGCGTGAGATCGGTTAGCCCCAGCGCCCAGCGCCCCGCGCCCCGCGCCCCGCGCCCCGGTCACGCACACGAACGGAGCAGGGTGCGCGCAGGCAAACGCACTCCCGACGCCAGCGCCATCTTGGCCGAGAACGGGCAGGCCGCGGCGCCGGGGTGTGGTCTTGCCGCCCGCCCCGCCCCCGGGGGCCGGACCGGTCCTCCCGGGCGGAGCCTCGGGCTCCGCGGATTGGACTGCACGTAAGTCACGCAGCCAGGGGTTTGCGCTCAGCAGCGGCCAGGGGCTGCGGGGATCTGGCGCCACTTCCTGCCGGCGAAGAACCAGACTTGCTGCTGCCAGCTTAGCCTGGGGCAGAACAGCCTGGGGACGGGAGCTGACCTTCACCTTCTCAAGAGGCAGCTCACTCCTCCTCGGGGAGGGGGAGGCGACAGCTTCCCTTTGCCCTCAATCCTGCTGAACACACACTGTGCTGGCATTCGGTTTGAAAACACCGGACACAGGAAGGGCCAAGAGATTATAATGTCTTAAGCGTTCTTCCTTCTGGAACAAACTCGTTTTTGAGGTGGGGAAGTTTTTCCATGGCCATCTAACACAGCAGTGAATGAGACCCACCTTTTTGGTCGGGCAGAATTCAAGGCCCCTGGAACAGTTAACTGCCCTGGTGGTCCAATGGTTAAGACTGTGCTCCAAACGCAGGAGGCAGGATCCTGGCCGGGGAACTAAGATAAACACTTTCAAAGTTTTCCTTAAAATGTTTTGCAGCTATGACTTTGGAAATGAAACCAAACATTTATTTTAGGCAATTGTGTTTAATTTCCTCGCAACTGAAGCGGACTTGGGGGCAAGGGACAGGAAGGAGGCAGTGAACCTGGCAGACATTGCACTCTAATCCTAGGTTTATTCAACACAATTCTTTTACTCTACACAACAAAGTACAAAGACAACATCATCTAAAATCCTACAAAGTTACAAAACTCAAAACAAAATTTATAGTACTGACTGTACAATAAAAGCTGAAAAAGCAATGTACACGTTGCCAAGGTAACCAGCAAGACCACCAAGAATACCAACACAGTGGAGTTGGGGTGGGGGTGGGGTTCTGTGATGACCTGGCAGAGCTGGCTCTCAACAATTTGAGAAAGAGGGGGTCTGTGTGT
Organism: Okapia johnstoni; assembly: GCA_024291935.2. NCBI lineage: Eukaryota > Metazoa > Chordata > Mammalia > Artiodactyla > Giraffidae > Okapia > Okapia johnstoni. The sequence goes on along the minus strand of JAGTYA010000028.1, from coordinate 2,271,031 downwards.
GTAAAGAACCATTCTGGGCAGATGACGGGGGTGTGGGTAGTATTTGAGGTTAGGACTCAGGCTGGGGAGCAGGGCCAGGCTAACAGGAGTAGCCGTTGCCTAAAAGCATGCCTTTCCTGTGGGACCCCCAGACCGGCCCCAGGTCATGTGTGGAATGGGAAAATGGGCTCCCAGGACGGGGCTGTCCCCCTACCTGGAGCCCCCTGCTCACCCCTGCTGGCTCTGCCACTAAACTGACTCTCAGGAACTAGAAACGGAATCGCTCTAGCTAGAAAACTGGAGGGCATCTTTACAAGTATGACCCCAGACCTACAACACTCCTGTAACCGGAACCCCGCCGCCTGGGGAGACGTCTGATCGCTGCCTCCACCTTGAAGCCTGCCCCGAGGGAGGGATTTCTTCCCCGTGACCCCTCCAGAAACGGACAGGAGCAGTGGGAGGGAGTCGCAGGGGCGGAGCTCCAGGCCCCGCCTATCTATCGGGAGGAGTTGGAGCTGGAGCGGCTACGGTGGCGGCGGCGGCCGGGCGAGCGGGAGCGACGGCGTGCAGGTGACCTACGGCGTGGGGAGCGCGACCTGCGGGGAGAGCAGATACGGTGTCAGACCGGAAACCCACGGCCACGACCACAGGGGTGCAGCCGCCTTCACACAGAGCAGCATGGCTCTAACTTGCCAGTCAGACAGCTAGATCCCTCTGGGTGGCGACGACAGAAGCCCTGGGGAAGACGGAAACGTTCCGGAGACTAAGGGCTCTGTCCCTGAGGGCCGTGCGGTGCAGCTGGCCAGCACTAGCAGGAGGGACGGCTCAACCCCGGCCTCTGCCAAAACTGTAGGCTCCTCTGACCCTTCCGGTTTTCTCAGAGGGCTTCCCTCAATCGGGCAGCTCTTCCCTTCCCCGGCTGGAACTCGAGGACCTCCAAAACCACCGGTGCCAATGCTGCTTTCCTACCCCCATCAGGGGGCAGGCGGGGCTGGACAAGGTCCCAAAGTCATTGCCCCCTCACTTTGTTTTGTCAATAAATAAAGGGAAACTGGTCCTAATCAGCCCCCTATGAAAGCCCAGAGTGACCCACCTTCTCCTCATCCGTGGGGGTGACCTGCGCCACATAGGAGGTGGTGGCAGCATCCTCCTGGGAGGGCTGAATCTCCGGGGGGGTGGCCGGGGCCAGGGGGCCAGCACAGCGGTGGCAGTGATCTCCTGGCCATCAATTTGTCCTATTGAAAAAAGGATAAAGTCACAAAATACCTATCTAACATGCACCTACCCTGGTGGGTGAGACAGAAAGGAGCCTGGGGGAACAAGGACAACCCACTCTGGTCACAGAGAAAAAGAAGCTCATAATCACTATCACTGGAGCTTTCATCAGGAGACCCAACGGGGGCAGGACCCTAACTGAGGACTCCATCTTGGTGTGCTGGGATAGCCTTCTGGGGAAGCCCATTCAAGTTAGCACCTAAAGAACGGGCAGGGACTTGCTAAGTGAGGGGAAGGGCTGTGCCCCCACCCTGAGCTGGAAGCGGGTGCTGCACCTGAACGCCCTCCTTGAAAGTAACGGGAAGGGGGCAGAAGAGAGGAATGAGGAGAGTCAGGGGGCTTCAGCAGGACAGAGATGGGGTGAAATTTAAGAACTCAAGGGATGAGGGGGAGGGACAATCCCAGGAGCCTGGTAATGGGTCAGGTGAAGGATGATGGGCACCAGGGGTCTGGATGAGCTGTGATTTGGCAGGGGGTGGGGGTGGGGTGAAGGGTTGCATCAGACGAAGAAGGGACTATTTCTGGGATAGGGAACAAAGGACAGGATGTTCAGGAGACTTCAAGTCTGTCTAAAGAAAGTTTGCAAAAAGTGCCTCAGGGAGGTGAGTCTGTGTGCAGCCAGTACTAAAGCCACACAAGTGAATGAAACCTGCAAGGGGAGGCAGCTCAGAATGGGGCATGAGGAACCTGCAGGGTCTCAGGGAGAGGCAGAGACTCAGCAATCCCAGGGGACCAAGCACAGCCAGTGTGTTCCCAAAGGGTGGGTGGCAGGCTCTTCTACCTTCTCAGCTTCTGCTTTCAAGAGAACTTCTGCCTTCAAGAGAACTTCCAAGATTTGCACCTATGTTCAGAACATACTTGAAAGGCTGAAGTAGATACAGCCTAAGGTGGCCCTGGCCCATGGCCAAAAGCTAGTCCTGGTTAGGAATTACATGAGCACTGACTATGTAACAACAAAGAAAAAAAAAACAAAGGGAAAAAAAAAAAGGAGAAAAGTCATCCTCTGGCTAGCTGCCAGTAAAAACCAAGCCCTTCCATTTCTTTCTGGAGACTGAGCGGTTCCATTCAGCACAATACAAGAAGACAGAGAAAAAGTCCTATCAGAATCTTAAGACAAGGTGGAATATTTATCATCACACACATCCTGAATGTGTCTAAGCCTCCTACATTTTTATCAAGTACTCAGACTCCATCAAACACAAGACGGACAGTCTCTAAAACAAAGGCATGACTCACAAAGTTAAGAGCTGATGCCTGCAGAGTGACGGATCCCAGTTTATGCTCAACTCCTAAAAACACTCCAGGGGGATTTAAGGAGATTGAAAGACTTAGTATCTAAGTACCAAGGAAAATTGTGTACTATACAAACTCTACCAGGGTTCAAGGGCAATTATCTTTCAAACATTTAAGAGGTCCTCCAAGAATGCCAAGGTTCTCAGGGGTTCAGACTCTTCTCCCCACTCGGCCTGGCAGGCCATATGGGGCTCGGGCAATCCTGGCTCAGCTCAGCTACCTGGAGGACAGAAGCAGCAAGCGGGTACAGTGAAACCCACACTCCTTAAAGTGCTGCCTATTCGAGATGCGAAACGACTGACAAGTGTTCAGTCCTTCAAAGGTTGTCAAAGCCAATACAAAGTGGCTGTAAACGTCAACAGTTAAGATGCATTTTAGGAAAGAGGTAAAATTTGTGGATTCAGCAAAGTTATCCTAAAAATGCCAAGTTTTAGCAAAACAGAAAGTAACTCAGAGAGGATAAAAGAAAACATTCCCATATAAAAATGATGCTTCATTATAGTCAAATACCTTGTGAAGAAAAAAAAAATCTTTCATTTGATCCTTAAGCTTTAACAGATTGAAATATGCTAATATGTTCATATTTGATGAATACTTTTTCAACAGTAATGCTCTGTAGAACATGTTTTTGGTAAACACACACCCACTGAGTAAGAACTGGAATTTTGACAGAGCTCCAAGGAAATTCACATGCAGCCAGACTGGAAATCAGTTCTCATCACACCAGGTGTGGTGGGCAGCTGGTCTGGGACAGGTCAGAGCAGGGCTGGACGTACCTCCATCCATGTGCTTCAGTGCCTTCTCAGCCTCGTCTGGATTCTCAAACTCCACATAGGCATAGCCTTTAGACAAATGGGGGTGCATCCTTTCTACAGGCATGTCAATCATTTTAATTTTCCCATACGTGGAGAATATCTCCATGATGTGATCCTAGGGAGGAAGAAGGGTCACTTAGGCTCACCCTCCCATCACTTGTGTGAAAGTCAGAGAACTCGCCAGACAATGACCATACTCTCAGCACCCTAAGCACACACACAAAATATATTCCGTTAAAAGAAGTAACCAGTGCTCTACTTGGTCACATGCCACCAACTCAGCCCTCAGAAATGCTGTGTACATTCACCTTCTGGCAGAGGCAGGCTTCTCGTTTTCCATTTTAAACATCTGCAAGAGATACACCCGAATGTCCACTGGACAGAAGCAGGATTCCTCACCTTGGTCACATTCCTGGTGAGCCGCCCAATGTGTACTTTGGTGGGTTTAGGGGAAGGGCTCCGCCTTTTCCTTTCCTTTTCATCTCTTTTGGGTGGTTTGGACCTAATTGAAAAATACAAAATCCTATTAAGACAGCAAAACTCCTTTTTTGGTCTACTTTAGTAATAACTATGGTAACCTTATAGCCCCAGTCTGTAAACTTAGGTCCCAGATAACTCCTGAGTTTTGGAGGCGATCCCCTGAACCAACCAGTCCCTGGTGGAGAAGAGGGGCTGGAAGAGGGCTCACTTGGAGCGGGAACGCCGCCTGTTGTCGTGTCTGCGCCGAGAAGGGCTTGGGGAGCCGGAGGAGCTGCTGGAGCTGGAGCTGCGCGACGTGCTGGAACTTCCCGAGCGGCTGGAAGCCGAAGATGAGCTAGAGCCGCTGCTGGAGCCCGTGCTGGTGCTGGAGCCTGAGCTGGAGGTAGAACTGGACCGGGACCTGAGGGGCGAGGGGGGGGGGGGTCACCGGCGGGAGCAGTGCTTCCTCACTGCAGACAAGTCAAGAGGAACCGCTGGGCTTGTATTCTCAAGCCTCACGGCTTTCCCCAGCAGGGCAAACACCGACACCCTCCAGCCCCATCCTAACAAAGCCCTTGCAGGGAGAGAAACAGCATATGTACCGTGCAGTGACAGGACTGCTTCCTACCTATACAGAAGCCTTGCCTACTGGGAGGAAAAGGAGCAGTCTGGCAAGTCAGAGCCCCTGGCTCAGCTTGGAAGGCAGCTACTGACTGACACAGGCTGGTTTTCAACAGAAGGAAAAAGAGCCAGGCTAGGGTGATCCAACCACAACTCCAATTCAAAAGCATGCGCAAGAAAAGCATAACCTAAGACGGCATTCCTAACGCCTCCAAAAAAGAAAAAGAAAAAAACATACCAACATCGTCCTCTGTATGATTAGAGCAAAGCCCAAACCAGTCTGCCATAAATTAGTAATCTGAGTGCTTTATCAGTAAAAAGACACTCTGCAGGCTCTTTGGGAAGGAGAGAGCCGTGGCTCTGGAAGTAAGGCCCTGACTCGCCAGCCCCACCTGGTGCTGCTGCTCCCGCTGGAAGCGCTGCGCCTCTTCCGAGTCTTATCCCTGCCGCGATCCTTCTCGCTCGACTCCTTGGTGGCCCCTTTATCTTTAGAGCGGTCCTTGGACTTCTCATCTGAGCGGTCTTTGCGTTTGGTGGGAGAAGGCGCCCTGGACAGTGAGGGAGAGTGTGAGATGACATGCCCCTTTGGGCTGAACCCTGAAACCACAGCACAACCCAAAAGGGGATGCCAAGGGCTACAGAAACCCCAGACCACCCCAAGCAAAATGGTCTGTGGCTTAGGACACTTCCACTGTAAAATTCAAGATATTTCCAACGTCCCCCTTTCTGAGGGCCCCTAGCAATGAGCACCCCGAAAGTAGCACTAGAAAAATCTGACAGAAGGATTACCTAGTGCTGGACTTTTTATTATTTTCTTTGACTCCTAGCAAGCTCTTCTTTTTCACTCCTGATAAATCCATTCTCCCCTTCTGAGGTGTTCAAATCAGCAATGGCGGCCTCACTTATCTGAACTCTCACGTCTAACTTGAGTCTGAGAAACGATCCCTAATCGATTGCAATTTACGCCAAAGTGCAGCCTAATAACAAGATAAAAGGATTCAGAGTAAATTGGCAAGGCAACAAATCTACTTTGCAGTCAAAAGCTGAGCATAGGAGCAGGCAAAAAGGAACACAGTCAGCAGTGAGCATCTACCAAGCCAGGAACACCCGGGGCTGGCGCCATTTCCTCGGGGATCCCGCCCCCACAGGAGGCACACCAAGAACCTCAGCTCAGCTTGTCTTTTTCTCAAGCAATGGTGTGGGTGGTGGCGTCCTGTTCTTTGGCAGGTAGTACAATGCCCACTTCTCACCAGTTTGACGGTGAGCCCTCTACAGTCCTTTAGAGATACTACAGGAGCACTTTTGCATGCAGAGCAGAGAAAACCCTAAGTGACAGGATTTGACCTCGTTTCACTGCTGAATCTTTGCAGGATACATTGGATATATATTATGACTGGAAGCAAAAACCATTTCAAGTGACTGGTACCAGTATCAAAACATTTAATAACCAAACAAATGAAACGTCTCCCATTAACTTTTAAAAAGTAGTAAAGTGAGACAAAACATAATAGAAATGTAACCTGTAGAATCTAGGTGGTGGTTCTGTGACCATTCAGTGCACTAAATTTTTTCAGCTTTTTTGTATGCTCACAATTTTGGAAATGGATGCATTCACCACATGTAAGGGTTTAGCTTAGTTCCTGGGCTACAGCATGTACTCAGTAAAAGGTCATCAGTAAACTATTCAAGAACAAACTATTAATTCACTATGTGCTCTGTTTCCTGGGGCTGTTGCCTTAAGTATTTCCAGTGAGGTTTTGCACAATTTGCTTGAGTTGTAGAAGCAAAGATCTCAGGATGTTAGCCTCAACTACTCCTATCTCACCTTCCTGTAAGTAACCTGGACACAGCCCACCAATTGGGATCCTGTTTCCATGTGTGCAGTGCTGCCAAAATGCTGGATAAACATTCTGACTCAAGAAAGAGTGCCCAGCTGTGGACAAGCAAATGAGAGTGCAAAAGAGAGTATTACCTGTGCTGTTCTTTTCCAGGGCTATAAAGTCTTTTTAGAGGTTATGTCTTAAAATGATAGGGCATACACAAAAAAAGAAGCCAAAATTAAATAAATAAGGCACTACAGACACTCAGTAAACAACATTGTACACGGTTAGTGTGCTTGCTTGGACAATCAGTGACTATAATTCAGTGCTTAACAGTCTGAAGTCTCCCTGCTTGGGTTTGATTCAAAGCTCTGTTGTGTCTTTGTATCAAATCCCTTAATCTTTCTGTGCCTCAATTTCTCATCAGCATTAAGGAGAGACAGATAGTTCCTACACTTCACAGCTGTCAAGAATATAAACCAAATTAACCGATAAAAAGAGTCTTGGGTATCTAGTTAAGGCTCAACAAATGTTAGCTAATATTAGGAGGAAGGCTTTGGAGGCTTTCCTCTGAGGCAAACTTTTGGCTCTGAAGTCACACAACCTCTGAATGATCAGCAGGGGTCCCTGGACTGCCCCCATTAGGATCACTAAGAGTAGCACTGTCCAATAGAAAGAGAGCCAGCTACAAGATACAAGAGTACTCTAAAATTTTCTTGTAGCCACGTTGCAAAGAAGTATTAGTTAACAGATGAAGTTAACTTTGAGTAATGTATCTATCTGACACACTACACCCCAAACATAATCTTTCACCAATCAGCATACAAAATGATTAAATATCCATGCTTCCCCATGCTACGCTTTTTAAACACATCAATTTGAACTAGGTACATTTCAAGTACTCAGTAGCCACGTGTGGCCAGAGGCTACCTTATTACACAGCTGACCTAGAATACATATTCCAGGGCCCCACCCCAGTCCTAAAGATCTGCTCTTTTTAGTTTGTGAAAACAAGCACCACCGTTTATTCTTAAAACTCAATTAAGACCACAGAGTAAGTGAAGGCTTTTCTGGGTGTGGCCAGAGGCCTAGATAGCAAAGGTTGATTCTGTTTACACAAGTTCAGGTAACAGGACCTTGGTTACCTCCCCCATCCTCGGGAAAGGTGCGCGTCCAACAGCCAAAAATAGAGAATTAGTTACATCTCGAGTGGATGGCGTTTCAGCTCACATCTTCGAAGCACCTTCTCCATTTAAAGTACATTTCAGGCACAATTCACGCGAGAATGGAAAAGGCCACGCCTCTGCTCCGTCGATTTTAACCTTCCCGTGTCCTCTCTTTTGGGGTTACCCGTCAAACTGGGCTCCAAGACATTAGAGGCCGTATCCCCAAGGGCTAGCACCGTGAACGGCACACAGGAACCCCGCAGACGTTCGTGGAGTCGATGTTTGAAATTAATGGCTTCAAAGGGAGGGTCAGTCAGTCACCCAGGGAATCCCAAAAAGCATCTCGTACCCACCGGCCCCGGCCCCATACGCGACCTCGCCGCCCCGCGTCCGCGTTCACTCACAACTCCCCAGTCCAAGAGCCGGGCCGCGGGCGCTTCCAGGGCAGGGCCCGGCGTTGCGGGCCTGGGTCTCCAGCCCGGTGAGAGGGCCCGGACGGCGGAGGCCGAGTTCCCGGCCGCTCCGAATCCCGCGGGCCTCACTGGTCCCGCTGCAGAGCCGAGGAAACGAGGGCGCCCTTCCGCCCGCCGCGGCCCCGACCACTTCCGGGCCGCGGCTTCGGCGCCTCCCACTCAGCCTGTCCCGGGCCACACTCTTTCTTCTCAAACCCGGAGCGACGCCACGGGCCCCGCCGTCACCACCGCGTGGCCAGGGAGGGGGTCGGCTCCACGATGCGCCCCGCCAAACCTGACGGGCGGGCCCCAAAGCTCGGATGGGGTCGGATTTCCCCCTACTTACATCTTCCCGCCGCCGCGACCTCCTCCCGCTCTTCTCAGCCTCAGAGGGCGGCGCGCGCGGAGCGGGTTAAGGCGGCCGCGGGGGCCCGCCCCTCTCCGGGCGCGCTGCGGGCCTCGCGGCGTCCCCGGGTCGCTGGGCTCCAGACCCCCGCCGCTTCGTGGAGAGTCCCGGGCGGCCGGGCGGCGTGATTGGAGGAAGGGTGCGCAGGCGCTGCACGCTCTGGCGGCTGGCCGTGGGCACCCGTAGGGCGGAGGCGGCTTCGCGAGCAGGGCAGTTGCGGGGATGGGTTCGTGCAATTACCGCTCGTGGCGTGAGGGGTGACCCTGTAGGCGCAGATTCTGTGCCGGGGGAATTGTACCGGGAGGACAAGGCAGGGGGTAGTGCACCCAGAACGAACGGGCTTCAGAAGGCAGGGTGGAAGACAGTGTTCAGAAGGGAACGCGCCTCCGAGCATCTGACCGTGTCGCTGAGGCCTGCAGTAGAAGGGCATGCCTGGCAGAGGGAACAAAAGGTGCGAAGGCTCCTTGGAAGAAACCAGGGCTAGGAAGGTGGAGTTTAGCGTTTTGAGGAACAGAGAACTTGTGCAACATACGGCGCCAAGGCTTCATCCTGCACTGTCAAGAGTCTTCTGGCAAAGGCAAGAAGCTGAGGGTTAGAGGCCCAGGACCAGGCAGGAGGCTGTCGGAGTAAAACCCGGCGCTGAGCGGGCCAGGGCTTGCAGATTTATTTACTGCTGTGTCCCTCCCTTCTCCGAGCTGCGCCTGGCAGGCAGTCAATGTTTCCTGACTGTTAGTGGGAGGAGAAGGCAATGGCAACCCACTCCAGTACTCTTGCCTGGAAAATCCCATGGATGGAGGAGCCTGGTAGGCTGCAGTCCATGGGGTCGCTAGGAGTCGGACACGACTGAGCAACTTCCCTTTCACTTTTCACTTTCATGCATTGGAGAAGGAAATGGCAACCCACTCCAGTGTTCTTTCCTGGAGAATCCCAGGGACGGGGGAGCCTGGTGGGCTATCGTCTATGGGGTCGCACAGAGTTGGACACGACTGAAGCGACTTAGCAGCAGCAGCAGCAGCAGCGGGAGGAGAAAAGGTGCGCTCCCACCCTAGATGGGCTTGTGAACAGGTAGGTGCCGCAAGGAAGAAAAGGGAACAGATTCAAGGCCCTCTTTGGGGAGAAGGAACCAGTGTAGCTTGGAGATGGATCAAATATCAGGGGAAAGGACGGGACAGACCAGGACGGGGCTTTGTGGCTCCGGATGGATGGATTGATCTGTGATTGAAGTCTTAGAGTCATTGCTTTCTTCTCCATGTGGTTTTCCCAGCCAGGGGATGGTGGCCCCTCCCCTTCATCCAGTTCCTCTGGCCCTGTCCAAGGTGTCAAGTGTGCCCCTAAAACTAGCCTGGGCTGAGGGGCATCTGAGGAGTTGGGGACGGAAGACAGTTCCAGGGGCAGGGGGTGGGCAGCCTGCCTTTTGTGTCCTTTGCCTTGGCACCAGCACACCTGGGAGGTGGGGGTTGGCACTCAGTCTGGGTCCCTGTTCCCCTCTGCATTTAGATTTGGGGAGGGGAGCATTTATTTCTGCATCACTGTCACAGCTGCCATGGCCACTGATGGAGGCTTATGTGGGACAGAAGTGTGGCTCAGGCCCTGCACCAGTGAAGAGGCCCAGAGGGTGGGTGTTGGGGGGGGGGGTGGCCTTGGTGGGCCAGGCCTGCAGCACCCAGAAGTCTGTAAGGAAGCCATGGCAGCGTGTCAGAGCCCCATATTCAGGGCCACATCAATGTGTGCTGGGAAGGCCTGGAATCCAGAGCCTTTGCCCAGGGATACAGTGACACCCACCGTGGGGATGGGGCAAGCCCGTGACCACCACTGTGACGGAAGGAGGATGGAGACACAGCCATCTGGAATCTGGATTTTGTTTTGTTTTTTGTTAATGCTCTAGAATAATAGAATTTGGCATGCAAGTAAAAATTGTTTTTAACACATTTTATATTAAATATAAAAGCATGATTTATTCACTTACAAATTTAATCCAATTTGTTTCTAAATATTGATTTCATTATCAAGTGTGTTATCAAGTGTGTTGAGCTTTAAAATTTTGAGCATTTTGGGTTTTGCCATTTTGAGACTCAGCAGGATGTGTTTGGAAGGAACATGAGAAAATAAAACTCTGGAGGTTCCCCAACCCCAGCCTTCCAGGAGTCCTGGGTTCCTTTCCACCCAGCCCCCGGTGCCAACTTGCTGAGGGCACAGAGTTTGAGGGCCTGGGAACTGTGGCCTTTGGGGACCTCAGGAGGTGGTTGGTGTAGGTTTGATGGATGGGGTGGGCAGGGTTTCCCTGGACAGGGCCCTGGGCAGCTAGCCCCAGGCCTGGAGTTCCAGACCGTAGGCATCCTGTGGTTCTGGCCAGTGTCCTGAGCCCCTCTCCCTTAACCCCCAGGGTCGAGGTCCACCTGCTGATAATGTAGGGCTGCACTCAATTTGAGGAGCATGGCCCCATCAAGGCATACTGTCCCCCTGCCTTTATCTGATATGGACCTGGTGGCCTCTGCAGTGCCTGCCCTTGCAGGCTGGTACCCTGCACACTGAAAGGGTCAGGGAGTTCCTGGGCTGTGTTGGAGGTCACAAGGGCCACACAGCTTTAAGCAGGTATTTGCACACATTTGTAAAGCATGTCTGCCCACTGCTGACAGACTGTGCCAAGGGCAGGCATGGTCCAGCCAAGCGGAAGAAAGGGGTTTGGGTGGGGTCAGGGTGGTTGTAATGTATTGGTGACCCTGGGAGAGGCATTAGAGGAGGGGGTGGGTCAAGAGGGACAGACTCCTGTCTGTAGGGGTGAATGCCTGCAACCCCCGAAGGAGCCTTGGAGGAGGAGGTGCCCGGGGGAGGTGCTGGCCTGTCCATCTCGGGAGCCAGGCTGGATCTGAAAGGGCCAGCCAGCTGTGAGGGCCTGCAGTTGTGGGGAGGCCTCCCTGGCTCTGTGTCTGCGGTGTGGGGGCTTCAGGTCCTGAGCAACCCCCCGACCCCAAGAGACACAGACTGCCCAAAGGAGGGGCTACAGGGCCAGGGGCGGCTGAGCAGTGGGCTTGGGGGCTTGTGCTGGTTTTCATGCCTAGAACCCCATGTCCATTTCTGCCCCATGGAGGTCAGGCTCACCAGGTATCACTATATCTGAGCTGCCCACCCTGGGGCAGGGGACAGGGAGGGCCTGGCCAGAGAAGGGGTCAGGTGTCCCCCATCACTGGGTGAGTCACTGTAGCCCCAGGCCTGCTCTGGCCGTCTGCAGCCAGTGGACTTGGGGCTTCTCCGACCTTGGAGGCATCTCACGCTAGCACCTGTGTGGTGTGGGCTGGGCCCCAGGAGTGGGGCCTGGGAAGCCCTGTGTGTTGAGGAAGGAAGGCAGGGGCCCCACTTCCGGCCCGACCCCAGCTTCAGCACCGCCTGCTTGGAGCCCAGGCCATGTGTGCTCGTCAGGTGCGATGGGACTCTGGGTCCAGTGCTGTGCTGCCTCCTGGCTGTCTCTCCTGGGGGGCCTGTGGGGACCTGCCATCTTGATGCCCCTCCTTGGGCAGCCTCCTGGCCCACCTTTACCCTGAACCCTCCTTAGGGTGCCCTGCCTTCCCTTGAGGAAGGGAGAGGGACTTCAGGAGCTTGGGGTCAGGCCTGAGCTAGGGTTCAGGGAATGGGGTCTTGTGTCTGGAGTGGACACTGTATACTTGGCGTGCTGGCCTCAGCTGTGGAGTCAGGTGAACAACCTAACCGACCTTGGTGTTGGGGGTACCTCGTGGCACCCCTGTGGGTCCTCTCCTTGATGCAGAAATGGGGGGAGTTTAGCCTCTCTCAAGCCAGGATGGGCTGTCTGCAGGTGTAGCTTGGAACCCTAGCACAAACAGCGGGGTGCGGATGAAGGTGGGTGGCACTCACCTTCACACTGACCCATCTGTGTGGGCATGGGGGTCCCAGGGGGCCTTGCTAGCTCGTGCCATGAGCGTTGCACTGGTTCTCTGAGGTGAACTGAACAGCAGCTGGTGTGGGGTAGCCCTCAGAAGAAGCTGCAGGAGTTGACTGTCCCAGCTGGCAGTCTAGCCGTGGGCCAGACTTTTGGAACCCTCTCCCAGCTCCCCCCACCCTCCACTGTCATTCCCAGGCTCTGGCCCCACAAGGGTCAAGTCTGAGTGCCCTGAGGTCTTAGGATGCCACCACCTCTGTGTTCGAAAACCAGACTGAGTTCAGCGGGGCTGGGGATGAGTCCAGCCCAGGCAGGCAGGGCTAGCCCCTCCTCCACCTGCCTGTGTGGTCGGTCCCAGTCTGTGAGCCCCTGGGACCTGCCTTCCAGCCTTCCCCTGGAGGTGCTGACCTTGGCTCCCTCCCCCATTTTGCTGGGCTTTCTCTGCCTCAGTCTTTCTGCTGCTTTGTGAGTCTGGGCCCAGGGGTCCCCCAAGGTCACCAGACTGGGGTGACCTTGGTTTCCTCTCAAGTGCCAGGCTAAAGATTTGGGGTTGGAATTTGCCCAGAAACTGCCCAGTTTGTTTTGCTTTTCTGAGCCCTTGCAGCCCCAGAACTAGGTCCCTCTGGCCAGGGTGGGGTGGGGAAGTAGACCCTGGGGTATGGCCACAGACCAGCAGAGTGGCCACACCCAGGTCTTCCTGGCTGAGGCGGGGTCTCATCAGCTCAGGTGGATAGTGAAGGCATGTGCGTGGAGGGCATCACTTCCTTTATGATGCAGCCTGCCCAGCACAGTCACCGCGGAGACTGCAGTTGTCTCCTGGTATCGGGGGTTTTTTTGGTGGGGGTATGCCTGGCTAAATAAAAGACCGTGTGTCCCACCCTGCATCTGGTGCGGCCATGGCACTGCATTCTGGATGATGACAGGGACAGAAAGCATGTGACAGGAGCTGTGCCCTTCTGCTCCGCCCCCTGCTTCCTGCTCACTCATCTGGGATTTTGGTGGCACCTTGGACCCTAGAAAGTGACCTTGAGGGGGGAGGCCTGTACCTTGATGGAGCAGGCAGGTGAGTCTGGCTCCCTGAGACCTTGACCACTGGTGACAGAACTCCTGCCTTCTCTGGACTTTGTACTCAGCAGAGAAATAAACTCTTGTCCTTTGTAAACCCCTGCGGTGTGGTTTTCTGGTCTGTGAAGCAGGCCGCGAAGAGTCGGACACAACTGAGCGACTTCACTTTCACTTTTCCCATTCATGCACTGGAGAAGGAAACGGCAACCCACTCCAGTATTCTTGCCTGGAGAATCCCAGGGATGGCGGAGCCTGGTGGGCTGCCGTCTATGGGGTTGCACAGAGTCGGACACGACTGAAGCGACTTAGCAGCAGCAGCAGCAGGCCCAGTGCAGTCCCATTCCACAGGGGCTGCTCCGGTGACTGTCTACCTGGCAGCCCTGCCCCATGGTGAAGGCAGAGGAGGGGCTCGGCCTCAGGCCCGCCCCCTGGCCCCAGGCATGATTGCCCAGTTCCTTCCTCAGGGCCCTCGGCTCTGGGTGCAGCTGTGAGGCTGAAGTACGGCCCCTGTGTCCGCCGACAATCTCAGCTGAGCCACACTGTGGGCAGGACTCTTCCACAGGCCTGGCTCTCAGCCCGGATGCGACCTCTAGCCCTTGGGAGCTGGGACAAGGCCATGCAGGCAAGGAAGGCATGACCTCAGCCCTGGCAGATGTGGCAGCCTTTTGGGGCCAGCATCTCTAGGGGCTGTCTGGACTGGGAGGTCTGAGTAGAGTGGACAATGCTTGGGGTGGGGGTGGGGGGGACAGGCTGACCCTCCTGTTGGGGAGCCTGTGGGTCCTGTCCCCAACCCTGGGCTTGGAGCTGCCACAGCTCAAAGCAAACCACCAGGGCTGCAGTGGGGGCTTCTGAGGCCCTAATCCTGGTTCCTGAAGGACACGTGGCTCCAACGCTGGGTTCCCAGCAGCCTCGCAGATGACCCGGGGGTGCCACGTGGACCCTAAGAGTGGCACCCATCTGTGGCTCTTGGGGTGTCTCCTAAGCGACTCCCCTACAGTTGCCAGAGCTCTGTGCAGCGTGGTTCATCTCCCACCTGATGTGTGCCTCCCCTCTGGTCCCCGCTGCTGAACTAGGCTGTACCTACACCCTCCTTTCCACACCTGCTGACGGGGTTTCGGATTACCACGGCCCCGCTTTCATCCTGCCAGTCTCCTCTGCGCCTCTCCACCTCATCTCCCATCAGCAAACTCACCTCTTCCCGGGCCTGTGCCATCTGATCTCAGCGTGTGTGCCTCACACATGCTGTTCTTCAGTCCTGAGCACCTTTCCTCACACTGTGTTTTGTGTCATCGGAGGGAAAGATGACGAATTTCTGAATTTTTAGCATAGGGGTTAAAAACAAGGCCAGGATGCCCTGCAAGAGGGCTGCTGGTGGACACGTGTCCCGGCCCCACTGGCCTCTGGCCTCTGCTCGGAACCGGCAAACCCAACCTGGCCGCAGCAGCCACACACCTGCAGACAAGCCACAGTCCACCTCTCGGACATTTCCCGTCGGGCAACGTTTAGGACCCCAACCACCCGTGTTTATTTTTTTCATAACATGTAACTAAATGAAAACGTTTTGAAGATCCTTAAAGGGAGTGACAGCTACTGGAAACTATTTTCAGCATTCATAAACTTTAAGAGACTAATAAAAATGCCAAGTTGAAACTGTACCAAAGGAACCAAAACCAAATCTTTTCTAAGCCCATGAATTCTAAGGGACTGTAAAAGGCTCAGAGATTCAAATCACAGGAATTTAGAAAGCTGTAAGAGATAAGGGTGCACCCACCAAAAGGGAGCTGACACTGAAGAAGACACTTCTGGAAAAAGGTGTTGAGCCTATGAGCGGCCCTGGAGCCAGAGGCCCCGGGCTCACCCAGACCCGCACCCTCCTCCACCAACCCTGCCTTCCTCTTTCCTCACCCTGGATGGAGGGTCTGTCGAGTGGCCATTTATCCAACCTGCTTTTGTACTTGCAGTTTAGGCTTCTTCCACAGCAGTGAGTTCTGTAAATTTACTGCAAGTTGAGAAAAACGAGCTCTCACTTTGGTCTGTTTTGTTTTGTTTTTTTGGCCCTGCCTTGCAGCATGTGGGATCTTAGTTCCCCGACCAGGGATCAAACCTGAGTGCCCCTGCATTGGGAGTGTGGAGTCTTAACCGCTGGGCCACCAGGAAGTGCCCTGCTCTCATCTGGAACTCGATATAGGAGCTTGTTTGGGGCTGGGCGGGTGCCGGGGCCGCAGGCCCATCTCATGACTCACAGACCACGGTTGCCTTCCCTCCCAGCCTTTATTTTCCAGACAATCGCCGCGCGTTAGGTGCACCCTCCACAATGCTGCTCAGCCCCAGGTGGTCCCCGACTGGCTTCCTGGCCTGTGGCGTCCCCCTGGAAGACGCTGGTGTGATGATGCCGGGTGCAGGGCTGGCTCTATCTGGTGCAGCCTCCACGCTCTCCGGAGAGGGGCTCCCAGGACACGCGGCCGTGCTGGGAGCTGAGACCTCAGTGCCTAATCCAGCCAAGTGGGCCCTGGGGACGGTGATGGGCACCTCTCTGTCCATACCCAGGCAGCCCATGAGCTGGCAGCCCTGGCCTGCCGGCCTCCCGCTTCACCAGGTGCGAACGTAGGGGTGTGGCTGTGCACTACACCCAGACCCGCGGCCTGCCTGCACGGACGATTGTGATTCTGGAGAGCGGGCTTGGGACCACCTGAGAAGCAGGCCTGCCTGGGCCTCTTCTCAGCTCGAGGGCAGTGACACACCCGGTCCATGCTGTGCCTGGATTCTCCTCTCCATCGTAGAGAACAGTGATCAGAAGAGAGGTGTGGGGCGGGGTGGACGCCGAGGGCAAGGATGCCCACCGAGCACCCAGCTCCTCATGGACCCGTGTCCTTGGCAGATGGCTGCAGGTGGGCAAAGCTCAGGAAGACCTGCTCCAGGGAGGTCTGGCTCACGGAGTAGTCGTCCACCCCATACTTCTCCTTGGCCTTCTCTAGAACGCCAAACACCTGGGGGAGTGGAGAAGCCGCTGTCAGCCAGCCAGGGCCGGGAGCCTCCGCGGGTCTGGGAGTCCTCTGGCCACAGAGGGTGGGAAGGGCACCAGCAATCTCACCCCTGCCTGAGGTGAGCGGGCCTGGGCGCCCCACCCCACTCTGACTCTTCCTAGCTGTGGTCCCTCTGTAAGGTCCCTTTTTCATACCGATTTTTCCCCCCATTTGAGATATTTTGGCTATAGACACCCCAAACCTAGTAGGCACTAGGGTGAGTGTTAGAGCAGAAACTGAAAGCAATTCTTCCTTGGAAAGAGCTGACTGGAAAAGGAGTCACTGCTGGGGGCCCGGTGGGGCCCAAGCTCACCTTCGCCCAGCTGAGGTCATCGCCAGGCAGGTGGTAATGGACCATCCCTTGGTGCTCATCCTCCAGGACGCTGCCTGCACAAAGGAGAGACCATGTGCCCTGAGGGCCAGGCTGGATGGCCAGGGGAGGGTGGCGTTGGCCCCGGAATTGTGACTCTTGTCCTAGTGCTCAGGGATGCACAGACACACAGTGCCCTCTGCGGCACATACCTGGGAAGGTCAGATCCACGAACGCCTTGAACTCCTCCAGGGCTTCCTGCTGCCCGTCGCTTCGGATCTTGGCCCGTAGGGAGTAGCCGCTGCCAAACTTGCTCTTGAGGTGCTGTGGGCTGCCCAGGCACTTGAACTGACCCTGCACCATGATGGCTAGCCGGGTGCACAAGGCTTCACACTCCTCCATGCTGGGGAGAGAGGGCGGAGCCCGATATGGCACCGGGGAATGCTGATGCCTGCCCTCCACGACAAAACCGTGCACCTGGGAAAGTGCTGATGCCCAGATCAAGCTGTTCCTGATTCCCATGCTCAGGGTGTGGCCCACTCTCACAGACTCTTCACCAGAGGCTGACAGGTCTTCTGTCCACCCAGCCCCTCCCAGCCCACCCCTCCCACAGCCCCCATCCTGGCTGTACCTGTGGGAGGTGATGACGATGGCCTTGCCGGACTCTCGGGCCCGAGCCACGGTGTCCCACAGCAGACGCCGGGCCACAGGGTCCATGCCAGTGGATGGCTCGTCTAGGAAGATGACCACGGGCTCTCCCAGCAGGGCAATGCCGGTGCTGAGCTTGCGCTTGTTGCCACCACTGGGGCCAAGGGGGCAAGGGGGAGGGCGAGGCTGACAGTTAGTGTGGGGTCCCAGGTCCCAGCAGAGGATGGAGCCCAGGGATGGCAGAGCCCCCGGGAAGGGGAACAAGGTGAACGTGCCTGGGAGGACCACCTCACAGAGCAGGAGGCCCTCAAGAGCTGTGCCCAGGGGGTCGGCCTGCAGCCCACAGAGAGCAGTACCACTGCCTGCCTGCACCCAAGGGGGTCTGATGGGGCCCGGCCGTGCCTCCAGCAATGAGTGCCTGCAGGGCAGCCCTTCTCACCTAGCACTGCCTGGGCCTTGCTGCCATATCCCTGTGGATCCTGGAACAATGGGTGGGAGCCCCTGACCCATGTGCCCCTTGATACATGGTAAGGGAATACCCCAACCCCACCCTGGGAAGGTCTGGGGGTCACTGAGCCGGGACTGAGGCACACCTGTACGTCCTGACCAGCTTGTTGGCGTGCGGCTCCAGGAGCAGACCCCGCAGCGTATTCTCAACGCACACGCTGATGTGGTGCTCGGGAATGCCCCGGAGCCGGGCGAACATGACCAGCGTCTCCCGGCCCGTCATGTGGTCCAGCAGGGCATCGAACTGAGGACAGTAGCCGATTCGCTGCCGCACCTAGGATTGGAGCACAGCAGGGAGTTGGCAGGTCAGAAGCCTTCTCTCAGATCTCCCCAAGGTGGTCTCTCAGCTGGTGCACCAGCCCTGGTGGCTGCCCTCTGCCAAAACTTGCCAAGTGGCACTTTGGTGGGGACATTGGAGAGGCTTGCCTGGCTCAGAGGGCCGGGGGCGCTGGGACCCAGACTTCCCCCCAACCAGGGGTCAGAGACTGGCCAAAGCCCAGTCTACCCTGGGCAGCAAGGGGGCGGACAGCTACAGGAATGCATTGATTGTATGAAGTGACCATGTCTACGCAATGCTTTACAGCTGAGAGATATCCACTCTTTAGTTCATTGGATGTTTAACAAACACCTAACGTGTGCTGGGACCTTCCCTTTCTTCCTCTATTAAGAGACGTTTGTTGGTGACACCTTTGGGGCACGGTGTAGCCTGGGCAGACGGTACGGCAGCTGGTCTCGGGTGAGCGGCCACGTTCAGCAAAGCCAGAACGCCACGTGGCTGGCCTCCAGCTCCAGCCACGTTCGGCAGCTGGTGTTCACAAGCATGCCTGGGTTCTGTGGATTCCAAAGATGGGGTTTCTTTTTCTTTAACCTCCTCTGGGTTCTCAGGCTTCCAGGATCTGGTCTTAACTGGTTTGGAGACCTTCTTGGCTGTGACTGTGGCAGTTACTATCTCTCCCCTATTCTCTCCCTTCCAACTGGAGCGCAGAGTAAACGTGTCTCAGGCTCCTCACCCTGGCCTGCACTTCCTGGACTACATTTATAGATCCCTCTTCCTTGCATGCCTTTTCAATCTTGTTTATTTCTTTGAACACAGGAAACATGGTTGTTTTATAATCTGGGTCTGATAACTGCAAATCCAAAGTGGGGGGCTTGACCCTCTACAGAGCCCTGGTGTCTGTGGGCTCCAGCCACAGCATGCAGTCTCCTCTGTCTGCTTTGCTTTTCAACAGGCCCTGAAATACTATGTGAGGGGTTCTCGGAGGTCCAGGATGAAAGCCTTCCTGCAGACAGAGTGCTCTGAGTGCTGCGGTCAGGGCATGGCCAACAGGGAGCCGCTGATGCCGGTTCAGTAGATGCTGTCACTCCCGGGCACAGGCCCTTCTCTGCTCCTTCCTCTGCCATGCTTAGCACACCGGGAACTGTCCACACAGTCCCCAGGGGCAGGATGGCCTGTGTCATGCTAACCCAGAAGGGTGGCTCATCGTTTCTGCCCCCTACACACAATAAGGTCCTTAACCCACACCCGGGAGTCAGCTGCCAGTGTCCTCTGTGCAGGGGTGGCTCCTGCTTGCAGACTCCAGCTGGGGGGCGCCACTAAGCTTCTCACTCTTCCATGATCTCAGCCACATGGTTTAAGGTTAACCTTTCATCCAGCTTTTGGTTCTTGGTTTGAACAGCCCAGGGCACCATTGCCATCAATCTGTGCACACAGACTGGAGTCCTTTAATGAGGGCAGAGTTCTGTGGGTGCCGTTCTGTGCCCAGGTCCAGAGATGTCACTAGTCCAGGGTTGGGGGGACACAGTCTCAGCCTGCCCGTCTGCTGTGCCTGGTCCCTTCCGGCCCCGGGCACTCTGATTTAGCCTCACCCCTCTCCACTACTTGCTTAGCTCTGGCTGCGGCCACTGCCTTGTCCTGCTGTCCCTGAGCCTCGAGCCAGAGGCCAGCCTCATCCCTGCCTCCCTGGCCGCACCCACCTTTCCCATGTCAGAGCTGATGCTGTAGCCCCCAACAAAGGCATCCCCAGAGGTGATGGTCTCCTCCCCGGTCAGCATTTTGAAAGTCGTGGTTTTCCCGGCTCCGTTGAAGCCCAGCAAGCCGAAGCACTCCCCTTTCTGGACCGCGAGGGACACCTTGTCCACAGCGAGGAGCGGCGCCCGCTGCTCGTACACCTGTGCGTGAGCGGAGAACACAGCCGTGTGGAGGCGGGGCCAGCCGGCCGGGGGCGGGGCCAGCCGGACGGGGTGGGGGCGGGGCCACGGTGCCGGACACCTCACCTTGGAGAGCTCCTTGATGATCAGAGGCGTGTTTAGCAGGGAGTCCAGGCTTGGGGACAGGATGCGGTTCCTTTCGTCCGTCACGTCCTGGTCTTCAGGGAGCGCCGCCGTCCGGGTGTACACTTCTGTCTAGTTGTTTGGGAAAGAGACCGCAGGGGTGAGCTTCCCCGAGGGGTCCTTTCCCGTGGGAGGAAGAGCTAACTAACTAAGGCCTCCCAGGCTGCTCACCCCAGCTCAGCCCCACGCGGGCCGACTCAGGTCTCCCACAAGGGGAGCTGGGCGGCCATCAGAGCTGACATTGGCTCCGAGGAGACACACACCCCTTTCCTTAGAAAAGCCTACTATCTTAGCCCCATTAGGCCTGGGGCTACCTGTCCTGCAAGTGCTGTCTCGGCAGATTTTGTTTGTTTGGGGAGGAAATGTATGTGACAAACACGAGGGTGTCCTGGCCCCCAGGTCTCCGGGGAGACTGAGATCCCCGAGGCCCCAGGCTTCCTCGATCCATGGCTTCAGAGAGCCCCAGGGGACGCTGTGAGCGCTGTCAGTGGACTCCCTGCGCAGTGGCCCCAAGGAAAGCTGACCTCGGTGGCAGGTTGCCCCCCTCCGCAGAGCAGCTGGAGGCCCGACGGGTACCCAGAGCCACTCACCAGCGCTCGCCTCCTCCATAACGCACACAGGCAGGTCTTCAGCCTCCACAACAGGTCGGCCTCCACAAGGAAGAGCAGGGTGAGGTAGGCAATCCCTGAGGCGGCCATGGAGGTCACGAACCTGCCAACCCCCGGGGTGCTCCACGCGTAGAAGTTCTCCTGGTACTGGATGTCTGTGCAACATGGGACAGGGTGCTGCACCCGTGGCCCAGAGTGTCCCTCCCCTCCGAGGGTCCCAGCTCCTCCGCCCTCTCTCTGTGACCCCGAAGCACCTGCACCCAGCCCCTGGGTGAAAGCTGCACAGGTGGCGCCCACTGGGCCTCTGAGGGCATGTCACAGCCACACGGGGACCCAAGCACTGCCCACGTTTTGGCGGCTTCACCTTCGAGGTGGCCCTTGTGCCTGCGAGGGGGTCAGCCATCCCAAGTAAGGCCTGGACACTCACTGTATTTCCGGCAGTAGTGGGCCGCCACATCGGAGGAGGTGCAGTACCGCCTGGTCTCGTAGTTCTCGTAGAAGCTGCTCACTGCCATCCCTAAGCAGTGGTTGGGCAGCACCAGGAACACGCGGTCCAGGGTTTTGGAAAGTTCTTCTAACTTGACCGCTATAGGGAGGGAGCACAGGCCAGTCAGCGTGGGAGTACACACCGCACCTGCAGATCAAACCGGAAGGGCTGGTGTCCGGAGTTCCTCACACAGCCCAGCCGTGCCTGCCCCAGGGATACGGCACCGGGCCTGCTCTCCTGCTGGTGTTGGCGCAAGGGTGCCGTGGGGCAGGGCTGCATGCGCACAGGGGCTGCAGCACGGCTGGCCAGGGTGCCGACAGGTCGAGCAGCTCTGTGGGCCACGGAGTGGGTGAGGGGGTGGGCTCCTGGCGCCCACCTGGGATGCGCATGATGGTGACAACGAGGAAGGTGGCGATGCCCGACAGGATGTTGAATATGGTCAGCCGCGTGTAGGCGGTGGCTGCCCCAGAGAAAAAGAAGCTCATCAGGTACATGAGGGGGATGATGGCCCAGCCGTAGAGCGTGAGCAGAAGCAGGGCGTCGGCCACGTGCCCATCCCGCGTGAAGGCATGCACATCGAAGGCCTTGAACACCACCTGCAGCGGCACAGATAGGGTGCGTGAGTCCCGGCCCAGCAGCCCCCAGGCCCCACCTCCCAAAGGGGCAGAGGTCCGGGGGTGAGGCTGAAGACTGGAGGGGAGGGACGCAAAGTCAGGAGGGGCTGCCTAGGCCTTCCCACCCTCCTCCTGTAGCAGGGGCAGAGCCACCAGCACCCGCCAGGAGCCCAGGGTGGTTCTGCAGGCTCCCCCCACCCCCAGATGCGCGGGGAAAGGCCCCAGCGCCACGCAGCTCACCAGCAGCAGCAGACTGGGGACGAGGAAGGACAGGAGGTCCCACAGCAGAGCCGAGAGCCAGAAAGTAGCCACGTGGACGCCACTCACAAACTGCACGTGCTTGGCCTGGACGGCCCTCTCGCTGACTGCTAGGATGGAGAACGTGCTGGCCAGGAATGCCATGGCGAACAGCAAGTTGAGGGCGATGTCGAATCCCTTCCGGCCCCTGTGGTGGGAGGCAGAGAGGGCATAGGACAGGTCAGGGATAGAGCACAGCACGTCTGGGCAGCTGGGCCATCCAGTGCTGGCTCACTACTGTCCAAAGCGGGTGATGCAGTAACTCAGCCACTAAAGGGGGTTAAGGGAGAATTCAGAGCCTCAGGGGGCTCTGCACCAGGAAAACTGCATCCCCCTACCCTGCAGGAGAACAGCTCCCTTTCTGGGCATCCGATCCACAGTGATAGCAGTGCCGCCCTCCCAGTGGCCTTCCATCTTCCCTGTGCACCCACTTCCCACAGACACTCAGGTGTGGATCCGACACTCCCACCCGGCTCTCTGCGGTGGCCAGGGTCAGACCCGCCATTGGGCGTGGCATCGGGGTGGTGGCAGTCTCCCCACTCTCGTTCTCGAGTGGGCAGGACCTTCAGGTGCCAGCAACACCTTTCAGAAACCATTGCTGACAGCATCATTCTGTAGCTTAAACTTCCCCCTCCCCACCCCCTGAATGTTTCAACAAGCGGTGCTGGGGTGGGGAATGCTCTGAACTGATGAAGTGCTGGCACACGTGGATGAGTCTTGAGAGTGAAAGCCAGTCACTCAAGGCCACACGGTGTCTGATTCCACCTACGGGAAATGTCCAGGACAGGCAAACCATGGGGACAGAGAGCCAACTCCCGGCTGCTTAGAAGTGGAGGGGAGAGGAACGGGGAGTGACTGCCACGGTTTCTTGAAGATAATGAAAACATTCGATAAAACTATATTGTGGTGATGGCTCCATGACTCAATGTCCTAGAAACCGTTCGATTGTGCACCGTGAACAGGCAAACCATATGGCAGGTGGGTCATGTCTCCTAGAGCTGTTCCAGAAAAAGAAAAACTCCTGCTCTCGTCCACTTTCAGTGTGCTAAGCCCAACTCCCCAGCCTGACCCCTGGCGCAGCGAGAACAGAGGACTGCTGCCCAGTCTCCGCTTTCACAGTGGGGTCGAGAGGGGGCGGAGGGGGAGGAGGGCACTGAAGGGCCAGGAGGCAGTCTAAAATGGGAGGTGGCAATGAAACCCCCCATCAGTGAACAGCCGTGAGGTGAGGTGACTGTTATGCAATGAACACACTTTTCCGGCTTTGTCTACACGGTCCCCAGAGGTCTAGGGGCTCTGCAACCGGGAAGAGGAGAGTCCTATACACACGAAGGTGACGAGGCCGAGGACAGAGACGCCTAAGGTGGTCCCAGACTTGAGGCCACTGAGAGGCAGTGACACACACACACGCCAGGCACTGAAGGCTGCACCCCCAAGACACAGGTCAGCAAGAGTTGGGTGCAGATTTGGGAAGAGGGTGCGGCGCCCTCCAAATCCACAGGAGTCTCTGGTGGGGCCTAGGTGTGTGTAAGTTGGGGTCTCCCCAAAGTCTCTGCTGTCCCAGGAAAGGTTGTATGTGGAAGGCTGGGGAGGGTGTGGGGTTGGGGTCCTGAGAACCGGGAGCTTCCCGGGAGCAGAAACAATGCTGTGTCTGCTGCTGCAGCCCTGAGGGTGTGGGGGGAGCCCAGCAGTGCCTCGGATGCGGAGGCAGTCAGTCCTGGTGCTAGGAGCAGGTCCTGAGCACCTGGGGACGGGGTCCTGGATGGGGGACAGGGCACATACTCATTGAATTGGTCCTTGGCAGCCTGCAGGGCGCTCCGGGGCTGGGGGAAGTTGGACACCGTGATGGAGGCCCGGGGGCCGCACAGCAGCTTGAACAGGAGGTTGTCCACGACGGCCAGCGCAGTGGCTGGGGAGTGGTATGCCTGGTTGTTGAACAGGGCGGTGACGACCGTGCGCTTGCCCGTGTCTCTGAAGGACGCTGCCACCAGGCACCGCTCGTTGAAGCCGCCCCCCTCCACTGAGGCCCTGAAAATCAGGAACTCCTCCAGGTCACCTGTGTGGTGGCGGCAGGGGCAACGGCAGGGTCAGCGGCGTGCACGACTGGCTCCAGGCCGGCGGCCTGCCAAGGCCCCACTCTGAGTGCCTGTCCTGAAGGGCCGCAGGAACCACAGAAAGGACACATCACCTTCCACCTGCACGCTGTCCAGGGGCTGTGGGGCCACGGAGTGGGAGCCACAGGACCCAAGGCTGCAGGCCTGGGGGGGCACCCCCATAGCCACAAGCTCTTCCTTCTGCACCCCCCACACGGGTGAGGGGGGCCTCTGCCAGCACAAGCCACACCCCGAGCCTCCTGGGACACCCCCTGAGACGCCCCTTACCCAGCACCTCTCGAGGCTCCTGGCCCTCGGCCTGCAGCATGTCTTTCAGATGCTCCGACAGCTGCTGATCCAGCTGAGAGGTCCCGGGGACCGAGAAGGGCACGACGGTGCGGCCGTACTCGCCCAGGGTCAGCTTCAGGATGGGGTCGTCGAAGATCTCGGAGGAGTAGTTGATGGCCAGGAGGGCCAGGGTGAGGCATGTCACGGGCACCAGGATCTGGGCCGCCGCCACCTTCCACTCACGCCAGCTGTAGGCGGCCTTCTTCAGGAACATAGCCGAGAACTGCTGGCAGTGGAGGGCCAGCTGCGGCAGAGGGGGACGGAGGTAACACGGCCGCCAGCCCTGCCCCTGCCCCCCAGCAGCATGCGCGGTCCCCACGCGAGCCTAGGGGCCTCCGGCTGACAGTTGAGCCCTGGGTCCCAGGGTTCCCCCCAGGGCCCAGGCCCTGACATGAAGGACCCATGAGAGCACCTCCCTGTAGGTCCCCCCTGGGCCTTGGCGCCTCACACCAGCTGTGGCGGCAGGGCAGGCACTGTTCTGTTATCCAAGGATGTTAGGGGACCCTGTGCTACCCCAGAGAGGAGCCAAGGCTTTGGAGGACTCCAGCTGCGCTCACAGCAGAGCAGATAGACAAACCTCCCGCTGCCTGTACTCCCCACGCTCAGTCCTTCACTGTGCAGGTCAGGTCGGCAGGGACTGGAGCCCAGCTCCGCTGTGAGCTACCCATGTGACCTTGGCCCAGGCCTCAGCTTCCTGTCTGTAAAACGGGCCCACAACTGCCTCTGTCTCACCGGGTATAGGGCACATGTACACGGGGCGCTGTCAGCCTTATGAGCGGCGTTTGCCCTTATTCTTGAGTGGCCAAGTTAGAACAATGAGAAATGGCGGGTGCTCAGTTAATATGCTCCAAGTTTTCCTTCTCGGGGCCAGCCCTCAGGAGCACGAGCTGCGTGTGACCTGCCCTCTTCCTGGGGCCCAGACCCTCTGGATGCCCGTGTCTGCCCTGGTGGCCTCTGACGCTCTCACGGTCTCACCCCGGTGTTGAGCCTGACGGTGGTGCACTCCTCCTCAACTAGCGTGCCAACACCGTTGGTCGGGTCCATGGTCCCGCATAGGTGGCTGTCCACTGCCCAGTCGCTGGCCCGCCTCTCGTGCTGGTACTGCAGGGCAGGGAGCTGGATGGCCTGGATGTCCATGCTGGTGTCCACCAGCTTGCCAACCCTGGCCGAGACACAGAGGCTGGGTCAGGACAGGCTCCTCGGGGAGGGAGGGGGCAGCGGAGGTTGAAAGCTGCTGACTATCATGGGCACTAAGGCAGACAGCCATCTGTCCTGCCCATCCACTCACTCATCCCTGCCTATCTCCAGGACGCCAGCTGCGGAGACCAGGCAAAGGCCAGGAGAGAGAGACAACCAGGCAGGCCCTGATCGTGAGGGCCCTGGTCTCCTGGGGAGACTGACCACGGTCAGCATTTATGCCCCAGACTGTCCAGAGGGACAGGACGGGGCGCAGGGCACAACGGCAGTGTGGGGAGGGCTTGTCACAGTGTGGAGACCTGTGGGTCGGGGCTCAATGCACACCGAGACCAGGAGGCAGAAGAGTGTATCTTGGGAGGGGCCACCTCGGGGTGTGCGTGACGGTGCATGTGGGGGGCGGTCCCATGGACTGTAGCCCACCAGGCTCCTCTGTCCATGGAATTCTCCAGGCAAGAGTACTGGAGTGGGCTGCCATTTCCTTCTCCAGTGTGCTTCCTGACCCAGGGATCAAACCCAGGTCTCCTGCATTGCAGGCAGATTCTTTACCAACTGAGTTCCTCAGAAGTACACGTAGGGGGCAGGTGGGGGCAAAGCTGGTGGGTCCTCGGATGGCAGAGCCCGGAGTCACAGCCTTGGGCTGCGTGGGGGGCTGCACTGAGCCCGGGAGCCACCCAATCTGTGCACCTGTGTATCTATATTCACTGAAGCTGTTGCCTCCTCTAGGCTGTGTGAGCCTCAAGGAAAAAATCTGCATAACATTTATTTTTATATTTCTTGTTCTTAGCACTGTATCTGCTGAATAAAGCATTCAAGAAATGCTTGACCAATGTGTCAATTGTCTGGAGCCCACGCCGCAGTTCTGAGGGGTGAAGGCTAAATTTTGCATCTTCATTACGGAAGGCGACATGCCTGGGGATAATCACCTGAACTCTAGAAGAGTTCCCAGGAGGGGCCCAGGGTAGGGGCCGACACACACGGTGGGAGTGCAGCGCCCAGGCATCAGAGTTCGACTGCTCTGCGGTCTGAGTCACCTGCGTGTTGGGAACCTGGCCGAGTCTGTGCAGGTGTTACTAACAGAGCCCTGCGGATGTGAGCTCAGGCCCTGAGGGCTGGCCTGCTGCCCTCCTGCCACCCCGGGCTGCAGGTCCACCTCGGACGGGTGTTCCAGGTGACAGTCAAGGGCACTGCTTTATCATCATCCTTTAGAAAAGCCACCTGGAGGGCTGAGCCCCCTATGAACACAGACGCCCGGGTACTGACCGGAGGAAGACCTCCTCCATGGTGGTGACGGAGGCCCCGAAGCTGGCGATGCCCAGCTCCTTCTGCTTCTTCTCCAGTTTAGCAAAAAGACTTTCAAACCTGAAAAAAAAGAGACCAGGGTAATAAGTTGCTTCTCAGTGACTTTCTAGATGATCTGTTCCTAAATAATCACCTCTGTGCAATGTGGGAGAGGGGCAAAGGAAGGTGAGCGCCTGGAGATGGTGTCTCAATAAAAAAGTTCAGCTTTGTCTTCCCCTGTCCCCCTTCCTCCCCTAATATAGCATTTTTTTTAATAATCTTTTTTTTTTTTGGCCATGCTGTGTGGCTTGTGGGATCTCAGTTCCCTGACCAGCAATTGAACCTGGCAGTGAAAGTGCCGAATCCCAACCGTCAGATCGCCAGGGAATCCCCACACATCTTTTGGGTACTTGGGCCTGTAAGGCACTCTTTGATAGCACACACCTACACGAAGTCACAGACCAAACCAAAAGAAACTGGGGAATATTCATGGACTTGTAGGACACAGAAGTCCTTTCTAAGGAGAAATCACAAAGGAAAAGATAGAACCCATTTGATGTAAAATGTCTGCGAGGGAAAAAACTTTCACAAAATTAGAAGGCAGCAATGAATTGGAAAAAAGGTACAACACAAATAGTTGATGTTAATACTGAATACACAGGACTGGGACATGTAACAGCCAGAAGAAGCAACGCTTAACACCCAGTAAGCACCAGAAGTGGTCAATCTCCTGCCAGTAGGAGTGGAAGAAACATAATATGATAACTACGCAGTGTAGGCCATTTCCACCCATGAGATACACAAGTAATAAAGAGAAATCCGACTCAAAGCTGGCATCTGTAAAATGGACCCTCCCCCATCCTGCTGCTGGGGAAGTCAAACTCATCACCTGTCCAGGGGGGAGTCTGGTAACATGTACCCCACTGCTGGGGATCTACCCTAAGGGGTCACTGGAGACCTCAACAGAGTTTTCTAGAAAGATGTGCATTAGCATATTTGCGTGTGTGTGTCTGTAAAACGTGAATATGTGATGACAGAGTAGGTGTTAAATTATAGTACATCTAAGTCAGGGAACACTGCCATGATTAAAACCATATGTCTCAATCAGGCTTGTAGCAAGATTAATTCACCTGTAAGTTTTCTATTCCAAAGTTTCTGCATGTGAATCAGAAGTTTCATTTTTACCTGCCCACATGGGGAGTCTGCTCTGTTTACGAGGCATGTGTCCATGGCTCAGACTACGAGACCAAGAAGATATGTGAGTTCACAGCTGCACACCAACCTTGAGTGGCTGCAGTGTGAGGAGCGAGCCACACATGGAGAGCACCAGTGGACCCAGCACCCTGTGATGAGCTCCTTTCTCCTTCTCAGGTACAGCCCTGATGCACAGGGAGGCCTGGCACCCCAGGCCCAGCAAGTAGACTCACCAGGTACCAACCATCACCAGCCCAGGAGCTGAGAGGGACCCCGGCCAAGCCCACAGGTACAGGGAGCGTGTGTCACACACAGGCCCCTTAAGTCCCACTGAGCCCCCTTCTCAGATCTGCGCCTATGTGTGTTCTGGGACATGTATGTACCTCTGTGGCTCTCTCTAGGATGCGTGCCTATGCATGCTCTGGGACACATATGTGCCTATGAATGCTCTGGGACACACACATGCCCGTGTGTGCTCTGGGACACATATGTGCCCATGCGTGCTCTGGGACACGTATATACCTGTGATGCTCTGGGACACATACATACCCGTGCGTGCCCTGGGACACATATGTGCCCGTGTGTGCTCTGGCACACGTATGTACCTGTGCGTGCTCTCCTTGGGAAGAATGAACGACAGTTCTGCCCCGGCGCTGCTCTCCAGGGTGGCATTGGGGACGTGGTGCTGGACCAGCCGGGTGATGCCCTCGGGGTTGCAGTGAGGCTCCTTCACCAGCGTCATGTGGTAGCCTGCGCCTGAACACCACGGAGTGTTCAGTGCTCATCCAGTGAGCCCAGTGGGGTTCACCCCAGGCCCTGGGCTCCCTGGGGAGAGGGCAGGCTCCTGGGGAAGGGGCTGCAGAGCAGGGGCAAGTGAAGTGGAATCGATGCTCCTCAGGGTGCCTCAGGGCTGTTACAAGGGTCTCAGCTCCCCTCCCCCTCCCCTCGCTGGGGAGAGATGCTGGAGAACCGGGCTGCTGAGCACAAGGAGGTGAGAGCAGAGCTGGACTTCAGATTGCAAGTGGCAGAGGCTGGGGTCCGAACTGTCCCCAAGACCCCTTCTCCCTGCTTTCTTGGTAACAGAGCCTCAGGACAAAGGCCATCCTCTTCAGCCTCCCCCGAGCCTGATGGTGACTGCTCGGGGTCACCTGCCACTTATGGGGCTGTGTGTTGGCCAGGGGAAGCCGGGGGAGTTCAGGGTGCAACTCCTGGGGTGTCTGGGGGAGGAGTGCTGCTCTTCTGCCTTTGTTTCTTCTGCCGGAGGGATGTGGAGCAGATCTGGCCTGCCAGGACCACTTCAGATGGCGAGCGGTCCTCCAGAAGGGAAGCTGCACTCACATAGCAAAGAGGGGGCTGACTGCACCCACTGCCCACCTACTCTGGGTGGTGCTAAGGGCCCCCCGCCTGTTTTGGAGCTGTGATGCTGGCGAGCAGACTTGGCCCCTCCAATTGCACCCCTGCTCTTGGCAGGCCCGGCACTGACTGCTAGTCTACCGGTCAAGGCCAAACAAAGCTCCAAATTAAGACTTTCCGCTCTCCTCCTCCTCATTCTTATAGCCCCTCTGCCCGGTCCTCGGGTCTCCGCCCACAAGGAGCAGAGAGGACGTCTAGAGAAGGCCGCTCCCTACCTGACCTCAGGGGTCCTCAGGGAACGTGACCAGTGGATACTTTCTCCAATACCTGGACCAGCGACGCTGACCCGTGCGGAATGGAGTTTCAGCTGCCCACCCGCCCCGCTCACCATATTTCTCCTTGAGGAACAGTGACGACCCACAGCACTGCAGCTCCCCCTTGGCCATGATGGCGATGCGGTCCCCCAGCAGGTCGGCCTCGTCCATGAAGTGGGTGGTCAGCAGGATGGTGCGGTCGCTCTTGTGATGCTGCAGAAGGTCCCAGATGGCCCTCCTGGAGATGGCGTCCACGCCCGAGGTGGGCTCATCCAGCATCAGCACCTGGAGGGCGGAGGGGTGGCCTCGTGAGGACGGCAGAGTCCTGTCCCGGGCTGCAGGCTGTGCCGCAGGCCCCCTGGCCCCACCTTGGAGCCCGCGATGAGGGCGATGCCGATGGAGAGCTTGCGCCGCATCCCGCCGCTCAGAAACCTGCTCCGGGAGTCCTGCTTCTCCTCCAGCCCGAGCACGTGCAGCATGCGTTTGACTTCCTCAGGGCACTTCTGACGTGGCAAGCCTTTCAGCTGAAACAGCGGGGACGGAGATCCGGCCCGTCCAGCTGGCACTGGCCTTGGTGCTGTCCCTGTCCCTCCCCGTGCTGGACCTTGTATCCTGATCACCCCGCACCCCCACAGTCTGCTGAGGGCTCTCTGGAGCAGGTTCGGTTTGCTGGAAGGCTAAGGGTTCCCAAGGCTGCCTCATGGGTGATGGGACCACCGTGGCAGCCCGTGAACCCTGTCCCCCGCTGGCTCACCTGAGCATAGAAGTATAGGTGCTCGGCAACAGTCAGGTTGTCAAACAAGACATCGTGCTGTGGGCACAGGCCCAGGCTTTTCCGGATCTGATCCATGTCCTGGGAGATGTCATACCCGCTGATGTACGCTCGTCCGCTGGTCGGCGGGAAGAGACCTGGGGCCGAGCAGAAGACCCCGGGGCCTGAGGTCAGTGCAAACATCCTCCAGGAGCAGGAGGAGGGCTAAGCCTCCCTGGTTCGCGTGATGAGCGCCCCGCCCCACCGAGTGGGCCTCCAGAGACAGAGGAGGGTCATCAACACCGGGTGCTGACACGACCCTGAGCCCTCGGGCAGAAATGGTGTGGCTGGTACCTGGGGGAGCCGGTCGGAGGACAGTACCAGGAGAAGTGAAACCCGGAGGATGGTCACTGCCCCATGACCTCCTGACCCTGAGGCCCAGTCTCCACAGGAGTGGCACCTTGGACACGTGCTTGATCTTGATCCCGGCCACCTTGGTTTGTTAGGGATGAGGTGGCATGTTGCCCACACCCTCGTTGCCCAGGTCCCAACTAGAGCCTGAGCTCAGGGAGGACTGGGCAACCGCCAGAGCTGGGCCGGCTGTCCAGGATGGCTTTTAGGAGTGGGTTCGGGACCCCCGTCAGTGCGGGTGGAGCCCTTCCCTGTGGCCTGAGGGGCTCCCGCCCTGTCCCAGGGCCCCTGCAGCGCTGCAGCTCTCAGCACGGACAGGACAGCCACCTGAAGGCACGTAGCCAGGTGGTCAGGGGTGGGGAGGGGGCGTGGAGGCTGGGCTCTCACCCGTGAGCATGGAGAGGGTGGTGGTCTTCCCCGCGCCATTGTGACCCAGCAGGACAGTGATCTGGCCCTCGTACAGGTTCAGGTTCAGGTCTCTGACGGCCGCCTTACCCTTGTTCCCCACTCTGAACACCTGCAGGAGAGGCAAGGCTGGCCCTGGGCATCAGGAGCCCCTCGGGCCCTCACTGCAGAGGCCCTTCGTTCTACTCCCCTGGGAATCCTCGTCCAGCCGAGGGTGTCGGGAGGAGATGACACCCAGCACTGCGGTCAGTGTGCCGTGAGGCCGGAGTACTGATGGAAGGCCCCCTCCTTCCTGCGGCTCCCCAACCATCCCGCCCCAGGCCCCCACTACCCGGTGTCTCGGCATCTCGGCAGGACTAGAAGGTCTGGAAGACCCAGGCATCGCATACAGCGAGCCCAGAGAGCGTCCACTGCCAAGCTGGTCAGAGGTTAAGGGGGGCAACAGCAGTTCCTGACTCGATCTTGAGCCTCCACACTGGGCCCTGGGGCGGAGCCAGGGTGGCCGGTGCCTTGGGGAGCCGGGCAGAGGGCAGCCCCAGGAACCTAGGAGAAGCGAGGCCCAGAGGATGGTCCCTGCCCCGTGACCCCACAGTCTAGTCCCCACAGGTGTGGCACCTTGGACACGTGCTTGATCTTGATCCCGGCCACCAGGTCCTCAGGCTCAGCTTCAAAGTACTCGGTCCTGAGCACCTTCTCAGGGTCGTCATCCTCCTCCTCTTTCCCTAGCGCTGTCCTGGGGCGTCCGCACCAGTACGAGGGCTAGGACAGAACTCTCGATCAGCCCAGTCACGTCAGCTCATTTTTTCTTTGCCACAAACAGAGAAACCACTGACCGACACGCTGGAGCTGCGAACCTGCCAGCCCCGAGCCTCCCCCGTGAGGCGCTGCTGCAGAGAATGCACTGCCTAGAGTCCTGGGGTCGGACGGAAACCCCCCGCAGCTCTGTGCCCACTGCCCTGGGAAATGCCGAGTCTGTTCCCTGTTCTGCCACAAGGGCTCACTGTGCACAGAGCTCAGAAGTGATAGGAAGGGAAGTAAACCAAGAAACTGAATACAAAGCCAGGTCAGGAAGCGGTCCTGCCCAGGGCGATGTGGGCAGGCCCTGGCTGCATCCTCTCCCAGGGCCAGCCTCCCTCCCACTGTCTGGCTCCTGCAGGGCAGGGGTCACTCGAGGGTGGCACATGGTTAGCACAGTGGTGTGGGCGGGGTCACAGGAGAGGTGAGCACAGGGCCCTGGAAGAAGCCCCCCAGGGGAAGCCCTGCTGGGGGAGAAGGTCTCACCCACAGCTCCAGCCCCGCTCCCCGTGTACCCGCACAGCCAATGGGGTGGTTCCAACGCGTCACATTCCATTGGTTTGGGGGGATACCTGTCTCCCGTTTTAAGTGAATGTGTCTTACAAATTATAGGAACTGCCACACAGAACAATGGCTAGTATTTTTCTTTTTCGGTGACAAAGTGATGGTGCCTCTAAGAATCAGGACCATCTTAGATTTGATGAAATAATGAGTGGACCCTGATGCTGGGAAAGACTGAAGGCAAAAGGAGAAGAGGGCGGCGGAGGATAGATGGTTGGATAGCATCACTGATTCAATGGACATGAACTTGGGCTAACTCGAGGAGATAGTGAAGGACAGGGAAGCCTTGCGTGCTACAGTCCATGGGGATACAAAGAGCCAGACACGACTTAGCGACTGAACAACAATGACAAAGTGAATGGACACTTGACAAATATTAGTTGAACCAAAGATAAACAATGAAGTGTCTCCTGGCTAACCTAGCTAATCAACAGGGAATTAGTTAACAATTCGGTGGTGCATGCAGGAATACTGTGTAGTCGTTAAAAAGTGAAGCTGGTTGAGAAAAACGCATGTTTAAATAGAAATATATTTACAAATACATTTAAAAATTTATAAATATGCACAGAAAAAATCTAAAAGTGTATTGGTAAGTAGACCCATATGTATATGTATTTAAAATACCTAAGATGTACACTGGGCTTCCCTGGTGGCTCAGATGGTAAAGAATCCACCTGTAATGCAGGAGACACGGGTTTGATCTCTGGGTTGGAAAGATCCCCTGGAGAAGGGAATGGCTGCCCACTCCAGTATTCTGGCCTGGAGAATTCCACAGACAGAGTAGCCTGGGGGGGCTAAAGTCCATGGTGTCACAAAGAGTAGGACGTGACTGAGCAACTAAGATTTTGTAAAAGGTACCTAGAAAAAAAGAGCAAGTCTCTAGCATTTTTACATCATCCCCTTTTCTAAGAACAAACGTATACATGTCAGACAAGACACAGGCGTGCTACACACGCACAGGAAACCATCCGAAGAACGACACCCAGAGTGTCAGTGGTGTTCCTCTCTGGGTGGTGGGACTATGCTGTTCACTCCAGCAACGTGATCATTTTGCAAGAAGCTCTGTTACTTTGTGTGCAGAAAACCCAACCAGACAATTTTTGAGGAAGGCGGCTTGGGTGGGGCTGCGTTCAGGCCCTGTGGCCAGCCGGCCAGTGCCAGCTCCTCCTCTCGGACCTGGGCATTGTAGGTCAGGGGATGGAAGGGCTTGGGACACGCAGGTGGCCATCAGAACTCACCAGGATGAAGAAGTACCAGGGCTGGGGCACACTGAACTGGCCCGGGAGGACGGCCTCCACATACCAGGTCACCAGCCCGTAGAGGGCAGAGTCCAGCAGCAGCATGCCCAGCACCTGCCCGAAGGTGAAGTCATCGTCCACATTGACGGGACTCAGGAGGTCTTGCCACTGGATG
The DNA here is from genome assembly GCA_024291935.2 of Okapia johnstoni. Lineage (NCBI taxonomy): Eukaryota > Metazoa > Chordata > Mammalia > Artiodactyla > Giraffidae > Okapia > Okapia johnstoni. Next base: position 2,236,853 of record JAGTYA010000028.1, on the reverse strand, counting down.
CCTGTGCCTGGAAGACACGCCAGGAGACGGGTCTGATGCGGACCCACAGGGCAGAGTCAGTGTGGTGGCCCCCTGCTCCCAGCAAACCCTCCAGCTCTCCCCCAGCCTTTCAGACCAGAGCAGGTCACCAGCTCGGTGTCACAGAACCAGGGAAGCTCACAAACTGACGAGAGGGGCTCACGTTTGATTTGTGACATATACGTGTGCAAACATGTGTCCATCTACACAACACACCTGTACACAGACACACGGACACATGTACACACACACGTATGACGTCTGGGTAAGGCCAGCACTGGAACAGGGTGCATTTAATAGGGGTCTTTTCGGAGAAGGGAAATATGTCAGTGCACATAAAGCTCTGTTTAGCGGCGCTTGTGGTGTTCTGTCTTCTCACTGGTTTGTAGCATCACTGTCCAAAGGATGCCTGGGGGTTTCCGTGTGGCTGACTCCAGGGCCCCTGGTGGAAATGGCTGGTCTCCAGTCTTGTTCTCTGTTAACTTCCAAACAACTACAAATTTGTCTGTTTTAGGAAAATTCAGTATAGAATTTTGAAAACTGGGAGATGCCATCTAGTTTGACTTCTATTTGTAAATGGCTATTTTAAAGAGCATGTGACCCCTGGAAGGTACTGTGCATTAAAAAAAAATCTACAGTTTATCACACACTGCTGAACACAGAGAGACCCATATATTTAAAAGTCCCAGTGTCAGCTGAAGAAAAAAATTCTAATGGAGGCTAAAGCCACACTGAAGGTTCTCGTGGACACCCATGCCCTTGCTCCTTAGACTACAGCCAGGAAGCCATGAGAAGCAGGAATTGAGGCTTGGAAGAAACGCAGGCTTTGCGCCTGAAAGAGAACATCCGCGCGGGGCAGGGCTGAGATGCAGGGTTGCATTTCCCCTCCTGTGAGCAGAGCAACTCCTCCGTCTCCCTGGACGGAGGCCAGCGCAACACTGGCCACACGGAAACCCATCCTGTCCCTCCTGCCGCTTCCTAGAGCTGGGGAAGCGAGAAGGCGGGCCATGTCTGGGCCACGCGCCTCTTCAAGCCCTTCCGTGAGAGGCTCTGAGTGATCAGAATGATCAGGGCCTTCTCCCGAGAAGTGAGTGCTCTGCCACTGGAGATTTCCCAGCAGGTGTGGGGCGAAGGGGAAAACCAGGCGCACTTTCAACCCTTCGGAGGAGCCTTGACTCCATCATCAAGTGAAATCTGAGCAAAAATGAGAGCCCCCAGGCCAGCATCAGCCCAACAGTGTTTATTTGACTGCCAAGACATTTTAGACTGCTAAGCTTAGTAGCACAGACAGTAAAGAATCTGCCTGCAATGCAGGAGACCAGGGTCTGATTCCTGGGTCGGGAAGATCCCCTGGAGAAGGAAATGGCAACCCGCTCCAGTATTCTTGCCTAGAGAATTCCATGGACAGAGGAGCCTGGCAGGCTACAGTCCATGGGGTTGCAGAGTCAGACACTACTGAGCGACTAATACATGACATTTTACAAGTTAGGAAATGTCACAAAACCCAAGAAAGCCATGCCCTGATGTGTCCCTTTTCCCTCTCTCAGGTTCCCTGTCTTCATTGCCAATCCCTGCAGGAGGTATCAGGGAAACAGGGGGAGGGGAGACACTAATTCCACTTCTTTACTGAGAGCCAGGAGGTATTGAGCCCACAGGCTGAGACCCCAGGCCTAGGAACCCTAAAGCCCCAAGGCAGGCAGAGACTCAGAGGTGACCAGTTTGAGCCCCACCACCAGTAGATGCAGACTCTCACGTCCAGTGTCTTCCGGCAGTGACAGCTGGTCCCGGGCAGGGCTTCGTGGGGAGCTCAGAGCAGGGATTGGGGGGTGGCTGATGTCGCGGTGGACACCTTGACTCTCTGTCCAGCCCACTATGTGTCTCTAACCTGCCTCCCCTGTGGCTCCGGCCCCTCCTCCCTGTCGTGAGGACCTGCCTTCCGGGTGCTCGGTTCGTTGAGCTGTGCCATCCTGGCTGGAGTGAGAGTCTCAGAGCTGGAGGGCACTCTGCTCAGACCCTCTTGGGGTAACTGAACCCGCAAGGGGAGCTGTGAAAAGGGAAACTACTCACCTTTGGCTTCAAATTTCCCTATGAGCTGGGCTCCCATTGCCATGGCAACATTGGACAGGAGGCAGGAGAAGAGCTTCTGGCTCAGCGTCATCCAGTTGTACCGAGGAGCAACGAAGAAGTAGGGGATGTAGGAGAAGAAGTAGAGGAAGCCGCCGATGGCCGCTGCCATGTTGGCTGTGGATGGAGAAAGGGGCAGACAGGCATGCGCACCCCCGGGGCACCAAGGACCTGTCCCTTGGGCGAGCTGCCCGACCCCAGCCTGATGTTGGCTGGGGACCAAAGTTCAGTGCTGGGGGACCCCCAATGAGTCCACAGCCTCTTCCCTTGTCAGGGTGCCTATGCTGCAGAGAACACCACTCCACCTGGGGCGGCACATGTCTGCCCCATCCCGGGGACCCCATAGTGACCACTCCACTGTCTCCTACAGACCCGCCTCCAGCTGTGTTCTCCTGATGAGACCAACACTGAGCCCTGACGGCCCACTGCGCACCCCCCAGCCCTGCCCCATCTCGTTCACTCGTTCGGCCCACAGAGACTCCTTGGATCTGCTCTGTGCCAGGCCCTGGTCCAGGCACCAGGGAGGCAAAGCCCTCCACTTGGGGAGCCTAGGACCAGTGCAGACACAGCTGGTGGAACTGGGGGAGCTTAGGACCAGCAAGGACACAGCTGGTGGAACTCGGGGAGCTTAGGACCAGCGTGTGCATAGCTGGTGGACAAGAAAACCAGCAAGGCAGGGATGCTGGGTGGGCACAGCCTGCGAGGGGCAGTAAGTCGCTGACCTGGAACAAGACGCACCCTGGGCTGGGGGGCTATGACTGTAACCAGGTGGCCAAGGAAGGCTTGGATGGGAAGGTGACGTGGGCAAGACCTGAAAGAGGCGAGTGCTGGAGGTGTGGGGAGACGGGGGCTTTAGTCCATGCAGTGACCTCACAGGCTCCGGCCTTAAGACTTCTTTATGCCTTAAAGATCTGTTGAGGCCATCAGGGTCTTCCCTGGTGGTCCAGTGGTTAGGAATCTGCCTGCCAATGCAGGGGACACGGGTTCGATCCCTGGCCCAGGAAGATCCCACATACCTTGGAGTAACTAACCCCACCCACCACAGCTACTGAGCCTGAGCTCTGGAGCCTGCGAGCCACAATGAGAAGCCACCACAAGGAGAAGCCTGCTCACAACTAGAGAAAGCCCTCGTGAAGCAATGAAAAAACCCAGTCCAACCCAAAACAAACAAATAAATAAAATTGGTTAAGGTGGTAAATTTATTATATGTATTTTACCACAATAATAATAATAATAAAAAAGAAGTTACAAGACATGAAGGGCAGACTGAGAGGCTCCGAGTCAGGTGTAATAGGAGAGATGGGGGAATAACAGGGCACAGTCTGACAGATGGCAAACTGAAATGAAGGTCTGAGATCCTCAGATCCAAACATCCACACAGAAAAACCAGACCTAGACCGTCAGCAGCCTTCTTCCCAGCAAGAAGGGAAGCCCCATGGCCATAAGCGAATGTTATCAAAGTGCCAAGGACACGCTTACACTCAGCTAAAGCAGCCTTCGGAAGTGAGGGCAAAACAGAGCCCTCTCGCGACACAGAAAGTCAATGAGAATTAACCCCTTGCCGAGCTTCAATGAAAGAAATGCTCAAGGATGTACGCCAACGCTTAGAAAGCTGAATGCAGAAGACGCGCAGAGTAAAGAACACCTTGGCCTCTGGGTCATTTCTGTTCAGATGCCCTCGGACCCCAGAGCCTCACGCATCCCAAGAGAAACACCGCTGTCTTCTGAGCTGGGGATCCCCTAAGACAGGACAACTCACCTTTGCTGAAGAAGGTGCTGACCATGAAGCTGAAGGAGATGGAGGAGACGGCAAAGCAGGCCAGGAAGACCAGCACCAGTGAGGGGTCGCTGTGTGCGAGCACCGCCACGTCCTTCTTCACCTGCGCGGCAGGGACAGTGGTGGCGGGGACAGGGACACAGGGCCACCTCCGTGCCCTCTGAGGGGGGCGTCTATAACATCAGAGCTGGGAAGGGCAGAAGGAGGCACCACACAGCGCTCTCTCCCGCCAGGGCGGAGTCTCGGGGGTCTCTCAGGGGGTACCACGGCTGTCTCTGCCCACCCCCCACCCCGGACACCTTGCTTTTCACGTCAGACTCCCCTCCGGGGCTGCGCTCACCTTGACGCAGAAGAGCAGGGTCATGAAGGAGACGGCGATGAGGAGGAGGAGGAAGAAGAGGAGGAACCACGCAGTCCAGAGCAGCCAGCTGCTGAGTCCCATCATACGCACGTACTCCTGGGGGCACACGGGCACTGCTGCACTCACTCCACGCCACCTCCCCAGGCCCCAGAGCGCCCCCCACCCCACACCAAGCCATGCCTGCCCTGGCCCATACAGCCGTGCCCGCGGCCACACAGGGCTGATTTGGCTGAAACTAAGATTAAAAATCCTGCTCCTCAGCCTGCCCGCCACAGGCTCCCAGTGGGCCTGTAGCCCACTATCAGCACGGACCATGCTGGTCTTGGGGAGGGGGGACCAGGGCCGATGAAGCATCTCTCCTGGGCCGGCAACCAAGCGAGGCTGATTTTCCAGCTTCCTACTCACAATTTCAAATGGCCTGAAAAATAGGACGATTGGAGCGGTGGCTACCCACACACCCCACCACTTGGGCTCAATGATCATTCAGCATCTGGTCACACTGGGTCCACTGATGAATCTGGGGGCGTGTACACATGCAAACACTTTCTCCTGAACCCTGTCCTTGTCCACAGCTGACTGCTTCAACATTGCACCGTTTTCTTAAAAGTTATTTAGGCGCCAAGCGAACAGGGCCCACCTCATGAGTTCCCCGAGCCCCTCGTTTGCAGCAGTTTAAAAGCTCCAATAATCACAGAGTTGGCACTGCTGAGAACACTCTAAATGCCCTTCCACTGGCACTGCGGACATTGCTAAAGGGAGTACTATTCTGCGCTTAGTCGCTCAGTCGTGTCTGACTCTGCAACCCCATGGACTGTAGCCCGCCAGGCTCCTCTGTCCATGGGGATTCTCCAGGTCAGAATACTGGAGTGGGTAGCCATGCCCTCCTCCAGGGGATCTTCCCAACCTAGGGACTGAACCTCGGTCTCCCGCATTGAGGGTGGATTCTTTACAGTCTGAGCCACCAGGGAAGCCCAAGAACACTGGAGTGGGTAGCCTGCCCTTCTGCAGGGGATCTTCCCAACTCAGGAATCGAACCAGGATCTCCTGCATTGCAGGCAGATTCTTTACCAGCTGAGCTACCAGGGAAGTCCTGCTAGAGGGAGAACCTCATGTAAATTCTGATGACTCTGACAGAGACAGTGCTGGGAGCTCGCAGGGAACGCTATTGGTCCAGGGGTCTGCAGCTACGTCACATCAGTGAGGTGCACCTCACACACCTCCCAGGCCCCCACGAGTCTGCCTGGCAGCCAGACACTCCGGCCGCCCTTGATTACCCCCACAGTTAGCTTCCTGCTCGCCATGTAGGGGAACGTTTTTCTCCCATCAACCTACTGTCTCAACAGAAACAGGATGCAAGCCACATACATAATTCGGAATTTCAGCAGTTGCATCAAAAAAGTTTAAAGGGAGGATTTCCTAGCAGTCCAGTGGCTCAGACTCTGTGCTCTCACTGCTGAGGGACTGAGTTCAATCCCTGGTCAGAAAACTAAGATCCTGCAAGCCGCATGGCAAGGCCAAAAAAAAAAAGTTTAATACAACAAGTAAGATTAGTTTCAATGATGTGTTTTACTTAAGCTGATGTATTCAGAACACTGTCTTTTCAATGTTCAGTCTTTAGCGTGAAAAGTAAAAAAGTGTTAGTCGTTCAGTCATGTCCAACTCTTTGCAACACCAGACTCCTCTGTCAATGGAATTCTCCAGGCAAGAATACTGGAGTGGGTAGCCATTCCCTCTTCCAGGGGACCGTCCCGACCCAAGGTTCGAACCCAGGTCTCCTGCACTGCAGGCATTCTTTCTTGTCTGAGCCCTCAGGTTAAGTCCTCAGTGTCCAGCATATGAACTATGGTATTTTATCAGGGTGGTAAAAATTTGGGCAGACCAGGCTTGATTTCAGAGAAGCCCAAGATGGGCTGAACCTTGCAGGCATCAGCCCCACGCCCAGCTGCCCCGGTGACCTCAGTGCTCAGCGGCTGCCCCAGCTGGGCAGCAGGACTCAGGACAGGGCTGCCTGCGGCTGTACAGAGCCTGAACCCAGGGTCCCCCTAAGCAGACACAGCAGGGTTACCTTCAGCTTCTTCTCCTTCTCCTGCACGATGGCCCGGGTGATGCTGAGGGAGGTGTAGGTGAAACTCAGCATGAGCAGCAGTGGCAGCTGGTACTGGATGGCGACCAGGAAGGGGTCGGAGATGAAAGGCGGGTAAGGGAACCGCTTGGCGATCACCGCGAGCTTCTCGAACAGCTGGTGCGCAGAGGCGTTGGCGTGGTAATACATGATGGCCCTGTCCACCGCGTGCTGCATAGCCAGGAAGCCCTCACGGATGTAACCTGCGTTTGGGGGCGGAGGGCGTTCTGGCTCGTGGGGTGACATGCACGGGGGATGTCACATCCCAGCGCAGGCACTCGGAGCGCTGCAGGCACCGAGCTGGTGACGGGCTAAAGTCTCCTGCAGGCCTACCATTTGCAGGGGCCACTCACTCCTCTCTGGCTCCTGAGCCCTCCCTTGACCTTCCCAGCCGGCCAGGCAGCATCTCTCTGACTGGCCTCTGTGTCATCATGTCTTTCTCTGTCTCTCTTCTGCCTCCCCTGCCTGCTTTTAAGGACCTACTGAGATAATCGACAATAGTCTTGCTCTCTCAAGACCAGCTGATCAGCAACGTTCATTCCCATCTCACAGGGAGGCAGGATCCACAGACCAGAGGCCAGCACTACACCACCTCTATGTGCTCCGTGATCCCTCTCTGCCGGCCCTGTTTGACTCCTCACAGGCGTCTGTGATAAAACTTTTACAGTGAAAAAGAGAGGGAGGATACATATTCCAGTCCAGAGCAAGGCCTGCTAGGGGCTGAACCTACGGAAGTGTGGGCACAGCCTCAGGAGAGAAGGGCGGCCTGGGTCCCTGAGGTCCGAGCCCCAGGGGACATGGGGTGCAGGCCTGGGTGGCGTGAGTACCCTTGTCCTTAAAATAGTGAGTGATGCTTAGAACACCTAATGTCCAACACTGAACTGTCAGCTGCCTGGGTTCCAGCCTCTAGAAAACAGAAAAGCAATTCTATACCCACCCCCAGCACAAGGCCATCACTTCTGCCATCTCCCTTAAGAGTAAGCCGTTTCATGGCGTGAGGCATCCAGTGAACAGTACCCCTTGCTGTGCGGGGTGGCGGTTTAGTTCTCGTCTTCATGGAGACCCTGCAGAATAGCCAACACTGTCCTCATGGGACACACAGGGCCACTAAGACCAAGGTGTCGAGCCCCCACACAGCAGGAGGGGCTGCCGCCAAGACGGACCCTGGTCTCTTGCCTTGAAAGCCAGTGTCTGTTTGGCTGTACACCACCTCCCCAAGGAAACACCTTGCCTGCCTCATCTCACATGTGGTTCCCCCACGAGGCCACACATGCTGCCACGGGGTCTTCACCATCACAACCTCTGTGGTTGCTCAACACTGATGAGTAGCTATCCTCTGTGATCAATCACGGCCCCACAGCTGAAATTTTAATGATTGTAAATAATGCTGTGGGAAACATCTTTGTGTATCTGGATTTTCTCCTCCTTTCAGGCTATTCCAGGGGCTGTGTCTTTATCAGGGATCAGGGTTCTAACGTATGGACACTTGGGGGTGGGCTTGGGGACAACCCTGGCCTAATTCATGGCAGGGAGGGGTGGTGCTGCTGTGTGCCAGGTTCACATCGTTTCCACACCTCTCAGGGTCTTCGTGGGTTTTTTTAAGCTGATTTGGACTAAGGAGTCCTTTATGACACAGGAAGCATTCACCCTTCATCATTTGCTGCAATGTTTTCCCAGTCTCTTATTTTAAAATCATTGTTCTATCTTTTCCTTTTATTTTTTTTTAAAGCAAATTTCAAGTTTGTACACAGTGAAATCTGTCAGGCTTTTCCTTGGGGAACTGTTTCCTCTATTGCTTCCAAGCTTAGGAAATTGTCCCCACAAACAGGAGGGACAGCCCTGCCCTCGGTCAACCGTCACTGGAACCAGGGTTTCCTGCCGCTGGCCATAGGCAGTGGGCGTGGCAGCTGACGTGGTTTCTCCTCCCAGTCAGGGACCTGCCCGGGCTCCACTGTGGAGCCTTACACATTTCACCCTGCCTTGCTTGTCCCAGCTCCACTTTCAGATTTAAACTTTTTCCTTGGAACTTTAGCCTGGTGACAGGGCCCTGGCCTCTGAAATGCATCTCCAGAGGCTGGCCACCTCCTGCAGTCCCAGGCTCTGTTTAGGGACATTCCCAGGTCTTTTCATCAGACTAACAAGTTCTGCCTCTTGCAGACCTAGGAATTCTGCATTCTTTGAAACACCAAGGATGCTGCCTGGAGGTCTTGGCCTGAGGGCAAAGCCTAGTCCTGGAGCCCAGAAACTCAGTTTTAAGATGGGACCATAGTCAGAGATGGAGAAGGCAATGGCAACCCACTCCAGCACTCTTGCCTGGAGAATCCCTTGGACAGAGGAGCCTGGTAGGCTGCAGTCCATGGGGTCGCTAGGAGTCGGATACGACTGAGCAACTTCACTTTCACTTTTCACTTCCACGCATTGGAGAAGGAAATAGCAACCCACTCCAGTATTCTTGCCCGGAGAATCCCAGGGACACGGGAGCCTGGTGGGCTGCCATCCATGGGATCGCACAGAGTCGGACATGACTGAAGCGACTTAGCAGCAGCAGCATGGTCAGAGGAGACAAACAAGCCAACTATGCGCCAGAGTTACACAGGACAGACCAACACACACCCTGATGGGACAATGAGCTGAGATCTGATGTCTGCAAACACTCCATTGACTTGATGAAATCATGGACAATTACACAAGGACCACAGAGCTTACAAAGCCTATAAAACTACACAGAGAAGAGCAGGAGAGAAGGGAAATGAGGAAACAAGCCCTAAAGACCCTGTGCAAATTGAAGCTCCTTAAAAATGGAAACAGAAAAATTTTATTCAAGAGCCCATGCCATAGGTGTTTTTAAAGATCATTTTGGTTTCTCAGAATCCAGGCTTACTGGATGTTTTTCTTCTACTGCATGTGTGCTAAGTCACTTCAGTTGTGTCCTACTCTTTGTGACTCCATGGACAGTAGCCCACCAAGCTCCTTTGTCCATGGCAATCTCCAGGCAAGAATACTGGGGTGAGTTGCCGTGCCCTCCTCCAGGGGATCTTCCTGACCCAGGAATGGAACCCATGTCTCTTATGTTACTTGCATTGGCAAGCGGGTTCTTTACCACTAGCGCCACCTGGGAAGCTCCCCTTCTTCTGCAAAGAAGATCTAATATTCATAAAAAATCTTGCTCCAGGGCTTCCCTGGTGGCTCAGTAGTAAAGAATCCACCTGCCAATGCAGGAGACACAGGCTCGATCCCTGATCCGGGAAGATCCCACATGCCACGGAGCTACTAAGCCCGGGCACCACAACCACTAAGCCTGTGCTCTAGAGCCCGGAAAACGCAACTACTGAAGCCCATGAGCCTAGAGCCTGTGCTCTGCAGTAAGAGAAGCCACCGCAACGAGAAGCCTGGGCACCATGAGGAAGAGCAGCCCCTGATCGCCAGAACTAGAGGAAGGACCACACGGCAACGAAGACCAGCACAGCCATAAACAAATAATAAATAAAATTACTTAAAACACCTTCCTCCAAAGAAATGCAGAATGAGTTCCCCCACGTGACTATCACCAGCACCCAGAGAGGGAAGGAGGCCCCTTGAAAATGATCCTCACCAGGCTCTCCGCCATCAGGGGAAGTGGGCTCCCTGGGTCCTGGGTTTGGGAAGAGTGGGAAAAGGGAAGTGGTGTGCCATCCCTCTGTCTCTTTCAGGAAAAAGGAGCCTGTCTGAGTCCACATGTAGTTTCTTCGCGTGTAACTGAAGCGTAAGTGGTATTTCACCTGCAGAAGTCAAGAGAAAACCAAGTGCTGTGAGGGGTCTGGCCAGAGGATCAAACGTCCACGCCCAGTGTGGGGGGTCTGGGGGACCCTCGTTCCTGTGACCTTAGCACTCCACTCCGCAAGGCCTGGGTCTCAGGAGGTGGGAGGGAGTGGTCCTGCTGGGGCACGAGGAGCCTGGGGGAACCTCTGCACCATCCATCACCACCCTCCTCTGCGTCACCAATAGGAACTCCAACTGTGATGCATCACCGCTGACCAGCAGGCCTCCAGCGTAAGGCTGGGGACCCGACGGCTTCCCAGCCTTAATGCCAGCGGGGGAACCAGAAAACCTTTCTTTTTGTTTGTTTAAATGTGTGACTGAAGTTCTAATGCCATGTGGCACCAAGTTCCATGTATCTGTGGCTTTCCTACTTGTCCTATTTGATTCTGTCCAGGGAGATCAGTAATGCCTTTTACAGAACAACGGGACAGAGGGGCCACAGCGACAGTCTACAGCCACTTTCCTCAGGCAGGCGAGGCTTCTAAAACTTCTGGATCCAGGGGACAGTCACACTTGTTTCCAGGCAGGCAGAGCGTCTGCAGGTGGGGAGGGGGCAGTGACCACCAGTGGCCTGGCTCCTGGAGAAGCAGCTGGGCTCCTTGGGGCTGGGGTCCTCACCGCCAGAGGCAGGGGGTCCCAGCTGTGGTTGAAGGTGTGCTCGAACACCAGGGCGGCCAGCACATTGGTGGAGCGGTTGTCGTATCTGATGTAGTCCTCGAAGTCCTTCTCGGAGGCAAAGCCACGAGCTATGGGGAGAAGGGGCACCCAGAGTTGCCCAATCGCCCACTCTGCTTGGAAAAGCTGCACCTTCAGATCAAGGACTAAAACTCCCAAGTTGCTCTAGCGCTTTGTAAACCTCTCCTAAGACTCGAGGAGGCTTTTGTTTCTGGCAGAGACGGTCTGCGGTGAAGACCGGCAGAACCTTGCCATCCAAGCCGGCCCTGGGCTTCTGGAAGCTGAGAACCGGAACTGAGCCGGCAGCAGTGCTGAGTGCTCACCGGCCCCTCTCTGGGGGTGGTTGCCCTGCCCTGGGCTCTGCAGCCTGCGTCAGCCTCTCTCATAACCATAATGGTGGGCTTTAAAAACCCAAGGGGGTGTGAACGTATAGTCTGCTCAGGGATCTCGTTCATCCAGACCCCGTTTCATGTGAAGAGTTTGCCCCTTAATCCTCCAGGGAGGAAGCAGAAACCTTCCCCTAAGTCCTGGCTGCACGGGACTGGACAGATCAACGGAGGGCGGTGCTCTCTATGTTCTGAGAGCACAGACTTCGCGAGGGCGGCTGCACGCTTCCTGGGGATGTCCCTTAGCGCGCTTCCTGCTAACCTTTGTCAGAGCCACCCTCGCAAAACCACATCCCAGGAGAGGTACCTGGCACTGGGCACTGAAAACATGCCTTGCCCTCGAAAGAACTTCGCTGGGGTACATGGACGCCATGCCCACTCGGACAGCTGGGGGCTGCAAACCGTCACGCGTATTCCTTCGCGTGACCCTCACGACCCTGGTTCCTGCTACACTGAGACTCCACACAGCTGAGGGATTCGGGCAGCGCAGCCACGATGGGGGCGGCTGGGTCCACCCGGCCGCTGCTCGGCTCTTGCACCGCCAGCCCTGCCCTGAGGCCCAAGCCTAGCAGCACTGCAGACCCCAGCCCCCCCCTGCCCCCTGGACACCGCACCTCGCAGGTTGATCACCAGCGCCCTCTGCACGTTCTCCACCACCGTGCGCACGGCCTCACTTTGGGATGGAATGTAGGCCAGCTCCCAGGCGGCCCCCGGGGGAGGGAAGCTGAAGAAGAGGGGCAGCTCTTGGATGGACTGGCTGGGGTAGAGGGTGGCATTGGGCACGTTCTCTGACTGGATCTTCAGGCGGAGCCAGATCAGGATCCCAGAGAAGAGCAGGGGCAGAAAGAGCTCCAAGAGGGTCACCAGCACCTTCCGCTTCTGGGGAGAGATGGGGCCACAGGGTGAGGAGGCACCAGAGCCCCTCCCACCGATGCCCCTCCACCAGGCTCCCCTCACCCCCGCAACACCCACAGAGCCGGGCCCACCTGCAGAGTATAGTTCTTCCAGAGCAGCAGCGCCAGCTGCCTGAGCACCGCCATCCTCGCTGGAGGGGCCGCTAGTCGTGGACCAAAGACAGAGTTAGGGTGTCGGTGAGATGTGAATGGTGTTGGCGAAAGGTGGGAGGTGGGGTGGACAGTCCGTCCTGAGACACAGGCCCTTAGCACCTGCTTGTGTCCCAGCCTGACTCAGACCAGCTCTGGGAGGAGGAGGCGCCAGGTCTGTTCTGTCCTATTCTGTGAATTCCAGGAACACACGCCCTGTTAGGAAGCTGACTTAGTTTCTTCTGGAACCAGATGCACCATGACCACCAGCGTGGCAATTGTGATGAACGTTATTCGCACGTTCTCTGCAGTTCATATGAATGTGCTGTTTCTTTTTTTTAATTTATGTGGATCCGCCAGGTCTCAGTTGTGGCATACGGGATCTAGTTTCCTGATCAGGGATCGAACCTGGGCCCTCTGCACGGGAAACACAGAGTCTTAGCCACTGGACCACCAGGGAAGTCCCTGAATGTGCAGTTTCTTGGCAGAAACTCAGGCCGATGCAATCCCGGCCCTGACACTTTACTCTCCACCATCCTAGGACAGTAAAAGCAAAGTCAGCTCAGGATCTGGCTGTGGGCAGATGTCTGAGAGCTAGAGAGGGCTGTGCGGGAGCAATGAGGGCCCTGACCCGGGAGCAGACACTGCAGGCTGACACACAGGTGGCTGGAGGGCGCATGCTCTCCCGCCTAGAGCCCTAAGGACCAGTTTTTCCTGCTTTAACTGTGAGCAGTGGCCTATGGGCCTCGGCTTGACAACACTGGTCACTTTCCTCTAGAGAGAGTCTACTCTGAGTCACTTGTGAAAGTTGATGTTCTTTTAACTGGAGGATAACTGCCTTACAACGTCGTGGTGCTTTCTGCCGAACAACGTCAGTTGGCCATAAGTATACCTATGTCCTCTCCCGCTAGAACCTCCTCCCACCCCAACTCCATCCCACCCTGAATGTTCCAATTTAAATCCAGCACACGGAGCTGGGAGAATCTGATGCGAGATGGATCACCAAACACAGAGACAGCGGAAACAAGAACAGAGGCTTATCAAGCTCTCCCTGGATCGAGGGGAATCCACCTTCTGAGACTGCAGTGTGAGAAGCAGAGACACGGAGCCACACTAACCTCTAGAGAAGGAGGGGGTCGGAGGAGCTCAGGAAGGCCCCAGGACGCCCGCGGCTAGAAGCACGTGGTTCCAGAAGCCGTGGGCATGAAGGCTGAGGCTGGACCTCAGGTGGGCGGTGAGGGCAGTAGAGGAGGGGGATCCGAGAGCTCCTGGTCACTGTCCACACCAAGGATGCAGCTGGAGCGGAGAGGGGCCCTTCACAGCTCCTGGTCCTGCCTGTGGGGAGAAGCGCCTGTGACTCATAGGAAGAGTCCTGAGTGCGGCCAGCTGGCCCCACACTCACACGGACCCAACAGCATCCGTCAGGTGGGTCAGGACGCAAGGGGGACTCAGACAAATGGCTGGAAAATCCTTCACTAGTTAACCCGCTCCAACACTTCAGCTCAGAGAACCCACCTCCAGACCCAGTGCTCATGGAGCGAGAGCTCGTTTGTTTTCTGAAACAGCCAATTTTACTTCTGTCTCTAGTTAGTTGAAAATCATTTTCAGGAAAGCTCATTTTTAAATTAAACTCTTGCTTTAAAAAAAAAACAAAAACATGGCTATCCGTATCTGTCTAATGGTTGTTCCTCAAAATGTATGCTTTAAAGGGCACTCAATAAATATTAACAGAAAACACAACTGCGAGAAGTTATTTACAAATTAACTTAAAATATGGCTTTTCATTAACTGCACAGTTAAAATGTGAAGCGATTAAAGCTAAAACAGTATGAAGTGCTATTAAGCAGCAAATGAGTAAGTCATCCGAATTCTTTTAGAATTAACAAGCTGGAAAACCTGCCTTAAAAGAAGTCGTAGACCACTGATAAAAGAGTAGTCATGTAGTGTTACCCACGAAGGCCTGTGGTCTGCGAACAGTTTCGAGAGCCGGTTCAGGCTAAGATGGGGAAGGGGTGCCTCCGGGGGGCTGGTCATCCGCAAGGCTGGCTGACGGGTACCTGGTTTGGCCAGGATGATGCTCCTTGACCAAGAGGGGAGGGTGAAAAGGTCCCAGTTCAAAGATGTCTTCTGGACAGAGAAGTCGACGACTTCCTTTTCTGGAAAGGTCTGGCCAAGAAAGGACACGTCCCCAGGCTTAATCCCACCTTTCCAGGCGCAGGGGGGCCAGGAAGGCAGAGAGACAGCCCATCCAGTTTCCCATGAGAACCCCCCCGGACAGCGGCGCCAGGTACTGACCTGAGTCCCGGCGGTGGCTCCGAGCCGAGGCCGTCCTCTGGGGCTATGGGAGGCCGGGCTGGGAGGAGGTGGCCCCGCACAGATGGCTCTGGGGTGGGGCTGGCAGGCCTCTGGAGTGCAGGGGGCTGACCTTGGAGCTCGGGAGCACGGACGCCTCATGGGACATCGGGAGGGGCCCGGGGATCGCTGGCATTACGCTCGGGTACCTTTGGGCAAATGGGGGGCACCAGGGCATAATTTTAAAAAATAATCGTAAAACACTTCTCATTGAGTTAGAAAATCAAAGTGCAAAAGAGATCGCAAGCAGGTTTACTTCATCAGAACCAAATACTATCAAAGAAACATGGATTCCCAGAAACTGAGAACACTGGGGAGGCACTGTGCTCTCTCTCCTAGTACCACAAACCATGAGAGACTTTCCCTTTCTATTCCTTTATATTTCAGAACTTCCTAACCCAGTCCTGGCTCCGGCACCCTCGTCCTTTCTCAGATGAGGAGGAAGCGACTGTCCCAGGATCACACAGCAAGGATCCCACCCCCCTGGTCTGTTTTTACCACGGAACCCCTACAGTCCTGTGTACCCTAAAAGCAGCAAACACCACTATAAAATCTGTACATAATTTCTCCCAGAACCTAACACTAGAAATCAAAAAGAAAGCATATCCCTGGAGCCTCACTACCATAGCAGACATAGTATGTATTTCTTTTTTTAATTAATATATTTGGCTGTACTGGGTCTTAGTTGCAGCACATGGGATCTTTTTTAGTTTCAGCCATGGGATCTAGCTCCCTGACCAGGTACTGAACCCGGTCCCCCCTGTGTTGGGAGAGCAGAGTCCTAGCCACTGGATCACTAGGGGAGTCCCATCATATGTATTTCTGTCTCCCCACATGGCTCTGCACGGGCCTGGCTCTATCTGAAATCTCCCTGAATGCCATACCAGCGGTCTGTTCTGAGTGCAAAAGAAATTTAAAGGAGGAGATTCCCGGAATTACAAAATCTGGGAAGCTTTCTGGTTACGAAAGCAAATGTACACGAGGAAAGGAAGTTCAAGTTCCTTAAAACACTTGAGGCCTCGGCACTCAGAGTCTCCCAGAAGTGGTGGGGTGGAGGGCGCTGGGATCCAGAACCAGCCCGGGTGGGTCCACTCCAGGCTCTGCCTGCAGAGCCCCTCAAGAGCATCTGAGGACTTCTCACAGGGCTCACGTCACACCTCCCGGGTCGGAGCCAGCAAAGGAAGGGAAAGCGCTTTCTACCGCGGAAAGGCTTGTTTGCTTACTGTTAAAATATTAAACATTACACAAAGCATTGACTATTTCAGTGTTTGCTTTTCAGGTGAGCAATTGAGCTGGTTCAGAGTGAGTGCAACTGTGGGCTGCTCACTCCTGAGCAGGCTCTCGAGGGTGCACCAGGTCCCTCTGAAAACCATGCTCCCAGTTTGGGAGCACCGTGTCGGGTGCTCACCAGCACGTGCTGTGTCCTGACACCTCCCTTCCTGATCTGGGGACTTTTTCACTATGGGCTTGAATATGTCCTCCAGTTTCTATGCACCCAAGCAAAAGAAGCTTTTATTTCTGCATACACAGAACAGAAGGTGGGAAGTATTCTTGCCTGGGAAATCCCATGGATGGAGGAGCCTGGTGGGCTACAGTCCATGGAGTCATGAAGAGTCGGACACGACTTAGCCACTAAACAACAACAACAAAACACTTCTGGAAAAGGTCACTGCCAAGTAGGCCTCAAGGCCAGCAAGAAGTGGACAGGCCCCTGGGGCCAGGCACACAGCATTCCATCACATGTTCTGATATGTCCCAAGCTTGGCACCTTTCCTTCCACGGAAGCCAAGTCTGCACAGGCGTGGAGGGAGGCATGGCTCGGTGGGAGGGGTCTCAGCAAGGCCAAGGCGTGAGATCCCCCTGTCATGGAGAGCGGACAATCACGGCTCTGCCCTCTTGACCACAGGTGCAGAACAGAGAGAGATGGCCTTGTTGGTGATGTTGGCTGGGTCTTGGCACTTTTCTTGAGGACCAAGGTGGGCAAGGACCCATCTCAGCTGGGAAAGCATTTCCTAATGGACACAGGGAGCCCACAACAGTCAGTGGTTTCAAGCCTAAGTGTGTACCCAGTGAACAAGACACGAGAGTACTTAATTGTGTGCTGGCAGAGCCTGTGGCCTTGCAGGATATACAAAGCAAAAAAGCATTTACTCATCCAGCAAACGTTTGCCACTTGCTTGTGTGTGGTGGGCACTTACATCAGGTACTAAGGCTTCAGAAATGAAATTCAGTGTTCTTAATCCAAGGAGTTCACAGTCTGCAAATGCTCACATGTACTGTAATCGCTACATGCTGAGTTGCTTCAGACTGTGTTCTGAAAAGGTGTGTTCAACTCTTTTGCGGCCCCATGGACTATTATTATATATAGCCCACCAGGTTCCTCTGTCCATGGAATTTTCCAGGCAAGAATACTTAAGTGGGTTGCCATGCCCTCCTCCAGGGGATCTTCCCAACCCAGGGATAGAACACACGTCTCTTGCGTCTCCTGCATTGGCAGGCGGGTTCTTTACCACTAGCGCCACCTTGTGATCGCTACAGCTGAAGCCAAATGAAGCATCATGAGATTCTGGAGGAGCTCCAGATTCTGTGAGTGAGTGTGTGGCTGTGTGTGTGTGTGTGTGTGTGTGTATCTCTAGAAAAGCTCACAGGCGGTTACACAGAAGACCAGCGTCAAGTTTCTTTTTCCTTGGGGTGGGGAGGGCATTCCGGATTTTGTGTGTGCGTGTGTGAGTGTGCGTGCATGAGTGTGTGGCTCTGGGAAGGCTCGCAGGAGGTTACACAGGAGACCAGTTTCTTTGGGTTGGGAGGGCATTATAGGACTCTGGAGAAATTAAAGAGTATGTGGGGGGAACAGAAAGTAACTCTGAGTGGCGGGGGAGGAGCGGCAGAGACTGAACCAGGAAGGGGAGTCAACCAAGGCCTTGGGACGCTCTGCCAAGAAGGGCACTGGGGTGGAACCTGGGTGGGGGCGGGAAGCGGGTAGAGGGGTATCCAGAAGTGCTGTAATTCTGCTTGAGGGTGTTCTGTTTTGCTTAATCTTTTACCCAGTACATGATCTGTTAAATTGTGAAAATATCTGATTCAGTGGATTCCACAGGTGAATGTCCCAATACCAACAAGCAACATAAAAAAAATCAGGCTGAAAACAGTAGGTGTATGTATAGAGGATGGTTCCCACCACTAAACCCCACTGTTGGTCTTCAAGCACGATGGGAAAGACAATCTGGAGTAAAGGAATGGCGAGAAATTCTACTTTAGAAATGAGGAAAAATTTGGTTTTACTAAAAAATATCAATAACCTCAGATATGCAGATGACACCGCCCTTATGGCAGAAAGTGAAGAAGAACTAAAAGGCCTCTTGATGAAAGTGAAAGAGGAGAGTGAAAAAGTTGGCTTAAAGCTCAACGTTCAGAAAACTAAGATCATGGCATCTGGTCCCATCACTTCATGGCAAATAGGTGGGGAAACAGTGGAAACAGTGGCTGACTTTATTTTTGGGGGCTCCAAAATCACTGCTGATGGTGATTGCAGCCATGAAATTAAAAGACGCTTACTCCTTGGAAGGAAAGTTATGACCAACCTAGATAGCGTATTGAAAAGCAGAGACATTACTCTGCTAACAAAGGTCCGTCTAGTCAAGGCTATGGTTTTTCCAGTAGTCATGTATGGATGTGAGAGTTGGACGGTGAAGAAAGCTGAGCACCGAAGAATTGATGCTTTTGAACTGTGGTGTTGGAGAAGACGCTTGAGAGTCCCTTGGACTGCAAGAAGATACAAGCAGTCCATCCTAAAGGAGATCAGTCCTGGGTGTTCATTGCAAGGACTGATGTTGAAGCTGAAACGCCAATACTTTGGCCACCTCATGTGAAGAGCTGACTCATTGGAAAAGACCCTGATGCTGGGAAGGATTGGGGGCAGGAGGAGAAGGGGACGACAGAGGATGAGATGGCTGGATGGCATCACTGACTCGATGGACATGGGTTTGGGTAGACTCCGGGAGTTGGTGATGGACAGGGAGGCCTGGCGTGCTGCGATTCATGGGGTTGCAAAGAGTCGGACACGACTGAGCAACTGAACTGAACTGAACTGAAGTGAATATTTAATACATAGATGCACCCCGGCACTCTTGCTGGTCTACGTGTCAGTGGCTGCGGCTCCCTGACAGAAGAGGGGCTCCGTCATCACTCTGTGACACGTGGGTGAAAATGGGCCCTCACCCGCTGGCTTACTTGATGTCTCTCAGGTATGTTGGCGTTTACACACTTCGGGATATCATGGCTTTAAACAGACCCTTAAAGAGCCGAAGCTTTATGATACTTTGCAGTGATTTGGTGAGCATCTATCATGAGCACTTAGAACTTAAGAAGGAAATATACATTTTCTTTCATGAGAAGTTTCAAACCTGGAAATCTTTTTCTTTTTTCTCTAGTGACAAATGAGTGCAGCAGACTGTCAGTTAGCTTACTGGTTTTAAGCCAATGCGCTCAAATCTATCCCTTCAAGGAAAAGGTGAAAATGCGTGAGTTACAGCTTTTCAAAATAACCTGTGCCGAGAACAGAGGATTTATGAACACAGATGTCTGGGGATGTTTACAACAGTGTGTGACAGTATTGCCCCAGATGTGGCAAGAGCATCATCTACATTAACACTTGCACCTGAACAGCAAAAGCTTTGGGAACCAGAACATCTACCTGACACCTGAGAGCCCCTGAACACTAACCAGCCCAGATTCATCAAGAGCTCTGGCACAATTGGTGGGTGGGATTGAAAAGTAAGCATTGGGTGCATAGCACAGTCTGCGTGCCTTCCTGAAGTTCACTGTGGACCGGTAGAAAACCAGGAACTGACATACAGAGAACTCAGAACCAGCCTTTCAGATGCTGGGCTCAGGCCTCACCAAGAGTTCATAAATGGGATGTAGACTTGATCACCTGGCTCTCTTTTAAGAACAGCACACATTTGTACAATAGATTTTGCACTATTGAAAAAATTAATCATGTTCACTTTGCCTCTCATCCATTTAATAGGTCTGTATTGAACATGCTTCTATGTCCATGATATTCAGGACGGTAGCATATGGCTATCTGTTAAAATTTTATTTATTTACCTATTTTTTGGCTCTGCCACTGCACAGCATGTGGCATCTCAGTTCCTTGACAAGGAATCAAACTCATGACCCTGTGGAGTCTTATCCACTGGATCACCAGGGAAGTGCCCACATGGCTATCTTTTCTAATAAACAAATAAAATACATGGCAGTGCATGCTCTACTTCTTTTACATATAGCAGTGCCCCGGAAAAGAGCTTCTGGTCAACTTATTTACACAACTGGCCCTTCTGTGGATAGGTGGGAACAAATATACAAGACGTGGTCATGGCCCCAGGGCCCTGTAACGCCAGGTTCAAGGCCATGCTTCAAGGGCATGGTCATCTGGAGGCTCAGATGGAGACTTACTTGGTGAGTCTCACACTCAGTGCCCATGATCTGTGGGGGCGGGCTCCTCAGAACCACATGGCTCTGAGTTTGCACTGAAGCTCCAAGCAACAGGTGACGGGGTATATTTTTAAGCCAAAGGTGTGGCCCAGAGGAGACTACAAGGAGAGAGTTCCACAAAGTCTGTGCCATCGCCTACTCTTAACCCTGGCTGCAGCCTCGGTCCGGTTCGCCGTCCCACTAGCCTTCTGCCTCTCGAGGCGTAGGAAACGAGGTAACGAGGCAATTGAGCATCCCCAGAGAGAGGTAACCATGGATCTTCTGTAATAAGCAAGGCAGCAAGCTCATTAGCTCCTGCAACGGTGCCTCTCTGCCCGTTGACTCCAAATCTCTCCAAATGTGGCAGACGACTCAGCGAGGCAGGGGTCAGGCACTCACTGCCCAAGTCTCCCAGGACAGGGACGGACATCGCCTAACACTTTCCTGGGAGTAGGGCATAGACCTTCTGTGATTTTTGTCGGCTTGGAATATCATCCACTATTCCAGCCTCTGCTTTCTGAAATCCTTTCGATTATTTCCCAGTCTAATCCTCGCCCCTTTGTGCAGCCACCACTGACAACCCTGACTGGTTTGAGGGTTCATTTTGGCTGCATGATGGAATTTTCTGGAGTGCTTTAAGATAGAAACTGATGTCTGAGGCCCACCCCTGGAGATTCTGGGCTGTGGTTTGGGCCTGGGACTCTTTCCTGGGTGATTCTAACCTGCAGCCAGGGTTGAGACCTTCTGTTCTTGTCAAAAGCCATCCCTCCACCTCTGAACATTCACAGCAGCTTTTCTGGATGTCCTGTGTGGCACTTATCTCATTCTGTCTGAGGTCAGTTACTTGGGAATAAGTCATTTCTTTAGCTCTATCCCAAGGTCCCCAGTCGTGCACAGAGTCTTGCCCATCACTCTCCCCAGAGTTCTAGACTGCTCTGATCCCCCCACACCTCCAAAAGCCTCAAGAGCAGAGGAGTCTACTGTTGTTTCAGGAAGCAGGGCTGGAGAAGAAACTGCTCCAGTTTCTTCTGGAGAAAGACTCCAATTAGGGAGTCTTACCTGGGCCTTCCCAGTTGAGACTAAGTCAAAACAGGTTCCCATGAGCCTGCCTGGCATATACACTGTGGAAAGCTAGTGACTTAAAAAAAATAAAACAACGTGAACTCCCTGTCTTGTTCCAAAATGCTATTTCATCAGAATCATGATCGATAACCTTAGAGAAAGGATGATGTCATCCTGTTTGTTGAAAGTAGTAAGCAACTGTTCAACTAAAAAAAACCAACACCCTGAGAAGTTAAAAGGGTGGAGGGGATTCCCATGGCATCAGTTTTTACCTGTTTTCCCTTTCTTTTACTTTTCCAACGACCTTAACTTTCTAAACGAAAACATCCTTAATCTTAAAAAAGCAGCATCAAAGTGTTTTGAATCAAATGATGCATCTGCTCAGGAGAAAAAAAGAGTCTAACTCTTCCACCTGCGCCTTGCCTGCCTGGGTCTCCACACGGCTCCAGGGTCTCATGTACTCCTTCAACAAGCATTCCTGGAGTCCCTGACATGTGCCAAAGTGCTGGCTATGTGCTAGGAGCGCAAGCCCCAACAAGAGCCATTCCGTGCCTTCAGGGAGCTCACAGCTCAGGAGGCAGAGGGGCAAGCAAACAGAAATAACCCTAGCAGGTAACTGTCTTTAATCAGGCAAAATCCCAGGATGTGGGAGGGGCATTCATTCGAGGGACAAATATGCATCAGGCATGCATCCTAAGCCTTTTTTAGGAGAAGGCCCCTGCCCTCATGAAGCTTACAGTCTACTTCAGGAAAGAGAGGATACCTAGGTAAACACAAATTCATACCAAATACAGACTGACCATGGGCACCGAGGCTGTTGCAGGCTCTTCCGCCTAGACCAGGAGGTCCTCTTCTTTCCGTTCCCCACGGAACTCCCACCACTAACAGTGGACCACTGGACCCCCACCCTGAGGCTCATGAGAAGGAGGGTTTGAGAGCAAGGCGGACTCCGATACGAGAATGCATTCCCACCCACACTGGGAGTCTCTGTACCGAGAGATGAGCCAGCAGCATCCTCGGCGGCCCTGCCTCGGCTTCCCGGCCAGGGATACTGCATGGCTTTCGCAGCAAGTGCTCAAACTGTCTGCCGGGTGAAGGCCAGCGGCTCTTAAGGTAGGAAACATCTGTTCCCCCTCCTCGACTCTGCACAACGGATTCCGCAGAGGTTCTAGTTCCGGGAAGGTTAAGTTTCTTCAAAGGGAGCGCCTTTGGGCAGCCGCCTGCGGGGACGGGGACACGCCCAGAGCTCTCGCCTCGCCGAGACGCAGCCTGAGTCAGGGCGGCTTGGAATTGCGGGGAGATACACCAGCTGGGCCAGCGCCGGAGGGCGGCGGCAGGGAGGGGGCGCGGCAGGCTCGCGGGAACGGCCGGGTGACCGGCCCGGGAGGGGGACGGCCGGCGGGGCGGAGGGCGTCCCGGGCGGGGAAGGGGCCCCCAAGCCAAGAGCCCTGCGAGCCAGCACGCGCGAGCTGCGGGTCCTGGCTGCACTCACCGACCCTCAGCGCCCCGGCGGCGGCGGCCGGCGCTGCCCTCTCGCGGGGTCCCCGCCCTCGGCTCCCGGCTCCGCTCTTGTCTCGCGACGGCGATCGCTGCTGACAGCTGCTGGGCCGCCGCGGCGGGGAGGGGGCGCCTGCGACCGGCGTCGGGCTGAAAACCCGGCGGCTCCCGGTCCTGCAGGGAGCGCGCCGGCCGGCTCGCGCATGCGCAGCGGGCCGCCCCTGCGGGTGTCGGACCCGCCCCGGGGAAGCCCCCCCGCCCCGGCCCGGCCCTGTTTGCGCCTGCGCAGTGCTCCGCGCGTCCGCTACACGGTCGGCCGGGGACGCACAGCACGGCCGGCAGGGGGCGCGCGACTCGGGAGCTTTGGGTGCGGGCTCCACCCGTGAGGAGAATCGCGTGGTCCACATGCATTTCCAGGCAGCTGAAGTAGTCGTTGCCCAACTTCTGGCTTTCCTGGCCATCCTCCATTTCTCCTCCAGCACGGTCTTTCATTGAGTTCTGGGCCTCTTCTCCCGACGGTAGAAGGATGATTTGCCACCAGGGGCCTGGCGCATACACAGCTAGGCAGACGAGGCCCTGCCGTGGGGTGGGCAGGACGGCCCAGACTTCTAGGGTGTGGCGTCAGTGCCAGGGCGCAGTTCAGGGGGTAGTGAGGGCTCGAGGGTCACCTCAGGCAGGACGGTGGAGAGTTAGAGCCAGGGTCACCTCGGGAGGGTCACAGGTATGGTCGGAGTCCCCTGAAGCCGAGAGAGTCGTGGGGCCAGGTTAGGGGTCACCTTGGAGGGGAGGGTCCCGAGGCCTGCCCAGGGTCACTGGGGGCAGAGAGGCTCGAGGAGGGTACGGCGCGGGGGCAACAGTCGCCGGGGGGCTGGCCACTCAGCTCCTGACTGCCCGGGTCGTGAGTGCGGCCAGCGGCGCGTCGATTCCGAGGATCCTCCCGTGGCCCAATGTCCACCGGCCGCTGGCTGCCGTTGGTCGGGCCTCGGGCAGCTCCTGGCGAAGGTCGCTGGGCCCGGACGCCGCCTGCTGACCAGCCGGGCTCCTGCCCGCTCCGAGTGCGCCCCTGGGATGAGGACACGACCGACTGAAACGTCAAGTAATGACCCATGGCGGGAGCTTACTTCTGCCCCCAGACTCCTTATGGATTAGCGATGGAGCATCGCAGAACCGTGTATTTACATAGGAACTTATTTCACTCTCTGAAGTGGTGTTATTTACTTGTTTGCTGTTCTTCTGTCTCTCTCACCAGAAGGTGGACTACATGAGGGAAGTTGTTTAGTGCATGGCGGCATCCTAGGGTTCCTGGCACAGAGGAGGCATTTGATAAATATTTATTGAAGGAAAAAGCCACAAAGACCTGGCTTCAGATCTTGCCCGGATCCCCTAACTAGTGCAGGCCTGGCACTTAAACTTCGTGAACCTCAATTTCCTATTCCTGAAATTAAAATGATAATGCCAAACTCAAAGGTATTTAGTATTTCAAAATGAAATGGGAAAAAACCATAAGTGCTGGTTGCAATGCCCTGGCACCTACAAGCAGAATATAACTAGAGATTTAATCTAGACTGGTCTCTGTAATGAGGATTCAGAAAAAAAATTGAAGGCAATTATTGAATAAGTGGATTATTAATGTCACAAACATCTTAAAAATTGTCTCTCCCATCATTCTTTGTATACTGCGCCCCTTCCCTCACAACGAAAGGATTGGGAAAAACTCGGTGAACCTGGATGACTGGTCCTTCTCTTCACCCTGCTTCTCTTCCTTAATCTTTTTTTATTTCAAGGACTGATCCTTCCCATTTCTGACTTAAGTTGGTTACACCATGAGTTTTTTTGAACTCTTTCTAAACATGATCACAGTTCTGCATAATCAAGTCCAGAAACAGAACTGGCTGACTCAGAATTTCCCTTTTATGGGTGGGGCTACTAGAAGAATGATCTTGCAGATCAAGGCAGACAACTGCAAAGCGTTCTGAATCTTTGTTCTTAATCATGTTAGGGTGCCTGCTATTGTAATTATCATCAATTTTTATAATCATGAACTGGGAGGGTGTGAAGGTCACTGGCAAAGGCATATTGTCACATGTAAAGATTCCAGGCTCTGGACTTCCAGTTTGCAAGCAACTGCCAACAGTGACTCACTTCAACCATCACGGAGGGCTTCCCAGGTGGCGCTAGGGGTCAAGAATCCATCTGCTAATGCAGGAGACCCAGGAGACTGGGACTCAATTCCTGGGCTGGGAAGATCCCCCAGAGGAGGGAACACTGGCAACCCACTCCAGTATTCTTGCCTGGAAAATTCCAGGTACAGTGGAGCCTGGAGGGCTACAGTCCATGGGGTCACAGAGTTGGACACAACTGAACATACATGTGCGTGTACACACACACACACACACCCTAATCACTGAAAAATCCACCAACCTTCTGCTGAAGGCCTACTACTGAAAAAGCTCCATCTAGTCTTCTTCCATTGGGAGATCCATATAACAGTCATAATTTTTTTCAAAGTACACAATAGAGCTGAGACCAGAACCCAGGTGTTCAGGTTCTTGAGCTCTTTAATACACTCTGGTAGGTGAATTAGTCACATTCTTATACCATGGATATATGCCTAACAATTATATGATACACTTCTTTGGGTCCGCATGGCTCAGACATTTCTCAAGATCGATGGAAAATCTTAAAGTGGATAATGACATTCATAATCAAATCTGTGGCTTTACAAGAGTCAGTAAGCCTAGTCATCATAATAGTTGGCTGACATATGGTGGGGCTTCCCAGGTGGCTCAGTGGAAAAGAATTTGCCTGCCAGGGTAAGAGACACAGAGATGCGAATTTGATCCTTGAGTCAGGAAGATCCCCTGGAAGAAGAAATGGCAACCCGCTCTAGTATTCTCGCCTGTAAAATCCCGTGGACAGAGGAGCCTGGCAGGCTCTAGTTGATAGAGTTGCAAAGAGTCGGACAGGACTGAGTGACTGAGCATGCATACAGGACATATGTAGTAATATACGTATATATACTATATACATTTTTAAAATGAAACCAGTATTGTAGCTCTGTTTCTTTTGAGGGGCACAAATAGTATCTATATATCTACATATGCTTACATATGTATCTTTTTATACAGTAGTTACTGGTATTCAATGCAGAATTTTAGAATAGGGTTTCTCCAGTTGTTTCCAGAGGACTATGTTATAATTGGGGGATGCCTTCTAGACCAAGGGCTGTACACATACTCCTTCGTTCAGTGGTTAAGAGGCATTAATTTCTAGTGGTTAAAACCGGTTATAGGCTCTGGCCACACAGTGTTGAACTGAATCCCAGATCTTAATGTCTTAACTCTTTTCTGCCTTGATTTCCATGTGTAAAATGAGGATGATATAGCACCCACTTCATAGGATCGTTATGAGTATTCAGTGTATCTAAACATATAAAATACTTTAAAAAGTGCTTGACGGCTCAGTTTCCAATTTGGGGGAGAGTATGAGTAAAGCCTTTTATAATTATTTGTGACAGGTTCAAGTGTAAAAAGAAAATTTTTACATTTGAAAATAAAAATTTTCATTTTGGGGGGTAAAAACTTAAGAATGGGATTATTGGATTGCAGGGAAGTGTATGTTTAGCTTTATAAAAAACTGCCAAAGTATTTTTCCCAAGTGGCTCTACCAATTTGCATTGACACTGGCTCTGTATAAGAGTTCAGTTGTTCTGTCACTTTGCCAGCACTTAAAATTTTTTAGCCATTTTAGTAGTTGTGTAGTAGTATTTTGCTGCTGCTCCTGGTGCTGCTAAGTCGCTTCAGTCGTGTCCGACTCTGTGCGACCCCATAGACGGCAGCCCACCAGGCTCCCCTGTCCCTGGGATTCTCCAGGCAAGAACACTGGAGTGGGTTGCCATTTCCTTCTCCAATGCATGAAAGTGAAAAGTGAAAGGGAAGTCGCTCAGTCGTGTCCGACTCTTCGAGACCCCATGGACTGCAGCCTACCAGGCTCCTCTGCCCATGGGATTTTCCAGGCAAGAGTACTGGAGTGGGTTGCCATTGCCTTCTCCGCTGTAAAAGGTGAGATAGCAAATTTTTTCGACTTTGCATGCCAAGAGGCAGAGTTGAGAATATCATATAGCTACTTGTTATGTGATATGAAGCAAATTTCCATAAAGTTTTTATTAGTGGGATTCAATATAATAATTGAATGTGGTTTTTTCAAAACATGTATCTACTAGTGAGAAGAATGGAATTCTTTTTTATGGGATAGCATACTGTATAGCTGTGCTCAAAGATAGTGTTCCCTACCACCAAAATTGACTGTAAATGTTAATCTGTAATGAGATTTGTATATTTCATCATGAACATATGATTTTGAATGCGTCCATGAGTTTGAAAGGCATTGATCAAATTCTATTAAATTCTTTCCTTTTAGCTTGTTCTTACATTCCAGATTAATTATATTCATTAGAAAGTTAGGTGCAAGCTCCTCTATTGCACAGTTAAATGGATTTTGAAATATGAAGATTTCCTTTGAATTTTTGTTAAGGTCTGAAAAAATGCTTCTGAAATGTAGTTTGACCCTGGAAAACCTACCTGCTGCAAATTTGTCTGGGGATAGAGATTGCACTTCTTGTGTTCTGACAGCATTGGAAGTGCTTAGAGCACCTTGCCGTTACTTGTGACAACCAAACAACGTTGGTTGTTATCAAAGTGGCTGTACCACAGTATAAGTTTCACATAAAAGTACTGTAAAAGCTAACCTTCAAAAGCTATTTAGTGTTCAATAGAAGTAGTTGCATGGCAACCCACTCCATTATTCTTGCCTGGAGAATCCCATGGACAGAGGAACCTGCTGGACTATAGTCCATGGCGTGTCGAGAAGTCGGAAAGGACTGAACTTGAGCTCTTATTTTACCTATTTGTGTGTGTGTGTTATGTTTTCCGGAGAAGGCGATGGCACCCCACTCCAGTACTCTTGCCTGGAAAATCCCATGGATGGAGGAGCCTGGCGGGCTGCAGTCCATGGGGTCGTGAAGAGTCAGACACGACTGAGAGACTTCACTTTCATGCACTGGAGAAGGAACTGGCAACCCACTCCAGTGTTCTTGCCTGGAGAATCCCAGGGACGGGGAAGCCTGGTGGGCTGCCATCTATGGGATTGCACAGAGTCGTACATGACTGAAGCGACTTAGCAGCAGCAGCAGAAGTAGTTGAGGGCAGCTTTTCTAACCATAAAAGGTGTCAAAACCATTTTTAGTTTACAAGCTGTAGAAAAATGGGTCGTGGGCTGGATTTGGTCCATAGGCCATAGTTTGCCTGCTTGTGCTTCAGCTAATACCATGTTGCCTTTTTAAAAAATAATTTTGTTTATTTATTCATTCATTCACTTCTCTGGCTGCGTGGGGACTTCGTGGCTGGTTGAGGGCTTTCTCTAGCTGCACAGAGTGAAGACTGCTCTCTAGCTGTGGTGCGCGGGGCTCTCTCTGCGGCGGCTCTCTGGTTGTGGCACGCAGGCTCTAGAGTGGGCAGGCTCAGTAGTTGCGGCAACAGGCTTAGTTGCCCACGGCATGTGGAATCTTCCCCGACAGGGAATGGAATCCATGTCCCCTGCATTGGCAGGCAGATTCTTAACCACTGGACCACTAGGGAAATCCTGGCCATTCTAATAGATAGGTAGTGATATCTCATTGCTGTTATTTGCAGTTCCCTATGATGAATGATGAATGACGTACTCTTTTCATGTACTTATTTGTTATCTCATTAGTGAGTTGAGCAAGCACTGGGAGATGGTGAGGGACAGGGAAGCCTGGTGTGCTGCGGTCCATGGGGCCGCGTAGAATCAGACACGACTGAGCGACTGAACAACAACAGGGAAAAGTGAAAAGGGCATCAGCAGCAGTTCAGAATTCTACAGCAAAGGGCAGAAAGGGCTAGAGAAGGAGAGTCGGGCAGAAGTCAGATTATGAAAGCATCAGTGGCGCTTTAAGAGGTCTAGACATTAATGTGACTCAGAGTGCCTCATGGTCACGTGTGCTTTTGAGATTGGTGACTCTAAACACCACGGGAGGGATGAATCTGAAGGGCATACGAATAACCGGAGGAAGACGAATCTGAAGGCATTAATACTGGGGAAAAAAAGCTGATGCAGGCCTGAACTGAGGGAGTGTTTACAGAAATATTTAGGATATAAAATTTTCAGGGTACAGTATAGAATAAATCTTTAAGAAACCAATAAATGTACAAATCCAGGGACCCTGAAGGAGTCGATTCTGCTTGTTATTTTATAGAACGTATCGACTGAGAAGAAAGTGATCAACATGAACTGACTGAAGTGGCTTCTACCTATTTTGTAGTTTTCCTATCTCACATCGTCCAGTGTTGAAGGGACTCATGTAGGCGTTTTATTTGAATTTGTTTTTCCTGGACCTGCCAATCTCACGGAGAAACAAGAGCAAACGACTCAGCTGTATGCTGCTGCTAAGTCGCTTCAGTCATGTCCAACTCTGTGCAACCCCACAGACGGCAGCCCACCAGGCTCCGCCATCCCTGGGATTCTCTAGGCAAGAATACTGGAGTGGGTTGCCATTTCCTTCTCCAATGCATGAAAGTGAAAAGTGAAAGTGAAGTCGCTCAGTCGTGTCCGACTCTTAGTGACCCCATGGACTGCAGCCCACCAGGCTCCTCCGTCCATGGGATTTTCCAGGCAAGAGTACTGGAGTGGGGTGCCACTGCCTTCTCCAACTCAGTTGTATAGGTTAAAAGAAAAAAAAAAAAAAGACAAGCAGGTTGAGTTTAAAGCTTGTAGTCTCTATTCTAGCAGATAACTGAGAATCTTCTGTAAATGCAAAGGTGAGGACAGACAAGAAAAAAGTACAGGAGTGAAAAAAGAAACAGTGGATGATTTCTGACCATAGCCCTGACCGTATGACTGATTAAAGGCGCTAAATTAATTAGTATTTGTGGACAACACATTAGACTCAACAGACTGGGCATCCTTGTAGAATCAGAATTGACTTCCTATATGCTGCCTTTAAATGATACAGCACTCCTTTATACCAACATCCCTTGTGAACTCTTAATTCATTACAAATAATAAAACAAGTTGATATACTATGTGGACACAGCTGAGAAGGAGCTACTATGTAGCATATTTCCCATGACTCCCATTCCCACTGGGAAAGTCAAATCTAAAAAATAGGAAGTCACAGAAAACACAAGAAATATTTTAGTATTTGGTATCACAGTTGCTTTTCTAGTGATACTGAATATAATCATAACTAATACTTACGAATTGACAGCTGTATAAAAACATTGCCACGAAGTCACGTTTGGAGAAGGCAATCTCTAGATGTCTACCTAGTCTCCCAACTAGTCCCAGAGTTCTAAACATAATCCTGCTACCCACTCTCAGGTGTATGCTAAATACTAGCCTAAATGAACTTACTTTTTCCTAACTCTCTTTGTTATTTATTGTATTACTATGGTCAGAGGGAGAATGCAAACACTTTGCTAAGAGGTATTGACTGGCTGCAGGTTGCATAAAAGGAGTCAGCACCAGGTAGATTTTGCCACAAAATCTAATTTGGAACCATCAGAAGGACGGTAAGGCCATGCCCAGGTGGCCCACAGCTGAGTGCTCTGGGCTTCTGCATTACCTTTTTTGCTTTCTCTGTTTCCTGGAAGCTGCGACTTGCATAGCTGACGGAGTAACTCCCTACCGGGAACAGCGCTGCAATCTTCATCTTTATTTTATCTATTACAGTCTTCTGTCCAAATTCTGTGGATGCTGACTGATTTTTGGTCGATTGGGACACCAACGCACACTGGTCATCAACTTTCAAATGCCTGGCTCTTTGACAAGTCTCATTATTGAGGCTCAAAGCGGTAGAAGCCCAATCTGAAAAATGTGAAAACAAAGTCTTCACCTATTAGAATGTGAGTAAGAATAACACTCTAACTTGCACAAAGTCTTTCTTCAGAGAATCAGTTCCATGTCCTCCTCTCCCCTGAAACTCACTAGTCCGTCACAGCTTACTGTATCTCACATGTCACCATCATTCATGAAGAGATGTTAACTGGTGTGTCTCGTTTCTTCTACTTTTTAATTGTCTAGTATTACTGATTTTGATTCACTCAATTTCTATTACATATTCTGTATTCCATAAGAACTTGACCAACAATTAGTTTTTCAACATACAAATATATTATTAAGAAAATTTACATCTACTTTGTTTTACACTTAATTATGCCTTACAATACTATGTGTTCTAGAGACCATGATTTTAAAAACACTTTTAATGAATGCTACTACTTTAATTAATGTTATAAACCTAGACAACATGAAAAACCAAAGACATCCCTTTGCTGACAAAGGTCCGTACAGTCAAAGCCACGTTTTTTTCAGTAGTCATGTACAGATGTGAGAGTTGGACCATAAAAAAGGCTGAGCACTGAAGAATTGATGCTTTCAAAGAGTGGTGCTGGAGAAGACATCTGAGAGTCCCTTGGACAGCAAAGAGATCAAACCAGTCAATCCTAAGAGAAATCAACCTTGAATATTCACTGGAAGGACTGATGCTGAAACTAAAGCTCCAATACTTTGGGCACTTGATGTGAAGAGCCGACTCACTGCAAAAGACCCTGATGCTGGGAAAGATTGAGGGCAGGCGGAGAAGGGGACGGCAAAGGATGAGATGGTGGGATAGCATCGCCGATGCGACGGATATGAACTCGGGCAAACTCTGGGAGATGGTGAGGCACAGGGAGGCCTAGTGTGCTGAAGTCCATGGGCTCACAAAGAGTTGGACCCGACTTAGCAACTGAACGCCACCGCCGACGACAACTTCTTTAATTACAATGAGATGGTCTTTACTCAAATTATCAATATCTTCAGAACTGATTTTTTAAGCCCTGGATAGACATCATCAACTTATATGAGACATGATAGTCTTGTGGGTGACTAATTGTTTCCACGTGAAAATAGGATAAGTCTAAGACCACACTGGATCCAAAGAGCACAGAGCACCATGAGGCAAGAATGAATACAAAAAAGAAATCTTTGCTTTCAAAAAAAGGAACTGTCAGGTATAAATTTCTTAAGAGAAATCAAAGAAACAAGCAAGAAATGTAAAAGTGAAACTTTAAACCCCGTGTCAACACAAGGGCCCCTTTATCATTTCACATCCAACCGTGCCAATGGTTTAAAATGGTGGTTCTGTAGTGTGCTCTGAGAATTCCTGAAGTCCAGAGACCCACTGGGCCAGGGGGTCCAAGAGGTCAAAACTATTTTCACAGCAACTCTAAACGTCACTTCCATGCTCATTATGTTCTGAGTGCACACAGGAGTTCTCCAGAGACAGGATATGTGATATCACAACTCTAATGACTAACGGAATTAGCCATTATGATTGTGTGTGCCTGTATTTTTACGGTTTTTAGTTTTATTTTCCAGGAGTTTCCAGTGGAGGCGAGAGTTGGAGGTGGCCTGCTGCAGGGTCAGGGGCACTGAGTGCAGCAGTGCATGCCTGAGACCTGTTGAAGGAGGTGCTGTTATCTTCATTACCTCCACCACAGTTTGGCCTCAGGTCAAACAACAGTGAGGGAACACAGCCCCACCCATCAACGGAAAATTGGATTGAAGAGTTACTGAGCATGGCCCCGCCCATCAGAACAAGACCCAGTTTCCCCCTCAGTCAGTCTCTCCCATCAGGAAGTTTCCATAAGCCTTTTATTCTTATCCATCAGAAGGTAGATAGACTGAAAACCACAATCACAGAAAACTAACTAAACTGATCACATGGACCACAGCCTTGTCTAACTCAATGAAATTATGAGCGAGTCATGCTGTGAAGGGCCACCCAAGACAAACGGGTCATGCTGGAATCATGCTGGAACGTTCTGACAAAACATGGTCCACTGGAGAAGGGAATGGCAAACCACTTCAGTATTCTTGCCTTGAGAATCCCATGAACAGTATGAAAAGGCAAAAAGATAGGACACTGAAAGATGAACTCCCCAGTTCAGTAGGTGTCCAATATGCTACTAGAGATCAGTGGAGAAATAACTTCAGAAAGAATGAAGAGACGGAGCCAAAGCAAAAACACCACCTAGTTGTGGATGGGACTGGTGATAGGAGTCAAGTCTGAGGCTGTAAAGAGCAATACTGCATAGGAACCTGGAATGTTAGGTCCATGAATCAAGGCAAATTGGAAGAGGTCAAACAGGAAATGGCAAGAGTGAACATCGACATTTTAGGAATCAGTGAACTAAAATGGACTGGTTTGTGGTTTCGTCCGTAAGTCGTGTCCGACGCTTATGACCCCATGGACTACTTGTAGCTCGCCAGACTCTTCTGGCGATAGGATTTTCCAAGCAAGAATGCTGGAGTGGGTTGCCATTTCCTTCCTCAGGAGATTTTCCTGACCCAGGCATCAAACCCAGGTCTCCTGCACTGCAGGCAGATTCTTTACCGACTGAGTTACCAGGGAAGCCCCCAAATGGACTGGAATGGGTGAATTTAACTCAGATGACCATTATATCTACTACTGTGGGCAAGAATCCCTTAGAGGAAATGGTGTAGCCATCACAGTCAACAAGAGTCCCAAATGCAGTACTTGGATGCAATCTCAGAAATGACACAATGATCTCTGTTTGTTTCCATGGGAAACCATTCAATATTACAGTAATCCAAGTCTATGCCCCGACCAGTTATGTGGAAGAGGCTAAAGCTGAATGGTTCTATGATGACCTACAAGACCTTCTAGCACTAACACCCAAAAATGATGTTTTTTTCACTACAGGGGACTGGAATGCAAAAGTAGGAAGTCATGAGATACCTGGAGTAACAAGCAAATTTGGCTTTGGAGTACAGAATGAAGCAGGAAAAGGCGAACAGAGCTTTGCCAAGAGAACGTACTGGTCATAGCAAACACCCTCTTCCAACAACACAAGAGAAGACTCTACACACGAACATCACCAGATGGTCAATGATGGAATCAGACTGATTCTATTCTTTGCAGCCAAAGATGCAGAATCTCTATAAAGAGCAAAAACAAGACCAGGAGCTGACTGTGGCTCAGATCATGAACTCCTTATTGCCAAATTTAGACTTAAATTGAAGAAAGTAGGGAAAACCACTAGACCATTCAGGTAGGACCTAAATCAAATCCCTTAGGATTATACAGTGGACATGACAAATAGATTCAAGGGATTAGATTTGACAGACAGAGTGCCTGAAGAACTAGGGATGGAGACTCGTGACACTGTACAGGAGGCATTGATCAAGAACATCCCGGAGAAAAAGAAATGCAAAAAGGCAAAATGGTTGTCTGAGGAGGCCTTAAAAATAGTTGAGAAATGAAGAGAAGCTAAAGGCAAGGGAGAATAGGAAAGATATACCCATTTGAATGCAGAGTTCCAAAGAATAGCAAGGAGAGATAAGAAAGCCTTTCTCAGTGATCAATGCAAAGAAATAGAGGAAAATAATAGAATGGGAAAGACTAGAGATCTCCTCAAGAAAGTAAGAGATATCAAAGGAACATTACATGCAAAAATGGGCACAATAAAGGACAGAAATGGACTGGACCTAACAGATGCCGAAGATATTTAGAAGAGGTGGTAAGAACACACACACAAAAAACTATACAGAAAAGATCTTCATGATCCAGATAAGCACGATGGTGTGACCCCTCACTTAGAGCCAGACATCCTGGAATGTGAAGTCAAGTGGGCCTTAGGAAGCATCACTATGAACAAAGCTAGTGGAGGTGATGGAATTGCAGTCGAGCTATTTCAAATCCTAACAGATGATGCTGTGAAAGTGCTGCACTAAATCTGCCAGCAAATCTAGAAAACTCAGCAGAGGCCACAGGACTGGCTGGAAATGGTCAGTTTTCACTCCAATCCCAATGAAAGACAATGCCAAAGGATGTTCAAACTACCGCACGATTGCACTCATTTCATCCGCTAGCAAAGTAATACTCAAAATTCTCCAGGCCAGGCCTCAACAGCACATGAAACGTGAACTTCCAGATATTCAAGCTGGATTTAGAAAAGGCAGAGGAACCAGAGATCAAATTGCCATCATCCACTGGATCATCGAAAAAGCAAGAGAGTTTCAGAAAAACATCTACTTCTGCTTTATTGACCACCCCAAAGCTTTTAACTGTGTGGATCACAACAAACTGGAAAATTCTTAAAGAGATGGGAATGCCAGACCACCTGACCTGACTCCTGAGAAATCTGTATGCAGGTCAAGAAGCAATAGTTAGAACTGGACATGGACCAACAGACTGATTCCAAATAGGGAAAGGAGTACGTCAAGGCTGTATATTGTCACCCTGCTTCTTTAACTTATATGCAGAGGAAGGACATCATGCAAAATGCCGGGCTGGATGAAGCACAAGCTGGAATCAAGATTGCCGGGAGAAATATCAATAACCTCAGATATGCAGATGACACCACCATTATGGCAGAAAGCAAAGAGGAACTGAAGAGCCTCTTGAAAGTGAAAGAGGCGAGTGAAAAAGTTGGCTTAAAACTCAACATTCAAAAAACTAAGTCATGGCATCCAGTCCCATTATTTCATGGCAAATAGATGGGGAAACAATGGAAACAGTGACAGACTATTTTCTTGGGCTCGAAAATCACTGCAGATGGTGACTACAGCCATTAAATTAAAAGACGCTTGCTCCTTGGAAGAAAAGCTATGACCAACCTAGACAGCATTTTAAAAAGCTGACAAACGTCCGTCTAGTCAAACCTATGGTTTTTCCAGTAGTCATGTATGGTTGTGAGAGTTGAACCCTAAAGAAAGTTGAGTGCTGAAGAATTGATGCTTTTGAACTGTGGTGTTGGAGAAGGCTCTTGAGAGTCCCTTTTACTGCAAAGAGATCAGACCAGTCAATCCTAAAGGAAATCAGTCCTGAACATTCATTGGAAGGACTGATGCTGAAGCTGAAACTCCAATACTTTGGCCACCTGATGTGAAAAACTGTCTCACGGGAAAAGACCCTGATGCTGGGAAAGATTGAAGGCAGGAGGAGGAGGAGATGACAGAGGATGAGATGGTTGGATGGCATCACCGACTCGATGGACATGAGTCTGAGCAAGCTCTGGGTGTTGGTGATGGACAGGGAAGCCTGGCGTGCTGCAGTCCATGGGGTCGCAAAGAGCTGGACATGACTGAGCGACTGAACTGAACTGAAGACATGTGGTGGGACATTAACGCCTTGGAATACCATCCAGTGACAGGAAGAAACTAACTGTGGACACATAGCAGGGAATCATGCTATGTGAGGAAAGGCAATCCCAAAGATCTCATTCTGTGTGGTTCCTTTTGTGTCACTTGTGAAATGATACAGTTTTGGAAATGAAGGACAGATAGTGGTTTTCAGGGGTTGGGGCTGGGGTAGGCGGGCAGAAAGACAGATGGCAGATGTAGTTGTGAATGAACAATATGAAGGACCTTGTGGAGCTGCAGCTGTTCAATATCGTGACTGTGGCTGTGGAGGGAATAAACCGTGTAGACCTGACACCCACATGAGTACATGAGTAAAGCTGCAGCCGCATGTGGACTTTCTGGGCATCCCATGGTTGAGAATCTGCCTTCCGAGGCAGGACACTTGGGTTCCATCCCTGGTTGGGGAACTAAGGTGCCACGCGCCATGGGGCAATGAAGCCCCTCCCCCAAGAAAAATAACACTCCCCCAAAACTGGGGAAGTAAGACCTATGGATTGCATCAATGTCAATAGCTGGATTATGATACTCATCAAGGGCTGACTCGCGCCCTCTCACATCCTAATTCACATGTTGAAGCCCAAACCTCCAATATCGTATTGGAATACTGTACAGAGGGACTGCAGTTGGAGATGGGGTCTTGAAAGAGGTGATTAAGGTAAAACGAGGTCATGTGAATCCAATATAATGGTGCCCTAATAAGAGATGACGACACAGACACATCTGAAGGATGTCCCTGTGTGGACACAGGGAGGACAGCTGTATACAAACCAAAGAGACAGGCAGAGAGAGGCCTCAGAAGAAACCAGCCTTGCCCTGACCTTGAACTTCTAACTCCGAGAACTGTGAGGAAGTAAACTTCTGTTGTATAAGCCCCTCAGTCTGTGGCACTTTGCTATGGCAGCCCTATCAAACTAACACAGATCCTATACTAGTTTCATAACATGTGACAACTGGGGGAAACTGGGCAAAGTGTATTGCTCTGTAATATATGTCTTATACCCACATGTGAGCCTGCAGTTATCAATAATAATTTCAATTTTAAAAAAAAGAATGACACATACAAGCTGTGTGAAGTGAGGTGAAAGAAACTCAGTCGTGTCCGACTCTTTGTGACCCTGTGGACTATACAGTCCATGGAATTCTCCAGGCCAGAATACTGGAGTGGGTAGCCTTTTCCTTCTCCAGGGGATCTTCCCAACCCAGGGACCAAACCCAGGTCTCCCGCACTGCAGGTGGATTCTTTACCAGCTGAGTCACAAGGGGAGCCCTCCAAGCTGTGTGCTTCGGTACAAAAGCCAGGAAGTGAGACCAAGTGCAGAAAGCATTGATTCATGGGGCAGAGGGAGACCAGTGTGGTGGGCAGTGCTGAAACAGAGTGAGAAGGGCATTCACGTGCAGGCTAAAGGGGACTGATCAAATAGTAAGTCCATCCACTGAGGATGATGGAAACCAGGCTTTTCACTGCTAGAGGCATAGTTATATATATAGAAAGAGAGAAAACTACAATCATCCCTGTGATATTGGAATTGCAGAGTTTGAATTTATGATTTTTGGAAGAGAGGTGTATAAATAAATACACCTGAAACCAAGTGCATGTGAGCATAATAAATACACACTCCCAACTACATGCACTAACTGCGTTTGGACAGTGATGCCCCAGGAGCCGTGAGCACTCCCAGTACCCAAATCTTGGTCTCCAAGTACCATTCCGAGCTAAAAGTCACCAAGGATTCCTTGGAGAAGTGGCTGCTTCCAGGGCTGGGGCAAGGGAAGTACCAGATGAACCTGGAATATCATGGGACACTAGCAAGTAAGGAAGTACTCAAATAATGACCAGGACCTGTCTGGAGGGCCCAGAACTCACCCTGAGGGGGCTCTTATTGGCCAAATCTGGGACAAGTGAGCATGAAATTAAATACTGGTGGTAACATATTACAACCCATTGAATAAAACAGGGAGAAAATTGGGTGAGAGTTTGATGAAGAACAGGACATTCACATCATATCAAAGGATTTTCCCATAAAATGTTCAGTAATTACCAAGGGGAAAGTAACTTTGTGAAGAAGCCTGGCCAACACCACCTGACCAAGAATCTGAAGACGTCACTAAAGCTTGTGCCCCCGGACAGGATGGAATGAGAAGGGGATATTCCCACATAATCTGAATCCAATTATAAGGAAGTTCTAGACACACCAAACAGCTGCTTATAACCTTCAAAAGCATCAAGTCCTAAGAACAAGGACAGGCAGACTGAAGCCACACGAGGTCCTGGTTGTGGCTGATGGGGCCACAACCCGTCATATCCATACTGATTTCCCAACTTGGAGTGGGAGGGGGCTGATGGGCCAGCAACTCTTGTAACTTTCATTAAAATGTTCTGTGTTTCCTTTCTGTAAGTTTGAGATTATTTCAAAACAATGGAAGAGAGAGGGGGGCATCAGTCTCACGCCAAGGGTCAATACTTAACCTGTGTGCAGAGCTCTTCCATCTCAGAGCAGGCCTTCTCCTTGTCTCTCTTTAAAACCTCAACTTCCTCCCTGTTGAAGAAGGAAAGTTCACCGTATCACTGACCAGCCACTGCTCACGGTCACCGTGGTGGCTCGGTTTGTACACCTGTTCTCGAGACCCTACAGCCACTGGTCTGTCACTGTCCTGCACTGTTACTGATGCTGGTCCAATTAAGATCCCAGCCCGGGGACCAGAGGAACCCTGCCAGCACTAAGAACAAATTCCTCAGCTGCACAGCACATGTTAATCTCTCTCCAGCACATGGGAGTGCTCTTCACACCCAGAAGCATAACAATCAACACAGCCTTACATTTGCTGATGTCTGCTGTCAAAGGGTCCCAGCACCAAACTTAGGGGAAATGGTTCCTGGAGGGAAGAAACCTTTCGGATTTCAGAATTGCTGTAACGTAATAGTGATCGCTTGGTGACCATCCACTCTGGATTCCACACTTTAATCGTCAGGCACTTTTATCAAATCAACACCACATTCTCGGCAGTTTAGAGCTGAGCTCATCTGAATTTTATTAAAAAAAAAAAAAAAAGCCAAACCCTTCTTAGGTGAGGCTCTGATGGTGAAAGCTGAAATCCACTGAGAGGTATCCCTCCACAATACACACAGCTCCTGCCTCAGTGCTCAAGCCCCTGCCCTAAACCCCTGACTCGGACACACTGAAGTCCACAGACCAGGAATGAACCTTGGACAAAAGCACAGCTGAAATCATTATCAGGAAAAGAACAAACAGATTCTACTGGCCCAGGAAGGTTGTAAGAGGCCCTCTCACCCCTCCAGGAATGCAGGATGCCTCCTATGACCCTTGAGCAAGCTGTGGAGTATTTCTGCAGGACGCCTGAGCCCTCCCGTGCCCATCAAGACTGGTCAGAGGGCAGCACAGTTCCCTGCTGACTGTTCCTGGAATGTGGGTTATCTGTGAACACGTCCCACTTTCTACAGTAACACCTTCTGAGCTTCTTCTATGATGAGCAAACCGTGTCCAGGATGGGTGGTTGGGGTGGGACCACTGAGCCGGCCCTTACCTCTGTGCAGCCTCCGTCCTTTCTGAAGCTTCAAGCTCTTGTCGGATCTTCCCCAGCTCATTTTTCAAAAGCGTGTTTTCTTCAGAAAGCTTTTCCAACTCAATTCTAGATAACAAATTTTAAAAAGAAAGAAGAGTGGGAATTCCAGGAACTGGTCACCCGACCGAGTCTGCTCTTGCAATGACCCCCAGCCACACTTTCCTTTCTTGGATGAGGACACAGGGCATCAGTTCCTTCCCTGTAGCCAGTGTTAACCTGCTCTGGTTTGCATCTCCCAAGAGATAAGCTACAGAAAAACAAAGCTTTGTTAGCTCCTAAAAGAGCCATTGACTAGTGTATTTGGCACCTTGGTTCTCTGTGTTTACAGCTGGCCTGTTCCTGCATCTCCTTACCTTCACTGAAATGTCAGTGTGCTCACAGCTGGCACCAATGCAAGATGCTGGGTGACAGTCCTCACGAGGTTGTTGCAAGGAAATCCCCCCCCCAGGGGCCCCAAGCACAAAGCTGAGGAACACAAGGACTCAGGAAGCTGAGTTCTATGGGGAGGGCCCCCTATCCTACACCCTGAGGTCAGCACTGGAGGAAACTGGAAAGATGCCCGCATCAGTGGACGGAGGGTGATCCGATGCAATGTGGAACCTTCAGGAGGGGAAAGCAAGTACCGACAGAGGCTGCCCAGGCCAAGTCTGCCCGGAGCCCCTGGCTTCCGATGCTCTTAGTCTCCCTGGAAGGTAACTCCATTGATGTGCAACAGATGAGCAACTGACCAATAAAGATCATGGGGAGGCAGCTTGAAACCCATGCCTGCTGCCCAGAAAATCTATCCTTAATACGTGAAGGGTTTCGAGGAGGAGCGTGATCACAAATAAGGTCTGTGTTTGTGAACTGTCATTCAGGCTCCTGGATGGAAAACAAAATTGATTCAAGGCAGGTGTGTGTGTGTATGTGGGTGGCGGGGCGGGGGGGCTGGTGGGGGAGTTCTGTTTTCAGGTTCCTGGACCTCGAATAAGATGGCGGTTGCCTTATCCCAGTCCTCCACATTCACCAGCTAACCAGAGCCTGTGCAAAGCTGATCATCTGATGTGCGGTGTCCTTACAGAAGGTGATAGAAACCTCCAGGGGCCCTTAAACAAAAACCTGAATGCTGAAACCAAAGCTGTGAGCATTAAGCAACACAAAGATGGGGTTACCCCGAGGCCAACACCTACATCAGTGTGGAGAAACCACACCAGGGGCACATGTGCTGGGCTGGTTCCCTGGAAGAGGTTAAAGGGGTCTCGGTTTAAGAGGCTCCCAAGTTGTCTTAGCAAAAGCGAAACACATCCTTTAACACATCTTTTTTCTTTTCCGCAGGTCAAGAGAACCTAAATACAACAGCTCTCAGGATTACCAGAGATACACATCATGTAAGCATGAACGATCACAATCAAAGGTCTACCATCAACATCTGTGCCGGAAAAGATCCACTTAAGAGACGTGAGAAGAAGCCAAAACCACAGAATTAGCATCCTCAGATACTGGAATTGGCCAACACAAAACTTGGGATAAATATTATTTAAGGTGTTTATTCTTACATAAAAGATGGAAATAGAAAATGGACAAGCAAAGCAACACAGAAGCTATCCACGAAACTGATCAGGCTAGGGACCAAACAGAATGTTTGAAATGAAAACAAATCCAGTGTCAAATAAAAGCTCACTGGGGGTGGATTAGATATAACATGAAGAAAGAATCACTGCCCCTGGGCAGCAGAGAGATGAAACAAGTACCAGACATGAACACGCACAGAAAGAAGGGGAAGCGATGAAAGAGAGCGTAAGGAAAGGAGGGAAAGGTGAAAAAGATCTAAC
Organism: Okapia johnstoni; assembly: GCA_024291935.2. Taxonomy (NCBI): domain Eukaryota; kingdom Metazoa; phylum Chordata; class Mammalia; order Artiodactyla; family Giraffidae; genus Okapia; species Okapia johnstoni. Next base: position 2,195,543 of record JAGTYA010000028.1, on the reverse strand, counting down.
ATCACACATCCACTGAAAAGGCCACTGAGGGGACGAGGCAATGTTCTTACAAGATGGCTGAACGATTATTCTCATAGTGACACAAATCGTATTATATTCAGCAGCATAATATTTCTAAGGACGGTAAGTAAAAAGAAAACCGCATCTACTGCCCTACGACTAACATTTCCAGCCATTAGGCTTATACCAGCACCGAACCCAAAAAAAAGGGTCCCAGAGCTCCCCGAGGGGCGTTCCCACTCTCCTGACTTGGAACAGTGACCCTGGGGGACGTGTTCTCGGGTGCTGGTGACACACGTGTCCATTCATCAACAATTCTTCCAACTGGTACACACGCCGTGTATGATGTGTGTGTGTCGTGCATATAAACACTTCGATAAAAGTTAAAATGAAAGATATACACACCTAAACACACCAAAGAAAAACCACAAAAAGATGGAGAGCCTAACAGCAACCAGAGGACACAACTCAGATCAACCTCCATGTTGCGCAGACAGAAAACACGCCTCTAAAAGATCTTCCTGCAATCTAGAACCTCCAAATTTGCCCTATTTCGATAGCCAAAGCAGGGAATCAACGCAACAAAGAGAATTTAAAGCTGCCTAATTCACTGCCCTTAGATGGAAAGGAGTGTCCTCGATTGTCCATAGGGCCTCCACTGTGGAAGAGCAGGCAGAAGAACTGTGGAGTCGGATGGAGCATGAGACGAGGGATCAGCCGTCACTGCTAAGCGCTGTAGAGGAGGAAGGTTGTGGATCAAAGAAGGGGAGGACCTGCAGGATGTCTCCCTCCAGAGCTTCCAGAAAGTAGGCCAGCTGCCAACACTTGTGATTCCTCCAGCCATTCGTAAGCCAGCTTACTGATTTCCAGCGCTCGCAGCACACGTGACAATCCTAAGTTGTGATGCTTTTTAATAAGCCTCTGATTTCTAGCAGTAACTCATCACCGCAGCAATGAAAAGCGTATGCTCACTCACACCAGAAAGCAGCCTAGCCCAGGCAGATGGGCAGCCTTCAAGCTGCAGCATCAAGGTTTGTGCTTCATAGGTGAAGACTGGCTTCAGAATTGGAGAGAATCTGAGACATTTTCAGAAAAAACAACTGAGGGGAATGTAACTCCAAAGACAGTTTCACGAAAGGCCACAACATCAGGAGTTAAGAAAGCATTGCGTCCCATCAAGAATACAAAACCTTCCACCATCTTATTACAATCGTACAACTCTTAATCTTGATCATTTACAGAATTTCATTCAAATGCTTGAAACAATTACCCCTTCTCCCCTCTCTCCCCACCCACATACATTCATCCCTACCTTTAACCTCATCTTTTCTCCATTCTAAATTCCCCCATTTTATCCTCATCCCCCCATACACCACTTCTCCCACTTATAAACCCCCCCCCCCCCCCCCCCCCCCCACCCCCCCCCCCAAAAAAAAAAAAAAAAACCCCCCCCCCCCCCCCCCCCCCCCCCCCCCCCCCCAAAAAAAAAAAAACCCCCAAAAACCACCCCCCCCCCCCCCCCCATCCTAATATTCCCACCTTTTTTTTTCCTTTTTCTGACAGCACGTCGGCAGGTGCCAAGGGAAACATGTCCAATGATACAAGACCGTCCACTGAGCACTGCGAACTGTGATGTTTAGCTGTGGGGCAACAAGGCAACGGCAGAGCGCAAGTCAGGAGAAGCAGAGAGGACCAGCACAGTCTCCTTGGGCGCCCGGGGTGTCTGCCGGGGAGGACAATGGACAGACATACATGCCGCGATCCTAGTGCCTGTCCACAGCCAGAAAGTGCCCGAGAACAAGACGGCAGAGAAGGGCGTTGTGGCCGCCTGGGACTGTCAAGGCCCCCAAGTGTGCCTGGGCTGGTGTGGACTCGCAGGTCACTGCGGCCTGAGAACCAGCGCTTCGATGCAAGCCAGCCAATAGCTAACAGTGGGTCAACCACGTTCACTCCTGAGGCACTCTTTATGCTGCCACTCATGAGGCCCAGACACACTCTAGCTTTCATGCGAACCAGGGAATTCAGAACGCCAGCCCACACACAACCAAGGCTCCACATCATTGGGGGACCACGTGTCCGAGGCAAGAGGCCCTAGAGCATTGGTTAGAGGCGTGATAAAACGTCCAGGCGCTCTTCAGGCGAGAAGTGAGGGGGGTCTGCGCGCGAACAGAGCCTTGGGGTAATTGGCCTATGCTAAGTAATTTGTTGCTTTTCTCCAGCTCGGGATGTGCATGACATTTATTCCTTGGCTTATCATAAAACCCACGTGTATTGTTTCTGGTGAGCAGCTGTGCCGAATGGTCACTAGCTCGGGCAGGAGATGCGACGCCTCAGTGGACACACCCATCTGCAGCGTCCCTCTCTGGGGGGGGGGAGGACCACACAAGGACACAACACCTGTACAAAATGCCTCTCCCCCGTCTCCACAGGACGTGAAGAGGACCTTGCGTGGGAGTGCTGTAGTGGACGCCTCACCGGGGCCAAAAGACACAGCTGACACAGAGCCCAACCACTACACACAGGCCCCCCCTTGTCGTCAAGAGTTGCCCGGCTTGCAGTAGGCCCGGCGACATCTCTTGGTGTCGTGCCGTGAAGCTCCTGGAGAAGATCCTTTCTTAGCAGTCCTGGGCTACTGAGATGGAGTTGGGTGCCGGAACTGAGCCCCAGGGGGCAGGGAGGAGGGCAGGTCCCGCACACTTGATGCTGCTCCATCAAGCACACGCTCACAGCCGCTCCCGCCCTCCATCATTCAGCCCTCCCCTCAAGGCCTCTCCAGCCATCCTGCTTCCTAGTGGGGCCCCCCAAGAGGATGGGCGAAGGCTCGGCATGTGGGCCCTTCTTTCTCAATCAAGCACAGAAAGATCAATGTTCTTTTTTTTTTTTTTTTTTTTTTTTCTATCAAGTTCTCAAATAAACATTTTCTCTCCTTTGCTCACAAATCTCAGTTTTTTGCAAGAACTCCACTAACCCAAACTTAAGGCCTTTCCCATTACTTTGGGGGCATTTAGGCCTTTTACCACCTCCCGGGAGCCGATGCAGATGACAGATGATGGCAGAGACTGTACTTTTTAAAAGTCAGACTCTTTGGAACTTCCTTGGCTCAGTCAGTGGTGAAGACTCCATGCGTCACCACAGGGGCCATAGGATCAATCCCTGCGGAGGAGAACTAAGATCTCTCACGCATGCATACAGTGCCTAGGCAGAAAGAAAAGCTCAGAACTTTGTAAAATAACCTGCTTCTTTCAGGGCCACCATAGAGTAACAAAGCGACTTGTGACTGCTGAAACAATCTGCCCAAATTCAATTTCAAATTCGTGGTTGCGTGGCCAACAAAACCTGGACTCTGAGCGAGCGCCATAGCTGGAGGTGGTAGACCTGCGGATGGGTTTTATTTTTTTTTGAGAGGGTTTTTTTATACCGAAGTTTTTTTTTTTTTTTAGTTTTTTTTTTTGGTTTGTGTTTTATTTTTTTTTATTTATTTTTTTTTTGTTTATATTTTCTTCTTCTTTTTTTTTTTATTTTTTTTTTTTGTTTTTTGGAAGGAGTTCCTCAGCTGGTGCGCTCCATTGGCAGGCCCAGCGCCCTCTACCGGCTCAGGCTCGCACGAGCACTGGCCACCGCCTCTCAGCTATGCCCATCCCCTGACCAGCATCGCTCCACATAGGCCTTGGACCAACTCCATGCGATCCAAGCCGCAGCATCGCCAGCTCGGCCTTCTCACCTGCAGCAGCCAACCGCGAGCTGCGTAAGGCCCGTCTCCCAGCTGCCTCCTCTCCTCCTGCAAAGGCCTTCTTATCGACACCTCCATTTCCCTCTCGTGGTCATTAACCTAAGGAGAGAGGAGCCGAGTGATGTCGAACTGGGAGAGCTCCCAATTCGTCACAATTCACTTGACGAAATTCCAGCCCTGCAGAGCGCATGCACACATTGGGTGGCCCTGCTTCAACAGTGGAGAAATGCGTGGGGAGTGAATGGCCCTCCCCCACAGTTGTGTGGGGCGCCTAGACTTCCGTCACTTCTGTAACTCCACTGCAGCCTTGGGGGGAGGCCCTGCAGGCACAGAAGGGAGGCTGGCGGCCCGGCAGGAGGCTGCAGGCAGAGGAGCGGCAGGAGGGGGAGCCAACACCAATCACGAGGCCTGGAAGGCAATGGTCCACAGCAGGCACCCAGGGGGACAGGACCACCCCTGTGCGGGGGGGGGGTTGGCACACGTTGGTGACATCCTGGACGACCTGTGGCCGACCATCCCTCCACAACCCCACCACAGTTTTTTTTGAGTATCAGAGCCTAAGAGGAACACATTCACCAAGAAGACAGCTTAAGCGCCAGTGTGTGGCAGGAGCCCTTCGTGCGTAAAGCTGCTTTCAGGTCGGTGTACGTTTCCGAGTCTGTGTGACCCTGTGGTCTGTGGACCCCCCACCAGCGCTCCCTTGTCCAATGGAGGTTCTCCAGAGTAAGTAAGACTGGAATGGTGCCAAGCCTTCACTCCAGGGTTCCTTCCCAACCCATGGGCTCGAACCATGCATCTCTTTATGTCTCCTGTGATGGCGACATATCTCCGTCTTTCTTAAGCGCCACCTGGGGAGCCCCTGCGCAGGGAATCCAGGAAACATAGATTAGCTCCCAGGGATACTGCTTCAGCTGGAACAGAGCCAGGGACTGCTGCTTCCCACTGCCGAGGACAACAGGGCAGGTCCTGCGCTTCTGCCACCAGCCTTCCCCCCGAGAGAGGGGAGGGAACCTTACTCCCTACTGATTATTAGCACTAATTCCCTTCTAGTACCTGCCTCCTTCCTAAGGTGGGCATCGCGAGGCCTGAAAGCTCCAAGGTAACCCACAATCCTGAGCTCACTCCCTAGACGCTGGCGCGCACTTATGGGCAGCGTAGGGGGCGGGCGTTTCTTGGTGTGGGGGGGATGGGTGTTCCGTTTGTCTGTTCAGGGGTGATTTGTGACGTCGACGCACTAGACGCGACTCTTGTGGCCCTCCTCAGTCCCTGAACCCTTGGTCTCCAGCTGGATCCTTTGAGTTCTTGAGTAACGTTCGCTCTCAGCATGCCCTCGAATATGATCTCTGTTTCTATACTCGCTGCCGGGCCGGAACCCGCCCACCAGAACGTGACGGTGCCTGAAGATAAGAAGCGACACGTCCATTGATGTTCTGCCCCAGACGACACTCACGGAGATCCGATCCAAATACTCCAAGCTGACCCTAGAGGGGAAGCACGAGCCTTCTGTGGGTCCTTTCTGCAAAGAAGAGGGCAAGGCACTGGTGATGAGAGAGCAACAGGGGCCAAACCTCTTGATTTGCTGTTTAAGTTACGAAACAGCAGAGCCCTCTTATCAGCTCGATAATGCCTGAGTGCTTTATACATGTTTTGCCACTGAAACAAATGAAGGACTTGCCGGAACCTGAGTGCAATGGGACTTCCATTTCCTTACATCTACTGCAGGACTTCTTAGCCACAATCAGATTCCCCGTTCATCAAGTAACTATCATTAAACAGCTCACTGACAAGCTGTTCCTACTGTTCATGCTGTACTCCAAACAATCCCTAACAACATGCTACTGATTTACTAGTATTGCCCAAAAACTGGGAAAACACAATACCTAACCACGGACCAGCAGGACGAAATCTCAAGTTGCAGACAGACTTCTCTCAAGATGAGCCTCTTCATCACGTAAAAATAAACAAAAAAAATAAATTTAAAAATAAAAAACAAAAAAAATAAAATATAAAAAAAAAAAAAAAATAATTATTTTTTCCTCAGCAGTTCAGCAGTCTTGTGTCTTATTTCTATCACCCATGACACTGGTCCTCGCGAAGACGCGTCATTCAGTCTCAAATTCTCCCTATTTATGTGCCATACTCCCCGCTTGGCTCTAAACAGGTCTGCCAATATCACAGAACCCTCTAGCTACCAGCATGTAGTGTTCACAGCACAAGTTCCCCAGCCAACTTCACACAAGCTTTCGGAATGTCGCCCTGCATACTCCTAGCTAAATCTGCCCCAACTGTCCCTGTTCTCCCTTTAAACCCATTAAGGCTCACTGATGAAAACAAGCAGCTGACGAAAAATACACTTCATCGTTAGGTCTGTTTACTTGCTCCTGTGTCATCTCTCTTCTGGATCACCCTAATTCCTTTCAAGTATACCAGTCAAACAAGAAGTATTATCGAACACCTACCACTGTGCCAAGCATATTTAGTCCATACAGACATAATAATCATTAACCACAATCCTTCTACTTCTGCATAACTAGGTATGATCAGACTCACCAGAGAATTCTAAACAAATAATTCATATCTATAACTATTGTGAGATGATCTGACATCAAATATCATATTTTCTTTATAACTGTTTTAATACTGTAACTTACCAACATTACACACTGGTAGGTTTGCTCGTGTAAAGCTTTCATCTCCTCCAGAACTATGCCCTAAGTCCATCCTCCTGAACATATAAAATACTGCTCATAATTCCCCACCACGTTTGTTAGCAGATACATCGTATGCTTATGTACCTTATGAAACACCAACAGGATCCTCCTCACCTATTCTGAGATCGGGCTACAATGACAAGCGTTGAGAGAAGGCATGGGGAGAAGTGGCACCCTCGGCAGTGCAGGCGGGATGTGAGATGGTGCAAGCCCTAGAGAACACAGCACTTGAGGGTGGCCAAACAACACCCCCCTGTCACATTTCTAACTTCCATATTATCCAGAAATCACACTCTTTTAGGTCATACAACTCAAGAGAACTGAAACAATCCTATGTCAGACAAAAAGTACGTCTCTTCATAAATGGAATATTATCTCAGTCAAAAAAAGGGTGCCGATACACTCAACAACGTTGGACTTGAAAACATGCTTAGTGAAATAAGCCAGACAAAAAGGACAAATACTGTATGATGCACCTTATCTGAAAAGTCCTAGAATGAGCAAACCTGCATAGAAACAAGTAGATTCGAGTACCTACCTAGGTCCGAGGCGGTGTAGAGCAGTGGGAGTTAATGCCCCCTTAAAGCCTTATAGCGCCTTATTCGGTCGAGGGGGGGGGGTGTTATGAAAAAGCTTTGGAAATAGGAGGTAATGCGTTATGCACAACAATGCGAATTAATTAAATGCTACAACTGAAGTTGGACACCAGAAGACAGGTTAGACCGGAAACATTTAAGTTTTGTATCGTTTACTCACAATTAAAAAATAAAACGATATGAATTACTATCAAATTTACACAAATCAACAATAAGTCATTGAGGATAATCTTAAAGACCACTGCTACTCTGAGAAGTCAGACAGAAAAGAGTACACAATGTATGCTTCATAATCTCGCGCCTGTCATCAGAAAACTTTGCCAATTGCTTGCATGCTGACTCCGAAATACATAAAAAAAGACACAACATTATTCTGGAGGGAAAGAAATCCTTGCTGACCCCTAAAGGTACAGACGGGAAGGCAAGGCCAGGGCCACAAAAGAGAAAGGCGAATCCCTTCGGCATAGCCAGAAATCTTAGGTTAAGGGTTGCTCGGTTACAAGGATGTATACATTTGTCAAAACTCTATATAAAATGTGTATTGTGTTCGCTACATAAATTATACCTCACAAAACTAATGACAAAAACAACAGTCATACAGAAATAATAACACATGAAAAAGCATGCTAAAAGTTAATTTTTATTTATTGCGAAAAAGGATCTTTTAAAAGGCTTACTATCAAGAAAAAAAAAACAAAACACAACAACTAATACACTGATAGGATAGAAACAGAAAGGTCAAGGAGTTTTTTTCTGCTATCTACGTTGCAAATTTTGCCTAAAAAATTTCCCTTGGAAGGATAAAAACATTTGAAGTATAAAATTCTGATTAAATGCTACACAATGTCTGTCAACAAGCACTCCGCTGTACACATTGAAACACTGTAAATTAACATATATTTTCAACTAAGATTTTGTTACCAAAAAAACCCCAATATTGCTATACCAATGACGACCAAAAAAAAAATAACACCTCAAAACAACACCACACGAGTAAGAATCCCATCTATCGTGAGACACAAAAAAATGCGGTTAGAAAACAAAAATGCTTTAGCCTACTACAAGGTATAACTACAAAATTACACATATTTACTGCCTGCTTGGATGTAAGAAATGATTTCTAATGCAAACATGAAAGCACTGACTGTATACTACAATCTTTCATTCAACTGCGTTAAAATGATATCGTGGCGAAAGTGCTGATTGACTATGAATCTACACTTAAATATTCTTTTTATCACCAAAATTATTTTAAGCGGACCAATCCTGAAACTTCTTTGCACAAACGATTAGGAGAGTCAGCAGTATATACAAAAGACAAGTCATGAAATAAACCTGTGAAGATACAACCGAGTTTTCAGATTTAATTTTATTTTTAAACTTTACATTTTAAAATTACACTGGGAATGTGTAGCATTTGTGCCTCCCACCTCCAGCTGTAAGCCCCTGGACTCAAAGATAATTTTCCTAAAGACTCAAATGAATTCTCAGATTCTGCAGCATACAAGCCGCATCATATCTCAATTTTGCCAACTCAGCACCTAAACCATGAGGATTCTGCGAATGAAAAAGGCTGAGTCCTGCTCTTAAACCAGCTACATCTCCCAGGGAGGAATGATTCCTCGAATAGCACGTGTGCGGTCGAGGGTTGTGAGCGGTTCAATCAGATCAACGACCATATTTTAGTCTAACCAGCTCAGTATGTCCCAGTGGCCAGCCCCAAATGCCAAAAAAAAAAACCACGATCTGCAAGAAAAGTTGCACGAAGCCTCTAAGACCAGAAAAGCCAGAAGCATTTTACACTTGCTTTAAGTTCACCCTGAATCCCTCCTCACCCTGCGGCTTCCAAGTCGGGAAACCATCACTTACAAGTCTGAGCGAAATAGACAGCTGGATACAGTCTGAAAAAGCCAGCCCCAAATCTCCCCCCCCCCCCCCCCTTCTGGCAAGTGTCTGCGCTTTGCGGCTCCTTTCTTCCCTGTGACCTAGTCTTCGCACCCTAGTGGAGGACATATGAAACAGCCTCACACCCCCTCTTCAAATATCTAGGCTTCAAACTCAGCATAAATATGAGGTCAATTGGCATATCTGGTCCATACGTCCCTTCATGGCCAAATAGATGGGGAAAAACATGAAAACAGTCGGAGACTTCTTTCCACTTGGGCTCTAAATCATTCGTTGGATAGTGACTGCAGCCATGGAAATTTAAAGACCCGGTCTTGGAAGAAAAGCTATGACAAGCCTAGAGAGCGTTTTAAAAGAACAGAGATTCACTTTTGACCAGACAAAAGTCCCAAAGTACAAAGATCTAATGGTTTTTCCAGTTGTCACTTGTGCCAGACATTTGAGAGCATTGTCGACCATAAAGCAAGGCCTGAAGCACCGAGAATGGATGCTTTTAGAACATAGCTGTTAGAGTATGACTCTTGAGAGTCCTTTTGGACAGCCAGGAAATCAATCCAGGTCATCCTAATGGAAATCAACCCTGGTAAGATTCCTTGGAAGCACCAATGCTGATCGCTGAAGTCTAATACTGTTGGACACACCATGCATGTAAAGACCTGACTCATTGGAAAAGACCTCGATGCTGGCGAAGATTGCAGGATATGACAAAAGGAGAGGGGGCTACAGAGGCATTGAGATAGTTGGAATGGCATACTGACCCAGACGGACATGAACTTCAAGCACAACTCAGTGAGACGGGAAGGACAGGAAGACTGGCGTCGTGCCTCAGTACATGCGGTACTAAAGATGAGGGGCAATGACGTTAGGGATCCGAACACACAACGAACCCCTCTGAGTATTAAGTCTCCAGTGAACCTCCCACAGTGGTCTCCTACTTTTTAGATATAACCGGTCACTGCCTGAAGCTTCCAAAGAATATACAGAGGTGCGAACTGAAGAAACTGTTCAAGCTGGGCTCCAGCTTCCAAGAGCTTCAAGTTCCAGACAAACCCTTTAACCTTTGATCCATAAATCCAGTGGTCAGCTTCTTCCCATCTGTTAAATGGCCAAAGTGATCAGACTAAGTGCTCCTCTGAATGTTCAAAACAAAACTCACATTTTACCAAAGGCCTTCTTCTGCCTGACCCCAGATGTTTACTCTGTTAGCCTGAGAGAAGCCTCCAGAGACGAGGTCCCTCCCTCCCCCGCTACTCCTCTCACCTCCACCCCTTGTCCTTGTACCTACAAGTCCTGTCGCTTCAGGACACGTGCTGTCAGTGACCACCAGACTGCTGTTGACCACATCCATCACCACATCATACAAAAAAACCCCCACCTCCACCCTAACAAACAACACAACCTCACCACCCCACCTATCTTATACTTAACTACCACACACTATACTCACAAATCCAACCATTCATAAACCCCCCCCCCCCCCCCCCTTCCTACACTGCCAGGCTCTCTTGTCATGGGATTTTCCAGGCAAGAATACTGAAGTGGGTTGCCATTTCCTTCTCCAGGGATCTTCCCAACCCAAGAATCGAACCCAGGCGTCTCCTGCATTGCAGGCAGATTCTTTATATGATCTATTAAGGGAAGCCCCTTAATTAGGTGGGCAATGCCCCTTAGTTAGTGAAGTGCGAAGTCGCTCATGTCTGCAACATCTTTGCAAAGTCTTACTCTTTGCGACAGTCCCCCCAAAAAATAAAAAAAATTTTCCCAGAATGATGAAAGTGGCGTTCCCTTTCCCTTCTCCAGGGCGATCGGGATCTTCCCAATACTGGACTTGAACTCAAGGTCTCCCTCATTTGGCTTAGGCAGATTCTTTACCAGATGAGCACAAGCGCCTGCGAGACGCTAATTCTAAACACAGAGGAATTCCCATCGCGACCTCTGAAATGCCTTGCGCGACTGAAGAGCGATGCCTTCCGACCCCAGCTGCCCCCTTGCTGCCCGCCGGTGTGGGCCCCCGAACATTACCCCGGCCGGGGAGGGGCGGGTGTTCTGCCAAGGCGGCATCCCAGCCTATGGGGCGCATCACATCACCGCAAGCCCTCAGGCGGGCGCCTAACGAGGTCTACCTGGAGCTACTCCGTCCCCACCTCCCAGCGCTGCTAACTCGCCACCTGAAGCCTCCAGCAGCCCGTCTCCCGCGTCTCTCCGCGCGTCACCGGAGCTAGGACGCCCGCCGCGCAGCCCGCGCGACACAGCGGCTTCGAGGACGTGGGGCGGGCGTGGGCGACTGAGGAAGTGGCCGGCGAGCCCCCGCGCGACGCGCGGATGGCGCACACGCAAAACCGACCTCGCCCCACAGCACGGAGTGGCAAACCACAACCTCCAACAAAAACAAAAACAAAAAACCAAAAAATAACAATAAGGCACACACGCCATCCGCACTCGCGCGTAGAAATGCAGCTCCACGAGCAGCGGCCCCGCGGAAGGACCGCCCGCCCGCCGGCCCTGACGGAGCCACGACTCATGGCCAGCCTTCCCTCGGCGTGCGGAGCGCAGCTCCGGGGGCGGCTCCACGGGCGCCCCCCCCCCCCCCCTTGCCCCCCCCCCCCTATCTCGCAGAACACCGCTCAGCGGGCCGGGCGCGGAGCTTAGGCCGCGCCGCCTCTGCGGGGGGTCGGCCGGCGCGCAGGGAGTCGTGCTGAGCCCGGCCGAGCTAGGGCGGCGCCTGCACCCCCGCCCCCCAGGGCCGCACCCGTGCTCGTCCGCCTCACTGACCCCGCCCCCCCAGGCCCGACCCGTGCTCGCACGCTCACTTGACCCCGCCCCAGGCGCCGAACCCGTGCTCGCCGCCTCACCTGACCCCCGCCCCCCAGGCGCCGACCCGTGACTCGCCGCTCCACCTAGACTCCCGCCCCCCAGGCGGCAGGCCTGTGCCATACTCGCCCGCTCACATTGATCCCCGCCCCCCCCCAAGCTCCCGTCTGTGCATCACTCGCCGCTCACACGAACCCTGCCGCCAGCTTCCCTAGCGCACCCCTGCCAGAGGCCCGGCCTAAGCTCTCGCCGGTGCACTGCCACCATGTTCTGCCGAGAATACCCGTGACTTGAGAAGGGCCGTGAGCCGGCCGGGGAGCTGCCCCGCTTTACCTCCCGCGTTACTGGTCGACGGCCGTACCGGCCCGCCCGGATGGAAGGATGCCTGATGGCCTAGCCGGCCGCCGTGAGGGCGGGAGCGCGGCGGGCGCCTCACGGGGCGCATGCTCTGGAGCCCTAGCACTACCTGCGAGCGGGATGGCGTGTAGTGCCTGTGTGGTTCCACTCCCGCCTGCTGGTGGGCAGCGTCGGTTTCGGTGGCCTTCCGCGCCGCGCGGGCCGGTCGCCGCCACTTTCCTCAGCGTCCACCGCCGTTCCCACGTCCTCGAAAGCCGCCTGTGCGCGCGCCTCACTGGATCCTTCTTTATTTTTTTTTAGCGTGGATTCAACATCTTCACAGAAGATGGCCATGTAAGGCGTGTTTACACATTACTACATCGCCTACTGTGACTACCAACTTTTCTTCCTGGAAATGCTATCAACAGTCTGAAATTCTTTTCCACTACTTTAATTTTATTAATATTTGTGGATGTGACTAGATCTATATATGTCTTTAAAATTCATAGTAGTGAATGCTTCTTTCATTAATGTTATCTGCTGACTGCAATTTTTTACAGGAATAATGAGGTCAGCTTGAGTGTAGCGATTTGGATGACAGACGGAAGATACAAGAATCAGCCTAGGGATTCTGATGTACTGTCTGTCTATTATTATTTTGAATGCTAAGCCAGTGATTGTAAGAACATAAAAGCAAGAGATAGTCTTCTGACTTTACTCACCGTTGAATTTCCCCTCTCAAAACTTTTTTTTACTTTTAACCTATATTGGAATAAATATTCTGTGCTGCAAATACTACCACCCTCTACAATCTTGTTCATTTGCAAGAGTCACCTAATGAAATCAGTGTAGTACAGAAACCAAGGCTCTAAAGGTCGATAAGGAATCCCTTGCAGTTCTGAAGTTGCCAATTTATCTGAAAATTGTAAACATTACTTTTCGTCACGTTATGGAGAATGTTTCTTTGTTGTGTGATGATGTGTAGTGCATTTATCTGAAAATTGAAACATTATTTCAGGTCAGTCTATGGCAAAATGTTTCTTTGTTGTGTGTGTGTGTGTGTGTGTGTATCACCTCTATTTTAGATTCTTTTTCCATATGGGCCATTACAGAATATTGAGTAGCGTTCCCTGTGCTATACAGTAGGTCTTTATTGGTTATCTATTTTATACTAGATAGTGTGTAGGGTGTATCTGTCAATCCCAATTTCCTAACCGAATGTATGTTTCTTTGGTACATATGCATGTGTAAAACTGCTGGAGAGGTACCCCCCACATGCGCTGAACATTTTGAATTTGGTTTTTTTAAACGATAGTGCTAGAACGTGAAAGTGTTACTGTGTTTGGATTGTCAGGTTAATCTGAAGAAACTCCAAATTTCAAGAGAGAAACAGCACGAGGAATAGTAACAAATATGTGGGGTTATCAATAACAGCAGTTTGCTTTAGCGCAAAGTTTGAATATTGCTAAATTACAAACCATTTTGGAATGTGTAAGTAGCGGGGGACTTCCTGTGGCTACAGGCGTAAGCGTTGCCCCTACAATGTGTTTAGACCGGGATTCAATCCCTGGGTCAGGAAGATCCTCTGGAGAAGGAAATGGCAACCCACTCCAGTTTCTCTTGCCTGGAAAATCCCATGGATGGAGGAGCCAGGCGGGCTACAGTCCATGGGGTCACAAAGAGTCGGACACGACTGAGCGACTAAACTTAAGGAGCCAGGGCAGCAGTACCTTTATGCCAGCCGTGCTTGAAGTAGCATCAAGTAACGATGCCCTGTTTGAAGGTGGCCAGCTATGAGAAGGAGATGAAGAAGGTCCTGATGTCTTCGATGTGGCCTCGCCACATGCTCGGTGAGTCAGCAGTGTATGAGAGTCAAGCATCCTGGTTCTGTCCATTTAGCAGCTGTGAGATCTTGGCAAAAACTGTCTTAACTGGGTTAAATGTAGGCAGTTTTTTAAAGTAGCCTGGTATTTTTCTTAAAAAGCATTAGAAATCTTCATGCAACCCAATATTCATTTTAACAAGAGTATCTCTGAGAGCCTTCCACAGAAGTTTGGAGATATTTATCTTGGAGGTCAAAGTGCGAAAAAATACATTAAATGGACAAGTAGAAGGTAAGAACTGTATTTTATAGATAATGGTTATTTGACAGAACATTGATTAAATGTGCGAATACTTCTAAAGGCCAAAAAAACAAACCACCTACCATGTCAGATGCAGTAGTGAGGAAAAGAAAGAAGAGGAGTGGAAATTGTAGATATTCTTATCATGTGTTCAGCCCACAGATTAACTTTGAGAATCAGATTTAAGGAGCTCAAAGTTATTAGTTTCTGAGACTTCTTGGAGGTCCAACGTTAACATGTCCAGTAAGGAGATGGATGTTCGATTCCCTGGTCAGGAAGAACTAAGATTCCAGTTGGCAATCGACAAAAGAAAAAATTACCAGTTCTGTTTCAGATACTCTGCAAACCAAGGAAGGTCGAGAAATATAGAGCGAAAGAGGGAATGGATGATGAGAGAGGCGATAGGGTACAGGAAGAATGAAGGAACAAGCGAACAGAAGGACCTATGGGGAAGGTGGCAATAAGTAAGATTAGGCGGTCTTGTAGAAAAAGAGTATTTGACATGGAGAAGTGAATATGAAGTGAGCCTTCCAGCACCAACTTAGTCAGAGAAGTAACAGAAAGTTTTTACCCCCTCTTTACTGTTGTCTCTCATGTTTACAAGGCATTCAGGTTTGAGGTCCACAGGGCATGCCAGAGCTGTGTCTGTTTATCCTTTGTGGAAGAACATTGGCGATAGAGTGGCCTCAGCTGTAAATGTTTGCAAATTGACGTCATACAAAATGTTGCTGCTTTATAAGGATGTTGTCAATAGGCCAAAATAAAGAGAACTGGAAAGAAGGAGAGAGCGGGGCGATGTAGATAGGCGAGACAAGGAACTACAGCCTCGATAGAGAGTCCACTGGATGTTTCCAGTTTTGTAATGCCAGTTTCAAGTTTGGGGGCGAAGTGTTAGAGTGAGGAAGTTGAGGCTAAGATTTCACGAAGAATAAACTAGTTTGAAGTAATGTAGAAGCAGGACTCCTATGTAGATCCGAGAGTTCCTGAAATTTGAATTAGTTCCCTGGGGACCTTTGTGAGGAAGTTGCACATCGACCGAGACACAGGTCTGATATTCTGCATTTCTAACAAGCTCTATGGTCTCGAGGTAGCAAGGGTGTAGCCCTTGCGTTTAGAGAAATCTCGGGAAGAAGAGCATTGCGATAGTGACAGGACAGACAGGCTCAGGAAAAGCACTTATTTTGTTTTATTCTTTTGGAGCCTGGTTATAGCCAGAGGGAAGACAAGAGTTGAAAGTAAGCAATTTACAGGTGTAAAGATACCATTGCTAAGCATAGAGGCGAAAAAAGAAGTGATCGTGGAGATGATCCATAGATAAGAATGGTAAAGGGGGAAGAATTAAGACCACTAGATCCAGAAAAGATTACCCTTTGGGAGCGAGAGAGCATCTAGTGTAAGAAAAAGAGGGAAAGTCAGGCCTTAAGGGAGGTGAGTTTGAAAATTGATGATGGAAACTTGAGTAGAATTTTTCTAGATGGATGCGCACTTCAGTGTATTTGCACTGAAAAGGCGAATGATCATTGATTGTTCACGATAATACCATAATACCGTGAGCAGGAGAGGGTGCTAGAAGTTAAGGGGTCGACACCAGCTACTCCAAGTAACTATAGCGACATTGATTACAAGATATATGTTTTACTCGGTATTTGTTATTTAATATTAGAATTAGTTGTGAATATGAGGGACTTGACTTTTTTTCATTAAAGTAACTGATTTTTTGATATTTTGTTTTCCACAGAAATCCTTTCTAAGCTTTAGCATGATGCTACCAACACAACTAAGTTTTGAAACAAAACAAGATTGCAACAGGGTTCGTTCTCTTAAATGCCTTAGAATTGTTATTTTCAATAAATACTATACTGATTTTAAAACGTGTAAGATTTTTTACCATTTATAATTCTGTGGCCAATTAAATTTCATTTAACTTTCTCCTTTTATGATAATATATGTTGCAATGTTGAGAACTTTATTGTACATTATTTCATAGGTGTGTCTTATCTGCCTTCTTGCATGAGTGGATCGAGAAACTTTAAGATGACTAAACTAGAGGAGCCAAGACATGCAGGCATACCAGTAGCAACAATGGGTTTGTAAAATTGAATATTTTTAGAAAACAGTTCCTTCTATCAGTGTATATTCGAAGCTAATCAGTTCATCTACTCTTTCTCAATAGAGAAATGAAATTATACATTCAGCCTGAACTGTAATCCAACTGTGCACTTCTTTTAAATGAATGGACAGATTGAAGACATGATATAAACTACTTAGTTAGTGCTATGTGTAAATGCTTATGCTGCTATTTTATACTAACCCTCTTTCTTACCCCCCCCCCCCCCCTATTGCATTTTACATCAGCTTTCACATTTATTTTCTTGGGGTCGACGATTTTTGACTCCTCTGATTAAGATAATTTTTTTTTTACATCACTCGTAGTCAGCAGGTTCCATATAGTCTGGTGTGCTCATTAAGTATTTCTAAGGTCATGAAACATAATGTTACTTTTGAAATCTTCTGCATGCTTTGGTAACCTGTATTCCTTATTTTTACTTCACTATCTACTAGTGGAATCATAGATCTGTCTTGCTGGGAGTGCTGCCTAACATCCCTAAAAACAAGACACTGAACCGAATGTATTCAGTGTCAATGGCTGAGCTATACGAGGATGCCTTGCCTCCAGTACTAACTCTGCATGGATGTACAGCTGGCTTTCCAGTTATTTGTATGTAATTAACTCTGTTGTCCCTTGTGCACCTTATAGACTCTCTTGAGGAAATATTCCTACTTGAGGTAAAAACATTTATGCCCTTTTATCTCCGATGAATTATGCAACTGTAGATTGTATCATATGACTTCACTTATTTATTAATCAACTTATTTACCAAACCCATTCAGCCCACAGTCGAGTAAAAGATTCGTATTCCTAATAACACAGTCGGAATGAAGGATTCTGATTCCCTAAAATAACACAGTCGGGATGGAAGCGATTCACAAACATTTAGTCTCAGGTAAATTTTGTTATTACAGAATACTCCCCTTAACTCTGCCGGTTCCTAGACCATTAGCAGGAGCGCTTTACCCCAGATGCATCAGGGAAGTCCCTTCTGGAAAGAGCGGAAATGAAATATTTGAAATGTTAGCTCTTCGTACTGCCTCGAATTCCTTTTGCAAATTTAATTAAACGAATTGGATGCACATATAGGACACAATGTTATTGTATGGTATCCGTGCTTGAAGATACTTATAAGCAATTTGAACAAGAAATGTTTAAAATTGTAAGCCTATGAACTCAAGATGTTTCTGTATATGTTTCGATACCCTTAAGTTCTCAGTTTGAAATCCTATACTACTCTCAGGAATTCTCTAGAGATTAATTTTTAGACCTAAGTATTTTTCCAGTGTCCAAAATGCTTTATTTGAACTTAGACTTCACCTAGAGTATAAGCTTCACCTTGCCTATAATGTCACAGTTGTTTTTCAGCTTATAATTATTTCATTTTGGTGTTGTTACACAGATGAATGTAGGCCAATCAGATGTTTTGATTAGCCGACGGGTGTGTGTGGTGTGTGTGTGTGTGTGTGTGTGTGTGGTGTGTGTTTTGTGGTGTGTTGTCTTTGATTATTAGAAGTAGGGGAAGTAATCATACCTTGGATTCGATAGATATAATCTTTTAAAACAGCGGATTCTGCAAGTTTCTTGTGCTTCAGCATTCCTTTTTTATACCTCTAAAAATTATTGAGAATCCCAAGAAAACTTATTGTTTTAAGTCTATTCGTTGTTCACTTATATTGGAAAATAAACTGAAACTTAAAATACAAAGCACTACACAATCTAGTTGCGCTAATTCAGTTAGTCGTTAGTGTGTATGATGTACATATAGTGTCTCTTGAAGAACTCACTGTAGCCATCAGAACGAATGAGAATGAAGGTTCGTAATGTTTACGTGTTGTTGTGAAAATATGTTCTGACCTACTTGGATCATGTGTGATTCCCCCTCTGATCCAATAGGGCTGCTGGACTTAAGCGATTCTGAGTGAGCCGACACTGAGGATCCACTGTTTAATACAATTGAAGTGGTTGGATGTAAATATGGTAAAGGGGACACCTTGTGTTGACTCAGCGTTTAATGTTTCACTTCTACATTTCTTGCTTGTTTCTTTGACTTCTCTTAAGCAAATTTAGATCTGACAGTTTAGTTTTTTTTTAAATAACAAGACGGAAAATATTTTGTGGTGTACTTCCACTTCCTGTCTCATGGCCCTCTGTGCTCCCTTTGGGTCAGTGTGGTCTTAGATTTTTGTTAGCTACCAAACTATTTTCACATGAGAAAAAGTAGTCACACACAAAAGGCTCGTCATTTTTATATAAGATTTCAGGAGTGTTTTTGTTTGTCGCCTAAGTCTGTGTTAACCCTTGCGACCTCATGGACTGTAGCCCGCCAGGATCCTCTGTCCAAGAGATTTTCCAGGCAAGAGGCAAGTATAATCACTGGAATGGTTCCGTTTTCCTTCATCCAAGGTTATGATGTTTATCCTAAGAGCTTTAAAAATGAGTTCTGACGATATTTGGTACACCATGAGGAAAGACCGTCTCATTGAAATTAAAGTAGGTTGTTGATGATGGTGGTGTTCAGTCGACACAGTTGTGCCCAATCTTTGTGACCCCAGGACTTGCAGCATGCCAGACCTCTCTCGTTCCTCACCATCTCCGGAGTTTGCCACAGTTCTTGTCCATTGAATCAGCGCTGCGCCTAGCCATCTCCGTCTCATGCTCCTGCCACCCCCTTCTCTTCTTTGCCCTCCCCTTCTTATCCTGCTCAGTCTCTTCCAGCATCAGGCTGCTTTTCCAGCGAGCCAGCTCATTCGCATCAGGTGCACAAAGTATTGGAGCCTTCAGTTTAGCATCTAGTCTGCTTCCAAAGAATATTCAGGATTGATCTCTTGGGATTGATGGTTTGATCTCTTTGTGCTGTCCAGAGACTCTAAGAGTCTCTCCAGCACCACATTTGAAACGCATCAATTTTTGGCACTCAGCTCTTCTTTATGGTCTCAATTCACATCGTGTGTGGACTACTGAAAAAACCAGACTTTGACTCTACGGCCCTTTGTCAGCAAGTGATGTCTTTGCCATTTTTAATAGCGTTGTCTAGGTTTCTCCCAAAAAATCAAAGTATTTTAACATTCATTAAAACCCCCCCCCCCCCCCCACAACATGGTTTTTAAAACGACTGGTCTCTAGAATGCGTACCACACTTATTGTCATGCAAATTAGAACATAAATTAGAGATAAATTTTGTTAAATAAAACATTTCCTATGTTGAAGGAAAATAAATAATAAGTCCTTGTGAAATACAGGTATGCTACTAAAGATTGAGTGAATTCAGAGTAATATCTAGAAAATTACAAAAGTAGAAGAAATGAGGACACGTAGTTAAACATCTCTTCATGAGTGGACAGTGACATGTAAGATTAGAGTAAAACCCCCCCCCCCCCCCCCCCCCCCCCCCCCCCCCCCCCCCCGTAGAGAAGGAGAGTAGTAGTTTTGAGGATGGAGAGGAGGACGTTGGAGCTGACATGCTGAACGAAAGACTGGGTACGATTGGTAGTAAGAGTCTGTATTCTTACATCAGATTCTGATAATGGAGGACTTGGTTTTCATATTTTTCAGATTGGATTCGGACATAGTTTTGAAGCCTAATAATAGAGGCACCTTGTCAAAGAGCTGGGTATTTGTAAAGTTGATGATTGGCTGTCCGTTGCTGATCACAATCAATGACCAAAACCAGTCAGGAATCCACAGAAGTTCAGACAGAAGACCTTAAATAGATAAAAGATGAAACCTGCAGCACTGTTTCTGGTAGGGAATTCCATTGATCCCATCACCTGTGCCATGTCTAGCGGCCAGAAAACAGATGAAAGCAAACAGTGTATGCAGAAAGCCAGCGGAGCACTCAGACCAGTGCCCCACCCGGGACGGCACATTACCATCATTCTCATGAGTTCCGTAATCGAGATTTTTGTCGGCAAAAATCTACCTTGTGCTGATCATCCTTTTATGCAACCTACAGCCAAACAATACCTCTCAGCTAGGTGTTTGCTATTATCCACTCTGACCTAGTAATACTAGCTAAATAACAAAGAGAGTTGGAGAGAAGCAAGTTCGTTTTAAGGTAAGTATTTAGCATACACCGAGGAGATGCGGTCAGACAGGGTTATATTTAGAACTCTGGGACTCTTTGTGAGATCCTAAGCGTAGACAAATAATATTGAAAAAAATAGATAAAGTAATCTATTTATACTAAGGTGATTTTTATCAGCTTGCCTCTGCAGTCTAGAAGCCAAGAGCGATAGACATGTGAGAAATAATTTACAGTTTAGATGTATATCTATCACTAGAGAAATCTAATTAAGATACACTAGAAGATGTATAAGAAATACTATGGTAAGCTGGGGGGGAAGGGGGAGAGAGAAGGTGAAGGGGGGGGGTGGGGGGGGGGGGAGGGCGGGGGGGGGTACAAGCAGAAGAGATACCTGTTTATCTGACGGGAAAGACGCAATAATCAATGGTACAACTTCAAGCAGGTGAGTCTTAAAAGATGGAAAAGTAATTGTCCAGAAGAGTACAGCGGAAGCCTTTCAGATTAAGAATTGATAAAAGCATAAAAAGTACGATGGCATTTTTGTAATACCAAGAATAAATGTTGCAGTTGAAGGCTTGGACAGTGTTGTTAACAAGGTACTGTGATGAAGTAGTGAAGAGAGTATACTGTGACTTTCTATAGGTTCTGTCCTGTATTTTGAAATTTTGTTAGCGTTTATGATTGCGTTTTTGTACTGATGCTACTCGGGATGCAATTCCGATGAGATGAATCTTTGAGCTGTTTGTGCGTGCCTGTATCCTAGGCTGACATCTGGTATTTCCCAAAATGAGTTTGTTGCAAGTTTTGCATCATATGGAAGTATTTTCTTAAAGAAGTAAATATTCATCTGAGGAGTAAAAGATAACTGAGTGTCATTGATACACTGTTTTAAAACTCCTGTGTATTTAAATCAAAGATTATGTCTTTTGTTAAATTATTGTCTAAGTAATTCTTAACTAAACATGCACGGATTTGTCAGGAGAAAGTAGAAAATTGGAAATGGATATTGGAGGAAGACAAGAAAAAACTTGTTTGGAGTATAAAAGATAACCATTCCAAGGTTAAAGATAAAACTATTAAATTTTAAATTATTTCGGGTTTACTTCATTATTTTCTATGCTGTTAACAACACGATACTATGTGTGTACACAGAGTCCTATAACAAATAAAATTGCATCTTTCAAATATTACCTTTTAGAATTGTATAGATAATATAATTAATAGTTTTTATCGCCACTTTAATTTATAACCAACCAAAATACTGTCTAGAATCTTATTATATTTATAGTTCATCTTTAGAATATGAGGGAAAAAAAATTCCTATGGAATGTTGACTTCTTACGTTTTTATAACTTCATTACATGATTTAAGAAGGTGATATCAAATACTGAATCATAAGATTAAGCGTTGAAATTAGGAACCAATAGGACAATGATGAGCCCACCTGAACCTAGATACATGTTAAAGAGACATCGATTCCAGTGCCCCTCAAGCGATTGAAATCGCCAGTCAACTGCTGCCAAGTGAAAGATTGATTCTGCATGTGATCTCGGACCATAATTTGACTTAGGGATGAACAATTCAGGAGAGGATGGGGTACACAGAATCAACCCAGTGTGCTTTATTTAAGAGAATCAGACTTCTAGATTGCGACCTTTGTTTTTAGGGTACAAATAATAACTTTTCTAATTTATTCATTTCAGGCTCGGGAAATCAGTAGAAATATTACTAAAAATGCCTTATATCTCACTTTCTTTGGTTGACTACATAGGAGCAACTATAATATAACTGATTGTAGGGGCTTCCTGGGTAGCTCAACTGGTAAAGAATCTGCCTGCAATGCAGGAGATTCGGTTCGATTCCTTGGGTCACGGGCATTTCCCTGGAGAAGGGATAGGACCTACACCCACCCCAAAAAAAAACACCCCCAAAACCCCAATATAATCACACACACACATTTACATCACCCCCTCCAGTATTGTTGGACGTTTCCCCGGTGACGACTCACGACAGTAAAGAACCCCGCTGCCAATGTGGCCGGAGACTGGCGTATTGATCCCCTGGGTTGGCGAAGGCATGGTTGGAGGAGGGCGTAGCGCAACCCATATCGCCCAGTAGTCTTGATTTGCGTGAATCCCATGGCTTGGAGGAGCTGAGTGGGCCCTACAGTCCTTAGGGGGTCGCAAATGAGTCAGACAGGACATGAGCACTCAACATAACCCGGAATGTAAGCAGGTAATTTTGTATTTTGATGTACTACACTATCATAATATGTAATTCTGCATTAAAATGTAGGAATTGGTTCCTCTTTCTGATTGGTGTTCATTGATTTTGGCTCCTGGTCATATAAAGTTTGTCTGTTCTCCAGATATTAGTCCTTAAAAAAGAAAACCAAAAACCTTAACAGACATGCTGTAGGGAGTCCCTATATACGGTATAGTGAGCGCGAAATATTTTAGAGGGAAGAAGCGTTTTATAACATTAAAGATTCATCCTAATTCATTTTGATTGATTTAACATGTTGAATTGTTTATACATCAATCTAACAGTGAAAAAATCTGGGTTGTGAGGTTGATGTTTTTCTCTATTTCATCGGGGTCAAGGACAAGTTATTTTTTCACTTCTTAGTTGTAATCTTGTGATATGTGAGTAGTTTCACATATAATTTAAGAAGTTTAACAGTGAAATTTTAATAACTTTCTGATTTTTCTTTATCCATACTGGATGAGTTAAGGATTATATTATTTTGCACACATGTACGCTGACAGAAAAGACATCTGAAAATCAAATCAACAAATTAATCTTCCACACTTCGCAGCTGCAACAAATTAGCCTCAAGATACCAGAAGTGAATACAAGGAATGTGGTAGACAGCCGACAGATCCTGTATGTTCAGGGCCCTCCTTGTAATGGTAGAAGTATGAGAAAATGTGCGATCAAACTAAGGCCAAATTAGAATGCGAAAAGATAAGTCAAAACCATCACAAATGAGTTACAGCAGAATTATGGTGAAATTTGTGAGAAATACAAAGTTTACCGTTTGTCCTGAGGATGAAGCCACTACATGATCACCACTAAAAAGGAGCAAACAGAGGAATATACCATCCCTAACATGACAAATAGATGTATACCTGATTGTAGGCGAGAATGATGACTTTGGACGCTATCATGTCTCTCTAGTATTCCAAGTATGCTGCTGAACAAAAAGAACCCAGTTTCAAAAATGTTTTTTCGTCTATAACACTGTAGCGTCCCAGGGATTATGCTTGTCAGTATCTTCAAAAACTTTGTTTCAGTGCAAAATAAACGTAGACCGTTGAAGAGTGAATAAACTAGATGTTGCACATGTGTTTACAAAAATGAGGAGAGTTTTTATAATGATGCCCTGAAAATAAAATGTAGGGCGACAAGGTAGTTACATTGTGACGTGAAAGAAGACCCCACAGAGTTTGATATGCAAATGTCAAGAAAATTATAAATATTGTGATAGGCAAAATCCCACTAATCGGAAATTCAGACATCGGACAGACACAGCAGTTTGTACTGCACTCTTCGGTAAGATGAAACACGTAATTCAAATAACAAAGTCACGGTACTCACTGCCTGTCCTTTAAAAATTCTAGTAATGGAAAAAGCCAAACAATTAGACTGGTTCAGTGTGAGGAAACTACTGCCATGCAGATAATTGCAGTGCTGTGATGATGAAAGTGTGCGAACCTGAATGAGAAAATGCGCGAATATCATTCTCCACCAAAATAGTCACAGAGCACTCCAATGTGTATCTTAAGTGAAGAATTAACAGAAGGATACTATTAGCAGATTTAAGAAGTGGAAATACACACGTTACAAGTAGTCTGTTGGTTGGCTTTGCGAAAAAGAAAATTCAGTTCCCATAAGAGGTAGAGGTTCATTTTCTCTTGCATTTGGTTTTTCTTCATGTATGAATCTGTCCATTTTGATTTTCCTACTTATGATAAAGTAGGGGTCTTCAAAATAGCCGTAATTGTTTTTTTTTTTATGAGAAATAGATGATTTCTGGCCATCTAAATACTAGGAATTCAGGCCATGCTTCTCATGGCTTTTGTCGTTAAAATCATTAATTCTGGTCTCTGTCTAGTCTTTCGTATGACTCGCAGGAAAAACTCATTTAGTACAGTACCATGTAACCTTCTGAGCCAGAATTAAGCCACCAAGGAAAGTGCTAAGAGTGATGTTCAGCCTAGGGTTTTGCAGCATGTTTTGTTCTTACTCTTTTAGATTAATATAAAGTTGCATTTCCATAGACTCGGGAAGAAAGCAGAACATGAGAGAAGAGGACATAAACACGTATTTCCCCCCCCCCCCTTCCCTCTAATCTCTTCATTGTGGTTGAATATGTGTGATCTTCCTCTTTATGCTTCTCCTCAGTCCACTGCGGCACTAGATATCAACTATGGCACTTTCAGAATGTTTTTGTAATAACATGATACATGCTACTCCCCACATCATGCTTTAATCACATACTCAATGATGTTTCTTTGACGAGAGACCTCTTCATTATGTTGTTTACTAAAATGTAGGCTAAAAAAAACACTTTTGGACCATGTGCCGATTTTGTCACATAGGTAACTGTGTGTGAGAGTCGGTCAGTCGTGTCTGACTCTTTGCGACCCCATGGACTGTAGCTGGCCAGGCTCCCCTGTCCGTGGATTTCTCCAGGCCAGAGTATCATTGGAGTAGGTAGCCGTTCCCTATCTCCGGGGGATCTTCCCAACCTCAGGTTTCGGAGCCAGGATCTCTATGCATTGAAAGCAGATTCTTTAAACTACAAAAAAAACACAATAATCAACAAATAAAAAAAAAAAAAAACAGAAGCCACCAGCAGAAGCCATACGGCGCTAGTATGAACCCTCAGGCAAAAAAAGAGAAAAAAAATCAAAATGTTTCATCTCCTCAAAGGAAAAACTGATGTTTGAGATTCGTGTGAGTTTTTTTCTTTCTTCAGTAGTAGGTTTTTAACACTTGCTTTAGCTCTTTTGTGTAAGATAAAAAAACAAAAAATTCTGTAGTTCTTCTCCTTTAAAAGCAAAATGGAGAATGAATCCTACCCCCAACTAACTGTAGATGAGAATTAAAATACTTTGCCAAAGTCACGCTTTTAACTCCCTGATTTCAATTTGAGGAATTCATTTGGTAATTTATCAGATTCTAAAATTACAGAATTGCTATCATCTCTCTTTCGAGCGTACCATAAAATGTTAGGAATGCCACTTTAGGCGGCTTTTCTGAACAAATATTTAACCTTTTTTGATTTTAAAGCTGTTTTTGTGTAAAATAGTGGGCGCAATAGCGTAGAATAGTTATTTCTATACCCTCTAGCTATAAAGTTGATGGGTTACTGAATGTAGGAATTGCGGAAAGCATATAGCTGTAATATTTCCAGAATTCCAGTGCTAACTAACAAAATCTCAGTTTCATTTGAACACTCATTAGCGTTTTTGCTATCTCCTGGATCCAAATGAAAAAAAGAATTGAAAAAGGCAGTGGGAGAAGAAGAGCTTTAGTGCAGAAAGAAGATAAGTTATCCTTCTGTTTGCTAGAGCGAGACTAAGGTGTCACATCCCCTACATGGCTGACGTGCATATTAACGGAAAATCATGGTGGTTAAAGACATGAAGAGACAGATGTTGTATAGCGTGTTTTCACTTTTCTATCCTGCAGATCAGATGGGGAGACTGGATGTGAATAACTATCATATTATAGAGAAGTTTCTTGAAATTTATTCTAGGACATTTTGTTTCTTTCCCACAAACTGAAAGAAGCCACATTTTACAAAAATGGTTCAGTGACTTGTAAGTGATAAAATTCATGTAAGCACAAAAATATTTTTATCACTAAATATCAGGGGCAAATGCCCGAGTCAAATAATAAATGAAAAACAGAGTCTTTAGAAGTAAGTGGAAATAGCAATTATCCTAGTGTCATCACTTCACTAATGTTGAAGTAGTCAACACAAGACAATAGTAGTGAAGTTGGAAGCAATCAGACAGCGTATTGCGAGCCTGCTGATGAGACTCGATTGATTCAGCCAAGAAAAGGAGTGAAGGAAATAAACAAGACAGGAGTTCCCTGCTTATGGAGAAGAAACATTCTGATAGGCCTAAGCCATTTTATCAATGTTCTTTAACAAGTAAGGTCTTTCGTCTATTCTTCTTCTATTGTAAATATAATTTGTAATTGAGCTACATGTTTATCTTAAAATTTTGTATTTTACTAGCGGGATATACGTTATTTTGATACTCTGTCCTTTAGCCTTACATACTAGTATACTTTGCTAATCATACCACCATGTTACAGTATTAGAGTATTCATGGATTTGACTGCCATACTTCGCAGCTTAACCAGTGTGTTGTATATTTTAAAAAGTTGTTTTGTCACTAATGAACATCTATTTGTTCAGTTTGAGGACTTCTTTCAGCTTTTCTTTATGAGGCGGTGGACTAGTAGCGATGATGACCTTCCTCAGGTTTGCCTTTGGTGCCTGGGAAAAGTTTTTATTTTCTCCATTATTTCTGAAATAGACAACGTTTTGGGAATAGAGTACTCTTGAAGTGGCAGTTTTCCTCCTCCTGACCATTTGAGTATTGTCCATGGATGAGAGGGCAAATGTTGTTGGTGGCAGGAAGAATGATGAAGCACCTGCCTTTCATCATGATGTTGACAAAGTCACTCCATCATGTGGGTGCAGTGTTACAAGTAACTGACCCTCCGCCACACTAATTTTGATTTCTTCTTTCTGGTCGGATCATGGGCCACGTGTCATGTAAAAATCACCTCTTAAATTGTTACTTTTTTCTTTGAGGTTTGTTTTTTTTTTTAATTTATTCGGCTGCACTGCGTTCTTTTGCAGCTGCAGGAGCTTGGGCTTCTCATTGGTGTGGCTTCGTTCTTTTTTTTTTTTTTTTTTTTTCTGATGCTGAGTGTACGGTTGTAGCGTGCTGGCTTCAGTGGTGTGCGAGACACAGGATTCATTGCTCTGTGGCATGTGCGGATCTTCCCTGACCAGGATTATCGATACCCTGCTGCCACCACGCTGCATTTGCAGCAGTTTCCTAAGCGGACTTGGAATACCCAGTCGGAATTCCCCTAAATTAACACATTACTGCCTATTTAAAAGCAAAAAACAAAAAATATAGTGTAATCTAAATAATGACTCCCCATGTCTAGAATCGTTGTGTTTAGCCAGTGGACTCCACTGTTTTTAGATTGTAGCCCTTGCAGGTTCCTTCCAATGATCTTCTCCTAGAGGCACCTCTCTACTTTCTTCATGTGTTTTGCTACTTTTCTTTCAGAGTTCCTAGGAAACAACCTTGATGCCGTTTGTGCAGGTGGTGTGGGGGAGATGATCTGCCGTATCTCTATTTACTAATCTCCAGCTAGAATGATTCCTCGCTTTTCTCTTCTTTTGACTCCTCTCTTCACGTTCTTCTGTAAAGCCTTTTCTTATCTTCACTTCATCACTTTCATATGTCAAACTCGTACATATCGATATAAGCTATATAATAATTGTATATTGCTGCCTTGAAGCGAGAATATTGCTTTTCTTGCTATATGGTTGCGTACTCAATAATGTTTTGTGAATTAACAATCACTTAAAAATGAGGTAATAGTTGACTTTTACAAGAATTGTTTTTTTATTCTTTTTTCAGTCGAATTATTTGCAAACACTGGTTTTTTTGGTGGAATTTTTAAAGCAGCCTGATCCTGGCGCGCCAGGAAGGAAACTAAAGAAATAAGAATCAATGACAATGGGACACCAGAAGAATGTTGTGATTTGCACCAATATTTGAAAAAGACCAATTCACTGCCTGTTGGTCTGCTGCACGTGCAATGGATGACAGCATTTTATATCGGACAGTGGATAAGATGATGGCAGCGTAACGGGCGGACAAAATTCTTTATTTCATTATCTCAGGAAGAAATACTAAGCAGCTGCAATTCTTCTCTGGAAACTAGAGCAGCATATAAGTATACAGGCCAAGAGAGAGAATCCTCAACTCGACTGTATGAACACTGCGATAAGAGTTAAGGGGAAGGACCCGTGCCTGTTCGACCGCGAATTGTTTCAGTAAATAGTCCCACTTGGGAAGCTGAGACTGTTAGTGAATAACGCAGTAATCAGCTCCGTAAGGCGTGATTTTTACTGGGACTGGCAATGTAGACTGGAATGGAATAACTGAAGAGGCGTGTGAGTTGAAAGTGTTTCTTGTTTTATGTATTAAGAGAGGGAGCATTGTAAGTGTGTATGTTAACTGTGCGAAATGAGCCAGCAGAGGAAGTGTTTATTGGGTTTCATATTGTTTTGCATTTTCAACATTAAGAAAGCTTAGATGATTGTTATGACATTATCTTTAAACTACTTACAATAAATTAATTGTGAGTAATATTATTATGTACATACATACTTTCATGTTCTTATGTGTTGTTGCGTATAGGGACTGTTTATTGGCTCTGGAAGTTGCTAATATTCTTATGTATAATAAATATGTGGATGAGCTATCTTAGTTAAATTTATATGCCTACAATCGATTTTAAAGAAGAGTTATAGTCGTGATTTACAAACAACTTAGGTTTATACTTGAATAGGATTTAATCAATTTACTTGATGCACTTCTAGTTTGATAGTATCATCTATGGTGAGCTACCTCTATTGCGACCTAGATTGATTTTCGTAATCGTACTTGAAACATCTACATTGATATTAACTTTCATTAGTGATGTTGGGGGATTGTTGCTTATTTTCAATAGAAAATTAACAATCTTTTACAATTTATTAACTTGGATGATAAAGATCTAAATGACAAAAACACATGCTTTGTACTTAAGAGTGTGTTAAAGACATATTATGTGCCTCAATAAGTGGATGTTCAGTGCATAAAAGAAACAGCAAATATGGTTGAGATGAATGCATATTGCATGAATTTCTTGTATAAAAAAACTAAAATCCTAATATTGGAAGTAGTTTCCAAGTTATTGCCTACATCTAAGTCTTTTGTTTTGTTAGAAGATACTGTTTAAGATCAGAATTATCATTGTGTTGTTATAGCTAGTCATGCGATAAATAATATAGAGTTCATTTGATATCATATTAGCTATAAAAGACTTTTCGAAATATCAACTGTTTCTCAGATATTTTGACGAACGAGCAAGCCGTCAGTGCCTGATTGCTGCGGTCTGAATTCTGGTCTGTTGGTGAACTGCTGTGCGGGCCTTTTTCTTTTAGGACAAGTCCTCACGCCTTTCTTTGCTCCATTTCTTCCTATGTAAAGGATCTAATATATTACCTTATCTCCCTCCAAGAATGATCATGAGGATTAAAGATGCCTTTCACGCATGTCAGATGCTTTGTAATAATGCATAGCGTTGCTATATTAGCCCTCAAAAACGTAATATCGTGTCTTAAATGTTATCAAAAATGGCGATTTCTTTTTATAAGGACTTTAAGGGAATACTTCCGAAGATAGGTTTTAGTGCCATAAAAGTTAGTTCTTGATTAAAAATGACAACTGCCAAAAAACCTGGTAGATAGAGATACTGCTTTCGTATCACATAATGCAAAGTAATGTTATGATTTTTCCTATTTCCTTCTGTCCCCCCCCCATGATTTAATGTTTTATTAATATATGGATATATTTCCTTTTCGCCCTTTAATGCTACTCTTTTTTATTGTTTATCCTTTATATAGAAATCTTACTTACGAATGCAAGGTGTTACGCTAAAAAACAATGTTTAGTATCTTTAATTTTTATTTAGTATTGTTGCCGTTAGTAAATTTGTGAGCTGAAAGAATCCATTTTTTTTTTAGGCCTGCAAAGAAAACAGCCATATGAAAAGAAGAGTATAGTAAAAAAAAAAAATTACTTTTTATAAAAAAATTATGTCTAAAAAATACTTTGTAAAAGCGAAAGTGGCCAAATAGAAAATCTACCTTTGCTTGAAGAGAAATTTACTTTGAAAACATAATTTTAAAACTCTGTGGATTAGTTATCCTGTTGATAAAAACCCTGCTTCCTTTTAATGAAGCCTCTGCTTGTCTGCTATGAAGTAAAACGATTATTTATCACCTTTGTACACTTGGTAAATTTAATACTATTGTAAGGACATTGCGTGAAACTAAGTATTATTTATGTTTTAGTCAAAGAACTAATTACGTGAATAGACCTTAGAGACTTAACTCGAGTCATCTGAAACTGCTCGAGGATGGCGAATGCTTTACTCTAAGAATTCCCATTGCCATCGGGCGCGGGTGGCTCTGAAGGCGTCGTCGCGACCCCCACCCTCTGTACCCGTCAGTCCTCCAGTCCACCTTGTTTCAACCCCCCGAATGAGCATGCCTCAGCGCCTGACGACTCCAGCTTTTCCAGCTGAGTTACTTCCCTCACAGTAGAGTCCTCAAGGGACAGGTGTTAAATGGCGTCCCGAGAGGTGTAGGCAATGACTCCTCCCGTGGATTTTTTCCAGCAGTCGGTAGAAACCAGACACCTCAATTGGAAGTTGATTGTCCTTCATATCTGCAGGAGTAAATTCTTGGTGGCCATCTCCCCCCTCCCCCCTCCCCTCTCTTCCCCCCCCGAGCAGAGCGAATTCACTCCCAACCGATTGTCCCCTCTTCAAAACACGGACCGGGGTCCCGTCCTACGAGCGACCTTGAACAGATCTCGCACAACCGAAAAGCTCTCGGGAAGAGCTTGCGGAAGTAGTATCTGTAATTCAAATCTTTTTTGTCTACAGCAGTCTCAAAGTAGGGACACACTGCGCCTCATCAAAGAGGGAGCGCCTTTAATATTTTTCATAGGAATTTGATCTCAAAATTTTTGCGAATGTATCGCAGGAGCTGCGCGGACCCTGACTGTGGTTTAGGCAAGGAAGGACCGTGTGTAATCAACGATGACTTTAATTGCTGCTACCGACCAAGTCCCTCTGCTCTGCCGTGTGGCGTGTCGGTTCACTCCATGCAGTCCATCATTTCAGTGTCTAAAACAGAGTCCGTTCTTGGACTCCACATGTCTATTTCATTAAACCACGTATACCCTATCAACAGCATTTTCACTATCATTTACAAGTTGTTCCAATTAGTAAAAACTGCCGACATCGTCGTAAAAAATAATTTTGTACAGTTAAAACCCTGGAGCAGGTAAATGGCACCCACTCAGTAAATTATATATATCCTCTCTTTGCCTGGAGATCATGTGGATGCGAGGAGTCCTGCGTGGGCGGGGGGGGGATGCTGATCCGATGGGGTCACACAGAGTCGGACACGACTGAAGCTAGCATGCATGCATGCATTGCATTGAAGAGAAATGGCACCCACATTCTCAGTATCGTCGCCATGTAGAAAATCTCCACGCGAGGACGGAGGAGCCTGGTAGGCTGCAGTCCATGGGGTCGCTCAGGAGTCAGACACGACTGAGCAACTTCACTTTCACTTTTCACTTTCATGCATTGGAGAAGGAAATGGCAACCCACTCCAGTATTCTTGCCTGGAGAATCCCATGGATGGAGGAGCCTGGTGGGCTGCAGTCCATGGGGTTTCACAAAGAGTCGGACACGACTTAAAAAGTTGTTTCTTTAGAATAGAACTTATAAAGTCCCCTCCCAGCCTAAGAGAAAAAAAAAGTAAAAAACAACTCATGCCCCTACTAACAGGTAGCTATTCTGTATTAGGTTGTGTGATTTCTCTTCCGTTGATCATTTAGGTTAATTGCTATACTTCCACTGAAGGTCGCAGGACGCTGGTAAAATACAAGGCAGTTCAGAGACCATACTTTGGAAGTCATTCTGTATACTTGTGAGAAAAATGAACCTTTGCTTCTTATTGTAGTAAGTCCTGCTTCAGTACAAATAGAACTTTGGAAAACAGTGATGGATATGACCATAATATTATTTAACGATAATTGTTGTGTTTTTCATTGTATTTCCCCCATCTTACTATTTTAAACATTCATGGAGAGGTAATGTAAAGTTACTGCCTAGCCAGCCAAATATTTCATAATCTTTCTAAGACAAGTGCTCTCTAAATTATTACCTTATTTACCATTAGTGTATGTACCATGAAGCTGAAATAGGAGGCTTTTTTGTATTGATATGTTTGATTATACTAGAGACGATAACTGTGGTTGATGAAATAGAGGGACTGATAGAGTCAGAAGACCTGGTGAAAAGCTGCAGCTATACTACCTGTTTTTAACTTCTTTCCTTTCCAGAATCATTATAGCTAATGAGTTAATTGATGTATGTGGAAGTTTCTTCCCAATCAGCTACGTTGTCAATAGGTATAAGCCTTGCATTGCCTATTAAAATGCTTAGAAATGGTAGGCAATACTCTCAAGCAAAACAATTTTTGTATGAATTTCTCTATTTAAATATATATCAGAGTCTAGGCTCTGTATTGAAGTAGCCTGTATAGGAGGTATCAGATGCAGTCGTTTTTAAATGTAGTGAGGCAGGTGGTGTTACGAATTTTATAAAAATAACCCCCCCCCCCCCCCCCCCCCCCCAACCACCCCCCCCCCCCCCCCAACTTTGATTTATAATATTGTGTTAGTTTCAGTGTAGCAGTGAATTCAGGTGTATATCGTATTATGTGTGTGTATATTATATAAAAACAATATATATCAGGGATTCCCTGCTGAGTTCTGACTGTAAGAATCCACTGCAATGCAGGAGACTAAGGGTTTCAATCCCTCCCTTTCCCCCCTCCCCCCCCCCCCCTCCCCCATCCCTTCCCCCCTTAATCCATTGGGTTGGGAAGATCCCTTGGAGAAGGAAATGGCAACCCACTCCAGTATTCTTGCCTGGAGAAATTCCATGGACAGAGGAGCCTGGTGGGCTACAGTCTATGGGGTCGCAAAGAGTCGACATGACTGATAACACACAGTACATACACACACACACAACATATATTCTATTTTCATGATTCTTCTTGTAGACATATTAAATGTTATAGTTCTGCTTATGTATGCCTACAGTAGATCGCTTCCTTGTTATTTTATATAATTATTGCTCTATATATAATGGTTATATGTTCAAACCCTAAACCCTCTCTATTTATCCCTTCTCCTACCCCCATTTCCCCATTATTATTGTGCGTGACTGTAAGTTTGTTTCCTTTGTCTGTGGGTGTTTTTCTGTTTTGTAAATAAGTTAATTTTAGATTCCACATGAAAGCAGTAAGACTTGTCTTTGTCTGACTTACTTACGCTTAGTGTGATCATGTCTAGGTCCATCTTTGTTGCTGCAAATAGCATTATTTCATTCTTTTTTATGGCTTTGTAGTTTTCCATTGTATAAATATACCACATCATATGCAATTTTTAAGTGTAGTCAGATCTGTAAATCTTTTATTTTAAGCTTTCTGGGTTTGTTGTAATTCAGAGAAAAGCCTTTCCAGTTCTGAGCTTCTTGAAAAGTCCCTTGGGCTTTCTTTTTCCTTTGATGGATGGATTGTCTTCAATTAAATTTTTGAACCTTTGGGAATTTCTGCTTGTATAAGGTCTGAGGCTTACTTTTTCTATTTGGAGACCCACTTGGTGCAGTCTTTGCATTGTATAAACATACAGGTTAGTCTTTCATTTCAGAGGAAATGATGAAATGTCATTTTATCGAGTACTAACTAAAAGTCTCCTTTGTCTCACTTAGGTTTCTGATAGTGGTAGAAAAGCAAAAGGTCTGTTGTGCAAAAACCACATGCAGGATGAAATTGCCATGCCAAGACTAGAAACAGACACAGTGAAAAATCAGAACCAGGAAAAAGAAAAGAAATGTTTTGAGGATATTGAAATTGTAAAAGGAGAGAATGATTATCCTCAAACGGCAATAAAATTGAGCAAGGAAATGTTGACAAAGACTCTGTTCCAGCATACTGGCCAGCTTAACGTTCCTCCTTCACTGATTTCTGCTCCAAAATTTATGTGTGTGTGTTAGTTGCTCAGACATGTCTGACTGTTTGGCTGTAGCCCACCAAGCTCCTCTGTCCATGGAATTCTCCAGGGAGGAACACTGGAGTGGATAGGCATTCCCATCTGTAGACCATTTTCAATGCTGTGTGGTTTTCATCTTGTGCTTCCCAGGTGGCGCTAGTGGTAAAGAACTCGTCTGCCAGTGCAGGAGACATCAGAGACTCGGGTTCAATCCCTTGGTTGGGAAGATCCCCTGGAGAAGGGCATGGCAACGCACTCCAGTATTCTTGCCTGGAGAATCCCATGGACAGGAGAGCCTGGCGGGCTACAGTTCATAGGGTCTCAAAGAGTCGAACTGAAGCGATTTAAAATGCACGCACAGTTTTCCTCTACATCAGGGCTTGGCAACCTATGGTCCACGGGACATGTTTTTATGTAGCCCATGAGTTAAGAATGCTTTATATATATATGAAGTTGGGGAAAAAAGTTAAGATTTTGAGACAGAAACCTGCAAAGCCTAAAATATTTATACTTAGACCCTTCACAGGAAATGTTTTCTGAACCTAGCTGTATATGAATATACTATCATTTACTTTTCTGTTACATTTTTGATAGGTATTTGAGTGGTCTGCTGTATTTTGACTCCTGATAAATGCTGCTGTGAACATTCTTGTACATGTTTTCTGCTCCAGTTGCATATGTTTCTCTAAGAAACATAACTAAGAGTGAAAATATACATACATACATCCAAATTTAGTAGATAACTCGGGTTTTCCAAAGTGGTTGTACCAATTATATTCCTAAGAGCAGTGTATGAAAATTCCAGTTGCTGTACATTCCCAACAACACTGAATAATACCAACTTTAGAAATGTTTGCCTATTTGGTAGGTCCGTAGTGCTATATCATTGTCATTGTAATCTAGGGTTTCCTTGTAATGAAATTTATTAAATTTATTAAATTAAGTTTTTTTTTCCCTAAATACTGATCCCATACCAATACGTTTACTATTTTCCTATGGGATTTTCTGGTTTTTTGTCACTTAGTTGAAGGAGTACTTTATTTTGAATACAAATCCTTTCATCAGTTATGTATGTTGTGAGTATGTGACTTGCTTTTTCATTCTTTTGAGGTATCTTTTAATGAACAGAACTCTTAACTTTCTTTTTTTGTTTGTTTTCTTTTTAAAATTAATTTATTTATTATAATTGGAGGCTAATTACTTTACAGTATTGTGGTAGTTTTTGCCATGGCTGATACATGAATCAGCCATGGGTGTACATGTGTCCCCCACCCTGAACCCCCCCCCACCCTCCCTCCCGATTCCATCCCTCAGGGTTGCCCCAGTGCTCCGGCTTTGAGTGCCCTGCTTTCATGCATCGAACTTGGACTGGTCATCTATTTCACATACGATAATATACATGTGTCATTGCTATTCTCTCAAATAATCCCAACCTCAACTCCTCCCACAGAGTCCAAAAGTCTGTTCTTTATATCTGTGTCTCTTTTACTGTCTCACATATAGGGTCATCATTACCATCTTTCTAAATTCCATATATATGCGTAATATACTGTATTGGTGTTTTTCTTTCTGACTTACTTCACTTTGTATAATAAGCTCCAGTTTCATCCACCTCATTAGAACTGACTCAAACGTGTTCTTTTTAATGGCTGAGTAATGTTCCACTGTGTATATCTACCACGGCTTTCTTATCCGTTCGTCTGCTGATGGACATCTAGGTTGCTTCCATGTCCTGGCTATTGTAAACGGTGCTGCGATGAACATTGGGGTACACGTGTCTCTTTCAAGTCTGGTTTCCTTGGTGTGTATGCCCAGCAGTGGGATTGCTGGGTCATATGGCAGTTCTGTTTCCAGTGTTTCAAGGAATCTCCACACTGTTCCCCATCGTGGCTGTACTAGTTTGCATTCCCACCAACAGTGTAAGAGGGTTCCCTTTTCTCCACACCCTCTCCAGCATTTATTGTTTGTAGACTTTTGGCTAGCAGCCATTCTGACCGGCGTGAGATGATACCTCATTGTGGTTTTGATTTGCATTTCTCTGAGAATGAGTGATGTTGAGCATCTTTTCATGGGTTTATTAGCCATCTGTATGTCTTCTTTAGAGAAATGTCTGTTTAGTTCCTTGGCCCACTTTTTGATTGGGTCGTTTATTTTTCTGGTATTGAGCTGCAGGAGCTGCTTGTATATTTTTGAGATGAATCCTTTGTCCGTTGCTTCGTTTGCTATCATTTCCTCCCATTCTGAAGGCTGTCTTTTCACCTTGCTTAAGTTTCCTTCGTTGTGCAAAAGCTTTTAAGTGTAATTGTGGTCAAAATTTATCAGTGCTTCCTTTAACAATTAGTACATTTTATAATTATTTTAAAAAGCTTCCTACTCTAAAATCATGAAGATATTCTTCCATCTTACCTTCTTAAAGCCTTACAGCTTTGCCTTTTACCTTAAGGACTTGAATACGCTTGGAATTGACTTCTTTGTAACCTGTTGTTGTTGTTCAGTCACTAAGTAGTGTCTGACTCTTGTGACCCCATGAATTGCAGCACGCCAGGATCCCCTGTCCTTCACTGTCTCCTGGGGCTTGCTCAGACTCATGTCCATTGAGTCAGTGAGGCCATCTAACCATCTCATCCTCTGTAGTCCCCTTCTCCTCTTGCCTTTAGTCTTTCCCAGTGTCAGGATCTTTTCCAACAAGTGAGCTCTTCACATCAGGTGGACAAAGTATCGGAGCTTCAACTTTAGCATCAGTCCTTCCAGTGAATATTCAGGGTTGATTTGCTTTAGGATTGACTGGTTTGATCTCCTTACTATCCAAGGGACTCTCAAGAATCTTCTCCAGCACCATAGTTTGAAAGCATCAATTCCTCAATGCTCAGCCTTCTTTATGGTCCAACTCTCACCTCTGTACATGACTACTGAAAAAAAATATATAGCTTTGACTAGATGGACCTTTGTAGGAAAAATGGTGACTCTGCTTTTTAGTACACTGTCCAGGTTTGTCATAGCTTTTCTTCCAAGGAGCAGGTGTCTTTTAATTTCATGGCTGCAGTCACTGTCTGCAGTGATTTTGGAGCCCGAGAAAAGAAAAACTGCCGCTATTTCCATTTTTTCCCCATCTGTTTGCCCTAAAGTGACAAGCACAAATGCCATGACCTTAGTTTTTTGAAAGTTGAGTTTTAAGCCAAGTTTTTCACTTCTGTCTTTCACCTTTATTAGAGGTTCTTTAGTTCCTCTTCGCTTTCTGCCATTAGGGTTGTGTCATCTGTGTATCTGAAGTTGTTGATCTTTCTCCTGGCAATCTTGATTCCAGCTTGTGCTTCCTCCAGCCTAGCCTTTCACATGATGTTCTCTGCATAAATACACAAGGTGACAATACACAGCCTTGATGTACTCCTTTCCCCAGTTTGAATCACTCCATTGTTCCATGTAACGTTCTGTTGCTTCTTGACCTGCCCACAGGTCTCTCAGGAGACAGGTGAGGTGGTTTGATACTCTCATCTCTTTAAGAATTTTCTGCAGCTTGTTGTGATCCCCACAGTCAAGTCAAAGGCTTTCATGTAGTCAATGAAGCAGAAGTAGATGTTTTTCTGGAATTCCCTTGCTTTCCCTATGATTTAATTTATGTTGGCTATTTGACCTCTGGTTCCTCTGCCTTTTCTAAGCCCAGCTTGTACATCTGGAAGCGCTCAGTTCACATACTGCTGAAGCCTAGCTTGAAGGATTTTGAGCATAATCTTACTAGCATGTGAAATGAGCACAATTGTCTGTTACCTTGAATATTCTTTGGCATTGCTCTTCTTTGGGATTAGAATGAAAACCAGTCTTTTCCAGTCTTGTGGCCACTGCTGAGTTTTCAAATTTGCTGGCGTATTGAGTGCAGCACTTTAATGAACAGCATCATCTTTTAGGGTTTGAAATAGCTCAGTTAGAATTCCATAACCTCCACTAGCTTCATTTGCAGTAATGCTTCCTGAGGCCCACTTGACTTCATATTCCAAGATGTCTGGCTCTAGGTGACCACACCATTGTGGTTTTCTAAGTCGTTAAGATCTTTTTGGTATAGTTCTTCTGTGTATTCTTGTATACCTTTTCTTAATCTTTTCTTAAAAATTTGTCAAGTGTCTGACTCTGTGCAGGACACAATATACAGTGCCTCACATAGTTCTTACATCTCTGTGGGGTAGATGTAAACATTCCAGCTTTACTGGTATAAAACCAAAGCAGTGAGAATTTAAGTAACAAGTCTCAAGTCCCATAGCAAATAAATTTTAGCTGATACATGTTTGATTTCAAAGCTCTAGCTCTTTCCACTATAATGTGTGATCTCTGTGTTTTAAGTGTTTCATTTTTCTTGAAAGGAGCCCTATATCCAGATGGAACATCTGCAAGGAACAAGGATGATGACATGGTTCCTCCTGGCAAAAACTATACCTACATCTGGCCAGTGAGAGAAGAATATGCTCCTACCCCAGCAGATGCAAACTGCCTGACTTGGGTGTACCACTCACATATTGATGCCCCTAAGGACATCCGCTCGGGGCTAATTGGCCCCCTGCTGGTGTGCAAAGAAGGTAAGAGGTGTCTTCTCCCCCTCTGTGCCTAGAAACCTCTTCCCAGGTGTGCTGAAATTGTATATAGTCTTCAGGTCTTGTCTTGCCCACCTCCCTTGTGTCACACAGAGTGTGTCTCTTCTTCCAAACTTTCTGTAAGATTAAAGAAATTCTCCTAACGTAGAAGATCCATAGCAGGGACAGTAACTCAGACTTCTGCCTAAAAACATCATAGCATTCTGAAACCTATATGCAAAACTACACACTGACACCACACATAGGAAAGTGTAAAATGTACTCAAATAACCAGGGATTCTTTGCTTTATTATTTCACCCACATAATCATTTTGCTCCTTTGTACTCTATTAATTGATTTAATGTATCTGTGTTTTATCAGTAAGGTATATTTCCTTTAAGGATAGCCAGGTTTCCATATCTGTGGTTATGAGGATTTCTGTTTCATGACTTTTCTACGGTCTGTCATTTCCATCAAAGCCCTTCACTGCTTTTATGTTGTGGGTTACTCTTGTACATATAGGCCTTAGAAAATCTTCAGATTTATCTGATACTATTGACAGAAAGAAAGGCTCATCTTGGTTTAGTCCACTTTGAACTTTTTCCTACTCTTTTAATGTGCCTGACAGGTATCCTGCACAGCTATTCAGGAACAAGGACTGATGTAGACTGGGAGTTTGTTATAATGTTCACTCTTGTGGATGAGAATCAAAGCTGGTACCTTGATGAAAATATCAGACGATTCTGCACTGATCCTGATTCAGTTGACAAAGAAGATGCTGTTTTCCAGAGAAGTAACAAAATGCACGGTGAGTGTCTCCTATGTTATCAAGTACATACCAACTGCCTTTTGTGTATCTGGCACTACAAGGGATACAAAACACACAGAAACAGCAGACCAAGCTTTCCAAGATTTATAACCTAGTGATGAGAATAATAAGAAAGGGATGAAACATAATACCAGTCAGAGACTAAAGCAAAGAAAGAGAGCAAAGAAGAAAGGAGCAGAGAGGAGTCACAAGAATGGAGAGCAATGAACAAAATGGTGATAAGCGCATACTTGTCAACAGCTAAATGTAAATAGACTACATTCTCAAGTCAAAAGACACAGAGGGATTAAATAGATGAAACAGCAACAACAACCAAGCCAAGACCTATCTATTACATTACCTACAAGAGACACACTTTAATTGTAAGGACACACATAGACAGACACTGAGTGGATGGAAAAAATTATTCCATGCAAATAGAAACCAAAAGAAAGCTGGAGTAGCTACACTTATATCAGACTTTAAATTGACTTTAAAACAAAGGTTATAATAAGATACCAAGAATGATGTACATAATTATAAAGGGGTAAATTCAACAAGAACATGTAACATTTAAAATATTTGTGCACCCAACATAGGAGAACTTAAATATATAAAGCAATTATTAACAGACATAAAGGGCAAAACAGACAGCAATACATAATAGTAAAGTACTTTAATACCCTGCTTATATCAATGTAGGTGCCCAGAAAGAAAATCAA
Source organism: Okapia johnstoni (assembly GCA_024291935.2). Taxonomy (NCBI): domain Eukaryota; kingdom Metazoa; phylum Chordata; class Mammalia; order Artiodactyla; family Giraffidae; genus Okapia; species Okapia johnstoni. The sequence goes on along the minus strand of JAGTYA010000028.1, from coordinate 2,155,146 downwards.
TTAGGGAATACTGGCGTTAAACAACATGTTAGATCAGATGGACTTAACAGATAGTTATAGAACATTCCATCCAAAAACAATAGGATACTCATCCTTCTCAAGAGCACATGGAACATTTTTCAAGACAGATCATGTGTTAGGCCTCAAATAAGTCTTAATACACTTAAGAGGACTGAAATCATATCAAGCATCTTTTCTGACCACAGTGGTATGAAACTAGAAATTAATTACATAAAGAAAACTGGAAAATTTACAAACATGTGGAATTAAACAGCATGTTACTGAACAATCAATAGGTTGAATAAGAACTCTGAAGAGAAATTTTTAAAAAGCTTGAAACAAATGAAAATGGGAATGTAATACATAAAAATTTATAGGATACAGCAAAAAGAATTCTAAGGGGAAAGTTCATATTGATAAATGCCTACCTCAGAAAACAAGAAAAGTTTCAAGTAAGCAAGCTAACTTTACACCTCAAGAACTAGCAAAAGAACAAATTGAGCCCAAAAGGAAATAAAGAAGATTAGAGTAGAAAGGGCAAAACAAAAATGAAATAGACACTAAAATCTTGAATTAGACTCACTAAGAAAAAAGAGAAAGAACTCAAATAAATAAAATCAGAAATGAAAGATGAGAAACACAAAGGATCATAAGCGATTACTATGAACAAATATATGCCAACATGTTGGATAACCTATAAGAAGTGCATAAGTTCCTAGAAACATACAGTCTACCAAGACTGAATCATGATGGAATAGACTCTGAACAGACTGATTAACAGCAAGTAGGAATCGGTAATCAAAAACCTTCCAACTAACAAAAGTCCAGGAACAGATGGCTTCTTTGGTTAATTCCATCAAACATTCAAAGAAGAATTAATACCAATTCTTCTCAAAATCTTCCAAAAAACAGAAGAGGGAGAAACTCTTCCAAACATGTTTTATGAAGCCAGCATTGTGTTGATAGCAAAACCAGACAAGGATGCCACACACAAAAAGAAAACATACAGGCTAATATTCCTGATGAACATAGATGTAAAAATCCTTGACAAAATATCAGCAAGCCAGATTCAGCAATACATTAAACGTTTCATAACCATGATGAAGTGGGATTTATTCCAAGCATGAAAGGATCAGCTTCCACAAATCCATTAAAGTTGTATGCCACAATAATAAAATTAGGCATAAAAATATATGATTATTACAATAGACACAGAAAAAGCATTTGACAAAATTCAACATCCATTTAGGATAAAAACCCTTAACAGTATAAATTGGAACCCACCTCAACACAATAAAGACCATATATGACTAGTCCACAGCTAAGGTTATACTCAATGGCAAAAGCTGAAAACTAATCCTCTAAGATCAGGAACAAGAGAAGGATGCACACTGTTGCCACTTTTATTCAACATGGTATTGGAAGTCCTAGCCAGAGCAATTAGGCAAGGAAAAGAAATAAAAATCATCCAAATCTGAAACAAAGAAATAACTGTTTCTGTTTGCAAATGACATGATATTACATACAGAAAAGCTAGACTCCAGTAAGTTTGAGGGATATAAAATCAATACACAAAAATGTGTTGCATTTCTTTACATTAATAATGAATTATCTGAAAGAGAAGTTAAGAAAGCAATCTCATTTACAATTTCATCAAAAGGAATAAAATATCTAGGAATAAATTTAACCAAAGAGGTGAAAACCCCATATATTGAAAACTATGATATTAATAAAAAAAAAATTTAAGACACAAATGGAAAGATATTTTGTGTCCATGGATTAGATGAATTAATATTGTTAAAATATTCACGGCAATCTATAGACACGGTGCAACCCCTATTTGTCTCAATGGTATATCATTTTTACAGAAATAGAAAAAACAATCTAAAAATTTGTATGGAACCACAAAAGACCCTGAATAGCCAAAGCACTCTTGAACAAAGCTAGAGGCATCGTGCTGCTTGATTTTATTACAAAGCTATACTAATTCAACCAGGATGATATTGGCATAAAAACAGACCAGAGATCAATGGAACAGAATAGAGAGTATTACTACTATCTTTGTGATTGAGAGAAGCTGGGCTGTTAGGAGGGGATAAACGAAGTGGAAATGCTTTGAGAAAATTACAGCTTCCAAATAGGCTCAGAACGTGGTGAATATTCAGTATGAAGGATGAAGAGGTTCTCCATGGACTCAGTGTATCAGCTGATGAGATAGGCTGGGGGCAGTGCGTCTGCCCTGAGATGCTCTTGAGTAGACACCCCACCATTCTGCTGCTGTGCCGGTGGAGGGGACTTTCCAGATAGTTTTAATTTGCCATGTGTGTATATGTTTGTGTTAAAGTTCAGAGCAAGAAGAAATTAATACCCTGCCTTTTTTATTTTTTTTAAAAAAGCATACCCCAATCTTGATCTCTTTCCTAGAGGTAACTACTGTTTACTGTGTATCCTTTTACATTGCTCAATGTTCCTATGGAAAAATATATTATTTAGCATTTATCAGAGTTAAATTTATAACAAAATATTATGTCATGTACAGATGTGAGAGTTGGACCATAAAAAAGACTGAGCACTGAAGAATTGATGCTTTCAAACAGTGGTGCTGGAGAAGACATCTGAGAGTCCCTTGGACAGCGAAGAGATCAAACCAGTCAATCCTAAGAGAAATCAACCTTGAATATTCACTGGAAGGACTGATGCACAATGGATTCCGCAGAGGTTCTAGTTCCGGGAAGGTTAAGTTTCTCCAACGGGAGCGCCTTTGGGCAGCTGCCTGCGGGGACGAGGACACGCCCAGAGCTCTCGCCTCGCTGAGGGGCAGCCTGAGTCAGGGCGGCTTGGCATTGCGGGGAGATACACCTGCTGGGCCGGCGCCGGAGGCCGGCGGCAGGGCGGGGGCGCGGCGGGCCGGCCCCGGAGGGGAACGGCCGGCGGGGCGGAGGGCGTCCCGGGCGGGGAAGGGGCCCCCCCAGCCAAGAGCCCTGCGAGCCAGCACGCGCGAGCTGCGGGTCCTGGCTGCACTCACCGACCCTCAGCGCCCGGGGGACGGCGGCCGGCGCTGCCCTCTCGCGGGGTCCCCGCCCTCGGCTCCCGGCTCCGCTCTTGTCTCGCGGCGGCGATCGCTGCTGACAGCTGCTGGGCCGCCGCGGCGGGGAGGGGGCGCCTGCGACCGGCGTCGGGCAGAGGACCTGGCGGCTCCAGGTTCTGCGGGGGGGGGGGGGCCGGCCGGCTCGCGCATGCGCAGCGGGCCGCCCCTGCGGGTGTCGGACCCGCCCCGGGGAAGCCCCGCTCCGCCCCGCCCCGGCCGGGCCGGCTCGGCTCGGCCGGCTCTGTTCGGCCCGGCTCTTGTTTGCGGCTGCGCAGTGCTCCGCGCGTCCGCGACACGGTCGGCCGGGGACGCGCAGCACGGCCGGCAGGGGGCGCGCGACTCGGGAACCTTGGGTGCGGGCTCCACCCGTGAGGAGAATCGCGTGGTCCACATGCATTTCCAGGTAGCTGAAGTAGTCGTTGCCCAACTTCTGGCTTTCCTGGCCATCCTCCATTTCTCCTCCAGCACGGTCTTTCATTGAGTTCTAGGCCTCTTCTCCCGACGGTAGAAGGGTGCTTTGCCACCAGGGGCCTGGCGCATACACAGCTAGGCAGACGAGGCCCTGCCGTGGGGTGGGCAGGACGGTCCAGACTTCTAGGGTGTGGCGTCAGTGCCAGGGCGCAGTTCAGGGGGTAGCGAGGCCTCGAGGGTCACCTCAGGCAGGAGGGTGGAGAGTTAGAGCCAGGGTCACCTCGGGAGGGTCACAGGTCAGGTCGGAGTCCCCTGAAGCCGAGAGAGTCGTGAGGCCAGGTTAGGGGTCACCTTGGACGGGAGGGTCCCGGGGTCACTGGGGGCGGAGGGGCTCGAGGAGGGGACGGCGTGGGGCCAACAGTCCCCGGGGGCTGGACTCGGCTCCTGACTGCCCGGGTCGTGAGCGCGGCCAGCGGCGCTTCGATTCCGAGGACCCTCTCGCGCCCCAACGTCCACCAGCCACTGACTGCCGTTGGTCGGGCCTCGGGCAGCTCCTGGCGAAGGTCGCTGGGCCCGGACGCCGCCTGCTGACCAGCCGGGCTCCTGCCCGCTCCGAGTGCGCCCTTGGGATGAGGACACGATCGACTGAACGGTAAATCAATGACCCATGGCGGGAGCGAGCTTCTGCCACCAGACTCCTTATGGATTAGCGATGAAGCATCGCAGAACCGAGTATTTACATAGGAACTTATTTCACTCTCTGAAGTGGTGTTATTTACTTGTTTGCTGTTCTTCTGTCTCTCTCACCAGAAGGTGGACTACATGAGGGAAGTTGTTTAGTTCATGGCGACATCCTAGGGTCCTGGCACAGAGGAGGCATTTGATAAATATTTATTGAAGGAAAAAGCCACAAAAACCTGGCTTCAGATCTTGCCCGGATCCCCTAACTAGTGCAGGCCTGGCACTTAAACTTCGTGAACCTCAATTTCCTATTCCTGAAATTAAAATGATAATGCCAAACTCAAAGGTATTTAGTATTTCAAAATGAAATGGGAAAAAACCATAAGTGCTGGTTGCAATGCCCTGGCACCTACAAGCAGAATATAACTAGAGATTTAACCTAGACTGGTCTCTGTAATGAGGATTCAGGAAAAAAAATTGAAGGCAATTACTGAATAAGTGGATTATTAATGTCACAAACATCTTAAAAATTGTCTCTCCCATCATTCTTTGTATACTACGCCCCTTCCCTCACAACGAAAGGATTGGGAAAAACTCTGTGAACCTGGATGACTGGTCCTTCTCTTCACCCTGCTTCTCTTCCTTAATCTTTTTTATTTCAAGAACCAATCCTTCCCATTTCTAACTTAAGTTGGTTACACCGTGAGTTTTTTTGAACCCTTTCTAAACATGAACACAGTTCTGCATAACCAAGTCCAGAAACAGAACTGGCTAACTCAGAATTTCCCTTTTATGGGTGGGGCTACTAGAAGAAGAATGAGCTTGCAGATCAAGGCAGTGTTTCATTGTATGGAATTGCATGCCATATCTTGGTTATCCATTCATCAGTTGATGGACACTTGGGTTGTACCTTTTGGCCATTTGAATAATACCATGAATACTAGTGTTCAAGTTTTTGGTTAAACACCTAGTTTCAGTTCTTTGGAGTATATACCTAGTAGTGAAATTCATTGGTCATAAGATCTACCTCTCGGTTTAACTTTTTAAAAAACTTTCTGAAGTACTTCCATTCTAGGTGCCGTAAATTGGTATCTCATGGTGGGTTTGATTTGCATTTCCCTGAAGACTATAATGATGTTAAGCATCTTTTCATCTCCTTATTGGCCATTTATTTATTTATTTGGAGAAACGTCTATTAAAGTCCTTTGCCCATTTTTCAGTTGGGTTGCTTATCTCTTTGTAGTTTAGCTTTGAGAATTTTTTGTGTATTCTAGATGGTAGATCCTTATCAAGTACATGATTTGCAAAAAACTTTCTCCCATTTCTGTGCATTTTCTTTTCCCCTTGTTGATAATGTCCTTTGATGCACAAAAGTTTTGAATTCTGATGAAATTCAGTTTATCTGTATTTTCTTTAGTTGTTATGCTCTTGATGTCATATTTTAAAAAACATTGCCTGGGATTTACACCTGTTTCCTTCTGAGAGTTTCATATTTCATATGTTCTTACATTTAGGTCTTTGATACATTTTGAGCTAATTTTTAGATGGTGTGAGATGGAGGTCAGATTCATTCTTTTGCATGTGGCTATTCAGTTGTCCAGCAACGTTTGTTGAAAAGACCATTTTTTCCCCATTGAATGGTCTTGGCACCTTTGTCAGAAATCAATTGACCGTAGATATATGGAATTATTCCTAGACTCTCAACTCTATTTCATTGGTCTATGCATCTATCCTTATGCCAGTACCACAATTTCTTAATTACTATAGCTTTATAGTAAGTTTTTAAAAAATATTTATGTATTTATTTGGCTGTGCCAGGTCTTACTTGCGGCATTTGGGATCTAGTTCTCTGATCAAACCTGGGCCCCCTGCATTGGGAGCATGGGAGTTTTTGCCACTAGACCACCAGGGAAGTCCCTGTAGTAAGTTTTGAAATCAAAGAATGTGAATCCTCCAACTCTTTTTTTGTTTGTTTTCAAGATTGTTTTGCCTGTTCCGGGTCCCTTGCATTTCCATGTAAATTCTAGGATCAGCTTGCCCCTTCGACTTTTTCTTCTTCCAATATGCTGTATCGCTGCAATGTAATTCAACATTAACGATGGAGTCAGTGCACGCTTCACATGCTACAAGCACAGTTCCCCGCAAGACTGCTGCCACTTCAGAAAACAGCCACGAGCTTGGGGTTCCCAAACAAAGCACTTCCAACAACCTGGCTACAAATTTAGGCGTTCCCACTCACTCTTCATTTTCACTAATTCACTAGAATGATTTACAGAATTCAGGATTATATTATATATTATATATATATTATACAGGATATATAAGTCAGGACCAGCCCAAAGAAGAGACATGCAGGATGATGTCTGGGAGGGTCCCAAATGAAAAGCTTCCATGTCTTAGGGATGTGTCACCCTCTTGGCGCATCAGTGTATAGAGGGTAGCTCACCTAAGCTTCACCTAAGTGTCTAGTTTTGATTGGAGTTTCATTACATAGGTTCATGATCAAATCATGAACCTCGTGACTAAACTTAATCTGCACACTCTCCCTCCTAGCAGATGGGGAGATCAGATTGATAACCTGGCTCAAAGCCCCAGCTCTCAAATCACATGGTTGGTCTTTCTGGTATGACCAGCCCGGATCTTGATCACTTCGGTAGCAGGTGTGACCTGAGGGCAGTAGCAGGAGTAACAAAGACACACCATCACTCCAAGACTTAGAGGCTCCTCCCGGTAACTGAGGACAGACACCAGCCAGATTCTTTATTATTTAACACTTACAATGATTCTTAATATATTGAACCTTTCTTGCATTCCTGGGATAAATCCCACTTGGTCATGGTGTATAACCCTTTTAATATGCTGTAGTACTTAGTATTAATAAGTCATTTATTTAGATGGTTCAAGGTGCAAAAGCCACCTGACAGTCAAGTGGCTAAGACTCTGCCCTTTCACTGCCAAGGGCCCAGGTTCAATCTCTGGTTAGGGAACTAAGATCCCGCAAGCCTCACAGCTTATGAAAAAAAAAGATGCAAAAGCCTTGTATCCCTTTCCCTGAAGATAGTAAGTTTACTGTGTATCTTTCTCATGTATAGTTTATGTATATATGATAGCTCCCCGATTTGTGGGGGATTTGCTCCAAGACCACCAGTGGATGCCTGAAATCTCAGATAGTACCAAAGTTTATATGTCCTCTGTTTTTTCCCTGTACATGCAACCTATGACAAAGTGTAATTTATAAATTAGGCAGAGCAAGACATTAACAACAACCAATAAAATAGAACAATTGTAACAATATGCTATAATAAAGGAGCTTCCCTTGTGGCTCAGATGGTAGAGAATCCGCCTGCAATGCAGGAGACCCAGGTTCAATCCCTGTGTCAAGAAGATTCCCTGGAGAGGCAGGTGGCCACCAACTGCAGTTTTCTTGCCTGGAGGATTCCATGGACAGAGGAGCCTGACGGGCTGTAATAAACGTTATGTGAATGTGATCTCTCTCAGAATATCTTATTGTACTGTACTTAAAGGTGGTGATAGTGGTAAAGAACCCGCCTGCCAGTGCAGGAGATATAAGAGACATGGATTTGATCCCTAGGTCAGGAAGGTCCCCTGGAGGAGGACATGGCAACCCACTCCAGTATTCTTGCCTGGAGAATCCCATGGACAGAGGAGCCCGGTGGGCTACACGGTCCGTGGAGTTTCAAAGAGTCAGACACGACTGAAGCTACTTAGCATGCACACACCGTTCTTGTGATTTGAGATGGTAAGATGCCCATGTGATGAGATGAAGTGAGGTGAAGGATTCAGGCATTGTGACACAGCATTAGGCTGTTGACTTTCTGATGATTCATCAAAAGGAGGATCCAGACTCCAGGTGATCCTGGATCATCAGATCATGACAGTATTGATGGTTGGATGTCAAAAGCAGACGATGTCGATGCGTGGGGATCCTGAGCAGGACAGACCAGCATGGCACATGATTTCAGAGTTCAAGATACTCAGAACGGTGTGCACAATTTAAAACTTAGGAGTTTATTTCTGTTAATTTTTTATTTAATGTTTTCAGACCATGGTTCACTGTGGGTAGTGGGTAACTAAAACTGGAAAGAAAAATCTCAGATAGGGGAGATAAGGGTACTGCTGTACAAGCAAAATGCTTGGGCACTCCCCAGCCCCGTTGGAAGCTCCGGCCTGATCTCCATCCCCGCTGTTTCAGCTGAAAGTCTTGCCTCGTCAGAAGGGCCCTGAGGAGGTCAAATGCATGCTGCACGTGCTTGGGCTGGAGGAGAAGCGGGACTCCCGGAGCAGGTTTCTGAGCGGCGGGATGTGGTGCAAGCTCTCCATTGGCATCGCCCTTATCACGGGCTCCAAGGTGGGGCCGGGGGGCCTGCGGCACGGCCTGCAGCCCCGGACAGGGCTCTGCCGTCCTCACGAGGCCACCCCTCCGCCCTCCAGGTGCTGATGCTGGACGAGCCCACCTTGGGCATGGACGTCATCTCTAGGAGGGCCATCTGGGACCTTCTGCAGCAGCACAAGAGCGACCGCACCATCCTGCTGACCACCCACTTCATGGACGAGGCCGACCTGCTGGGGGACCGCATCACCATCATGGCCAAGGGGGAGCTGCAGTGCTGTGGGTTGTCACTGTTCCTCAAGGAGAAATACGGTGAGCGGGGCAGGCGGGCAGCTGAAACTCCATTCCACACGGGTCAGCGTGGCTGGTCCAGGTGCTGGAGAAAGAATTCACTGGTCACGTGCCCTGAGGGCCCCTGAGATCAGGTAGGGAGCGGCCTTCTTTAGATGTCCTGTCTGCTCCCTGTGGGTGGAGACCCGAGGCCCAGGCAGAGGGGCTATGAGAATGAGGAGGAGGACAGTGGAAAGAGTCTCTGAGACTTGGAGTCAGAAGGCCTGTGCCTGAGCTCTATGCTGGTAGTTTACTCCCTCTTCATCCTTGTTACCAAGTTAGTTCATCGTTTTGTAGCCTTGGTTTCAGTTCAGTTCAGTCTCTCAGTCATGTCCGATTCTTTGCAACCCCATGAATCGCAGCACGCCAGGTTTCTCTGTCCATCACCAACTCCTGGAGCTTACTCAAACTCACCTCCATCGAGTCAGTGATGCCATCCAACCATCTCATCCTCTGTCATCCCTTTCTCTTCCTGCCCTCAATCTTTCCCAGCATCAGGGTCTTTTCAAATTAGTCAGCTCCTCGCATCAGGTGGCCAAAGTATTGGCGTTTCAGCTTCAACATCAGTCCTTCCAACGAATACTCGGGACTGATCTCCTTTAGGATGGACTGGTTGGATCACCCTGCAGTCCAAGGGACTCAAAAGAGTCTTCTCCAACACCACAGTTCAAAAGCATCAATTCTTCAGTGCTCAGCTTTCTTTATAGTCCAACTCTCACATCCATACGTGACTACTGTAAAACAATAGTTTTGACTAGACGGACCTTTGTTGGCAAAGTAATGTCTCTGCTTTTAATATGCTGTCTAAGTTGGTCGTAGCTTTTCTTCCAAGGAGCAAGTGTCTTTTAATTTCATGGCTGTGGTCACCATCTGCAGTGATTTTGGAGTCCAAGAAAATAAAGTCTCTCACTGTTTGCATTGTTTCCCCATCTGTTTGCCATGAAGTGATGGGACCAGATGCCATGATCTTAGTTTTCCGAATGTTGAGTTTTAAGCCAGCTTTTTCACTCTCCTCTTTCACTTTCATCAAGAGGCTCTTTAGTTCTTCACTTTCTGCCATAAGGGTGGTATCACCTACATATCTGAGGTTATTGATATTTCTCCCAGCAGTCATGATTCCAGCTTGTGCTTCATCCAGCCTGGCATTTCACATAATGTATTCTGCATGTAAGTTAAGTAAACAGAGTGACAATATACAGCCTTGACGTACTCCTTTCCCAATTTGAAACAAGTCTGTTGTTCCATGTCCAGTTCTAACTGTTGCTTCTTGACCTACATACAGATTTCTCAGGAGGCAGGTCAGGTGGTCTGGTATTCCCATCTCTTGAAGAATTTTCCACAGTTTGTTGTGATCCACACAGTTAAAGATTTTGGCATAGTCAATAAAGCAGAAGTAGATGTTTTTCTGAAACTCTCTTGCTTTTTCAGTGATCCAACAGATGTTGACAATTTGATCTCTGGTTCCTCTGCCTTTTCTAAAGCCAGCTTGAACATCTGGAAGTTCACGGTTCACGTACTGTTGAAGCCTCACTTGGATAATTTTGAGCATTACTTTTCTAGCGTGTGAGATGAGTGCAATTATGCAGTAGTTTGAGCATTCTTTGGCATTGCCTTTCTTTGGGATTGGAATGAAAACTGACCTTTTCCAGTCCTGTGGCCACTGCTGAGTTTTCCAAACTTGTTGGCATATTGCAGCACTTCCATAGCATCATCTTTTAGGATTTGAAATAGCTCAGCTGGAATTCAAATCACCTCCACTAGCTTTAATCCTTATGATGCTTCCTAAGGCCCACTTGACTTCACATTCCAGGATATCTGGCTCTGCGTGAGTGATCACACCATTGTGGTTATCTGGGTCGTGAAGACCTTTTTTGTACAGTTCTTGTGTGTATTCTTGCCACCTCTTCTTAATATCTTCTGCTTCTGTTAGGTCTATACCATTTCTGTCCTTTATTGTGTCCATCTTTGGATGAAATGTTCCCTTGGTATCTCTAATTTTCTTGATGAGATCCCTAGTCTTTCCCATTCTATCCCTTTCCTCTATTAAAATGGAGATTAAGAGACCATGTTCCTCAAAGAGAGAGCTAATGCCTGCACAGGGCGAGTTGTTCTCTCCACAGCGGGGTGCACTCCTGCTGGACATCCCACCACAGACATCCCCCTGCTTTCCTGGACCCCAGCCCTCTGGGTTTCCCTCTAGTGTCTCTGACTGCTCCTCTGCATCACTTCTACTTCTGTGCTTAGAAGTGCCCAGGTTGCTTCACTTTTTTTTCCCCTGCTCGCTGACTTAGTGGTCTCATTCAGTTTCCTGACTTACACGTATCTGTGCTGAAAAATGTCTCTGCAGGACCTCTCAGGTGAACTCCAGATTTGTGTATCTAACTGCCTATTCTCCACACCCCTAGACAGGGAACGTACCTGTTGGACGGTCCGTGGCTGGTGCACAGCTGAACTCCAGCTCTTGACCAACACACCAGCTCACCCATAGTAAAGGCAGCTCCATCCTTCTAGCAGCTTGGCCAGAACCTCAGGGCTCCCTGATCCTCTGTGTCTCATAGCCCATATCTGATCCATCTGCCAACCCCAGTGGCCTTGCCTTCCTCACACCCTGGCCCAGCCTGTTGTCTACCTACCTGGATCATTGAAGTTGCCTCTAGCCCATGCCTGGCCTCTGCCCACTAGTCAGAATGAGTGTGCCACTCTGCTGCTCAGTCCACCGATGACTTCCCATCCCACTTTCTAAAAGGAGAAGCAGGGTCCTGGGAGTTGCCCAAACGCCTTGCTTAGCCTGGTCCTGCTACCCCAGCCATTTCTCCTGATATTCTTCTGCTCCCGCCTCAGGGCTCCCTTTCTGATCCAGGACATGGGCCTCCTCCTTCATCCCAGCCCATGTATTGCCACGCCTCCTCTTCTTCCTCAGGTCTTCAGTCCTTTCAGAAATGTCACGTTCTCAGTGAGGCCTTCCCCACCTTCAGAGTCACGATCCCCAATACTCTGTATCCCCTTCCTGTTCATCTTTTGCCTTAGCACTTGTCACTAATATGGTCTTGATTTACTTATTTACCTTATCTTATGTCTCACGTTCCTGTAATGAAAGCTCCTTGAGTGAGAGTAGGGATTTTTGACTGTTTGATCGGCTGCTATATGCTCAGTATCTAGACGAGTGCCTCTCACATCATAAGAGCTCGGTGAATGTTTGTTGAATGACTACAGTGCCAGCAATGCAGTAACAAATGTTACTAGTAGCTTCTGAAAGAATGTTTAGAATACCATAGGGTATGTATCCTCAAACATAATTTAATTATGAAAGAGAGATTTTTGTTCTTAACCTTAATGTTCAAGGTCTCTGCTCAGTTTTCACTTCCCCACATTAGTTATCCTTTAAGCAGAGTGTTGCCTTTAATGCAGCTCTCCTTTATTTTGCCTAGTATTGCTAAATGCTGTTATCACCTCCCAACTATGGAGTCAAAGGAGAGACTCAAGAATAGTATTATAGACCTTCTGATGCAAATTCACCACAGCTCTCCAGCTTGTCTAGCCTGTGGAGCTGTCCTGTTCTAGGCTATAGAACACTTCAGTGTAACTAAAAAGAGAAAAACCGTTTCATGATCTTTTAAATGTTTTAGGTGCAGGATATTGTATAACTCTGGTAGGAAAACCACATTGTGACACAGAGAAGATTTCTCTTCTGATTTACCAGCACATACCAAATGCAGTTTTCCAGTCTACCATTGGAGAAGAACTAACATTCGTACTTACTAAAGAGAGCAGGCACAGGTATGGACCTGAGAGGGCTGGAGTAATTGTTTGCATGTGCTCAGTGTTCAGTCATCTCTCCCGCCCCTGTCCTCACCAAGGGCTCTCAATTCTGTAATGGTCTGGCTCTCTAGGCCTTTGATATTTCCTAGAAAGACACCACACTCCAGCCAGAGTGCACTTGAAAATATAGGACTCTGTTGTTGTTGTTTAGTCGCTAAGTCATGTCTGACTCTTTTGCAGCCCCATGTACTGTAGCCCGCCAGGCTCCTCTGTCTATGGGATTTCCCAGCAAAGAATACTGGAATGGGTTGCCATTTCCTTCTGCAGGGGATCTTCCTGACCCAGGGATCAAACCTGCATCTCCTGCATTGGCAGGAGGGTTCTTTACCATCTGAGCCACCAGGGAAGCCTTTTGATCATGTTCCCTCCCTCCTTAAAAACCCCTGATGGCTCCCCGCTGCTTTTAGATTAAAATCAAATTCTTTATGATGGCGTCAAAGGGGCCCTTGACTGTGTGAACTCTACTTACAGGCGCCCAAGTACCTGACCTCAGATGTAATCTGTACTTGGTTTCCCTTTGTATTACAGTTGACCCTTCAATAACACAGGTGTGAACTGTGTGAGTCCGCTCACACCCGGATTTTTCAATAAGTACGTTACTGTGGTACTACACTACCCCTGTTTGGTTAAATCTGTGGATGCAGAACATTTGGATTTGGAGGGCTAACTTAAAGTTATAAGTGGATTTTCGATGTGGGGTGGGAGCCGAGGTCAGCCTTGTAATTATCTCAGACCTCAGACTCATTACCAACATGTCCCTCTCTCCCTCTCCTCAGTCCTCATGTTTATTTCGGATAGGAATCTTAGTTATACTTCATTGAGAAAGTAAACACCATCCAACAAGTACTCTATTTATCCCTTTTGACAGACCTACAAACTTGCTTTTTTCAACACCAGCTCAAGCACTCAGCCACTTCGTCTTAGGAGTTTGCTGGTTTGATTATTTCCTCTTCATCTACATTATCCGTCTTTGGCTCATGTCCACGAACATATTAGTGTGCTCTGGAGATACATTGTCTTGAGCCTGCCTCTCTTTCCAGCCACCACTCCATGTCCTGTAACCCTGCACAGTTGAAGCTCTCTAAAAATAGGTTAATTATGTTGCCTGCTTTATCTCATTGCCCATGGATTACTCAGTCTACTTCACAGTGACTTTCACACCCTTCCATGCAAGCTGGAAAAATGCCTATTCAGATCTTCTGCCTGTTTTAAAATTAGGTTGTTTGTCTTTTTGATATTGAGTTGAGTGAGCCATTTATATGTTTTTAGATATTAACCCCTTATCAGTCATATACTGTTTGCAAATATTTTCTCCCATTTCAGTAGCTAATCTTTTTTTGTCAATAGTTTCCTTTGCTGTGCAAAAGCTTTTAAGTTTGATTAAGTCCCATTTGTTTTTGCTTTTGTTTCCTTTGCCTTAGGATATAGATCCAAAAAAATATTGTTATGGTTTATGTGAAACTGTGTTCTGCCTTTGTTTTCTTCTGGGAGTTTTATGATTTCTGGTCTTCCATTTAGGTCTTAATCCATTTTGAGTTTATTTTTGTATATGGTGTGAGAAAATGTTCTAATTTCATTCTTTTACATGTAGCTGTCCAGTTTATTTCTCTTAACAAAGAGTTTATTTCAGCTTAACAAAGAGACTGTGTTTTCCCCACTGCATATTCTTGTCTCCTGTGTTGTAAATGAATTGACCACCAGTGCATGGGCTTGTTTCTGGGTTCTCTGTTCTGACCCATTGATCTGTTTGTCTGTTTTTGTGCCAGTACCATACTGTTTTGATTACTGTCGCTTTATGTGATACTTCCAGCTCTAGTCATTTTTTTCTCAAGATGGCTTTGGCTATTCAGGCCCTCTTGTGTTTCCATACAAATTTTAGAATTATTTGTTCTAGTTCTGTCAAAAATGTCTTTGGTATCGTGATAGAGATTGCATTGAATCTGTAGATTGCCTTGGATTGTATGGTCATTTTAACAATAATAATTCTTCCAATCCAAGAACAAGTGTATCTTTCTGCCTCTTTGTGTTGTCTTCAATTTCTTTCATCAGTGCCTTATAGTTTTCCAAGTACTGGTCTTTTATCTCCTCGGGTATGTTTGTCCCTGGCTATAATGTTCTTGATGTGACGGTAAGTGAGATTGTTTCCTTCATTCTCCTTTCTGATAATTTTTGTAAGTGTATAGAGTTCTGTATATAGAACAGAACAATATAGAACAATAGAGTTCTGTATATTAACTTTGTATTCTTCAAATTTTACCAAATTCATTGATGAGTTCTATTAGGTTTTTTATGGCATCTTGAGGATTTTCTACGTATAGTATCATGTCACCTGAAAACAGAGACAGCTGTACTTCTTCCTTTCCCTTGGATTTCTTCTATTGCTTTTCTTGTCTAATTGCTGTGGCCAGAACTTCCAGAACTATGTTGAATGAAAGTGGTGAGAGAGAGCATCTTTGTCTTGTTCCTGATCTTAGAGGAAACACTTTCAGTTTTTCACATCAAGTGTGATGTTAGCTGTGGGCTTATATGTGGCCTTTATTATGTTGAGGAATGTTCCTTCTGTTCCCACTCTGTGGAGAGTTTTTATCATAAATGGATGTTGAATTTTGCCCAGAAACTTTTCCTTCATCTGTTTAGACAATCATAAGAGTTTTATTCTCTATTTTGTTAATGTGGTGTATCACATTGATTGATTTGCAGATACTGAGCCAACCCTTGCATCCCTGAAATAAATCCCACTTGATCACGGTATGTGAACCTTTTAATGTGTTGTTGAATGCATTTTGCTAATATTTTGTTCAGAATGTTTGCATCTATCCTCATCAGTGATATTGGCATGCAATTTTCCTTTTGTGTGTGACATCTTTGTCTGGTTTTGGTATCAGGGCCTTATAGAATGAGTTTGGAAGCATGATGTCCTCTGCAATTTTTTGAAATAGCTTGAGAAAGATTTTTCTTCTCTAAATGTTTGATAGAATTCACCTGTGAAGCCAACTGGTCCTGGACTTTTGTTTGTTGGGAGTTTTTTAAAATTGTTTCTGCTTCAGTTTCATTACTGATGGTTGATCTGTTCATATGTTCTATTTCTTCCTGGCTCAGTCTTGAATTTCTGTGAATTTGCCCATTCATTCTTTATTGTCCATGTTATTTGTGTATAATTGTTCACATACAGTTCTTCTATTCCTTTGTGTTTCTGTGGTGTCCATCGTAGCTTCCCCTTTTTCATTTCTGATTTTATTGATTTGGGCCCAGTTTCTATTTTTCTTAATGAATCTAGCTAAAGGTTCATCAGTTTATTTATCTTTTCAAAGAAACTCCTCTTAGTTTCATTGCTTTTTTCTATTGTTTTTGGTCTTTATTCATTTCTGCTCTAATATTTATGATTTATTTCCTTCTACTGACTTTGGGTTTTGTTTCTTCTTGTTGTTCCTTTAGGTTAAGTTTAGGTCGTTTATTTTAAAATTTTCTTGTTTCCTGAGGTTGGCTTGTATCACTAAAACTTCGGTCTTAGAACTTCTTTTGCCACATCATGTAGATTTTGGATTATCGTGGTTTCATTTTCATTTGTCTCTAGGTATTTTTAAATTTCTTCTTTGATTTCTTCAGTGACTCATCAGTTGTTCAGTAGCATGTTGTTTAGCTTCCATGTGTTTGTAGTCTTGCAGTTTTTTTTTTTTTCCATGTAGTCGATTTCTAGTTTTATAGTGTTTTAGTCAGAAAAGATGCTTGATATGATTTCAGAGATGAATTAATGTTTACTTTGCACCTGCAGTATGCTACGTGTATATTTGATTTATCTTTACAGAAACTTTTGAAGTAAATGGTATTATTTATGCTCATTGTGTTTTTTTTGTTTGTTTTTTTAATAAATTTATTTATTTTAGTTGGGGGCTAATTACTTTACAGTATTGTAGTGGGTTTTGCCATACATTGACATGAATCAGCCATGGGCTTACATGTGTTCCCCATCCTGAACCCCCCCTCCCACCTCCCCTCCCCTCCCATCCCTCTGGGTCATCCCATTGCCCCAGCCCTGAGCATTTGTCTCATGCATCGAACCTGGAATGGTGTTCCGTTTCACATATGATAATATACATGTTTCAATGCTATTCTCTCAGAACATCCCACCCTCACCTTCTCCCTCAGAGTCCATAAGACTGTTCTATGCATCTGTGTCTATTATTCTGTCTCGCATATAGGGTTATCATTACCATCTTTCAAATTCCATATATACGCGTTAGTATACTGTATTGGTGTTTTTCTTTCTGGCTTACTTCACTCTGTATAATGGGCTCCAGTTTCATCCATCTCAATAGAACTGATTCAAATGTATTCTTTTTAATGGCTGAGTAATATTCCATTGTGTATATGTACCACAGCTTCCTTATCCATTCATCTGCTGATGGACATCTAGGTTGCTTCCATGTCCTGGCTATTATAAACAGTGCTGCGATGAACTTTGGGGTACATGTGTCTCTTTCAATTCTGGTTTTCTAAGTGTGTATGCCCAGTAGTGGGATTGCTGGGTCATATGGCAGTTCTATTCCCAGTTTTTTAAGGAATCTCCACACTGTTCTCCATAGTAGCTGTACTAGTTTGCATTCCCACCAACAGTGTAAGAGGGTTCCCTTTTCTCCACACCCTCTCCAGCATTTATTGCTTGTAGACTTTTGGATAGCAGCCATTCTGACTGGCATGAAATGGTACCTCATTGTGGTTTTGATTTGCACTTCTCTAATAATGAGTGATGTTGTATGCTCATTGTTCAAGTTCGGAGTCATGAAGCTCAAGAGGGACAGAATTGAGATTTGAACAAATATCTTCTTAACTCCATAGCCCATGCTTTTTCCTTTGTAGAAGCCAAGGGTAATAAGTAGGGATTCAACTTCCATCTTTGATGAATAAAACTGCTCTTCCCTTCCAGGTGTGAAGCTCTGTTTACTGACTTGGAACCGAGGCAGGAAGAGCTGGGCATTGCCAGCTTTGGGGCCTCTGTCACCACTATGGAAGAAATCTTCATTCAGTAAGTGAATACAAAACCATAGATTCCAGGAATCTTAGGGTTGAAAGGGTACTTAAACATTGCCCTGTGTTTAAATCCTTTCTGTAACATCCTCACTAAATAGTCATCCAGCCTCTGACTAGTGCTTCCAATAATGGGGATATTCATTAGTGTAGAAAATATTGAATGTAATATCATCCAACAAACATAGTTTTAACACAAACTCCTAGGAATGAAAAGCAAAAAGTGGCATCGTATCAGTTGGGATGCTTTTGACTCTAAGTAACAGATAACCCGAACTCAACTGGTTTAGACAATTAGGAAGGTTTATTATTTCATTTAAAACAGTATTGAAACATGTATATTATCATATGTGAAATAGATTGCCAGTCCAAGTTCAATGCATGAGACAGGGTGCTCAGGGCTGGTGCACTGGGATGACCCTGAGGGATGGGATGGGGAGGGAGGTGGGAGGAGGTTCAGGATGGGGAACAGATGTACACCCATGGCTGATGCATGTGAATGTATGGCAAAAACCACCACAATATTGTAAAGTAATTAGTCTCCAGTTAAAAGGAAAAAAAAAAAATCTCCCAAGGTAGGGCAGCTCTGGCATTGGCTGATTCATCCACCAAGCTATTTGAATATGCAGGAATGCTGGCTCATTGCTAGGAAGGCTTTGAAGGGGCCTCCCTAGTAAACTACCCAGGCAGCCGCACTGGGCCATGAAGTGGCAAGGAGACCAGGTCAGTATTATTTTATCCAATCTGGTAATGTTTGTATTATTTTATCCAATCTGGTAATGTTTGTCTTTGAAATAGAATATGCAGGCTATTTATGAGTATTACTTATGATAGATTAAAATTTATATCTATAATTTTATCTTATGTTTTCTACAAGTCCTGTTGAGTCTGTATGATAGTCTCTCCCTTTTATGGATTATTTTTTTCTCATTCTGTAGTTTCCTCCCTACCCCACACCAGTTGGAAACTATATATTCTTATTTTATTATTTTAATGGTAAGCCTAGATATTGAAATGCACATAAGTAATTTATCAAAGTCTCAGGTGAAATAATATCTTTACTCTGCTCCTGGAAAATACCAAAACTTTGAAACACTTCAATTTTATTCACACACATCCCACCATTACCAACTTATACATTATACTATCATTATATATTTTATTTCTCTTTTTTAACTCCACAAAACATTATTCTTTTATCAAAGACAATGGTCATTTAAATTCATATACATATTCAGCTCTTTCTGTGTTTTTTTTCCTTGTGCTTCTCAGACTTTCCTTCTGCTTGAAGTACATTCTGTACCATATCCTTTACTGTTTTTATGCTGGTGCCAAACACTCTCAGTTATTTTGGTCTGGAAATGATTTTGTTTCTCATTTTTGAAGGATATTCTCCTTATCCATTCTTTTGCATTCATTCATACTGTAGCCACATATTTTAGATGTGTTTCTTATAAACGGCATATAGTTGGAGTTTAAAAAACATTAATTTGTGTATCTTTACCTTTTAATTAGTTCTTTGTTGTTGTTGTTCAGTTGCTAATTCATGTCCAACTCTTTGCCACCCCATGTACTGCAGCACGCCAGCCTCTGTCCTCCACTGTCTCTTGGAGTTTGCTCAGACGCATGTCCATTGAGTCAGTGATGCTATCTGACCTCTCATTCTCTGCTGCCCCCTTCTTTTGCCTTCAATCTTTCCCATCACCAGGGTCTTTTCTAGTGAGTAATAAACTTCTAATTCATTTAGTTTTAAATCTATCATATTACTCAGTGTCTTCTATTTATCCCACCAATTCCATATTCTCTTATTTCCTTTCTAGTCTTTGGAATTGATTTAGTGGGTTGTTGGTTTTTTGGTTTTTTTTTTTTGCTTTATATTTTCTCCTCTGTTAGTTTAGAATTTGTACATTATCTTGCTCTTCTCTTAGTGGTTATCCTAAGATTTCAATGTGCATTTTTAGCTTATTAAAGTATATAATAAACTAACACATTTACTGTATTCCAGACAATGCAATGTATAGCAGTCTTAAATTCCATTTATTCCACTTTTGTTATGTGGTATTTATTCAACTAGTTCAATTCTGTGTATATTTAAAAGTCCATAGCACATTATTGTTTTGTGCAATCAGCATTCATTTAAATTTACCACGTATTTACCCTTTGCATTGTTCTTACACTCTTAAGCATCATTCACCCTTAAGCTTCCATCTCGGGCTATTTTCTTTCTGCTCAAACAATATCTGTTTCCTTTAGTGCAGATTTTCTGATCTGATGAAGTCTCAGAGTTTTTGTTTGCCTGAAAATATATTTTTGGCCTCCATTTTTGAAAGAGTTTTCCCTTGATACAGAATTTTACATTATCGGGGGTTGTTTTTAATACTCCTACAATGTAATTCTAATTTCTTCTTCTTAAAACAGATTTGTTGGGGTATAATTTACATACTATAGCATTAACCAGTAATTCATACCATATAGTTTGATGGCTTTTAGTAAATTTATGGTGGGGCCATAAGCCAACACCATAGCCAATATTAGAACATTTCCATCACTCTGGAAAGATCTTTCATGTTCATTTGCAAATATTCCAAATATTCCTTGTTCCATTTCTAGTCCAAGGAAACCACTAGTCTACTTGCCGTCTTTATATATTTACCTATTGTGGACATTTCATAAGAATGGAATCATTTGGATTCATATGTAGAAAATCATACAGTCTATATTTTATGTCTGGCTTCTTTCACGTAGAATAATTTTTGGAGGTTCATTCATGTTGTAGCATGTATAATAAATACTTTGTTTTTTTTATTGCTGAATAGTTCTCCATTATATGCCTAGATCATTTTTGCTTATTCCTTCCATTCTGTTTTCTTCTGACTTTCATTATGTCCACTGAGATGTCAGCTGCTAGTATTATTTATTGTTCTTCTTTTAATGCAGTCTGTCTTTTACCTCTGGCTGCTTTTGATATTATTTTTTCTTTGTCGTAGGTTTTCAACATTTTTACAGTGATGTGCATTCGTGTGGTTTTTTTTGTGTTCCTCTGCTTAGGATTTTTACCGCTTTTCACATTGTGGTTTGCTGGTATTGGTCAGTTTTGGAAAATTCTCACCCAATCTCTCTTCTGATCCATCCTCTCTTTTCATTCTTACTGAGACAACTACTTACACATGATTTTTCCCTTTCACATGTCTCATGTCTGTTATACTCCTTTTTTGGCTTGTATTGATTATCTATTGCTGCTAGCAAATTACTCTGAAACTTAGCAGCCTTGAAACAACAAACATTTGTTACCTCACAGTTTCTGTGGGTCAGGAGCCCAGGAGCAAGTAGGTAGGAGATTCTGGCTCAGATCTCTTCTGAGGTGGTTGGAAATGGCAACCCACTCCAGTATTCTTGCCTGGAAAATCCCATGGACAGAGGAGCCTGGTGGGCTGCAGTCCATGAGGTTGCAAAGAGTCAGACACAACTGAGTGTCCGAGCATGAGCATGTAGTCAAGTCTCCTGCTGGGGCTGCAGTCTCTAAAGGCTCACCTGGGGAAGGATCCACTTTCATGTTCACTCCTGTTGTTGCTGGCTGGCCTCAGTTGCTCATGATTATGGAGGTCATCAGGGTGCTGGAGTGACCTTGTGATATGGCAGTTGGTATCCCCCACAGCGAGTGATCAGAGAAAGATGACTAGATGGAAACCATGTTCACTTTGTCACCTAATCTTGGAAGTGTCATTTTATCACTTTTGCTATATTCTGTTTACTAGAAGTTGGTCACTAGGTCCAGCTCACAGTAAAGGGGAGAATATTAGCACAAGTAACAAAAGGAAAAATAAACAAGTAGAACTACATCAAAATAAAGCTTCTTCACAGCAAAAGAAATGATCAACAAAATGCAAAGGCAACCCACTGAACGGGAGAAAGTATTTGCAGACACATATATGATAAGGGGTTAGTATCTAAAATATATAAAGAATTCATACAATTCAATAGCCAAAAAAAAAAATCTAATTTTTAAATAGGCAGAGGGCCTGAATAGACTTTTTTCCAAAGAAAATGTTCAGATGGCCAACAGGTACATGGAAAAGTGTTCAGCATCACTAATCATTAAGGAAATGCAAATCAGAACCACAGTGAGCTATCACTTCACACCCAGTAGAATGGCAGAGAGACAGGAGATGACAAGTGTTGGCAAGGCTATGGAGAAAAGAGAACCCTTGTATTCTGTTGGTGAGAATGTAAATTGATATACAACCACTATAAAAAACAATATTGAAATTTCCTCAAAAAAATAAAAAATAGAACTATCATACGATCTGGTTCCACTTTATGGGTGTATATCTAAAGGAAGTGGACTTACTACCTCAAAGAGATATCTGTACCACCATGTTTATTTCAGCATTATTTACAGTGGCCAAGTTGTGGAAACAACCTAAGTGTCCATCAACAGGTGAATGGATGAAGAAGATGTGATTGATAAACACACACACACACACACACACACACTGTTTGGCCATAAAAAAGAGGAATCATGCCATTTGCAACAACATGGATGGGGTCTTCCCTGAGGGGTAAAGAATTTGCTGCTCAATGAAATGTTCAGACACAGAAAATACAAGCAGTGTTTTGGCTCAGAAAGAATCCACCTGCAATGTGGGAGACCTGGGTTCGATGCCTGGGTTGGGAAGATCGCCTGGAGAAGGGGAAAGGCAGGACACTTTTATGGCTCTCTTCACTTAGAAATTTGCAAGAGTTTTAGGAGCTCTATTCTGGAACCAGGACAAAGAACAAATCTATATTTCTTATAAATAACAATAGTCACAGAGGGAAATAATAAAAACTATTTCCTCATGATTTGGTTACATTTTACTATTATCAGTGCTCTTGAGGTTATTTTTACGTCTACTTACACTGTGTGATGGAAGCATTATGTTGACAATTTGAAATCAATACTGGTGAGAGTGTTTACAACATGAAAATTGGTAAACACTGTAAATTGGGGTTTATTTCTTTGTTGACTGTCTAGATTTAGAAAGTAATGACTAAGAAAATGTTAATAGTGTGAATTAAGCTTCAAAGTATATCCTATCTGAAGCAATTTCATTAACAACAGAATTTGAGGAAATTCTCCTGAGTTTTTAAAAATGTGTTATTTAGTCCAATAAAAATGTTACTCACCTCATGGGTAAATGAGTGATGTTTTGATATAACATCTTTGTTCTTTCAGTTTTGTCTTAATCATTAATGTTAATTAAAACATCAACCAGTGTTCTTGTCCAAACTACACTTAGAGAACCACACACCACTGCCTCCTTCCCGCTGCCACATAAGGGCACTATCCTGTGAGTAGACCAGACCCTCTGGCCTCAGTCCAGCCTTCAGACAACTGTAGCCTGGCCGAGGGCTGGACTGCACCCGCAGGAGAGACCTTGAGGCAGAACCACTCAGCTGAGCCACCCCCAAATTCCCGACCCACTGGAACTGTGTGAGATTGTAAATGCTTCCTGTTGTTTTAAGATGCTAAATTTGGGGATAATCTGTGTCACAGCAATAAATAACAGTTAATTTACTGTCCTTTGCAGAACTGTACTGGAGGGAAAATGAACCAGTTCATTGAATTATTTTCTTGTGACAAATTCCCAGCAATGGAATAAGTGGCTCAAAGACTATGAGTAAAAGTATGGTTTTTGACCTCATACTTCGCTGAATTTTACCCTGAGCAGGGGTTCGGCAAACTTTATTCCTAAGGGTCAGATGGTATATACCTTAGGCTGTGTAGGCTTGGTTGCATAATCAAGGGTATTGTGTTGTTGTTATTCAGTTACTGAGTCGTGTGTGACTCTTTGCAACCCCATGGACTGCAGCACGCCAGGCTTCCCTGTCCTTCACTATCTCCTGGAGTTTGCTCAAACTCATGTCCATTGAGTTGGTGATGCTATCCAGCCATTTCATCCTCTGCTGCCCCCTTCTCCTTTTGCCTTCAGTCTTTCCCAGCATCAGGGTCTTTTCCAATAAGTCAGCTCTTTGCATCAGGTGGCCAAAGTATTACAGCTTTGGTAAATACTTTGGGCTGTGTAGGATTGGTCACCTAACAAGGGTATTATGTAGGCACTTAATTAACCAAGTAACAACGATTTACAAATGTGAAATCCTTTCCGAGCTTGTGCCATACCAAAGCAAACCTTGGGCTGGATTTGGCCCACTGGCCGTAGTTTATAAACCCCAGACCTGGAATGTCAGAAATGCCGCGTTTTATAATTTATAGTTTTGCTCATAAAATACATATTAAGTGATTATATTTTTGTTTTAATTTGTGTGTGGTATCTTTTAAGGAAAATAATGAAATCTATTCAAGCTAGTGTTGCCTCAGTTATTTGGAGAAGCCGTTGGTCAGTTAATTCAGTTGTTAATTCCTTTTTAAGCCCTTTCTAGCCAGTATACGCTGGCCAACAGTATGTAATCTTGGTGTGGCTTTTTTTCTCCTCATTATTTGTGTCCTAACTTATATTTTTCATATCTGACATGACTTTCATTCTTTAAATCTGAACAAAATGGAATGTGTTGTGATTTTGAGAATTCTCATTTATTTGTGTTTTCGGTTTGGTTTAGGGTTAATAACCTGATGGATTCCGACACAGACTCGCAGACCAGCACGCGTCCCTCCTTCCATTCTCCTCCACTGGTGAGGAGAGTTTGTGTCAACAGGATTAAACCTCTTCATTCAAGGCTTTCCTCAGTACAATCCTGCCTACCCATCCATTTGAACACCGGGGTGAGCAGATACATCAAATGCAAGAAGCAGGTTCCTGTTTCATTCCTGGAATCATGGTATTATTCTGTCAAGACATGAATGTCAACGTTTCATAGGGGCTTAAGAAAAACTGTAGAGGTTTTAGACATAAAAGACTGGCTCTGCTGGATTTCAGGAATACTGTGCTCTTTGCTCCAGTTGAAAGGCAGAATGCTGGTGCTTTCTGACCAGGATCAACCCAATGAAAGGAAGTATCAGAAAAGCTCATAGAAAGGGCGTGGCCATTTCTTTCACCAGGAAAAAGAAAGAGTAAAAGCACTAAATTGAGCTTCCCTGGTGGCTCCATGGTGAAGAGCCCACCTGGCAGCACAGGAGAACAGGTTCAATCCCTGACCCGGGAAGATCCCCACATGCTGTGGAGAGACTAAGTCTGAGCGCCCCAACTACTGAGCCTGCGCTCTAGAGCTCAGAAGCCGCAACTACTGAAGCTCAAGTGCCCTAGAGCCCGTGCTTGGCAACAAGGGAGGCCACCGCAGTGGGAAACCTGTGTGCTGAAGAAGGGCCCCAGCTCTCCTCAACTGGAGAAGGGCCCACACAGCCGCAAAGACCCAGCACAGCCAAAATAAATAGATACGCATTAAAAAAAAAAAAGAAATCAGGAGACTTAGCTTTCAAAAAAAAAGCATTAAATCTACTGTCCAAAAAGCATATTTAACCTTTCTTTTTAGTCTTTCACTATGAAACAGATCATGCATGGTACCACCTGAAATTAAAAATTTTTAAGATTTTTTTTTTTGATATGGATCATTTTAAAATTCTTTACTGAATTTACTTCTGTTTTCTATTTTGGTTTTTTGGACATGAGGTGTGTGGGATCTTCGCTCCTTCACCAGGGTTTGAACCTGCATCCTTGCATTGGAAGGTGAAGTTTTAATCACTGGACCACCAGGGAAATCCCTGATTTAAAAAAAAAAAATTCTTATGAAATACATGGACAACCTGTAATGCTTAAAAAAGAATGTTGGTATACATTTTATATAGTCGTCTTGATTTAGCTATCTATAAGGTATACTACAAAGTAATGAGTTTGGTTTTCGTGGGTTGCGTGCATGCATGCTTAGTCACTTAGTCGTGTCCAACTCTTTTGTGACCTCATGGACTGGAGCCCACCAGGCTTCTCTGTCCATGGAATTTCCCAGGCAGGAATACTGAGATGGGTTGCCATTTCCTCCTCCAGGGAATCTTCCTGACCCAAAGATCAAACCTGTGTCTCCTGAGTCTCCTGCATTAGCAGACAGGTTCTTTTCCACTGAGCCACCAGGGAGCCCCTTCATGGGTTAGTGAAGAGGACTCTCCGTTTCATAGTCCTAAATCACCTGTTCAAGGGGAAGCTGCCATCCATGGAGCCCCCAGTTGGAAGGGGTCTTGGGAGTCATCTAGACCAGTGCCTGTCCTACACAGGAGGCTCTTCTCCAACCCCAGGAAGGATCTATCCAGCCTCTAGTTGGCCAAGCTTTGCTTTTGGAAACAACTCCAGAACCTTCCCGGGAAGTATTTCTCAGAGTGCCACCTCTGGCAGGGTGATAGCAATGCCTTTTGGTGAATGCTTGAGAAGAAGGAGCCTCAAATCCAAATGTGGGAGACATGGTGGGTGCTTGGGAGAGGCTTTCTGGGGTGTTTTGGTATTTGGTATTTGGGAAACCTGAGGCTTGAAGGCCCCAGCCTGCCCAGCTAGCGCAGCGCCAGTGAAAGAGAAGCTGATAGGAGCCTGTGGCGCCGACCTCCACAGCCACCACCTCTGGGCCCAAGGCTGGATCTTGGGATCTCAGTGCACATGACTGCACGCTTTGATTCACTGTTGAAGCCCAGGGACCTCTCTATGCGTGGGCTGCATCCTTACACAGGTGCATCTGTGGGACGCATTACTAGAAGTGGAATCTCTAGGTTAAAGACTGTGTGGATGTCAAATTAAATTTATTCATTTAGCTCATTTGTTTTCTAAAAAAGTAATATCAATTAAAATGCCAGCAAGCAATGGCATTTCCCTCCCCCCCATATCCTCATCAGCATAAAATGTTTGCTAATCTGACAGGTAAAAAACAATGTATCATGCTTACATTTGGTGTCTGTTTAGACTTCTCTTTCAAACTCTTTCCAATCTGTGCCTTCTTTTTCTGCCATTAAATGTTAATCTAATAATTAAGTCAAAGAATTTTAGTTTGCAGCAATTTTTGACACAATCAAAATGTTAGACATAATATGAGAGAATACAGTTGAACATGAGCCACTTCACTGCCTGCCAGCTCCTACCTGTGACCATTTAATGGTGTGTCCTTCTTTTTTAAAATTGTAGTTCAGCCTTCTCTGCCAACAGTTCCGTGCCATGTTCTTGAAAAGGGCTACCTATTCTTGGTGCAACTGGAAGATGATGCTGTCAATACAGATCCTGGTGCCTTTGATCATTCTTACTGCCAGCCTCTCATTCCTCAGCTTCAGTACAAGCGTGGACAACAGCCCACTGGAGCTGACCCTAAAATCATATGGTCAAACTATCGTTCCATTCTACATTTCTTCAAACTCCAGTCTGGGTCCGCAGCTTCTAAAACATCTGACAGATATGCTTATGGCTGAGGACCAGATTCCTCTGGAGCTGCAAAGTAAGTACCAGGCCCAGGAAAATGGGGCAGGAAGCAGGCCCGTTGCTCCCTACAGTGAAGGCATGTGCTTCCAGGCTACATGATGGTCTCTGAAGTCAGAGTGTGTGGCTAGAAGCCTCAGAAAAAATCTTTCAAAAGTGACAGGAAAGGGAAAGTTCTTAGAAATGGGACCAAGTTGTGTCTTTCTAGGACTAAAGCATGTCGAAAAATGAAACAAATGTTCTGTTACGTTTGAACGTGTTGAGAAGAGATTTACACTTCTGCCAAGGGACTTTGTGGGTGATTTGGTGACAGATGGGACAAAAACTAAGCAGATGAGAAAAGGAGAATAGTATTTCCTCCAGAGGGGCACAGGTGTACATAAGAAAGAAACATGTCATGGTGTGCCACTTTTTCATAGTGAATGTCAAAACTGACTATTGGTTAAACTGAATTTATGATACAACTCTGGGGCGGCGGGGAGGGGATAGTCCTCTAAGAGAGCCAAGTCCTTGCTTCCGAGATAGGCTGTCAGTGGAGAAATGGACTATTTAGCGATCGCTAGAAGCACGGACTGAAAGACTTCAACGTGGCTGCCCTGGTGAGCAGGAGCCAGAGACAGTGATGGGAAGGCCATGGCACTGCCATCTCTCATTGTAAGTTTTGTATAATTATTTGATTTGTTAAGTTATTTTGATGTGTTATTTTAATTTAAAATGAAAATTTTAAGGATTTATTTTTAGTGAAGTGTAAGAGATCAGCTGCAGAAATGATTGGGATTGTAGTGCCTTACCTCTCCCAACCTTGGTTTCCTCACACTGTCACCGGAGGGTCCCTGGGGGAGCGCCTGTCACAGGTGCTTTGCACTGCGACATTGGGCACTCGGTAACCTTCAGCCACCAGTACAGTGATCATTCCAGCACAAACATTCCAGGGTTCTTGGTCAGTCAGCCGTGTGCTAGAAGTGTGGTGATGAACAGCTCTCAGAGAGCTCCTAGCCCAGAGGTTTTGTGGATAAGCAGTAATACAGAGGAACGGCCCGTGATGGTCACACAGACGTAGCTCAGCCTCAGAGGGTCAGAGGGCGCTCCTGAGTTCAGAGCCTGTGGTGTGAATGGGGACTGCACGGCAGGGAAGCCTGAAAGATGCCCCGACAAGACTGTTCATTGCCGCTCCAGTCAATGAAGGAAAATTTTCTTGAGGCCCCAGGCCTGAGGGGCTCAGGCAGGAGGCAGCCGTGTGGGCCAAGTGGATGACTGGAAGTCAGGGCACGGCTATGAAAGGAGGACCCCACTGGGGATGTGTGTGGGGCTTGGTGAGGAGAGAGACGTTCAGGAGGAACTGCGGTCCTTCCTGCCTCGCGAGGCCTGGTGTGACCAGCTCAGTGGTCTGTTCTCTTCCAGGCCCAGTGGAAGCGTTCCTCCTGAAAAAGTTAGAGGAGTCGCCCGAGGTCTTTGACCAGAACTACCTGGTGGCCATTTCTTTTGATGACATGGGGAACCACACCGTCGTGACAGCGCTGTTCAACAACCAGGCGTACCATTCCACGGCCCAGGTGCTGGCACTGGTGGATAACGTCCTGTTCAAGTTGCTTTCTGGGCCCAGGGCGTCCATAACGGTGCTGAACCACCCTCAGCCTCAGCTGAGCATGAAGACTGCGGAGGACATCTTGTGTGAGTATATGCAGCTTTCCTTCCTCCTCGCTGAGCTTCTCCCTTTACCACCAGCTTCCTCCCTTTTTGTCTCTTTGTTTTAATTACAAATTGTTATTTTGGAATATGGTTGCTTTGACAGATTCTACTTAAATGACTGCCTCTCTCCTTATATCCTGCCTTTGACAGGGGCCCTAAAGGACATTATCTTGTCATCAGCTTGCTTTTTGGAATGGCTTTCCTTTCAAGTTCCTTTTCCATCTTGACAGTCAAGGAGAGAGGCCTCAAGGCCAAGCAGGTCCAGTTCATCAGCGGCGTCCACGTGGCTACGTTCTGGCTCTCAGCTCTGCTATGGGACCTCCTGTCCTTCCTTGTCCCCAGCCTGCTGCTGCTGGTGAGCGGCATTGTGAGGGGCCCCTCCCCACCGCCTCCTGTGTCCAGGGGGCTGGCTTTGGGGCCCCTGCAAAGAACCGGGACCCAACCAGAAGTCTAGGCTGGCAGCTCTGCCCCTGATGGGCCACACGGCTGTGAACGCAGCTTCCTCACTGACCCTCAGTAAAAGGTGATTCCTGTCCCAGTGTCATTAGGAGCAGGGGGCCTGCTCTGGGGTCTCTACGTGGTGACTTCCCCAGAGCTGCTGCCTCAGGCTGGTAAGACAGTGCTCTGGGGACGGGTGTTTACATTCCAGAAGTAGCCCACCAGGGCGCGGAGGGGTGCAGCCTGGAGCACGTCCTCCCTGGTTCTGCCTCTGTGCTCATCATCTCACTGCACTAGTGTCCTCTGCACAGCCAGAGGAGTAAGGGAAGGGCGGTGCTGCTGGAGTCCTGACAACACCTTGTTTAACTTATTAAGAATAACTTGAGATTATCATATCCTTTCTCTTATGCTTAGGGTGGATTCTTAGTAACTTTTCCAAATTCTGCCCCACTGACCCCAGGTGGTGTTTTTATGCTACAATGAGGATGCTTTTACACACAAGGAGAATGTCCCAGCTGTCCTCTTGATGCTGATGCTCTATGCTAGGGCCACCATCCCCTTCATTTACCTGACCAGCTTCTGCTTTGACAATGCGGGAAACGCCTGTGTCAAACTCATCATCATGCTGACCTTTCTGAGCATTGGCCCCTTTGTTCTTGTCTCAGTCACAAGTGAAAAAGGTGAGGCCCATCAGGTCTACACATCACACAGCTTTAACCCTCCCTCTGGCAGCCACACGAGTCATGCCTGCGAGAGCATGTGTCTGCAGGGGGCTTGCGTGAGGCTCTTCTCAGCAGTGGTGGTTGGAAGAGCCCCAAACTGTCAGTGTTGCAGACACACACCTCCAGGGGGACAGACCTGCAGCAGCAAAAAGGGCACAGACACTCAGCACAGGCAGCAGTACGGACAGATGTCATAACCAGGTGCTGCCTGGACGAAGCACGCTCTGAGCTTGGAGCTGGGGGGTCCACTGAACAGAGACCATAGGGAACCTGGAGTGATGGGAACATCCATATCATGATTGAGATGTTGATTACATGGGCAAAAATACTTGTCAGAATTATCAAACTGTCCACTGATGATCATGCACTTCACTGAAACAGATTACTCCTCAGTTTGAGAGAAGGTATAAGAGACTTCTGTAGAATTCCATGAAGAAGAAAAACTTTGAAAACAATAAAGATCTGATTGCCAAAATAAGAATTTAGCAGAGGGGTTGGAAAATAGAGGCAATGAATTTCCCAGAAAGTAGAACAAAAAGTTAAGAGAAATAGAGAAGTTGAGAGAAAAGGCAGGTAACGTGACAGTAAATGCAGGAGATGCTATTTGTATTCAATTAATAAGAATTCCAGAAAGAGAAAACAGGAAATGAGGTTGAGGAAACTACCCAAGAAACAAAACAAGAAAATTTCCCAGAGTTGAAAAAAGCAGACTTCAAGATTGGAAGGATTTATCAAATGTCCCACACTGAATGAAGAGAGATCCAAACACTTCCTGAAAGACAAGGGTTTCTGTACTGAGTTCTGTCCTCAGGCAGGTGGGAGGACAGAACACAGACAACTTCAGTTGGGCAAACAGGGATTGAACCCATACCCCACTTTCTTGGAAAGTTAGTCAAGGATCTCGGCCAACAAAGTGCAAGAGTAAAGCAAAGGAGGAAGAAAGCACGAGAGCCAGAAGAGGATGGATCCTACCCTGGAGTGTGGCAGAGAAGAAAGATTCCTTAGTCGGAGGACTAGGTAGGGGTGGTTTGTGACCTCTCCTCCATCCTCAGCCAGTGTTGGAGTAGGACCCGCAGAGAAGGAAGGAAGGAAGGAAGGAAGGAAGGCGAATAAGCAGGAGCTGTGAATACCTGTCCCTGTGATCACACGTGGGATTGCCGAGCACTCCTCTCCTGGGCGTCGGAAGATGGTTGCTGACCGGGAGGGTCTGGGAGCCGCTGTGGCTGACTGTTCATCCCAGGCAGGGCTCTCAAGACTGCCTTGTGGTTAAGTCTCTCTCTATCTCACCCAGGAGCCACAGAGCTGAGTTCTGGCAGTTTCCCCGCTCCCCTCTACTTCAGTCTCCAGGGTAGATTTCCACATTTAGAGTTCTACAGAGAGAGCATCAACAGGACACAAGCCACTGTGCCTCTTCCCCAGGGCCATACCTGCCCCCTCTGCAACTACCCACTGGGGCCTGGTCTCCGCAGGTGCAACTGTCTGATCACCAGAGCCACGACCCTGATGCCTCAGCCACAATGTGGAGCCACAACTTCCAAGTTGTGCCCCCAAATGGCGCTTCTGTCCCCACAGGTGGACCCTGGCTCTGCTGCTCGGTTACTGAGTCCTGGCCCGGGAAATGTTGGTCTGGAGACCTCACATCCAAGTTCAACTCCCTGTACATCGCAGTGGCCTCCACTGCAGGAATTTCATAAATTGATCCCCCAAAGCTGTACTACTATAAATCCAAGCCCTGAGAGTAGAGTCCATTTTCATATGAAGACTCTGTTCAGCCTCTCTTCAGGGAGTCTGTAAGTCACAAGTGCCCGGGCTGTCTTCCTTGCAGGCCTCCCTGATTTGGAGTGGGTGGTGTAGCAAGTCATGAAGCCTGAAATTAAAGCTCTGATCCCACCTCCTTGTTGGTGGAGATGTGTTGTGGTTTGTGCAGGGTGGCACGTGGAGTGGCCTGGGGATAGCACAAAGCAGCCTGTGGGGTGGAAGAGGGCTGTAAGCGCAGCCCCATTGCAGGTCCGTCCCCTAGCAGCACACTGAGTTCATCCTTTTACACATTAATTTGCTTATGAGTAGCATAGTTATTTCACAGGGCAGTTGTGTTTATTTGTTGTAAATATTTAAAATATACCAAAGGTTATTTATAACTTTGTTATTTCTTCACTTTTCAATATAACATTAAAAATTGGCTTCTCTAATCTCTAAGAGGTCCCAGTTTCTGTGTATTTGTTTTAGGACCAGACAACTTACTGCTGCTGCTGCTAAGTCGTTTCAGTCGTGTCCAACTCTGTGCGACCCCATAGACGGCAGCCCACCAGGCTCCTCCATCCCTGGGGTTCTCCAGGCAAGAATACTGGAGTGGGTTGCCATTCCGTTCTCCAATGCATGCATGCATGCCAAGTCACTTCAGTCGTGTCCGACTCTGTGTGACCCTATGGACAGCAGCCCACCAGGCTCCTCTGTCCACGGGTTCTCTAGGCAAGAATACTGGAGTGTGTTGCCATTTCCTTCTCTGGACGACTTACTGACCTCTCCTTTATTTCTTTTTTCTAATGGAAGTATACTTGTTTTACAATGTTGTGTTAATTTTTGCTGTACAGCAAAGTGATTTAGTGATTTACACATATATACATTCTTTTCCATTATGGTTTATCATAGGATATTGGCTGTAGGTCCCTGTTGTGTACAATAGGGCCTTGGTGCTTATCCATCTTGTATGTAATAGTTTGCATCTGCCAACCCCAACTTCCTACCCTGTCCCTCCCCCAACCCCCTGCCCTTTGGCAACCGCAAGTGTGTTCTCCATGTCCTTGAGTCTGTTCTCTTTTCTTCTTTCTTTTTGCCACAAAGCTTGTGGGATCTTAGTTCCCTGACCAGGGATTGAACCCATGCCCCTTGCATTGGAAGCACAGAGTTCTAACCACAGGACCACTTTGGCTGATTCTTGTGGCTTTTCTAGGTATGTGATAATGTACAACATTTGCAAATAATGGTGGTTTTGTCTCCACAAACTGTCCACACAGGAACTGTGTTCTCCTTATCTCCTTGTAAGATGACAATCTAATAAATCCAAAGCTGGTCCCCCAGGCCTTCCTGTCTGGCCCTAACTCATTGGTAAGCCTCCAGCCTTCAAAGCCACGACTTCCACAAGTGCATCCCCTACTGCAGCCACGCCCGTGCTGGTTTTCTCAAACACACCAAGCTTTTTCTGACTCGTCTGCATAAACCGTTGGAATAGAAGTAAAATGACTTCAGGAAGCGCTGCAAGAGAAAAATAGTTACAGCTTGGAGGCTGGGTGACAGCCTCAGAAGAGGGAACACTGGGAGTCAGGGAGAACCTGATTTCTGTTCTTGGGCCCAGGAGTGTGACGAGCAGAGACACATACAGCCGCAGGTAGAAAGAACAAACCCTTTACACAGGAGAAGAGGCCCAGTGGGCCCAGAGAGTCGCTGGGGGATATACCCGCTTCTTCCTGAAAGAAGGGTTAATATTTTATGTTCCTCTCACAGATCTTGGCTACACAATGATCTCAGAGTCCCTGGATGACATGTTCCTACCGCTTCCAGGCCATTGCCTGGGGATGGCTTTATCCAACCTGTACTACAACTTTGACCTGCAGAAATTTTGCAAGGCCAAGAGCTTGAACCAGACTGAGTGCAGTCAAGTCTGTGAGTATAATTACGTTGTTTTTTAATTTTTACAATGTTGTGTTGGTTTATGTGTCAATTACATTTTTATTAAGATATAATTCATATAAAATTCACCCTTTTACTAAGTATGCAATTCATCGGTTTTTGGTTTATTCACAAGGTTGTGCAACCGTCACCACCATCTAATTCCAGAACATTCTCGTCACCTGGAATGAAGAAATGTTCCATCCATTAACAGTCCCTTTCCATTCCCTTTTCCCCCAAGCATCTGACAACCAGTAATCTACTTTCTGTCTCCATGGATTGACCTGTTCTGGACGTTTCGTGTAAATGGAATCCCTGTGTGACCTTTTGTACCTGTCTTCTTTTACTTACAACAGTATTTGTAAGGTCCATCCAGGCTGTGGCGTGCATCAGTTCTTTGTTCCTTGTTATGGCTGAACAATATTCCATTGTATGGATGGACTACTACTGTTTGTTTATCTGTTCATCAGCTGCTGGACATTTGTATTGTTTCTACGTTTTGGCTATTATGAATAATGCTGCCGTGGACATTCATATACAAATTTTTGTGTGAACCAGTTTTCAGTCCTTTTGAGTATATACTTAGGCACGGGTTTGCTGAGTCTTATGACTCCATGTTTAGCTTTTTCAGGAAGCACCAAACTATCTTCCACGGTGGCTGCACCTTTTTACATCTCACCAGCAACATATATGAGGGTTCCAATTTGTCCACGTCCTTTCCAACACCTTTTTAAATTAGTTATTTTCTTTAAATGTGGAAAAATGTGAAGTTTACCATTTTAACCATTTTTAAGTGTACAGTTCGGTGGCATTAAATACATTCACATTGTTGTGCCATCACCACCATCCTCTCCAGAACTTTCTTCAACTTGCAGAACTGAAATTCTGAACCCACGAAACACTAACAGCCCCACCCCAGCCTCTAGCGACTACCATTCCACTCTCTGAGTTGGGCTACTCTAGTTGCCTCACATGAAACATTTAATTCCTTTCTTATTTCCTCTTGGGTATATTCAATAGCTATTTTCTTTGTGGTTACCATGGGAATTGCATTTTAACATCCTTAAGTTAACATTCTAATTTGAATTTGTATCAGCTTAACTTCAACAATATAGAAAAACTGCTCTTATGCAGCCCTGTCCCCAATCCCTTTTAATTATTGATGTCACAAGACCTCTTTACTATGTGCCCAGAACCATAGACTCGTTGTTTTCTTATGCATCAGTTTCTTAAGTTACACAGAAAACAAAAAGTGGAGTTACAAACCAAAGTTACCGCAGTACTAGCCATTATAACGTCCATCTATCTACTTTCACCAGAGATCCATATTAGTTTGATCTGTATGTCCTGATATGGCCGATGTCTGTTGTATATGCATAAACAAAACAACCTCCGTCCACAGTTCTTCAGGCACTCCGTCTATCAGATCTAATCCCTTGAATTTGTCACTTCCACTGTATAATCGTAAGGGATTTGATTTAGGTCTAATCAAAATTGTAAGGAATTTGATTTAGGTTTTCCCTCCTTTCTTCAATTTAAGTCTGAATTTGGCAATAAGGAGTTCATGCCAATGAGGCAAAGGAAAAAAGGAAAGATATACCCATATGAATGCATAGTTCCAAAGAATAGCAAGGAGAGATAAGAAAGCCTTCCTCAGTGAGCAATGCAAAGAAATAGAGGAAAACAATAGAATGGGAAAGACTAGCAATCTCTTCAAGAAAATTAGAGATACCGAGGGAACATTTCCTCCAAATATGGGCACAATAACGGACAAAAACGGTATGGACCTAACAGAAACAGAAGATATTAAGAAGAGGTGGCAAGAATACACGGAAGAACTATATAGAAAAGATCTTCAGATAACCATGATAGTGTGATCACTCACCTAGAGCCAGACATCCTGGAGTCTAAAGTCAAATGGGCCTTAGGAAGCATCACAAGGATTAAAGCTAGTGGAGGTGATGGAATTCCAGTTGAGCTATTTCAAGTCCTAAAAGATGGTGCTGTGAAAGTGCTGCACTCAACATGCCAGCAAATTTGGAAAACTCAGCAGTGGCCACAGGACTGGAAAAGGTCGGTTTTCACTCCAATCCCAAAAAAAGGCAATGCCAAAGAATGTTCAAACTACCCCACAATTGCACTCATCTCAAACGCTAGCAAAGTAATGCTCAAATTTATCCAAGTGAGGCTTCAACAGAATGTGAACCGTGAACTTCCAGATGTTCAAGCTGGATTTAGAAAAGGCAGAGGAACCAGAGATCAAATTGCCAACATCCATTGGATCATTGAAAAAGCAAGAGAGTTCCAGAAAAACATCTACTTCTTTATTGACTATGCCAAAGCCTTTGACTGTGTGGTTCACAACAAACTGTGGAAAATTCTTCAAGAGATGGGAATACCAGACCACCTGACCTGCCTCCTGAGAAATCTGTATGTAGGTCAAAAAGTAACAGTTGGAACCAAACATGGAACAGCAGACTGGTTCTAAATTGGGAAAGGAGTATGTCAAAGCTGTATATTGTCACCCTGCTTATTTAACTTATATGCAGAGTACATCATGCAAAATGCTGGGCTGGATGAAGCACAAGCTGGAATCAAGATTGCTAGGAGAACTATCAATAATCTCAGATATGCAGATGACACCACCCTAATGGCAGAAAGTGAAGAGGACCTAAAGAGCCTCTTGATGAAAGTGAAGAGGAGAGTGAAAAAGCTCACTTAAAACTCAACATTCAAAAAATTAAAATCATGGCATCTGGTCCCATCACTTCATGGTTAATAGATGGGGAAATAATGCAAACAGTGAGACTTTATTTTCTTGGGCTCCAAAATCACTGCAGATGGTGACTGCAGCCATGAAATTAAAAGATGCTTGCTCCTTGGAAGAAAAGCTATGACCAACCTAGACAGTGTATTAAAAAGCAGAGACATTACTTTGCCAACAAAGGTCTGTCTAATCAAAGCTATTGGTTTTCCAGTAGTCGTGTATGAATGTGAGAGTGGGACCATAAAGAAAGCTGAGCGCTTTTGAACTGTAGTGTTGGAGAAGACTCTTGAGAGTCCCCTGGACTGCAAGGAGATCCAACCAGTCCATCCTAAAGGAAATCAGTTCTGAATATTCGTTGGAAGGACTGATGCTGCAGCTGAACCTCCGATACTTTGGCCAACTGATGTGAAGAACTGACTCATTGGAGAAGACCCTGATGCTGGAAAAGATTGAGGGCAGGAGGAGAAGGGGACGACAGAGAATGAGATGGTTGGATGGCATCACCGACTCGATGGACATGGATTTGGGTAGACTCCGGGAGTTGGTGATGGACAGAGAGGCCTGGCGTGCTGCAATTCATGGGGTCGCAAAGAGTCAGACATGACTGAGTGACTGAACTGAACTGAACTAACAGTAGGAAATCTACCAGTATAAAGCACTACCTTCATAGATGAAAGGAGGAAAATATCAATAGAAGTGGGAAAAGCATTGGATGAAAATTCAGTACCCACTCATGGTTTTTTAAAAATGTTAGCAACCTGTCTTGAGATAAAAGAGCTAGAAGTATCATGCTCCCTGACTTGATTATACTACAAAGCTCCAGTAATCAAAACTATGTGGTACTGGCATCAAAAAAGACACATAGATCAATGGAACAGATAGAGAGCTCAGAAATAAACCCATGCATTTATGGTCAACTCCCCTGGAAGAGGGCATGCCACCCATTCCGGTATTCTTGCCTGGAGAATCCCATGGACAGAGGAGCCTGGTTTGCTGCAAGTTTGTAACAGCAAAAACTTGGAAGTATCGCACATGTGCCTGAATCTTTTATAAACAGCCAACCCAAATCTGAATGATTAAGTCACAATCAAACTGAGTTGGAGTAGGCTTGTGTGCCCAGTTGCTCAGTAGTGTCCAACTCTTTGCCCCCATGATCAGGCTCCTCTGTCCATGGGATTTCCCAGGCAAGAACACTGGAGTGGCTTTCCATTCACTCCTCCAGGGGATCTTCCCTACCCAGGGACTGAAACTGTGTCTCTTGTGCCTCCTCCTTTGGCAGACAGATTATCTACCACTGCACTACCTGGGAAGCCCAAGTTGAAGTAGGTTTGTGTTAATATTTACTGACCAAGGAAGATCTTTAATACATAACATTGAATTAAAATGGTAAAATGGTAAGTGCCGAATGGTAAATAAAGGTGGTCCAGTTGTGTTTTACACAGCCATGCAGAAGTCTGGAAGTGCACCTCGATGTGACTGGGCAGGGTCCGGACAAGAGACTCCAGCACCCTCACAAAGAAAATGTATTTGTGGGTTACCTGTCTAATAGAAAATGTGCTTAAAGAGGAAAAAATAAAATGTCTTCTGCTGACCATACACTTGGAAAGTGACAAGAGATAGGGCAGCTCTGGACACTGAGCTTTCCTGCTGGGCAGGCAGGAGTGTAAGCACTCCAGACCCATGTGCGCCCTCTGGGGTTGGGGTTCACACCAGCAGCCACTGCTGCATCCAGGCTCCCAAATGTCACTGGTGGCCCCTGGCACACGTCTGTTCACCTGGCACTTGTTGGGTGTGCATGAGGCAGAGGCCAGGCACCTGCCCAGTGGGCAGCTTTCTTCTGACCCACCTCCCCCTTGGGCTGTGCTCCAACTCCAGGTGCAACAGTGGATCGGCTACTGTCCCCAGGTCGATGCCCTGCTGGGCCACATGACGGGGAAGGAGACGCTGGTCATGTTCTCCCAGCTCCGGGGCATCCCTGAGCGTCACATCAGCTCCTGTGTGGACCAAATTCTTGATGACTTGCTCTTGCACACGTACGCCAACAAATTGGTGAAGACCTACAGGTGAGACTCAGGGCTCCCTTGGCATTCCCCGTCCCCAAATAAGATGTGCTCTGGCTCTGTTCAGTGCTGGGGGGTAGGGCAAGGCCTGCTGGCTCTGTGCCTGGGGGAGCTGTGTGGTCCTCACCACTGCGCAGGTTTCCAGGGAGGTGACCTTCCTCCTCTGTGAGAATGGGTCAACGGCCTGGGCTGTCCCATGGCCCTGCTTCCTCTGGTTACCTGGCTGAGGATGGGCTGATGCACCACAGCTGTTATTCTTCCTGCCACTTCACAAGGGCTTCTGACCTGCGGCAGATTTGCACTGCACGCCCACACTCCTGCACCCTGCTCTGTGTGAGCCATCTGAGCAGCTGATGTTCTGCTGAAGAGCGTGGGGACTTCCTGGGTCTTCTGTCACCAGTGATCCTAACCCAATTCCAGTTAGCTTAAACAAAGCAAGGCTACTCGGTCCCGAGTCCCAGGCCCCACCTTGAGCTGTGCCCAGCACCCCTGCAGACTGTTAGCAGGACTGGGAGTCAGGGCCAGGAGTTAGAGGATGGTGCCCTCTTTCTTCTGTTAACTTCTGTTTCAATCATGTTTTCATGTTTCCCTGCATCTTTTGATGATTAAATGAATTAACATTTGGGAAGTACCTTGTACATCATAAATGCTATGTGTTCGTTAAAAGAAGTTAGCTGAAACAGTTCTATGCCCTTACCCAGCGACACCCATAGAGGCCCTCAGAGGAGATCCATGGACCATGTGCTCACCCTGGACCAATCCCTATGTCCAGGAGAATGGTTTAGATACTGAGTGGACATCTGAGTCACAGTGTACCCCTGGGGGAGGGTGGTGAGTCATGTTACTGAATGCCCCACCAAGGGGCATGAGCACTTTCTTAACAAAGGAAAAAGCAGGGAGGATTGTACTACTGGAAACTTAGGGTTGCTAGTCACCCAATTTCTCCCCATTGGCCCCAGTGGCAGCATCAGGCGGAAGCTGAGTGCTGGCGTTGCCCTGCTGGGAGAGCCCAGGGTCATCTTCCTGGACGAGCCATCCACTGGCATGGACCCTGTGGCCCGGCGTCTGCTCTGGGGCACTGTGGCACAGGCCCGAAAGTCCAGCAAGGCCATCGTCATCACCTCCCACAGGTACAGCCAGAATGGGGGCTGTGGGAGGGGTGGGCCGGGAGGGGCTGGGTGGACAGAAGACCTGTCAGCCTCTGGTGAAAAGTCTGTGAGGCGAGTGGACCACACCCTGAGCATGGGAATCAGGAACAGCTTGATCTGGGCGTCAGCACTTTTCCAGGTGAACGGTTTTGACGTGGAGGGCAGGCATTAGCATTCCCGGGTGCCATATCGGGCTCTGCCCTCTCTCCCCAGCATGGAGGAGTGTGAAGCCTTGTGCACCCGGCTGGGCATCATGGTGCAGGGTCAGTTCAAGTGCCTGGGCAGCCCACAGCACCTCCAGAGCAAGTTTGGCAGCAACTATTCCCTACGGGCCAAGATCCGAAGCGACGGGCAGCAGGAAGCCCTGGAGGAGTTCAAGGCATTCGTGGACCTGACCTTCCCAGGTATGTGCCGCAGAGGGCATCGTGCATCTGTGCATCCCTGAGCACTAGGACAAGAGTCACAATTCCGGGGCCAACGCCACCCTCCCCTGGCCGTCCAGCCTGGCCCTCAGGGGCACATGGTCTCTCCTTTGTGCAGGCAGCGTCCTGGAGGATGAGCACCAATGGATGGTCCATTACCACCTGCCTGGCGATGACCTCAGCTGGGCGAAGGTGAGGACATACCTGGACATCAGGGAGCACACCTCTGACGTCGTGCACTTTCTGAGTTCTCTGTTTCCGGTGGAAGTCCAATTCAGTCCTGCTGCAACATTCATGTGAATTTCATAGAAAATGTTGATAACATTTGAACTGGAAGGGACCTCAGAGATCAGCTCCTCCTGCCCCCTCATCTCACAGAGAGGGGAGCTGGCTCAAAGAGGGCACGCCACACGCCCAGGGCACACAGCAAGCCAGGACCCAGTCAAAGAGGGCACGCCACACACCCAGGGCACACAGCAAGCTAGGACCCAGCGGGGTCTCTGCCTCTGGCACCACTCCCAGCCAGGTCCCTTTCCCTGAGATCGCAGACAGCTGAATTCCACAGAACTGACTTCCTGAGAGGTGGTCTGGGAGCAGCTGAGCAAGGACTGGGCCTCTGGGGGCTCTGTAACAATCTCAAAGACCCTTCCTCTCCCCACCCCTTGCTGCGTCCGCCCCCACCTCCCTGTGCTTGATGTCCACAGTTGGCCCCCTCCCTTCCCACAGGTGTTCAGCATCATGGAGCACACCAAGACGACATACATGTTGGAGGACTACTCAGTCAAGCAGATCTCCCTGGAGGATGTCTTCCTGAGCTTCAGCTGCCCTGTGCCCTCTGCCCAAGGCAGTAACAGACGAGGGAGGGCCGAGCCCGCAGACCCCACGTTACCCTTTCCATCTCCCCCTCCCTCTTCTTCCCGCGACCCTCTGCACCTCCCACTCTGTCTGCCACTCCATCTTCCTCCCAGCGTTTCTCCCAGCCTCCGACCTAGCCTCTCTCCTGGCCTCCCACTCCAGTTCCTTTCAGGTCTTCTTCCTGGTCTTCATCCCAACCACCCTCTCTGCCTCGCTCTCCACCTGCCTCCCAGCCTCCCTCGTCATATCCCTCAAAGACTGCCTTGTTGTAATAAAGAGTTCCCTGTGCCAGGTTAGCCCAGGTGCACACAGCCTGCTGTGGGCTGCAAGGCCGCGCCGCTGAACAAAGTGTGACAGGGCCGTGCTGCTGAAGGTAGGAGGCAAGAGAAGGTGGACAGGTTTGCAAACCTAAGTCAACATTTTTCAATATTTCAATTTGTATGGCTCCATCTGTTCTCTGCCCTGGCCCTAACACTAACCCTAACCTGTATGTGGCCCTCCATCAACCTGTGATGTAGTCATAATTATTATCCCCATTGCTTGGAAGAGTAAGCTGAGACCTAGAGACATCTAGCAACTTTCCACAGTCAGCTGATGGCAGAGCCAGGATTCACCTCAGGCAGAAGTTCTCAAGTGGGGTTCCTGGCTGGAAGCATCCACCTCTTCAGAAACTTGTAAGAAATGGGGGTTCTTGGGCCCCACCCCAGCACCATTGAATCAGAAATTTGGGGGGTGAGGTCCAGCAATCTTGTTCTGATGCAGCTCAGGCATGAGAGGCAGTGAGCAAAGGCTATGAGCTGGGACCATCAAGCCTGAGTGCGCATGGGTGTGGCCCTGCATGTTTGTCACGAGGGCCCTCCTCCGAGAAGGGCCGGGGGGTGTGCTGCTCTCTCCAGCGTGGTCACGCCAGCCCATCTCACAAGCTCCGCTGGGCTCCTTTGCAGGTAGCCCTCTCCCTCCCTTCTAAGCCAAGCTCGGGGAGGGAGCGTGGTGTCTGCCGTCACTACCCCACTTCCCACCCCCACGCAACATTCCCCAGAAGCGCAGCGTCATCACGTCCGGCTGCACACCCACCCCTTTCCTGTGACCGTTCAGAGGCGCTGCAGTATACCCTGCCCCTCTCCCTGCACTGCACCAGGTTCTCCCAGTCCGCCGCCGCCGCCCCCGCCCGCCGTGGCCTCCTCTGCATCTCCACTTCCTTTCTCCTTGAGTGCGGGATGCCTCCGGCTCCTGGCCTGCCTTACTTTTCCTTACTCTCTCTACCTCCCACCCTAGAGTTTCTTCCTCATTCACCACCCCCCACCCCCACGCCCCTTCCCGGGGCCTTCAACTGCCATCTTATTCTAGCCAGGAATTTCCTGAGCCCCCAACAATCTAGAAAACTCTTCCAGTGAGTTCTCTCAGCCTCCTCCTCACCCACTCTGGGAGGGGCTTTTTGCCCCTGGGGCCTGGGGCCCTTACTGCCAGGGCAGTGGGTGGGGGCATGGATGGCGCCGCTGCAGCAGAGCCAAGAGAAGAACACTTGCTTCCTGAAAAACAAGAAAACTTTACCTCTGAATAACTAAAAGGAGAGTGGTCAGGACATAGGAACAAGAGGGCAACTGAGAGACCCTGTGATTGGGGGTGCTGTTCTGGACTTCACAGAGACAGCATCACAGAGGAGGGAGAGCAGTGACTACCCAGTGGTGAGTCCAGTTTCAGTCGCTCCACAGGGCCACCAAAATCTAACACAGAGCTGGGCCTCTGCCTTGAGGAGATCAGCAACAAAGTAACAGTGCAGGGGGAGGATAACAAAGTACCAAAAGGGGAAACTGTAACCAGTGAGAACACAGGTGTGTGAGGAAGGCTGAAAGCCCTCCGGCAGGAGGATTCGCCTCACCTCCGGTGTGGAGCAGTCCCCAGGCTTGCTTTGCTCTACCCACTCCTCTTCTGCACACACCACCCCCCACCCCTACCCCCAGCTTCCAGGGCCGCATAGCTGCGCTGTTCACTTTCCTTCTCCAGACTGGCTTGGAGGCTTGGCACCTTGGCTCCTGTGTGTGTTCAGCTGCTGGGCACAGAACGAGTACTCTGATGGAGTTCAGAGAGCGGCGTGAGGGGTGGGGGGACAGAGCACAGTTTGAGGCCACGGGAAGAGGGTAAGAAGAGAGCCTTGACCCAGATTCCCTCGCTTCTCTGGGAAAAGCCACTGTGTCCTCAGCCATCAAGCACTTCTCCCAGAAGTCGCGTTTCTTTCCTTGTCAGAATGTCTCACGGAGGAGGTGGGATGGGAGATGGTTCCTGAAAGCCAAGACCAGGCGGGCATTGCCTAATCCCTGGGGGAACAGAATGCTGCAGCCAGTAAAGAAGGCAGGTGTGCTCTTTTTAGTGGGCTCCAACTGACCCCGAGCAGATGCTGAGGACTGACAAGGTCCGGGTAAGCCGGTGAGGGCTTGCCCTGGGAGGGATGGAGGAGGGGTCCAGGGTGAGCCACGTTTCAGGGGAAGAGGTCGGACGTGCTGGATGAGTCACCCAGGTCTGTTTCTGCCCTGCGATCTATGCCAACAGCGACGCGGCACCGAACCAAGGGTCTCCTCGCCTGAAACGGACGGGAAGCAGCGCCTGCGGCCTCAGGGTGCGGGCCACTAAAGTCAGGGGGCAGCCTCGGTGAGGTGCCTCCCGCGGGCGCCCGCTTGCCTGCGTCCACGCAGGTAGAAGACCGAGTCGGGGTCCGCGCTCGGAGACCCCGGGCTCGGAAGCGCGGCCGGTCCGCTCAGACCTTCACTGACAACCCACTGTGCGCCATGGGCTCGGGTCGCCGGGACCTCTGCCGCCGAGTCAGTGGCAAGGCCGAATCCCAGAATAGGGCAGGTCAACTCGGGCCGGAGCGGACCCAGGAATTCCACCGCCGCCTGCCCCGGAGCCGCGCCTTACGACCCCAGCCCGTGCCGGGGAGGCGGGGCGGCCGCGCAGGCTCCACCAATCAACAGCCGGCGTTCGAATTCGCATCCTGGCGCAGCCAGTCGCGGGCGCCCGATGCCTAGGGGGCGTGGCTGGGGCGGAGCCCGGCGGGGTAATGGCGCGCGCCCCCCCGGGGTGGGCCAATGGGAATGCCCGGCGCGTTTGAAAACTCAGGCGGGAGGCGGGCGGGTCTGCGCCTGCGTGGGGAGGCGCGCTCGGGGCCCGCGGGCGGGTCTGGCGGCTACAGCGGCGGCGGCGGCCACGGCAGCGGCGACGGCTATGGGGAGCGGAGGCGGTGAGCGCTGGGCGCGGGGCGCGGTGGAGCGGCCTCCAGACTGAGCGGGGCCAGCTTGAGCCTTTCGGCCCGGGGTTCGGATCGCCCCGACGGCGCCTGCCCGGCGCACGATTTAAATGCCCAGCGGCGCCCGGCTCCGCGAGAAAGCGGCTAGAGGGGACCGCAACCTGTGCAGGGCCGTGAGCGCCGCCGAGGTTTCTGTGGTTATACCGTGTCTGTCCTAGGGCAGGGGGGTGAGGAAAATGGGGCAAAAGGCGAGGATAAGTCGAGCTGCGTATGCGCTCGGCTTTCGCCTTAGGTTAATTACTGACGGAAAGCCCGGGTGAGGAACGAGGGGAGAGGGCAGGAAGACGCCCTGGGCAGGGAGCTTGCTGGTGGTGGAGCAGCCGCCTCCCGTGGGGACTGGAGGAGGGAGCGGATGAGGAACCGGGTGAAGAGTCAGGGATGGCTCCTTCTGCCACAAGCTCCTCTGCTTGGAGGGAG
Source organism: Okapia johnstoni (assembly GCA_024291935.2). Taxonomy (NCBI): domain Eukaryota; kingdom Metazoa; phylum Chordata; class Mammalia; order Artiodactyla; family Giraffidae; genus Okapia; species Okapia johnstoni. Next base: position 2,110,579 of record JAGTYA010000028.1, on the reverse strand, counting down.
GAAAGAGTTGCTGGAGTCGAAGTTGGAAGGACCCCCTGTCAGAGTCTCAGAGGACCCCTGAGACTGGCCGGACAGCTCTGACATCCACAGAACTGGGACTGGCCTGCCCTCCAAGTGCACCCTTGGCTTCTCTGCAGGGCGGACCTTCCAAATTTGAACTCGAAAACCTGATTGTTCAAATCCTTATAAACATTTCGTGTTTTAGTCATGTGTGCAAATAGAAGCAAAGAAATCAGCTAGGGTCCAGGCGCCTGCCTGGCTAACCATCATCAACACTGTCTGCTCTTCCCTTCTTCCTCGTTGTTATCTGGGCTCTGGGTCAGATGGTTACCCAATGGCCAAGTTACATGATTACTACTCACCATAAAGGTTTATCAAATATTTGAATGAATGAAGATGTCTCTTACACCACTACCACTTCTTTATTTAATCTTTGGGACTGTAACTATGGCTGGGGCAGAGGACCAGTAACTGTTAAAACATGTTCAGATGTAACTTTTCATAGCAGCACAGTTCATTTCCAACACATCACTTAAACCATTCCGATTTTTTTTCTTAAGTGATCCACTGTAGGTGTGCCAAGTGTTTCTGTTATCCTTCAAAGCGGAGAATAAGAAGGAGACCTCGAAACCTCACAATCTTGAATCTCCCTGAAGATGCACTCTTTCATATCCTGAAATGGCTTTCTGTTGGAGATATCCTTGCTGTCCGAGCCGTAAGTTGTCAGATGAACACAGTGTCAGCCCTGGCATTGTTGGTTATACCACGAAGCTTCATGTCTCAAATGTCAAAACAAAAAACTCTGGCTACCGATGAGGGTAGATGACCCACAACGGTGATTTTGGTAATAGACATTTGAGGTTGTTCTGATGGCAGGAAAGCAAAAACGTAGGACACCAAGGTTTGTGTCTTCTCTTTGCAGTGATTATTTTAGCAGAGGAAGTACCTTTTCCTGTCAGTGAAATTTGAATCCCTCAAGAAGTGAGACAGAAAAAGAGTATGTTCTTGAGCATGGTGTGAAGTAAAAGTGTTAGTTGTTCAGTTGTGTTCAACTCTGTGATCCCATGGACTATAGCCCACCAGGCTTCTCTGTCCATGGAATTCTCCAGGCAAGAATACTGGAGTGGGTAGCCATTTCCTTCTCTAGGGAATCTTCCTGACCCAGGGATTGAATCCTGGCCTCCTGCATTGCAGGCAGATTCTTTACCGTCTGAGTCACCAGGGAAGCCCTCATGAGGGCAAATCCCATATAATATCCAGTGCTGAAAGGGACTCTGGGCCTTATTGTGCAGATATCAGAACTGCAGCCTCACCCTGAGCCACTTAACCAAGGGCATCCAGCAAATTAGTGGGGGAACACACACAGGAACCCACCTGTCTGACTCCCAAACCTGCCTCCATTGCGTTCATAACATCTGCGGGTGCCATTTCCAATGGCAGTGGGAGCTTTTGCACTTAAAATGCTTACCTGTGCTCAGGGCCCCCGGCCTGGACACTGCCTGCCATCTCCCAGGGCAGAGGTCCTGCCTGAGGCTGCTGTCATGTCTTTCAGTTTTTTCTGAGTGCCCCCATTGACCCCCCCAGGTTCCAGCTGTGCTCCCACTAGCTAAACCCTAAGTAGAGGAGCTCAAAACAGATTTCTGACATACCCGTTACCCTTAGAGTTGGTTTCCCTGGTCGTTGCAAGTATATAGTGTTATATCCTTTTTCTCAGCCTGGTGCTTACCCCCACTTCCAGGACCTGTCCCCACCTTTAGAACCATAGAGAAAGTTGTTTCTGGGCTCTTTTCTCTGTTCAAAGCAACTTCTAGTTACTTTGATACACAGAGCCCCAGAGTCCTTACTGGTAGGGTCAGAGGGAGACAGGAGACCCTACGTCTGTCAAACCCTGTCTTCAAGAGCTCCAGAAGCGGGGCCTCCCTGCAGCCCCTTGATAACCTCCCACCCCACTCCCGTTGTTCCTCAGGTGCATTCCCACCTGAAGTACCTGGTGGACAACCATGCCAGCGTGTGGGCATGCGCCAGCTTCCAGGAGCTGTGGCCTTCTCCGGGGAACCTGAAGCTCTTTGAAAGGTATCTGCACCCGAGAGCAGCTGGGCTTCCTCTCACTCCTGGCCTTGCCCACCATGCCAGTCTGTCTCAGGGCCAGACCTGGCCACAATTTTCCTTGTGTTCTTGGCCCCCGCCAACACCATATCCCCCAGGGAGTGACCGAGCGTGTTGTCCTCACCCGTTGAGTCACACGACTTCCAGCACAGTCATGGGTCACCCATGCCCCCAGCTCAGGCCTGCCACTCATTAGTTCCAGCGGTGCTTCGGGGAGGTCCACTTAGGCTATGACCCATCCTGTGTGGCTCAGATGCAGGTCACCTGCATGTGGAAACTTCTTATTTCTCTTACTTTGGTTAGGACTGTGTGGTTTGAATCCTAGTGCATTGCACTCCCTGGCTGATCCTGCCCCCTCCAACTGAGACCTGGAGGAAGAGCCAGAGGGGCCAGGAGCTACAGTGTGCCATGGTCACAAGCAGGCTGCCTGAGACATAGTCCACGAACCATACAGCCCTCCCACTTAGAGTATACTGATTAAGTGGCTTTTAATATATTCACAGAGTTGGGCAATCACCCACGCTGTCTGACTTTGGGACCTTCTCATGACCCCCAGATGAAGCCACATAGCCATTTCCAGTCCCTCCCTATCTTCCCAATAGTAATCCAGACCCTAGACAGCCTCTCATCTACTGTCTGTCTCCACGCATTTGCCTGTTCCGGGCATCTCATGTGAGTGGGGTCATACACCATGTGGCCTGTTGTGACTGTCTTCTTTTGCTTAAGCGTGCTTTTAAGGCTCATCCGTGTTGTAGCATGTCATGGATAATAGATGTTTAGTCGCATTACCAGAAAAAAGTTTCTGTTCAGAAAGTAAGTACTGTAGTTTCAGGTGCTGTGGTAGAACATAACCTTAATAGAATAAAATCATGCAGTGTTTCATGTTCCTGTTGTTTCAGGGCTGCTGAGAAAGGGAACTTTGAAGCTGCCGTGAAGCTGGGCATTGCCTACCTCTACAACGAAGGCTGTAAGTGCTGCCGGGTCTGGGGCTGGCCTCGCCCTGCTTGGTGTTGACACTTTAGAACAAGCGCGGGTATTTCCCTGGTGGTCCAGGGTTAAGACCCCGAGCTTCCACCACAGGGGGCATAGGTTCAATCCCTGGTTGGGGAACTAAGATCCCATATGCCATACATTGCCGTCAGGAGAAAAAAGAAAAATAGAACTCACACAAGCCCTTGCTTGTGTTGGCAGTTTAGTCGCTGCTCCCACCGTGTCTGGCTGTGTACCTTTGTATCTTGGGAGCTTGTGTCAGGGAGGTGTCCTGCTCAGGGACCCATTGATGAACTTTGATTTTGTAGGTCAGGGGTCACCTCTTACTTAATGAGCCTTTAATTTCGATTGACGACGAGTGGCTCTGAGCAGAGACTCGGAATGGGGGCTTCTCAGGCGAGCCAGCCCTCCCGGCTTCCTAGTTAACACCAGAGCCCACAAGTAGACCCCAGCTTCTCTCCTTGGCCACAGCTCGTCTGAGGGACTTGGGGCAGCGGTCACAGCATGCCTCATGCCTGGTGTCAGTAACACAGGGAGGGAGCCAAGGCCCTCAGAGGGAGGCAAGTTCAAGGAGGCCAAAGCCAGGCTGGTACCTAGATTCCTTCACCCCAGGGGCAGGTGCTCCTCGAAAGAGCCTGATGCGACCCTCTCTCCCGACTCCTGCCGGTCTGCTGGGCTCGCTAAGGAACGAGCCTGCACCTCGTCCTGTCTTAGCTCCCAAAACGCATAACGTCTTGAGTACCTCCACCATTTTTCTGCTTCTCAAAGACCTGGCATCTTGCTGAGAGGTCTCCCCAGTCATAGCTGGTTGACTGGACTGTTGACGTGGAGACTGAGCCGTCCTGCGCTCACCCTCCCGTCATCTGATCATCCCATCATCTGGGCTTTGCTCAGAAAATTCACACCATTCAGCTCACCCATGCAGATGTACAGCCCAGTCATTGTGTTCACAGAGCTGTGTGACCAACACCACTCGTTTTGAAATGTTCTTGTCACCCCAGAAAGAAACCCCCGTTAACCAGGGGCTGGGCAGCAGTTGCCCACAGGAGGGTGGGCCTGTGATACCTCCATGGGGTGGAGGGTGGGGGCACCTTCCTGGATTTTCAGAATCCAGGCTGTGGGAGGAGCCACAGGGCACTTGGTTCACGAAACACAGGAAGAAAAGGATGGAGCTCCCATCCTGGCTCTTCTGTCCTAAAACACCAGCAACCTCGCATGGCAGTGGGCTAAAGCTCTAGACTTTCCAGAAGGACTGGGGGACTGCTGTGCCCTCCCCCAGAGACATCCCAGCTCGCTCTGTCCGTCTCTGCAGTGTCAGTGTCTGACGAGGCCCGGGCAGAAGTGAACGGCCTGAAGGCCTCTCGCTACTTCAGCCTGGCCGAGCGGCTGAATGTGGGCGCCGCACCCTTCATCTGGCTCTTCATCCGCCCGCCTTGGTCGGTGTCCGGGAGCTGCTGCAAGGCCGTGGTGCACGAGAGCCTCAGGGCAGAGTGCCAGCTACAGAAAGTGAGTCCCGGCCCGGGGTGTGGGTGGGGTACCCCACAGGGTCCCAGGGGATGAGAGCCTTGAGGGGAGATGCTGTGGACCATGTGAAGTCAGGGACTTGAGGGCAGTGGAGGCTCTGAAAACAGTGTGAATATGGGAGTGTCTGCAAACAGCCAGCAGGTGGGGAGACCTCAGAGCCAGGGTTGGGGGCATGGGAGCAGGGTGGGGCTGCAGACGGGGTGAAGGACGGCCAGAGGCTCCGTGAAGCAGTTGGCGGAGGCCTGAAGTCGAGACAGGCCGGGGAGCAAGAGGACCTGCACACGGGGGTGCGGCCCCAGGAAGTTCCCCACTGACAGTCACCCTTCCTACTCTACTCTAGACCCACAGGGCGTCCATACTGCACTGCCTGGGGAGGGTGCTGAGTCTTTTCGAGGTGAGTCCCCTCGTTCACCCCCTGTACTGCTTGGCGTCCTGGCCCAGGTGGGCACAGGGCACAGCGGGTCTGTGGTTCTCTGCTGCTCGCCTCTCTGGTAGCTGCAAGCACCGAGGGCTGGGACATTGACGAGAGGCCGCGTGAGGGGGCACCCAGGTCTCCCAGTCGAGAGGAGCCCTGTCTGTGCGGCTGATGGAGCCAGAGTGTCTGATGGACAGGACCCGGCCCTGCCCCGGGCGGCTCCCTCCCCCTCCTCACACCATGTCTCATTTAGCATGAGCATGAAAGGCCCCAGTGAGGCAGTTTGGGGAGGGCAGTGGCCTCTGGCAACAGGCGCTCTGACTGCAGCAGGGAGGGACGCGGGGTGTGAGCGAGGAGCTGGAGGATCTTGGGGATCTCCACCACCCCCCACCTCCGTCACCTTGCGGGCGGCGTGGGGCCAAGGCCAGCCCAGACCCAGGCAGGAGGAGGCAGGGCCCGAGGGCAGAGCTCGTGGGCTCACACCACCTCGGTTCTCACATTGCGTATCTTCAGAGAAGTTGTTTCTCCACTAATTTAGTTAACTCATTTTATTAAAGGTGAGTGCTGTATGTGTGGTTACTTATTCTAGGATGAAGAGAAACAGAAGCAGGCGCGGAACCTGTTTGAAGAGTCCGCTAACCAGGGGTGTCTGACCAGCTCATACCTCCTCTGGGAGAGTGACAGGCGGATGGACGTGAGTGGGCCCAGGTCTGGGAGAGCGTGGGTGACATTGGCCAGAGACGCGGTCTCAGAGCAGCCCTGGACAAGGCTGTGCCAACGCTGGGGCTCCTCCTGGGGCCCCCAGGGCTGCTCTCAGCTCTACCCTGGGAACGACCACCACCACTCGGGGGAAGAAGGGCCAGCAGGAAGGCCCAGCTGGGGCCCCTCTGTAGGTCTTGGGGGAACATTGAAGCACCCCGGGGATTGGTTCTGAGTTCCTCCAGAGACACACCCATGTAAGGGCATCTCACACTGACAGATGCTGGACCCTGGACGGTGCCTCCACAGCTTCCGGAAGCTCAGGGACTTTGCTGCCAAAGGCTGCTGGGAAGCGCAGGTGAGCTGGGACCCAGCTTGGTCCCAATGCCTCCTCTCTGGGACCCCGGGGCGTGGCTGCTAGGCTTCCGTGGGGGTTGGGGGCTCACGGCGGGGCAACTCTGAGGGCAGTCAGCTCTGAGGTATGCAGGGAGGGCAGCCTGGGAACGCTTTGCCCATGGCACCGAAAACAGCCAGCCTCGTCATTCCTGCGTGCTATGGACTAACCACAGCTTCTGTCAGAGAGTGGACAGCTCCCTAAAGCTGGCCTGTGGGGACAGCATCTTGGCAGCGGGCCCTGAGGCTCCTTAGAGCAGATTGGCGTGAGGAACACTATCCTTTTCCCAGTATCCGACCCCTCACCAGGTTGTCCAGCGTTGGACCTGGACATTGGAGGATTATAGTTGGCATTCACCAGACACTGTCCCTGTTCAGCTATAAGGAAGTCAAATCAGAGACAGTCCCCCTTGGCCAAGCTGGTAGAAGCTGGCACCTGTGACCCCGCCAAGTTGGGGTTTCAGTCACTGGCCCTTAAAAACTTGGGACAAAGCCCCAGCAGGGATGCCCACCTGACACATCACAGGACACTATAACATTTGTGTCCAGAAAGGCACTCAGCAAGTTTACAAGAAATGTAACAATCAACAGTGTGTTTCTAAGACAAGGTCAGACTAATCAGTAAGAACAGTAAGGCCCCATAGAAGTACACAGGGCCTCAGTATGCTCAGAAACAAGGAAGTAAATACAAGCCGTCAAAATATGGGGCGAGTTTGACCTCACTGCTCATCGGAAAGGTGCCCATTTAGAGAGGTCATGGCCGATCCCATGAGCAGATCACACACATGTATTCTTTGCTTCTGAGTGGCTAGCTAGTAACTTCTGAAAATAAACATTCTCAAGAAGAGCAGTGTGTGCCGGCCAAGATGTGATAAGATAGTCTTCAGTGTTCCTGTGAGTGGAGTGACAATCCGAGCAGGCCTTCCAGAAAGCATCAGGGCACAGGCAGCGCCTGGGGGTCGACCACATGAGCAGAAGGTGCACAAGGCTGCAGAGAGGCGACCGTCCAGGTGACAAGGCCAACAGAAAGCCCCTCAGAGGAAGAACAGGGGAAGAAGGTGGCTGACCTCCCATTCTGTGCCTTTTGTCCCTTTTAAAACGTTCTACCTTGACTTGTTAGTTACTTCCAAAAGCATAAGTAAAATCTTGGCCCTCCTGTTCCGGCAGGCTTAGAGGGTGTAAGTGGGCCAGGGTGTCGACAGACAGGAAGGCGCTGCCCCTTGCTCACCCCACGACTCTTCCACCCGCAGCTGTCTCTCGCCAAAGCCTGTGCACACGGACACCAGCTCGGACTGGAAGCAAAAGCCTCCAGCGAGATAGTCTGCCAGTTGTTCCAGGCCTCCCACGCTGTCAATAAGCAGAGGGTCTTCTCTGTTCAGAAGGGGCTCAATGACACGATGAGGTGAGGGGCCAGAACTGCCCACGGTGACGAGGTCCTGTGACAGGCCCACTGTCGTCAGCCGCACTGGGATCCCCCTGTGTGTGTGTGTACATGCGTGCACATGAGTGTGTGTGTGTGTGTTTTCTAAAACCAGTAATGCCTGAGTTATCTAGGGCTTTGGGAAAAAAAACTCCCATATGCGTGTCTGTTCTCCAGTTTCCTTTTTTAAGCCTCAGAAAGTGTTAAACCATTTTAGACATCTTTCTAAAATGATGCCAGAAAAACCACCTTTTCTTCCCTTCCCATCCTCATGAGCATCAGCGTCAGCGGGGGAAGTGGGGGCCTGCAGCCTCGGAACCCCATGACCTGCCTCTTCCCGCAAGTCCATTCTCCTCTGAAGTTAGGAGATGACACACTGTTACACTCAGTCACAGAACATGTTAGCAAAGTGGAAAATGTGAATAATTTTTTAAGCTTATGCTAGAGATTTCAAATGCGTTTTAGACGTTTAACGGGCAGGCCCTGGCTGTGCTGCTAGGTCTCCGCTCACAGCAGGCATGCAGTGTCCCCTGCTCCCACATTAAATGTCACCAAGCTGCTGTACCTTTTTTCTTTTTAACTAATTAATTTATCTGGCGGCACCAGGTCTTAGTTGCAGCATGTGGGATCTAGTTCCCTGACCAGGGATCAGACCCAGGCCCCCTGCATTGGGAGGTTGGGAGCTTGGAGTCTCAGCCACTGGACCACAAGGGGAATCCCAAGCTGCTGTGCTCCTGAGTCCTGGACCTGCACTGGTGGTGCCCCCTCCCGCCTTGTGCCCTCCCACTCTGCCCTTTTTTTGGGGGGTGAGGTACTGTTGCTATTCCTTTTGTGTGTTGGGGGGTGAGGGTTAACATAAACTTTTTTGCTTTTCAAGAGCTAAAGTAGTTTTACTGAAATAACAACGTAATATTATTTCAACCCCTTGTTGAGCATCTGTCCGTTTTCCTCCACATCAGACAACAGCCGACTTCTTCCTTTTCTTTAGTTGAGTTGAGTTATAATCGATTTCCAACATTGGTTTCGGGTTTAACCATTTTAAAGTGTATGCTTCGGTTGGTCGGTTTTTGTCATTATCACGTTTATCCAGGCATCCACGCAGGGAGCACCTGCTCCCAGTCGTGGCTGGTGTGACCCTCACACACCTGGGCGCTCCTCCCCTCCCCTTCCCCACTCACTCTCCCCTCACCTCCCTCGCCTTCCCTCTGCCTGTGAAACACACTTCTGTCTGGCTGCCCGTCTGGAGCCGCCTCCACCTGCACAGAGCCCCTCACCATCATAGCTCGTCTCCCTGGCTTCTGTTCTCCCGCCTCCTCTCCTTTGTCCACCCCATCCGGGCATCCTGGCCACTGCGTGCAGTGTCCCCTGTGACATCAGTGTCCCGGCTTGGCCTTGGTGCCATTGAGGAGGAGGGACCCTGTGTCTGCTAGCTCTGTAGCAAGAGCCCTCCGTCGCAGTTTCCTGGAGCCTGAGAGCTGCAGCCCCCGGCTCAGTGCATCCTGCTTGGGCTGCACCGCAGAGGGTTGTGACAAATGACCCCATGGTGAGCACTCCTCAGGGAGGAGACAGGTTTCCAGGACAGTAACCTTTGACCTGTGACCTGTCCCCAGTATCCAAAGCAGACCCTCTCTGCCCCCTTATAAGTAACAGTCCAGGCTCATCCAGTGCCAGGGAGCCCCAAGGTGGGGGTGGGCAGGGTCCACATGCGTGTGCCCACCTGCCTCCCAGGAACCAAGTCAGGAGTGGTGGGGCCCCCAGCCCCTGGGACGGCTGCCGGCATAAGCCCGTGACGCCTGAAGTGACCACTCGCCCCTCGGGATGTATGGCCGGGTGGGAGCGGAAGACAGGACCCCGTGGAGGCTCGGGGAGCAGAGACAGGACCCCATGGAGGTTCGGGGCTCTGCAGAGGCTCAGGGCCCTGCAGAGGTTCTGCATGGTAATCGGGACCCCGTGGAGGTTCAGAGAGCAGGAGACAGGACCCCACGGAGGTTCGGGGAGCGGGAGACAGGACCCCTTGGAGGTTCAGGGCTCTGCAGAGGCTTAAGCCCTGCAGAGGTTCTGCCTGGTATTCAGGACCCCGTGGAGGCTCAGGGCCCCACAGAGGCTCTGCCTGGTGTTCAGGGACAGCACTCTTCACACAGGTACATCCTCATCGACTGGCTGGTGGAGGTTGCGACCATGAAGGACTTCTCGAGCCTGTGTCTCCACCTGACCGTGGAGTGCGTGGACCGGTACCTGCGGAGGCGGCTGGTGCCGCGGTACCGGCTGCAGCTGCTGGGCATCGCCTGCATGGTCATCTGCACCCGGTGAGGAACCCCCGGCCGGCCCTGCCAGCTCACAGGCTGGCTTCTCAGTGGGCTGAACAGGCCTTCGGCACCCCACTTCATGATAATGGGGTTCTAATTTCAGGGGTGCCCAGAGCGGGTGGTCCTCCCCACATGGGGGCGGCAGGGCTGACCCTCCGTGCGCGGGCAGCCGCTGCTCATCCCATGTGGCGGCCTTGCTTGAGCAGGAACCCTGTTCCCCTGGCCCCTGAGGGCAACACGGAGGTGAGGGAGGTCACAGTCGGCTGCACTCCCGAGTCAGGCTGTCACCTCTGTGTCCAGAGACCCACGTCCAGCCAGGTTCACACCCCCTCCTACCACGTGGACAGGATGCGAGCTCCTCAGAGGTGGCTGTTGTGACTCTTCCAGTCAGCCGTCTTAAGTTTCACGGAAGTCCACCTTCCTAAAACCAACACCTCTCCACCCAGTCAAAACTAGGTGCCTTTGGACACAGCGTGGGTGGCATGTCCCACCATACACGTTGCATTTTTTTGTGTTTTAAACCAGATTTCTCCTACATGGTCTGCCATCACCCGGGCAGTGCCTATCTGTAAGGTTTAGGCGGTGAGGGGCAGGCCCGCTGCACACAGCAGCGTCAACTACAGAGGACTGGTATATTTGGCACAGTGACCCAGACGCGTGTGTCACTGGGGTGTGGTGTATCTGTTTCATGAGCTCATGAAGGCACCCGAGGCCCTGACTTGCTCTCTGCCACTTGCCATGGCCCCTGAGGCCCACAGGTCCACGCCTGCAGCGAGCTCTGTCCTGTGGCCCTGGTGGGAACTGGGCAGTGTGGTATCTTGGTGGCTGTGGAAGCAGGGTGTCCACAGGCAGAGGGAGCATGGGCTCAGGCCCGGTGAGCACATGCCACACATGCCTGGGAACCCTGAGCTCTGGGTCTTGTCACCAGAGAGGGCTGAACAGACAGGTCCCCAGGCTCCCCAGGTCTAAACGGCGTGGTTACGTCCTTGCCATCAGTGACCGGGGGACCGGCCGTGAGATAATTGCTTTAAAAGACCTTTAGAGGCTGAGACACCCTCCGCCCACTCTGAAAGCAGCACCTGCTGCTGCTCGAGCACAGGCTCGCGTCCACCCCACTTGGCGTCACTTCCCCCAGCACCCGCGGTCCCCACTGCCCTGCCCTCTCTCAGCCAAGGCACCGCTGGAGCCGCAGAGTGACCGAGCGGCTGAGGGCTCGGCTCCCATCCACCCTGGCGCGGGGAGGGGCCCTCAGTGGCCGCTGGACCAGCGTGTCCCCTGCTAGCTGGCGCTGGAGAGAGTAGAAAACAGGGTGACCACCTGCCTAAGGACCGCCCGAGTCCCTCGGCCCGACCCCAGGCCGGGTCCAGACCTCCAGACAGCCTCTGGCTCTGGTTCTGCTGGCTCGCCTACCTTCTGGGTTGAAGCTGTTCATGCTCGCTCCGGAGCGGCTGGCACAAGGCAGAGCAAACCCTCATCCCTCGGAAGGTTAAGAGGACTGGCCACTCACACGCTCCTTGGCTGGATTTTGCAGAAACACCTGCGTGCCCAGCAGCCCAGCTGCTCTTCTGCAGCGAGCCTGTGGCGCTCGTACCCCTGCCCCTCAGCCTCTATGACAGGCTCACGTGACCTTTCCAGTTAGCCTCACCTGCCAGGGGCAGCCAGTTCAACTCGCTGGACACTTCACCCCATCACTGAAGCCTAAAGCCCCCTGAGGGGCGCAGGCTCAGACCCCCTGTTGACACTCCAGGTTCATCAGCAAAGAGATCCTGACGATCCGGGAGGCTGTGTGGCTCACGGACAACACGTACAAGTATGAGGACCTGGTGAGGATGATGGGCGAGATCATCTCAGCCCTGGATGGCAAGATCCGGGTAAGCGGCCGCTTGCCTTTTCCTCCTGAATCGAAGCCGAGTTGCGCCAGGGGGCGGGAGGAGCAGAGGGCACGTGCATGGCTCTGGGCCTCTCTGCTCAGGGAAGCCCTCCGGGACCCAGAGGGCGCGAGGCCACAGCTGCTGGCCACTAGGAGGGCAGCGTGTCTGCGGTCCAGCCTCCCCCCGAGCAGGTAGAAGGGCCCTCTGCGTGCCACGACCCCTTGTCCACCGCCCCATCCCCCCAGGTCCCCACTGTGGTCGATTACAAGGACGTCCTACTGACGCTGGTCCCCATGGCACCAAGAACCCAGCACCTGTGTGGCTTCCTCTGCGAGCTCTCCCTGCTGCACACCAGCCTGGCCGCCTACGCCCCGGCCCACCTGGCTGCGGCCGCCCTGCTGCTGGCAAGGCTGACGCACGGGCAGAGTAAGTGGCCAGTCCTTCCCGCCAGCCTCTCAGAGCCGGGCTGAGCCAGTGGCTGAGGGTCTCTGGGAGTCAGGAGCTGGTGCTCAGGTCCAGGGGAGGGAGGGCGACAAAGCAGCATGCTCCTCTCTCCTGAGAAGGAGGCAGCAGGATGGACTAAAAGCCGTTGTCTGGGGATGGCTTGGTATTCTGCGTGCAGGGTGCAGTGGGCATGTGTGCCCTGGGCACAGGGCCTTTTCAGCGCTGAGCCCTAGGAAGCTCCATCCCAGAACTACCGGGGCTGTGGACGTCAAGGCGGCCCCATGACCCCCACTTCCCTCCCCAGCGCAGCCCTGGACTACCCAGTTATGGGACCTCACCGGCTTCTCCTGTGAAGACCTCATCCCCTGTGTCTTAAGTCTTCATCAGAAGTGGTAAGTGTATAAGGAAGCAAGCCCTACACACAGAGGGTACGTCCTCCGCACTGTGGGTCCAGAGGGAGGTCACGTCACAGGAGGGCTGTCGGGATGTGAGCTCAGTCTCAGGGTTGGCATTTAGAAGTCCCAGGGCCACGGTGCTTAGCGCACACGTTTTTAACGTTTGCTGTGTGGGCAGCAGCTCCTCCCCACCCAAACCTAAGTCCACAGACAGTAGAGCGTAAGAGAAAATGGCCTCTCCACAACGGCAGTAACTCATTGCAGGAGAGGCTGGCATTGCAGATGGCAGCCCCGGGCACAGGCCAGCTGCGTCTGCCTCAGGCCCTCGGCCCTACGCTCTCCTGTCTCACCCCGGCTGGCAGCCTTGCCCCTCCCACTCGGTCCCACCCGCACTGTGTGTGCTGAAGCCCCCTGGGACCCCTCCTGTCTCAGGCCACGCAGCCTCGGCGTCCCCTTCCCCCACCCAAGGGGCCCGGTGATTCTGCCTGCCTGCTACCTCCCCCTAGTTTTTTTTTTTTTTTTTTCCAGTCCAGATAAACTGGAAACAAATATTTGTTTACAAATGAAACTTTTTTTTTAAGTGTGTAATTTGACAGGCTCTTGGTGTACTCAGAGTTGTGCAGGCATCACCACCATCAATCAGAACATCTTCTCCCTAAAAAGAAACCTGCCTGCCTCCCTAAGACCTTCATGTGTCCCCCTCCACCGGCCCCCACCCCCCAACACCCCTCTCCTTCCTGTTCTGGATGCTTCAGCACGGGCTCGCGCGCCCTGAGGCCTGTAGGTGTGAGCAGCCTCCCGCCTCCACTGTGCAGGTAGCCCCGGCGTCGAGAGACTCCGTCTTATTTCTCCATCTGTGTACTGATGGACGTTTGGGAGTTTACTGCCTCCCCACCGCTGTGGACGGCTGTGTCCAGGTCTCCGCGGGGACCTCTGCCTCACTTTCTGTTGGTGACACACCTGGGAGTGGGCGCTGGGTCAGAGGCGCCTCTTAGGTTAACTGAGGGACCGCCGGGCAGTCTGCGGAGGACATCTAGTCTGCTCCCGTCTGAGCGGGGGCTGTAGGTGGAGCCTCCTGGGGGCGAGGCCAGCACGCCCCGCCCCCCGCGGTCCCTCACATTGCCTCTGTTGGTAGCTTCCATGATGACGCCCCCAAGGACTACAGGCAGGTGTCTCTCACTGCCGTCAAGCAGCGATTCGAGGACAAGCGCTACGAGGAGATCAGCCTGGAAGAGGTGCGGGTGTGGGTGAGGTGTGTCGGTGGCCCTCCCAGGGCCACGTCTGCCCGCCCGGGGCCTCGTCTGCCCTCTGACCATGGCTGCCCCGCAGGTGCTGAGCTATGGCCAGCTGTGCGCTGCTCTGGGCGTGAAACAGGGGAGCCCGGAACCTGCACCCTTCCTCAGCGCGGGTGATATTCACGCCTTCCTCAGCTCGCCCTCCGCGAGGAGGACCAAGCGGTGAGTGAGCCTGCGGACCCAGCTGGGTTCCCGTGTCACCCCTGCAGCTCTTGGGGATCCCCCGAAACGGAAGCTGGGCTGGCTGTCTGTACCGCCTGCAGCCCTGCCTCCTCCCCTGCGTGGCTCCAGCCCAGCTCCCTGAGGGCTTGACGGTCCTAAGCACAGGTGGAGCCCCCCAGGGCCACGCTGCCCCTCTGTGTGTTGCCCTCGTGCTCCAGCCGTGCCGAGAGGCTGGGGCACTCAGACCCCGTCACCCCCTGCATGTCCCCTTTACCCCATCTCTTCCATCTCAGTGTCCTGGCTGTGGTGCCTGGAATAAGCTCCCCCTCCTCCCCGCCCCCCAAAGAACTCCTATTCATCCTACAAAGTCCAGATGAGCAGGGACCTCATTGTGCTGCCAGCCCTACCTCTGCGAATCAGCTGCAAGCCTCCGAGGGCACTTCCTGGGTGCTCACAGCACGCGGGGCAGGGCGGGCACATGCCAGGGACCAGGCTGGACCCCCTGATGCTGCTGCCTGTGACTGCATTCCCACCTCCGTCCGCCCCCTCCCCCAGGAAGCGGGAGAACAGCCTCCAGGAGGACAGGGGCAGCTTCGTCACCACGCCCACCGCCGAGCTGTCCGGTCAGGAGGAGACGCTGCTGGGCAGCTTCCTGGACTGGAGCCTGGACTACTGCTCGGGCTATGAGGGCGACCAGGAGAGCGAGGGCGAGAAGGAGGGTGACGGTGAGTGCCAGGCTGCGGGCGGACGGCAGGCAGGGGCCCTGGCCGGGGCTGCGGGAGTTCGTGTCCAAGGAGACCCGGGAGAGCAGAGCGCCTGGCACTGCAACCCACAGGGAGGATAGGCTGCGGCTGGCCGGACAGGCTGTAGCCGGCCGGACCTGTGCTGCCGGGAGGACCGCACAGGGCAGGGACACAATAGAACCGCCTGCATTAATGACAAGGTCTTTCTAGAACATCCTGTGCCATGTGCCCCCCGCTTCCCTGCTGGGTGCTGTGCCTTGGGCGTCCCTCCAGGCCAGGCCGCAGAAGGCTCCGTCCCCATGGCCGGTTAGCCATCTGCACGGGAAGCCTAGTTCGAGGCCATGTCTATGGATTTTCCAATTGTGTGTTTTTGTGTCCACTCAGGATTAAGTATTAGATGGCCATGATTTGTTGTCCCTTCTTCCTGTTCCCCATGTCACACACTGTGTCACCCCGAGTTTGGAGGACACACCTCGCCCTCGACTTCTTAAGCAAGGGAGAGGGGACAGACCGGCGAGGTTGAGGAGCTGCGGCTGAGATAGGACTCCGGGCTCCCCTGGGTCCTGCCTGGGCCGAGGCTCACCCTGACATCTCCCTGTCCCCCACAGTAACGGCTCCCAGCGGTGTCCTCGATGTCACCGTGGTCTACCTGAGCCCAGAGGAGCACTGCTGCCAGGAGTCCAGTGATGAGGAGGCCTGCCCGGAGGAGGTGTGGGGGGCCCAGGACACACAGGCGCTGGTGCCGAGCCGCCAGGCGCTGCGGACCCCAGGGCCGGAGCCCCCGCTGTGTGGCAGGCGGGGGCTGGGCAAGGACGTCATGACGTCGGGGTACTCCTCCGTCAGCAGCGGGAGTCCCACGGACTCCGGGCGCGCCTCGGGGGCCCCCCCCCCAGTCTACCTCAGAGCTGCCCATGGGCATCAACTTGAACACACAGCCCTGCCACCACCATGCCCGGAAGTCGTGTTTACAGTGTCGCCCCCCCAGCCCCCCGGAGAGCTGTGCTCCCCAACAGCAGGTGAAGAGGAAAAACCTGTCGGCCCACAGCGAGGAGGAGGAGGACATGAACTTGGGCTTCTTGAAGCTGTGAGTGTGTTGGAGTGTGTGCTGCAGTGGACGTACGCTGAGGGGGGCTGCTGCTGTGCTAGTGCAGGGCGGGGAATGAGACGGATCCCTGTGGGTCCCCACTGGCCTCACACAGGGACCTGATAGGAGATCCGGGGGCAAGGACTTTTTCTCCAGGGGAGCCCATCACGAGCCGTCAGAATCTCTAAAGCACAACAAAAACTCAGATCCTTCTCTTTGGGAAGTTTAGCCTCGAAGCAGTGATGCCATGCCATGTCAGTCCGGTGTCTCTGTACCCTCCCGTGTCTTGTCTTGCTTCCTCTGGGAAACTCAGCCCACGTCCTGGGTGAACATCCCACCCCTTCCAGCACCCCAGGAACTGAGTTTTCACAGCTGAGGACACATGTGGCCCGAGTGTCCAGACACAGCTCCCCCTCCCCCCGTCTGTTTGGTCTGGGGTCCCAGGAAAGCTGACAGCTCTGAGCACCTCACCATCCCTGCGCCCACGCTGCCTTGCCCCGGGCATGCATTCCTTTCCTCACGGGCTGGTGCCTCCTGCAGTGAGGGAGCTCTGCCCCAGACACCGTGGTGGACTGAGCGTGGACACCAGGCTCGAGGGCCTTGATTCTCGGTCACATGCTTGCTCCCTCCCACGTTCTCAGCTCCTTTTAAAAATCTGTCCCTTCTCCTGCAGTGGTCCATCTGTGTCCCCAACAGATGGTGTCTGCATGACCCTCTCTCTGCACTGAATTTCTGGGCCATTTCTTTCTCTGTCTTTATTTCCATCCTTCATCCCTCTAGGATAAAAACAAAAAATTAAAAATAGAAGGTATTATTACATTTTTAAACATTCTCAACATTATTTAGGCTCAACTGAAAAGTGAAAATTTGATTCAAACTCCTCGGTGCTCTCCTGACACTATGCAAAACCAATTTTCCCAGAGAGGTTAGCCAGGAAAAAATTAAATGTCATTTGTAACATCTGAGGTGACCAAGACATGCAAAAACATGAACCAGAGGACTGGCTTGCTGGGTGAGGGTGAACCTGCTGTGAGTTCCTGCGAATCATGACCCTGACTGCTCTCCCCTCCTGGGCTGACCCCAACACACTCACCTGCTATCGCTTTTGCTTCCTCTTGAAACGTCAGAAAGAACCACTTAGCCAGGAGTGTCCCCCAGATGCTCTTGAACCAAAACTACAGGGACCAGGAGACACTGGCCCGGAGAAGGTTTTCTGGGCTCTTGACTCCCTGTGGGAGCTATCTTTTTGCTGCTGTAGGCAAATTCTGACCACCTGGGTAGGCTGTGGTTGAGTAAGGGAATCCCAGCATTGGGACTGCAGACCTCCCTGTCAACTGTGTGCCCCTAGGCATGTGTGAGCCTCAGTTTCCTCATCTGTACGATGGGGTGACAATACCTACCTCACAGGGGTGTTGTGAGGATTAAATGTGATGAGGATAGTAGTAGCTGAGTGATGTGCATGTCTGAACTGCCTTGTCCCCTTATCAAAACTCAACAATTCTCTTTCTCTCGGCCAGCCTGCATCTGCAGAAGGACAGCGCTCTGGTGGGGACCTAATACCACCTGACTAGGAGGTGGGGTCTCCCTGTGTCTGCTCCCCTCTCCTCCTTTCTCACTGAGAATCTCATTTCAGGCTCCCCATACTGGGCAAGAAAACAGGCCGCTGCTGATGGAGGCTTCCACCCTAACTGCAGTCCCGGGGCTGCCTGGGTCCCACTCAACCCTTCCCCCTTTTGCCCCAGCATCCTCAGCTCCCCTCCTTTGCATCCGTTCTCTGCTGTGGCACCTTCCTATTAGCAACAGTGAAATGGACCCCTCTTTATATTTAAACAACCCCCCTCCCAGGTCTGTCCTCCATCCTGCTCTCCCCTGAGATTTCTTGGCCCCTGCGGGGTTGGCACTCATACTTTTTTCTTGTTAGATCCAATTACAGTAGACCCTGCTGCCAGCATCACTCCTCCCAGCCAGCATCTGTCCCCACCACTCCCACCCCCAGCTGTCTCCTGGACACTCCCTCTTGGGACAGCCTCCTGCGACACCAGGCTCTGCTCTCCCTCCACCGCTCTGGGCTCCAGCTCCCCCTTCACCTGGCCCCATCCGGGTACGCCTGCCCCACCGGGGACCAGCCTGCTCAGCCCCACTGGTCCTCGTGCCCATCTCCAGCTCCTGGGCCTCCTCCCCCTCTGCCCAGGTGCCCACTCCCGGATGTCATCACGTCGTCAGCGTGTCCACAAGTGCACACCCCCTCCTGCGTGTCCCTGCTCCCGACACACACGTCATCCTCACCTCCAGCCACAGCAGTAAATACCTATGGGCCCCTCCGCGTGCCCAACCCTATGCTAGGTGCCCCGGGGTCAGCAAGGCCGCAGGGCCCTGCCTTAGAGCGCCCTCGATGCAAAGACGAAGCCGACCGTTAAGGGACCACAGGAGCCTCCATCTATCCCGTTATCCGAACCGGAACTGCGCGTCCTCCGAGGTTCCCCCAGCTCACTCCGCTGCCCCCGGGCGCGGGTCGGATCCGCTCACTGCTCGGACCGCCGGTCAAGGGGCGGGGCTAGAGGCGGGGTCGTCATCGGGGAAGGCGGGCCCTGACACTGGGCCCGGGATTGGGCGGCCATGCCGGAAGGGGCGGTCTCCTAGCCCGGAAGGGGCGGGGTCTTCCGGCGGCGGCAGATCGCGAAGGCTTATACCGTTCGTATGCTGCCTGCCGAGTGCTCGCGCCGGTGGGTCCCGCGCCGCTGGGGGGAGCGGGGGACGGGAGGCGGGAGGTGGCGCGGCCAGAGGGCGGCCGCGCGCTGAGCCTCCGTTGCGTCCATCCCAGGCTGGTGGCCGAGCTGCGGGACGCCCTGGATTCCTGCGCCGAGCGACAACGGCAGCTAGAGCAGAGCCTGCGAGTCTCCCGGCGGCTGCTGCGGGCCTGGTACGCGACCCCGGGACCACCCGGCTAGGCCACCCTCTGGCCGTCAGAACCCAGCTTATAGCCCTGGGCCGGGGTGCCGGGCTCAGCGCTCACTTCCGAGTTGCGGCTGCCAGTGCCCCCTGCTTTTCCTGAGGTCCTGAGATCGGGGCACCGCTCCTAGGCCAGGCGATTATGAGGGTCTGTTGGGCCCTGGCTGTGCCACGGCTGCCCTGTGTCTTTGCAGGGAACCAGCCGAGACCCCGGCTCCGGAGCCAACCTCAGGACCAGAAATTAATGAAGAGGCCTCATCTTCAGGTAAACCTCAGCCCCCTACCTTCTGCAGGTGCTGTCCCCAGCCTGTTTTCTGGCTAGCAGTGATCAGCGGCCTCTACCTGACTCTCGGCTTTCACAGCATGCCCACCCAGCCCCCAGGACCTCAAGGAGCTGGAGCTTCTGACCCAGGCACTGGAGAAGGCAGTACGAGTGCGAAAACGCCTCTCAAAGGCTGGAGAAGGAGTCAAGGCCCGCAGCCTGAAGTCTGGGTCCGCTTCCCCTGCCACCAGAGCCTCTGCCCCACCCAGCACCTCAAGCTGGGCTGGCAGCCGTGCACCGGAGAAAAAACCCCCCAGGGGCGTCCGCCACCCCTGGGTGCCCGCCAAGGACCTCCCTGGGTGCAGGCTTTTGTTGGTGGGAGATGGCGCCCATATGGGGCAGGGGGCTGGAGCCAACAAGCGTGAAGCAGGCCTCAGGGACCAGGAGATTGTCCCCCAGGCTGCCCCTCAGGTTCCAGAAGCTTTTACGCTCAAGGATAAGGGGTGAGTTCCCCAGCAGACCTTCCTGGAGGAGCTAGTCTCTGTCTGATCAGATCCTGGGCAGCTGCAGGAGGCTAGGTTTGGGATGACAGGGAGGGCCCAGCGCTGAGTGGGTGTGGGCCCAGGGAGCCCCGGAATGTCACCCCATGAGGCCCCAGCCACGAAGCTGGTAGGTGGAACTGTTGGCAGTGACGGTGCCAGGTTTGATGTGCTGGGGCCTGTCCTGCTCTCCTACCTGGCTGTTCCTGTGCCCCATGCACTTATCCACCCATCCCTGGGGCTCCAAATGCTCTGGAGACGGCCTGGGCTCTGCTCTCTTCTCTACCAGCAGACCCCAACTGGGCTGGCTCCCGTGGTTACTCTGGAAGCCCTGTCTGAGCGCCAGGAGAGCCTCACCCCTCACTGGGCTCTGAGTGGGGAGCAGGGCCTGCAGCCCCCAGAGTGGGACAGAGCTGCCCTGAGTGCCAGCTTCCCGACAGGGCCCTACTGCGGCTACCAGAGGCCTTCAGGAAGGCGGCTTCCCGGAATGCCTGGTGAGGCTGGGGTTTGGGGGGGCACAGTGGGGGTGCGGGACCCCGGGAGGGGAGGGGGAGCCAGGGCAGTGGCGGTGGGGTGGTGGGGGCACGGCGTGAGGGGGCCCTGGGAGAGGGGCCCGGGGAGCGGGGAGAGCAGGGAGGCGGAGGCTTGGCCTGCAGGCCCCTCTGCTTCCTTTCCTGGGTGGTGACACTCTCACATCAGGAGAGTCCGCCGCCCTAGGACTGCTCTCGTGGACCCAGCTCAGCTTCTCCACTGTGAGACCTTGAGCAGGCGCCAGGTGTCCCCAGGCCCCAAGCTGTGGAAGTGTCATAGGGGTTAAGCCAGGTGGTGCTTTCAGGTGTTTGCGCTGTGCCGGGTACAGAGCCAGCACCCAGAGCTCTGGTTCCCAATCAGTGCCGGCTTCTCTTACCTTTTCCCTGGAATTCTCTCCTGGTATTTCCCCAAGTGGGTCAGCTCTGTCCCTTTTTCATGGGCAGTGTCCCCTCAGTTCCCTGGGCCCCTTCCCTGGGCCTTGCCTACTTCCCAGGGCCCTGGCCCGCTGGCTGGCATCATCACACATTGCTCTCTGGTTTGCGGGCTGCCCACGTGTGCGTCCAGCCTGTGGGCCCAGCTCAGCTCCACGCAGACCGGGGATTCTGTGGATGCTGCTGCCGCCACCGCCAAAACCCAGTTCCTCCAGAAAATGCAGACAGCTGTATCCTTGCAGGAGTGGGAGGTTAGAGGTTCTGGCTCTGAACCTGGTTTAGAGTGTGAGGAGGAGCCACTCCAGGAAGGGCCAGAGCCAGGCAAGGACCCAGCCCTGGGGGAGAGCGGAGGGGCCTGGCCACATGGGAGTTTCCCTGACCCACCTGCAGGCAGGCTGGCCCGGCTCCGGGCTCAGCATGGCAGAGGTGGGGCGCCTGCAGAAGGCCTGCTCGCTGCTGAGGCTTCGAATGAGGGAGGAGCTCACGGCAGGTCAGTGGGCCCAGAGCTGGGTCTCCGGTGGAAGGGGGAGGGCTTCAGGACCCTCATGGACCTGGCCTGTGTCCCTCCCCCCTATGCCCGGCTCTCGTGTAGACCCCAAGGACTGGATGCAGGAGTACCGCAGCCTACTCACCCTGGAGGGGCTGCAGGCCCTGGTGGGGCAGTGTCTGCACAAGCTGCAAGAGCTGCGCTCGGGTGAGGCCCACCCCTGAGCCGAACTGTGTGCATGTGTGCATGAAGGTGTGACATTGTGGACTGACTGTAGCCTGCTAGGCTCCTCTGTCCATGGGATTCTCCAGGCAGGAATACTGGAGTGGGTTGACATTTCCTCCTCCAGGGGTCTTCCCAACCCAGGGATCTTAACCAAGTCTCCGGTGTCTCCTGCATTGCAGGCTTCTTTATCTCTGAACCACCAGGGAAACCTGGTCAGGGTCAAAGTCCTCTAGCCACAGGGCAGTGTGGGGACTTTAACAGCACCCCCAGGGGAGTGGAGGCTGGCAGGCAGGCCCTTCCCATGTCCCCCACAGGATCCCAAGTGTTCAGTAGTCGTGCTGTGGAGCTGGCCAGTGTGGCACCCCAGCTCCAGCCCTGCTCCCCACATACAGACCCCACCACTCTGAGTAGCTTGCACATTTATCCAGTTAGTGGGAAAGTTTCTTGTGAGAATCAGAGGTCCTGGCACATGCCTGGTGTTGCAAGAGAGAGTTATTCCTGGACAGCAGGGCTTCACCCAGGAGGCAAGGGGGGCTTTACACCCCTAGCTGGGGCCAGGGGAGGAGGGCCCTGGCTGCTGCCCATGGGGTGGTGTCCCCTGTTCTTGCAGTGGTGGTGGAACAGCCACAGGGGCCATGGCCTGAGGGGCCCCCCAGGGCTGCCTCGCTGTGTGGAGGAGGCACAGATCCGGTGTGGAGCCCCCAGCTGCTTCTCTACTGCAGCACCCAGGAGCTACACACCCTGGCGGCCCTCAGGCTGCGGGTGGCCATGCTGGACCAGCAGATCCATCTGGAAAAGGTACTTCCAAACTCAGGGGCGTGGGTCACTGCATATTCAGGAGCCGTGGGCCATGGGGAGGACTCCAGGCTGAGCCTCTTGGTTCAGCCCCCAAGATCCACCAGGGAAGGATGAGGGGAGGACACTTGTGAGCGTGCTGGAGCTTTGGGAAGAGGAGGGGGGACTGGAGCGTGGCGCCTCGACTCCTGCCCTAGATTGGGCCCCCCCAACTGCTGCGGGCCCCCCTCAACTGCTCCAGGCCCTCCTGAGCCCTTGGCCCTCACCACCCCCCAGGTCCTGATGGCCGAACTCCTCCCCCTGCTGAGCAAGCAGGAGCCCCTGGGGCGCCCCTGGCTGGCGCTGTGCCGGGCTGCGCACTGCCTGCTCTGCGAGGAGGGCCAGCGCTTCCTCACCATCCTGCGAGATGAGCCTGCTGACCGACTGAGCCCTCCCTGAGGCCAGGCCCACCCCAGCCCCTGAGCCCGCAACGACGGCAGGCTGGCTCTGCCCCCAGCCTGACTGTTGGCGAGACCCCCCCCCCTTCCTAGTAATTAAACGAATGGGCATCAAGTGGATTTTCACTGGTGCGGTGAGCAGGGGCCCAGAGGGGCCTGTACCCCCTTGGGAAGCCAGGTTTCCACCTGGCAGGGACTGCCCCGGCTCTTCCTGGGGAACTTAGGGCCTTCCTCACATTTGCTGAACCTGCTGGTCAGGGTTTGGCTTTGCTTGGCCTTCCGCAGGCTTGGGAGAACAAAGGTTGTGGGGACTTTTCTTACCTATCTCTGTTTTCTCTTGCTGTACACTTATAAGCCACTTGTGTGACATTAAAACTGCTTTAGAAAATATGTATGTTTAAATCATACCAAGGTGGGACTTGATGCATGTTTGTTTTTGTCTTTGTGTTTTTTACTTACCAGGCACATATCAAGTATATTTACCAAGAACAGGCATATCCATTTTGTACTGAAGGGAGGGGGCCAGGCCCCTCAAGGTGGGCTGCCCTGGGGCCTCACCTCTTGCTCTAGCCCTCGCACACCTGAAACCTCTCCCCACAAGCGCCTAGGTGCGTCCTGGGCTTATCCAAAGAGCAGAGAGCCAGTGTCCCAGTGGGCGGCCGCTGTCTGCCCACAGCAGTCTCTCCTGGCACCCATGTCCACCACTGCCCCTGTGCCGTCGCTCTGGCTGCTGTGGGCCCCCCAGACTGAGTCCCATTCAGGGAACAGGCCTATCACCCTCCCCTGCTGAAGGAACCACCCTTTCCTGGAAGGCAGGAAAGTATAGAGGTCAAGGTCACCACCTCTGGGTTTACATTGGGACTTGTTTGCTGTTGTGGGCCTTCCAGCGTGATTCTTGAAGACTGCGTGTCGTCCCCAGCGCCGTTCTGGGCAGTGGTTATCAACACTGGGGTGAAGATGAGTAGGATGATGTTACAGGCTTCACAGCCCTGGGCCCTGAGGAGGGCTGCCAGGCGGTGGTGTCCCTGTCATGAGCCTTTAGTGAGCACCTGTGTGAACCAAGCACAAGCCTCAGGGCTGGGCAGCGGCCCTCTGTGTGGACAGTGATGGGCAAGACCGAGTAACACCGCTTCTGCCTCAGGAGGCAGGCAACTCCTGGAGAAGGTCAAGTCTGCAAGCCTGCTGAAGCACTGCAGGTGTGGGGGATGAACTGGGTGATGCTGAAGCAGCCTCGGGGTGGCCCCACCCTGCAGGAGACTATTTGTAAAGGGCCCCACTGTTCAACAGGCCAGAAACCTTGGACATGGAGTTCCAGGCCTTTGGGGCTGCAGGGGACCGGATGACCAAAGTAGGAAGTGAAAAATCGGAGGCCCTCACTGCACTGAGGGGCCTCCAGGGAGTGGAGCTCCAGGGTAAGGAGCACAGAAGAGAGGGAGCAAGAGAGCCAGGGGCCTGGGGCACACCCACCCCCAGAGCTTACTCCCAGGTGGTGGGATCTGGAGGAATCCAGTCTCCAGGGCGAGCTCCACCACCACCCAGTTACCGCAGCTCCAGAATCGTTTCCATAGCAAGTGGTCTCCACTCCAGTTACCTCATCCACTGCTTGACTTGTTTACTGTGCACCTTACCTATTGGCCGGGGGGGGGGGGGGGGGCTACCCCTCCGTCTCTAGCGGAACCCAGATGGTTACTGACTCAGTGACCCACCTCTCCAGGGCCAGCCCTGCAGGCCGCTGTGAGCACCTGAGCCTTCACGGGCAGGGCGGTTCCAGCAGATAACTGAGGGGGAGCGGTCTGAGTAGGTCCCAACACAAGGTCCCCCAGAGCCGGAAAGGGAGTCCCCCTCCGGGTCAGCGCCCGCCCACCCCATTCCACACCCCGCCTGGAGACGGTAGCGAAGACCTCCTGGCCCCGCGTCCCTGCTGGCGTCACCGCCTCGCCGGCCAATCCGCTCTGAGGTGGCGGGGCGAGTGGGGGCTTTAGGGGGCCGCTCACACCCACCCGGAGCGCATCCCCCGCGTCGCAGGCATGAGCGAGGCCGAGCCCCCCGCCCGCAGCCGAGGCCCCCGAGCCCCTCCGGGCTCTCCGCGCGCTGCTCTTGGTCACCGGCGGCGCGGGGGGGCTCCTGGCCGCGCTGCGTCCTGCCGTTCGGCGCCGTGGCCCTGCTGGCCGGCACCGCCGCCACGGCCATCACCTTCTCGCTGCGCGGACCCCGCCTGG
Source organism: Okapia johnstoni (assembly GCA_024291935.2). Taxonomy (NCBI): domain Eukaryota; kingdom Metazoa; phylum Chordata; class Mammalia; order Artiodactyla; family Giraffidae; genus Okapia; species Okapia johnstoni. Next base: position 2,085,857 of record JAGTYA010000028.1, on the reverse strand, counting down.
ACCTGGCCCAAGGCTCGGCGCTGGCGGCGCTCGGCGCGGGCCTCGGGCTCCTGGCCGCAGCCTTCCTGTGCTGGCGCGCGCGGCGGCGACGGCATAGGCCCGGGCGCGGGGGGCGGCGGGAGCCGGGGGCGCCCTGAGCCCGCGTGCCAAGCCCCCTCCCCCTGCGAGGTCACGGCCAGCCGGCGCCTCCTCCCTGCCGACCTCTCCTGGGCCCGGCTGGCGCCGTGCCGCGTGCGTCGCGGAAGCCTCCTCGCCAGACGCCGTCCCCAAAGCGTTCCGTTCTGACCCCTCAGGAGGCCCGAACTCTGGGGGCTTCGAGCCACTTCCCTCCTCTCCCCCGACTCGGCTCTGCTCCTCTCGCGCCCGCCTCCGCCCAGCGCTGCTTTTCAGCGTCTCGCTTGGCGCGCAGAGCGGGCCTGGCTGAGCGCGGGGCTGGCGTCTGTCTGCGCGGCCCGCGGGTCGCAAGGCGGCGGGCGGGGGACTCGGCGTGGCTACCCACCTCCGGGCGAGGCACAGTGTGCTGCGTCCCTTTCCCCTAGCTGTCTTTCTTCCCCGCTGGTGTGGAAGCCCCTCGGGGCAAAATAGGCACTCAATAAACGTTTGCTCTATAAATGAACAAGTGGTGGCTTGCAAGCGTCTGGCGGGACCGTAGGTAGTGAGCTAAGCCTGTAATATTTGATCAGTTGGCCTTTCAAGGGAAAAACCCCAGCCCCCTGAGGCCTGCGGGACCCCAGATGGGTACCCAAAGCCCACAGCTAGTGGCTGTCCCTCTGAGTGAGGGCAGGGGTGGGAGGGCTGCAGCAGGCTTTGGGGTTGCAGGTGGGGGCAGAGGCTGGGCCTCTTCCAAGGTGCCAGGTGGGGGCAGGGCCAGCAGAGAGGTGCAAAGTGTGAGAGGCCCCAGTCGGGTGCTGGGACAGATGGCTGAGTCCACAGCATCCCAGCTGATGCTGACTGGGGGGAAGGCCTCTCTAGCTCCCCTCACGCCATCTGCCAGGGCCGCCCAGGGGCCAAAAGAGAATGAATACCTTCTGGGAAGAGCCTGGGCTGCCCGTGGCCTCCTCCCCAGGGAGCTAATGGCACAGTGACCCTTTGGGTGGAGGCCCTTCCTGCTGACCCGGTGAACATTCTTCAGGCCGAGCCCTGGGGGCCTTCACCCGCACCAGAGGCCGCCAGCTGATCTGCCGACCCTACCCCAACCTCACCCAGAGGCTGTGCGGCACACGAAGGCTGCAGGGCTGGGCGAGGGGAGCTGCTCCCCACTTTCTCCTTCCAGGCAGGAGTCCTGAAGTTCAGACAGCCAGGCTTTCCCTGGAGGCTTGTCTCAGGCCCTGGGGAACCACTGTCTTGGGCCTAGGCCTTTTTCTCCATGGTGGCCAGCTCTGTTCTTCTAACAGTCCCAGCAGGATCTATCCCCAACCCCAACTCTCACCAGGGACCCCCCATCGGTTTGGGGTGATGATCAGAAAAACCTTGAGGAGAATGGTTGGGAAGGCGCTCCTTCTGCACCCAACCCATCCCAGAGAAGAACCGTGCACCCTGCCAGCTCTCTCATTCGTGCTTGGCTGTTTGTTGTAAGGGGCATGTTCTCTTTATTGGAAAGTTGAGGGACAGACCCCAGTGCCAGTCCCATCGCTCCCCACCCCTGCATTTGTGCTGCTCAGGCCTGGTAAATGGCCCCACCAGAGAGTGTCAGTCACTGCAGGTGGCCCAGCCCCGTGTCTTCCTGCTGCTCCTTCTCCAAAGTGTGTCTTTCAGTACCCACCTCTGTAACACAGGATTCTGCTTCTCTCCATCCTCTTCTGTCCTTGCAGTGTCTCTGGCCCAGCTGAGGGTGGCAGCCCCGCCTCACAGACACACCCCCGTGGTGTCTCCACTGACAGCTGGCCTGGCCTGGGGTCAGCCTCCCACGTGGAACTTCAGGCCTCAGAGATGCTCCCCGGTGGGAAGTATTCCGGTGTTCCTACTGGAGCAGTGTGTATTCGGAATCAGACCTGGCCCCAATACTGAGTTCTTTCTGCTGGAGCAGACTGCTGCCTCGGGGACAGCCCACAACCACCAGCCCAGCCTGGCTCCCTTTGCCGCGAGTGTGCCCTGTGGGACCCAGGCGAGCATCCGAGACCCAGTCTTCAGCTCCAGGCCCGGCATGCCTCAGGGGCCTGAGGGAGGAGGCGCCGGACCCCCGCCCAGCACGTGGCACAAACCCAGGAGAAGTAAGAGACTGGCTGCGGGCCGGGGGCCGGCTGGGTGGTCCCCCACGGGCTGCGTGGCGGGGCCACCGGCTCCAGACCCCTCCCGCCAGCACATTCCTGGCTCCGCGGCCCCTCCCCCCGGCTCCATGGCCTCCCCAGCCCCCTCCCCCGCTGGCCCGGCCAGCGTCTGAATCTGCTTCTGATTCCAGCTCTGCCGACGCGGCCCCCTCCTCTCCTCCCCTCCCTCCTTCCCGGCCCGAGCAGCCCCGCCCCCGGCTGGGCCCAGGCTTGAGCCTGCTGCGCCCCCCACCCCCTCCTGGCACAGCTCGCCCGCCCTCGCTGCATCCGGGAGAAGGCGGCGGCTGGGGCGCCCCAGGCCCCGCCCGCCCTCGGCCCGTCCCGGGAGGTCGGGAGACCTGCTCGACCCGGCCCTCGGTGGGTGAGTGCGAGCTGCGGGCGGCGGGTGGAGCCTCTGCGGGCGGAGGCGCCGAGGGCGGGGGCGACGCCTGTCAACGCTCCAGGCCCCGCGGGAGGACGCGCGGGCGTCCTCGCTGCTCCGCTCGGCCCGGAGCGTACCCGCGGCGGCGCCCACCTCTGGGCCCCGGTTGGGGCCGCCCGGGGGCTCTGGTGGCTCGGCACCCCGGGCCAGCGGGCAGAGCCTCGGACCGGGCTCTCTCTCCCCTGAGGGCAGCGGCGTGGGGCCCCGGCCGGCCGGCTGACCCCGGCGGCTCCGGCCATGCCCGGTTGGCCCTGGGGGCTGCTGCTGACCGCGGGCACGCTCTCGGCCGCGTTGAGCCCGGGGCCGCCGGCGCGCCCGCCGACCCCTGCTATGACGACGGGGGCACGCCACGCGGCTGCGTGCCGGGCCTGGTGAACGCGGCCTTGGGCCGCGAGGTGCTGGCCTCCAGCACGTGCGGGCGGCCGGCCACGAGGGCCTGCGATGCTTCGGACGCTCGGCGGGCGCACCCCGCCGCCCTCCTGACCTCCGCAGGCGGCACCGCAACCCCCGGTGTGCTGGCGCTCGGACTCTCTGACGCAGGTGCCCCACAACGTGACCCTCACAGTGCCCCTTGGCAAGGCTTTTTGAGCTAGTGTTCGTGAGCCTGCGCTTCTGCTCGGCGCCCCCCACCTCCCTGGCCCTGCTCAAGTCGCAGGACCACGGCCGCAGCTGGACCCCCACTCGGCTTCTTCTCCTCCCACTGTGGCCTGGACTACGGCCGCCTGCCTGCCCCTGCCAATGGCCCAGCTGGCCCGGGGCCCGAAGCCCTGTGCTTCCCTGTGCCCCAGGCCCAGCCTGACGGTGGTGGCCTGCTGGCCTTCAGCGTGCAGGATGGCAGCCCGCCAGGCCTGGATCTGGACAGCAGCCCTGTGCTCCAAGACTGGGTGACAGCCACGGACATTCAAGTAGTGCTCACAAGGCCTGCCATGCTGGGAGACAGCAGGGCCGCCACGGCCACAGCCCCTTACTCTTACTCAGCCACTGAGCTCCAGGTGGGCGGGCGCTGCAAGTGCAATGGACACGCGTCCAGGTGCCTGCTGGACCCCCAGGGCCACCTGACCTGCGACTGCCGGCACGGCACGGAGGGCCCGGACTGCAGCCGCTGCAAGCCCTTCTACTGCGACAGGCCGTGGCAGCGGGCCACTGCCCAGGAAGCCCACGCCTGCCTTGGTGAGGCCTTGGAGGGTGGCCTGGGGATCTGAGACCAGGCCGGCCTGTCCCTGACCCACTCTTCCCCACAGCTTGCTCCTGCAATGGCCATGCCCGCCGCTGCCGCTTCAACATGGAGCTGTACCGACTGTCCGGCCGCCGCAGCGGCGGTGTCTGCCTCAACTGCCGGCACAATACCGCCGGCCGGCACTGCCACTACTGCCGGGAGGGCTTCTACCGAGACCCTGGCCGTACCCTGAGTGACCGCCGCGCCTGTAGGGGTGAGCCTTCGGCCAGCCACCTGCACACCTCACCCTCCCAGGTTTCCCCAAGCCCAGATGGGCTTCTGACCGTCCCACTTCTGTCCTCAGCTTGTGACTGTCACCCTGTTGGTGCTGCTGGCAAAACCTGCAACCAGACCACCGGCCAGTGTCCCTGCAAGGATGGCGTCACTGGCCTCACCTGCAACCGCTGTGCCTCTGGCTTCCAGCAGAGCCGCTCTCCGGTGGCACCCTGCGTTAGTGAGTGACGGTGCCCTGCTTGGACCACCTCGGCCGAGGTCACCCCAGCTCCGAGCTGCTGCCTACCTGGGCCCCGCAGATCCCCGGCTCCCCTCAACTGTCCCCTGAGCCCTGCAGATCCCCCAGGCCCCCCTCAAATGCAGCCCATTATCCTATCCTCCCCACAGAGACCCCTGTCCCTGGACCCACTGAGAGCAGTCCCGTGGAGCCTCAGGGTGAGCAGAGGTCCCAGAGGAGCATGTCCTGGGAGGAGGGGGCGGTGGGTTCCCGGAGGGCCAGAGGAGAGGGTGGGTGCAGGAGGGAAGGAGATGGGGATCTGTGCCAACCTCCTCTTGCGCCCTCCTCCCAGACTGCGACTTGCACTGCAAACCTGCCCGTGGCAGCTACCGCATCAGCCTGAAGAAGTTCTGCAGGAAGGACTACGGTAGGCCGCCCTCTGGCCTCCCACCCTCAGGCTTCCTGCCCGACCCCCCCCCCCTCCTCACCTTGCCCTCCCTACTCTTCCTCTGGAGGTCCTGACCCTCGCTGGACCCTAAGGCCATTCCCCCGGTCCCTCAGCTCCTCCGCGCTCGCGGGCCCCGCCCTGCCAGCCCCTGGGGTCTCTCGGTGCTCCCGCTGCGGCGTGTCCTCTTTGTGTTCCTCCTCCGCGCCCCCCCACCACCCGCACGCGCACGCGCACCCCCCACCCCGGCTGGCGCTGTGTGCTCCTCGGCTCCCGCCCCCTCGGGCCCCTCCCCGCCTGACCCCGCCCCCCTCTCGCCCTCCCCCGCAGCGGTACAGGTGGCGGTGGGCGCGCGCGGCGAGGCGCGTGGGCTCCTGGACGCGCTTCCCGGTGGCCGTGCTCGCCGTGTTCCGGAGCGGCGAGGAGCGCGCCCGGCGCGGGAGCAGCGCGCTGTGGGTGCCGGCGCGGGACGCCGCCTGCGGCTGCCCCCGCCTACTGCCGGGCCGCCGCTACCTGCTGCTGGGGGGCGGGCCGGGGGTCCGCGGTCGGGGGCCCCGGGGGGCCGGAGGCCAGGGCTCAGCGCCGCCCGCGGGAGCCTCGTGTTGCCCTGGCGGGATTCGTGGACGAGACGGCTTCGGAGGCTGCAGCGGCGCGCGCGAGCGGCGGGGGCGCTGTGGGCCTGCCTGAGCCCGCGGGGCCGGGCGGGGGGCCGGGCAGGGGGCTCCTCACTCATCAAGGCTCACCTTCGTCCGGTGCATCCGCCTAACGAGAAAGACTTTGATCGCATCGCGCGCGCCGCCCCTCTGGGCCCCCGCTCCGCGCCTCCTCCGGTGCCCCGAGCGCCTGCCCAGGACGGGTGAGCGACGCAGCGACACCCCCGCCCCAACACGGAGGGATATGGTAGCCCCAAAGAGTGGTTTCGAGCCCCTCCTTGGGCAGTTGTCATCCAAAGAACCCCATGGCCCCCCCTATCTTCGAGCTATCTACCCCCTCAAGGGGGTTACCACGATGCCCCAGAGGGCTGTGAACCCCCTGCGAACACGTCAGGGGCCTCGGAGATACATCCCTCCAGCCCCGCGTGTCGTGGTCCCTCAGCGTTCCCGCGTTCCTGAGGCATTGACACCGCCCCCCCAAAAAAGTTATGAACCCCCTTCTGATGCCCAGGACCCATAGAGCTCTGAGAGCACCCCAAGGACCGCCGAGACGCCACCTCCTCGGACTCTTGATTTCCCGGAGAGCGCCCCGACGCCCCGAGAGGCGGTGCGGCCGCCAGAGACGCGCTGGACGATGCGGGCTGCCCGTCCTCGTCAGGACCGGCGGGGGGCGCCATGACTCCTCCCCCGGCGGCGGCAGCGGCGGCGGCGGCGGCGGCGGCGGCGGCCTCGGGCTCCCGTCACGCCCGCCGGCGGGGCATCCGCCGCGTCCCTCTCCGCGGTGACTGTGTTCTGGCTCTTTTCAGGCCCGTTGTGTCCGTGTCTCGTCTCCGTCCGGCTGTCTCTCTCGACCCGGGTCTCCGGGCTCCTCCCCTCAGGGCTCTCCCGGAGGCTCCCTGCCGGCAGCCCGGACGTCGTGCCCACAAACGGGCGCGGGTTCCCAGGCCGGCCCGCGCGCGACCGCTACCCTGGCGGGCACCATCCCCGCCCCAGACTCCCGATGGCCCCGGCCCTGACGGCGCCTGGGCCCTGCGCACACCCACCGACGCGCGCGCGCGCCCCCCTTGCCTCGCGCCAGGCCGGGCGCGGAGCCGACGCATGCTCCGGCCGCCCGGCCCCCGGCGTCAATGCGCATGCCCGGAGCCGAGGCCTCAGAGCCCCGCGGGCGCCGCGGGTGGGCAGCCGGCGCCGAGGCTTGGCGGGGGGGCGGGACCGCGCGCGCGCGCGCGCGTGCGCAGACGCGCCGGCGCCGGGGCGCGCGGCGAGCTGAGGAGAGGGAGAAAGCGGCGCGGCGGGGCGGAGGTAGGCTCGCGGCCCGGCGCCGCAGGAGGGTAGGTAGGTGCGCGGCGGAGCCGGCGGGCGGGCGGGGCGGGCGGGCGAGGGGGCCGTGGGGGCGGGGGGCCAGCTGTCACCCGCAGCCCGGGCGTGCTGACCGAGGGGGGCGCTGGGGGCCGGCCGCAGCACGGGTGGAGGGTCCGGGGCCCGCGGCCGGCGCTGCCCACTGCCCCCAGCCCTGCGCCGCGGCCCGAACGTCCAGCGGGGCGCGACGTGGGGCCGGAGCGGGCCTGGGCCCCGCGCGGGATCCCCATCCCGGGGGTCGCGCGGGCGCCCCTCGCCAGGCGCTGTCGGTCCGGCGGGCGGCTCCGGCGAGGCGGCGGTGGGAATGAGCTGGCTCCGGGGCACTCCTTCCTCGGACGCTTTCGGGCTCTGCGGGGTGGGAGATCCTCTTCTGGATTCGAAACTGCAACAGATTCTCTGATAACGCTGTCTTGGAAGACCTGCAAACTGCTCCTGTCCCGACCCTCCGCTTGCCCCATGTTGGCACCCCGCCCGCCTGCCGCCTAGGTATCTCCCCAGCCTCTGAGCCCTGCCCGGCGGGTCTAGAGTGACTTGCACCCTCGGGTGGCCGCTGGGCTGTGCCTGGGACAGAGCGTTTCCACAGGGCCCCTAGGCACTGTACTCCTCAGCCTTGAGAAAGCACAGCTGGAGGTCGGGGATGGGCCCAGGGAGGTCAAGGTCCTCTCCCAGCAAGGGTGCTGGTTTACTCAGTAGAGAGCACTGGGCCTCCTGGATCACCACCTGCTGGGCTGACACTAAAGCCAGAGGCTGTGTGAGCACCCACTGGGCTACGTGGAGGCGTGGGTTGACTCCTAGGATAGCGGTGTGCCTGGGAGTCACAGTCCCCACCTCACGTGGCTGTTGCTGTGATGCTGATCTTGAGGCCTTTGGCCTTTGGCTGCTTATTCCTAGTGAGGAGTCTGCCTTTCTAGGGCCTGTAGAAGCACTTGCAAGTGATTTTTCTTATTTCTCTGTATGTTTACTCTGACGTCAGCAGGAACTTGTAGATGATTACAGGAGGAAAAAAAAATTCCATTATTTAGCAGGAATACTGGTTTATCCTACTTAAACATGGGGGCTCACCTCCATCTTCTTGCCCCAGCACATAGTTCAGTTCAGTTCAGTTCAGCTCAGTCGTGTCCAACTCTTTGCGACCCCATGAATCGCAGCACGCCAGGCCTCCCTGTCCATCACCAACTCCCAGAGTCTACCCAAACCCATGTCCATTGAGTCGGTGATACCATCCAACCATCTCATCCTCTGTCGTCCCCTTCTCCTCATGCCCCCAATCCTTCCCAGCATTAGGGTCTTTTCCAATGAGTCAACTCTTCGCATGAGGTGGCCAAAGTATTGGAGTTTCAGCTTCAACATCAGTCTTTCCAATGAACACTTAGGACTGATCTCCTTTAGGATGGACTGGTTGGATCGCCTTGCAGTCCAAGGGACTCTCAAGAGTCTTCTCCAACACCACAGTTCAGAAGCATCAATTCTTCGGCGCTCAGCTTTCTTCACCGTCCAACTCTTGCATCCATACATAACTACTGGAAAAACCATAGCCTTGACTAGACAGACCTTTGTTGGCAAAGTAATGTCTCTGCTTTTAGATATGCTATCTATGTTGGTCATAACTTTCTTTCCAAGGAGTAAGTGTCTTTTAATTTCATAGCTGCAATCACCATCTGCAGTGATTTTGGAGCCCCCCAAAATAAGGTCAGCCACTGTTTGCACTGTTTCCCCATCTATTTGCCATGAAGTGATGAGACCAGAGGCCATGATCTTAGTTTTCTGAATGTTGAGCTTTAAGCCAACTTTTTCACTCTCCTCTCTCACTTTCATCAAGAGGCTCTTTAGTTCTTCATTGCTTTCTGCCATAAGGGTGGTGTTATCTGCATATCTGAGGTTATTGATATTTCTCCCGGCAATCTTGATTCCAGCTTGTGCTTCTTCCAGCCCAGCGTTTCTCATGATGTACTCTGCATAGAAGTTAAATAAGCAGAGTGACAATATACAGCCTTGAAGTACTCCTTTTCCTATTTGGAACCAGTCTGTTGTTCCATGTCCAGTTCTAACTGTTGATTCCTGACCTGCATACAGGTTTCTCAAGAGAGAGACAGGTCAGATGGTCTGGTATTCCCATCTCTTTCAGAATTTTCCACAGTTTATTGTGATCCACACAGTCAAAGGCTTTGGCATAGTCAATAAAGCAGAAATAGATGTTTTTCTGGAACTCTCTTGCTTTTTCAATGATCCAGCGGATGTTGGCAATTTGATCTCTGGTTCCTCTGCCTTTTCTAAAACCAGCTTGAACATCTGGAAGTTCACGGTTCACGTATTGCTGAAGCCTGGCTTGGAGAATTTTGAGCATTACTTTACTAGCGTGTGAGATGAGTGCAATTGTGCGGTAGTTTGAGCCTTCTTTGGCATTGCCTTTCTTTGTGATTGGAATGAAAACTGACCTTTTCCAGTCCTGTGGCCACTGCTGAGTTTTCCAAATTTGCTGGCTTATTGAGTACATAGTAGCCACCTCTAAACATTTACTTAATTGTCTTGAAGACAGGTGTGCTGGTTCTTTTCTTTTTAAGGGATCCAGGCTGGGAGAAACAAACTAAGGTAAGAAAAGATCAAGAAATCTCACAGAGGTATTACAGTTACCATTTCTAAACAGTGCTATAACCCCCAGCATGTGCTTCCTTTATCTGAAGGTTGTTCCTCATTTAATCTTCTCAGCCCTTAGCTAAAGCCTGTAGGAGCAGTGCTTATTCAGGAGCCAGTGCTTTGTTTAGAAGCTAGTCTCTACCTGTGAACAGAGCTGGGCCAAGTCACAGTCCTCTCTGCTCCCCTACTGCCTCACAGAGAGTGGTGAAATGAACCAGGTGCTAAAACGTGTGCAGTAGTTTTCATCTGGGTGAACAGTGACCTTCAGGGCATGTAGAAGTAATCTAGTTATCTAGGCAGGCTTTTCATAACGATGACAGAATTCACCTCCTGGATTTGCAAGTTCACCTGCAGGTGAGCTGCGTTAGCTGTCACTGACCACAGCTGCCAGGACTGTCCAGCCGGCCAAGTGACCTTGGGCACACCATGTTGCTCCCAGATCTCGTTGCAATCTGAGCCAATCTCAGAAGACATATTTAAGTGTTTGCTCTTAGATGGTTTCTGGTTTGAAGTACATGAGGACACTAAGCAGGTTATAAAAAAGCACTAACATTGACCCTGTTCATTGTTTTACCTGTTTGAGCACACCTTCTCTATTAAGACAACTCTGTACAGGGAAGAAAGAGAGACTTTTCAACACGAAGCAGCAGTCTCAGTGGCTGTTTCAAGTGTCACTTTCCAAATGGAGATAAAATCAAAGTACCTTGGGCTTTTCACTAAAGACCAACCTAAATTCATTATTTGATGACTTTCGTTGTTCTTTCAACACAAATTTATCCAAGTCATACTTCACGTGATGAGGACTTGTGCCCCGTGCTCTGCAGCTACAGAGTTAAGTGAGCCTGTGCCCTTGAGGAGATTAGGGTGCAGTGAGGAGACAGGTCAGCTAGCTGTGGCACAGCGGATGGCACTCCCACTGAGGTGGGCTGAGCTTGCTGTGGGCACAGAGGGGTGGAGTCCAGTTGGCCTTTGGTGGTGGCTCCCGAGAAGCACTTAAATTAAATTTTGAACATCAAGGAATTCCCTGGCTGTCCAATAGTTAGGACTCTGTGCTCTCACTGCCAAGGGCATGGGTTGAGTCCCTGGTCAGGGAACTAAGATCCTACAAGTCACATGATGTGGGGGGGAATTTTTTTTTTTTTAAGAACATACAAGTGAGGGAGAGACTTCTCGGCTAAGGGACAGTGTGTGAAGTACCAGGGTAGTCTCCTGGCTGTTGGAAGAAGGGCAGTGGGTAGCACTGGTGTTTGGGGTGAGGAGAAGGAGATGGAGTTAGGGAGCTAGGCTGGTGGCTGTCAGGAGAGCCGTGAGTACCAGTTCCCAGTTTGCATTTTACTCTGAGAGCGGTGGGGAGCCACTCAGGGATCTTGGGTTTGTGAGTGACTGGTCAGATTGTGCCTTCATGGGTGACTTGGGGTGGGTTGGTGCAGGGCTGCACTGAGTCAGGGTGGTTAACAGAACACCAGAAGGCCCAGGACTGAGGAAGGGCAGTGGAAACAAAAGAAAGAGCAAGACCACAAGTCAGGTGGCCGCGGGGATGGGAAGGGCCAGGGATGGAGGAGGACTTTGGGAACACTCTGAGGTTGGGCGACTTGGCAGGGCTGGGCTGCGCTGTGTGCTGCAAGGGACAGGCCTGGGAGTGGGTGACGACAGGTGGTATGGAGATGCTGAGCTGAGAGTCCTTAACAGCTCCTTGATAGAGACTGCTCTGGAGCCATGAGAGCAAAGGCCACTGTGTTCTGGTGGCCTCCTTCTGGTGTGGGCACTGAAGCCAGGGTGTGGGGTGTGCCTTCCCAGGAGTGTGTGTGGAGTGAGAGAAAGAAGACTGACCCTGGAGAGGCCTGATGCTTCACGTCCATAGGACAGAGTAGATAAGGTAACAAAAATCTGATTATCTCGTGCCTTTTGGGGGGATGGGGGCAGGATAGTGGGCTTCTGATATCTGTCACAGAGCCTCAAGTTGTTGGTTAAACAGCAAAATATAAGATACCAAAGGTGCAAAATCACATAATTGATTCCCAGGGACTTCCTGTCAAGTGTGTGTGTTTGCCTTTTGAGAAAGTTCCAGATTGTCACTCATCTCAAAGGACCTCATTCTCCTCCAGCCTGAGGGTTGGTCCTCTCAGTGAGTTCTCACCACCAGATCTCTGGAAAGAGACCTTCTCAGATCCAGAGACACATCCAGGAACTCTCTGGGTCCACTCGCTGTCTTCCCGGGACCCATTTCTGTGTAGCGCCTCAGCATTAGAGTCGACGGGACTTTGGAAGGACTGTTGAGGATACAGAGGCCAAGTGTGTAGTGCTCCCTCCCAAGCTTGTCCCCACGCCGAGGGGCCGCCGGGAGAGGGTAAGGAAAAGCTGGCATTGCACAAGGAGTTCCTCTTTGCCCACAGGAGGTGCATGGCCCCACAGGGCTGGCTGGTCTCTGGACGAGTGCTGTTAACAGTGACCTTCGCCTCTTACAGAACCTGCTCATGGAGGGGCACAGCAGACAAACTCTCCTTCTGTCCTGCGCAGTCCCGGGCCCCTGCCTGGCTCTTGGACCTTAGCCATCTCCGCTGGGTATTGCCCACGGAGCTGCTGGCAGGGGTCACGTGTGAGCGGTCGTGCTTTCTTCCTCCAGCCCGCCCAGGCTTCGCTCTCCTCTTACAGGCCATTGAGAAGCCACTACACATGGCTTGGCCTGTTTCACATAACCTGAAACTGTATGTCCACCTAATTGTTACACAATTTTAATTGGATACCAATTGTTTGCTGATGGGTGATTCTGTTACCACTAAAAGCCCTCTCACTGCATAGCATTCTAAATGAAGTTCAGTTACCTGAGTCCCACCAAGAGCTCTCCTGGGTTCTGTCCCTTCAGCCTTCCCTTGAATCCTTTTGTCCTCATTCCTTGATTACCCTCTGTAATTCCTTTCTTGGCAGGCGTGGTTCCCGCCTTCCTAAACTTGTGGGCCTTAGAGGGAGCCATAGGTGTGTGTTCACTCCACCTGCCTCTGGTTTCTTTCCCTGCCTCCCCGGGTCGTCTCCTTCCCCCTTCCCAGCACATAGGCTTGCACTCCTTTTCGGCAGCCCGGTAAACCCAGGCCCTGTGGCTTCTTGGAGCCGATGAAGCTGGATCGTAGAAGTGTCTTTGAATATGAGCCATGAATGACACTCACTGGCCCCAAGCAGCTGTGCTCTCCAGGGCTATTTCTGCTGCTTCCTGGGTGAAGGCCACCTCAGCCTTCAGGACCTAGGCCAGGCGGGTGCTGGCGGGGCAAGTCTTCCAGGCCCCTCTCTTTTCTCGTGGGCTGGGGGCGCAGGCACCCTGTGCTTCCCCCTCACAGCATCCACACCTGAGTTGGTAGGGTCAGTACACCAGGTCCCTACATCCTGAAGCTCGCTGAGCGATGGGAGGGCCTCGCACCCTCATGTTCCAGCGCTCAGCACAGTGACATTCAGAAAGCATCTCAAACGCCTATTGAAATGATTCAGCCTGCAAGATTCCCTCCCAGCCCACTCTGCAGTCATGCCTGAAGATGCTTGCCGAGAGCCTGCTGTGTGCCCAGCCTTCCGAGGCACGCCTGCCACCGGGGCCTTGCTTGGAATTCAGACCAGTCAGGATTCTAGCTTCTGACAGCTGGGCTTCCTCCTCCTGCTTCTCATTCAGTGCAGCTAGTTGGTTTCTCCTGTGCCCTTGGGGGGTGTTTTCCCAGACCTACTGCTGGGAGGACCTTTTAAACTCAGAAGATAAAGATCCTGAATTAGCGGATCCCGTTGCAATCCCAGCCTCCATCTGTGGGTAGACCAAACCAGCGGCTTGCTTGAAGGAGATTAGTTCCTCAACTAGGGATCAGACCTGGGTCAGGGCAGTGAAAGCACCGAGTCTCAATCACTGGACTGAGTCTCAATCACTGGACCACTAGGGAATTCCCCGCAGGGAACCTTTTTGAGTGGCTAATACCATTAGGACTTTACCCTGCTCTGGTCCCATCCATAGGCTCAGGTGCCACCGGTAAGACCTGCGTTTGAACTTCCGGCCAGCACTAGCAGATGGGCCAGCCAGCTGGCCCGCGGTGCTGTGACTAATGCCTCCTCAGTGGTTACACCCCTTTATGCCTGGCACGTGCCCTCCATTGTGTGCCATCAGCCAAGGGCCCCCTATCGGGTTCCTGTTAACTGGCACTCACTGTGGAATGCTAGTTGCCACTAGCATTTGAAAAATTCGCTGTGCTGCTTCAGGGCTGAGGCAGAACCCAGCCTGCCATCTCATCACATGAGGATGCCTGCTGGGAAGCACACATACCTAGAACAGACAAGTGGCCTAATGGCCCCTGTGGTTTAGAGTTAAATTTCCTTATTGGGCCCAAGTGGTCTGGGATTTTCCTGAGTCTCCATCTGTTTCCTTCTCTGTTTCCTCCTCCTTGGGTACACCAAGTGTATGATGTGAGACACCTGGCTGCAAGTCACAGTAGGGTGGAAGAGCTGGACTCATAAGCAGGTCATCACAGGCGTGCCAAGTTCAAACAGATTCGGAGAAGGAGGCGGGGATGTCAGCCCTGCCTGCAGGGTCAGGAGTCTGGAAGGGCCGGTGAAGGAGGGAGCATTTGAAGCAGATTCGCCTGAGAAGGAAGAACCAGCATGTCCTACCTTTCCCCCTTCCCACTGTCAAGGCTCCTGAAGCCACCACTGGAGGGCAGGTAGGGCCAAATGCCGAAGCGGGCAGGGCCAGTGGACGGGAAGGGGTTTCAAGGGGAGAGCAGGACAGAGCTGTTTGGGAGTCAGAGCTGAGCTGCCTTTCACAGGGTGTGTGTGAAGGTTGGGAGGTTTCAACAAAACACTTGGAGGTATGGGACCTGAGAAATCTAGGCTTAGAAGAGGATGGGCGTGCATGCTCAGTCATGTCTGACTCTGCGACCCCAGGGACTGTAGCCCACCAGGCTCCTCTGTCCATGGGGTTTTTCAGGCAAGAAGACTGGAGTGGGTTGCCATTCCTCCTTGAGGCAGTCTTCCTGACCCAGGGATCAAACCTGAGTCTCCTGCATTTCAGGTGGATTCTTTACCACTGGGCCCTCAGGGAAGCTGAGAAGAGGATGGACTTCTGCAAGAGGAACATTTGAGGGACAGGAGCAGTGGCTGCCAGAGAGAGGAGGAGACGGATGGGAAGGAGGGGTTTTGGGAGGCCTGGGGGGAGGAGAGCTGAGCACAGTGGGGTCAGCTGTGTGTGTCAGAGAGATAAGAGCTCAGAGGTGTCTGTTAGGTCGGGCAGCCAGGCAGTAAAGGCATTGAGGGCAAGGGTGGAGACGCTGCAGGCTGCTCTCCCTAGAAGCTTGACTGGGGAGAAAAGAAAGAGGACAGACTTAGCTCAAGGGGAGTGTTGGATGCTGTGGTTGGGGTTGAGGGCCTGGCTAACCAGAGAGGGAGCATTAGAGATGCAGGAGAGTCAGAGCCCTAAGAGCTGAGATCCAGAACCAAGGGTGGGAGTTGCAGATCAAGGGCCAGGGTCAAACACAAGAGGGCGCTCTGGCCTGACACCCAGGTCTCGAGGAGAAAGGGAGGTGTGAAGCTGTCAGCTGCTGTGGGGCTAGGAGAGGGTGCCTGGAGGCAAGTGGAGGGCCACCAGGCAGCTCTGGGGGCCTCAAGTGGGGCAGTGTGACTTTGCCTCTGCGGTTGGTGTGCGGGTGTAGAGAAGCGTGCCGTCAGGCTGGCTTCTCACGGGGGTTCTGCCGGGTAGCTGAGACAGGAGCCCATGAGTGGTGGAGTGGAGGTTTGGAGGGTCGGGTCAGGCCAAGCAGAAAAGGGAGTAAAACCCCAAAGGGCTCCTGGAGAGGGCAGATGGACTTACGGCAGGTGAGGGGGGAGCAAAGTGCACTGGGACAGTCAGAGCGTTTGTGCTGTGTGCCCAGGATGAAGAGCTCCTGGGGCCGGCAAGGCTATAGACGAAGCATCAGAGATGTAAAGGCTTCTAAAACTGGGGAGGGTTTTGTTGTTTTTTTTTTTAGTAGGTAAGAGGTAGATTTATTTAGAGAGAAACACACTCCACAGACAGTGTGGGCCAGCTCAGAAGGCGAGAACAGCACCAGGATATGGGGCTGTCGGTTTTCAGAGGGGTGGGTAATTTCATGGGCTGGTGAGTGGAAGAAGTGTTGGTGTGGGAAGAAGTGTTGGTTGTGCCTTGCCCCCTCCCCTCCTGTCTCTTTACCCTCTCAGAGATTTTACTGCCATATTCTTAGGGGAAACAGAAGGGCAATGGTCTGTCTTGTGTAACTGTTTCAAGGTTGATCAGAGGCATGGACTCTGCTTTTGAAGATGTAAAAATCTGTGGATGCCTGATCTCGGGGCCTCAGGGGCAGGCCAGCTCCTTGTTTTAAGTCAGTGTGGACTGGAATGCTCACATAGCCATCATCTTGACATGAAATTGTTGTAACTGCTTCCATAGCCTTCCTATGAACCTCCTTGATGAAACTGTAAGAACTTTCAGCTGAGGCATGTGGAATCTAGTTCCCTGACCAGGGATCAAACTCAGGGCCCCTGCATTGGGAGATGGAGTTTTAGCCACTGGACCACCAGGGAGGTCCTCTCCTTCAGTCTTCTGACTGTAAAACCACCAATGGCCAGGAGGCCGATGTCACTCTCTGGCATCTGGGGTATTCCCTCCTCCAATGCCCTGGCTCTTTGCAAAGGACACATAAATTGCAATCCTCCCTTAGTGCCCCTTTTGTCTACACAGGGTACCCTGGTCTTGTCTGGGTACCCCTGGGCCTAGTGGCTTGCCAGAAAAACTGATTCCCTTTTGGTAGTCTCTGAGTGGACAAAGCCAGTACCATCATTTGGGCCTTTTGCATATTTCTCTGGGTGTGTTCAGTCTTTTCAGACAACTCCCTGTTATTGAAACTGAGTAAGCTAATTGAAACAAATCATTCATTGGAGCCTGAGGACCAGCAGATGCTTTCTGAATTTTGTGCCTGATGTCTAGGGCAGACTGGGCTATGAAGTGCTTAGTCAAAAGGGCGTGTCCCTCCAGGGAGGAGGATTCTCGTTCCTGTGTTTCCTGAAAGCCTCCACTAGTCTCCCTTGGACAACCGCAGGCTTTTCATCCTGTCCCTGTTGAAGTTTTTTAATAATTTTATAATTAACGGGTTTCACTGTAAGTTTCTTACAACTGAAACTGTGTAACTCAGATTGGGACTTGAATCCACCAGTGGGACTGAAACCCAGTCAAAATCAACGGTTTTCCAGCTGAGATCACACACCTGGTTTGAGAGCTTAGTGAAGCTCACTCGGTGTCGCATCACATAAAGAATTCAGTAAGAGACAGAGTGATAGGTAAGAAATGGATTTCTTTAGAGAAAAACACTCTTCACAGAGTGTGGGCTATCTCAGAAGGTGAGAGGGGCCTCGGAATACGGTTTGGTTAGCTTTTATGGACTGGGTAATTTTATAGGCTAATGCGTGGGAGGATTCTTCTAGCAATTTGGGGGAAGGGTGGGATTTCCAGGAGTTGGGCCAGCACCCACTTTTTGGCCTTTGGGTCACCCTTGGAGCCATCAGTGCCTGTGGGTGTGTCCTTTAGCTTACCTGATATGTTACAGTTAGTCATGTGGCCGCCATCTGTCTCCGTCAGTAGCATTCACAAGGTAATTCCATTGTGGGTTTGCCTCAGAGATGGCCTCATACCCTACTCAGTGCACTACCTGGTCCCATAGTGGAAATCAGTAAAATATCCTCTGTGTTTTATCTAGAGTCATCCCTCCGAGCTAGACATGCCTTAAATTCCATTTGGGTTCCCCTGCCTAGATACAGAGCCATGAAAATTTGAATATAGGGTACTTTTTAAAATTCCTATTGTCTGAATCTTTCCCAACCCTGGAGTATATGGCCCAGAGGGATATTAGCCAAACTGATGCAGCCCGACCCATTCTAGACCCAAGCCCGAGGTGCTGTGTCTTAACTGCTCAGTCTGATCAAGATTTGCACTTAAATCTTAGATGCTATCCCTCCCAAAGCAGTCTTCCAACCAGGCATCAGCACCTGAAAAGTTGTTACAAAGGGATGGCACAGAAGGTGTCCCCAGCGGTGTTGATGATGAGCGGGAGTTGGTCACTTGAAAGTAAAGGGTCAGCACGTGTCAATAAGAAGTCCGTCTTGGCAGTCACACAGGTCTTCTGGGGTCAAGAGAAGCAAGGAATGAAACAAGAGTGAACGTAGAATGTAGGAGACAAACGTCATGAGTCAAGGAAAAGAGTCTGGATTATTAAACCCTGCCTCAGCAGACCTGTCCTGGCCCTGCTGTCGGACGTGCCTGAGCATAGCCATTCCACGCCACCTTCCTACAGCAGACCAGGCCAACGGCTGCCACTCCTCTGGTCCAGAGCTAGGCTCCTGATCAGAGCCCCAAAGCATTCAGGGTTGACAGGCCTGACAGAGGCCGGCAGACATCGCTGGAGCGTCCTCCCCGTATGCCTGGCTTGGGGCATCCCACAAGCCTGGCTCAGACCAAGACCTAATTCTCAATATTTTCTTACCTTATCACTGTCCCTTCATGGCACTTGAGATCACACACCCGGTCTTAAGACTTACTGAAGCTCAGGTTCTTGATGTCTCATTGCAGAAAGAATTCAATGAGAGACAAGAAGTGGGTTTATTTAGAGAGAAACACACTCCACAGAGTGTGGGCCAGCTCAGAAAGAGAACAGCTGAAGTTGGGGAGCTTTGAACCAGGCCGGCTTGCTTGACCTTTGAATGCCCTGTAGTGAGGCAGCTGAGAGAAGGGGGCCAAGAACTGGAATGAAGTGGATGGTAGCTGGGGAGACCCTGGAGAGGGGGGACAGGGCCCCCTGCTCTCTGACCTGGAGGAAGGGTGCATTAAGGGAGAGGATGGGGCGGGGGGTTGTTTGCCACAAACAAGCTCCAGAGCAAGAAGAGAGCTGGAGTTGGGGGTGAGGGTGGTAAAAACAGGGCAGCAAGGGAAGCGAACATGACTTATCAGGGGCTGCGGTCGGTGACCCTGTCACCCCCCGTCAGCCACCCCCCTCATCCAACTGCTGAGGCCTTAGGCTGGGAGAGGAGTGTCCTCCCCCCGCATCCCTGACAGTCTTGAGGCTGTGTCCCCGAGGCCTCCAGCAGACGCTCGGGGGTGGGCTTGAGCATTTCCCTGGTGCCTGCCTGTGGGGGGCTGGGCGCACTGGGCCTGCTGTGAGGAAGTCAGGCTTGGACAGACTTGGCTTGCATCCTACTCCAGATTTGCCGTGCCCAGGCCCCTCTCACCACCCCTCTGGTTGTCCTAGTGGAGGCCCCTGGGATAACGCCCACCGTCCCACCTCCTTCTCTGCCTCAGAGCTCCTCCCATTCTTCCCTGCTCACCAGTCCAGACGCCCTAGGCCGTGCCCCCTGCCCTGCCCCTCTACCCAAGCACCCTGGGAGCAGAGCCGCACGCCCGACCCCCAGCGCAGGTCATCTGCCCTTCCCTGTCCTGCCACCACGTTCCTGCCTGGCCCCCTGGGTATCTTCTTTTCAGGCAGTGACCGGTCCTGTATCTTTCTCACCCACCCCCCACATGCCCTCAGGGCTGGAGTGGGGCCACCAGATGTCAGGGACTTGTCACCCTGCCCGCCCTTGCTGGGGAGACTGCCCGAGAGGCGCTGCGTCCCTTGGTCACGTGGGCCTCCCTGGGCCTGGGACCGTGCACCTCGCTGCCCGCCTTCCCATCTGCCACCCCATCCTCAGCCCGTCTGCAGGGCTGGACCCAGCCTCCTTCCTCTTCCTTCTGTTTCCTGACCACACTCCCAGAAAACAGGCGGGGAGTGTCCCGCGAGGAGGGGAACAACTGAGACAGCCTCGCCGCCTGCTGTCCTGTGGCGCAGTGACTAAGGCCCGGCCAGGCTGAGTGCCAGGAGCTCAGACCTAAGCTGTTCCTGCTGCCAGGGCGGGCGCGGGGCCTGGGCAAGCGGGCTGGGCAGGGGTCAGCGGGACGGGCGGCGTCTGAGCCCCCCTCCCTCTGCACAGGGTTGTCTCCTGCCAGCTGGGCCACAGTTGGCTTCTTGGTGGGCTCTGGGTATGTGGAGCGGCCGTGTGCAAAGCCCATGGGGTGACAGAGGAGTCCAGGGGCCAGTGCGGGGGTGAGGGCTGATGGCTGGGTGTCTGGGCAGGACCTCAGCACAGCAGCCCAGCTTCTCCAGCCTGAGCCCTTCACAGACCCCCAGGGAGCGCCGCCTCCTCCCTACCCTAGCCCTGACCCTGGGCCAGCATTCTCTGTTCACTGCTGGCACCTTTGTCCCCCACCCCCAGGTCAGCATGCCTGGTGGAGTCCACCCTCGCTCGTCCTGCCTCTGCTTCTGGACTCTGCCCTCTTTCCTCCTTGGCCACCAGGGTTTTCTCTGAAATGCCAATCTAATGTGTCATCTTCTGCCTTGGCTCTTCTGCTCCCTCGTGTGGGGATGACAGCTCCTTCCCCACCTCCCTGGGGCTCCCCATTTGCATTTGTCCCCGTCGTCACACACCCTGGGGTCCTTATCCCTCTGGCACGCCACAGGGTCCATGCCCTGCTGGGTGATCAGCGCCCTGCTGGCTTCTCGTCTCACTGTGGGCGCTGTGACCATCGGTCTCCTGGAGAGCTATCTCGTATGCTTGTGTCCCCGGGGCCCTGCCCAGAACAGATGGCTACGCAGAAGTTTGTAAAACGAATAAATTTTGAGTCAAGGGGGTGGAAGGGGTGCTGGGCGCTCCCAGCAAGGCAGTTTGTAAGGGGGCAGAGCGCCCAGTGTGGTTGGGTGGTTAAGATAGAATTTCCCCAGACTTAACATAGGGGTCTGTTTGTCACTTGAAAGCGAGTTATTTTTTTTCACTGTTAGGGAGAATCACATTCCTCACTTACAAGGTGAGGCAGGCAGAGGTCTCGTGACTTGTCTGACCACGGCTGGAGCCACGCCTGAGGATGGGGGCAGCAGGGCTGCCCCCTGGGTGAGCCACACTCCTGAGGCGGGGGGCGTCGAGCACACTGCGGGCTCGCTCTGGAGGCTGCTGGCTGGGGTTCTGCCTGTGCAGGGCCCCCAGAGCCCTCTCTGCATCCGTTTCTTCACTATGAAGTTACCTGCTATGGGATTGTCCTGGGGGTTGAAGGAGACAGGGATGAGATTGCATTGCCTGGCGGCCCACTGTGGAGTCTGTGTCCAGCAGCCCTTGAGGAGGGGCAGGAGGGGGCCCCGTGCGTCTCTGTCTTTCGTCCCGTGACCTCTTTTTCCCCCCGCCCCACTCCCGGTCTGGGGTCTGCCAGGAGGGTGGCACTGGTCCTGGAACAGAGCCGGTGGGCACAGAGGGGCCCGGGGCCCCTCCTACCCGCTGCCACCTCCCTCCTCCTGTGGGCACACTCGGGGAGTGGGGGCTCCCCAGGGAGGGCAGAGCTGGGCTCCTGTGGGTGCTGCTGGCTGAAGCATGGTCCCCAGGAACTTTCTCCTCGGGAAAGCTGCCTGGCCCAGGGCCCATGGGGCTGCCAGCGGAGCGCTGCAGAGGGGGGCCTGACCCCCGAGCAGAGGTCCCTGAGTCCCAGCGAATGCTCTATTTTTTTCCTTTTTAAGACAGACTTGCTTTCCATTAGGAAGCCTGAACTCGATTCGTGAGGGAAGGCATGACAGACAGTGACTGGAGGGGCTTCCGGGTGGGGAAACAGCCACACCAGCAGGGAGGGGTGCCGAGCAGAGGCCATTCAGAGGGACTGTCCCGAAGAGAGCAGGCGCCTCCATGGGCCCTGGGAGAACCGTGGCTGCAGCCTTGGTGGCTGGGCTGCCCTGACCCTCCTGACCCCACCCCCAGAGCTCAGGGAGCGCTCCCCTGGCGTGCCAGGTGGGAGTGTGCTTTCCATGGGCAGGCGCGGCTCATCCCCACGGCAGTCAGCTGTTAGTCGCAGCTGCTGGGTCGCGTCCCTTCCCTGCTGCCAGCACTTGGGTAACCCCGGACTCCTCCGCGCCCCCCGGCCCGGGTGTGTCCGCTCTCCCGGCTCGCTGAGCCCAGCCTGCCGGACGCCCTCCCCTCCTCCAGCACCCCAGTCCCTTCCCGCCTCGGGGCCTTTGCCCTCGCTCTTCTCGTCAGGAGTGGCCTGTCCTCAGCTCTTCTGTCAGCTTCTGTCTCAGCACTTCTGCTCAGATGGGGGAGACCCCCGACGACTCCAGCTAAAGCGGCCAGCACTCTCTGGACGCGCTGGGTGGCATCCCCACCATCCGAAATGACCACTGTCAGCTGTTCTTGCAAGTCCAACAGGAAGTTGAGTGGAATTTTTCCTGTTTGCCCAGAATTGCAGATTAGGCCCGATCTAAGGGCAGAAACGCAGAGTTCCTTCCTGTGGTCCAAGGCCGGGAGCTCTCCACGGGCTGTTGGAATGGCGCCACCGGTTGGCCCTGCCCCGCCCCTCAGCGGTGAACTTGAGACTGGGGGTGGGGTGGCCCCAGGGTGTGTGCAGAGTTTGTGATTAGAATTTGTTCCCTCCCTCACCTTCCTGAGGCCAAGGGAAAGTGGTTTACCAGGGCAGCTGCTGGCCAGGAAGAGTGGCCACCTGCCCCGGGCTACCGCAGGGCCAGAGGGAGAGACTCGGGTGTACCTGTCCCCACACCTGGCCAGCGCGCCAGGCGGAGAACTCGACCCACAGGCGCCGTGCGGGGGTCAGTGCCCGAGCCGGTCTTGTGTTCACTGGCTCCTTTTTAGAGACAGGCACCTGTGTTCGGGGAGGTGGTGCGGCTTTCCTGAGGCCAGCCCAGCCAGCGGCAGGGCAGACTCGGAGCCCAGTTGGCGGCTTCAGACTGGCTCGCTCCCTGCCGGAGCTCGGCCTGCCCAGCGAGGCTGGGAGCATGGCTGCCTTCCTGGGCCGGGCCCCTCTGTCGGGCGCTGGGCGCTGTGAGAGCAGGTGAGGCCTGCGTCCCTTGTGGGGCAGGCAGTGTGACCGGTGTGGGTGCTGTGGCCAAAGCCGCGGGAGGGACAGCTGGGGAGGCTGCGGCCTCAGCCCAGGTGAGGGTCCCACCTCGTGACTGTGATCTGTTTCCTGGTTGCTGACTCCCCCTTCCCCGCAGCCAGCGTGTGCTGTGAATGCGTGCACACGTACGTGCAGGAGACAGCTTCATGAACTCAGATGTGAAGGGTGGTGGCCTTAGGGAGAAGAGGCAGTGGGATTGAGGGGTAACTTAAGCAGGACTGTACATTTGTACTCTGTAATTTTGTGTTAGTTGATGTTTTTGTGATTATGCATTCATATAAAAACTAAACCAGACAAAAAGCTGCCCTGGGACCTGGCTTCACTGACCCCTCAGGAGGTCAACACAACTTTGTTTGCCTTTCTCCAGAAATACCACATGCTCTCGGGTGGGAGGAAGCCTGTAGGGATCCAGAGGGTTCCTCCGGGCTCTTCTGCTCCTGTCTTTGCCGCGGAGTCCCCCGGCCACTTCTTGCAACAAATAAAACCGTGGGGGGCTTCCCTGGTGGTCTAGTGTTTAGTGCTCGGGTGCTTCCACTGCAGGGGGCATCAGTTTGATCCCTGGTCAGGGAACTAAGATCCAACATGCTGTGCGGCACAGCCAAAAACAACAAGGAAACAAAACACAAAACGTTGGTCTGCTTCTCCCTGAATGTCCTTTCTGAAGGAATTTGCAAGGTACAATAACCATTTTTGGAGTTTCCAGTTTAATATTCAACCTGAATCTTAAGCCAGCTGAGTGAGGTTTGGCACTGTCCTGCCCAGCTCTTGTTCTGTTTATAAACATGTTTATTGCCCTGACGAGGAGCAGGTTCTATTCAAGAAAACAGGATAGGCCTGGGGTCCCTCCAGAGGTTAGTGTGCTCGGAGCCTAGAGTGAAGGATGAGACTCTGTAGGTAATTTGCAACCTGGGGAGATGGGGGCCCCTAACTGCTGTCCTTCCCAGGACAGAGCAGACAGACCAACTGCCATTTGGGGTTCTTTTCTGGGGTAGAAGTTTCCAGCATTGGCGCCACCTGGTCCTGCTGCAGGCAAGGCTCTTCCAGCGGGATGAGTTAAATGGATGTTGTCAACAAAACCTCATTTCTGTGGGAAAGTCCCTGTAAAGACATCTATCCAGGTACTTGGACAGACATTCGTACTGCTGTATTCACAGCAGCATTACTCCCAACAGCCAAAAGGTAGGAACAACCCAGATGTCCATCGACAGACAGACAAAGCGTGTTCTGTGCATACAGTGGGATATTATCAGCCATAAGGAGGAATGAAGTTCTGATGTTGCAGGGGGCAGAGATGAACAGGTGGGGCTTTTTATGATACTATAAGGTTGCATGTCATTTTACATGTGTCCAAACTCATAGAATGTATGACACCAAGAAAGAATCCTCATTAATTCATAGATTCGGTGATGTGTCAGTTTAAGCTCATCAGTTGTAGCAAATGTCTCATCTGTGGGGAAGGTTGATAATGCTGAGGCTGTGCCTGTGTGGACAGAGAGTATGTGAGACCTCTGTACTATCCTCTCAATTTTGCTGTGGACCTAAAACTGCTGTAAATAATAGTCTTAAATTTAAAAAATATATTCACATACATGGGTTTTCCTGATAGCTCTGTTGGTACAGAATCTGCCTGTAATGCAGAAGATCCCGGTTTGATTCCTCGGTTGGGAAGATCTGCTAGAGAAGGATAGGTTACCCACTCCAGTATTCTTTGGCTTCCCTTGTGGCCCAGGTGGTAAAGGATCCACGTGGAACGTGGGAGACCTGGGTTTGATCCCTGGGTTGGGAAGATCCCCTGGAGAAGGGAAAGGCTACCCACTCCAGCATTCTGGCCTGGAGAATCCCATGGACTACAGTCCATGGGGTTGCAAAGAGCTGGACACAACTGAGCGGCCTTCACGTTCACTTTCACATTCTCATACATGCTGTCAACACTGATAAACCTTGAGGACATGACCAGTGAGATAAGCCAGACACTGAAGGATAGATACTGTATGACTCCACTAATACGAGGTGCCCAGAGTGGTCAAATTCATAGAAAGCAGAGAGGTGGTTGCCAGGGGCTGGAGGCCAGGAATTGGGAGTTGGTATTTAATGGGTGCAGAGTTTCCATTTGGGAAGATGAAAAAGTGCAGAGATGATGCTGATGGTTGTACAGCCTTGTGGATATTCTTAATGCCACTGAACTGTATACTCATAAATGGTTAAAATGGTAAAAATTTGTTATGTATATCTTAACACAATAAAAAAAATTCTATAAAGCAATTATCCTTCAGTAAAAAAATTAATTAAAAAAAAAAAAACACCATGTTAAGGTGCTTTCTTAAGACACATACAGATTTTACCTTACAGTTCTTTCCACTCAGTATTTTTAAATTGCTTTGAAAAAGCAATTGCTTGCTTTTTCTGTTTTCAGATAAATGTTCTTGATGCAAGCAAAACAGGAATGGTCTGATCATTTACCAAAGGTCACTGAGGCAAACAAACCTTTGTGAGATCTCCGGACAGTGTACCATCCCAGGCGGAAAGGTTAGTCTAAGGTGCGTGGTTAGTACTTCTGTGCTGAGGACAGTAGCCTCTGGCAAAAACAGACATCAGATTGTGGTAGACTTCCATCTTGCTGTGCAAGTGCAGCTGGAGTTTCAAATAGCACCTGTTACCTGCTTTTTAAAAAAACATCTACTGGAATCTCAATAGATACCCATAATGGAGAGACAGTATCAAATCCCCCAATACCTCTGGCTCATCTGGTTCCAGAAATTTCTGATTCTGAAGCTGTGACACCTTCCGTTTATTTCTCCACCCTCATGTCATCTTCCCACCAGTGACTCTTCTGTGGAATGCCTGCCTGCAGCTTAGCTGCTATTTTTAGAAAGTTAAGAGCCGGTATTCAGGTTCCAGGCCAGCGACTGTGGGGCAGAGTAGGTGTGTGTCCTGCTTATGACACACGGCCAGGCAGAGGCTGTGAGCCTGTGGGGGCTGGGACGCGGCGTCTGTTGACCTCCCGGGGTCTTCTGGACCAGCGGCTCCTTTCAGAGGCCCCCAGGCTGCAGGGGGAAGAGTGAGGGCCAGGCGGGCCACCACCCCTGAGCAAAGAGGTGTTTATAGCTGAGTCAGCCTCTCAGGGCCTTGTCTCATGACCCAGAGCCTGTGTGACCTCTCCCAGTACCCGCAGAAGCCCCATGAAATGAAGTTATGCCCCAGAGCTCGTAGTGAATTCTCAAGAATATCCACTTATCTTAGACAGAAGCCCTACTGATAACTTTGTAGAAAGATTAAAATAGACACTTTTTAAAAAAATGTAAACCTTCATGCCACATGCGTTGTTAAGCATGGTTTTTAATCCTGTAGGGCATGGGATGGCAGACAGGTTAGCCAAGAAGCCTCGGAGAGAGTGCCAGTGGATGTAGCTGCCCTTTGCCCCCTCCTGCCCTCTGCCCCCCGCCCCCCTGCCGGGTGCACCCTGCATGATGCATTCCCCAGCCTACAACTGCTTTGTGGACAGAGACAAGATGGACTCGGCCATCCAGGACCTGGGTCCCAAGGAGCTGAGCTGCACGGAGCTGCAGGAGCTGAAGCAGCTGGCACGCCAGGGCTACTGGGCCCGCAGCTATGCCCTGCGGGGGCAGGTGTACCAGCGCCTGATCCGGGACATCCCTTGCCGCACGGTCACCCCCGACGCCAGCGTGTACAGAGACATCGTCGGCAAGATCGTGGGCAAGCACAGTAGTGCCAGCCTGCCCCTGCCCGAGTTTGTGGACAACACGCAGGTGCCCAGCTACTGCCTGAACTCCAAGGGTGAGGGCGCTGTGCGCAGGATCCTGCTGTGCATCGGCAACCAGTTCCCCGACGTCTCCTTCTGCCCCGCACTGCCCGCAGTCGTGGCCCTGCTCTTGCACTACAGCGCCGATGAGGCCGAGTGCTTCGAGAAGTCCTGCCGCATCCTGGCCTGCAATGACCCCAGCAGGAAGCTGGTAGACCAGAGCTTCCTGGCCTTCGAGTCCTCCTGCATGACGTTCGGGGACCTGGTGAACAAGTACTGCCAGGCAGCCCACAAGCTGATGGTGGCCGTGTCGGAGGACGTCCTGCAGGTGTACGCAGACTGGCAGCGCTGGCTCTTTGGGGAGCTGCCCCTCAGCTACTTCGCCCGCGTCTTCGACGTCTTCCTGGTGGAGGGTTACAAGGTGCTGTACCGCGTGGCGCTGGCCATCCTCAAGTTCTTCCACAAGGTGAGGGCGGGGCAGCCGCTCGAGTCAGACAACGTGAAGCAGGACATCCGCACCTTCGTCAGGGACATCGCCAAGACCGTATCTCCCGAGAAACTGCTGGAGAAGGCATTTGCCATCCGCCTCTTCTCTCGGAAGGAGATTCAGCTCCTGCAGATGGCCAACGAAAAAGCTCTGAAGCAGAAGGGCATCACCGTCAAGCAGAAGAGGTAGGCAGGCCACTGGGGCCACTTCTGAGGCCTGGATGGGCTGGGGCCTCTGAGGAAGCACCCTGGGGACTTGGGGCTTGAGCTGTTCCAGCCGGCTGGCCGGTAAGCCATCCGTGCATATACAGAAAACTGCCGGCCAGGAGACAAGGCCTTCCTGGCACAGCTGTAGGTGGCCAGGACAGCTGTGGGCGCAGGGCCTATGGCCGAGACGGAGGCTGGATGCCGACGGTGGGGCCCACGGGCCCAGAAGGGAGCCAGGCTGGCCTCCCTGGGTCACTCTGGAGGCGCTCTTGCTGCCCGCCCCTCAGCTCCGGGCTCCCATGCTGGTGGTCCTGCGCCCTGAGCACAGCCTCCTGGGGAGCTGGCCTGGGGAGGGCCCGTGTGTCCTGAGACCTCAGCAGCCGCCGCTGTGCCCCGGCTGTAGGTGTGGAAGCCTTTCTCATGGGCCAAAGGCAGGCGTGTCCTGGGTGTTAGTACTTGCCACTAACCTCTCCTTGTCTGTTTTATTTTTCTTCCTCTTCTCCGTGTCCGTTGCTTCCTCCTGTTTTTCAGTGTTTCACTTTCTAAAAGGTAGGTCTGGAAACCATGTCTCCACACCTGGCTTCTCTCTGTCTTCCAGCCTGGCTGCTTGCTCGGCTCTCAGGGCTGGCTTCAGCAATGCTGCCCTAGAGCCTGGCTGATGTTCAGGCCCAGCTGTCTGTCTGTCTGTCTGCCTATTGGTGCTTGGCTGGCCAGCGTTCAGGCCCGTCTGTCTGTCTGCTGTCGGTGCTTGGCTGGCCTGGAAGCATTGTCTCGCCAGAGCTGACTCTGTCTGTCCCCATTTCTTAGAGAAAGGGGGCTTTTGTTTCCACCCCCGGGCTGGGCTCTCTCCCCTCTGTAGCGGGGTGGGAGCGAGACCCCAGGGCTGGCTCCACCCCGTGCCCTCCTGAGGGCCCCTAGAACCAGGCTCTGACCTGGCTCTGCAGGTAGAAAGTTCCCTCCAGGCTGAGCTCCCACGAGAGGCTCTCGCCCCTCCCGGGAGGGGGCGAGAGTGCACTGCCAGGGCTGGGCTGCAGCTCTGTTCTGACTTCCTGCCCCTCAGGCAGTTCGTGCACCTGGCTGTTCATGCAGACAACTTCCACTCGGAGATCGTTGGTGTGAAGGAGATGAGAGACATCTGGTCGTGGGTCCCTGAGCGGTTCGCCCTCTGCCAGCCCCTCCTGCTCTTCTCCTCACTGCAGCATGGGTACAGCCTGACCAGGTGATGCCCCGGAGGCGGGGCCCGGGGCCTGCCCCCACGAGGTGCCGAGGTCTGGACTCCAAGGGCCAGACAGAGCAGAAGGGGTGGGGTTGCCCAGCTTCTCATCCTGCCCTCACGTCCTGGAGGTCACAGTGAGGCTGGACCCAGGCCTGCGGACACCAGCACCTGGGCAAGGCCCTGCCTCTTCCTGGGGCCTAGACTTGGGAGCCCCTCTTCTGAGCATCTCTCACTCCAGGGCTACCCCTACTCCAGGGGTTAGGGTTAGGGTCATTTCAGCGCACGCCCGGGCTCCGGGGCCTCACACAGGCGTGGTGGTGATCAGGAGGCAGACTCCCCCGCCCCCCGAACTTACAGAACATCAGGACAACTCGAGGTGGCTGGGCTTGGATCACTGCTCTTCCACCCCCATTTCATCAGTCCACACCAGGTCCGTCTTGGCCCTGTGGGCTGTGCTGGGCCCTGGCCAGTGTCCAGGGGATTCTGGCCAGTGTCCAGGGGATTCTGGCAGGCTTCCCCCGAGGCACCCTGTCTCCCTGGGGTGCTCTGCCAGGCGCGGCCCCGAGAGCCTCAGGTGGCTTCTGACCCGTGCTCTGAACTTAGGTCACGGGCAATGCACACGGAGGGGCCCAGCCCACATGGCAGGCACCGTCGAGCACCACCCGCACATTCTGGCATAGCCAGCCCCCCTCTGCGGTGTGGGAGGCACATGGAGGGACGCTGGCCAAGCCCTGGGCACCTGCGCTGGCACAGCGGTGGCCTCAGGCCTCCTCCTGTCTCCCCAGTGCTGCCAGCACCTGAGAATGCTCCGAGCTTTCCTGGAGCACAGACCTGTTCCTCTGGTTCTGGCTTCCCCAAAGCACTTGGCACATGGCTGTCTGCTAGGGGCCGTCTGCCCTGCCCCTTCTCCTCTGGGCACATCAGGGCAGAGTGTCCAGGACTCTGACTGCTTGGCCTGCGGCCTCCTGGCTGGGGCTCCCTGCTGGCAGAAGCGCCCAAGCCCAGGTATTACCATCCAAGCCGTTTGCCTGGTTCCCAGGAGAGGAGTACAGGCAGGTGTCAGGTCTGTCCACCCTGGGCAGCCAGGGTCAGCAGCAGCTGGGGGGAGGCAGCCTGGGAGGAGTGCATAGGTGGGCGCTGCTGTCAGACTGGCAAGAGCGTTCTCTGTCCCCAGGTTCTACTTCCAGTGTGAAGGACGAGAGCCCACTGTCCTGCTCATCAAGACTACGCAGAAGGAGGTAAGGCCCAGCCATGGGGAGCCCGGCTCCTGGCCTCCTGGGAGGGAGGTGTTCCCTAGTAGCCCCCACCCAGGTTTCCTGAGCTTAGGGGTGCAGAGCAGGGCTTGCCCTCCACAGAGAGGTAAATCCAGCCTCCTCACATGACCCCGCAAGTTCCCAGGGCCTCCCTGTTTCCCCTGGGGTCCAGACCCCCAGCCTGACCGGCTCAGCAGTCTAGAGGAGCTTTGCAGAAATGCCAGCTGAGCGAGGCCCCACGTCCTCCTGCAGTCGTCTGCCGGCACCTTCCCCTCCCCCACCCCGCCAGGTAGTTCTCAGAGCCTTGTTCTCTTCAGTGGCTGTCATCAGGGAACACACTTAAGGTGTCTAGAAACGTGAGTGCCTCCATCCTGGAGCATCTGCATGCTGTAGTGGCTCCCAGATGCCCAGCTGCACCTGCAGGACTGTCTCCTCAGCCTCAGACCCTGCATCTGGCTCCCAGGAGGAGCCCGGGTATCTGTTACAGCAGGTGGCCCAAGTGTCAGATACCTCCGTAACCACTCGGACGAGTGACTCTAATGGTGAAATCAAGCACTTTGCTGGCTGATAGGAGGCCTGGGAAGTGTTTCCTGAGCAGGTGCCTCCTGGAAGCTCCCATCTGAGGGGCCTCCCTGGGCTGATGCCCATAGTCGGAGTGTGGACACTGGCTTCTTCCCAGGCTTCAGGGCCCAGGAGAGAAATGGAGATATCCCAGGAGCTGACAGTGGCCAAGGAACCTCCACGCATGCTCCCTGCTGGCCCCACCCTCCACACACTGACCATCCCGTGCCCCATTCAGCCCTGGCCCTCCGATGGTGAGGCCGTGGGGCTGTGACAGCAACACCCCAGCTGTGACTGAGCCTCGGCTCCTAGCTGCCCCACGTACTGGGGGGCTCCCGTGGGCGCACCAGGTGCAGCCTCACCCTGGGCCTTCCTCCCCAGGTGTGTGGTGCCTACCTGTCAACAGACTGGAGAGAGAGAAACAAGTTTGGGGGAAAGCTGGGCTTCTTCGGGACCGGAGAGTGCTTCGTGTTTAGGGTGAGTGGCGGAGGTCACCCCCTCATGTTACCCTGCAACTTCCAGACGAGCCTCCCAGTCACCTGCTGGGGTGTGATCCTTAGAGGCGAACTCTGAGAGAGCAGGCAGCCCTCTGCGGCGCGGTGTCCGCCAGCTCCAGCCCCTGGCTCAGGTCCTCGCGCTGGGCACCGATGATGAGCCCTGGGGGAGAGGGGGTGGAGGGGCCCCGCGGCGCTGCGGGTCAGGTCCTCACACCGCCCTTTTGTCCCCAGCTGCAGCCCGAGGTCCAGCGCTACGAGTGGGTGGTCATCAAACACCCTGAGCTGACCAAGCCCGGGTCCTTGGAGTCCGCCACCACTCTGCCCTCCCCCAGCCACTCTGTGTCCTCTGACCCCGCTAACCGCCTCTCGCCGTTCCTGGCTACTCGGCACTTCAACCTGCCCTCCAAGACGGAGTCCCTGTTCATGGCGGGGGGCAGTGACTGCCTCATCATAGGTGGGTGCCGCCCTCCACCTCAGGCCAGCTCCTGCCTGTCCTAGGTCCCTTAGCTGGGAGGAGGGTACAGGGTCATGGGTGCTGAAGCCCTGGGCCAGTCCTGGCTGAGCTCGGTGGTAGGTGCCTCACCTGAGGGACAGGCAGAGCCCCCGCAATGGCAGGAAGAAGGCAGTGGATCGTTGGGGGTGGAGCAGGCATGGGAACGTGGAGACCTGAGGCTGCGTGCTGGGGATGGGAGACAGGTTGGAGTAGAAAGCAGCCCCGAGGCTTTACAGAGGCCTCTGGCAGGGCTGGACAAGGCTGGCCCAAGACTCGCCTGGTCCAAAGGGAGAGGCTCAGGAGCAGGAGGAGGGTCCCCGGGGTCAGTGCTAGACAGAAGGCAGCCACTGACTGAATGTCCCGCAGGTGGAGGGGGCGGCCAGGCGCTGTACATTGATGGGGACCTGAACCGGGGCCGCACGGGCCACTGCGACACTTTCAACAACCAGCCCCTCTGCTCTGAGAACTTCCTTATCGCCGCTGTGGAGGCCTGGGGCTTCCAGGACCCTGACACCCAGTGACGGGTGTGAGCCAACGGTAACCGAGCTGCCGCTGCCGGGTGGGGTGGCAGCGGGGCCCCTGGTGGTGGTGGTGAGTGGTGAGTGAGGACCCCCACATACGTGGGCACTATCAGGGCTCAGCTGGGCAAGGTGCTGGTCTAGGCAGTGGTGCCACAGCCGCAGCTGGCCCTCCCAGACCTGCCATACTTGCTACTCCTTCGTCCTGCACTTAGGCCCTGGCCTGCCTCTGGGCAGGCATCCTGTGCAGGAGGCTGGGGTCTACGGCCCCTGAGCCTGAGCCCCTGGGGTGAGAGTGTGCTGGGGCCGGGCAAGCCGGCCAGGGCGAAGGAACCTGCCCAAGTGTGCGCCCGTGGCTCCCCCTGCTGGTGCCTCTGGGCATCTCCCGAGGAGGCCCTGCAGCTCCTGCTGGCCTGCGGCGGGCAGGGCCCCGGGGCTGTGGATCCCAGGAGACCACAGGCGCCCTGTGGACTGTTCCTGGCGGAAGCATCTGCCTAGAGCTTCTGACTCAGTTCCCTCCTCCCCGGGCCCCTCAGACAGGAACCGCTGGTGAAAGCAGGGAGGACAGGCCGCGTGCAGGGCTCCAGGCCCCTCTCCAGGGAGGGCCGAGGGCCAGAGGGGACCGTTCATGTCCTTGTGTTTCTGCAGAGCCTGAAGCCTCTGCTGGGTCTCAGGGTGTAGTTACGCCTGGAAGGGCCCTCTGGGACGGACCCCACACCAGCCAGCAGTATTTCCGGGGCCTGCCTGGAGAAACCTGGACCCACGGAGCCTTCGGCAGCTTCCACTTCTCCTGCTCCGGGCCTCCTTAGCTCCCCAAGCTCCCTGCCGTGGCCCCACTTGACTGCAGTGACCTGGCCCGGGGTCCCATCCGACTCCTCACACGCGCTGTCCTATCCCGCCTCCCCTCGTCTGGTGCCACCCGCCCTCCCAGCTCCTGCCACATGAGCCTTCCTGACACACCGTCTGTGTGTCCGTCTCACAGTGCCACCTGGGCCTGCAGGGCGGCCCTCCACCCATGACTCCCTCAGCTGGTCCTGAGGGCCTGGCCACCCAGAGGGAGAAGAGACGTGGACACTCTAGGGCCGGGGCCGGAGGTCCTGCCCCCTTCGTGCCCCATGCACCACCACCACCCCCCCCCCAGGCCTTGTGCTCTTCCTGCGGGGCGTGCATCCTCCCTGCCCACCTCCTCAGATCTCTGCTGAGCCCGGCCGCGGCGATACAGAAGGACACACCAGGAGCCCTGTGTGGCTTTGGGCAGGCTGGTGAACCTGTCTGGAACTCAGTTTCCCCAACTGTAAAATGGGGCAGTTCACCCTGCGCTGCCGTCCCCACCCGTCCCCATAGGGCTGCTGAGAGGCCTGCAGAGGGGAAAGGTGCTGGGGAGGGGGCAGCTTCCTCCCCAGACACCGCAGCCCTCGCTGCCCCTTCCTCGAGCCCCCTTAGCCCTCACCTGTGCTTCGGTGTTCATTAAACAGCTGTGTGAACTGCAGGGATCTGAGTCCGGTTTCTTCAACCAGAGGGACCTCCCAGGGCTCCCCCCACCCCGCCCCGCCCTGGGCATGCCTCCTGCTTCTCAGTCCTGGTCAGGGAACATCAAAGGCTTTTTCAAAGCACAGCCTTTCAGAAGCAGCTGAAGGCACACCTGAGCACCCTTTCATGCCCATCCTGAGCTGTGGAGTTCTTTTCCTGCTGAGTAATTCCACAGGATTCTTTGAGACTGCCCCAGGGCCCCCCCAGCCACCCAGGTCGCTGATGAGTCACCATTTCTGTATCATGAGATCTTTGTGTGTGCATGCAAGATATTCCCTTTCTTTGAATTTCGTATCTTCTCCCTAACTTTTATGCTAAACCAAAAGGTATGTGTGATTATTATCTTCAGTTTTTTTATTCTGATTACTGTCCTTGTTATCTGATATTCAGTCTTCCAAATAGAGTATAATTTATTTTGTTGACATTCTCTGTTATTTCTTCCTGATTATTATTAGCGTTTTCTGTTAAAAATTAGCCAAAGTTTTATGGAATTGCACAGTGAATTATCATTTGTTTTTCTAGAAACATTTGAAAATGTATTTTAAGAAAAAAATGGAACATAGTTTAAACCAGTTCACTATCAAAGTAGATTGTATGCATTTAAGGCTTCAGAAAATCAGTTTTCCTAAAACAGTTTATATTACAAGAGTATGAGTTTTTCCATTTTAATTATTGAATTAAAGTAAGTATTCAATTTTTCCTATTTTTATACATTCTTTTTTTTTAGTTTTTCAGGGCAACTTGTTTTAGAAAATTCTGAAGATTTCACAAGGTCTTCAAATTTATCAATTTCCTGAAGCCACAGAGCCCTTATAATAATCTCCTTACATACCTTATATTTAGGAGATTCAGTTTTTGTCACTTTATTTTGAAATAATTTTATACTTACAGAGGAGTTTCATGGAGGGTATAGAGCTCCCCCCCACCCTCCCACCTACTCCTAGCTCATTTATGAAACCCAAGAAATGAACATTAGTACTCACTAGAAACTTAAACTGCAGTCTGTATTCAGATTCCCTGTTTTTCTGTAGTGATTTTTGTTGCAGGAACAGATCTAATCTTTATAACTGTTTATTTTCCCACATTTTAATTAAATTCTGAATGTCATCAAATTCACCTAACATTGATATTAAAAACACACATAAATTGCCATGGTGAGGCCGTCCAGTGACCGTGTCACACGTGTTCCCACATCTCAACCGTCCTCCCCAGGCCGTGTTTGCACAGAGAAGTCACCAGATCAGTCAGGAGTGCCGGGCACACCGTGAAGTGCCTCACCTGACGTCGTCAAGTTCGGCAGAAAGAAAAGCATGTGCATTTTTTAAAATAACCTGTTGTGGGAGAGAAGAGTTTATGTTCTTCGTTATATCCGTGTCAGACTGTGCTCAGAGTTAGGTGCAGGTCACATGGCTTGTGACTGGTGCTGAAATGCCCCACTCGTTTCACCCGACCACGGGGAATTTGTCCACATCGTGCTTGGGGCCAAGGAAACAGAGTCATCAGACACATACTGTGACAAGGGACACACCAGCTGACAAAAGCTGCCACCTTGGATCACTGAAGCCCAGGACTGGCCACTCCGTTAGGTTCCCCGTTAGACACGACTCTGGTGAGGGGAGCCTGTGGGCCCCATCTCATCAGTGACGAGTCCGTGCTGCCCCATCCCTGTTTCTATCTTCATGCAGAGACACAGCCCTCCCCTGTTCTATTTCACCCTGAAGCACCTTGACTGGCAAAGGACACGTCTTGTCAGAAGCTTACAAGCTAAAGAGTGAAAAGAAGAAAGAGTTGTGTGAATAATTGGGCCCTCTTGTTCTCATGTAGCATTGTCCTTGGCTGAAAAATGGATTACTGGACTGACAATCTGGAGCATTTCAATGAGTGTAATAAAGAATTCCCAGGACATTGTGAAAATATGTGGTGATCGAATGTGGCAGTGAAACAAAAATCTAACTTTGGAAAAAGTAAAAACAAGTGATTCAGTGATATGTTTGGTCAGTGTTAATTTTGAGTCCTAAATAAAATTAACGAGAACAAATGGATCAACATCACTGTGAAGTATTTGATACAAGAACATTTCAGAGGGATGGGAGTTCCTGAAGGAGGTGCTGGACGTGACCGTGATGGACAAGGAGAAGTTTCTCCATTGCCGAGGAAGACACCCTGCAGCCCTGGGTGGTGCCAACCGAGGCCTCCCCTGACAGATCTGGTTCATGGCTCCCGGCATGTGGACGTGCTCCGTACACGTGAGGAATGGCCATCAGGAATCGTGGCCCAAACTTCTTGGTCAAGAATCGAAATGATGCTGGGACTTCCCTGGTGGTCCGGTGGTTAAGACGCCACCCTTCCTATGCAGAGGACGCAGGTTCGATCCCTGGTTGGGGAGCTAGGATCCCATGTGCTGTGCGGCACGGCCAAAAAAATAAAAGAATGGCAAGGATCCCTGTCACGTGTAAAACTCAGCGTCAGAAATAGTCATGCTCATCAAAATGAGACTCCTACCTGGAAGGTATGGAAGTCACCATCACCAGTGTCTTTTCCAAACCACGTGCGTCTCAGGTCTGCATATATAAGCACCACCACGGGAGACCTCTTCTCTCTGCCCACGCACGTGCACCTGCCCCTCCTCCTGTTCCTACCAGGGCTGGCGGACCACCAGCACCCCTCCCATCCTGACGGGAGGCAGCCGAGGTGGCCGGACATGCGTCCCTGCTGCCCCTTTTCCTTGGTGGTTCCCTCCCAAGACCCACTGGTTCCCGCTCCTCAGCCCCCTCCTGCCACCGCCCTTGAGGGCCTGGCCTGGGGCCCAGAAGTCCAGGTTGGGAGGGGAAGAGAGGCTTGGCCCCAGGGCTGCCGGCGCTTTGACACCAGCTGTTTCAGTTCCTCTTCTGAACCAAGAGCCTGGGCCTCTGTGCCATTTCCCGCAGTCGATGGGCTGCGAGCCCCTGCCCCAGGACCCTTCCCCAGAGGCCCCTGGGGACTCCGCTGCTGGCCAGTGTCCCCACCCCTCCCCTGTTGGCCTGTGAGAGCCGGAGTCCCTGTGGTCCTGCCTGCGGGTGACTGTCGGGCAGTTCTCACGGCGCTGGCTGTGCACGCACCTCACGGGGGAGTGTGGGTTTCGAGCCTGCAGTCCCCTCCTACTGTACGTGGGCTCAGGGCCCGCTGTGGGTACACAGGCCAGGACTGGACCCCACACCTCCCCGGGGGGGAAGACCCTCTGTCCTCCCACATCTCAGAGGCCGGCTGCCCTCAGGCTGGGTGGCTGCCCTCTCCTCCCACCACCACCTCACGTGGACCCCCTCTGGGCCGGGTCCAGGGTAACCCCAGCCTGAGCCCCCACTTGCAGCCAGCCGTGGAAGTGCTTTGTTTTACTGTCTCCTCAAACATTAAGATGGTTGCCTTCAAAGGCAGTGAGGACGCAGTGGCCGCAGGGCCTTCACAGTGCTATGCACCCACCACTTCCATCTAGCTCCCCATTTTCATCCCCCCAAAAAGGGAACTCACTGAAACACTTGTTCCCCATTCCTCCCTGTCTCCTGGTTTTTTAAAACGGTGAAATGTGCCCCTCATAGAAAATCGGTCCAGCATGGGAATACCCACAGGGTCCCGGGGCCCACTGCCTTCAGCAGCCCTGTGTGCACTTCCAGTGGGGACCGCCCCCGTGCGCTCTCCCTGGCCAGCTGTCTGTCACCTGAGTGCACCTCAGGGCTCAGCCGCCAACTCCCATCTCGCCAGCAGCTGC
This sequence comes from Okapia johnstoni, assembly GCA_024291935.2. Lineage (NCBI taxonomy): Eukaryota > Metazoa > Chordata > Mammalia > Artiodactyla > Giraffidae > Okapia > Okapia johnstoni. Next base: position 2,049,208 of record JAGTYA010000028.1, on the reverse strand, counting down.
CCAGCTTTCTGTGGTTTGGATGGTCTGTAATTTCAAGCACAGACAGGATCCTGTCTCTCCTTTGCTCAAACCCTCCTCATCTTTTAAGCCCTCATTTAGAGATCACCGCTGGGGGCTGTCCAAGCCTCGCTGGCCCCTTCCCACTTTGTCGCTGATTTGGCATTGGGAGGTCACTGTCTAGCCACCCCCCACCCACCCACCCACACACACCCAGGTAGAGTGGGAGCTCCCTTCCTCAATCTGTATCCCCGGAGTCTAGTTCAGCACCCACACACAGTAGATGCTCGATATGGGCCAGAGGAGTGGCTTGGGGCCGAAGGCTGACTGTCGGAGCAGGGGAAGGTCGTGCTGACCTTCAGGGTTCTGAGCCCACACCAGGCCAGACCGTGCCCTCCTGGGCACCCAGGGCTGAGGATTCATTCAGCATCCTTTCTGCGAACCTGCTCCCCGTGCCCGGCTCAGCGACAGGCCCTGGTTTACTGTAAACCCACAGGATTCCCCCCCTCCCTGGCCCTGGGGAAAGAGCCGCACACCACCCCCTGGCGGTCAGCACCAGCCCTCGGCTCCCTGCCTGCTGCTAGTCTGGTTGTCAAAAGAGTGGAGAATCGATCAGACTGGGACTTCCCTGCTGGTCCAGTGGCTCAGACTCTGTGCTTCTGCTGCAGGGGGCCTGCATTTGATCTCTGTTTAGGGGCTTCCCTGGTGGCTCAGAGGGTAAAGCGTCTGCCTGCAAGGCGGGAGACCTCGGTTCGATCCCTGGGTCGGGAAGAACCCTGGAGAAGGAAATGGCAACCCACTCCAGTATTCTTGCCTGGAGAATCCCGTGGACAGAGGAGCCTGGTAGGTTACAGTCCATGCGGTCGCAAAGAGTCGGACACGACTGAGCGATTTCACTTTCAGGGGAACTAAGCCTCCCCCCCAGCAGCTCAGCTTGGCTAAAAAGAAAAGAATCAGGCCCTGTCACGGCAGCCCTCAAGGCTGTGGTCAGTGAGAAGGCCTGCTCCATCTCTGGGATCACCCCCTTCCTCCACCTCTTGCCTCTCTCAGGACCCGACATCCAGCTGGAGTCGCTTGGGGGATACAGTTTTCCCTGCAGGGCTGGCTGCCCTAAGCTGTGCCTCGATCTGCCTGTATAGGGGACAATTTTTTATTAAAAAAAAAAAAAGTGTATCATTTTGTGAGCTCCAGTTATTTAAATTATACTCCAAAAATCATCTTATTTATCCCACCCCTCCCCCTCTGACAGCACAACTATACTTTTTCTTCCATCTCCTCCCAACCTTGCCTGGGCCACACTCGGCTCTTATCTAGCCAGGTCAAGAGGGCCCAGCGCCCTCTCTCAGCATCACACCCTCTGGTGTGTCTTCATCGCTACTCAAAAGAAAAGGTTTGTCCACTGGGAGAGGGCACTCTAGTTGGACACACCCTCTTCAGTTTCCTGATTTCTTGATAAAGATGCCATGTCAGGCTTCAGGACTCTCTTCTTTCTTCCTTGAAATAGCCTTCCTCAGGACAAGTTCAGCTTTCCAATCATTTGAGGCCTGTTGTTACTTTATTCCTGGTCTCTGTCTCCCCAGCCATCCTCTCCCTTCCCTGTGTGTAGTGATATGTGTGTACTGTGTACTAAGTCGCTTCAGTCATGTCCAACTCTTTCCGACCGTATGGACCTTAGCCCGCCAGGCTCCTCTGTCCATGGGTTTCTCCAGGCAAGAATACTGGTGTAGGTTGGTTGCTGTGCCCTCCTGCAGGGGATCTTCCTGACCCAGGGATCGAACCGGCATCTCTTGCGGCTCAAGCCTGCATTGACAGACCAGTTCTTTACCGCTAGCACCACCGGGGAAGCCCTTCCTCTGCAAAGCGTCACTGGGTTTCTCTCTCCTATGATCTTCCAGTGCAGACAGTGGGCTTGTTCACCTCCGTTAGAACCCTCAGGGAAGTCAGGACTCCACCCCACATCTCTGTATATCTCTCCCTACCAGGGTCTCTGGCTTGAGTTTCCTAAAGCCCCTTCTTCCATTTATTTGGCTGCGCTTGGTCTTAGTTGCTGCATGCAGGATCTTTAGTTGCAGCATGTGGGATCCAGTTCCCTAACCAGGGGTTGAACCCGGGCCCCCTGCATTGGGAACGCAGAGTCTTCTTAGCCACTGGACCACCAGGGAAGTCCCAGCACTTCCTTCTTTATTCCTGGAAATCCCCACCTGCACTGGGACAGGCCAGCGGCTTGTGATGCTGTGACTTCATACCAGGGGCCTCACAGCTAGGGGAGAGAAGGCAGAGGCGTGCGTCCCTGGCCAGTCCCTTCCACATCCCCTGGACCTTCCCCCACCCCCAGGGTCTACCTGGAGCTGGGAGGCCAAGGGGAGGGTGACCTGGGTCCCTCCTGAATCTGTCACTGGTCCCCAGACACTCCCTGACCTCTCAGGCAGGAAGCAGGCAGTGTAGAGAGCTGCACGGACCACGCTCAACCAGTGGGGCTTGAGTTTCAATTCCGCTCCTCACTAGCCGGCTGACACCAGGCAAGGTGCTTCACCTTCCTAGGCCTGCTTCATTGTCCACAGGATGAGGGTAATGGTGAAACCTTCCTCAAAAGATCATTATGAGGATTACATAACGACGCCCCCACCCCGCCCCAATGCTTAGGGGGAAGGATTCCAGAGCAGCGTGTCCCATGTACCAGTTAGGAAGGTCCCCTGAGAGAGGGTGGGGAAGACTGGGCAGGTGGCCGGGTGAGAGGCTGTGAGGAGACCCAGGGCAGAAGTGAAGGCCCGCCTGAGGAGCGGCGGCGGCACTGGGGTGGGGCCACAGCTGAGAGCTGGGAAGCCACAGAACCTCGGGGCCTGGTGAGTAATGAAGAGTGAGCCGTGACTCGAAGGCTGCTGGTGAGGTGGCTGCCTGGCTGGCTGGTTGTGCCTCTTGCTGGAAATGGAAATAACCCAAGGGGAAGCCGGTGGGGAGGTGGGGGGAGGTGAGCTCAGTTTAAGGTGTTAGCGGCCCACTGGAGATCCACTGGGACCTCTCACACCAGAACTTGGGCAGAAAACCAGAAGACAGTGAGCAGAGCTGAGCTGCCCTCTGCACCTGTGGAGAGAACGGGCTCCCTGACCTCCCAGTCTCGGGACTTCAGCCATGGAGGGGTTCGCATCCTCTGCCACCACTGCGCTTTTGGCTGTACAGTTGTCCGAGGGGGGATGTCCTGCACCTCCCTTCCTTAGTCTGAATTCTGCCCCAGCATGCAGCCTCCCCCTGCCCAGCCGTGCCAGCTCCCTGCTCTGGGCTCCCCAGGCTGTGGACCCTGAGTGCCTGGAGTTATGGGGGCTGGGCCTGGGGCAGGCACTCAGGCATGCGCTTGCTCAGATGGCTTCAGGTGTGGAAATGTACGAGTGATCACCCAGGGCATAGCAGGCAGAGCCCTGGGAACACCCAGAACCTGCAGTGACTCTGCGGCTTCAGCGCCCAGGCCCATCTTTGCTCCTCCTTGTGACAAGAGGAAGGCCATGGGGCATCAGGGCAGGTGGGGGTGAACTAGAGAGAGTAGAGGGGCGGGGAGGCGGGCAGCAGGCCGAAGCAGCAGACAGGCCCCTTCAGAGAGCCTGACAAACTGTCAGCTTGGTCACCAGCAACCTGCCAGGGCAGCGGGCTGGGGAGGAGGTGGAGACACTGAAACTCTTTGGAAACAGGACAGACATGGCACTCAAGGGCTGCAAGTTCGGTGCTGGGGGTGGTTGGGGGTGGTGCAGACCCAGCCTCATGGTGGAGAAGAGGCTGTGAGGGAGGTTCCTGGTGTGTAAGATGGGTCCAGTGGGAGGGCCAGGCCAGAGGTGACCCCACTGCCCACATGGAGAAGGCTGATGACTGCTACAGCTCAGGCTGTTCACGAAGAGTGCTTTAATGTCAGGGCAAGGGGTGGGGCTCAAGGGAGACCCAGAATCTGATGGCAGTCACCCAGGGCTCCTGAAATGGACGAGGCAAAAGGGCAGAGGGAACCAGAGCTGGTAGGCAGAGATAAGGCAGCCAGTCGGGGTACCAGGATAGCCACATGAGATTATCAGGGCAGTCTCAGCCCCACGCCAGACGATCTGCTAGCTCAGAGGGAACCACTTACTGCTGTTCCATAAGTAAGGGCAGCCCTGGATTTGTGGGCTTGCTGTGGCAACAGGCAGGACAAGGGACCCCTGACGATGTAGCCATCCGAGGAAGACTTCACAGGTCGTGCAAGGTTTCAAACCAACCGTGCCTACAAGCTGAGGAGTAGAGACAACCCCTCCAAAACAGCAGTCTAGGTCCCTGATGCATAGGAGGGCACAGATACAGGGTGCTGCTGCTGCTGCTGCTAAGGCGCTTCAGTCGTGTCCGTCTCTGTGCGACCCCATAGACAGCAGCCCACCAGGCTCCCCCGTCCCTGGGATCTCCAGGCAAGAACACTGGAGTGGGTTGCCATTTCCTTCTCCAATGCATGAAACAGGGTAGGGGCCTCCTTTTCCTCGGAAGCCACGGGAGAAACCCCCAATTGCTGGGCGGGGGGCCGGCGGGTTTGGAAGACTGGAGACGGGGTCGACAGGGGACGGAGGTGGTTGGGGGGCGGCGCTACCGGGGACACAGGACTCCGGCTCCGCCCTCAGGACACCCCGGAGAGTGTGAGGACGTCGGAGGTAGACCGCAGTCCTGAGTCCCTGCGGGGTGGACCGTAAGAACCCAGCGGCCGGGCTCCACACGGCGAGAACCCAACACCCGCGGGACCGCGCAGCCGCAGAGCGGCAGGGTCCCAGGGGCGCCCGCGGCGGCCGGCGCGGGGAGGCGCGCTGCGGTGCAGGCCGGCGGGGCGGGGAGCCCGGCGCCCCCGCCCGGCCCCCCCGCCCGCGCGGAGTGGTGCGGTCCGCAGGGGCGGGGCCCCGGTCATGTGACGCGGACGCGACCGCCATTTTGTCCTGCGGTGCTGGTATTTAGAGCGCAGCGGCTGACGGGCCGGTTCGCCTTCCCAGCTGCCGGACAGCTCGCCTCACGCAGCCCGCCACCCGCAGCGCCCGGCCCGACCTCGCCCCGCTGAACTCGCCCCCTCCCCACCCGCAGACATGTCCGAGGCCAAGAGCAGCCCCGAGTACGCTTCCTTTTTCGCGGTCATGGGCGCCTCAGCCGCCATGGTCTTCAGCGGTGAGCGCCGTGGCAGGAGGGGCCCGGGAGACGGGGGACTCACGGGGCTCGTGCCTGTTGCTCCCCGGGGTTCGGCGTGTGACGTCATTCTGACGTAATTTCGAGCTGTTGGTGGGGGGGGTCCCGGGTCTCACGTGACTGCGGGGGGTGGGTGTCGGGACCCTGAGGGCTGCAGGGGCCGTCGGGTGTCATGAGAGTGGGGCATGCAGGCTGGGCCCAAGTGTGGGTCCCAGGGTGTCCCGGACGTCCCCCTGCGAGCCGGTCTCGTCGGTGCGGGGGAGGGGCGGCGGCGCCGCTGCCATCTTAGTCCCCGGAGAGGCGGGAGCAGACTGGGGTGGGGGCCCTCGGTCCTGCGCTTGCTCCGCACCCGCCCCCCCATCCTGCTGGCAGGTGTGACATCACGCCTCGGAAAGCTACCCCCACAAGGGGCCGGTCCTGGCGCTCCCCGGCGAGGTCCACAGCCCTTGTCCTTGTGGCTGCCTGCCCCCCGCCTCCGTGGGGCAGCGGGGGTGGGGGACGTTAAGGTGGGTCTGCACCTAGGCAGGTGCTTCCGGTTAGGGCTTGTGTGTGTGTCCCAACACTAGGTTGTGTGGGTTGGTAGGAAAAGCTGGGTTGAGAGGTTGGTCTTGAGAGCAGGGCAGGAACCCAGAGGTGGGAGTGGAGTCGAGGGGTGGAGGTGGGTCAGACAGGCCGAGGGCGCAGGGTGGGTGTCCGGGGAACAGGCCAGCCTCTAGACTTAAGGGGATTGAGCTTTTTTCCTTGGGAGGAGTCTTTATTTCAGGCCTGAATGAATAAATGACCTTTCTCCCTTTTCCTGAGGCCTGGAATTGGGAGGGGCTGCCCCAGGAATGGAGAAGGGGCTCTTCCAGGGTTCAAGATGGCACTCTAGTTTTGAAGTGGGGTCTTAACAGTCCTGGGTGTAAAATTCAGTGAAAATTGGCCTTTCTGGGAGAAGAGCACTTGGGCCCGGCCAGGGATGTGGGATCCAGGGAAGTGAGTCCTGACTCCCCCTACAGCTCCACCGACTGGTTTGGCCTAGTCTAGTCCGGGCTTCCTTGGGTTCGTCTCGTTTGGGGCTTTGATGACTCGCCCTGCCCCACCCTATCTGGTACTGGAGAGGCTCCCTTTGTAGGTATGTGCAGGGATTGAACTCCAAACAGTCTCTGCTGACTGTAAACACCAGTGGGGTGGGGGCGTGGGGACCTCCCTCTGCCTGGGCCTGCCTGCCTGCCGCAGGTCACAAGCCGCTGAGTGGGCCCTGCCCTTCCCATCATGTGCGAGTTAGGGGTCATTTGTGGTGGGAGAAATGCCTGTACTTCCCTTTCCATCCTAGGTGCCGCCCACTATTTCCACATCTTCCAGCGCTGCCTGTGCCCGCTCCTTGCGGCAGAAAGCTGTGCTTCCTTTTCCTCCAGTCTCTCTTGCTGTTTGCCTCCGGAATACCTCAGGGCCGCTGTCTGGCCCCTTGTGTGTTGTTGACTGTGTCCGTCGTTGGCCATTCAGCCAATTTCAGTTGAATTCCTGGGTGCCAGACACTGGGGACATCAGCGAGCAAGACAAGAACCTTGCCCACGTGGAATGTGAATTTTGACCTTTTCCCCCCAAACCTTTTTCTGTATCCAGCTTCTGGCCTCCTTCCGGTCAGAGTGCCTTTGAGCCGAGCCCTGACCAGCAGGCCTTTGAAAGTTACTGAGAACAGCATATCACTGGTCCAGGCTCCTGGGAATTGGGGGCCACGTGCTCTGGTTGGCTTGTACACAGCTCCATCCTCCTCCCCTCCCTGTAGGTGGCTTACTGTGGCCTTACAGTTGCCAACTTTTTATACTTGTTCATTTGGGTCAAACTCTTGTTTCATTTCTTTCTCTAGCCTGTTTCTCCAGGGCTTGTCTTCATCCACCTCCTTGTGCCTGCCTGCAGTTTCCAGGCTTCAGGTGTTCCCAGGATGACCGCAGTCTGCATCTGCTGCCCCGGGTTCAGATGCTCCTGGCCTGCCTGGATTGGATGAGGTCCACGCCTGATCCCCGTCTCCCATTCCAGCTTCCCCTTTTTTTCTTAGCTTTATGACCCAAGTCTTGTAGATTCTTTCTTCATCATGTTTTTTGAGGTACTGTCAGTGGCTCTTTCTCCGTCTTCTCTATGACTTCCTCCCTCCTAGTGGGTCTGCAGAACCATCGCATGATTTTTGTTTCTGTCTTGCTCCATCTAGAGCCCCTTCCGGCCTGGCTGTGGAGCTGGTGTCCAGGCCTGCCCAGGCCATGCTGCTTCTCCTTCTGACAGTCTTCCTGTTCTTTCCGTTTGTTCCTCTGGTTCCTCCCCACCCCCAGCCACATGATCTCCATACTGCTCTCTGTGGGGATGGGCCCAGCTCACTAGCCAGCTCCCCAACTACAGCCTTGCCAGGCCCACTGCCTGGGATGCTGGCTTCCCTGTAAGGTCTCACCCAGTGCACGCAGCAGCCTGTGCCCTTGCCCTTGAGTAACGAGCCCTGGCACTGGCTTGCTGTGGTGCTCCGCTCACAGGAGACAACCAAAAAATGCCCTATTGGCTCCAGGAACAGCTTCATAAAGACCAGCACCTGATGGCCAGATGTCTGAGCACATGGGGCTGCGGAGGAGACTGAGCAGGTCCTTTGCCCTGTCCTCTTCCTCCCTCTGCTCCCTGCTCAAGTGTCTCTGCTCCATGTGGTCTGGAATCGTCGTCTTTCTCTTGCCCCATCTTGCTATGTCTGCCAACTCACTGGCATTCCTCTGCTCACGTATCTCCCGTATGAAGCCCTTCCCCAGATCTCCCCATTCTCCTGGAATGTGTTGCTGTGCTTGGAGGGGCCGTATCTGTCTTTCACCAGGTGCAGAGCCCCTCTGGCCTCATTGCTGCTCTGCAGTGAATGCAGACTAGTCATCTTTCGCCGCCCAGCTAGGTGAGTCAGGTACAGAGGAACGTCTGCGACTGGTCTGGCTCCTCCACCTCTGCCCCAGGTCGGCCTCTGCTCAGCGCAGGAGGAGCCTCGGGGGCAGGCAGCAGTCAGGTGTCCTGCTTGGGCTCCCTCTGGCTTTCCTTTGTGCTTGGAAATGTTTTTCTAGACTTGGAGGACAAGCAAGAGGAGGGGTGTTTCAGGAAGGCAGTCCACCCTGGGAAGAGGGAGGAAGGACGATGGTAGGGGAGACGGGAACCCTGCAGTGCCTAGACACCCGCTCCCGCCTTACCAGAGAAACTGGGCTTCTCAGAGGTGTCTACGGGGTCCTTGGGGTCGGCCTGGGTGATGACTTGAGAGCCCACTGTCCTTCCTGTCCCTTGTCTTTGACTGCCCTTTGTCTGGTTGAGATTCTCTTCGAGCTTGAGGATCCTGGCCTGCTATGTGCCAGGAGGGCCTTTCCTGATGGAGCTCTCAACACACCAGGGTTGGGTGCAGCGTGTCCCAGGGCCGGAGCTGTGGGGACTACCACGGGCCGGGTGGGGAGTGGACAAAGCTCTGACCTGGAGCGCGAGTTGCCAGGCCAGCTTCCCCTGACCCTGTGTTGCAGGGGCTTTGCGTGCTATTTTGATGTGGTCCCAGGGCTGGTGGGCCGACCCTTGCTGGATGTCTGGGCCATTGAGCTATGCAACTTGTGCTTTTCCAGGCCTTCTGTGACCTGGGAATGAGCCTGGAACCCCAGACGGGCGAGAAGCTGCCTGGAATCTGCATTGCTTCTGGGGTCCAGCTACCTGTTTGCCCACGTGACAGGGCAGCCTGTCCCAGCGCCCCCTTGGGGGTCTGAGGCTCCATGGGAGCGTGGGAATCTGTGTAGCAGGCCTGGGGGGTGCTGGTGAGCCTGGGTTGGGGTTCCACACAGCCAAGAGGGTCCCCAGGGGAGGGGCACAGGAGACCCTAAGTGCCTACCTGTGGCCGGTCTTTCCAGAGGCCGCCTCCCGCTCCTTGGCTGGGTGAGCGCCACTCTCTCTCCTGGGGGTGAGAACTTGCATTGGCCCTGGAGTACACCAAAAGCTGCCTGCTGGGTCCTGGCCCCAGGTTCTCTGGGCTCACCTCACTTTCTCCCGCCAGCCCTGGGCGCCGCCTATGGTACAGCCAAGAGCGGCACGGGCATCGCAGCCATGTCTGTCATGCGGCCAGAGATGATCATGAAGTCCATCATCCCGGTGGTCATGGCTGGGATCATCGCCATCTACGGCCTAGTGGTGGCAGTCCTCATTGCCAACTCCCTGAATGACGGCATCAGTCTCTACAGGTGAGGGCCGGCCGGCTCCCCCTCGGCCTGCCTGGGTTGAAGCTGCGGGTGGGGAGGGGCCTTGGGTGGGCTGCTGGTGCCCACTGCGGGCTGCCTCCCTGGTGGTGGACCGACATGCCTCCTGTGTCCTCTCCCCCGCAGGAGTTTCCTTCAGCTGGGCGCGGGCCTGAGCGTGGGCCTGAGCGGGCTGGCGGCGGGCTTCGCCATCGGCATCGTGGGGGACGCGGGCGTGCGCGGCACTGCCCAGCAGCCGCGGCTCTTCGTGGGCATGATCCTTATCCTCATCTTCGCCGAGGTGCTCGGCCTCTACGGGCTCATCGTGGCTCTCATCCTCTCCACAAAGTAGCCCTGCGGGCCACCAGCCACAGAACACGATCGATGTCAAGACCACCCCCTCCTCATTCCACGACGAACAGCCTGACACATGCACGGGGCAGCTGCCCGCCAGTAGTCGGTCTTGTAAATGCGCAGTGTCCTAGTGCCCACCGTCTGTTGCCCCAGCCTCGCCCCTGCCCGCCCCGCCCCGTGCTGTGGACATCTGGGCCCACCAGTCCCCACCCTGGCCCTGACCAGTGAGGACGCCGGCCTCCGGCTGCCCCCACCCATCTGCCCCAGAGTGCTCTGTGTATAAGGATGAATTAGGGTTGTCATTTCTCTTCACTGGATGTTTATTTATAAAGATTTGACCTGTTCATATGTCTGGAGCAGCTTTCCGTCTCCCAACTCTATAGTAACCTTAGGTAGAGTGTTAATGCGTTTGCGGTTACCGTTTACCCCGAGACCCATTGGATGGAACCACCTCCTGCAGCCATGGCTGCCCCGGGCCGCGGGCCAGTGTGCCCGGCCCAGGGGTCCTGGCGCCGCTCCGTGTCCAATAAAGCTCTCAGATGTGACCGGATGCCTGTGTATGGGTCGCTGTCTGGGCGGGGTCGCCGGGAGGGAGGGGCCGAGGGCGGTGCTGAAGCCGCCGTCACGTCACTGCGGGTCACGTGGGCATGCGGATCACGTGGCGCTCCTCAGTCAGCTGAGGGTCACGTGGGCCCGGCGGGAACCCGGCGCCTCCCGCTCGGCTGGGCTCAGGATGCGCGGCGGGCAGGACGCGGCGCGGGCCCCGGTGATCCAGTTCATGAACTGCCGCATCCTGAGAGGTGGCGCGCTGCTCAGGTGGGCGCGGGTGCGGGCCGGGGGGCGCGGGTGGGCTCCGGACCGGCGACGCGAGCCCCCGCCCGCTTTGTGTGTGCAGGGAGGACCTCTGGGTGCGCGGGGGCCGCATCCTGGACCCGGAGAAGCTATTCTTTGAGGAACGACGCGTGGCTGACGAGCAGCGGGACTGCGGCGGCTGCATCTTGGCGCCCGGCTTCATCGACGTGCAGATCAACGGTGCGGCCCGGGCCCGCGGGGCGGGGACCCCGAGGGGGAGCTCCGAGCCCTGGGTGACCCCTTCTTTTCTGTGACCGCAGGTGGATTTGGCGTTGATTTCTCTCAGGCCTCGGAGGACGTGGGTTCGGGGGTTGCCCTGGTGGCCCGGAGGATCTTGTCGCATGGAGTCACCTCTTTCTGCCCCACGTTGGTCACATCGCCACTGGAGGTTTATCACAAGGTGAGGTCAGGCTCCCGCCCTCAAACGAAGGAGGCCCCGTGAGCACCCAGCTTCTTGATTTTCAAGTCTCATCTTTTCTGGTCAAGCAGTACCCTGTTGGCACTCGAGCTGGCCTCACCTGCTGGCCGCCTTCCCCCGGGGCCTAGGGCCCCCTCCCCCAGGCTTTCTCATCCAGGTGTTCCTCTGCCTGCTCTGCTATTGCAGCTGTGCCCACGGGCTTCCGCGTTCCGAGCCTCAGTACCTTCACCTGCCACACAACCCTCCCCAGCCTGCATTCTGGCCACCTCCAGGCACCAGAAACTGCCTGCTAGACTCAGTCGTCGTGTGTGTGTCTGCGCCCCCGCCCCGCCCCATGGACTTTCAGATTGCCACATCCTTAGCTGCTCATCCCCCAAACCGGTCCGTGGCAGGCAGCTCCTGGGAACAGCTTTCATAAAGGAGCCCCATTGTCCACCCCAGGCTTCCTTTGCTGCTCCCGTCCACACCCCTCACTCTTCACTTCTTTAAGTCTTGGGATTTAGTTGTCCAAGTTTCATTGTTCCTTTAACAAGTTTCATTTTGTACGCAGATTTTCTGATTTTGCTCTTTATCACGTTGTAGTATTCCATTTTGTTCTGTGTATTGTTCTGTTTCTCTGAACTGTAGCAGGCATATATCATGCCTGTTTATTTGGTAGTATGTAACTTTTTTAAAAGTTTGTGGTTACACGAGTAGCACAGAGTTCTTGAGTTCTCAAAATTAATCAGGGTATCCTTTACCTTTTGTGTCCCAGTTCTGTAGTTTTTCTCCAGAACAGGGTCCAGCCCAGGATCCCAGGTTGCCTGTTTGCTACTGAGTCCCCATCTGGGGTGTGCGCAGACTCACAGCCAGGGCTGCAGGAGGTTGGCCCTGCTCCCTGGGTTCAGTCCCAGCCTCCTGACTTCATCTGTCAGCTGAGCAATACGGGACGTTCATTTCTTGTTGTCTAGTGTCAGTTTCGTCAAAACTTAAGCAAGGTTTAAGATTTGAAGAACAGTGGGATCTATCTATCAGTGTTGTGTGCTCAGCAGTACACTCAGTTCATATTAAGATCCTGGTAGATGTTAGCTTTGTTCGTAGTGATGCTTTCTAAGGCCCACTTGACTTCACATTCCAGGATGTCTGGCTCTAGGTGAGTGATCACACCATCGTGATTATCTGGGTTGTGAAGATCTTTTTTGTACAGTTCTTCTGTGTATTCTTGCCACCTCTTCCTAATATCTTCTGCTTCTGTTAGGTCCATATCATTTCTGTCGTTTATCAAGCCTATCTTTGCATGAAATGTTCCTTTGGTATCTCTTAATTTTCTTGAAGAGATCTCCAGTCAATCCATCCTAAAGGAGATCAATCCTGGATGTTCATTGGAAGGACTGATGTTGAAGCTGAAACTCCCAATACTTTGGCCACCTCATGCGAAGAGTTGACTCATTGGAAAAGACCCTAATGCTGGGTAGGATTGGGGGCAGGAGGAGAAGGGGACGACAGAGGATGAGATGATTGGATGGCATCACCGACTCAATGGACATGGGTTTGGGTAGACTCCGGGAGTTGGTGATGGATGGAGAGGCCTGGCGTGCTGCAATTCATGGGGTCGCAAAGAGTCGGACACAACTGAACAACTGAACTGAACTGAGATGTTAGCTGCTCACATCTTTATAGAAATTTCCCCCTACTCTCTCGTCGCAGAGTCCAGTGTCAAAAACCAAGCAGATTTTCCCACTGCAAACTGGCCCACAGTTCTGTGTTTTCTCTCTTAGTCATCAGGTCGTGATCTTCCTGCTCAGGACCCGGGAACAAATCCACTCTCTTGCTCCCTTATTCTTTGTCCTCGTCTCTCTGGTCCCCATCAGGGGGGCTTAGTGACTGTTACCCAGTCTCCCCACTGCTGTCCCAGCCCTGGGTCCTGCCTGGGTGCCTTCCCTGGGTGCCTGGCTCTGCAAATCACACCCCTCTCCCATTCCCCTGCAGGGTGGACCTGTTCCTGAGAGTTCCCTCCCCCGTACCCTGCAGCCAGCCCCCTCCTCCTTTGCCCCCAGGTCTTCTGCCTGGAAGGCCTTTGCTTCATTTTGTCCACCCTAGCAGCGGACACCTGCAGCTCCTTTGCAGCCAAACTGCCTTCCAACTTCTGCAGCACCTTTGAGCATCCTGATACAGAGTGTGGGGCTCCTGCCTTAGGGAAGGAGTTTCAGGCCAGTAGGGCTTCCATCTTAACATTGTTTCCCCAGCACTGGTCACTGCTCATAAATGCCTTGGGAGGTAGAGAGTAAACTGATTTGTGGAGGAAATGGCAGAGGGCTTTGAATATGAAAACATTAATGCGAGGTGATCGCCATAGAAGCTAGAGGACCATTCACTCGCAGGCCCCCACGCACTGCTCCTGCTGTTCTGCCCGCCTTCCTCCAGGGCCTGTTCACAGCCTGCGGAACTGGATTGCTAGTTGGTCAGAAGTTCTTCAGGTCCACTGAGACCACCTGCTCTTCTTCTGGGGTCTCCTCTTCCTGCCTTGCCGTTTCCTACCCTTCCAGGAGGAGGGTCAGAGCGCCTTGTCCTCCGCTTCAGCCGCACTGCCTGCTGAGTCAACATCAGGCACCTCAGGGTGACATCCAGGCCCTCTGTACTTTGACCTTTCTGTTGCCTTCCTGCTTTGCACGTGCCTCACTCCCTTCACTTCAAGACTGTCGATTCTGTCAACTTGGTTTTTCTTTCTCTTTTAAAAAAACTCTATTCTGGGAAAACTTAGCCACTATCTCTTTTTCTTTTCACTTTTTAACCCTTCAGTGAATTTACGTGTATCACTTGGCTTGTTAGGAAAAACTGCAGCCCTTTGCTCCCACCAGTTCCCTCCAAGAGATGGTCACTTTCCACTCGGCTAACCTGTGGAATTTGCTTCCATATCTCTAAAAGATGGACCGATACTCCTGTTTTTTGGTTTAGGGCAGCGTAAACGGGCTGGGAAAGATACACGTTAGCTTCTCGGCAGCCCCCAGTCCCTGTCTCACGCCCTTCTAGCCCCCCACCCTCCCTAGAGTCTCCCATAGTTCTGATTCACTCAGTTATCAAGACTCGTCATTTTCTCATCTGTCAGCTCTGTTTTCCTGGGAGTTCACCTTCGTTTGCTTAGATTTTTGATCTGCTAACTCAGCCCCACGGTTTCAGCCTGTTGTCTCCCTCTGGGTTTAAGATTTTGGGGTTCAGCGAAGGTTCCATCTGTTTTGTCCTCCTGCAGGAGCTTTAGCGCCCTGCTCTTGCTGCCCTGGCTGCCCACGCCCGCCTGGCAGCTGCTCGTCAGGCATCCAACTCGGCCTGCCCATTTCCTATTGTCTTTGTCCCACTGAACTTAAGCCTTGTAAAAATCCCTGTACTTTTCTGGTTCCAGCAGAGGGTGCCCGGGTCCCCCAGGCTCCCCGTTCCCCATCCTTCTCCACTTTGAAGGGGGCTGTGGGCTGGGATTCCTGCCTGCTTTGTCTACCTCTCAGATGTGTCACCTGAGCGCCTGTCACACATAGGTGACTTTGCCCCTGGTGTCCAGACCCAGGCACAGCGTGGCCGCACCCTTGATGCCTGAGCGCTCTGGCCACTCAGCCTTGCTTTGGCCCCTCACTCTGCCTGGATGACGTGCACTCCTCCTGCCTCAGCCCTGCTTCCTGGGCCTGCAACTTGGCGAGGTTGGGCTGGTTGCCCTGGCTGGGTCCAGGCCCTTGATGTGCGGCCCGCTGCGTCCTGGCTGCTGTCTGACGGGGGCACCTTGAGGACCTCAGTGCCTAGCTCTTGCCCCCCGCCTGGGCACTGTCTCCACGCCTCGGGGTCATCTCGGGCAGGCCGGTCCCGCATCCCCAGGTCATTTCTGGATTGCTGTGCTTTCTGTGGTTGAGGCCTTCAACCATCTTCTAACACCTGAGGGCAGGTCAGCAGGGGCTGGGCTCTGAACTCTGGCCTCTGACCTTGGCTGGGCTGTGACCTCTGGGTGCTGGGCCTTGGGGGCAGGGCTTTAACAGCTGGTTCCCCCCAGGTCCTTCCTCAGATCCCCGTGAAGAGTGGTGGTCCCCATGGGGCAGGGGTCCTCGGTGAGTGGCTCGCCCCTCTCCCCGCCCCTATCCTGGGAGGCTCCTTGGGGACCTGTTGGCAGCCCCTTGCCTTCCAGATGCCTGACCGGGGAGGGAGGGCAGGCAGGCAAGAGGGGCCAGGGTGGGGGCCGCAGGGCAGGGGGCCTGCTAGAACTAGCCCCTACTCTCCCCCCAGGGGTGCACCTGGAAGGCCCTTTCATCAGCCGGGAGAAGCGGGGCGCGCACCCCGAGGCCCACCTGCGCTCCTTTGAGGCCGACGCTTTCCAAGACGTGCTGGCCACCTACGGGGGCCTGGACAATGTCCGCATTGTGACGCTGGCCCCCGAGCTGGGCCACAGCCATGAGGTGATCCGGGCGCTGACAGCCCTCGGCATCTGCGTGTCCCTAGGTAAGGGGGTCAGGTGTCCTCACCTCAAGGCGTCTGCCCCGGCTCCCAGGCTGGGCGCTGAACCTGATTCTGGGTCCCCGCAGGGCACTCGGTGGCTGACCTGGGTACTGCGGAGGAAGCCGTGCAGAGTGGGGCCACCTTCATCACCCACCTCTTCAATGCCATGCTGCCTGTGAGTCCAGGCCCTGCTCGGGAGGAGGGGGGTGGGGCCCAGCTGTCACTCACTGCTCCTCCTGCCCCCACCCAGTTCCACCACCGCGACCCTGGCATCGTGGGGCTCCTGACCAGCGATCGACTGCCCGCAGGCCGCCGTATCTTCTACGGGATGATCGCTGACGGCATACACACCAACCCGGCCGCCCTGCGCATCGCCCACAGGGCCCATCCCAAGGGTGAGTGGCAGAGCAGGGCAGGGCGGGAATGGGTGGGAAGACGAGGCTGGGCAGGTCCTGAGGCCCCCTCTCCCTGCAGGGCTGGTGCTGGTCACTGATGCTGTCCCTGCACTGGGCTTGGGCAACGGCCGACACACGCTGGGGCAGCAGGAGGTGGAGGTGGATGGGCTGACAGCCTATGTGGCAGGTGAGTGACCCATGTCCCCAGGACTGCCAGAGTGAGATCAGCCTCTCGGCACTCGGCTGGGATGTGAGAACCTAGGTGTTCCCTGCTGACCCCTGGGGTGGCCCAGGGTGCCTGGTGTCCTCCTCCCTCTACCCACCCCCAGAACCTGCCCTCTCTGCTCTCAAGGCACCAACATACTGAGTGGCAGCATCGCCCCAATGGATACTTGTGTCCGGCACTTCCTGCAGGCCACAGGTCAGTGAGGCTGGGGGGGGTGTGCCATATGTGTGCCCCGCGGTGGGGTAGAGGCTGCCTCGGGGAGAGGCTGGAGGCAGGGACCACCAAGGTCTATGTCTGGTGGGGTCCTCAGGAATGTGGCCAGGGTCCCGCCTGCAGGAGGTTCCGTCAGAAGGAGAGGGAGGCGCGAACCAGCAGGGGGCCGGAACCCAGAGCGACTGGCCCTGGAGCCACAGCACCCAAGGGTGGGGCCTGTGGGATTGTAGCTGCAGAGCTGCGGGGTGGGGCTGTGCTCCAGGGTTGGCACGTTATGGGAGTGGTGGTGGGTGTCTTGCAGAGGCCGTAGTGGGCCAGGCCCTGCAAGGCTCTAGGCAGTGACCTGAGGCTGGGGTGTCAGGCAGGGGCTTGAGGGGAGCACTGCGGTCCAAGGTGCTGGTTGGAGGAGCAGGGAGATGGGTTAGGAGGCAGAAGACAGCAGTGGCCTGGCTTGGGGAGTGAAGCAGGCGCTGGAGAGAATTGGGGTACCAGTAGCATCCCCAGGTTTGGGGAAGGAGAGGCCTTGAAGTTCAGGGGCTGGGAGTACCCTGCTGGGGACCCTCTTCCCACCATGCCCCATCCCAACCCTGCAGGGACCTCACTCATAAAACATTTTGGACCCAGATGCCTTCAGCCCCTCCCCTTGGCTTCCAGGGAGAGCACCCCTCCTGGAAGCAGAACCCCGGGCATCTGTGAGGCCACCTGGGACTCGGTGCTCTGCCCCTCACCCCACCCCGTCAAATGGCAGAGCCAGCCAGGGGTCGGGGATGGTCACCACCACTTGTGTCCCCAAGTAGGCTGCAGTGTGGAGTCCGCCCTGGAGGCTGCGTCCCTGCATCCAGCACAGCTGCTGGGGCTGGAGAAGTGCAAGGGGACCCTGGACTTCGGGGCCGATGCAGGTCAGGGCACAACAGGGGGCGGCCCAGGGGTTCCCAGGAGGCCTGGGGCAGGGCTGGGGTAGGGGCAGGTGGGCCGGAGGCAGGTGCTTCCCCATTCCCAGGAGCTTCGCCTGGCCAGGGCCTTAGTCCGGCCCCTCTTCCCCATCGGGCAGGCCAGGCCTTCTGGCTTCCGAGATGGGCCTGGCAAGGGTCTATGGGAGCGCTGTTGGGTGCTGTCTGCTGCCAGGAGTCTTGCTCCCGGGACCTCAAGTTGGTCTGTGGTGGGCCAGGGTGTCCCACAGAAATAGTCTTGTGGACCTTGGTTTCCCCTGCACCACCACCCCCAGCCTCATGGTGGGGGCAGCAGGGGCCCTGCCTCTGCCCCCTTCTCACTGCCCCACTCTGACCCAGACTTCGTGGTGCTCGATGACTCTCTGCACGTCCGGGCCACCTACATCTCGGGCGAGCTGGTGTGGCAGGCAGAGGAGGCCAGGCTGTGACCCAGGACCACCGCTGGAGGGGATGCCCAGCCCCAGATGGACACTGTCGGCTGGGCATTGGGGAGCTGGTCTCCAGAGAGCGAAGGGAGCCCTGGCCCACGTGGAGGCCTCGGCCCGGAGGCGGCGGCTTGGATAAACGTGTGCCCATAGGGACGCGCCTGGTCTCTTGAGTTTTGCTTCACAGTGGGACTTTGTTCCGCCCTCACCCCGTGGCCCTTTGGTGGGAGTGGGTGGGTGTCCCTTAGGGTTGGGAGTGGCTGCTCCACTCTGCCTGTGGGATTCTGGGGCTCAGTGGAGGCAGCGGGGCCCGTCTCTGTTGGACGGATGTGTTGGAGGCCTCAGACCCACAGGCAGATGGGCCAGTTGAAAGGGAGTGAAGGGCTGGAGGGGGAAGCTGGCAGGAAGGGGCTTAGGGAGCAAGTGTGAGGGTTGAGAAGTTTGCCTGTGGCACTGAGGAAAAGGAAGCTAGCTACATCTTGGAATGTTCAGCAGGAAAGGACGGGATCCATTACTCCTGGAGACAAGGAAATGCTGGAAGGAGCTGGAGAAGGGAGGGGCCTCGGGTGGGCACCGTAGAGGGTTTGGGAGGCAAGGGTGTGCTATGGGTCATTGTACTCCCAAGTTGGGTGGGCAGAGTGGAGGCCCAATGCCACAATGCTGGACCTAGACACAGCACCGGGCCCTCCTCTCTGACCTTCCAGAGAAGTCTGCACTGGCCTTGGGGCCCCTGGGCTGACCCTGGTCAACCTGCCCAACCAGCAGTCCCATGCTGCCTTGAGCCCTTGGGATAATCAGGGCTCCAACCCCACTTCCTGACCCGACTCCTGAGCAGGTGCAATGATCCAAGTGTTCCCAGGGTTGGCAGAAATGTGGGCGACCCTGCCTGGTGCTGGTGGGCAGCTCGAGGTCTTCAGTGTGTGTCCCCCTCCCTACCTCTGTGTCTGTCCATCAGTGTCATCCTGTGCCTTCTGTGTCCCCAGCCCTGGCGACAGCGCCCCCATGCTGGGAGCATGGGCTTTTGGGCTCCTCAGATAGGACAACTTTGAGGTGTGGGGTGGGGGGTTCTGGGGTGCCCTGCTGGCTCTGAGGACCATGACGCAGCAGGGGTTGGTGCAGCCTCAAGCCTGGGGTCATCTTGACTTCCCCTCATTTGGGTCCTAGGGTGGACCCCCCTCCCCCCTCCCCTCCCCCCCCCAAGGCAGCAGCCCTGGGGGCAGCAGGTCTGGGGCAGAGTTGTCCAAAGCCCCAGCCACTGCTCCTGCCTCTAGACACTAAAGGAGGTGTCTGGACCCCAGGGGACAAAGATGGTTGCAGGTCCCAATGACTTCTGGGAAGAGCAGCCACGTGACGGGGCTGAGGGGTGATCTGGGGCTGGGGGCCACCTTCCAGAGCAACACAAGTCCCTCCACCTGCTCAGCCCAAGGCCGCCTCCAGGTGTTCCAGCATATTAACCCCTCCCTCCGTTCTGGCCACAATCCAAAGGGAGTGTTCCTGTTTGTCAGTCTCATTTGTCAGCTGGGGAAGCAGGCGCACAGGCTCCCAGGGCTGGTGAGGATAGGCCAGGATGTGGCGTGACTGCCAGCTCAGGGGCTTCTGATAATGCGGCCTCTGCAGAATCACGGAGGGGCTCATCGAGGTGGTGGTCAGTGGGGTGACACCAGGGAGGGTGGGCTGGAAGCAAAGGGAACTGCCCTGCACAGGCCCAGGGCTCAGGCTTAGTGTGGGGTTGGAGGGGGTGACTTCGAGGCTGGAGAAAAACCGTGACGTGGGAAACAGCCCTGCAGCTGTGCTGGGAGTGTGGGTTTTGAGGTGGGGCAACCATTGGAGGTTTGTTTATTTTGATGTTAAATACACGGAACGTTCGCCGTTGTAACCATGTTGAAGTGCAGAGTTCAATGGCATTGAGTATGTTCACATTGTGCAGCCATCACCAGCAGCATCTCCAGGCCTCCACAAAGCCGAAGTGCACCAAGGATGCCCTTGCTCCCACCCTCTCACCCACCTCGCTCATTTGTCTGAGTTTCAAGCTGTTGGGTTTTAGACATAAGGATCCCCCGCGTGGGTAGTAAGGAGACCCTGTGAGGTGGCAGTGGGGCCAGACTCAGGTAAAGGAGGGGGACAGGCTTGCCTTGATGTGGGCATGGGGGGGCGGGGGGAGGTGACGCCAGGTGTGTGCTGAGTCACTAATGAGCGCTGGCGACTTTCACCATTTGGAGAAGCTGGGGTGGGATCGGGCGGTGACCTGGCATGCTCCCAGCTTCTTCGTGGTTTGTTTGGGTGGGCGTGGGCGTTGGTAAGCGGCTCTGCAGTGACGTGCCAGGCCCACGCAGCTGCCGCGTCGCGACTCCCCAGGGAGAGGGCGGGGGCCACCTGGCGGCCGAGCCCGGGCGCTGTGAGGCTTCCCCTGGCTGTTACTGGGGGCTCCCTCCCGAAGCCTCGGGCCCGTCTTCGGGATGACGGGTTTCCAGGCCCCGAGCGCATCCGGCACCATGGTGAGCTGTGGGCTAGGAACCGGCTGCAGGCGTGTGCAGTGATTGCGACCGGAGAAGCCGGCTTGGGGACAGGCGTGTCGACAACGCCGAGCCGGGCTATGCCCTAGAGGCCGGGCATCCACAACGAACCTGGTACAACCCGCTCCGCCGCGGCTCAGGCGCTGGGCCTCAGAGGGCGCTCAGGTCGCGGAGGAGGTGCGAAGCCGGAGGACTCGCGCGCCCTGGCCGGGGCGGGGCTCCGGCTCAGGCCAATCAGGGCATCTCTGCGGAGGGCTGCGCCTCGGCCGAGCAATAGGGGCGCGCGGAGCCCTCTGATGTCTTCAAGGAGTGGGTGGGGAGCTGGAGGCCCGGCCCCGCCCCTCTGCCCTCCTCTCGCGACCCTGTAGCACCGGCACCCCCATCCTCTTCTCCACGCCCCTCGGCACCCCACTCCCCCCAACCTGTAACAGCCTGGTGTGGTACCTCATAACGTGGTCCTGGACCTTGTTCCATATTTACGACTTTGTTCTACAAACGGGAATTGCAATTGCAATACGGCTCTGCTATTCACTTAAGTTTTTGAATTGGACGATATGAAGGGGAGAGCTTCCCAGGGTGGGTATATGTGGACCTGTCTCACTGTTTTAACAAGGTGTCCAGTGTTCTCTAAGATGGATATTCCTTGACTTACCCACCGTGGACCTATTGGGTTCCTCCCCACCTCACCCCAGCTTCCCTGGGGAAGATGGACTGTGGAGTGATGGACAGCGAATTCTGCGAACTCTGCTGTCAAGTGTGTCTAGAAGGCTGCAGGGGGCCCTGCCTGGGCACTCCTTTGGGCCCTGTGGATTCCTTCCCCATTCTGTGACCTCATATGGGGCTTCTGTATTAATTTCTTAGCTCTGGAAAAAAAAATAATTTCTTAGTATTGCTGGAACGAATGACCAAAACCTAAGTGGCTTAAAAAGACAAATTGGTTACTTCACAATTCTGGAGGTCAAATTCAAAAATGGGCCTCAGTGGCCTGAGGTCAAAGTTGTGACATCTCTCAGGAAGACTGTCTTACCATCACCAGCTCGTGCACACCACCAGCACTCCCCGGTTCATGACTCCCTTCCACTGGCAAAACCAGCAGTGGCGGGCCAGCCTCACATCACACCACTCTGCCCCTTTAAGGCAGGGGTCCGCAACCCCCAGGCCACGGTGCTGGTCCCTGGCCTGTTGGGAACCAGGCCACACAGCAAGAGGCGAGAGAGTGAGGCGTCATCTGTGTTTACAGCTGCTCTCCATCACTTGCTTTACTGCTTGAACTCCGCCTCCTGTCAGATCGGTGGTGGCATTAGATTCCCATAAGAGCACAAACCCTACTGTGAACTGCACACGCGAGGGATCTAGGTTGCAAGCTCCTTATGAGAATCATCCCCAAACTTTCCCCTCCTACCTGGTCCATGGAAATATCGTCTTCCACGAAACCTGTCCCTGGAGCTAAAAATGTTGGGGACTGCTGCCTTAATAACTCGTGATTGTACTGGGCTTACCTGGATGATCTCCAGATTTTAAGGTCAGCTCCCTGGCAAGGAACCTTAGTTCCCCCTTTTCACAAAAGACAGCATATTCACAGGTGGGGAGATTAGGATGTAGACATGTTAGGAGGCTCTGTTATTCTCCCACTGTATCTTCTAGGGAGAAGGGACTAGGCCTGGGCTCCCCACGGCTACCATCAGTGTATGAAGGTGCTGTTGCCCTACATGCTGATCAAACTGGATGTTCAGTCTTTGGAATTTTGACTGATTTGAGGAGTCGGCCCATTTTAAAGCTGAGAAAGCCCAGTTCTGCCCTCCCCCTCCCAACACCTACACATTGCCCAGGCTGTGGGATCTTAGTTCCCTGACCAGGGGTGGAACCCAAACCATGCCTCCTGCAGTGGCAGCACGAAGTCTGGACCACCAGGGAAGTCCCAAGGGAAAACCCAGTTTTAGAGAAGGAAGCTTACTTACCTGAGACCTCAGGCAACTTTCTATTTCCAGAATTCCAATCTAATGTTTTCTCACAAAGCATGATTCATATGGGAGGATGTTTAGCCAGATGGCTTGGAAATCATTGGCTGAGTCTGGCATTTTTCATCCATCCACCAGTAGCCATGAGCAAATGCATCTTGGGAGCCTCAGGTGTAGTGACCA
Source organism: Okapia johnstoni (assembly GCA_024291935.2). Lineage (NCBI taxonomy): Eukaryota > Metazoa > Chordata > Mammalia > Artiodactyla > Giraffidae > Okapia > Okapia johnstoni. The sequence continues at coordinate 2,026,907 of JAGTYA010000028.1, read as the reverse complement.
GGGACTTGGCAGTCAGAGGCAGAGACCACACCATGATCTCCAAGCCATGATCTCCTGAGAGTTCCCGTGTGTGTATGTGTGTGTACTCAGTCATGTTCAACTCTTTGCGATCCTATGGACCATAGCCCCACCCAGGCTCCTCTGTCCATGGGATTCTCCAGGCAAGAATACTGGAGTGGGTTGCCATTTCCTCCTCCAGGGGATCTTCCCAACCCAGGGATCTCTTGTGTCTCTTGTGTCTCCTGCATTGGCAGGCAGATTCTTTACCACTGCACCACCTGGGAAGCCTGGAGAGTCCCCTTGTCTCTCCCTAACTGGATATGTCCTGACTGGTCTCCCGGCCTGCCTGTTCTCAGGTACAGCCCTTTCTTCCCAGACCCACAAACCTCCGGGGGTGCAGGCCTGGCCTTCTTTTGTCTTTCCCTGCGTCCCAGGAGAACTGGAGTTCTGGCTCTGCCCTTGACCCACTGTGACCACCAGCCTGGGAGGTGGCGCCCAGTGATCCCACCTCCTGGAATGCACACCCTCCTGCAGTGCCTCTCACGTGGTACCAGGAAGTCCTGTGTGACCCACAGACTGTCAGAAGTGATGTTGTATTGCTTTGGACATTAGGTTATAAAAGTCACTGTGGCTTCCATCTTGGGTGTTCCCTGGGGAATCATTCTCTCTGGGGAAAGCCCACTGCCATGGCACGGAGACAGACAGCCCTGTGGAGGGGCACCCGTGATAAGAACCCAGGCTTCCGCCAGCAGCTGGGTGAATGGGCCCTCCTGGAAGTGGATCCTGCAGCCTCAGTTGAGCCTTTCAATGACTCAGCCACCACTGACATCTTGCCTACAACCTCATTAGAGACCCTGAGCCCAAGCCCACCAGCCAAGCTGCTCCCGTATTCCTGACCCACAGAAACCATGAGAGTGTCAGTGTGCGCTGTCTCATGCCTCTACATTTTGGGATGATTTGTTCACAGTGCTAGATAATTAATGCACTAGCTCTGCGATATTAGGCAGGTTCTGTAGCCTCTGAACCCCAGTTTCCTACTTTGCGCCCCAAGGGTCATAGAAGTGAATGAAGCGTAGGAAACGGCACAGTGCAAGCACAAGGCCTGGTTTGCTGTGAGTGCTCCACACTCGTGGGCCCTGTGCTTCCCAGCGCCCTCCCAGGTTGGTTACTGTCACCCTCCTGCCCCTCCCTGGGTGAGACTGACCTCACAATGTCAGACCAAGCCACTGCACTCTTGGCCTGAGATCACCCTCGAGCCGGCCAGGGACAGAGGCTCTGCCCAGGGAAGGGAGCGGGGGGCCGTTTCTCTCCGCCAGCTGGGGCGCCAATGAACTGTGCCAGGCCCGGTGAGTCTATCTGCCCTCCTGTCCACTGTCCTGGGATGGGCAGCCAGAGGCATCCATGGAATGGGTGCCCGGCCTCTCCCCAGGTGAGAAGAGTGGCCTGGCCTGACTGGGCCCTGCATGCTGGTTACCTTTCTGCCCCGTGAAGACTGAGGGTTGTCCTGAGTTCTTCTCTCACCTGCCCCTCCCTGCCCTGCCCCTGCTGTGGCTCAGTGACCTTCTTCAGGGCCACGGCCTCCCGTCTCCCCTCACCCGTTCCCCTGAGTCTGGCCGGGCTCAATCCTCCCCACCTGCTCTCCACTGGGTTCTAGCATTGACCACAGACTTTTACTTCAAGCTTTGTTCCCCTCCCTGTTTCTCTTTCAATAACTCAAGATCACCATGGCCATGGTTTGGTGTCATAGAATCTAATTTAGAACAAAAAAAATCTAAGACTCCAGTTCATATTCTGCAGCTTGCTTCTTTTCCCTTAGTTTCCATGTTAGAGCTTTGCCTTGTGCTTTTCAGCAGCTGCAGAAAATTCAGGACGAGTGTACCTAATTTACTGCTCTCTCAATAAAGACTTTCGTGGGTTTTTTTTTTTTTTAATTTGGTTTTTCTGCTTTTTGCTTCGTAATAAAGCCATGTGATCACAGACATCCTCACACAGCTTTATATTCATAGGTGAGAGCTTCTCAGAATTTCCAGGAAGAAGATACACCATTTTGTTAATCTTTTAAAAAATAATTTTATATTTTTCTTTCTTCTTCATTTTATTAATCATTATTTGTATCAATGTTTAAGAGGCCAGTTAGTCCTAGAAAGTCTGGAAATGAGAAACAGCAACCCCCACCACATTTCTCTCTATCCACGTTCCACTTACTGCTGGTTCTTCCAGGAAGTATTCTGTTATTTACGTACATCTTTCTAAATAATATCTTTGTACTTTACGATTTGCTGTATCACTTGTGGTCATTAGCTGCTGCCTTTCTGTTAAAAGAGGGAAGGATTCAGCTGTCTCATACCCTCCTTCCTCTCCAGGTCCTGCCAGGGCGCAGTAATTACAAGTTGAATCAATGCATCTGTGTTGTGCATCTGAGTAACTATCACTCAGGGCTGAGATGAGCGAGCTGCCTCTTGAACTTCAGATGGTGTTTCCTTTCTGGTATGGCTGTTTTTCTGAAGTTTTCCTCATCCGTCTGTCAATTCCTTCATTCACTCTTGTTTTTTAAGAAGCTACCTTGCGTGGAAGGATCATTTTCCTTTTTTTTTTTTAATCTTTAAAAATTATTCTCATTTGTTTATTGTTGGCTGCGCTGGGTCTTTGATATCGTGTGCGGGCTTTCTCTAGTTGCGGTGAGCAGGGGCTACTTTTCCTTGCAGGGCACGGGCTTCTCATTGCAGTGGCCTCTCGTCACAGACCATGGGCTCAGTGGCCTTGCAGCATGTGGGATCTTCCCGGACCAGGGTTCATACCTAAGTCCCCTTCATTGGCAGGCGAATTCTTAACCACTGGACCACCAGGGAAGTCCCTTAATTCATTTTTTTTCCTTAATTAATTTTTTTACATGGTGAAATCTCTCATAGAAGCTATCATTTTCAGTATTTTAGGGGAGTCTTCTGAAGACTGTTCTTGTGTCTGAGGAATCTTGGGACTTCTTCCCATTATCCATTTCAAATTGCACCATCTCCCTGGGTACTCCTGAGGCCCCACTTACTTGATTTTTTCTCCCCCACAGCACTTATTATCTTCCAACATCCCATAAGATTTGCTTATTTATGATGCTTGCTGCCCTCCCTGGCTCCCTCCACACACACTGTCTGCCCTCCACAGGTGGTATCAGAGTACCACGAGGGCAGAGATTTTTGTTTTTTGTTCACCAGTGTCTAGCACAGTGCTTGCCATGGAGAGGAGGTGCAGTGCATGAATGGACAGTCTCTGGGACTCCCTTTCATGGTCCTCCTATGTGCTTACTTCCTCATTTAGCAGAGCTCATCCTTCAGTAACCTTCTGAGAAAGGGTGCTTGTGAGATAGATATTTTCAGACGTCTATAGTTATGTGTATATTGACACTCACATTTAGTGTCGAGTCTGCAAATTTCTTCACATGTAGTTCAGTTGCTCAGTTGTGTCTGACTCTTTGCGACCTCATGGACTCCAGGCTTCCCTGTCCATCACCAACTCCTGGAGCTTGCTCAAACTCATGTCCCTCGAGTCAGTGATGCCTTCCAACCATCTCATCCTCTGTCGTCCCCTTCTCCTCCTGCCTTCAATCTTCCCCAGACTCAAGGTCCTTTCCAGTGAGTCAGTTCTTCGCATCAGATGGCCAAAGTACTGGAGTTTCAGTTTCAGCATTAGTCCTTCCAATGAATATTCAGGACTGATTTCCTTTAGGATTGACTGGTTGGATCTGCCTGCAGTCCGAGGGACTCTCAAGAGTCTTCTCCAACACCACAGTTCAAAAGCATCAGTTTTTTGGCACTCAGCTTTCTTTATGGTCCAACTCTCACATCCATACATGACTACTGGAAAAACCATGGCTTTGACTAGATGGACCTTTGTTGGCAAAGTAATGTCTCTGCTTGTTAATATAATGTCTAGGATGGTCATAGCTTTTCTTTCAAGGAGCAAGCATCTTTTAATTTCATGGCTGCATTCACAATCTGCAGTGATTTTGGACCCCCCAAAATAAAGTCAGACACTGTTTCCATTGTTTCCCCATCTATTTGCCATGAAGTGATGGGACCAGATGCTTCATGTAGAAGATGGTAATAAATATTGAGCCTCTCCAGGTTGTTGTGAGAAGTAAAATAAAGTGGTTAGAATTCTTTGAGGACAAGGTATTATTAGTTCATGAAGATTGAAGTATGTGTAACATAAGGGTTGTTGAGGCAGCTGAGTCCTGTGACTGAGAGCAGGGTGTCGGTGTAGGTCAGGCTCATTCTGAGTCCTGTACTCTGTAACCTAATAACTCTATGACCAAGAGTAACCAAGTTACTGAAGCCTTGGCTTCCTTGTGTAAAGAATGCTCATAGTACCTGTTGTTTATGGGGCAAAATCAGATACACTGCTCTGAATATACAGGAGGTGTTATTGATGTAGAATATTGTTGGATGTGGCTTAGTATGGGAGTAAGAGCAGTGTCTACCTTGGACTTGCCTTTGTGTCCCCTGAGGGTTACAGTACGTGGAGTGGGGTAGCAAAGAGCAATTTACAGCAAAAGTCCTGGGAAGGATACCGGTGTTTTGACCCCCATTTTCATCGGCTAAGAATTTATCTTAAGGAAAGAAGTAAGGGTGTGTCCAGATTGACCTGCAAGGCTTTGTTCATGACATAAAATTCTGGGAACCACTTCAGTATCAGGTGGGAGCTTGATCAATATATGGATCCATAGAATTTGGGCTTACCACCTGGATCAGTGGTAAAGAATCTGCCTGCAATGCAGGAGACACTGGAGATATGTGTTCGATTGCTGAGTTGGGAAGATCCCCTGGAGGAGGAAATGACAACCCACTCCAGTATTCTTGCCTTGAGAATCCCATGGACAGAGGAGCCCGGTGGCTTACAGTCCACGGGGTCACAAAGAGTCGGTCATGACTGACTGGCTGAGCACACAAGCATAGACTCTAGCCTTCCTCTAGTGGAATCCTCTTTAGCCCTTACAGCTGAGGCAGACAGATATCCTGAGATCTGGACAGGATACAGGAGGGTACACTGTTAAGTGAAAAAAGTGAGTGTCAGAATAGCAGGAGCCTTCTGAGGGATGGAGGTTACATTTGCCTTTTTATTGGTTATTTATTTATTGTTTAAATTTATTTTTGGCCGTGCCATGCAGCTTATGGGATCTTAGTTCTCTGACCTTGAATCGAACCCCAGGCTCGTGGTAGAGAAAGCTTTTAACCACTAGACCACCAGGGAAGTCCCTCCCTATTGTTTTTTTAAGGTTTGTAAATAGAAGATTGGATGCCTGGACAAATAGAAGTCATAGAGTCTTAATTGTCAAAGCACAGCCTCTGGCAGGTGAGTATCAAGATCCTGAGTCTGGCGATACAAAACGCAGGGAAAGCTACAGAGTTATGCTATGCCTCAGCTTCCTCATCTGAGAAGTGAGGCAACAGTAGCTGGATGCTTGTTCTGAGTAAATGAGATTAGACATGAACATTCCTTACTGAGAGTAAGCACTGCTGCTCAATAATTAATTCCGGCCAGTGCGATTAGGGATTCACTTATCGTACTGTTACTTCTCTTTATTGTCTAAATAGTTTTTTTTTTTTAAAGCAAAGATATATTTCTTCTGGAAACAGAAAAAAGGATATTTTAAAATATGCAAACCTTCAGGTAACAAGGTGATTATAATTTTGTTTGAAATAACATCATCATCTTAGAACAACAAAGTGAATGTACTTAATGCCACTGAACTCTAAACTGGTTAAGGTCTTAAATTTTACCACAATTAGAAAGAACAATAATACCACCGTCATCATCAACAATAACAACTACAAAAAAGTTAATAAGCAGAGAAGGAAGTCCTGAGGGAGTCCCTGGGACTCTCAGCAGGGATGAGATGGGACGGTTTTCTGCCTTACAGCTGTGGCTTTAGAGCCTCGCTTTGCTTCCGTGAACACTTCTCAGTTTTGCAACTAGTGCAGTTGCTTCTCTCGGTGTTTTCTCAGAGTCCCGCTTCCGAGTCCGCGCCTGGCGGCTGGAGCCCAGCCGCCGCGCCTGGGGCGTGACCTTAGCCGCCGCGTCCCCGCCCGGGCGAGCCTCAGTTTCCCGGTCGGGAAGCAAGGATGACAGCTCGCCGGGTCCAGCGCGCAGCCCCGCCCGCGGCCCGCGGATTGGCTCTCGTGGGGTCGCCCCCCCGCACCGGGGCGGGGCCGGGCCGCTCCCGCCTGCCAGGCCCCAACCCGGAAATGCTGCTCGGGGGCGCCGGCCGGGCTGGCCCGGACCGTGGCAGAGCGACGGCGAGGGCGGCCAATGGGCGCAGACGGCGGCGGCGGCCCGGCGGAAGTCCCGCCCGGCGTCGCGCGGGGGCGGGGCGGTGCCGGGGGCGGTGGGCCGCGGGGCGGGCGCAGGATGAGGGCGGCCATTGCTGGGGCTCCGCCGCGGGGAGGAGGACGCTGAGGAGGCGCCGAGCCGCGCAGCGTTGCGGGGGAGGCGCCCGTGCCGACGCGGGGCCCATGGCCAGGACCACCAGCCAGCTGGTGAGTGCGCGGCTGCCGCCCGGGCGCGCCGGCCCGTCACCCCGCTGAGCGCGGCGGTCGCCGGGGCCCAGCAAGGCGGGGCGGCCCTGCTGCCCTGCGGTCCCGGGGGCCGGGCGGCGACGCTTCACCTGCGGCGAACGGCCGGGCCGGGGACCGCGGGCGCCGTCGGGGCGTCTCTCGGCCGCCCCGTGAATCCCGGGCCCGGCTGAGGCGGGCGCTGGCCCGGCGGGGGCACTGACAGGCGCTCGCAGGGCGGGGGAGGCCGGGGAGGTGTCACCGGCCCGCCGCGGTGGAAGTGCTTGGAAAGTTTGTTTTAGGCGCGGCGCGGCCTGTAGCCGAGCCTCCGGGGTTACCTTTCGGACTGTCTGCGGAGACGCCGGCCTGGGCCTTCACCTGGGACCGGTCCCTGTGCCTCCGCTCGCCGCCGAAGCGGGATGTGCGAGTTCTTGCCCGGAGCACCTGATGCTCGGGCCCCTCCGAATTCTTGGTTGGGATGGAGTTCGATGCACTCGGGTGCGCTCCTTTCCCGGCCCCGCCGGGCGGCGTGTGGGTGCTTTGCGTGCCTAGGGTCTCCGCTCCGGCACCGGAGTGATGGGAAACCTCGGGGAGGCCAGGCTTGAACCCACCGCCGCGAGCTGGTGAGCGTGACCGGACGGAGAGATTTTAGGGGGAAGGAAATGAAAAATCGCTTGTTGGGTTGAATGTGTTGGTGAAAGTATCGCTAGTGTTTCTATGTTTTCTGTCAGTTGCTAAAAGTACCCCTAGTGTGTTTATGTTGGCCCTCTCTTAAGTTCGAGAGTCTTGGGAAGACGGTTTAAGGATTTATACCTTGTATGCAATTATAAAGTGGGTGCTGGATGAAGGTCTAGACTGCTTACAAAATCGGATTTGAAAGGCGAATCCCTCCAATAGAGGAAGACACAAGAAATTGACTCGACCCCTTATTTTTCTTATTTTTTGCAGTAGTGGCTGTTAATCTTTTTGATGGGTCATAGACCCTTTAAAAACTCAGGGCTTCACCGAATTTTGTGATTACTTCGGGAGGTTCTTGAACCTTCTGCCGCTGGTCCGTGGACTCGAGAATTCTGCTTTGTAGAGATGGGTGATAATCTGAAGTGTGAGAGAGGGAAGACCTGGGCAGGTGAGACGAACGGTGAAAGGCGATGGGATGTTTTTGACTCTTGCGACACGTGCGGCCGTGCCCTGGGGGGGGCCTGGACTACTGGCGCAAAAAACACCACCTAGGCTGCTTGGCGGCCCTCAGTGGCGGCTGGGGCTGACGGAGATTGTGGAAGTTTGTGAGACGAACTTTCACACAGAGATGCTGTGGCAATGCAAGGTGTGCGCTCCGACGGCCTGCAGGGGAAGAGGAAAAGAGCATATCATCTCATGGTCTTGGTAGTTCCACGTGACCGACACTTGACATCTGGAGGTTTATGTGCAGAAGGCAGCTTTTTTGTACAAAAACACTGAAATCCAGTGAGAAGAAATGAGTTCCAAAAGAAAGAATGGACGGTTCCCATCAGAAAGGGAGAGGAGCTAGGCTTTTGTGTTTTTGTCAGCTAGATTTTCCCCACACGTCTGGGAGAACATGCCGTGTTTCCCATCAGTAATGGCAGAGATGCCCCCAGTAGTGGGTTTTTTGTCTGAGGCCAGATGGATTTGCGCTGTTCAAGTGAGTTTGCATCTGGATTTTTTTTTTTTTTTTTTTGCACCTGGATTTTTATGGTGGTGCTTTATGAGAAGCCCCCGACCTGATTATTTTCCCATTTCTTTACATGTGTACGGCCAGCAGGGCAGCAGAATGAGTGGGGAGGTCTGGAAATGGCCCAGCCTGGTTTGATACTAAGGTGGGCCGGAAGCTGTTGGAACTGGGTGTCGAGCTCTTACTTTAAGGCAGGCCCTTTGCCAGATAGCCCTCATTGTGCTGCTGGACTTCCATCAACAGTGTTCTGAGGTCAGTGTTGCTCCCCTTTTACAGGTGTGAAAGCTTCAGTTTCCACAGTGCAGAGAGGTTGAGTACCCATCTGATAAATAGAGTGCAGTTTGAACCCACGTCTGACTGATGGCAGAGGCCTAGGTGTCACCCCGCCTGCCCCTCCTGGGAGTGGTGCCCTGAGGGAGGGTCGAAGCCCACTGCCTGCGCCCTTGTGCATAGCTTCTCCTCGTGTGGCGTGTGCAGAGCGATGCACTCCCGCCCTGCAGCGCTTACGGAGTTGAGTCCAGAGCTGACAGGTGGGGTCCCTGTACTCACGTACTCATGAAGGGTGGACGTGTAGGTTTGCCCTCCTCCTCTGATGTGTGTTTAATAAGAAGGACTACAGCGGCAGCTTGGAGCAGTACGGGCCCTGAAGAGAGGCCTTGGGCTGCTCCTCAAGGCAGGACCCGGCCTCTGGGCTGCCTGTAGCAGCAGTGTGGGGAGGAGGAAGAGGCAGCTCTTGGGTGGGCCCCCTCTTCAGCCTGTGCCCTCCCGCACTGACGCACCTAATGGTGGGTTTGGGTGCACAGAGGGCAAGTGTGTTACGAATTGGGAAGTGGTGCAGAAAGGAGAGGGCAAACAAGGTCGGTGCCTTCCAGCTGGTGGTGTGAGGAGAGCCTCCACTGGCCCTACACTTTGCCCCTTCCTGAGGAGGAGCTTCTGTGGATGTGGACTTTGATGGAGTCCCACGTGATGCTTCACTTCTGTGACTACAGAGGGAGGAGCCACTGCTGAGGAGCGCTTGATGCAGAAATGACTCCCTCAGCAGGTGCGGGGGTTGGGGCTAGCTTATGCGTGCTCTGTGCCTGCCCTTGTGATGACAGCTGGCCCTAGGGGTGCAGAGCACAGTTGTTTTGAAGGCAGGTTCAAAGGGCAGATCACCAGGGAGGAAGTGCTGGTGTGGAAACTGTAGATTTGGACATGTATCGTTAAGGCCTTTTCAGTAATACGTTCTTCTCTAACTGGATTGAATTCTTGTTGCCTGTGATACCAGACCCTTTAGAAAATTATTTGAATATTGAGAACCAGTTGTGTATCCAGTCTATATACCAGTCAACAGGCAGAGTGCATTTTTCTCAAGAGCAGTGGGGAACGTGTTCTAATGTCTTAAAAAGAGAGAGATCTGTTGGGTTCATGGTGGTTCTTGGGGGTCTCTTTTCTGTGCTTGGTGCTGGTTGTGTTAATATAGTTGTACAAAGTCTGCTTCTATTCTTAGTCTAGAAAGTTTTAATAATTTAAACTGAAATTTTTATTCCAAGAAATCCCAAGTCATTTTGAATGTGTTGATGGTTCATTGTAAAGGATTTAGATTTGTGGGCTTCAAATCCCTTATCAGAGCAACTGGTTCAGGTGTCTGTCTACATAGTTGGATTACACATGAGGTCACAGAAGCGAGGACTGACCGCACTGCAAACTCTGCGTGTGAAGAAGAGGCACAGACCTGACCTTTGCAGCCGGTACCTGGGTGCACAGCCCTCTGGAGTGTGGCCGAGGGCCTGATGAAGGGGGCGCAGAGCTTCTGGCAGTGCAGTGACCTCTTTTGTCCTACAGATGGGATTGTGTGCCCCTGTACCAGCCACTTGCAGCCTTCAGCATATTTAAAGGTGTGGTTTGAAGGTATGTCTGGAGGTCTGTGTCTTCTGCCTGTTTGTGGAGCACGTGGCAGGTCTGCCCACGCTGGAGAGGGCTGATGAGAGGCTGTGTGTATGTGTATCTCTCGGCAGTATTTCAGTCAGAATTCATCTGGCTAAAAGCTTATTTAACAATGAATTCATTGTTAAAGTCTTATTCTTCAACCTGGTCTTCTTTTTTGGAATTAATTTTAGTGCAGCAGGAGTTGTATCTCAAAGTGACAGCCAAAGAGGGCTTGGAGTTAACTTTTCTGTCCCCCCCCACCGCCCGGATGCTGAGAGGTTGGGAGGGCCAGGCTGCAGGGGACCTGGAAAACTACCATGTGCAGGGGGAGACCTTGTCTGAGTGCCTGGGCCCTAGCGCGGTGGTCACGTGGCTGTGGACGCCCTCCTGTGGTAAGGAAGGATGTCATGGCGGGGCCGTGCTGCCACGCTGCGTTCTCGTCCTGCTGTCTCGCCTGGTGGTGCTGGAAACGCGGACACACTCTCTTCTTCGTTCTCCTTCTCCTCTAGTGAGGAGGGTGGGGGGCTGCTGGGTGGTCCCCGAATCCCCCGATGCTCCTGTGACTTCCCTTGCCTCTCCCGGCTCGTCACTTGGCTCTCCTCCACGTCGGTCCCTCAGATGCCCCCGCCATGTAGCCTGTCCCTGGCCTGCACAGCCCAGGACAGGTTCAGGATCTCTGATCGCCAGGCTCTCCTCTCCAGGCCCTTCCTCTTGGCCTGAAGAGATTCCCCTCGTGGAAACACCCCCTCCCCACCCCCTGGCTGTGAAGCCTTTTCTAGCTAATCAGTTTCTTTGTGCCCCTTCCTGCCCTCGGTCTGCATCAGCTTTTACTTCATGTGCAATGTTCTGTTTCTCTGGAACGGGTGTGTATAGCTCTTGTTAAACGTGTCTTCCTGAACTTGGAGTCTCTAGATGGTTTCTGTTACTCTTTCTCACTCTTTTCTCTTCATGGTTTTCATCCCTGTCATAGTTGTCACAAGCCTGTCTGTCTGACCTTTGCTATTTATTAACAAAGACATCTCTGAATTCTGCATGTATTTTCTGACTCCCTGTGTTCAGAGCTGAACGTGTTTGAGGGGCGGAGGGTCTCATCATAGTCTGTTTGTTGCTTAACACGAAAACTTTCCAAACTAGAAGTCAGGTGGTTAAAAGCATGGTCCCACGTTCCATTTCTTCATTGTCTGCTACTGCTGCTAAGTCGCTTCAGTTGTGTCCGACTCTGTGCGACCCCATAGACGGCAGCCCACCAGGCTCCCCTGTCCCTGGGATTCTCCAGGCAAGAATACTGGAGTGAGGTTGCCATTTCCTTCTTTGTCTAAGGAAATGTAATTCAGAAAGGAAATATATATGTGTGTGTATATATATATATATATATATTATACTTTGTTCTTTATGCATACTGTACCACCTACCTGAGCCTTGAAAGGTTGTATTTCAAAGCCATTGGTTCTGTTTTATTCTACAGCCCCTCCTGGGAAGTTTGCTGATCAAATGTTGGGTGAAATCTGGGTGAGTGAGGAGTCAGGGTCAAGTGTGCGGTGCTCTGGGCTGAGGCTCGCCACGTTGGCACTGCTGCCCGGCTCTGGACCACTGTCCTCACGGGTCAGACCCTGAGTGTCTAGCCTAGAGAAGTGCCGGTGTTGGTGAGGTGGACCCTGCAGGTGGACCCTGATTGCAGGTTAGGGTGTCCCTAGTGGATTCTCGGACAGACGCCAAGCTGCTTTCCCCTCATGCCGGAAGCAGCCACCCAGTGCTGCGGTCCCTTTGGCACCTCTACTGCTTTCGCAAAGTTGGGAGCTTTTCCCCAGCCCTGGGCTCTGCTCTGGTTTCCAGGAGCGCCCTGTCGCAAGAGGAATACGTGCTCCGTGGGTGCATGCCGCCACAGACAGTGGCACTGCATGTGAGGGGCTCCACCTTCTTTCTTTCAGGGTTTTTTCAAAATTACAGTCTACTGATTGTATGTACATAGCTGATTATTATCAGATATACAGTTTTAAAAATTGCATCTAAATATAGATTTTATTTGTGAACCTATTTATTTTCATTCCTAAAAATACAGAACTCATGTCATCTAAATGCCTTTTTTTTGTTGTTTTAAATAAAATCTTAGAAAACTCTTTTGCCTGGAAGTGGCTGGCACTGAGCTTTGATTCTTTGGGGTGGAAGGGGGTGAAGATTGGGTGGTCGTGGGTTAGGAGAAGAGGTGTCAACAGAACAGGTCTCCATGCTCATGCCCTGAAGGAATCCTTGGGTGAAGAATGCTGCGTCTGCAACTCAGCGGGTGGGGGGCAGCTTACCACTCTGTGAGCCCTGCCAGCCATGGCTCTGCTTCGGGGAAGGAGGGAAGTGGCCAGCAGCACCACCATTGCAGATGGTGCCCGAGGGGAGGGCAGTGCCCTGCCAGGAGGGGTGGCCGGCCCTTGTGGGGCTGCTGCCGTGAGAAACCCAGAAGAACTGGGCCCCAAAATGCATGGGGCACGCTGAGCAGGGGCCTGGACTGTCCGGCAGCCGGCGGACAGGTGCAGGGGATGGCTGAGAGCGAAGACATCCGAGGTGGGGGGCCCCTTTGTTGCCGGGAAGACAGGTAGGCTGTGCTTGCTGTGCTGTCCCGGGGCACCCGCTGTACATCCAGTCCTGGATGTCTTTCCGACAGTGCATGCTGAAGAAGGTGGTGGTGTTTGGAAATTTATACTGAGCTGATTCAGTGTCAAGTTTTTTCCCCTTCCTGTCAAGTGTATTATTTTCTTTCAGTAGCCATATATTTTTTAAATTAGTGTTCAACGTTGACACTGAGTCAAGTTTTTTTTTGGCTACACCCTGCAGCATACAGGATTTTAGTTCCCCAACCAGGGATCATACCTGTGCCCCCTGCAGTGGAAACGCAGAGTCTCCACTACTGAACCACCAGGGAAGTCCCCTGAGACAAGTTTTTAATGACACAGGTGTTTTCAGATCTTTTCAGTTTGCTTAACCAACCTAGACAGCATATTAAAAAGCTGTCTTTGCCAACAAAGGTCCGTCTAGTCAAAACTATGGTTTTTCCAGTAGTCATATATGGATGTGAGAGTTGGACTATAAAGAAAGCTGAGCGCAGAAGAATTGATGCTTTTGAACTGTGGTGTTGGAGAAGACTCTTGAGAGTCCCTTGGACTGCAAGCAGATCCAACCAGTCCATCCTAAAGGAGATCAGTCCTGGGTGTTCATTGGTAGGACTGATGCTGAAGCTGAAACTCCAATACTTTGGGCACCTGATGCGAAGAGCTGACTCATTTGAAAAGACCCTGATGCTGGGAAAGATTGAAGGCGGGAGGAGAAGGGGACGACAGAGGATGAGATGGCTGGATGGCATCACTGACTCAATGGACATGGGTTTGAGTAACTGCCAGGAGTTGGTGATGGACAGGGAGGCCTAGCGTGCTGTGGTCCATGGGGTCGCAAAGAGTCAGACACGACTGAGTAACTGAACTGATCAAAATAACCTTCAAAACAAACTTTTAAAATAAACTTGATTTTTGGAATAAGTTTAGGTATATAGAAAAGTTGCAAACACAACATGGAGTTCTTGTAATACCCATCATCCCACTTTCCCGGATGTTAGTATGTACACAGCCCGGCCACATCTGTCAAAACTGAGCCCTAACAGGCCAATTAGGCCTGAGCCCTAACTGAGCCCTCCGGGGTCCCCTCTGCTCTATGACGATCTCTCAGTCTTGTTTGTCATGAACTTGATGCTTTTAAAAAGTACCACTCAGGTATTTCATGGACTGTCCTGCAGTTTGGGTTTGTCTGATGTCTTTTGGTGATGAAACGGGGGTTCTGAGCTCAGGAAGAATTCCAAGGACATCAGGTATGCCTGGTGCGAGCTGTCATGTATCACCAGCAAGGTGATGAGTGGTTCTGAGTGACTGGAGTCAGGCCTGTGGCCCTGCCCTGCGCTGTGGTATTTGCTGATGGTGTGTCACAGGATGACCACAGTGTTTTCATTTGCGGAGGGACCTTCCTGCTCGCCCAGTCAGATCCTTCTGGTTTTCAGATGAAGACAGTTGGGACTTGTAGGGCTTCTGACTTATGTATCGGGTTAGGACTGGCATGGGGTCCAGCCTGCCTCCCCTGGCCTCTTTCTGCAGGCTTGGGCACTCCCAGTACTCTGCCAGGACAGTGCTGTTTCCAGGTGCTGAGTGAACCCAAATGGGAGGCCCGTGTCCCGCGGGAGTGTCTAAACGCTGCTGTGTGTGATCTAATTAGCGCTCAGGTCCTGTGTGCTCAGCCTCTCCGTGCTTTCTTTGCAGGTAGGAAGCTAGACCTGTATCACCTGGGCTTCGTGAAAGTAGGTGGTCAGCAGTGATATGTTCTTCTTTGGCTCTTTTCTTGTCCATGAAGCTAGAGTGTTACTATTGTCTAAAGATCTTGAGTTGAGACTGACTTGTGGGCTGTTAACTCTGAGACTCTTAGATTGAGCCAAGAACAGAGCTTGGAGTTTCTTCTACAGATCTCTGAAGATTGGTATTTTCAGGAAAATCATGAGTTTGTTTTGTTTTCTCACCCATCTATGGATTTCCCCTCCAACCTTCTACGTGACCACAGCAAAAACAAGACTGTTACAAAGGTAGCAATTGGTAGGAAGAATGACCAGGAAAGTGCTTTGAAGAGAATGAGGGAGCCGGCTCCTGGCCGCCGCAGGGAGGCCTTGAGCTCATTGCAGGCGCTCCCCTGGACTCCCGGAGCCTGACACTGCCTAGGTGTTGGAAGTGGGCTAAGGGGAGGTGGGGAAGAGACTGGCCAGCCTGCCTGCCCTTCCTTCCTTCCTCCTCCTGTCTTTGTTTCCTGTAACTGAACTCTCAGTTGGTGATCACTGGAGGTGTGGATGAATGTCATGCTAGACAGAGTAGGTCTTTCTCTGCACACTGATGCTGTGAAGCTTTGCTGTGGGCGTTAGCTGTTCACAGTGGGACAAAGTCTCTCTGTCTCAGTTGGTCATTATTGTTCCCAATGAGACACTCTTTATTCAGAATTTGTAGATAAAGGCCCTGGAAAGGAAAGCATCTGTTAGAGGAGCCTTTTCGGGTGTCAGGAGAGGCAGTCTTAGTTAGAAATAAGCTGAGTGAGTTGACACTGCTGGAAGGGCGTTCTGCCGGATGATGTTTATATGTATGGCCAGTGACATTCTGGGGTTGGTTGGGTTTTATTTTCTATTTCAAAGAAAGAGAAGCTTTAGAGGATTAAAAAACAAGTCTAAACACGTTAATCTGGCTTTGTTTTTTTTTTTCAACAGGATAATCTGTTAGGGCTCTTAGAACAGTTATCAGTACCAGTGTGGTTGTATGTTTATGTGTGAGAAACTTGGACGGAGGATAAACAGTATCGGGGCCTTTTCAGGATGTCCCCACAGGCCCCTTTGCTGCTCTCAAGGACCCTGCACCTTGCTGAGGGAGGCCCACGAGTCGAGGGCCGGCATGGACAGTACAGTCCCCACTGAGGTTGAAGGACACAGGAGAGGGCAGAGCTTGTGGCCCGTGTCAGCCAGGGGAAGGTGGCGGGCCTGCTGGAGGGGTCAGAGGGGTGGGCAGTGCCAAGGGTCCCCAGCCCAGCAGAGGGGAAGAGGGGGCTGAAGAGGAGGGTCGGGAGGGCTGGAACCCCGGAGAATAGTTCTCATTTCACGGAAAGTGCCCGTGTGCTCTAGATTTTATTTCAGCTTTGACCTTTTAGTCTTGGAGGCCGAGGGAGGTTTCCTCTAAGGAGGTGGGTTGGGAGCTAGAGAGCAGGAAAGAGGAGCCCCAGGCCCAGCTCTTCTGGGCAGGAAGGGAGACAGCGCCGTGCTGCTGTCCTCACCATATATATCACTTAACTTTCAAGATGACCTGCTTTGGATCAAGTTAGGTATCACTCAGTTTCCCAAACTAGATTGTAGTGGAAAAACATTAGCTGAATGAGTTTAATTCCCAAGAGAAGATTCATTTGTAAGTGGTGTAAGTGTGACTTGAGTTTAGAAGCTCAGTTTTTCTTCTTAGTTGTCAAGTTTAATATGTTATATTATTTTATCAAAACAGAAGCAAGAGCTTGTTGATACTATTGTTTACTGATTACTAATAGATTTTACTGAGTAAAGCTTTTATGCACATTCTTTCTAGATTTCACCCACATTATTTGGCTGTGAGACAGAATCTTAAGTATCTGGATGGGCTTCCCTGGTGACTCAGATGGAAAAGCATCTGCCTGCAATGCGGGAGACCTGAGTTCAATCCCTGGGTTGAGGAGATCCCCTGTAGAAGGGAATGGCTATTCACTTCAGTATTCTTGCGTGGGGCATTCCTTGCACAGAGGAGCCTGGTGGGCTGCAATCCATGGGGTCACAAAGAGTCGGACATCACTAACACACACACAGTTACCTTTGAAGTGCTACTGTTTTTCTGATACAGCTCTGGGATGACAGACTTTTAAAAGCGAAAGTAGGATTTCCATGCTGGGCCCCCACTGATGGTTAATGATTTCTCCCTCACAAAAGAGATCTATAAGATACTAATTTATTCATCTGCACATTAGCAAATGCGTTTATACATCATGTGTCTTTTCTGAATGAATGAATTGATGGACCTGGAAGGAAGTTCAGGAAGTCTGTGGGCCCCCTGTGGTGTTACCTGTGTCTGTTGAGGACCTTGTGGCCCCTGTGGTTGGTGTGCCATTGACAAGGTCCCTTGGAGGTCCCCACTGCCTCGAGCCCCTGCATCTACTGACTCTCCTCGGGGGGATTCCATCCCTTGCAGCTGTCCAGGTTCTTAGTTACAGGGAACCAACTGAAGATCTATCTTTCCTTCACCCAGAGGTCATCACTGTTTTCTTTCTGTATTTTTGTTTACTTATTTTGGGCAGCTCTGGGTCTTTATTGCTGTGTGCAGGCTTTCTCTAGTGGAGAGTGGGCTGCTCTCTAGGTGCGGTGCGCAGACTTCTTGTTGCAGAGGCTTCTCTTGCTGTGGAGCATGGGCCCTGGGTACCGGGGCTTCAGTAGTTGCAGCTCCTGGGCTCTGGAGCACAGGCTCAGTAGTTGTGGCCCATGGGCTTAGGTGCCCTGCGGCATGTGGGAGCTCCCTAGACCAGGGATCGAACCGGTGTCTCCTGCATTGCAAGGCGGATTCTTAACCACTGGACTACCAGGGAAGCCCCTCCTTTCTGTATTTTTAAAAAAATCAATTGGGACCCTTAAACTGTATATCTGAGACAGTTTTGTCTCCTGTTGTTTTCACTGAGTGTCTTGCATGAGCCACTTGCAGTGGCTGTGAGATACTCCCCTCTGTTCGTGAACCATGAGCAGCCATTGTTCTTTTGGTGGACATTTACATAGGCTGTTTCCAGCTGTTTGGAGTAATTTCTTAATAAATGCTTTCATAGTATAAATCTTAATATGAATTTGTTGCAGCTAGATTCAGTGTGACAGAAGTTGGCAGGTCAGAAAGACTTGAGCCCAAGGCGCGTTGTGGAGTGGTCACTGACTGCTTCCCCGATGGCCCTGCGCTTGTTCCCGGCTCACACTGAATATCAGCTCCATGCCCCCCTCAGCTTGGCAGGGCCGAGGGAATTTGCATCTGGCTTCACTGCTGGGCTTGGGACTCAGGCAAGGGCCTGATCTGTGCCTTAGTGTCTCTGTCTGTAAAGAGGGGTGCCCGTGGTCCTCACGCCCAGAAGTTGTTTTGAGAACTGTGATACCATGTGTGAAATGCTCAGAAGTGTGTGTTATTAAACATTAAGTGCTTAATAAAACTTAGTTTTAGAAGTAGAGAAAAATGGCAGTTCATTAATTTCCCTTTAAGTAATATTATTTAAAGTTGAATCTATAATGGGTGCATATAGAGAATTTGAAACAAACTGGCCCATGCTGCCACCCTACTATAAACACAGGGTTTTGTTGAGCTCTTAGGACCCCCCTAAGTGGTCCTGTTGATTGTAATCTCCCCTCACCTGCCCAGAAGTCCAGAAGTCACCACATCCTGATGCTCACGTTAATCAAGTTGATGGCTTGTAAAGTGTACCTGTATGCAGTTTCAGAGTGTGGGAGGGAAGTGAGAACGGCAAAAAGATCCTATATTTCAGTGTTTTGTGGTATATACAAAGTTAACGTTGGAGGTAGCAGTTTAGCACAATTCAGAGACAGCGTTTGCTGAGTCTTATGGTCTGTTAGACTTTACTGGTGACTTAGATGGTAAAGAACCTGCCTGACATGCAGGAGACCTGAGTTCAGTCCCTGGGTTGGGAAGATTCCATAGAGAAGGGAATGGCTTCCCACTCCAGTATTTTTGCTTGGAGAATCCCATGGACAGAGGAGCCTGGTGGGCTGCAATCCATGGGGTAGTCTGTTAAGCCTGAGGGCTGGACTTCATTCAGGTGGCTAGCAGCCATGACCGTGTGTTCCTCCTTCTGCCTCTGGCTGGGTGAGAGGCTCCGAGGGGCTGGAGAAGGGAGTAGGGGGCGGATTAAGTGGCCACCCTTGGGGATTACCCACAAGATGCTTCCCCCTTTGCTCGTGTCCTCTCTCCACCGTGGACTGCAAGGAGATCAAACCAGTCAATCTTAATGGAAATCAGTCCTGAATATTCATTGGAAGGACTGATGCTGAAGCTAAAACTCCAGTACTTTGGCCACCTGATGCGAAGAACTGACTCATTGGAGAAGACCCTGATACTGGGAAAGATTGAGGGCAGAAGGGGAAGGGGACAACAGAGGATGAGATGGTTGGATGGCATCACCAACTCGAGGGACATGAGTTTGAGTAAACTCCAGGAGTTGGTGATGGACAGGGAGGCCTGCCGTGCTACAGTCCATGGGGTTGCAAAGAGTTGGACACGACTGAGCAACTGAACTGAACTGAACTCTCTCTACCCTGCATCATGGAACAGCAGAAAGTCTTACTCGGATATTCATTGAGATCCAGTCAGCCATCCACCCGGAGTTCCTTGGTGTCGTTACATGCTAGTCAGCAGCGGTGGCATTTTGCTGTGTGTCAACGCTGCACAAGCTCATTGGTGACCATTAGTGTCCTGTGGGCGAGCTCCCAGTCTGCCTGTGCTTGGAGGCTCCCATGGGTGGAACAGGTGGCTGCCTGTGTTCTCAGCACACGCAGATGGGCACTCAGGCCCCGCAATCTAGCCTTCAGCAGCAGCCATGTCTCGTCTGCCCTGTGGACACAAGACAAGCCCTTCACAGAGTGCCTTTGAGCTCCTGTCTGTCTTGGGCACCCAGCAGCCCTCAAGGAGTGGGTTAGTATTCTCAACCTCTCTTTACAGAGCAGTGAACTGTGGCTTAGAGCGTGGGGCTTATCCCTGGTTACCCCTGATCTCAGCGAGCTTGCTGGGGGTCCTCGGCCTGGCTCCTTCCCTCTGGCTCTTCATGGTGGGGTCTGGGTGGGGCTGGGGGGATTGTGGTTGCTGTCCCTGCCTCTGCCAGGTTCTCTGCGCTGGGCCCAGCTTTGTGGGATTTCTTGAGGTACAAGGAGGTTCTTACCAGAGTGTTCTTTGCCAGTGAGCGCACCTGACTGGAGAGCAGGGTCCTTTTGGGGCCAAGCTGCTTGGCTCGGGGGGACAGTCCACCGCCACCTTCGTGCAGGGCCCGCAGGGAGGTGCTCCTCTCTGTGGCGCGTTGGCTGCGCCCGGCGAGGCCTTCCGGAGTGCCGCCGCGCACTCCGCCAGGGAGGCCTGTTGAGTTTGGGATCCTTTCTCTCGCTGACTGGAGCCTTAGGCAGCAGGACGGCATCCTGCCCATAGAAGGCTTGGCTGTGATCCTGATTCCGGAGCTCAGCCGTCCTGTGTCCTCTTGTCTTCTTCGCAGTTAGAGCTGGGCCTCTTCATTCAGTACATTGTTAATTCAGTTTTACTTACAGAAAAGTGAATAGTATTTGGAAAGGGGATGAGCTTCATTTTGGCCTTGAAGGGTTTATTTTATGACCTGATGACCCTTGGTTGGGAAACTGTGTGTCTTCTGTGTTCTTTAATCATAAAACTGCTTAGAGCAGGCTTGGTCTGAGTCGGCTTGAGTGCTTTGTGTAGATTAACTCATTAAATCCTCCTGGCAAGCCTGGAAGTTCCGGTTCTCCTTATCCCTGCTATTAGGTGAAGAGTCTGAGCCACAGAGAGGTGACATAGCACGTTCAAGGTCAGATGGCTAGTGAGGAGCAGACCTGGGGTCTGGCCTGGCAGAGTGCAGCTTCAAACAGATTGGAGGTAACTTCTTTTCCTGTACGTGTAACTTGTTTGTCTGAGGTGGTGACTGTTAATATGTGAGAGGTTTGGGTGGGTTTAGTAAGTCATGTTTAAGCATTTGGGACTGTTTGCTCTTGTGATATCATGGAGTTAGTTTCTTCCTCAGCAGGTCTGTAGGTAGAAATTTGAAACTCCTCAGAGCCAAGACACTTTGAAAGCATCTAGTTGCGATTGCTTGTGTGTAGGCCCCCAGGTTTGAGTCCTTGGCTGTGGTGCGGAGTGACAGGTTCCCCCCTCAGGCTCAAAGACTGATTCTCACCACGCCAGCCATGAGTCTAGCTTCAGACTTACGAGCTTGTTCTTCATGTGAAATTCTTGCTTAATGTGCACTTTATCCTTTCTAAAGAGATAAAGATACAGAGATGAGAAAGAAAGATCCAAAGGGATCCGAGGAACGTTAAGCAACCCCGCTCCTCTGCGCCCACGTCCCTTGCTTCCTGGCGCTGACTTGGGTGCTGTTTGCTGTTTGCTTTTCTCGTCTTGGTCCCCGGGGCGCAGGTAGAACTGGACACCTGGTCGGCGTTAAGGGAATATCTGTTAGAATGAACAGGTAAATCACTTTTCATTGTGAAGTGTTTTTTTGTTTTTTTTTTTAATTTATTCATTTTTGGCTGCGCTGGGTCTTCAGTGCCACTCGGGCTTTTCTCTGGCTGTGGTGAGCGGGAGCTGCTCTCTCCTTGTGGAGCACGGGCTTCTCGCTGCGGGGGCGTCTCCCGTTGCAGACATGGCTCTAGCATGTGTGTGCTTCAGTGGTTGTGGCACGTGGGTTGCTGGAGCACAGGCTCAGTAGTTGTGGCGCCCGGGCCTAGCTGCTTTGCAGCGTGTGGGAGCTTCCCGGGTCAGGGAACGACCCTGTGTCTCCTGCATTGGCAGGCAGGTACTTCACCACTGAGCCATGAGGGAAGCCCCATTGTAAAGTGTTTTAAACTACATTTCAAAACAGAGGAGGAGAAACCATGAGTCTCTCATCCTGACACAACTTCTCTGCACACTTTTGGAGAAGTCGTCATCTCTGCTGAACCCCTCCATGTGCGGCCAGCAGGGGCTCTGGGAGGCCGCTCATGCCGCAGACTCCCCTGCGCGCTCTCCGTGGGGCCTGGAGCCTGGTGCGTGGTCCCCCGCTCCGCTTCCTCATCTGCCACCATATAATTAAGGTCTGGGGTGTGCTTTAAAACATATGGCTCTGTATTTTAAAAACCAGCTTCCATTCACCCGGCGGTTGGTCTCCTAAGGATTAGGGAAGTCATCACCTGCAGCTTGGGAAGAAGTGTGTTGTCTGGTATAGGAGACTTGATGGAAGCTGGAAAAGAAACTTGTGGGTCAGTGTTTTCCTTTGGGCCAAATTCATTTGCATTTTCATCTATCTGTCAATCAAATATTTGTCACATTTAGCAGTTTTGAATGTTGGATACTGGATTTTTTTTTCAGTGTGTGTTTATTTATTTGACTTGCGGGGTGGGGGGCAGGTTTAGTTGCAGCCTGTGGTATCTATTTCCCCGACCAGAGATGGAGCCTGGGCCCCTGTACTGGAAGTGCGGAGGCTCAGCTCCTGGATCACCAGGGAAGTCCTTGGATTCTGGATATTTTGATGCTTGTATTTTCCTAAACTCTCTTAGTGGTTGACAGTGTCATTAAATTAAACCTTGATGTGTTTTTGTGAATATGAAAATGAATTCATCTCAAATTAATTTTTCCTAGAGTTTCTACCTCTTGAGGAGACTGCTGAACTCAATCCTTGAAGAAATTGAAAATCGTATGTTCTTATGTACACATTGCTGTAAAACCAGTTTAAATGTACAGAAAATGCCCAGTTTATGGACGATGCTTTTCCAAGTTCATTTGGAAGTCGGTTGTTTGAGACTTGGGCTTGTCTTCCATCAGGGATGTGCGTGTACTGTCCTGGGCCTGCCTGGAGACGGCAGGCCCTCAGGTGCCACCTGCTTACTCGGTCACGTAACCCAGTGGTGGTGCAGGACACAGTGTGTGTTGGGCGGTGCGACCACGTTTCCAGAGACCTCACAGGTGCTGGATGTTGGTGGCGCCGGCTCTTCAGGCTAAGTTCAGTTGAGAACAGCCATCCGTCCTTGTCCGCAGTGGAGCCGAGCCACAGGCTCTGCTTCGTGCGTTTGCAGAAGCCAGAGAGAGGAGCACACAAGAGTGGGAACTTCTGGGGCGCGTCCAGGGTGGCCGTGGTCTGGTGGCCAGCATCTGGTGCCCAGGGATGATGTGGGACCCCACAGTGGGGTTTGGCCGGCATCAGACTCGGGTGCAGGAGGTGCCTGGACCCTTACGGGAAGCTCCACTGCTCAGCTTCCCCCTTGAGGTTTGAGGTGCCCAGAGGGTGCCAGAAGTGGCCAGAGGAGGGGGGTTTCAGGGATCCTGAGGTCTTGCCTGGCATCCAGAGGTCCTGTCTGGAGGTGGCCCGTCCCGAGGATCAAGTGGATGACTGTGAGTCTAGAGCTGCTCTGCCCCCGGGCCTTTGTATTGCTCAGTCCTCTCCCTGAAGTTTCCCCCACCTCCTCGGGTCTTTGTTCAGAGATCACCCTCCCAGTGGGGGCGCCTCTGGTCATTACATTTGCACCCCTCCTGTCTTCCTTCCCTACTGTATTTTCTCACAGTGATTTATCACTATTTTGGGACACTGGGTTTTATCTGGCTTTTGTTTTGGGGGATCAGCCTGCCTCCACTAGAATGTGGGCCGCTTGAGGGCATGGCCTCAGTTCTTTGCTGTGTCTCCAGTGTCTAGGGCAGTGCATGGTGCAGAGTAGGTGCTCAGTGAATGTTTGTTAATGAAGTAGATAAAACTGTGTTTAAAAGAATATTTATTCAACTGTGCCAGGTATTAGTCGTGGCACTCGGACCTTTGATCTTTGTTGAAGCACGAGGATCTTTAGTTTTGGCATACCAATTCTTAGTTGCAGCATGTGGAATCTAGTTCCCTGACCACGGATCGATCCCGGGCCCCCTGCATAGGGAGTACTGCATCTTAGCCACTGGCCCACCAGGGAAGCCCCTGAAACAGTGCGGTCTTGAGGGCACTGCATTTACCTTAAGTCCCTGAAGCGCCTGTGAAGTGCTGGTGGTGGTCCTGCCGTTTCTCATAAAGCCTGTGGGGGAGAAAAGCAGGTGTGTGTGTGTGTGAGTGTGTGTGTGTATTACATCATCTATTATTGCCATTTCAGAATGACTGGGTTTTCTTTCTGACTCATAAAGGCCACTGAAGCTGAAGTTTGAGTCTCAAACATTAGAGGAAAGTGAAACTCTACCAATGTGGTGCGTGGTTAGTTACTTTTGCATCTCGCTTTGTGTGTGTGAGTGTCCGCCTGCGTGCTGTCGCAGCACCCCTGAGCCACTGCCAGCCTCTTGGGACCTGCGGCAGCTCTCCCCCTGCTCCCCTCGGAGCTCCCCAGCCCCTCGCCGCCCGCCCTCCGGCCCCCTGCATGCTTCCACCTGTGCCCAGCTGCCCGCACACTCTCCTTGTCACCCCGGGTCTATCACTCCCTCTCCCTTAGGATGTAGCTTCCTAGAGATAAGGACCACGTCCGCCTGGGCCTTTGCTAGCACAGTGGCCATGTTTGTTGAGTCTTTGGGTTAATAATGTAGTTCATTTACCTCCTTTAAGAAACAGTGATGAGCAGAATGAGTGCATATATTTTTATGAAATAACAGAAAGTGTTGGAGAAGAGGGTGTCTTTAGGGAAGTCACTGAGGCGCTGTCAGCAGGGTGTGGTTAGGGTCTCGGAGCTCTGTGACCCTCCCTCCTGGGCTGCCTGTGGCCTGCTATGCGGGCTGTGAGGGGTGGAGAGGTTCCTGGGGCAGTGGCGATGGTGGCGGAGTTCTGGCGTTTGAGGCGGGAACGGTGCTTGTGTTGGGGCGAGGCGGCTGGTGTGTGTGCAGACCCGGGTCCTGTCCCCGCCCTACAGCCTGGACGCAGGGTCACTTTTCTGCCTGCTGGCAGCTGCAGCACACACAGTGTTTCCTCCGACTCCAGTCAAGCCTTCTGCTTCAGTGCCCGCCACACTGAAGTGGGCGCAGCTTAGCTGTGGCTCCAGAACCTTCTGCAGCTGTCCAGAGCATGCTGACAGTAGCAGCCAGCTTCCAACGGCGAAAGACTTACTAGTTTATGTTAGTTTATATGGTGTGTGTCCTTCAAGAGTGGCCTGTCAGCTCCTGCCTTCAAACCTCTTGTTGAAGTTGTGCTTTGGGGCTGGGAGCTTGCCAGAGTTCAACGCTTGTGAGAATAAGCATTGGCCTCAAGGGCCTTGATGTTTACTGGTGGGGAAACCCTGGGCTCCAGCCTGTGTCTCGTGACCAGCTTGGCGGGGATACAGGTGGCCGGGGCGTCTTCCGAGACAGTCAGTGCAGACCGGTGTTGAGGAGGACCTGAGCAGATTTCTCCAGCACGACCCTCTGCTCCTTCCTGTATCGTTGCCCAGCCAGGGGTGCTCAGTGTCACAGGCCTGGAGGCAGGTCCAGCTCTGTCAAGATGGCTTGATCTTCAGCGCGCCTCGTGCTTTCTGCGCGTCCACCAGAAACGGGCAGAGTTGCAAGCCGAGCACTGCTGCCTGGAGGGTGGCTGCATGTGGGGTCTGGCCACTGAGGTCAGGAGCAGACCTCGATGTTCTGTGCTCTCCTTCAAGGACCTGCTCTGGAGAAACTGTCCTGATGGAGAGGAAACGCTCAGCAACCTGCACGTGTCAGCTAGAGTCTCATTAGACGCACTTTTCATTGTCTTTGGAGGCTGCCTCCGTGGGCTGGACGCATGTTCATTTCGCATCCTGGAGGCTGCAGCTGAAGAGTGCGACCCTCGGCAGGTGTTCCTGAAGCCGGCACAAGCCGCATTCACTGTGTGCACTTCCCAGGCTGCCTGGCGCCAGGCCATCTGTCCCTGCTCTAGCTGGCTCAAGGGGGGGTCGTCCCTCCAGGTTTTGTCTGCATGCGGACCTGCCCCGCCGCGCCTCCAGCCCCTCGCCCCTGGGCTGGCCTCTGCTCCCTGTGCTGTCCCTCACCTGGGCTCAGACCTCCATGGGAGACCCATGTGGGCACCGTTGTTGGAATAGTCACTGGGTCCAGAAGTGTGTTTGTAAAATTACCTTTTTTCAGGTCCATGAATCAACTCATCACGTTTTGTTATCTAAAAACTTCATGTTTGAGATTTTACTTAGTAGTTCATGTGTCAGTTTTGAATTAAAAGCAGCATTTGCCATTGTTGGGTGCGTCTCCCGTGTCTCCTCGAGCTTTGCTTGGCGGGAGGCGGGTGCATAGGTGCAGTCAGTAACCAGCTGCACTTGGCGGGACCCGGGGTGCTCTCCCTGCACCCGTCCCGTCGGGCGGCATTGACCCCACTGGGTGTGTGAGCCGTCACTCTGAAGCAGTGCCGCCTCTTCCCTCCCCCCTCTCGTAGTGTCCCTTCGGGTCCCGTGGCCCTGCTGTGCCTCAGTCCTGGGCCTGAGAGTTTGCACTTGGGATGAGCCTGTGGGCTCAGGGAGCGCTCACCCCTGGGCTGTGTCTGGGAAGCCCGTGAGGTACTTGGTGCCCTGTGGGCACATCCCGGGTCATCAGGCCCCGGCCTGGCTGCTGAGGACAACCCAGGCCTGTCTTGGTTCTCTATGGGCCTCGGCCTGTGACTGTGGCTGCCTCCCTACTTCCCGCTGCTCTGGAGGACAGAAGGTTCCAGCCGGTATCCAGGGGAAGCTACTGAAAGTGATTACACTTCTGTTAGCTTCCCTGGTGGCTCAGGGGTAAAGAACCTGCCCCAAGCAGCAGACGCAAGCAACAGGGGTTCGATCCCTGGGTCAGGAAGACCCCCTGGAGGAGGGCATGGCAACCCATTCCAATCTTCTTGCCTGGAGAATCCCATGGACAGAGGAGCCTGGCGGACTACAGTCCATGGGGTCACAGAGTCGCACACGACTGAGCAGCTAAACAACACTTCTGTTAAGATTGCATGCTTTGTTTATAGGGACAAATCCATAAGGTACTGGCTGAACCACAGAGCTCAGTCCAGCCCTCGGTACCTGTCCCGAGACGGAGGGTTTATGAGGTGCATTGGGCACGCTAGACTTACTGTGAGCCTCAGCGTGTCCACGGAGACGGCAGTTTTCCAGAAGGAGCCGGTGCGCCCCGGGCTCCCATTCCAGCTAGAGAGCCCGCACTGCTGGTCACGTTCGTGCTGTCGGCTACATTTAAAAAGGCGGGTTCTCTTAGATATTCTTCACAAAGCTTGTTAGTCACAGCCTCCTAATGTTTCACTGATTCTGTGCGTTCAGTTAATTCCTTCGTATTTGTGTACCTTGCCTGAAGTGAAAATGAAGCCTGCCTGTCACGGCTGGGGTGCGGCTCTGGAGCTGGCCTGTGGTGTGTCCTCTGGGGTGACCTGCCTGAGCCAGCCTGGCCTGGCCTGGCCTGGCCTGCCCTGCCGGGGACGTCCCAGGCTCCTGCCTTCCTGCCATCCGCTGCCTCACTTTTCCTGTGTGCTCATCACGTTTGGGTCACGGGATGTTCTGTCTAGATGTGTTTCTTACTTGTTTGGCTTTTGTGCGTCTTAGGATGAGCATCTGTCTCCATCGGCTTTTCTCTTGGGAGTTGAGCTGTCATACTCTGCACACTATTGGTTACTGTGCCGCCTGTCCACCCTTTCCTGGTGCACTTCCTATAGGACTCTGGCTCCTGGATAGTTCTCTGCATCTCTCTGCCCTGTATTAATGGAGAGAGAAACTTTTTGTCTAGCCTTTCTGAACAAACATAGTTTGAGCAAACTCAGGGAGATGGTGAAGGACAGGGAAGCCTGGCGTGCTTCGTTTCAGGGGGTTACAGTCAGACACGACTGAGCAACTGAACAACGACAACAATATACATATAAGAAACAGCTTTGTTTGGCCATTCCTTTACCTGTTTAAATTCATAAAATTAAGTGTTCAGTTGTCTTCAGTCTGCTTTTGTGTTGCCATGTTGATGTACTTCTTACCACCTAACTGTGTGTGTGGTTGCAGTCTTGATTTTCCCCAGTTTCAGCTTATTCTTAGTGGCTGTACTTAAGTTTGCAGGGACACAGTGTGGTCAGTAACCGCCCCTACAGGCTAGCTTCCCTGCCTTTTCCTCCAACACAGACAGCCTCCTTTTCAGACGTAGCAGAGGATCACAGCCCATGTTGACAGCCTTCTTCCTATTCCAAGATGTGAAGCCAAGTGCTCTCCTGGTTCTTTTAAAGGGCAGAACTGTTAGAAACAGATCTGGGTGCTCTGAGGTCATTCCTTGTTGTTCCACAGCAATCTGGTGATGAGCAGGCCCGTGATGTCACTGCTGGAGCGCTTGAGGCTCAGACTGGAGAGGCTGTTCTTTTAACAGTTGTGGGCAAACTTTTGTGTATTTCTGATTTAACTTTGACACTATCTAAAAATCCTTCCTTAATGGCTGTCTAAATTTTTAATTGTACATCTGTCCACCTCTCTTAAGTATCTCACTGATGAAAGTTTTGTTGTCACTTTGTTGACAGGTTACTGTATTGCTGTCCAAAACCATTTTAGTAGCAGCACGGGTTCATGGTGCCAGCCACAGTTGTATGGGTCGGCTTGCTTTAGCATAGTCCTGCCAGCCTTTGGTGTCTCTGTGTGTTGTAAACATACTTAATCATCTTTCTTATCTAATAATTCATCCCCCCAGCCTCCACCCATAGTTAAAGATGTGTGCTGCAGTCTCTGGGGCTCTCACTTGTATTTGAGACACACATTTGCACAACTCTGAGCTATTTGAGTTTTTTTGGTGCCTATTCTTTTGTTAAAAAACAGTCTTGATGGTTTATGGATTCGAATGAGATCTTATATATAAATTTATGTAGTCATTTGTGATACAGCTATTTTTATAACAGCTTATTGAGATATATAACTCATAAACTTATAACTTTAAAAAGTGTGTAATTCAGTGGTTTTAGTGTATTTGTGAGGTTATATGTCCCCACTGTCCAATTCCAGGACATCCTCATCATTCCAGAAATAAACCCCTGACCCATTAGCAGCCACTCTGTTCTCCCCTCCTGCCAGCCCCTGACAACCACTGATTTTCCTTTCTTTATAGATTTGCCTCATCTGGGCATTTCATACAAAAGGAATCACACAATATGTGGCTTTTGTGTCAGGCCCTTTTCACATCCCGTAATGTTTTGCATGTTCATCTGTTTTGTAGAGTATATCAGTACTTCCTTTTTATGGCTGAGTATTCAGTTTTATAGGTGCAGTGCATTTTGTTTATTCATTTATCTTTGATTGTCCTTTCCAACCCTTTTAGTTATTTATAATGCTGTGAACATGCTCATACAAGATTTGTGTGGACCTGTGTTTTCATTTCTAGGAGTGGGATTGCTCAGTTGTACGGTACCTGTTTCCTTCTGAGGAACTATTGTAATGTTTTCTGATGTGGTTGCCCCATTTGACATCCTAGCAGCAGTGTGAGGGTTCCAATTTATGTGTGTCTCCATCTACACTTGTTATTATCTTTTTGACCCTGGTCTGTGTGAAATGGAATCTCACTGTGGTTTTGACTTGCATTTCTGTAGCAGCTAGTGATGTTGAACCTCTGTCCAGGCACTTTTTGGCCATTTGTATGGTTTTTTCTTGGAGAAGTGTTTACTCAGATTTGTTGACTGTTTTTAAATTGTATTTTGTTTCATTTTTAATTGTTTGAGTTGTTTATACAGTCGGAATACAAGTGCCTTATCAGATAGGTGGTTTATAAATATTTTCTCCCATTCTTTGGGTTGTTCTTTCACTTTGTTGGTGGTGCTTTTGAAGCACAGAAGTTTTAAATTTTGATGACGTCCCTTTGATCTGTTTCTTCTTTTGGTCCTGTGCTTTTGGTCTCATGTCTAGGAAACCATTGCCAAGATCATAAAGATTTGCTCCTATATTTTCTTCTAAGAGTTTTCTAGTTTTATTTCTTACATGTAGATCTTTGATCCATTTGAGTTAAATTTTGATGTGGGAAAGGCAGCCGACTTCATTTTTCTGTGTGTGGATATCCAGTACCATTGGCAGAAAAGGCTTTTTCCCCTTGAAGGGTCTTGGCACCCTTGTCAAAGATGGATTGGCCATAGACTTAGGAGTTTATTTCTAGACTCTGTCCCATTCACTAATGTGTATATCATCATACAATACCACATTGTCTTGATTACTATAGCTTTATAATGAATTTGGAAATCAGATAGTGTGAGTCCTCCAGTTTTGTTCTTTTTTTGAGATTGTTTGGCTAATCTGGTCTCCTTGAATTTCCATAAGAATTTTAGGATCATTTTGTCAGTTTCTGCAAGGAAGCCAGCTTCTTTTAATAGGGATTGCAAATTTTAAAAACTTGTTAGGTTTTTTAATTTGTTTAAATAACAAAAAAACATACAATTCTTTAATTGATTTGGAGGTAACTTGGGTGTGCAGTGAGCATTTTGGCTCTAAATCAGTTACTTTTTCAAGTTAAGTATTATTCCACTACTGTTCTTTTTGAGCAGCTTATTTCTTCTTTATCAGCTGTAACTTTTAAGTGCAGTTGGCAGTTCTTGGACTCTTTCCATTCGATTACTCTCTGTGTTCCAGGACTGCTTAGGTACCCGCTCTGTTTAGCTGTGGGACACATTCTGAAGCGGGTCTTTTTGTTCAAGCCCCGGGTGCCTTCTGTGCGTCTCGCCTTATATCACGTGTGGGTGGGGAGGGGTTCTGGGACAGGAGACACTGAGGTCACAGGGTTTGGACCAGCTTGCTCTGTGACAGGCCACAGAAGGTGTTTAGGCCGGGCCCTGTGGTGGGAAGGCCAGCTGAGCAGGGCTGGGAGCATTGGAGGCATACGCGATACTGAGGGAGAGGGTGAGGGCAGGTCGGTGCTGGGTGATGGGGTCTGTGGGCGTGCAGAACAGGGCAGGGTGAGGTTTGAGCGGGGAGGAGACTTTGGAGTAGAGGGCCGCTGCCTGGACTGCGTGTCAGAACGTTGGACGGCCTGCCCTGTGCTTGGTGGCGTCTCAGTGACATCTAGACTTGAGTTCATACGGTTAGAAAAGTGAGCCATTTTGAACCTTACCTGTTTTTTCCTGTGTCCCCCAGTATGACACAGTTCCCATTCAGTCCAGCGTGGTGTTATGCTCCTGCCCATCCCCATCAATGGTGAGGACCCAGACTGAGTCCAGCACAGCCCCTGGCGTTCCCAGCGGGGGCAGCAGGCAGGGCCCTGCCATGGATGGCACCGCGGCCGAGCCCCGGGCGAGCGCCAGTGCTCTGCAGCACGCCGCACAGCCGCCACCGCAGCCTCGAAAGAAACGGCCGGAGGACTTCAAATTCGGGAAGATTCTTGGTGAAGGCTCTTTTTCAACAGTGAGTACACACCACTGCTGTTTGTCAGATAAGGGTGTTTTCCTTGGGAGCACTGGCCTTTCTCGGGACGCAGAGCTGGGCACTGAGATCCTGTGGTGGTGCTCCACCCCAAAGGAGCATATCAGGCCCCGTGGGGATTTGTCTCCTGTGGTGAAGGTGACTTGGGCCTGGCTGCTACCAGGCAGATCAGGTGGTTAAAATATCTAAGCTGTGATTTTTGTAGGTGAAAGCTTTAAAAGGCATTTCATGATCTTGTTTTTAATTTTCTAAAAATTCCAGTGAAATTTTATTCTCGTCAGGCATCAGCAAGTGACATTTCATATCATTGTGTCCTATTGGCAAGACCCTGGGAGTTTTCTCTTCCTTAGATTGAACGTCAGTATTGGTGTCAGTGTCTGTTCATAGTTGGGAAACATTCAGTTCAGTTCAGTCGCTCAGTCGTGTCCAACTCTGCGACCCCATGGACCGCAGAACGCCAGGCCTCCCTGGCCATCACCAGCTCCCGGATTTACTCAAACTCATGTCCATTGAGTCGGTGATGCCATCCAACCATCTCATCCTCTGTCATCCCCTTCTCCTCCCGCCTTCAATCTTTCCCAGCATCAGGGTCTTTTCAAACGGAAAACATTGAACAACCTTTATTATTTCTGTTGTTTTTAAGATGTATGTAAAAAGTACATGTTTGATGTTTGCTCAAGTTACAACTTATGACCTACTAGCTTCCAGATCTTTGTGTCTTCAATTTCATGAACAGAAGCATTATCACAGCACTGTCGAGTCACGCTCGCAGTGTTCTTTTTGTTACCTGAGAGAGTTGGCCTGTCTTGTTGTATTTTTCTTCTTCAAGCAAAGATATGAAGGTTCAAAGCTGCTGTTTGCTGAGAGGGAGGCCTCGTGAGCCGTGGCAGGGCCGGAGACTCACTGCAGGCACAGGGAGGCCAGAACTGCAGTCCCCTGGCTGAGGTGGGATCTCATCTCCTGTGCCTTCAGGAGAGACAGGCCCCTGCTGCCCACCCTGGTCTCCTCATGGCAGCAGAGATCTGAATAATGAGACTTTTCTGCCTGGCCTTTCTGTGAAGAAACCTGTGTGAAATTTATTTTCCTTTTCTCTTTTTCCATTTATGAAATATTTCAAAATACAAAGAACGTGACATACTGCAGCTCACCCATGTTCCCAGTATCATTTTAATTGTTAACTTTTGCTCCGTTTACATTTTTAATTTAGATGTTTTTATTGGCAGTATTTAAGTTATGAAAGAATTGAGCCCTCATGATAAAAACCTTCAACTTTGAGGATAAGCCCCAGTAGATCTGGTACTCACAGGTTCTTTCAGAAAGAGAAAAACTGTTTTGGAAAGAACCTTGGGTGTTCTGCAGTTACTTGCACGAGTCCAATAAAAGCAGCAGTGTTCTCTCCTTCTCTCAGCTGTCCTTCTCAGGATGTTTATGTTGCCTGGAAAACGAGGACATGTTTGTGAAGTCCCCTCAGTGTCCCTGGGTTTCCTCTGCGGGTGAAAGTGGGTGCCATCTGTTCTGGATGCAGAGAAGCCCCAGCTGGTCTTGTCTCCCCTGTGCCCAGGAAAGCCCGAGAGCCCGCAGGCTCTTTCCTGGCGCTGCTGGGAGTCCTGTAGCCTGGGGTCTCAGATTACATGTGCTCCCTGCAGGTCTCTCCCACCACTCTTGGAGCAGGTCTCCAGGGCAGGAGTGGAGGAGGAGAGGCGGCTCCCAGGCTGGATCCTGGGCCGGGCCCTCCCTGGGGTGGAGCTGGTGCTGGAGAGGGGAAGCCTGGTCCGCTGCCCACAGCTCCCCGAGGGTGCCCCTGCCGTCAGCTTGGGCCGCGTGGACGGACATAGGAAACCTCATGGAATGTGCAGAGTTCACACGACAGAAAGATGACACAGTGTCTCCTTCAGATAGGGTTCCAGTAAATGTAAGCATTCGAGCCATGCCCTTCCTCTGTTTCTCCTTACCTGGCCAGTGTGTGCTGCTGTCAGCCTTGCGTCGGTCCATAGCCTCAAGGAGGCCGGACCTTCACCAGCCCCGCTCCTTACCCTCCAGCACCTGAGGGCAGTCCAGGGTCCCTCTTCCACAGAGATTCTTCAGATCTTTCTACCTGAGCACGTGTAATCCAGCCTTGCTCTTAGTGACTGCAGAGCTTCACACAGTGCCCAGGGTCACGATGGGCTTGAAGGATTCTGTGACGGGATAGAACTCACCGCCCTGGACTTGGCAGGTTTCCATCTGCTCTAGGTCCTCGGCCGTTCCCTGCAGGTGTCATGGAGAGGAATAGGCACTGGCTGCTGGTGGGGGGGGCCGCCCCAGTTCACTGCCAGGGGGGCCATCGGGCACTGGGAAGTTGTCGCTCAGGTTGTGCCCAGGTGTGCTTGTGTAGAAAGGTCTCTTCCCTGTTGTGTGGGGCCCCACTGGTGCTCTGTCCCCGGGGTTGAGGGTCAGGCGGGGCTGTGCCAGGAGAGGGCACTGCCGGGGCGGTGGGGTGCCGGCACGCTGGAGGTGGCTCTGCCTCCGTTTCCCGCTCCCTCCAGGCAGGCATGAGAGTTATAGCATCCACGGGGGCATCAGGTGAAATGTATGGTAACCATTATGGGTAAAAGCCCAGATTCAGGGCGGCCTTTTGCAGTGAACGTGTACCAGGGACATATCCACAGAGTTATTCTTTGAAGGAATTCCTGATACCCACTTTGTGGAGGTATTACTTGCTGCTGCTTCCCACAGTTTGTGAGGGTTACACTAGTGCTAAGGTGTTTGTGAATATATATTTCACTGCATCGAGGAACACTGGCAGATGTTGAGGACCCTTCTGGAAACATGTGAGGAATATCTGTTTTCCTTTACCTGTGAGAACACATTATCTTAGTCACTGACTGCATTTGTCAGCCAGGGCCGAGAGTGTGTAAAGAGGAATTTCAGAGGGGGTGGGGTAGTCCTTGTGGTTGGTTGCAGGGTGACTCGTGAGACTGTGCCCTAGTTACATTGGGTGTTTTTTCTCTTCTTTTTCCCCCTTTTCTTCCCAAACCAGGTTGTCCTGGCCCGAGAACTGGCAACCTCAAGGGAATATGCTAGTAAGTAACTAACTCCAGTGAGCTAGGCTGCTCAGTGTCTAGGAAGCAGGACCAGCGCCCCGGGCCCGCAGCCGCCTGGCTGCCCAGCCCTCGGAGGGCTCTGTGCTGGTCTCGGGACAGGACACTGTTGGTCTTAGAGATCACAGAGCTGGTGGGTGTGTTTTGTGAAACACTTTAATTTGTGTCTGATACTTGATATGTTGTGTCTTTAGTGTTTTCTTACCATTTTCAGTTGCAGTAACTTGCTTCTCTCTTAAGTTAAAATTCTAGAGAAACGCCACATTATCAAAGAGAACAAAGTCCCATATGTAACCAGAGAGCGAGACGTGATGTCGCGGCTGGATCATCCCTTCTTTGTTAAACTTTACTTCACGTTTCAGGATGATGAAAAGCTGTGTATCCTTTGAATAGTCAAAGCCTCTGAAATGCCATGCCAGTGATCGCTTATTGTTTTGGAACCATGACCCTGTTTTTGTTTTCAGAAGTAGCCCCTTGCCTGGAAAGGAAAGGGTAGCATATTCTAGATACAGATGAATTCATATCACTTGCTTTGGGACCCCTGGGATTGCAGACAGTCACTGAAGTCGAACATTGCTTCAAGGGAGATCATCGCAGCCACTTTTGAGGCTTTCTGTTGGTAAGCTTCATAGCTCACGGACTGTTTCAATGCTGATGTTGCTGGACCTCTGTTGAAAGGGATTTCCCCCACTCCCTTTAACCAGTGTCCATGCAGCATCTATCAGGTGTCATGTCCTGTGCACAGAGCAGGGACGTGAGCGAGAAGGGTCGTGGGCATCCAGGGCTCCTGGGAGGTGGGCACCAGTCTGCCCTCCCTGGCCTGGGTCTGTGGGGTTTGGTTGGAAGGGGCATCTTTCCCAGGCTCAGCTGCCAGGTGAGAAGTTCAGGGAGCGGTCCCCAGAAACCCACAACCTTTCTCCCTGCCTCTGGGGCTTGTCCTCCCCGAGCCAGGTCCTCTCCAGCCCTCCGTCCTTCCCCTCCCCGCCCCTCCCTCCAGGGCTGTGCTCCCTGCTTTTCCAACTGCTTATCCGGCAGGGATGGCACACCCTGCCGATTCTTTGCTTTATTTCAGAGCATCCCCTGAACTTGTTCCCTGACGTGTCCTCTAATCCCCTTTCTTTCTCCTTTGCTTGGGGTTAGGGGGCCATGTCTATGCCGTCAGCTTGTCTGTCGTTCCCCAGGTAGCCGGGCCAGCCGGTGCTCCCTGCTCCCAGCCCCTATCCTGCGGCTGTTCTTCCAAACCCAGCCTTCCCTGGCCCCTGGCTGCCTGGAGACGCTGTCTGAGCCCCAGCAGAGGCTCTTGGCTGCAGCTCAATGGGGGAGGTCACTCAGGTTTAAACCTTGTTCAGGCTTAGACCTCAGTCTTTGCATCTGCTCTCTTCCTTCTGCCCTTGGGTCGCCAGAGCCCCTTCCCCTCTCCCCCGATCTGTGCGTGCCCCGAACCCCCTCCCCTCCCCCACCGTCCTCTCTCCATCTTCTGGGTTAAAACTTGTTTCAATCCTGTTTCCCCTTTCACATTGCTTTCTGGCTCCTTTAGTCCTCAGTTGAAGTTTGTCTTTTGTTAATTGAGAAGGCTTTGTTGAGTGCTCGGGTGGGAACAAGCTGCTGTGTGAGGTGAGGGCTCTGCCCTCGGGGGGCTTGCGTTTCCATGCAGAGTTAGATCTACACAGATGATTCCTGGCTGTGCGTTGGACACGAGGGAGTAGGAATCAGGCCAGTGGGAGGTGGGAGTGTTGGAGCTGCTGTTTTAGTGGTCTGAGGAGAGGACGTCAGCCAGAGGCCTGGACGGGGCGGGGGCAGGTGTGGGTGGGAGTGGATGGGTCAGGGGTGCCGGGCCCAAGAGACCGGAGTCCCAGCAATAGCTCTGGGTTTTCTTTTGGGTGTGGTATGGAGCCCAGCAGGGTCTGGAGTAGCTCCCGGGCTGCTGCCGGGAGGAGGCTCTTGGGAGGGAGCTGGGAGGCCGGGACCTCGGAGCCTGCGCACGTCGCTCCCGCACCCGCACCTGACGTGCATGTTGGTGCCTGCTGCTCGAGACCCGGAGGTCAGGTTGGTGTACAGAGTGAGGGGCAGTGGGCTGGAGCGGGCCCAGCAGGGTGGAGCTCCAGAGAGTGGAGACGGCAGAGCCCCAGGGCCGTGGCCAGTGGGTTCTGGTGGAGGGTGCTGGCTGCCCGGCCAGACTGTGCCAGGTGGGCCAGTGCTTGGGCGCAGGCCTGAACTGTGGACTGGCCCCCAAGGAGGTGTGCAGAGTGCAGTCGGGGGGGTGTGCAGGTCTTGAGAGAGGGGCGAGCAGGCATAGCTGGTTTTCCTGGTGTCACACTCTCAAGGGGACTGGTGAAGCGGTCCAGCGGTCCAGCGACCGCGGGCCTGCAGGGCGGGGAGTCCTGCTGGCTTGTTTCCGGTGTTGTAGCGGGTGTGCCTCTCCGTCTGGCTTGAGCATCACCCCGCCCCCGCCTGTGTGCTGCCAGGGGCCTCCTGAGGACATCGGAGGGCCCCTCAGTCTGCTCTGGATCTCACCTCTGAGGCCGCCGCCTTGACCCTTCGCGCCTCGTGCTCCTCTGTGAGCCTGTGGGGCTCTCTGGCCCGGTGTTCTGGAGTCCCAGGTCTGGGCTTCCAGCAGAGCCCCTGGAGAATGAGTCTTGTTGGTGGGGAGGCTCTGGCAGGTCGCACACACTGACGTCGTCTTCTCCTGAGGTCACAAGCAGTGGGAGCAGGCCCTCAGAGGCCGGGTGAGTGAGCTTGCTCTCTGATTTCAGATGGGATTGGCCAGAGTAATGCAGGCGGAGGGGACTCTGGGTCTTTGTCCAGTGGTGTCTGTTGCTCTTGACCTTTTAAGACCACTTTGAAAGCCTGTGGAGATTGCAAGGGCTCACTTAGTTCTGACAGGAGCGAGACCCCGGGGGACTTGCACTCTACTCAGAATCTTCCGTGGGGCACAGTGTGTTGAAAGATAAAGCAAAGGAGACACTCTGCCTGAAGCAGAGCCCCAGCATGCACAGCTCCTCCCTGTAGCCGTGATGTGCCTGATGGAGAGAACAGCACCTCCTGCAACTGCAGGGGTACCCCCCACCCTGGGACAGACAAAGCAGAGCCTGGAGGCACACCTGCCACAGCCTGAGAGTGGGCAGGTCAGTCCGCGAGGGGACTCCTGGGCTCTGGCAGCCTTTTTGCCCTCTGGAGGTTCAGCTTGACTGACTCAGTCCCTGCTCCCAGGGGAGGCTGGGCTCAGAGCAGCCCGCCCTCCCTCCCTGGGTGCGGGGCAGGGCTGGGCACTGGAGCCAGATGGCCAGGGTGCCTTTCCTCCAGCAGGGGTGAAGCTGGAGGGGCTTCAGGGCTGTTGCCGGGCCAGCCTGCGTTCTTCCTCCACCGCCCCCTGCCTGCCCTTGGTGTCCGCTTCCAGCTTGGGGACAGGAATGGCGCACTAGACCTCAAGAAGCTGCGCTCCAGGCTGTGTGACCTTGAGTCAGATGCTTAACCTCTCTAGGTTGGGTTCGCCTGCACTCTGCAGGCATTGGGCTCTGCCACGGGCCTGATCTGTTTTTCTCATCCCAGGAATTCACCTGTTCCCGGTGAGAGAGCAGCCTCGTCTCCTGCCCTGAGGCCTTCGCTGTGCTGGGGAGGAGTGGAGCAGTGAGGTCTGGAAGCATATTCCTGGGGAATGAGGAACGTGTGTGGGCAGAGAGAACACGGACTTGGAGCCGTGATCCTCAGCATCTGTCGTGTTCAGAATCGTCGGTCACTAGCTCCCTGGCTGGGCAGAGAACTCAGAGTGTCCTTCACACAGGAAACAGGAACTCAGAGAGTGGGCAGATAAGGGGCAAAACCTGTGAAGGCGGAAGAGGCCCTGTGGCCGTGGCCGAGCCTCTCACGTGGGCTGCTGGTCTCTGGGAGACCGCGCTCCTGAGCAGGGTGGCACCGTGGCCACTCCAGGGCCAGTGGGACCTCCGCTCTGAGTTGGCTGGGCCGGAGTGTGCAGACCGCTGCTGAGGCTGGCCATGGGTGCCGGCCTTCCCCGAGGAGGGATCTGAGCGAGGCGAGGAGGGAGGGGTCCCTGGCTGAGGCCCTTTGCTCTCCCTGGGAGTAAGATTGGTTTTCTGCTTCAGCTGCCTGTTGCACGTTGTTCTAGTTGGAAGTGCGTGGGTGGCCGTGGAGGGGGCTCAGTCAGAAACAGTTTCGAGCAGTTTCGGTTGCTGGTCTCTTCCCTCCTGGCCTTGTCCTCCCTGCACCACAATGTCAGGCACCTTCCTCCGTGGCGATGCAGGGCCTTGGCCAACCAGATGGAACACCTCTACCACAGGCCACTCCCGGCCCCCTCGGAGCCATTGCTCAGGGTGGGTGAGGCCTTGGGTTACCCTGTCCCTGGCAGCTACGGTGCAGAGGGTGGCCTGTAGCTTCCATTAAGAGGCTCTGTGTTCCGTGTTTCCAGGAGGAAGCAGTTATATGGGATCCGTCGCTTGTTTCAGCCTTTAGTCCGCTTTGAAAAAGGGAGAAGAGAAGCAAAACAGTGCACTGCGGTGTCCGAGGAAAGAGGACTGGGCTCCTCAAGTCTCCCTGGGGGGCCCGATAGAGTCAGAGTTAGCGAGACAGTGTTTCTCCCGCAGAACTTCTCACTTCACATGTGCCAGGAGCATTCTTCTGAGGAGCGTTTCCGTGACTTGGCTCTGCACAGCCTAAGGTGCGGGGCTGGCGCAGGCGTGAGGGTGGAAGCTCTGCCCATGTCTCCAATGGCTCCCTTCACGAGGCCCACACGTGTCTTCTGGGCTCGAGCGTCCGCAAGGGGCACTTGGCTGAGAGGTCTGTGTTTCTGTGCTGTTGGTGAGAAACCCCCGGGGGCCTGTCCTGGAGCCAGGCCAGGGATCCCTCCAGACCCAGCACCACAGGTCGGGTTGGGGAGCTGTCTCTGGCCACAGGTACCTTCAGTTTTCATTAATTTAAAAAAATTGCTACTGGGCTGCTAAGATTAGTTGAAAAGAATGACTTTTGCTCTCTTCCTTAACAATGCAATGTTTAGATTTTGGCCTTAGTTATGCCAAAAACGGAGAACTACTTAAATACATTCGGAAAATCGGTTCATTCGATGAGACATGCACCCGATTTTATACGGCCGAGATGGTGTCTGCCCTGGAGTACTTGCACGGCAAGGGCATCATTCACAGGTACCGAGCTGGGGGCTGCCGCTGCTCCCCCAGGCCTGGGGTCAGCTCCGGTCTCCTTCCTGGAGGGTGGGCTGCCTCCCTGTGAGAACTAAGAAGCGTGCACGTCTCCCTGATGCTGAGAGACCTTGGGCGTGAAATACCAGGTGAAACTGGTCAGATGTCTTTTTTGCCAGGCTAATGATTCTCTTAGCCATCTTGGCTGCTGCTGTTATTTTGTTAGATTCCGTATGTACTTACTTCTGGTCTCATTTTCCAATAGTCAAATTGAAAGTATTCATTTGAGCTTTTTTTTTTTCCCCTTACAGATTTTTTTTTTGGTGGTAGTGGTAGTAAAATACACATAACATAAAAATTCATCATTTAATCATTTCCCCCCTTCGTGTTTTATTGAGAAGTAGTTGACATCCCTAAGTTTAAGGTGTACATTATGATGGTTTGATTCACATTTATTGTGTAATGATACCACAGAAGGTTTAAAGGCTCTTTATAGATTAAACATGAGTGATTATACTTCAGTTAAAAGTTTGTTAAAATGATAGATGCAGTTATGAAATGATTGATTCGAATGTCCTCACTGGATGCAGTTGGTATTGTTCAGTGCTAACTTTAGACTTGCATTCTTGGTTGTTAGTCTATAAAGATTACAGGTATTACCCAGTTCATTTTGTTTTTAGCTAAATTTGGAGTATGTAATGTTACTGTTTCAAATATTTCATCTCAAGTTTGAACAATCTGCTTTCACAGGGACCTGAAACCAGAAAATATTTTGTTAAATGAAGACATGCACATCCAGATCACAGATTTTGGAACAGCAAAAGTATTATCCCCAGAGAGTAAACAAGGTGTGTGTTCCATTTCCTGCAGAAAAAACCTGTTAGAAACCGGTGGAGTTGCCTTGTGCTCATCATTAGTGACAGTTGTTTGTAGTCCCTTTGTTATTATAAAGAAGGTGCTTGCTTGTTCATCAGGGAAGCCCCTGCCTCCCAGCAGCTCTAGCAGATGGCCTGGCTGGTGAGTGCCTGGTCTAGTGGGGGCCAGGAGGAGGCTTCCCCAGCATCCTTGGTTGGTCTTCCTGGCCTTGAGAGATGCTGGGTCCCCAGGCACTTTCTGCACCTTGTCGCAGGGCCTCGGACGCCTGCTGCGGCTCACCCTCCCTGGTCATCTTCTGGGAGGGTGCTGGGTTGCACCCTCATTTGTCTTGGTCTCCCATGCCGGGGTGTGGGCTCAGTGTGGGCTCAGTGCGGTCAGCTCCCAGCTCTTCCTGTTGGCGCTGTGGGTTCTCCAGGGCAGCGGAAAGCACATTCACGATGCCCACTGTCTGCCTGTCTCCTATGTGCAAATGCCAGGGGTGGTGGCCCCAGCATGCCGATCACAGGTTCTGTAAGGTCACAGAGTGAGTGGGGGCTGGCTTTCCCTGCTGGTCCAGCATGCGTTCTTCATTGCAGACCCTCCTAACCACCGCCCCTCTCTGGTGTTTCCTCGCCGGATTATATACCATGACAGTTGCTGACAGCCTACCTGGGGTAGAGGAGAGCCTGAGTGTCTTAGCTAGCCAGAGGCCTCTCGGCCAGGGTGGGGGTGTGGGCATCTTGTAGCCCTTCAGGTGTTTGTTGACTGGAAAGGATAAACTTCGAGGTATACAGAATGGCAGTTTAACTCTGAAAACTGTGTTCAGGTGTTGGGGTAGAGAGAGAGAACGTAAAGTTCTGTGTAGTGAAGTTGCAGGAAGCTCAAGGCCCCTGTGTGAATTAATAAATGACCCTGAGAATGAACCTTGGGTGTGGGGCCAGGTGTGACGGTTAGAGCTGCCTTGACCTGAGAAGCTACTGCAGGGACCCCCACGTACGGCCTGTGCTTCTGCTGGACTCGTGGGTACCCGTGAGACAAGGACCTTGATCGGGGGTGGGGATAGACATGCTGGGGGTGGGTAGAGGGTTTGCTGGTGGAAGGAAGAGTCAGACAGAAGCCTCCACTTTGCTGTAGCTGCTCTTTTCATCTGTAGCTTCTCGGCATCTCTGTTTGTTTCACTTGTGTCTATTGAAGAAACCAGGTTGTTTGTCTTGCAGAGCTTCCGAGAGTTTGTTGACGGCACCTCTGTAGAGTGATGTAGCGTGCTGCTTTCCCCTCTGTACGTCTTCAAAGTCAGGAGTTGGATGTGGCTGCTTGATGACATTCAGGTTCAGTCCTTTCACACCAGCGGCTGGTGTGCGTAGCATGTTCTTCATTTGGGAGCATGTAACAGCCAGTCATCTCTCCCTCTGTGATGTCAGCAGCCCTTTATAGCTGCAATGGCCATGGCCTAGATC
The DNA here is from genome assembly GCA_024291935.2 of Okapia johnstoni. Classification (NCBI taxonomy): domain Eukaryota; kingdom Metazoa; phylum Chordata; class Mammalia; order Artiodactyla; family Giraffidae; genus Okapia; species Okapia johnstoni. Next base: position 1,985,620 of record JAGTYA010000028.1, on the reverse strand, counting down.
TATCGGTTCATTAGAGAATGCAGAGTGATCGTAGCCCAGTTCTTTCATTCTGGAGCTGGAATTCTTTAAAGAGAAACTTCTCCTTTGCTACTGTTTGGTTAACTAGTGACATTGATTGTAAAGGAAAAACCGGATAAATGCTCGCTTCTTTCCCCTTTATTTACAGCTTTTGGGAAGTGTGAATTGGTTCACTGTCCTGATGACCAGTTCATCAAAAACTTTATTACCCCACCTCACACCGTACACAGAAGTTAACTTGGATAGATCAGAAATCTGAATGTAGGAGCTAAAACGATTACACTCTTGGAAGAAGGAATTGGAATAAATCTCCATGACCTTGGGTGAGGTAGTGGTTCCTTAGATTCAATACCAAAAGTATAAGCAGCAGAACAAGTTTTAAAACTTTGGTGCTTTGATATATTAAGAAAGTGAAAAAGACAACCTGTGGGGTTGAAGAGGAAAAAAAATTTCAGCTCCTGTATCTGATAAGGGACTTGTACTCAGAATATATGAAGAATTCATAACAACAACAAAAAATTTTTAATGGGTCTGAACAGACATTTTCTCCAAAGAAGATAAACAAATGGCTGATAAACACATGAAAAGATGCTCAATATCACTCATTATTAGAGAAATGCAAATCAAAACTACAATGAGATATCACCTCACACCAGTCAGAATGATCTTCATCAAGAAGTCTACAAACAATAAATGCAGGAGAAGGTGTGGAGAAAAGGGAACGCTCTTGCACTGTTGGTGGGAATGTAAATTGATACAACCACTATGGAAGAGGGTATGCTGCTGCTGCTGCTGCTAAGTCACTTCAGTCGTGTCTGACTCTGTGCGACCCCATAGACGGCAGCCCACCAGGCTCCCCCGTCCCTGGGATTCTCCAGGCAAGAATACTGGAGTGGGTTGCCATTTCCTTCTCCAGTGCATGAAAGTGAAAAGTGAAAGTGAAGTCGCTCAGTCGTGTCTGACTCTTCGTGACCCCATGGACTGCAGCCTACCAGGCTCCTCCATCCATGGGATTTTCCAGGCAAGAGTACTGGAGTGGGGTGCCATTGCCTTCTCCAGAAGAGGATATGGAGATTCCTTAAAAAATTAGGAATAAAACCACCATATGACCCAGCAATCGCACTCCTAAGCATGTACCCTGAGGAAATCAAAATTGAAAAAGACACATGTATCCAGTTGTTCATTGCAGCACTATTTAAAATAGCTAGAACATGGAAGCAACCTAGATGTCCATCGACAGATGAATGGATAAAGAAGTTGTGGTACATACACACAATGGAATATCACTCAGCCATAAAAAAAGAATGCCTTTGAGTCAGTTCTGATGAGGTGGATGAACCTAGAGCCTATTATACAGAGTGAAGTAAATCAGAGAAAGATAAATATTGTATTCAAACACATATATATGAGATCTAGAAAAATAGTACTGAAGAATTTATTTACAGAGTAGCAGTGGAGAAACAGACATAGAGAATAGACTTATGGACATGGGGAGAGGGGAGGAGAGGGTGAGTTGTATGGAAAGAATTAATATGGAAACTTACATTACCATATATAAAATAGATAGCCAACGGGAATTTGCTGTATGACTCAGGAAACTCAAACAGGGGCTCTGTATCAACCTAGAGGGGTAGGATGGGGAGGGAGACGGGAGGGAAGTTCAAAAGGGAGGGGATATATGTACATCTATGGCTGATTCATGGAGAAGGCAATGGCAACCCACTCCAGTACTCTTGCCTGGAAAATCCCATGGACGGAGGAGCCTGGTGGGCTGCAGTCCATGGGGTCGCAAAGAGTTGGAACAACTGAGTGACTTCACTTTCACTTTTCACTTTCATGCATTGGAGAAGGAAATGGCAACCCACTCTAGTGTTCTTGCCTGGAGAATCCCAGGGATGGGGAAGCCTGGTGGGCTGCCGTCTATGGGGTCGCACAGAGTCGGACACGAATGAAGCAACTTAGCAGCAGCAGCAGCAGCAGCAACATGGCTGATTCATGTTGAGGTTTGACAGAAAACAACAAAATTCTGTAAATCTTTCAATTAAAGAAATAAATTAAAAATAAAAGGATTTAGAAGCGAAAAGAAAAAAAAATACATAGAAGGAAAGAAATAAGAACAGAAATCAGTGAAATGGAAAACAAAAAAAAAAACAGTATAGAAATTTAACAGAGCCAAAGTCCATAGGGAAAGAGGCTGAGTGGTCTGGGGATGCCAAATGTGAGGACCATGGGTCTGAGAGGGAAGAATGCCCCTCAGTGTTACCAGGTCTTTGTAGAAACACCCAATCTCATGGGGGGTCTTTTTGACACTGTCATTTTGCCTCAGTGCAAACAGAGTGGGGAGGCAGGTATTATTTTAACAGCATTTGAAATTTAAAAATGTTGGCATAATCTTATGTTGTGCCTGTCACTTTTCTATGCTTCCATTATCTCTTTCTGCCATTCAGCACCCTTAAGACCATCTCTGTTTCTCAACAGCATTGCCTTTGCTGGCTCACAGCAATATACAGTACACATCTATGGAGATTTTATTCAGGACACAGTACCTGTAGGGCTGGGCTTGGGCTTAATACAAAGTCTCCAGGAGAACCGTCTCTGGAAGAGAGGGCTCCCTGTTCTTGCTTCAGTTTAATATGTTGAAATTTGCAAATGCCATGCACACTTGTAAGAATGTCAGTTACAATTTAGTCTATAGGAAAGGACCATGTGATCAATCAATTTTTGCTTTTAATTTAAAAAAAAAAAAGTGAAAAAGACAACCTGTGGGGTTAAAGAGGAAAAAAAAAATTTCAGCTTCTGTATCTGATAAGGGACTTATATCCACAATATATAAAGAACTCATAACAAAAACAATTTTTTTAATGGGTCTGAATAGACATTTTCTCCAAAGAAGAGAAACAAGTGGCTGATAACACATGAAAAGATGCTCAAGATCCTTAGGGAAATGCAACTCAAAACCATAGTGAGACACAACTCCACACCGCTAGGATGACTATGGTCGAAAAGACCCTAAGAAGTGTTAGCAAGGATGGGGAGAAATTGAAGTCCTCGTATTCTGCAGGCGGGGTTGTCAAATGGTGCAGCCGCTTTGGAAAAGTCTGGCAGTTCCTCAGAAGGTTAAGAATAGTTATGTTGTAGTTGACAGTTCAGCTTCTAGTTAATATATCCAAGAGAACTGAAAAACGTTTATATAAAAGATTGTACACTGGTGTTCATAGCAGCTTTATTTGTAATAACCAAGGAGTGGAAACATCTCAGGTGTCCATCACCTGATGAACGGATAGACAAAGTGTGGCTCTCTGTGCGGTGGAGTGTTATTCAGCCTTGGAAGAGTGTTATTCAGCCTTGGAAAGGATGAAGTTCTCATACAGGCCGCAGCCTTGGTGAACTGTGAAAACAGTGCTTGAGTGAAAGCCAGCTGAGATCAGGGCAGGGCTTGTGTTGTGTGTATAGTGAGTTTGGGAGTGCTGCTGTCTTAACAGTATTGTCTTCTGACCCTTCACTGTGGAATGTCTTTCTCTGTATAGCTTTTGTAATTTCAAAAATTTTTTGTAGTTTTTGGTATTACAAGCTTTGTGCTTCTTTTGTTAAATTTATTCCTAAGTATTTTTTATTTTATTTTTGAGGTTACTGTAGATGTAGTTGTTTTCTTAATTTTCAGATTTTTCATTGAGAGTGTTTAGGAATATAGTTGACCTTTTTGGTATACTGACCTTACATCCTGTGGCCTGGATGGACTTGTGTATTACTTGTGATAGTTTTTGAGCAACTTCCTGGGGACCTTTTACGTACAAGTTGGTGTCATCTGTCATTAGAGATAGTTTTGCTTCTTCCTTTGCAGCCAGGATGCCTTTTGCTTCACGTTCTTTCCTGATTTTCCTGGTTTGACTCTCCCATTGACTAGCGAGAGCAGGCATCCTTGTCTTGTTGTTGATCTTAGAGGGAGAGCTTTCAGTCTTTCACTGTTGATGTTCACCACTGAGTGTGATGTTCCTTGTGGGTTTTTCATGGTGTCTTTATCAAGTTGAGGATGTTCCCTTCTGTTCCTTGTTTGTTTTGTAATTCATCATGAAGGAGTATTGAATTTTGTTAGATGCTTTTTCTGCATTTTTTGATCAAGTTGATCATGTGGTTTTTGTTCTCTATTCTTTATTTATTTATGGCTGTGCTGGGTCTTTGTTGCTACCCATCGGCTTTCTCTAGTTGTGGAAGGCAGGGACTACTCTGCTTTGCGGTGCACGAGCTTCTCATTGTATTGGCTTCTCTTGTTGCAGAGCAGGGGCTCTAGGCATGCGGGCCTCAGTAGTTGGGGCGCACAGGCTTGGTTGGTTGCCCTACAACATGTGAGATTGTCCTGGACCAGGGGTCAAACCTGCATACTCTGCACTGGCAGGTGGATTCTTAACCACTGGACCACCAGGGGTGTCCTTGTCCTTTATTCTAATGATGTGATGTCATAAGTTGATTGGTTTTTAATGTGCTGAACCACCCTTGCATTCGCAAGATAAATCCCACTTGGTCATGGTGCACACTTCTTTTTATGTGTTGCTGGATTCAGTTTGCTTGTTTTCTGTCCAAGGGCTAGTAAGCACATTTTGTGGAGTGTTTGCTGTGCCTCACATGTGGGTTCATGGGTAAGACAACGGCAGTCTGCACTTTTGGCTTTGGAGAGAGTGGGGGTACCTTTTGACCTCGGCAGCACGTCAGGTCCCTCTACCCCACTGGCACCTCAGAGTCCGACTTGCAGATCTGTGGTGGCCAGAGTGGTTCCCAGCCCAGGGTATTGGGCAGTTGTTTTGAATCACTTGGAGGGTGGAGATAAGAACCCAGCCCAAACCCTCCTCCTTTGGCCTGACCCTGTGGCCTCCTGTTGAGTGGGGCAGTGGTTTGGAGGAGGCAGTAGATTCGAAGTGGTTCTGGGCCTGTTCTCCAGGACCTGGGGGAGTTTGCCCTCTGGCTGATCTCTGAGCTTCCAGGGGAGGTAACTAGATTATCTCTGGTTTGCTCTTGGGCTCTTAGGTTGCAGATAGAAACCTGCTATTTGTGAAGCTGAAGAGGAGAACAGTCCTTGTTTTCACTAACCTTTCAGTGAAATAGAGCATTTTTTTCAGTTATGAAGGTGGGAGCAGACATCTGTCAGTAGAAACCACAGATGTTTGCGTGTCCTGTCCCAGTCAGCACAGATTCCTGGTCTGTTGTTTGTGCTCACTGCCGGATCTTGTTAGTGCATTAAAAAAAAAAAACCACCAGATACTGGTACCTTATGCATTTATTACTTTAATATTTTGATGCTTTCATTATGTATATCAGTTCAGTTCAGTCGCTCAGTTGTGTCCGACTCTTTGCGACCCCATGAATTGCAGCACACCAGGCCTCTCTGTCCATCACCAACTCCCGTAGTCTACCCAAACCCATGTCCATCGAGTCAGTGATGCCATCCAACCATCTCATCCTCTGTCGTCCCCTTCTCCTCCCGCCCCCAATCCTACCCAGCATTAGGGTCTTTTCCAGTGAGTCAGCTCTTTGCATGAGGTGGCCAAAGTATTGGAGTTTCAGCTTCAACATCAGTCCTTCCAGTGAACACCCAGGATTGATCTCTTTTAGGATGGATTGATTGGATCTCCTTGCAGTCCAAGGGACTCTCAAGAGTCTTCTCCAACACCACAGTTCAAAAGCATCAATTCTTCGGCGCTCAGCTTTCTTCACCGTCCAACTCTCACATCCATACATGACCACTGGAAAAACCATAGCCTTGACTAGACAGACTTTTGTTGGCAAAGTAATGTCTCTGCTTTTAAATATGCTGTCTAGGTTGGCCATAACCTTCCTTCCAAAGAGTAAGCGTCTTTTAATTTCATGGCTGCAATCACCATCAGCAGTGATTTTTGGAGCCCCCCAAAAAAAAGTCTGACACTGTTGACACTGTTTCCCCCTCTATTTCCCATGAAGTGATGGGACCAGATGCCATGATCTTAGTTTTCCGAACGTTGAGCTTTAAGCCAACTTTTTCACTCTCCTCTTTCACCTTCATCAAGAGGCTCTTTAGTTCTTCACTTTCTGCCATAAGGGTGGTGTTATCCGCATATCTGAGGTTATTGATATTTCTCCCAGCAATCTTGATTCCAGCTTGTGCTTCATCCAGCCCAGCGTTTCTCCTGATGTACTCTGCATATACGTTAAATAAGCGGGGTGACAATATACAGCCTTGACGTACTCCTTTTCCTATTTGGAACCAGTCTGTTGTTCCATGTCCAGTTCTAACTGTTGCTTCCTGACCTGCATACAGGTTTCTCAAGAGACAGGTCAGATGGTCTGGTATTCCCATCTCTTTCAGAATTTTCCACAGTTTATTGTGATCCACACAGTCAAAGGCTTTGGCATAGTCAATAAAGCAGAAATAGATATTTTTCTAAATAATGTTCTAAATGATGTTCTAAAGCCATATAGTCTTATATATTTTACTTTATGGCTTTAGAACATCATTCTGAGGACAGGAGTTCTTTTCCATACTGTGGAGGAGTGATTCATTTCTAGACTAGTGAAAGAGCTCCTTTCCACGGGGGTGACCTCAGTACATCCCCAGGGTCTTGGAGTCCCTTTAAGAAGGTGGGGCTCCTGGAAAGAGGAAACAGCAAGCGTCGCAGGGACAAGCAGGCGTAGGCCCAGAAAACTTACAGCAGTGGCAGCAACAGCAACACAGTCCAGTGCCATCATGATTTGCTCTTTAAAGCCCTGCTGTGCAGTGGGGGTTGTGTGTGTGTGTCCTGTCCACTTTGTTTTGTGCAAAACGTAGCTATTGCGAAGCATAAATGCCTCTGCATACTTTGTGATAGCCTGAATTATTTAATTATGTGTAATGCTTATCTTTTAATATAAAATATATTTCTAGAGCTTTTTAATAGTAGCATTAAAAAAATAAATCATAGAAGAAATGCACAATTATTATGAAGAGCAGGAACCCTGCCCGGGTGAAGTAACTTGTGCAGGCCCAGCCCTCGAAGAGTTGTTTTTGTCCTGCTGTCCATGCTGACTTCATCCTGGAGGATCAGGTGCCAGAAGGGGAACTGCGGGGTCAGAGGGCAAACCTGCCTCTTCTCTGTGGCTTTTGATGTTTGTTGGAAAATTGCTCTCCAAAGCCACGTCATTTCACATTCCCACCAGTAGCACTGCAAGGTCTTCTTCCTCACATCCTGGTCAGCACTGTGTATTTTCCTTCTTTCTTGTTGTTGCTGGTTTGATGGGCTGTCGTGTGTTCACTAACACGTCTTTGATTCATTGTGAGGTTGAAGGGTTTCACTTGGCTTCAGCTCCTGCTGTGTTTTCTTCCTCTCGTAATCATCTCCAAGATCTTGGTGTGTCCAGGTCCTGGCAGGTACAGGAGAGTCCCTGACCTTGGGGACCAGTCACAGGTCGCAGGGCCTAAGAAGCTGGATCCCCCAGCAGGACCGAGTACCCCTCGGCCCCAGGAGGGCGCTGGGGGTGGTGGTGCGGGGACTAGAACCTGAATGGGCCTTCTGTCGTGGGTGCGTCTGGGGTGGGGGGCTGTAGCCTGGGGGTGGGCCAGGAGGAAGAATCTCCAGCTCTCCTTTCTCCCCTGGGGAGGCCCTGGTGGCTCCAGGGCCCAGAGACCAAACCTGGGAACAAATGGGGAAGAGGCAGCAGGGCGGCCTTGTCTGTGTTCTTTAGCCTCTGCCTTTGGAGGTCGTTGGACCCACAGTCAGGAAGTCTCCCCTATGGGAAGTCCTGCTAGGTGCCCACCCCAGGGATGGCAGGTGGGGAGCTGAGGGCCACTGTGGCCAGTGGGCAGCAGACTATTGCCTGCAGAAGTGGTGTGGCCATGGGCCCTGGGTGTTTTTGTGTTTCTATTCTGGTGTTAGGTTATTTGTACCTGTGTACGGTGAAGAATCCAGCTGTGGGCAGACATAGCACGAGTCTGGCAGGTTTACCGCAGGCAGCTGCACCCCATCAGGCTGTTTGAGTCGGGCCCGAGCCGAGGCGCCCCAGGACAGAGCCTTCAGTCTGTGGGAGGAGCAGTGTGGCCCCCGGACTGGAGCTCTGGGTGGAGCAGGTGGTGGGCTTCGAGAAAGAGAGACGAGAAGGCGCTCTGAGCCGTCCTCCATCCCCAGCGCTAAGCAGTCCCGCACTGGGCTGGCTGCCCCTGCGGCGTGCAGGGCAGGAGCTCATGTCTGTGAGAGCACTGTTGCAGCCCCTGGGCCTGCGGGCTTGGAAAGGTCCTGGTGTGGGGCTGTCTGGTACCCCGCCAGCGTGCTTAGGTGCACCTCTGGCTTCTGCCCGCTCAGTGACCACAGCCGCTTCCCAGCCCACTGTGACAGGCCTTGCCCACCGTCTGGGAGCCAGCTGTCCGCAGCTGAGGCAGGGGGCCAACAGGCGGGCCACTCGCCCAGGCCTGTTCCTGGTGTTAGCACTGTCTGACTTCAGGGGAGCCTGAAGGGCCAGAGCCCGCTCAGTGGTTGGTATGGAATGTTTCACCTGGCACTCTTCCCATGTCGGCTCAGGAAAATGTGAACTAGAGAGACCAGTAGTTTCTAGCCCAGATTATTAAAGATGGTAAAGAAAAAGTCAGCTTGACCTCCGAAAGTCAGGCCAGGTGAAAGGGGCTTGCATGTCTGGAGCCCGTGGTGCTGAGCCGGGCGAGGTGCTCTGTGCTACACGGGCGCTGTTGCCCTGCGTGCCTGTTGGAGGGACCAGCGCTGTGGGTGTCCCTGGGGACCCACCAGTGGGGTGACAGTACTTGACGACGGGGTGCTCGGGAATCCCTGGCCCTGTGTCCTCTGGCTGTGGGCAAGACCAAGAGCAGCTGTTCTGTCCCCATCACGGGATGCCTCCGAAGGCAGGGGCAGGGGCACACAGACTGGCCGTGCCCACGGTCCAGCTCTGTCAGGGCTGCTGGCTGGGGAGGAGCCCCGGAATCTCCTGGGGTGACACAGCTTCTCGCCTCCTTACGACAGTGATGGGTGGGTCAGGCACCAGACCCTGCAGGGCTGCAGTTGACCTTGGAGAGCCTTGTGCACACAGTCCAGGGCTGGTGGGGACAGAATGTTGCAAGGGGGCCGGGCCGCCCGAGTCTTATTCCCCTCTGGCCCCTCAGCTCCCTGAGCTGTTGTTATGAGGAGAGGATCTCCCTGCGGGGGTCCAGTCCTGGCCACACGCTACATGTGTGCAGGGTTGGTTTAGGCACCACGGCTCCAGCAGTGAGCAGACGGGAGCCCGTCTGCAAGGTGCTCCCAGCTGACAGCGCACTGGGCGAGGGCCACTTGGGGGTGTGGGCGGGAGGAGGGTGGGCCAGAGGGCTGTCCTGGAGTCAGGGCCACCTGGGAGCCTCGGGGCGGGGCGGGCCCCAGAAGGGGGTGCAGGGGGGCCCCAACAAGTCCCGCTCTCGGGAGGGTACAGTCGGATGGCAGGTGACCATGGCGTCCTGGGAGGTGAACGCCAACGGCAGCATCTGTGGTGGAAGCGCTGTCTCAGCATGACCCTCTCCTCTCCCCTCTTCTCATCAGCCAGGGCCAACTCGTTTGTGGGAACAGCCCAGTATGTCTCTCCAGAGCTGCTCACAGAGAAATCGGCCTGTAAGAGGTAACCTGCTTTCCTCTGACCCATCCTTCTCTCTCCTCTAAAGTAGCTGGTACTTTTTTCAGGTGAAATCAGTAGTTACGAGAATGCCTTTCATGGCCTTTAACTAGCCGAGCCTCCTTTGGAAGAAATTAGCATTTTGCCTTTTAACCAGTATCTTTCCTTTGATAACCTGCGTGTTAACTTTATTGTCACTGCTTATCCTTCGTGGGTGGTGGTTTCTTTTATACTCTGAGATTTGGTGTTGCTCCTGTAGGAACTACTGACTGTGCATTGGGGAGCAGCATGGCCAACAGGTCTGTCTGATTGACCCAAGGTTTCCTTCCGTGGCCTGGAGCCCGGGGAGCCCTGGTGCCACCTCTGCTCAGGTCAGCTGCTAAGTGTGCCATGCTCTACGGAGTGCAGGGCGGGCCCAGCCGGCACTCCAGGAGCCAGGCCCGGTGGTGGCCACAGACCTGGAGGACCCGGGTGGAGGCCTCCATGGTAGAGATGAGAAGTGCGGGGGCTGGGATATTGTTCCCAAAGGGGAGGTCCGGAGCGTGGAGAGGGTTAGGGACAGGGCAGTGGGCAGCGGAGGTAAAGCAGGTGGGCGCCGATGACCTGGAGCTGGGGGCGTCTGGGGGGCTGTATGGAGCAGGTGTGAGGTGGGTGAGGATGGCGAGGTGGCAGTAGGTGTGGGCCTCAGGGTTCGGGGACAGGTTCTGTGGCGATGTCTTTTCAGCTCTTCCTGCCCTGGGCCAGGCCCTCAGCCCGCTGGCACCATCGCTGGAGCTGACCAGGGCCCACACAGTCAGGGTCTGCGCCGTGGGCTGCACAGCCGCCTTCCTGGCGCGACGAGCCATTGCCAGAGGCAGCAGAGGCGAGGATGGTTCTGGGCACAGCAGCTGTTTCTGAGCCTGAGGCTTTTCAGAAACTCTTCTGGAGTGGATGGATCCATAGGGCACAGACATGATGGAGAGAAGGATGTTAGGAAAACTTGGCCATCTTAGCAGTTGCTGGGCTCTTTGTTTTTTGTTTTGTTTTACTGACTCAGCAGACTTGGAGCTCTTACTGTGGGCCAGATGCTGTTAGGTCAGGGCTTCCCCGTGGGGCAGTTCTGCCCGCCAGGGGACTTCTGGTCTAGACAGTTTTGATGTCACAACTGCACGGGGCGGGGAGAGCCGGGGGTGCTGCCCAGCATCTTGCCGTGCGGAGCAGGCCCCCAGCGAGGGCCCTGCTGAGGAGCCCTCCTCCAGGCGTGCTCAGCCAGACTCTTCAGTGTGTCCCTGCTGGCCGAGAACTGGCTTTTCCTCTCGTTGGGGTTACTTTTAGAAAGAGGAAGCTCTTAGTGCTGACAGAGGAGGGTCTCCAGGCTCTGCTGAGGGAGAGGTGGGCACAGCGTTGCTCATCTGTGCGTTTAAACCTCTAGAAGGACGCACAAGGCGTGGACAGCTGGCTGGCTGTGGGGCAAGGGCTACACCAGGACTCTGAGGGATGCGTCACTGGGTATCCTTTATGCTTTTAATTCTTAAAAGTCATGTGATACTTAAAAATAGTTAAGATTTTTTTTTTTTCCGATTGTAAAAATGATACGTTTTCATTATAAAGAATTCTTAGAAAATATGAAGACTAAAAAAATTAATAGGGAGTTCCCTGGTGGTCTAGTGGTTAGGATTCAGCACTTCGCTGCTGTGGCCGGAGTTCAATCCCTGGTCGGGGAACTGAGATTCCTTAAGGCAAGCAGTCAAAACAAAAACAAAGAAAAAGCACTCACAGTCTCCAGCCCACTTGCAGTCACAGATAACGGTTTGGTGTGTCCGTCTTTCCAGCTCCTTTTTTCTGTGTGTTGTGTATGTGTGTATGTAGTTTTTGTACAGCTGGAATCACACTGAACGACCAGTTTTGAATCACACTCCCTGTGATTACCTGATAGACAGCTCCCACGTCACTCACAGCATTGGCAGAAATCTCCTAAGAGCTGTGTGGTCTCCTCACCTGAGACCTCGGTGTAGCTGGCCCAGCTCCTCTGTGGTGTCTCCCGTGGCGGGCGCGGCCTGACGCGCCTCCTGCATGCGCACACCTGTGCCGGGGAAGACGGGCTCCTGCCTGTGCGGCCAGGGCACCATGCTGCCCCGTGGTGTGCTTTGAATTTCAAGAATAGAATGACTTGGTTTAACTGAGCATTTAAAAAAATCACTGGTGCATACTGCTTTCCAGAAATGTTCACTGGCTTCCCCTTTTAGTTTTCATTGTATTAAAAAACATTAAACGATAAGACGCTTGTGGAAGGTTAGCCCGTAGCTGGTTCTCCTAGCAGTCCTGCTGCCTGGAGATGACCCAGGATGGCTAGGGAGGCAGCCCCCCGACACACACACAGCGCCACCCCCACCCCCCCCCCCCCGCTTCTGGACACCGTCACAGCACAAGGCCGATGCTTTTCTGTCGGCGTTTGTCTCGTGTAGCTCCCCCTCTTAACTACACCAAACAGCAGAGAATGCCAAGCGTTAAGAACTAGTTATTGAGAATGCACGTTTGTTTTTAACATCCCTTCACCCCACCTGTGTGTTGTGACTCAAATTTCTGATCTGTGGCATTTTTAACTCACATCGAGTCCTTTATCTGCCTGCCGTGCTGGTGATGCGGGTCCGAGGACAGAGCCTCCACTCAGGCCCCCAGTTCTGTAACTGGCCCATTGTCTTGCCCACGACCTATAAGCTCGTCTTCGGAATGCCTGGTGTGGCCTCTTCCAGGAGCTGACTGTGTCCAGCTCCCCGAGCCTCCTACGTTTATGGCTTGCAGGGCGGCAGCTGGCCGTGCAGGGCGAGTTGCCTCTGGTGCTTTCCTAGGGCTGAGCTGGGAATAGAATGCAGAACCTACAGAGGAAATAAAGCATGCAAAGTAGTTCTCAGTCGAGGACTCTGCGATGCCCCGAGGGGAGGACGTGGGTGGGAGCAGGGCAGCCCCTCCAGGCTTCCTGCAGGTGGTTATGGAAGCTCAGAGCCCTGGTATGTCTTTCAGAGGGTGTGATTGAAATGTTCACGAGGGGCAGGCTGTGCACCATTAGTCCAGGCCGGGGAAGAGAAGTGCTCCATGCGCAGCCTGACACGCAAACGGTGTCCATGTCCTCAGGGCGACAGTGACTGAGGAGGGACTCTGAGCCTTTGCCCTCCCTGGCACTGGAGGAGGGGCTTTTCTGCCAGTGGCTGCTGTCCTTAGGAGTGACCACTGCTCCCTGGTCAGGGTCAGGCCAGGCCTGTGGGGGCGCTGGTTGCCTCCAAGGGAGGCACCTGGCCTGGCCCAGCGGCGCCTGCGGTGTGTGCGGGACCCTCTGGTCCCAGCCCAGCAGGGAGGCCCCCTCAAGGGGAGCCCAGAGCAGGTGAGGTCTCCGCTGCACACTGACTTGGTTCTAAAGGAGAGGAAGAGGTGAGAAGCTGAATCGGATGGTGTGAACAGATGGGTGGACGTGAGCTGTGCGCGCCGCTGAAGTGTTACAAATGTCACTCTTCCGTATTTTCTCTTCCTGTAAAGTTCAGACCTTTGGGCACTTGGATGCATCATATACCAGCTTGTGGCAGGACTGCCTCCATTCCGAGCCGGGTAAGAGACCCTCCCTCACTCTGGCCACCCTTCGCCCTTCTCAGCCGCCTGCTGAGGAAGGGGAGCAGGCGGGGGGCAGGGCGGGGGCTGTCCTGACAGCCCTTCAGCGACTACCGGGGGGGCCCTCAACAGGAGAGGGAGCCGGCTGTGCCCGGAGAGGCGCAGCTCTGTCCTGGGGATGGGCTGGGGTCCGTGTGCACCACCCAGAATGACGGCTTTTCTTGTTTTGCAGAAATGAGTATCTTATATTTCAGAAGATCATTAAGTTGGAGTATGACTTTCCTGAAAAATTCTTTCCTAAGGCAAGAGATCTTGTGGAAAAACTTCTGGTAAATGTTTTGCATTTTCTTCTGGTGAGCTGATCCAGTAGCCACACCCTGAGTCCCTCTCATCTTGTGGTCAGAGGGGCTTTCCTTGGCGGCACTGTGTTTAATAAAGGGCGATTGAGGGTAGGTAATAGTTGGAGGTAGACGCGTGTCTTCGGTCTTTTCCCATCAGGCCCTTTCAGTTCCCAGGTGTCTGATTTTTGACCTCAGTAAGACAGGAAGCTCCTCCGGCACTTTGCGCTTGCGCGTCGGCACACAGCACTTTAGGTTGCTGGGCACTGGGGCTGGCTCTGCGGCCTGGCTGGTGTAAGTGCCGCCCGGCGACGCTGTTGGGTGTCCGCGTTAGAGCCAGCTACGCGAGGGGCCAGGCGTCAGCGCAGGGGGCAGGTGTGCCCAGGAGGGGAGTGTCTGTCTGTGTTTCGGAAACTGCAGTGTCCTTTCCCTGGTGTGTTTTGGCCCCGCACCCTCCCTTTGCTTGATCTGGGCGAGAGGGGTCCATCTGCCTCTGCCTGCTGGCCCTCCTGCTCTGTCCCCAGTGGGGGAGGCCTGCGTCCTCCATGGGTCTGGGGGCAGCCGGATGCTGAGGTCCCTTGGAGCCCTCTCTGTCTGCATGAACTCTTGATTCTCTTATTGAAGCCAGTGAGTTCCTCTTTTTCTTATTTTAGGATTTTAAGAGGATACTTGCCGCTATTCATGAACTTATAATGTGATTCATTTTCACCTGTGTGAGGAGGGGCAGAGACTTCAGGAAAGTGAAAGGATCCCTGAGGGTGACTCTGTTGTCCCCTCCCCTCTGTGTCCTTCCAAGTTCCAAGAGACCCCAAGAATTGAGAACTACTCAGAAGAGTTTTTTTTGGTCAGAATTGTATTTTAACCCCAATGCTGACTTGTCTCGACTTCTGTTTCAGGTTTTAGATGCCACAAAGCGATTAGGCTGTGAAGAAATGGAGGGGTATGGCCCTCTGAAAGCCCACCCATTCTTTGAGTCCATCACGTGGGAGAACCTGCATCACCAGACGCCCCCAAAGCTCACGGCTTACTTGCCGGCCATGTCGGAAGACGACGAGGACTGCTATGGCAACGTGAGCCGCCCTGGGGTGTCCCTGGGGGTGGGACGCGTGGCTGAAGTGAGAGCCAGTGGAGATACGTGCTGGAGGAGGGTGAACACTGTGGCCTCGAGGTCCCCACTGAGACTGAAGAGGCTTCCGTCCACCCCAAGCACAGAGTGCCAGGCCTGGGCCACGTGCCTCCCTTTCTCCTTTCCTCTAGTTAATTTTTGCCCAAAGGGATTGGACCAGAGCCTGGGCTCCAGTTCTCCTGGTGGGCTTCTGTCTTTGGGTTTTGGCTGGTGTCTTTATAATTGTATATCTGAAGACATTCTGGAATGCTTCCTCTATTTCCCAGAGAGTCCTGGGCACTGCTGCCTTGAGTTTTCAGGGGACGTAGCGCTGAGGATGAACATTGGCTGCGTCAGCTCTTAGTGCCCGACTCCAGGCCTGAGGGGTGGGCAGCAGAGGTCCTTGGTGTACTTGGTTCCTTAGCTCTCCTGGGGGAGGTTGTGTTTATATGCAATTTCAGATGTTGTCATTGTCAGTCACAGTCCATTTTTCTGGTGTGATTTCTGTCATTGTGGCTTGTAACCAGTCGTCATGTATAGCGCTCCACCTCAGTTGACTGAGGAATTCTAGAGTTTATCTTGAAAGTCACTCACAGCTGAGTTAAAATTACAACAGGCATTGCCTCCTGGAGCTCAAGAGCGCCTCTGTGTGTCTTCCACCTACCGTTTAAAGGAGCACACCCCCCTTCTTTTGCCCTAAAGTATTCTTGATGCTCAGACTCAAGGAGAGCCAGACGTGGGGAGTCATCTGTGCCCCCCTCTCTGGTCTGCTTCCCCGTCTCACTGGCTCCAGCTGTCCGCAGGCTTCGCACGCGCAGAGGACTTCCTCCTTGCCCCTAGTGGCTGACCAGGCCCTTGAGCCCTGATGCTGGCGTGGGCAGGGTCCGCAGGGCCTGTGGCGGGGGGTCCCACAGAGGGCCACACTCTGCTGACCGGGCTCTGAGGGAGTCGTTGTCTCTGATCTCAGTGCCCGGGGACCCTGGCTCCATGGGGTGTGTGTACATTCCTGCATATTGTGTGCAGGCCCCCTGTCTGCTGTCTCATCGTGTTTGCCAGGGTGTGAGCTCTGGTGTTGCCACCTTAATCCTGACCCTGCAGGGTGGCATGGGACCCACGGAGATCAGCAGGCCCAGGTCCCGGCTCTCCACTTCCTCTAGGTCAGAACTGAAGATAAGCGCCTCTCTCAGGGGTGAACAGCTTCTGAGGTTGCTGTCAGAAGTGGGAGGCAGCGCAGGCCGGGCGCGGCCTGAGGCTTGGTGGCCGGCTGTAGTGAGGAGAAGTCTGAGTGGCCCGCACTCGTCAGGGTGCTGTGAGCGGGGCCCCTGTCGGCAGCTTGTCCCCTCGGGGGCTCGACCTTCGGGGTGTGGGCCACGGGGTGCCCTCCAGGGTGGGGGGCCAGGATCCTGGGGGCGGAGGGAGGCGGGCTCCGCGCTCACTGCCTGCTCTCCCGCAGTACGACAACCTCCTGAGCCAGTTCGGCTGCATGCAGGTGTCCGCGTCCTCCTCCTCACACTCCCTGTCGGCCGCGGACGTGGGGCTGCCCCAGCGGGCAGGCAGCAACATCGAGCAGTACATCCACGACCTGGACACGAACTCCTTTGAACTGGACTTACAGTTTTCTGAAGACGAGAAGAGGTTGTTGTTGGAGAAGCAGGCCAGCGGAAACCCTTGGTAAGGACGCACGGGCGTGAGCAGCACCGCGGGTCCTGCCGTCAGGGCCCCGTCACGCGCAGCTGCCTTTCTGCACAGGAGGACCTGACGTTTGGAGTGCTGGCTGGGGGCTGTGTGGGGTTGGCCCCCTGGGGCTCAGCGGGCCAGGCATGCCAGCAATGTGGTTGGACTGGGATTCGCTGTGATGTAAATAACCACCACCCCCTGGTGGAATGTTTAGGATGTTCCGAGTTTTTGCTGCTCTAGATTACCCTCTGGCTTTCCTCATTTGTTTTTTTCAAGGTGGACCCTGAGGTGGTGGGTGGGGCTGTGCCCGTTTAAGAAGTCAGCGCTTTGTGTCCACGGAGCCTGAGAACCTCCGTTTCCCGAGGGCCCCACCTGCCCGTGAGCATCTGGCTGCTCTAGAAATGGGCCGTGTGAACGGGCGCCTGCATTCTGGTCAGGGCATACCTCTTCCGTGTGTGTTGGCCACTTATATTTAGTTTTTGAGGTACTTTTGTGTCCTTTGACCCTTTTTGGGGGGTACATTTTGCATCTTTTGAAAATTGACTTTTCAGCGCCATGGATATGAAGACTGTTCTTGTTTACTTTGAGAAAGCATTTTTCGTCAGTTTATTTTTTCATTCTATTTGTGCATCATATTTCTGGGAAACCAGTTGGTGTGTTTGTTTTCTGCTTTCCGTCTTGGTCCTGTTGAGAAGAGGTTCTCTGCCTGGACGTTGTCTTCAAGCATTTTCACGGTTTCACCTTTTTCATGGACAGAGAGGAGCCTCTGCGGGGCCAAGGAAGACCCTGAGTTCTCTGAATCACGGGAGGGAGGAATCTACTCCAGAGAAACTGGGCACAGCTGTCTGAAACAGAAGCCAGACAGACGCTGCTGTCCCCGCCTGTGGGGTCTGAGCACCTTGCCGTGCTGTGTCTGTGAACAGTGTCTTTGCTGTTTTGGTGTCCGAGAAGTGGCTCAGCATCTGGAGACCAGTCACTCAGAATTTCAGAGATAAAGGAATGGAATGTCGTAAGTGACATGTGAGGAGCTCTTTCCAACCCAGACATCGTGAAGCCCCTTGGAGTGCCTTAGCGAGGAGTTAGGTGTGGTGGAGTGCCGGGAGTCCGGAGAGTCTCAGGCCACTGGCCCTGCTGACAGCCACTGGGGCCACGAGCATGGTCCATGACCACTGGATTAAAGATGTGGCTGCTGACATGAGAGACAGTTGGTGTGTCTGCCTCCAAGTGGTCCTCTTCCCTTCCAGGTGGACAAACCTCCAGTGGGACTGCACTCACTCACTTTGCTGGCATTTGTCTGGTGTTTGCCCCAGCTTGCCATCAAAGAAAGTATTCTTTTACGTTTTCCCCGTGTGCTTGGCAGGAAGCGTGGTGTGTGGGACAGTCTGTAGTGAGCACACCTCTTGAATGTCACGGTTTGTTCTGCACGTGTTGCCGTGTAGTGATGCTGCTAGAACAGTCGTGGGCAGACCCACCGGCCATGGGGCCAGGCGGTGTGGGAGGAGCTGGCTCTTAGAGCCACTGGTCACAGGCAGAGGAAGGCAGGCAGCCTGCTAGGGAGGATGCGTTTGGGGAGTGTGCTGTGGAGTGGGTGAGAGGCCTGCAGATTGCCTCCTGCTGCCCCTCCCTCCGGGGCGAGGCCGCTCAAGATGGGCTCCGCGTGCTGACCTCGCTGGGAAATGGTCCACTGGTCTGCTCCTGGAAGCCCGTTTCCACCAGAAGGTCTGCCTGCCAGTTGGGGTTATTCACTCAGCTGTTCAACCAGTGTTCTTCTGGGAAATGAATGGAATGAGCCTGTAACTTAAGGGAAAACGACTGCTAGTGTTTGTTACCAGTGATAAAATCAAAACCTTGAAGTGAAAGTTAGAATTTGGGAAAACTTGACCCGGCACTGTGAGCTTGACATCTTCCCAGTGCTTACAAGACTCTTGAGGAGAAAGGTAGTGATGTTTGTGGATTGATTTGTTGATATCATAGAACGAAATTGGTCAGGATTCGGAAGATCTCCGTAACTCAGCAAACCGGTACTTTTCCGATGACCAGTGTTGGGTGCTGTCAGACCGTGTCAGGGCAGAGGATCTAGTCACAGCACAAGGTGACGGGTGGGTTCTGATGTCACGGAGTGTGAAAAATTCATTCCTGGGGATTCGGATCCCATGTGGCAGCTAACCTGTAAGAAACGACACTTGGAGACTTCTGGTGTAGTGTCAAAGAAGAATGCCCACACATACCTGCTGCTGCTGCTGCTGCTAAGTTGCTTCAGTCGTGTCCGACTCTGTGCGACGCCATAGACGGCAGCGCACCAGGCTCCCCCATCCCTGGGATTCTCCAGGCAAGAACATTCCTTCTCTAATGCATGAAAGTGAAAAGTGAAAGGGAAGTTGCTCAGTCGTGTCCAACTCTTCACGACCCCGTGGACTGCAGCCTACCAGGCTCCTCCGTCCATGGGATTTTCCAGGCAAGAGTACTGGAGTGAGTTGGCATTGCCTTTTCCGACACTTACCTGAGAGGCTGTTAAAGTACTCTTCTGAGGTCTTTGTGCGCTTCAGCCTGGACGCATCACAGCAGAGTGAAGGCAGAAACGCATAGGAAAGCGCAGCTCTCTGTGGAGCTGGATGTTAGAGGGATTTGCAGAACATATAGCAATGTTATGCTTTTCGTTAATTACCTTTGTTTTGAAAGAAGTTAGTTTTAAATCATTTATATTAATATGGGATGGATTTACTTTGTCTTTTAACGAGCTAAATGTTTGAAAGTCTGTTGTAATTTCTTACACATAAGTATCTACGCAGCTGACCCAAATGAAGGAGAGCTCTTTGGGGTCTTCCTAAAGTTGAGTGCATAACAGGGCCTCACGCCCTGAAGGCTTCAGAGATGGCACTTGGAGAGAGCTGGCCATGGCTGCCTGGCACTCCCTCCCCTGCCTGGCAGCCTGGTGTGGGGGCCCTGCCGTGGGGCTTGTGAAGCCTCCTCGGGGCTGTGGCCAGCTGACAGCCCTCCTGCAGCGGCCCAGGCTCGCTAGTGGCCTTGGGCTGGTGGCCTTGAGGTGGGCCTTCTCAGGGTCTGGGTGGGGTAGGAGAGGGTGAGAAGGAGGCACTTGGCTCTGGAGTCAGGAAAAGGGGGGGTTGGTTACCCTGTCACCCCATGTTAAGTGACGTGGGCAGCTGGCACCTGAGC
Source organism: Okapia johnstoni (assembly GCA_024291935.2). NCBI lineage: Eukaryota > Metazoa > Chordata > Mammalia > Artiodactyla > Giraffidae > Okapia > Okapia johnstoni. Next base: position 1,966,141 of record JAGTYA010000028.1, on the reverse strand, counting down.
GGTGGAAGCCAGAGGCTGTGGGGCAGCGGGGTACGTTAAAGCCATGGCCACGTGCTGCCTACGTGCTGAGAGTCAGGTGTGTCTCTGACTTGGGTCTGCATGCTTGCCAGAGAGGAGGTGCCAGCGCCGGATGGGGCCTGGGGTGCTCCCCTCAGGAAAGTGGGGATTGACTTTTGGAAGTGAAAGATGAAAATGTTTCCTTTAGTCTACACATTTCAAGGTAGCTGACGGGTTGGTCAGCTGAGTGAGTGGGCTGCCGAGCTGTGGCTGCTCGGCCCAGCCACTCTGCACGCTGCTCCTGGGCTCGTCTCACTGCGGCCGCCGCATCCAGCCTGCACCCAGCTCGGGCTGCTCCCACCCTGCCCACCCGTGGTTCTCCTGTCTCTGGGGAAGCCGGGAGTGAGCATGCGGGCAGAAGCCTTGCGTCAGGAGACGGCCAGCCCTGCGTCTGCAGGGCCGGCAGGGTGTCACGTTCACGAACATGACTGTCCTGCTGTGAACATGCGTGCTCCTCCTCTTTGTTGTCTTCGTCCTGAGGGTAAATTCCTGGGAGCGGGATTCCTGCGGTGTTCAGTGAGTCCCTCCCGCCTCACCGCACCCCAGTGCACCCCAGAAGAACGCCAGAAGAGCAGGGCTCGGTTTCTTTGTTTAGAGCCATGGAGAATTTGGGGCCACTTCATTTCTTTGGGGAGAATTTCCAGTCCGTGTCCTTTGCTCAGCTTTCTCTTGAGGTTTTAACCCTTTCATGCTGCTTTGCATGTACTCTGTGGAGCACACGTGTTGGCTCTCTGTAGGTTATATTTGAGGAAGGTCTCCAGCCTATTTTCCTGTAAATTGTGGTTATTTCTGTAGTTAGAGATTCCTTTTGTTCCCTCGTATTGTGTCTGTTATTCTGTTTGGTGACTTGTTTTCAGTGTAGAGAAGGGTCCCTCCCACCGAAGCTTGCCCGCTGTCTCCTGCTCTCTGGTTCTCCTCCTGTTCGACCTCTTTATGCTGTTCTCCGTACTGTCCCCGCTGAGGCCGCGGAGGCTGCTTCTGTCCTTGCCTGTCTGGCTTCCCGGGCGATCCAGCCCCTGCCACCCAGCTAACTGCGGGGCTTGGCTGTGAGGTCCTTGACCGGCCTGGGAGTAGACTGTACTCGGGGGACACACACACACAGGTGTACACATACACACACATACACACCTGGGACTAGACTGTACTCGGGACACACATACACACACACACCCCGTTATCAGATCAGATAATCTGATCATCTCTCACCTGTCATCAGTGTGTGGTTCTGACATGGTGGGACCTGCTGGTCGAAGGGGCTCCTCTTGGGCCCCGTGGGTTCATCTGCGTGTTTCTACCCTGCAGGAGACCCTCATTATGTCTACTCACGAACTCCTTGATTCCTTCTCTTTGTTTCAAGTCTTGTTTTTGTTTGGTTTTTAAGTACCTCTGAGAGGAAGCATCACATTTTTCCTCATAAAAGTGACAACACTTTTTGTTATTGTTAATGTTCTTCTAAGTTGTTTTCAGAATCCACATGGTGCTGTGTCAGTTTAACTGGGTCTGGGTCCTTCGTGAGGGGGCCCTGGTTTAGTGGGCTCTGTGGAGTGGGTGTTGTCTGGTGGGTTCGGTGGGGCAGACCTGAAGGCCAGTTAAACTCATGGGAGAATGTGGCCCACCAGCCGGGCTGCTCTCCTCGCAGGTGTGCCAGTCCCAGAACGAGCCAGGGAAGTGGGTGATCTGTTCACTTCATGGTAAAATCGTCACTGTGTGAGGTAACAAGTGTCTTATGCCTTTTCCTGTTTCTAGAACCTTTAGATCAAGAATTTCAGTCAAGTCAGACAAAACATTAAGCGGTAACTGTTAGCTTTAACCAAAGAGAGAACCTGCAGACACTAAAGTCCCAGGAGTCAAAGCGGATGGTACTTGTTACTAATATGTTGTAAGTCAGAACCTGTATTTGGCAGTTCTTCTTCTAAATTCCTGCCATGTTTGGATACAAGTGCTTTGTTACTATGATAGAAACACCAGATGAGATGTTCGTAAACCAAGTTTCCAACGTGACTCTTTAGGAATTTGATTCTAAAGAGCTCAGTGGTCTCTGAGTGCCGCATCGGGGTCCTAGCTTAGTGCAGTGCGTGAGAACAGCAGTCTCTCTTTCTCCCAGCTTTGCTTCCAAGTGGCGAGGACGCGTGTTCCCGCCATCTGCCCATGCCTCGAGCAGACGCTGCTGAGGAGAGCCGAGGCCGATCCTGCCAGCACTCGTGGCTCCGGCCCACGGGCAGGCGCTGTTCTGTGCAGCGTGCGTGCTGAGGCATGTCTGCAGTTTCCTCCCCTCACTGGAGTGCGCTTGGGTCTCTGACAGGAGAGGCTTGATTGAGGCAGGGTTCACAGTGCCATCGGGGAGTTTGTTCTGAGGGAGGAGTTTGGAGAGTTTCTGACTCTGACATGAGTGTCTGATCCTTGTTTTTTTCTTCTTATAGGCACCAGTTTGTAGAAAATAATTTAATACTAAAAATGGGTCCAGTAGACAAGCGGAAGGTAAGTTAGAGTCCTGAGGCGCCTTCCTGAGCGTCCATGTCTTCCTCCCATTTCTCCCTCTCAGAGATCGTCTCTGCATGTCAGAGCTAAGGACGGCCTCAGCCACTCAGGGAGGCCTCTGAAAGCACACGGAGGCTGGGCAGACAGAAATTCGGCCTCTTGTTGCTGACTGGGGAGCCAGGGTTCTGATTTCTGCCCAATGCTGGGGTTGGTCACTGAGGTCAAGGTTTCTGTCTGGTTGAGGAGCCTCTGTTTAAATCCCAGCAAGTCATTTATTACTTTGTCTGGATTGTTTTTGAAAGTCTTACTCTTTTTTATGAATTATAAATGGATTAACGCGTGTAAAACTATCAGACTCTGCACACGTTCTCTCTCTGCTGCTGCGGGCCCTTGTCGGCTCAGGCTCCCCCTCCCTGGGCGTCTCTGCCTTGAGAGCCTCTATGAAGGCGGTGGGGTGGTGGGTCAGCATTCAGGACTTGGCCTGGGCGTGGAGCAGAGGGCCTGGGAAGTGGCAGGGCCTGGGTGCTGAGGGCAGGCACTCGGTGCCAGGGTGCGGCCCCGCCCTGCGCGGCAGCCAGAGTAGGACGCCCCGTCCTAGACGTCGGGATCCGGCTCGCACCAGCAGGTGTGGTACCGCCTGCTTCTGTCTGACCAGAGGGCCTGGGCCTGGTCCTGGTCAGGGGAGGTGTGCCCGCCCCTGTCCCAGGCAAGTGGGCAGGGGCTGGTGGTGGTCCCCGTGGTGGAGCGCCCCAACAGTTCAGCATCCAAGGTGGCAGCAGGAGCGCTCAGCCTCCACTCTGAGCCTTAACGAGCAGCATCCTTTCTTTCCTGTTGTCATTTGCACCAGGGTTTATTTGCACGGCGACGACAGTTGCTGCTCACGGAAGGGCCACACTTGTATTACGTGGATCCTGTCAACAAAGTCTTGAAAGGTGAAATTCCATGGTCACAAGAACTCCGACCAGAGGCCAAGAATTTTAAAACCTTCTTTGTGCACACGGTGAGTTTGTCCCCACGGGCTGTCCTTTGCTGGCACTCAGGCCTCTGTGCCTCCACCTGGAGCAGCCGAATGCTGTGGCCTAGCGGGCAGGTGGAGTGGGGGGCCGCAGTTCCCCCCATTCCCCACGCTCCAGGGGTCCCCACGTTCACGGCTCAGCTCAGAGTTGGGTCAGGAGACACCCGTCCTTGTTCTCAGTCTCGGGGGACCTCACCCCCAGGGAACCGCAGGTCCTCACCCGCACATTGGATCTCCGCACAAACTTGGAGGGAAAACGCCCACCAGCTCTCAGGCTTCCCGGAGGTGCTTGTGGGGGCCGCGGGAGCCGGCACCTCTTTGTTCGGTTTCTCACTACCGGGTGGGTGCCGGTCGAGCTGGGAACCTTAGGGGAAGAGTCAGCATGTCTCTCTCTGCAGCCGAACCGGACATATTACCTGATGGACCCCAGCGGGAACGCACACAAGTGGTGCCGAAAGATCCAGGAGGTGTGGCGGCACAGGTACCAGAGCCACCCAGACACCGCCGTGCAGTGACGCTGTGGTCTGCATGGCCTGCCGCCTCCGGACGCTTCCAGACCACCTGCCGGCCATCTCAAGGGGGACGCAGACGGCGGAACCTTGCAGCTTTTTTATTTAAAAGAAGAAAAAAAACACCCAACCACACAAAGAACAAAACCAATAACGAAAAGGAATTCAGGGTCGCTTTGCTTGCTCTCTGTGCTGCGTGGAGCTCTCCACGCTCTGCTCGCCGTGGGGACCAGCACCGTGCACATCCGCCTGGTTCCTGCCCCAACTCGGGGACAGACTTGCGGCACCAGCTCTCCACCGCGGGCCCCGTCACGCCCGTCCTGCTGTGGCCACTGGGCCCAGGCATGTCTCTGGGCTCTCCCTGCCCCTGGATCATCGGGGAACCAACTCTTTCCCCAGGGAGCCAGGCCTCCAGCTCTGCGGGCGGGGGGGTTCTTGGCTTTTGTCCGTTTGCCCCTTTCTTCTCGTCCCCGGTGTCGGGCCCAATCCCCACGACCGTGCTTGGCTCCTCCAGTAGTCGTGGCTGTGAGATTCCTGCGGTCCTTGCTGTCTGTCTGCAAGCACTCCTGCGTCGTGTCGGCTGGGCAGGTTCCGGGCGCTGAGAAGTGTAACAGGTTGTCCAGGCGAAATGCATAGCCGCTGCTGTGTCGGAGGGCTCCAGCCGAGCGTTCCCGTGTGTCACCCCATGGAGCAGCGTTGCCCCCAGGGCTGGGGACCGAGCTCTGCCCCGGGGGAGCCCTAGGAGATGGGGCTGTGTGGCCCCCTCCCTGTGTGAGGCCGGGGCAGCGGGGCAGACAGGCCTGGTGGCCTCCTTTCGGAGGAGCGAGAGCCAATGGCCCTTCTGAGAGTCTGGTTGGAAGGTGAAGTGTGTCCGGGTGAAGTCGGGGCTGCAAGGTGCCCGGCGTTGGCACACTGGCTGGTCCTCCATCACACCAAGGCCGCCCCGTGTACTGTTTTCCTGCTAAAGTTGCCCCTTCTCCTAGTCTAGCTCAGAGTGTTTTTTCATGTCCACTGAGAACATCAAAAAGCCCTCTCACGTTGTTGGGTCATCTGGTCCCCCTCATGTGGGCTTCGCCTGGAGAAGAGTGGTGTCACTCTAATTGCACGGGGGCAGGAGCAGCACACTTGAACCCAGGCCCGCCCGCTCCTCTCCAATTTGAGGATGTTTCCTCTTGCTCTGTAGGGGTGTGGCCTGCCCAGGGTGTGTGCCTTGCCTAGGGTGTCCCTGGGGGCAGCCCTTAGTCCCAGTGGAGGAGGAGCAGGCACTGTGGCCCTGTCCCCAGAGGAGGGGTGACTGCCATTTCCTCTGGACTTCACAAAGGCACCAATTTAAACTCCCACGGAAAAGGTACCCTGACGACTTCTGTGCCCCCCTCCTGTCTCACCCATCACCGTGTGTGACCCACGGTCCACGCGGAGGGAAGGATGTCTTAACCTCTATTAGTGATGTCACAACAGCGGCTGTTAAACTTGGAAGGAGGTTGGGCTGTGGGGAATCCCACTGTGCGGGGTCTGGAGGGGCACAGAGATGCAGCTGGGTTCACCAGCGGGTGTGTGTGTGTGTGTGTGAAGGATACCAAGGTGTAAGGGGTGCCTGCCCGGGGTGGGGGACGCCCCAGAAATAAGGCACTGCCCTGGGCGTGTAGCCGAAGACTGAGCCCCCTCTCCTCCTCGCTTTGGAAAAGGCTTGCCTGTGTTCACCTGCTTTCCAAGAAGCGAGTCTTTCTTGAGCCTTTGTCTCAGGATCAGGACTTGGGTTGCAGGCACACACCCTGTTTGAATGTCCCCTCGCCACAGCGCCCACGTCTGTGTGCGCAGTTGGAGGGCGGGGGCTGCTCCCCATGGCGTCTGCCCTGAATGTCTGCTTGCGGGGGTGATAGGCAGAGCTGAGGTCTGGCTGTAAAAGCGTGCTTGGCCGGGCCGCTCTGGGAGAGACAAAGCTCCCACTGCATTCTTCCTCCGGAGAGCGCCACTACCTCCTGGGCTCAACCGACAAGCTCCATCTTAACCTCCAGAGCCAGAGACCCAGGGCTTTGGGGTTGAGCTCGCAGCTGGCAGAGCAGAAGTGACTGCCCTGGCCTGAGCCGGTGACAGCTGAGCCCTTCTTTGTCGGCCACCTTTCTCTGCTCACTCACAAGCCTCTTCTCTTTTAAAGGCCCTTAAATATTCTCTTCTCACCCTGTGCTTCCTCATGTAGTCTTTAGTTTTATCCACCTCATCCTCTGAGCCATCATCCTGGCAGGCAGGTGCCTTACGTTGTAAGATGTGGATGTGGGTGGATGTCAGTCTCCGTACACATGCAGACATACCTGGAAACATATATATAAACGTGGGCTGATCCAGGGTGAGAAAGTACGCCCTAGTGTTCAACAGTTCAGGAACCTGGAGTCATACCGAGGGGCAGGGCAGGGGGTGCCGAAGCCAGCGCCTGTGGAACAGTGCTGCTCCCTCACAGCCCAGCCCGTCTCGCCACAGAGCAGAGGCAGGAGGGCCAAGGGCTCTGCCGGCTGGCAACGCCTGACCTCCCTCCAGGGGCGTGAGGAAGCCAGGTGTGACCTGACCAGGGCAGCGGGCAGCCCCACATGGAGCACAAAGCCCCACCCTGAGAGGGGCACCACGGGCTTGCCCTCCTGAACCTTGCATCTCAGGAGGCTGGTTACAGACTTGCCTTGGGAAAGATGACTCTCGGGGTCAGGCCAGAGCTGACGGGAACTGCACCTACGCCAGCCCCCTTGGGGGGCCAGTCTGCGGCATTTGTGGTGCAGGCCCGAAGGAATTGCAGGAGACCGACCACCTGTGGCACAGACCCCTGAGGACAGGGTGCTAGCACGGGGCTCCAGGTGATTTTGTATTTTCTTAAAACATTTGTGTTCTGAAAAAAATCAGCGGGAGGCTCAGCACCCAGGAAAGACCGCTGGCACACGTCTATGTACAGGCCCAGCCTGCCACCCCACTGCCCTACCTGCACATGTGTGTTCGCTCTTGTAACTGACCTGGGAACATGACAACGCACACCATTTTGCATCCAGCTTTTCCCACTTGGTATTTTTTCTTAATGTCGTGTCATGTTTGAACGGTGATTCAAAAACCTTATTTTTAATGATTGTAGAGTTTAATGGTTAATAATTTTTATCATAATTTATCTGACCATTTCACTGCTATAAAACATTTAGGTGGCTTCTGGTTTTTCACCATTTAAATAATGCTGTGATTAATATCCTCATAAATCTTTGATTTTGGACTCTGAATCTCCCTCACCCCCACCCTGCTCAGATTCCTAGAAGTGATGTTTTGGGGGCGAAGAGTTTGTTCATTTTAAAGGTAGTACAGTGTCTCTTCTTTGTCTTGATCTGATGAGTAGATGCTCAGAGTTCCAGTACAGAACTTCCTTAGTTGTGTTCTGCAGATTCTGAACAAATCAATTTCTGGTAAGCTGTGTGTTCCCAAGAATGTTTGAGTAAGATTGCTCTTTTTTTTTTCCTCTTAATCCTAAAGTGATGTCATTACTGCAGGCCATTTGTGACATATTTTTCCAAAAGCCAGTTTCCTTATTTTCATTGAGAAAACCTGGTTATGCTTGCATGTTACCTTCCCTCCCCTGCTGCTATGGCTTTCAAGTGCGTGGTGACACTTCCAGAATCTTGTACTTTATGTCCACAACGGTACTGAATTTGCACCTGCACAGTCAGCAGAGATAAAAAGTGTTGAACTGACCATGCCACATACTTAGTGGATAATTTGTAATGAAGTTTGTAGACTCAGAAAGTACACTGGGCCATTTGGAATCAGCAAAAGAGCAAAGGCTCTACTTGAAACTAGGTAGACAGTTGGATTTTAGGGAAGTGTGCTTGCCCTCATGTTCTTCAGATCACAGAACTTAGGTCTTAGCAGTTCATTCGAGCATGCTGGCCAGGTTTTCTCATTGTAGCATGTGATTGTCCTGGCTGACAAGGGTTTAAGGATTTCTCCTCCCCTCCTTGCCCACCGGTGTTGCAGGTTGCCTAGTTGTCTTTAAGTCCAGACCACCCAAATTTGGCTTCATCCTTAATTTCTGCACTTTAGTTTGGGGTCTGTCAATTCTGAGGTGAAACACGCATGAGAGCCTTTTCTGGGTGCCATGCTCAGTGCCACTTGACGTCAGAGGTTGTGGCCAGATTGTGCAGAATTAGATCTCCCTTCCTTCTGATCACCTCCCTCTGGTTGGTCCCTAGACCAGAGCAGAGGCTGAGCAGCTGTGAGAGCATGATGAAGGTACTGTTCTTGGAGATGGCACCATATGCATTTCCCCATGTTGTTTCCTTTCATACCCAAACCTAGCATGAACTGATGGTGACTCGAGTGGGTGTGGCCCTTGCCTCTTAGGCAGACTACATGGCAAGTGCCTTAACTCAGGGCAGGAGTCACTCCCAGAGCCTCTGAGGGGTGCAGGCTGCTGGCCCAAGACTGCAGGGTTGTGAACTAGGCTGCCTGGGGAGGAAGCTGTTCAGCAGAGGATGGTTTTATCTGAGCTCAGACAGCATGGTGGGCAAGCCTCCAGGGATACCTGAATTGCCCCCAGACCCATTTCTTCACTGTGAAGAAATACCAAACTATGTACAGAGAACTTTTTACAAAAGGCAGAGTTTTTTTAGCTGCGTAATCCACCCTAGTCTAACCCATCTGGCTGAATGACTATGAATAGGGGTTCATTTTGCTGATGAAAAGCCTCTATCTTGATGTTTGGACATCGACAAAATCAGATTTCTGCAATATTTAGAGCTGCTGTAGCTATTCCTTAACCACACAAAATAGGATGACTCAGTAGTATGTCAGCTGTCTTTCAGGTTGGTGGCAGTCAGTTATAACGTGTAATATTCTCTACCTGGACTGTAGCTGTAACTGTGATGTACAGGCAAAGCAAAAATTTAAAAAAACTTATGAAAACAAATAATGCAATGATAGGATATACACTTTTGTATTTTTATTCTTATATAAGGTTATTTGCTGGCTATTGGCCTCTAGTTCAGTCTGTTATTTAAAATCTAATATATGAATTATTTGGATTGAATTCATGTTCGGGGCCACTTGTATGTATGGATGTACAGCCTTGAATGTGAATAATTATTGTAAGCTGTATTTTACAACTTTTTTTTTCTGGCTTTATTATATAAATTTTCTATTTGGTCGATGATTTAATCATATCATAATTTAATGAATCTGTTTATTCTTTTTTTTTCCCCAAATATTTGTGCTTGAGATGTAGTTACCGGATGATGAATTTTCCACGTATGCTCGGTAGTCTTGTAATAAAAAAGCATGTAGAGTGTAGACGCTCGCTGACGTAGCTCTTCCTTTGACCGGGGCGCGGGTCGGGCGTGGTCGGGTGACCAGAACTCGGGCCTGGGAACCGGGCGTCCAGGCATGGCACGCGCCCGGCGGAGGCTGGCGAACTCCGCTCGAGCCTGACACCCGGCTCCACCGCGGCTCGCCCACGTCGGCGTCACCGGACCACGTCGCGCCGGGCTCCGGCCGGAAGAGGGTACGGCCGGCCGCTTTTCCGGACCGGAACTTCCGCCTCTCGTGTGACGCCGGGGTGGGCGCTTTATGAAGGCGGACCCGTGGGCGGGACAGAGCTCGGAGGACTGTATTAAAGACCGGACGCTTCCGGTGGCGAGGAGCTGTGGCGGGGCTTGCTGGGATCATGGCGGAGAATCACTGCGAGCTGCTGCCGCCGGCCCCGGGCGGCCTCGGGGTGGGGCTGGGGGTCGGCCTGTGCCGGCGCTGCAGCGCGGGTCTCAGCGCCTTGGCCCAGCGCCCCGGCAGCGTGTCCAAGTGGGTCCGGCTCAACGTCGGCGGCACCTACTTCCTCACCACTCGGCAGACGCTGTGCCGGGATCCGAAATCCTTCCTGTACCGTTTGTGCCAGGCCGACCCCGACCTGGACTCGGACAAGGTGAGGGCCGCGCAGGCCAGTCAGGAGGGTTCGGGTCACCCTGGTCAGCGGCCCGCCGCACGCCCCCTGCCCCACGCTGAGGAGATCCGCTTCGGCTCCAAGCCCCGCGTTCTCCGTCACCAGCCTGACTCAGGTCCGCGACTCCTTTTCTCGGGCCGGGGAAGGAGAGGATGGCGCCCTGGCGCCCACCACCTTCGAGGATCCCCGGCACGTCCGCCTCGGGGTGTCTCTGTGTCTTGCCCTCTCTGCTCTTCTGTGGAGGAGGTTTTCCAGACCCCAGACTACTGTGGATCTACTTTCTTTACTCTCTAGATTCTTTGGCCCCTGGTGCGAACACCTTCTCTTCTCCGTCCTGTGTACTTACTGGCCCTGGAATCTGAGAGCCGCGGTGTTCTCGTCTTCTCACGTTACAGACGCTTGACTTAACGTTGGTGTGGGGGTTTACACGGGTGGCCTCTTTTTCTCAGTGACTTGCATTTAGAGAGTTGGCGCTCCATGGTTTTCAGCCGCAACACGCACCCACTCAGTACTCCGAGAAAAGTGCCGTCCATAGAGTGCTTTTTCAAAAGGAAGGTTGCTCATATTAAAGGATGGCTTAGGAGTGTTAAGGAAGGGCTAGATAGGAATTTTTTTTCAGTCTTCTTCCTAATTAACCTAGTTTTCTTAGTGCCCTCTCCAGAGGATAGGAATCTCTAGGTCTTTCATCAGATTAAATGCTCCTACGGTTGTGCAGAAACTATTGTGATGACTACATTTGCAAGATTTGTGTGCCTGAAGGAGACTGTTTGCAGCTGAACAGTGTTGACACTCAGAAAAGGCACTTGGAAGAACAGTTTTTACCTATATTTTTCCTAGTTCACAAGACTTATTCTAACTTATCTGTGTCTTTCACTTGAGCCTACATAATGGCAGTTGGCTTGGAGCCTTGCCACCCCAGCATTTGCCGGACATAGGCTTCTCAGAAAGATTCAGATCTGCTTCAGGATGCAAAGCCTGACCGAGACCATCTGTGTGGCATGACCTTATGATCAGGAAAGGAGAGCTCGAGTTACCACAAAACCACCAGTCATGGGTAGAAATCAGAGTTTGGGCTGCCAGCTTTCCGGTTCCCACCTCCCCACACACTCTCCCCCGCAGCTGCCCAGCTGTTTCCATTGCGCGTTTGACCAAGCTCTCTGCTTTCAGAGAATTGACCTCCCAGAAAATGACAGTCATCTCCAGGATAGAAATAGGCTTTTGTTAGCTGTGATTTTCCTTTTATAGTGTGGGTGTATGTTTTACTGTTTAAGCAGTGAGCCTTGGTGGTCATTCACTTGCATTTCTACTTGAGCCTTTCTGTTTTGTATACTGAGTCCATTTTCACATTGCTCTTGTCCATTGGGTTGTTTTGAGGCAGTGCTGTCTATTCAGCACTGAGACAGTTGATTCAGGGCTGATTAACTATAGTTTGCCCTGTTAAGTCAGTTCATCCCTTCATTTTAATATCTAAAGACTACTTAAAAAAATTATACTTGACTGTATAGTAGTTTTTTGCAAGGGATAATTGATCAGAGTATAAATTATGTCTGTGTTACAGGTGCTCTTTTTCATCTATTTGTAAAATTGGAATTCAGAACATGAAGGTAATGCAGCAGATATGGTTTCTGTCTCATAAAAGAGTTGATAGTAAACTTAGTAACTATGAGTTAGTTTTAGCCACAGATGTGAACTTGCCAGAAAGAGTAATGCTAATTCCCTTTAGTCATGGTAGTAGAGTGTTCTACTTCAAATGAGAAAATGTATAAGGTACTCATTCTCCTCAGTTTTCCCTTCTTTGGTTCTGATGAAAGAATGTCCCAGAGATTCACTCCTGGATAACGAAATCCTGAGTAAGGAGTCTGAGATTGAGGGTGGGGGGAAAGGGGTGCATTTGGAAGAGTGGGATGCTATCAGATATGTGATGGAAGAGAAAACAGGATGTTGATTCACGTGTAAAAATCTCCAAGCCCTGACCTCATAGTTCAGATTGATGGACACACACCTCAAAGATATTCACAGTGCTGGACGCACCTACTGGAAGATTTCCTGCTGGGCATATTTCTCGTGTTTATTGAGCACTTGGGCTTGCAGAATAGTGCTTGGGTCGTGTTTGGGTGGGGAGACTTAATGGGAAGGAGTTCCCAGGTGTTGAAGGCTGGAATCTTTCAGGAGCCTGATGGGTTTGGAGTTTGCTGGGAGAGTGCCTAGAGCTTGCTGTTAAACACAGAATGTCTAGTGGGAGCTCTGTCAGGAAGCCCAGTGGGGAAGGTGGTGTCAGGATATTTCTCTGGAGGAGTGCTTTGTTCAACAGCGGACAGCCAGGTTGTTCGGGGCGCTGGGATCCAGGCTGTCGCTGGGCCCCGCTGCTCACTGTGCCCTCTCGTCTGCTGTTCTGACCCGGGCCCCTGGCGGCCATGACATTCTCTCCGCAGTTAGCCCCAGTGCGAGTTCTCACTTCCTTCTGGTGCTTCCCCAGCAGGGCTGGGGCTGTGCCCTTCATTTTGGCCTCTGTTCTCTGCTGTCCTGGGCCATTTTTCTCTGCCCTCTTCCATCAGGGAAGGGCCAGGTTTAGCACCTCTTCCCGGAAGTGCTGTGTAAATACCTGGCATGCGATTCACTTGGGCTGTCTCTCTATTCCATGGTTCCTGGCCTGGTGACATTGTTGAAAACAGGTTTGAGTCTGTTCAGAGTTAAGTCTTCCCCTGCTTCAGTGGGGGGATGCTTTAGGAATTAAAGGGAAACAGGAAATACTACTTGGTGGTTGGAAACCACTCAGCTTAAGTAGGATTTGCAGAAGAGGGGGTTCATTCTCTGCTGCTGAGGCAGGCCTGGAGAAAACTGTGTTTCTCATCAGCCATTGCCCTTCAGCAGGGCCCTTGTCCTAGTTTCGGGGCTGCAGGTGCGGGGGCGTCAGGTGGGTCTCTGTGGGGTGGGCCGTCGAGGTGTTTCTGACGACATGCTGCATCCCACACAGGTCTTGGCCTGTGCTGACCCCCAGGTGTTGGCTCGAGTTTCAGGATTAGAATGATAGTGAAAGGAGTTTCACAGGCAGGGCTAAGTGACGGGGGTGTGGGTGGAAGGACTATCTTTTAAGCCGCTTGGCAGGAGAAGTGGGGATTACTTAGAGTGAAAATGACAGATTATGTTCTATGTGTCTAAGTCAGAGGCGAAAGGCTGTGAGCGTCACGCCTCCACCGAGAGGGCTGGGGTGCTGGTGTGAGGCAAGTGTGGGGCCCCAGGGGCTGTGCATTTCATCTCACACTTTGCTTAAGTTCCGAGCGCATCCTCAAGCCCTGACCCTGGGCCTGGCTCAAGCCCCTGGCGAGGGGTGCCCCGGTGCAGGGGGAGGGCGCACTGGCTGAGGATGCCGCGGTCATCTCTTCACCAGACCCCTCAGCCCTGACCAGCCCATGCGTCAGAGCAGGGACATCCTGAGAAAGGGCTCGCTTCTAGGGGAGAGCTGCTTCGGGCCAGCGGACTCTGCCGCCAGCCGTCTGAGGGTGGCCGGGAGGAAGTGGTCGTCTGCTGCAGAGCAGTTCCTCTTTCTGCCGACGGCTCGGGCGGCCTTCACTCACTCTTGGCCAGCAAGACCGTGACTGGCCTCAGTTTCCAGCAGCGGTCAGAAAGCTGTGGTCCACCTGCCTGTTTTGCAGACAGAGTTGTATGAGAACATAGAGATGCTGGCACCCAGGGCTTGGCCGTGGCTGCATTCCCCTGGGGTGGCTGTGCTCGGCTCCTTTCTGGAGGTGCCCGAGGGCCGCAGTCACTGGGCCAACCATCTTTAAACGCGCTGACTCTGCCTGGTACCCGGGGCACAGTCTGCGCGGCCAGGGAGCCCACAGGCCACCTTGAGCACGGGGCGCTCCCCAGGCCTCTGTTGGGCAGCTCTTCCCAGCCTGCAGAGCGCCCAGCACGTTGTGGTTTAGAGTTGGTGGGCTGCGGGTGTTGGGGTACGGGGCATTTTTTACGGTGGCCAACTTAGACTTTGGACTCAGGCCTGACTTTGACTCCACCCACAACTCAACCTGCCCTGGGATGTGGGGTGGTTCCTGGACCTCTCTGAGCCAGAGTCACAGGAGAGTGTGAGGATCAGGACGTCAGCACAGGAAATAGAGGTGGCGCTCCCTGCTCTTTATTTTACCTCTGTACTTAGTTTTGAAAGAATGTACCAAGAATGCTGTCTTCTCGCCCTCGGAATTTGTTTTTTGTTCCCATTTGTCACTTACACACACACACTCACTCGCCGCAAACCTCACGCCACTGGCAGGTAGCCCCGGCTGCTGGGCCAGCCCCATGGTGGGGGGGTGGGCGCTGGGCCCTGCAAACCCCCCTGCCTCCCAAGCTGCCAGTTCTCAGGACAGGCCCTGGGGGTCTGTTCCCAACTCGGGCATTGGCGCTGTGCCATAGGGGAGGGGCACAACTTCCTTTCTCACAGGAAACTTGATGCCCTCGAGCCTGAAGGGCTCAGCTCCTCCCGTGTGCCTCTGGGACCTGAGGCTCATGGCCTCAGGGAGGCTGTGTACCTTGGGCGGGCTGTGTACCGAGTGTCTCTTATCACTCTCCGGGGTCCATTCCAGGGGGATCTGGTGTCCTCCGGCTGGGCGCCCAGGTTCTTGGCCGGCTTTGCAAGTCAGGCTCGGCTGGGGCCTGCCGCTGAATAGACGAAGGCGGGCTTCTCAGAGCAGTGAGGGAGAGGCAGGCAGGCCTGGGTGAGGATGGGGAGTTGGGCGAGGGTGCAGAGGAGCCGTGTGCCTGCCCTTCGGCCCGGCAAGAAGGGAGGTGAACTCTGCACCGGCTCCGCCAGCAGGGCCAGGCTCAGAGGAGAGCAGAGCCCGCCGGGGAGCCAGCAGGGCGGTGCAGTGGGGGCAGCTGGCAGCGAGGGCGCGGGGGCCTCGGGAGCAGTGGGTGTGGCGTGAGCCTGCGGTGGGCATCCTGGCTGCAGGGTCCTGCCTGCCTGCTGTGACTGGCATCCAGAGGACCAGAAACTCCAGGCTGGCAGAGCCGCTGGGGAGCTTTGTGCCAGGGACCCTGGGCCCTGCCTGCGGTGCTTCTCTTCCGTGGTTCCTGCCTGTTTCCATCTCAGGCTGACCTCCTGGTGGCTCAGGTTCTCTCTCTCCCCTCTCTCTCTCTCTCCCTCCCTCTCCTCTCTCTCCACCAAGATAAGTAGCGTGGCATCTGTAGGGGATTTCTGTGCAGGCGTTCTGTAACTGGACTGTCTGTAGGCAAGGAGGTACCTGAGAGGTCCGGACACAAGACTGCCCCCTTGCCTTTGACAGAGGTATTCACAGCTGGTGGGTCTCCCCACGGTGTCCTGCTCATGACTGCCCCGCACCCTCGGGTGCCCGGCCCCTGTCTCTGCACACAGCTGATACAGTGTCAGCTCCAAGCGGGCCCAGGTCCTGTGAGCCATCTCTGCTTGTTCAGGGAGCTTGGTGTGATTCCCCACAGCCCCCACCTCTTGGTGGATTGGGAGCACATTAGTTCTAAGAGAAGAACCAGGAGCCTCATGTGGGGGTCCTGTCACACACCCTGTGTGTTTGCTTCTAAGTGAGCTTCTTTGGAGTCGTGGTTGTCACCCTAAATTCTGTTCCTAAGCCACATGCTAGGACTGTGAGGCGCCCTGGGGTCGGGGCCCCAGGAGCCCAGGGCCTAGCTTCCCCTGTTCCCTGCGTGTGCTGTGAGGGTGCCCCGCTGCAGGTGCGCAGGGCGTCATGGGGTCAGAGCCGCTGGCTCTCCCATGCCTGTGAGCGCGGCCACTGCCCACACGGGCCTCTGCTCTCTGGCCTCCGTTTCCTCATTTGTAATTGGTGATGTCTCGGGCCTCTTCTAGGTCAGGGATTTGCCAAACCGTAGAAAACAAAAGAGAAAAGAGGGCAGAGGTGAGGGTTTTAAGTGACACAGAATCACTTAAATGAATAATTTCAGAATGAAACGTCTTTCTAATTATGTTGATTGCAGATATTTGTGCACAGATAACTCCACACTTTTGTGTTTGGATTTCAGATGGGGAATTTTGACAGCACACCTTGTGTTTAGCTGGGGACACTCAACCCCCTTAACTTGTAGTCTCCAGTGGCCATGTGTTTCTCTTCTGACAGCAGCGATCGTGTTCTGTTTCCTGGTGTGTCTGCTGCAGTTGGGAAGGTGGCTGAGGGGAGCTGGGTACAGTTTCTGTTTACAGTCTCACCTGAGGGCCTGACTTCTCCACCCTCATCCCTTATGGCCCTTTTCACCGTGCATGGGCGGCTGCCTGCTCTGACCCATGGAGCTTGCTGGGCAGGGCATTCAAGCCTGCCTGGACCGTGCGGACCGGGCACTGGTGGGCAGGCGCGCTGCTTCCTAACCAGCATCAGGGGCTGGGGGCTCTCCCATTGGGATTCCCCTCCCTGCCTCCCTCCTCTGACTGCAAGTCAGGGGTCTCCTGGGTGCCTGTGGCGTGGGCCCCGCCTCTTTCGCCTCCTGGCTTCTCCAGAGGAGGGACTACTCCTGGCCGTGGCCAGGGTGTTGCCTCTGTGGCCAAAGCCCCAACTCTGCCCGCAGCAGGGAGCAGGGAGCAAGCAAACAGTGAGAGACGCCTGGTGGGCGTGGCCTCTGTTAAATATTCACGACCAAGTTCAGCAGTTCTCTCTTTCAGGCCTTTAGGGTGGATGTATATTTAAAAGCCAGCACTGCAGAAGTAGGTCAAACGCTAACTCAGTGAGAAGAGGGGATAGTCAATTGAAGAAAAGGGTTTGTTGAGCAAGCGATCTTAATTCTGGCTCTTTTACAAAAAAAATAAAACCCTCAAGTCTCGGCACTGTATGAATGTGACACAGGCTTGTTACATAAACTGAGGACAGGAGAGAGATCCTGAGTCTTCCTGCCTGTTGTCCACCTGGCCAGGCCAGGCACCCGTCACAAGCTCGTCCTCCTGAGAGGCGGCACCAGGCGACGTTCCTGCCGCTGCCAACCAGATGGCCACGGAGACTGCCCTCCCTGTCCCGTGGCTCAGACGAGCGTGAGGCTGCTGAGTGTGGGATGTAGGGGTCTTCTCTTTTTCTGTGCTGTGTTTTTCTTCATTTCTGCCTTAGGCTGGATGCCCCGGGCTGCTTACAGATACAAACAGCGTGAGGGCCCAGGGCCCTGGCACCCCCGAGTGCCGCCTGGTCACAGCCCAGGCTGCCGTCTCCCACGCAGACGCGCTCCAGCAGTGTGGGCTCGGTGCTGGGGGCGCGGCTTCTCCAGAGCACCTGCCTGTGTGCCTCACGTGAGCCTGTGCGGTCTTCTGGGCAGGGGCCTGTGCACCTTGTAGAATGAGCAAACCACCACCCCCCAACTGCTGCTTGGCCCGTCCTGACTCTGGAGTCTAGACCTTGTTTCTTTTCTTTTCTTTTTTTTTATTTTTTATTTTATTTTATCTTTTTTTCCGACCTTGTTTCTTAAGGAAGCCCTTCTGATCAGAACAGGTGCTCGCAGAGAGACTGGGCCCGAGAGCCGTGAGGGGTCCACGAGGAGGCTGCCGAGATGCCTCCGCAGGTCCGCGCAGGAGGTGGCCACGTCCCTGCAGCGTCTCAGGGTGCCCTGGGGCCTGCACCCCCAGGTCCAGGTGTGGGATCCTCCCCCGGAGGGGGCGCAGGGCCGTGCAGCTGAGGCCACATGGCAGCCGCTGGACTGAGTGTCCCGCCCTCAGCTGCTGACGCTGCAGGGGAGGTGCGTGGAGTGTCAGGGGCTCCGCTGAAGCCCACTCCGGCTGGCCCCGTCCCCTGGAGGCCAGCTCAGGCAGTGGGTCCTCGGACCCCAGGGAGCTGGCAAGTGTGCTCTGAGGATGGGTGGGTGCCCAGCTCTGGGCGGCCGTGCTGTGGTGCGGAGGCACTCGAGACAGAAAACGGTAGATGCACATGGAAGGCGTCCGTCCTCACGTCCGTCCTTGAGTTCGCGTTTCCTCCTCATGGACTCGACGGAAAACCCCTGAGGCCTCCAGGTTTACTCCACGAAATTCTGGGATCTGATGCTCATGAGGGAGAACGGGGCCCTCTCACAGCACGTTGCCTCACGGTTGAGAGTGGCTCTGGCACCCATGGGCTCACCACGTCCAGGAGGTTCGGGGGGTTCTACTGCACCCCCTCCTACCGTGAGCACCCTGATGCTGTGCTGGGGACTCACCTCATCAGCTGCCCCTGCATTCTCCGTGGCTCTTGCCTCCGGGACCTGAGCCTCATCCCGGCAGGCACCTTCCGGACAGGGAGGCCAGGCCGATGCTTCCTGACTTACGAATCACCTTCTTATCTCAGCGGAGTCCTGGGGCCCTTGATCCAGGTGCAGAGGGAAGGGGGCTCCTGTGTGGGGAGGAGCCACTCACTCCTTCACATGCCGGCAGTCCTGCTGGACGGCAGCCCGGGCCAGGTCGCCCTCAGACCAGAGAGCAGTGGACACGGTGTCCTGGAAGAGGCGGGCCGTGGCCTTCTGTGGACCCCAGACCCGTGGCTCTTGTCCTTCGTACAGACCCTGCCCTGCCTGTGCACCGAGGGCTGCCACAGGACTCCACACTGGCGCTCCCACCCTGTGGGTACCACAGCCTCCCCTGTGCCTGGGCGTGTGTGTCCACCTCCCTTGGCCACGCTTATGGTGGCTGCTGAGTTGATCCTGAAGACCCGCCGCAGGCAGTGGGGGATCAGAAAGACCCTGGCCCTGCGGGGGAGCAGGGCCCACCCAGGTGCAGAGGGGCGCCTTCTGAAGACTGGCCCTGGGAGCTGCCTCCTATCGGGGAGGCGTCCTCAGTGGTCAGTCACAGGGAAGCTCTGTTCCTTGAGCCTGGGACCGCCCCCCTAGTCCTGCCCAGGGAGAGCCCCGAAATGAGCAGGGCGGCCCAGGTCTCTGAGGCCTTCAGATGCCGACCTGTCGGCAACAGCTGCTGTCCCGGGGCGAGTGTGGGGTCACTAGGGGGCGGGCCTGACTGAGCGAAAGGTGAACCTGCCTCAGGAGTGCTGGGAGCTGAGCAGAGAGGACTGTGCACGGCCCCCTGCCCCTGATGGGGGTCATCTTGCTGCCACAGAGCCGAGACGGCCTCACCCGCAGTGCTGATGGGTCGGGGCCAGCAGCCACGGGTGGCTGGGGCAGGGACGCAGCTGAGGGGTCCCCTGAAGCACCAAGAGCACTGCTGCGTCCAGCTGTGGGTGAGACCCCTCTGGCCGTGCCCTGGCTGCAGAAGCTGCCCCCTTATCTGGGCTTGGCTGGTCTGTTGCTCTCTGCAGGACGAAACAGGTGCCTACTTAATCGACAGAGACCCCACCTACTTTGGGCCCGTGCTGAACTACCTGAGACACGGGAAGCTGGTCATTAACAAAGACCTGGCAGAGGAAGGTAAGTCGCAGTGGGGAGGGGTAGGCGGTGGGGCCCTTGAACCCCGGGGGTGGAGGCCCCCTCCTTCCCCAGCTCCCTCCAGAGCAGATGCTTGTCTCAGGCCCAGCCTGCCCGCTGGGGGCTGCGGCTCGCTCACTCCCTGTCCTTCAGGGAGGGCGGCTCTGGCCTGGGGCTGCTGCTCTCTGGGAGTCCTGGCTGACACGGCCTGGGGCCACGCCCCTCTTGGTTCCCCGGGGTTGGCCACCCTGGGTCTGCTCTCCCTCTGGGGCAGCGCAGCCACCCGCTTTGCGCTCTGCCTGCGTCTGCAGGTGCCGGCCATGTTCCGGCTCCCATCGCAGAGCCAGGTGTCCTGAGAGCCTGTGCTCGGCCCCGTTTTGCTTGTTGAGCTGTGCCCACTTCCTCCTCCATTCTGGCCCCTCTTGCTCCTGTGACCGCCTGTCTGCATCTTCTTCTGCAGCATCTATTTAGTGCATACACTTGTGTTTTGTGTGTTTTATGTGTGCATGGGCCTTGGGTTCACTGCGAGGCAGAGACACAGCATTTATTTGATCTGGTAGAAATCACAGTTATTTTTCTTTATCCTAGGCGTATTGGAGGAAGCAGAATTTTACAATATCACCTCACTAATAAAACTCGTCAAGGACAAAATTAGAGAGCGAGACAGCAAAACATCACAGGTGAGATGGGTGACTGGCACCAGAGCCTTCCGAGGCCTGCTTGGCAACGTGGCTTGCTCCCTTCTCCCGGTGACCAGTTCCTCTGCAGCTGTCCTGGCGCCCTGCCTTGCCCTCTGGGCGCCTCTCACAGTGCTTGCCAGCTGGCGCCCTGGCAGGCCAGAGGATGAGTGAGAGGCCTTTGTGGGCCTGTGTGTGTAGCCATCTCGGGGCGGGTGTCGCAGGCAGAGCTCTGCAAGTGCGAAGGTCCTGTGGTGGCCAAGTCCTTGGCCCATGTGGAAGGCTGGCGGGAGACCCAGCGGTGGGCTGGTGCTGATGGGGACGGGGTGGGGGGGTAGGCGCGCTGCGGGCTTGGCTCTGGTCAGGAAGGAAGAGCTCAGCAGACAGCTCTTGATGCTGACCCTGTCCCAAGGGCATGGGGTCCACGTGGGGCCTGTTTGCACTTGGCCACAGCCAGCGGCGCTGGAGCCGGCGTGGGCCCTCTGCTGCCTGTTGAGCCGGTGCGTTTTGAGGTAGCTGTCTGGCACCATCCCTGAAGCAGGCTCCTGGGGGTCTTGGCAGTGGTCCTGTCATGGTGCCAGCTTTGCGGTGGCTGCAGAGTGCAGCCCCTGCCTGGGCCCCACCCGGAGCTGCTGTGCGCGCTTTCTGAGAGCTGGTGTTCCTGACTAAGCGTCTCTGCCCTCTCACCGCCCTGCCACTGCCTCCCGAGCCGGGCTTCCCCCTGGGGGCCTGCGGGCCTGGGGCTGGAGCTCTCAGCCTCTCTGAAGAGCTTGCTGACCATCGACCACTCCAGGTGGTTGGTCAGGGGACAGGGGAGGGCAGCTGATGCGGCCACAAGCTCCACAGTCATCTCTGGCCAGTCTGTGGCCTTGCTCCCCTCTGCTAGCCCCCTTGATGACAAAGCATGTGACCGGGCCGGCCTGGCCCTCTGTGCCCGTGCCGTCGTACCCCCAACCCGTGGGGACATGGGAGAGGCCCCCACAGGCAGGGCAGCGCTCAGCGTCCTCCGGGTGTCACGGGTGAGGCCTCTCGGGCTGTGTGGGGACCGGAGCACTGGGGCTGTGACCCCGTCCCTGGGGCGGCATCAGGGCAGAGTTCTGGCCGTGGAGCCCGGGCCTGGAGTATAGCTGGGTGGAGTTTGGGTTGGGGGTGGACAGACGGGAAGGCCCATGGGCTCCTGTCCGAGCGGCTGTGCTGGGCTGAGCACTGTGTTCTGGGGGCGGGGCCCAGGCCGGTCCTGCCTGGTGCTGCCGCCAGGGTCAGACTCTTGGTGAGGCTCCCCAGGGTGCAGGCGGGGCTGCCCTTGTGCATTCGCATCCAGCCACAGGTGCTCTCAGGGTTTCAGGAACATGACTCATTTTATTTTGAAATTTAGAAATAGAAATATTTTTGGAGGCGGCTAGGGAAGCAGAAGACGGCAGCTGTTCCAGCGTGTTTGTTTTGCTTTGTGGATGCCTTTGGGGTTCCTGTGGGCGTCACAACCTGGGCTGAGCGGGGGGAGGCACCGTGGGCCTCCCTGGGGCCCTGGGGTGGTCCCTGGCTTGGCCCCCGGGCAGGGACGGGCGGCACACTCACCTCTGTCTGCTCTCGCAGGTGCCGATGAAGCACGTGTACCGTGTCCTGCAGTGTCAAGAGGAGGAGCTCACACAGATGGTCTCCACCATGTCCGATGGCTGGAAGTTCGAGCAGGTAAAGGCCCCTGAGCCTGCAGGGTGGTGAGACTTCTGATTACCAAGGCCCTGCCCGGCCCTCAGGGCAGGTGGCCCAAGGGACCAGTAAGGAGGCGTCAGGTGGCCTGCGGTTCCTGGGGGCTTGGTCCCCGGTATGTCCCCCGTGCCTTTTGCTAGCAGCAGCCTGTGCCAGTCCAGGCTGGATCGTCATGGGCGTGGGGCTGGGGGGGGGCCTGAGTTGGTCTTAGGGTCCCGCTGCCCCGTCTTCGCTCCGCAGTTAATCTTTTCTCGTCCAGTCGCTTCTGTGTGGTACGACTGTTCCCTGTGCTTCTCTGTGGCATCTCTACATGTGTGCGTGTGTTTGTGTGCGTATATGTGTACATGTGTCCTTGTGTGTGTGCTTCTGTGTATGTGTGTGTGATTGTGTACGTATGCATGTGTGAATGTGTATCTACATGTGTGTGTATTTGTGTGTATCTGTGTGCACGTGTGTATCTGTGTACACGTGATTGTGTACGTACGTGTGTGTGTATGTGTGTGATTGTGTACATATGCATGTGTGCATATGTATCTCCGTGTGTGTATCTGTGTGTGTATCTCTCTGGTGTGCATGTGTGTATCCGTGTGTGTGTGTATGTGTGTGATTGTGTACATATGCATGTGTGCATATGTATCTCCGTGTGTGTATCTGTGTGTGTATCTCTCTGGTGTGCATGTGTGTATCCGTGTGTGTGTGTATGTGTGTGATTGTGTACATATGCATGTGTATCTACGTGTGTGTGTGTATTTATGTGTGTGTATCTGTGTGTGTGTGTGTCCTCTACCCCCCACCCTCTGGCCTGTGTCTTCCCACCCCCTAGGCCCTTGGTGCTGCTGTTGGCACCAGGGCCCTTCCTGGGCGGGTGCTCGGCGGGCTCCTTAGCAGCACTGCCAACTCTGGCCTGACCCAGCCGCTCGCTTCCTTAGCAGCGCCCTGGCAGGACAATAGGGAGAAGGGCCGAGAGCTGTCTCTTCCTCTCGCCCGCCGCCCCGTCCAGGGCGCTCTGACAGTCCCGTGGGCACACTGCCCCTCGTCCCAGGGGCCTGCAGCCCGTTAACTGGGGACCTCTGCCCACAGCCAGGGTGTCCTCTGAGTGGGCGGCGCCCCCACAAGCTCAGTGTCCCTGTGCCTGTGTCTCAGGCTGAGACTCTGAGGTTTGACCTCATGACCCCGCTGGCCCCTCTGGCTCCTGAGAGTGTCCCCTGGAGCAGACTGTCCAGGGGAGAAAGTACAGGGCTCCCAGCATCTCTCCTGGTTAAGGCTACCCCTTTTAGGGGGGTTTTGAGATAATCACACTGGTCTTGGGGTCCCTGTGAATCATCCTGAAAGGGGCCAGCTCGGCCCTCCTCGGTCAGCAGCCCCGGAGCGAGGAAGCCCCAGTCGTGGCTTCCCCGGCGGGGGCTCACCCTCGAGTGTGCTCACGCACGTGTGCTCTGGCCCATGTTCATGGGCAGGCAGAGCACTGTGGCCCCCTCCTGCTCCTGGACCCAGCTCCAAGGGGTCCCCCAGTGCCACACTCCCCTCCCTGGTCACTGCTCGTCCCCTGTGGGCCCAGCCAGGACCCTGAGAGGAGCTGGACGCGCGACACAGGAGGCCCATCCCGCGTGACGTGTGTGTGCGCACGCGCGTGTGTGTGTGTGTGTGTGTGTGTGTGTGCACGCGCACATCTGAGCCTGAGCCCAGGTGTTTGGAGACTGTTTTCAGTAAGTTCATAAAAAGTTTCTTGACTGAACCCTGTCCCTAGTTTCTTCGGCTGGGTGTCTTCGAAGGCTTCCCTTCCAGTGGGCTGGTCCTGAGCTGGGGGCAGCTCTCAACCCACACCCCACTGGCCTTCTCTCCCCTAGCTGGTCAGCATCGGCTCCTCCTACAACTACGGCAGCGAGGACCAGGCCGAGTTCCTGTGTGTGGTCTCCAAGGAGCTACACAACTCGCCGCACGGCCCCGCCAGTGAGCCCAGTGAGAAGGCCAAGGTGGGTGCGCCATGCCCGCTGCCCGGGGGCCAGCTCCCTCCTTCCCGCGTTGCCACTCACCGTCACTGCGCTGCGGCCCCGCGCGCTTCCCAGCTGCCTGCTCACCCTGTGCATCTGCTCTGTTGTCCCTTACTCCACCCGGGCGTGTTGAAAGCGAAACTCTGGAACGGGGGCCCAGATGTCCCTAGGCCGTGGGGCGCGGGGTCGCTGGACACCCAGGCCCCTGCCCTCACCCCCCCTGCCCACAGGCCTGCTCCTGAAAGTGCCCTCCTTGGTGGGCGCTGCACTTCTGAGTGATCTTTTCCTGGGGACGGGATGTTGAGGCTGGAGGGCAGGGCCTTCATCCCCGGTGTGACGTAAACGGAGCAGATCTGCTGGGTGTGTGATTCTTTGACTCCATGGAGTGCAGTCTCGCCCCAGCACCAGCCCCTCCCTGTGGGCCATTGGGCACTTCTCCCCAGAGCAGCTTGAGTGCGGCCAGGGTGAAAACGGGCAGGGGGTGGTTGCTACCCTTGCCTGGAGGCGACAGGTTCTAAGGGCATCTCTTCTGGGCTTGTCCCTGGGTCAGGACTCCAGATGTGTCTGTCCGTGCAGAGTCCAGCATCGGCATGGGCAGGACTTCCGAACCTGCGGGCCAAGTGGTGCCTGGACGACCCTGCAGCAGCTCTGGGGGGCCCGGGGCTCTGTGGCGGCCAGCCTGTGAGGCCGGGCCCACAGATGGCCCTGGTGGAAGGCTCAGGCGGCCGTCAGAAGGGGTTCTGAGTGAGTGTGGGAAAGGCCAGAGTTGGGAGGGCTGTAACTGATGACATTAAACTGGGGGCTCCCTGGCCTTCCCCACACTCTTGGCCAGGGGACTCCCCCGTCTGCTCTGGGCCTAGAACTTGCCATGAGCCTTTCGGGGTCTTCCTTAGAGCCGTGAGCTTGGGACAGACCACAGAGTCACCGTGCCCACAGTCCTGTGGTGGCCATCCCCCTCCTCCTCCAGGGCTGCAGACGCCTCTTCGCCATGTCTCCACTGGGGTCCATAGGTGAGGGTTGCTGGTGCCTTGCCTGGGGTGGGGCTTCAGAGGCTAGGAGTCGGCCCACCTCCCGAGAGCCCCAGCCTCAAAAGGAGCCTCCTCTCCCTGAACGTTTGCAGGCCTCTTTTGTAAGTTGTCTATTTTTAGCAGCTCTTATTTATGAACTTGAATAATTGTCATAGCCGAGCTCCCCAGGCAACCGCCCAGGCTCATCTCCCTTAGGTGGTTTTCAGCTGCGGGAGGACGCGTCTACCGGAGTGCTGGGCGTGACGCCAGATTCCTTTGCTGATGGAAGCGCGGCCCTGTTTCTCTCCAGAAATACCTGGCCCTGGAGTGTTGTCGCCGCAGCGGCTTCTAAATAGGGGTGGTAGCGGAGCCCCAGGCAGCAGAGCAGTCAGGGCCTCGGAGCCGTGGGAAGCCGTGGGCGCCGGGTGGGGTGTCGTCAGCAGCGCCTGTGTGTGGCCTGGGGGGAGCAGTGCCATGTGCTCCAGGGGCCCTATCACAGGGGACCCTCCCTGCCGCGACTGGGGCCGGCCTCCCCCACACACGCGTCTCAGGGGAAGTGACCCAAGAGAGTGGGGGCGGGGCACCCGGACGAGGGGCCCAGGCGCCCGGGTCAGGCACGGCTGCGGCACTTGGAGCTCACTGCCCGCCGTTCCGTGCACGGGGAGCTTGGAGCGAGTGTGGGGTGGAGGCCAGAAAGTGGGCCCACCTGGAGTTCACACACAGAGGTGCCCCTCTGGCCGCGGGGCCCTGCCCCTAGGGACGCACCCCCAGCCTCTGTGTCCGGGGAGTCTATGGGGCTTGGTCAGGTAGGCGTGATTGATCCATGGATCAGTGATTGATCACCCACGCGCCTGATCACAGCCTCCAGCCCCCCACCAACAGACCCCACCCTGTCACGTAGTCAGACTCTGGTGTGTCCTGGAGGTCATGGCCTCCCAGGAGCCGAGGGTAATGGCCAGGCCCTGGGCCTGCCTCGGTGCTTTGCGACGTGGAGGGAAGGAGAACTCCACAGCTTCAGGGGCCCAGGGACAGCACTGCTCACTCTGCCCTGGCCAGCACGGCTGCTCCGAGGCGTCGGGCCGTCTGGGTGGCCACCCCCCGCCCGCATTGACGTGCCCTCTCTTCTTCTCCTCCCTGCCGCCCGCCACGTGCCGAGCCAGAGTGACGACGAGGACACGGGTCCCGGTGACAGTGACTCAGATTAAGTGTAAATGTCACGGTGAGCCTGCTGCCCTAGAAGCTGACCACACACCTTCGCCTCCTTGACCTCCGCCTCCCCCGCCGCGTCTGTTCCACACTATAGTTGCCAGAGGCCCTTCCGTACTCAGTACCAGCGCCGACCTGTCCGGGAGCGGGGCTGTCTGTCCCTTGGAGGATGCCTGTGTGGGGGTGGGACCTGGGCCGGGGCCCCTGGGTGCTGTGTATGTCTGCCTGGGGGTGCAGCTGGGCCTTGGGCCTGTGCCTCCTGGAGACATGCGGCCTCAGCCTAGCAGTCTCCCCACCCTGTCCCAGCCACCCCAGGCTCAGGGCCAAGGGGTTGGTCTTGTGCCTCGGAGGGTAGGTCCTGACGCCCTGCTCCCTCACCTCCTGAGGCTTGCTGGTGGACCGGGGTATGTGCCGACCCTCCGGTTGGCCGTTTCAGGAGACCCCAGGGGTGCCCCTCAGCAGCCCGCTGCTCCTCAGGCCCCTGCTGCTGCCCGGCCAAAACCCGGTCAGCAGGGAGCGCCAGGCCTGCCCCCTCACATGGCCAGCAGAGGTGGAGGTCAGAGCGGGTGGGCGCAGGTGTCTCCCGGGGTCCCCCAAGCCCTGAGGTCTGGCCTGGGGGCGCGGGCCAGGAAGGGCTTCTTCGTTTTTAGTGGTGGTTTTTTTGGTGGTTGCACATGATATCCTCAGCGTGCCTCTTGACCCATAAATTGTGCAGTGTCCGCCGCCCAGCCCTTGCAGCAAAGTCTGCAGGGCCTGGTCTGGGCCAGTGCAGCGCGGGCTCCAGCTGTCATTTTAAACTTTCCAGTGGCCACGTGGACAAAGTGAAGGGACACGGGGAATGGGTGCAAAGACCGTCAGCTGTGAAGGGCATGACAACCGTTTCACCTAAGAAATCACTGAGGGGTCTCACTTCCCTCTTCTCAGCCTGGAGTCAGGCGTGCAGTTCGCGGGTGGGGCCCATCTCAGCTTGCAGTGACCGCCCTTTAGGGCTCAGCTCAGCCTCAGCCTGGCCCGGAGGTGAACCTCTGTGGGGCTGCAGGAGCGCAGAGGAGCTGGCTTCCCGGAGGAGGGCGGGGCTTCTTTCAGCACGACCCTCAGTTACAGCTGTCATGTGTGCTGGCAGGAGACCCTGACTCTGGGGCGTGGAGCGGTGGGGGTGCTGCCCTGGACCTGGAGGGCCCCTGGCCCTTGGGGGCCCTGCCACATGCCTGGCTCAGCCTGCTCTGTGCCTGCGAGCAGGCTCAGGCCTTCTTGCTAGCGGCAGCTGAGGTGAGAGCCCGTCCGGGGTAGACGGGCAGTGCCCGCCACAGCTCCCACACGGCATCTCCGCCCTCGTGTGCAGACAGTGCTGGGGCTCCAGCTGCAGCGGGCCATTCCTTCCTACGCGCTCCCCTCACTTGCAGCCCACCTCATCCTTTCCGCCTCTCAGTCCTGCGAGCTCAGATGTCCCCTGCCCCACTGGACTCCATGGAGTGGGCAGCTCGCGGCCCCCAGACTCCAGCTTTTCCTGCAGATGGCCATGGGGCCAGGGCCACAGGCCCTCCTGAGGTCACCCCGGGTCTCATCCTCAGGCCACGTCCCCGTCCAGGCCTCTCCCAGTGAGCAGGGGAGTCCAACTTGGGGGCCTGCTCTGTCTAGCCTGAGGAGGGGCCCCCCAGCCCAGCAGAAGGTGCGCCTCCCGGGCAGCCAGTGGTGGGCAGGACAGGAGGGCAGCCTGGACGGCCCGGAGCTGTAGGACGCCGGGCAGGCGGGGGGCTGTTGGGTGGGTTGGAGAGCTGGAACTTCTCCTAAGTCAGTGGAACATGCCCGCCGGATGTGATAGGCTGGCCGCCTGGCTCTGGGCAGCTGTGCTGGCGGGGAGCCACTGGCCTCAAGACAGCAGTCTGCCCGTGCCTGCCAGGCCTCACCTGACCCGGCCTCGGTGTGAGCTCGCCCCTCCCAGGCATGGCCCAAGCTTGAGGGGTCCAGGGCTCAGCATCTCTCCTCAGGGCCGTATCTCTCTCAGCTCTGAAACTCAAGTGGAAAATGCCCCCAGGAGGCTTCTTTCACTGCCAGTGAGATCACAGGGAAGGTCATCTTACCACTCTGGCCTGGGCTGGGTCAGCCTGGCCGGACAGTGACCTTCCTATCTTGGTACCTGGGGTCAGGGGTGTGTCCCAGAGTCCCGTCTGGTTACAAGGAGGGAGCCGGCCCCCCAGGCTGGGGGTCTGGTTACAGAAGATGACTCAGCCAGGCAGTGTGTGGACGAGGGGGTGACAGGGCAGGCCTGGGGGCTAGGTGGAGGGTTGTGGTTTGCCGAGGGGCATGGAAGGAAAAAGAAGGGCCATGGGATGGGGGCCCTGGTTGCACACCTGTGTCTTCCACCGGGACCAAGCTGGGCTGGAGAGAAAATCAAGGTTTGCGGGCAGTTAACCCCAGGTGGGCGCTGGCACCCTTGGGAGTGGGAGCCTCCCACCCTTTGGAGGCCATTGAGGGAGACGGTGCTGGGGAGGGCTCTGGGCCTCAGTGAGGAGCTGCCCCAAAGGCCGCACCAGTGAGTCTCAGGAGACCCCAGAGGCGCTGTGGGGACCGGCCTGTAACTGCCTCGAACGCACGGTCACTCGGTGGTTCCCGCAGTCTCCATGTGTCCATTGCTTCCCGGGCCGCAGCCCGCAAAGCTGCCTTTCTGTTCACAGCCTGAGTCCTCACTGCCTGCCTTTGGCATTTTCAGATTTTGCAAGAACGGGGTTCGAGGATGTGAGGAACACAGTATTGAAGCTGAAGAGACGTTTTACCTATTCCCAAGATGCAATGATCCGCCATGTCGAGGAAGCTTGGCCGTGAGAAGAAACCTGCTTTTGACAATTTCTCTAGAGATCTGGGTGTGAATGCTTTTTTTGCCTCTGAGGTGGGTGGTGAGAGACGGGACCAGCTGTCCGAAGCCGGGCATCGCTGCTCGCAGGCGGCTTCTGCTGGGTGGGCATCTCTGTGGGGACCTCCTCTTGGTTTCCCAAGTGCCACTCGGGCCCGAGGCAGGGCTCCTGACTGACCCTTATATCACCGAAGATCATTTCAAGGACCGCGTTCTTGGTGCTACATAAACAGTCTATAACAGAGCCTGGGCCTTGCTGGTAGGGGGTGGGCACAGTGCCCTGGGCTCTGGGTGCCCGCTGGCCACCCTGGTCCTTGGGGCACGGGGTCTGCTGTGCCTCCCAGACGTGACAGCTTGGTGGTCTCTCCCGGCCTATGCGTGTTCACTACTTCCCTGGCCTGACCCAGCCGGGCCGACGCAGGCTTCTCCGTTTGTAGTTTCCAGACAGGAGACCGTGGCGTCCTTTCTTTCCCAGTATGGACAGACTACCAGTGCTTTTCCCTTCCTAGAGACGCCTGAAAGTGCTGCTGCCTTTTGGGCGAATCTGTTCAGTCATCTAAAGGGAGGTACAAGCTTTGCCTCATCTGACCCTCCCAGGGGCGCGGGGGCGGCTTGCACCCGTCAGTGCCTTGGTCTCGCCTGGGCTGGAGGGCGGGGCAGGAGGCCTGTCCACAGGCTCCTGGAGCTGAGACTCCAGGCCACATTGGAAATCGGATGTTTACAGCGCACACACGGACATCCCTCTGGCCGGCTCACGTTCTTGCGTGTAACTATGCAGTTCTCTGACATTTCTGGGGCGCTGGGGACAAGCCCGCACGGGCCCTGCCCCCACGTGACACTTGAGCTACTGGATCGGATTCCTTTGAAGATGGCTGTCCGCACACTTTGAGAGCTGACCTTCCTCAGCGGGTCAGGGAGCCTGGCCTGGCTCGTTGGGGAGCTGTGCCCCCCATCCCGTCCAGGTGCAGACCTGCCTGGCTCCAGACGCTACTGGAGGCTTCTCGCCTGCCCCTCTTCTCCTTTGCCAATATTACCTGATGAACCGAGTTCTCCAGCACTAGGACTTACCTCCTTTTGTAAGGTCTGTTGTGCGTGGTTCAGCATTTGGCTTCACACTGACCTTTCCATAGGACACACTCGGCCCCACGACCCGCCTTCCCCACGGAGCCTTGGGGACCCCATGGGGCACCGCTGACTGCTTCGCGTCGTCTGATTTGTGACCTTGATGTAATGGGCTTGTGGTTTTTTTTTTTAATTTAAAGATATTAAGACTTAATTCACTAAAATTTATTCTAAGGGGATATTTATACTTTTGTACTTTTTTAGGTATCCGTATTTTATCAGCTTACAGTTTAATGCCTAAGTTTCCCCTCTCTGGCTCCCCCTGGTGGCCGCTCCTCAGGCTTTGGGGAGGCTCCCTAGACAGCTGCCCTCTCTGGGCTAGGACGTCTGTGACCCTGAGAGGCTGGTCTCCGCTGCCTGTCCTGTTTCCAGCACCCGCTCGGCTCGAGTGGGGATTCCCTGCCAGAGGGTGGGGTGGGGCTCCAGGTGTGTCCTGTACAACGGGGCACATGGGGAGGACTTCAGATTCTCCAAGGAGTTTGCTTTCTGCAAGGACTAAACGTGCCTTCTCCCAGCTCCCTGAGGCCAACAGCAAAGCTGGACCTGCCTCCAGGCCCCTCTGTCAGGTGGGCACTTGGAGACGCCCCAGAGCAGCTCGTCTTGCAGTGCGTGCTCATCTCCTGTCTGAGCACAGGGCCAAGGGGAGATGGTGGTCCGGTCCAGGGCCTCTGTGCTTGGTCCTCAGGATGGGGTGGGGTGGTTGGGGGCACACCGCCACCCACACTTCACAGCTCTGAGCTCACTGAATGGCGTCAATAAAGTCTCTCCCCGTCCCGTCTCCTTGAGTGTCTGCCTGGGTCTCGGTGGGGCCGGTGTCTGGGAGTCCAGGACGTGGGGGACCTGCCCTGGAGTCTCATGCTGGCCACCGCCTGGGGCCCACCCAGGACTGCAGCCTCGCCCTCCCAGCTGGGCAGGGTGGGGTACCCCAGGGGTGCTCAGCTATCCTGACATCTGTGCCCCTCTTCCCCTAGGACCACGGGACCCTGAGCAGACCCCCGCCCCAGAGGCAGGAGGCTGGTGGGGTGAGGGAGACCCCAGGGCACCCAGAAAGCTGGGACAGCAGGCAGGGGGAGGCGGAGACAGGGTGGCAGGTCCTCCAAGGGGAGCCTGGTGCTCCCCGATCTCCATGGAGCTGGCAGGTGGGCCACCCCGCCCTCCTCTAACCCCACCATGGCAGGACATAGAGCTCTCTACTCCCCCGGGCAGGGTGGCCTCTCCACGGTGGCAGGACCCAGGCCAGCCCCTGCTCCCAGCCCCCAGGGCCATCCTCAGGACTCCCACAGCCCTGCCATCCCCCCTGCCCCCCGTCAGGCCTCCGTGCACCTGCTGCCCTGCCCCACTTTCCATGAGGCCTCGGAGCCCATCTTTGCTCTGGAGAAGGAGCTCGCAGACGGCCCACTCCCCTGCCTGCCAGGAACACGCCCGGGCAGAGCGGAGCAAACGGGAGTGCAGTGTTTGTGCCTGTCTCCGTCCCCAGGGTCGGGCCGCATCAGGTGCCTGCTAAGTGCTTACTGATTTGTTTCATAAATAGCCAGGCCTGCGTTCCCAGCACTGGCCAGGCCAGCTGGGCCTGTGCACACGCATGTGTGTGTTTCTCTGTGCGTGGGTGTGCACGTGTGTGCATGTATATGTGAATGTGAACTGGTGTGTGTGTCTGCATGGGTGCATGTGTGTTGTATACCAGCATGTGGGCATACGTGTGCGGCATGCAAGGCCCAGGCCTCCCAGGACTCTCGTCTACTTGTCACTGAGGGCAACAAGCTGGCTGCCTTTCAGGAATCAGCCCTCAGTGGGGAGCGGACTGGCTGGCTGCAGGCCTGCTGTGGACACACGGGCCAGGCTGAGAACCCAAGGCGGCCTCCGGGGACAGCCACATTGTCGCAGCCGTGATGGGGTCGGAGCGAGCTGGGGGCCTGAGCTCTGCGCCTGTTGGATTCCCGGGCCGGGAGAGACATGGAGTGGGGTGGCTGGTGGGATGAGGGGCGGGAGGGGCAGCAGAACTGGGGTGGGGGCGCTGTGGGCAGGGAATCCCCAGGGATCCTCGATGAAACCATGAACGACTCCGGCAAACACGATCTGAATCCCAAACATGGAGGAAGGGGAAAGGAGGGGGTCCCAGCCTAGGGAGCTGTTGAGGCCTCAGCCTGTCTCCTGGGGCCTGACCTGCCAACCTCCGTGCCTGCCGTGGCCTGGGCCTCCCTCCTCTGTGTGACACCCTCCGAGCCCGGATGGCAGCATGTGGACTCCAGGAGGGCCATGCTCACCCCTGCATCCCCAGCTCTGGCGGGGTTCAGCCTGCTGGGGTGTTGGGTCTGCAGGGTCCCCAGGCGCTTCCAGGTGGGTGTGGAGCCTTGCCTGACGTATGCTCAGGCGAGTTCACCGTCCACACCGTGACCCGGGAGGCTGGTGGGGGTGCTGCCCAGGGTCACAGGAGAGAAATGGGCTCAGAGGGGCCAGTGGCTTGTCCAACATCTCCTAGCTGGTGTGGACCCTAACTCCATCCCCCTACCCCCGAAACTTCGAATTCACTTGTGGGGAGGTTGACACGGAGGGAGGGAAGGCATGGAGGAAAAGAAGCTGGGGTTCGAGGGGTCCTGGGGCACCAGGAGCAGCCCCTGCCTCTGCATGGTGTCTTAGCCTCGGGCGCGTCACCAAGGGACGTTGTTGGGCAAGTCCGATAGGCAGTGGGGGTTGCTCCCCAACGCCCCGCAGAGCCCCCCTCCTCCAGAGCTCTGCTGGGCCCCCCTGCCAGTGTCGGTCGCTGCCCCTAGGGCCATCCCCGGGTACCCATTGGTGACACATGGTGACAACCAGGTTGGCAAGGACACAGGTCGGGGGGAAGCGGGAGGCCGCCTGTGTGGGGCTGGGTGACAGGCGACACGTGACGTCCAGCTTCCAGTGTGGAGCCTCGCCCCCACACCCCTCCCTAGCACCATACCCCCCACCCCCTGGGGGGGCCATGCCCAGAGAGCCAGCCCTGAGGTTGGGTCTTTATTGGAGAGTGAACATAAATAAAAAGAAGCGGAAACTTGAGAGGAGGGGTAACTGGAGAGCTATTTACAAATGTACACCGTGGACCTGGACGGCCACTGTCCACTGGCCTGAGCGAGGCTCAGAGGAAGGCGAGCAAGGCTGTGAGGCCCAGGAGGGCAGCACGGGCGGCCGGGCAGCGTGCAGAGTTCCGACCGAGGGGCTGCAGGCTCCGGGGGTCCGGCTTCTGGGCACCGCCCGGCCCTGCCCGCTGGAACTGCAGCTCTGGGATGATCCGGTGGATCCAGTCGTGATGGGAGGTGAGCCGGATATAGACACCTGGGCGGTTCCGGCGGGCACAGCCCTCGCCCCAGCTGATCACCCCGGCCTGCAGCCACACCTGGCCCACGAGGCACACCAGGGGGCCCCCGGAATCTCCCTGTGGCCGAAGCAGAGGTACCTGTGTCACGGTGCACGTGGGCCGCAGAGCCGGGCTCTGCAGCTGCATGGTCAGTGCCCGCGCCTGTCTCCCTCCGTTTGCTCTTCTCTGCCCAGGACAGTCCCCGCCCCCGCGGCCCTTCCTCTCCAGCCTGGGGTGCCCATTTCTCTAGCATTGCCACACTACCCACCCTGAATCACCTCAGAGAAGTGTCTTGAAAATGCAGCTTCCTGAGTCCTGCCGCAGACCCACTGACTGGCTCCCTTAGGTGGAACCCAGGGACCTGCTTTCCCAGCTGGCCGAAAGCACAGCTCTGGTCTGGGCCCTGCAGGCCCACCTCCTAGGCCTTGTCCCTTGTCCCAGGCGAGCTGGTTTCTGCCCGGGGAGCAAGGCTCAGCCTCAGCCCGCCCAGCCCCAGACTCCACCTTGCAGGCGTCCTTCTTGCCCTCAGGGAAGCCCGCACACAGCATGTCATCCTTGATGGTTCTGGGCTGGAAGCCGGACTCCGCACCCTTGCTGTAGAGCAGGTTGCACTTGGGCGTGCCGATGATGGGCACAGTGAGCTTCTGCAGGGTCCGGGGTTTGGGCAGGCTGTCTGCGGAGGGGAGACACAAGGTGCGGCTCAGGGGACAGTCTCACCAAGGGCCCCAGGCCCTGAGTTCTCAAGAACCGCAGCTCCGTCCCACCTGCTTTTCTCTTGTGTTTTTAGATCTTCTCTTCCGGCTGGAGGCTTTGTGGGACAGAGTTCCTTCTTCCCGCCTCCCACCCACCAGGCCAGGCCCATTCTGTTCCCTGCTCTCCACTTCCCTGTGGCTCCTCCTCCTGTGTCTGCTGTCCCTTTCCCATACCTAACTCCACCCATTTGAGTAGAGATCTTGTGGGCCTTCCTGGTGGCTCAGATGGTAAAGAATCTATCTGCAGTGCGGGAGACCAGGGTTCAATCCCTGGGTCTGGAAGATCCCCTGGAGAAGGGAACGGCTACTCACTCCAGTATTCTTGCCTGGAGAACCCCATGGACAGAGGAGCCTGGCGGGCTACAGTCCGTGGGGTCACGGAGAGTCGGACACGACTGAGCGAGTAACACACGTGCAGCAGTATCAACAGAAGATGGTTGGTTCAGAGTGGCTCCCAAGCTGCCTTCTCTAGGTGTGTCACCCATTCTCTCCTCACCCTGCCCCCAGTACCTTGTTCACTAGGGCTGCCCCAGCCAGTGACCCAGCAGTTCATGCCCGTCTCAAAGACAACCGAGGGGTCAGGCACACACACGGGGAGGATGTAGTTGGTGAAGGTCACAGGTGCCTCCAGCTCCACCAGGGCCACGTCGGCGCTCGAGGCCATGCCTTGGTACTGGGGGTTGCTCTCGACCCGCTTCACCTGGGCATACACAGCATGTGGCCCCGGCCTCGCCAGCTGCAGTGCCCCCAGCAGGACCTGATACAGGGATGTTTCAGAGGTGCTGGTGGGAGAGCAGAGACCTGGCGTGAGGTGTCAGCGAAAGTTGGAGATGAGAAGTAGGGAGGAGTCGGACTTCCTCCTGGCTCCCCAGGGTGCTGACAGCTCAGTCTAAACTTTGTCTTCCGGAGCGCACTCTCCAGGGGGGTGTACAACAGGATGAGGTGGGAAAAGGTGTAAACCCCAAGCAGCTTTAAATTCCCATCTCCACCCCGGCCAGCCCAGCTACCTTGCACAAGTCACCCAGCAAGTTCTCTGTGACTCCGTATCCTTATCTGTAAAATGGAGACAGTAACAATCTCCACCTGAAAGGCTGTCTGTGGGGGCTGAAGGAGATGGTCACCCACAGGGGCCCAGCCTGAGGCAAGTGACTTGCTCCCTCTGAGGCCCTGGATTTCTGAACTCGAGATGTGAGGTTTTAGAAGAATTGCAAGAGCTGTGGCGCGGCGAGAGCTGAGATGCCTGGGCAGCCCTGTAGGCCTGGGACCAGGAGGGTCACGGTGTGGAAGCAGGGGTTGGGTGGCCTGGCCCTTTGGTTAGGGCCGGTATCGGTGACCTAAGGGTGAGGAGGAGGAAGAGCCATTCTGCTCCCGTCCACCTGTGCCCAGAGCCCCAACCAGGAAGGGAGTGTCTGGATTTGAGTTGTGGGAGGAGACGAGGAAGAGAGGCAGGCAACGGGAGGAACCTGCGGCCAGCAGCAGGGGCGGCGGTCTGGCGAAAGCACCTCACTGTGAGCCCCCGGGGGGAATGGACCCCTCCCAGCTGGGGGCAGAGAGAGCCCGAAAGCAGGGGCTGCTGCTGGAAGCTGGCCCCGAGGCTGGACCCAAAGGGAGCCCTGGCAGGGAAGGCTCAGATGACGCAGACGCAGCCCCACTCCAGCCCGTGGGGGCTCGGCCTGGGCGCCCCGCACCGCAGCTGTCCTCGGGCCGGCGCTGTCCGCGGTGCTGAAGCCCGGCTTTTGCGGGCGGCGCGCGGGGAGGGGGCGGTTCCGTCTGCATGATCTGTACCCCCCGGCCCAGCCGACGGAGGGCGGGGAGCGGAGTGCGGGGCGCGGCCGACTCACTTGGAGAAGCAGTGCGCGGCGGTGAGGACCCACCGCTCCGTGATGAGGCTGCCCCCGCAGAAATGGCTTCCGTTTCGCTGAATGCTGACCTGCCAGGGCCACTCGCCCTCCAAGGCGTTCTGCCCGCCCACCATCCGGTTCAGCATCCGCGGGCGCCCACAGGCTGGGGGAACAGAGCCGGGGCGGGGGTGGGAGGCGCTCCCTGGAGGCCCATCCCCTCAGCTCTGATTCCCACCCCCAAACCCACACTCAAGCTTTCCTATCCTGTTCACTTCCTGGCTTTCCTGCCCCTGACCCGCTCTGCGACCTTAGGCCTAAGTCGGAGGCCTGGGCATCATTCAACCTCTGACACAGGCTGTGGGCCCCTTGCCCCTCACCTGTGACACTGGATCCTCTGGGGGTGGGGGTGAGATAATATGGGTAAAGGTCTTACCCCTCCGGCCTGACAAACAGGCTCCTGGACCTTCCCCCTCCACCCTTAAACTCCTATCTGGGCTTCCCAGTTTTCCCCACTGTGGGACTCCTGTGCTGGACCCATTCATTATGGGTCTAACCGGGGGAAGGGAGTCCTGGCCAATCTCGCAGCCCTCAGCCAAGCCCACTCCTGTCCCCCTACCCGAGGGCCTTGAATGCTTACCATTTAGTGCCTCACCCTCCCGAGTCCCTGAAAATGAGAAAAAAAGAGGATGATCAGCCAACTTTGCCCAAGCTGCGGTCTGCTCCTCCCTTCCCCAACGACTGGTCAGCATAGCCCATCCTCTGCTGCACAGCCAGCCTGCTCAGGCCTCCGCAGGACCGTCCACCGGGAACCTGGCAGGAGAGGCCGGCAGCCTTCAGTTTCCTGAAGGTCCTGCCCCCACGGTGTGCACAGGCCGGGTTGTGGGCCAGGGTTCACCTGCAAGGGCAGACAGGTGTCTTGCCACACGAGGACCAATCAGAGAGGCCAGGGAGGGGACCCCGTCAGGGCTTGACCCTCCCATTTGGGGCAAGAGGGCTCCTTCCGAACCCCACCAGGGCTTTCCCTCTACACTGCACATTCGTCCTCATCTGGAGCTCTGCAGAGGATCAGGCTTTGGCCCCGGGGCTGTGGGGCCTCCCCCCACCCCCTCCTCCAGCCTGGGGCTGGGATAAGGGGCCAGACAGAGTGAGCGAGGCTCCACGTCCGCCCGCCCAGCCACTCGGGTCTTGCTTTTCTCAGGGGAGTAGAGAGGCCAGCCGGTGGTCGTGGGTCAGTCCTCCCAAGCAAGATCCCAGGTTCCTAGGCACCAACTCCTCTCTCAGGCATTCCAGCAAGCTCACAGGTAGCCCCAGGACCCCTGCCGGGCCTGGCACCCCTGCCTGTCTGAGGGACAGCAGGGGGCGGGGGGCACTGTTTGGAAGTGGACCCCTCTCCCTGGGACCCACTGTCCCCCAGTCTCTGGACAAGGCACAGGGCCCGCCTCTTGGCCTCGACAGGACCCTCCACTCCAGCTCAGAGACGCCAGCCAGGCCGACAGTCTCGACCAGCACCAGCGCGGCTCCAGGCGACCTGCCCTGTAAAGAGAGCCCTGCTTGTGGATCTGGTCACTGGGGTGGATCTGATCAGAGACTGGGGGGTCAGGACAGCTTCTCCCCACCTCACTCTCCCCCGACACCCCAGCCCCTCTCAGTAACAAGTCCCAGGCAGCTGAGAGGCCCCTGGGGCCGGGCAGGAAATGGCCAGGCTGAGCCACACCCCTCTGTGACCCTGGGGGGTTTGACAGGACCCTATTCTTCCAGCTGAAGGGCGCACTCCCCAGTGCTGGGGGGCGGACGATGAAGCAGTTGCAGGGGCTGCTGAGCATGCGCCAAGAGGAGCGGGCAGGCACAGGCAGGACCGGCCACTCTTCCAGGTAGAGGTGCCAAACAGACGCATGTGGATGAGAGCAGTCAGCCCAGGCCAGCAGGACGTCTGCCCAGACACTGACTGTGTCAACACGGGGCCCTTTAAAAAGGCACGCGCGCCCCAGGCGGGCATTCCCTCCAGCCCCTGGTCTTAGTATAATCTGATTTAGTCAGAGTGATAACCCCGGACCCTGTGCTCTTGCTTCTGCTTGCACGAAGCTGGAATGCCCTGGCCGGCTTTTTCCCTCCCTGTGGGACTTTCCCAGAGCCTTGTCCAGGTTCTCCCCACAGCCATCCCCGATCCTGTACAAGTATGTGGATCCACTGTCCGCGCCCGGGATCAAGGGCACTTGCAGCCTGCCTGGCAGACCCTCCCATTGAGGTTCTGCAGCCTTCTGCACCCCAGCCTGATGCACCTTGGCTTCTTATTTGAACTGAGCCTCTGGCCTCTGAGGCTTCCCTGGTGGCTCAGACAGTATAGAATCCATCTGTGATGAAGGAGAACCAGGTTCCATCACTGGGTTGGGAAGATCCCCTGGAGAAGGGAATGGCTGGCTATCCACTCCAGTATTCTTGGCTAGAGAACCCCATGGACAGAGGAGCCTAGCGGGCTACAGTCCCTGGGGTCACAAAGAATCAGATCCGACTAAGCGACTTTGACTTCACTTTTCCTGCCTCTGAATGTTTGTCCACAGCACCCCTTTCCTCCTGGGTCTAAATCCAGATTCTAGAGAGTGCTAATCCAGATCCTAATCCAGAGTGCTAAACCTAACTGAAATTCCTCCCCCTCCTCCAGGTAGCCCTCCTTGATTGCACTGTCTGGGCAGCCTGGATCCCTTTCCTGAGCTTTCTGTCTTCCCACTTGGCTCCACAGAGCTCTGCCGACCTTGCCCTGGGGGTGGAATTCTCATCTCATCTCACCCATGAGCTCAGGAGCTCTGTGGAAGCAGGGCCCACATCCTGGGAGCCTGAGCCCAAGGAATGTGTAAGAGGGACAGTGGGAGCAGGACTGCCTGGGGAAGAGCGATGTGGAGGCCCATGCTGGGCAGGGTGGGCATCCTGTCGGGGCTGGGTAAGCCAGCAGGGTGTCAGGCCCCTCTTCTGGATCCGGGGCCCTTCTGCTCCTGTATCTGGTGTCTCATGGAGGCAGGAGAGACCCGAGGCTTTAGGAGGGAACAGCCAGAGATGAGAGGCCAGGATGGTGCTGAAGGAGTTCAGGCCTCTGGTGTCAGCTGTTGGAGAGCCAAGTGCAGGCCGCTGTTTGCACTTTGGCAATGACCTCGATTACTCCACCCACCAGGAGCAATCACAGGGTTCCACACCCTGGCAGATAAGAGCTCCCTCAAAGAACTCTGTTATCCTTGTGCCAGGGGAGGAAGGCAGGGCGGCGAGGCCTGGGGGTCCCTACGGAGCCCAAGGAGTCCGGGGCACCCCCACCAAGGTGCCTCCTCCCCGGTGGGAAGCTGGGAGCCCTGGCAGGGCTGCAGCCCAGGCTGACAGCCCGGCCCTGCGAGGTGACTTGAGGACACGGAAGTGAGGCGGCGGCTGGGCGGGCCAGGCGGGCTCAGGAATGCAGGAGAGTTTCTCCAGCAGAGAGCAGCCTGCCCGGCTGGGAAGGGCATGGCAGGCAGGGCCCCTGGCTGACACCTGCTCACCCTCACTGGGGCCTGGGAGAGTGGCCAGGCTGCAGGAGCCGCCCACGCCCCCTCTCGCCTGCCCTGTGCCCCACTGAGCGCCCCCCAGCCTTCTATGCCTCCCTGGCCCAGGCTGTGCTCTGCCACCTCTCCTGGCCCCGTGGACGCTGGCCCTGGACTGGAGGCCAGCAGTCTTGAGTTCACATCCTGCACCCAGGCAGCCCTATGCTTATGCCTTGGAGACGGGAGAGGCCAAGATGAGAGGAAGCGGAGCGCCAAGCCCAGAGCTTGGCCCTGCTCGCCCAAGGCAGCGGGAGCAGGGGTGGGGGTGCGGGTGGGGGTGGATCCTGCCTGGTCGCCGCCTCGGGGCCCTTGCAGGCCTGCACCCATGCTGCCTTCCCCACTTCGCTCCCCCAGGTGGAATGTCTGGAACCTTCCTCCTACGGGAAGAAGAGGAGGCCCGTGCTGCAGCCCCCAGCCTGGCCAGGGAGTGGGGACTGGGCTACAGCTCCCGGCAGGACAGAGGGTGGCCCCTGCGACCTGTAGGACTCACCGGACCGCAGCAGCAGCAGGAGCAGGGCCACAGCTGGCACCTGCCTCATGGTCTCGGCCTGGCTGGAGTGCCCGCCAGGCAGAGGACAGCGGCAGCAGGAGCTCTGAGTGCTCGAGCACGACGTTCACGGCTCCATGAAGTGGGTTATATGCTGCAGATGAGTGTCAGCTTGGCTATGCCGCTGGACCTGTCAGCCCGGCCAGCCCAGTTCCTCTTGACAGGAAGGAGGCATCCCAGAACTCTGGTTCCTCCGTGATCCGGCCCTGAACCCCAAAGGGCCAGACCCCTCACCCCAAGGGTTTGAGGCCAGGGTGCATAGGCCCCGTTTAGGCAGCTGCGGCATGGAGTTCCACCCCCTACCGTGGCTAACCACACCCCCGAACTGACCACAGGCCCCACATAAATTGACTGCAGTATGCCCCAGGAGACCCTCCCTGTTTCGTTCATTCATTCATTTGTTCATTCATTCATATTGAGCATCTACTTCCCAGGTGACACTAGTGGTAAAGAACCTGTCTTCCAAAGCAGGAGACACAGAGCTGCAGATTTGATCCCTGGGTCAGGAAGATCCCTGGAGAAGGAAATGGCAACCCGCTCCAGTATTCTTGCCTGGAAAATTCCATGGACATAGGAGCCTGGCTCCATAGGGTCACAGAGTTGGGCATGACTGAGCCCACGAGTGTGTGTGCACACATGTGCATGCGCGCACACACACACACACACACACACACACACACACACACACACACACACACACTCACTATGTACCTGGCATCAGTGGATGAAACGGAGTCCAGGACTGGGTTTTACACTTTGGGGGGATGGGCACGAAAAAGTCCAGGTCGCCTGTGCTTATGGAACAAAGTAGGGCAGGGAAGGAGTCCGGAGCGTGGGTCCCCAACCGATCCCAGCGCCCTTGCTGGCCCTCCGTCCAGGGACTGGGTCCCAGCAGTTCCATGACTCGTCCCAAGGAGGCCACAACCGTCTTCAGGCAGCACCCTCCTACCCCAGCCGGGGGCGGTGGGGGGGGCTTTCCCGGAACCGAGGGCCGGGTAGGCGGGGCGGAAGCTGGTTCTGGGAAGGCCCGGCCAGGTGACCGTACGGTGTCCCTGCCCTGGGCGTGGCCGGCCGGGCCTGGGACGTGCCGCCGCTGCCGCTGCCGTGGAAGCGGCTCCGGGAGGAAGTTATCTGGGGCACGGGGCTGACGTCAGAGGCTCAGGTCTGGGATCGGCCGGGGCCCAGTCCGGCAGACCCCCACCCTATGCCTGGGGTGGGGAGCGCTGGGGCACAGGCAGAGCCCAGCCTCAGCCTCCCGGCCTGCGCCGTGGGTGCGGCGCGCCCCGGAGAGGCGCGGGGGCCGAGGTCGGCCGCCCCCTCCCCACTCCCCCGCCCACCCCCCGGCCCTGGAGCGCCGGGTCCACGCAGTCCTGCCCTCTGATGGCCGCCGGCGGCTGCGCCGGGCCTGGGGGGCTCCCTTCGCTCCTCGCTGCCCAGCTTCCTCCCAGTCCTGCCCTTGCCCTCGTCCTGCTCCCCTCCCCTCCCTTCTCTTCTCCAGCAGCCTTGTGAGGGGCCCTCGGCGCTGTGTCCCGGGCCTGTGCGCGAACTGGGCTCCCTGGGGAGGGGCAGAGTATGGAAGCCGGTGCCAGACTCACTGGGGCTCATTGCGCGAGTGGTCTGTGCTCAGGCTAGGGGCCCAGCCCTGTCCCGTGCTGGGGAACATCCAGGAGGACAGTGTGGAGGACACGGCAAGATAGAATGATGCTGATAATGTCTAATCACAAACTTCGGAAAGCTTCAGAAGGTCAGGACAGCGACATTTCTCCAGCACCTGACTGTCGATTCCCTGGATCTCAGAGGCCTCTCCGATTCTTCTGGGCCAACACTTCCTCTCCAGCATCCTTCTTTCTTTTTTATTTTCTTTTTTTAAAGCCAATTCTAAGAAGGTTGTGCCTTGAAATCAAGCAAGCAACAAAAGTCAGGAGTGATCAGACAGTGGGGACGCAGGGAAAGTTGGGCTCCCAGTGACTCCAGTGCCTAGAGAAGCGGCTCGTGTCCCACTGGACACCTGTGGGCCTGGGGCCTGTGACACCCCCACCAGGCAGAGAGCTGGGGTGGGGGCTTCAGGGGAGCAGGAATCTAGGCCTCTCTCTCATTCCCTCCACCAAACAAGGGAGGATAATTGGAATCCAGAAGGATTCAGAGACTTAAATATGTTTTATCAATTCCTCCTTAAAAGAAAAAAAAAGTGGCTATCTATCAACTCTGGCAGGGAGCATGTCTTCTAATGTTAGAAATCACAGCAGGGACTTCCTTGAGGGTCCAGTGGTTAAGACTCAGAGCTTGCAATGCAGGGGGCATGGGTTTGATAATAGCTACCCACTCCAGTATTCTTGCTTGAAGAATTCCATGGACAGAGGAGACTGACGAGCTACAGTCCTTGGGCTGGCAAAGAGTCAGACGTGACTGAGAGACTAACACTTTCACTGGGAACTAATATTCCACATGCCGTGTCACACACACAAAAAAAGAAGTCACAATAGACAACATAATAGAGACGTGGCCATAAACTAAAAAAAAAAAAATTTTTTTATTTTTAAAATTGGCTTTAAAAGCAAAATTGGCTTCAAAATAAAACAGCAGGGACTTCCCTGGCGATCTAGTGGTTAAGATTCCGTGCTCCCAGTGCAGAGGGTAAGTGTTTGATCCCTGGATGGGGAATAGTGAACTCACATGCCACATGGTGCAGCCTAAAAAAACCAGTTTTTAAAATTTAAAAGGATTAAAAAGCAAACAATAGGAAAAATATTTGCAGGAAATGTGGCCAAATGCTGACAATATTATTGTCCAGAGCGCTTAAGAAACTGATCAGGCAAACCCTGGACCCCTAAAGATGAAATGAATGAAGGACACAGACAAGTCTTGGAAGAGGAAACCAATTTAGCTAATAGACTTACTGAGAAATATTCAGCCTCAGTAATTAAAGAAATGCAAATCAAAGCCACAGCAAGGAGATGTGTGGAGTTACCTCAACCTTAGTGGAATGCTGTTAGTCGAGGCTGTGGGGCAATGTGCCAGCTGGTGGGCACGTAACTGGCCCAACCCATTTGTAAATCAGTTTGTTGGTGTTTGTTTCAACTTTTTAAAATAGTTATTCCCTTTGACTCAATCAATTCATCACTAAAAGTCTATTCTAAGAAGAAAATCTTAAATACAGAAAAAGCATGAAGATGTTACTGGTCAGCTTACTTATAATTGCAAAAACAAAACAAAACCTTGTTTGGACATTGGTAACTAAAACATCCTTTCAATATAATTTTTTAAAAAAATTACACTTTCATGGAGAATGGGTAAATGTAGAAAATGTTCATGATATAAGGGTAAATTTTAAAAGAATGGGTATAACGATTTTTAGGAAGTATAACTGAAAATTTAAAACAACAGCAGCAACCTCCAAAAGAAAAGTTTGAAGAATGTTCAGCAGTGACCATCTAGGAAGGATTCTGTAGTCAGTTGGATTTCTTTCCAAATGAGATGACAGGAAGCCAACTGACGCTCATGAAGCACAACAGGTGTTCATGGGACCTTCGCTTCTGATTCATGGGCCAGTTCATGGGACTTTCCTGTGATGCTCCATTGAGGGACAAGCTTCAGGACCTGGTGGTACAGATGGCCTTCCTTCTAACCCCCAGGTAGTGACTTGGTTCTTCAGTCTCCAAGATGACTCCTGGAGCCAGGCACACTGCAGTCTCTTCCTCAAGGGATGCCAGTGAGGAAGGCTGGAGCCCTCCTCTGTCCCATCCAATGTGAACAATCCCAGGGAAGGACAGTAACTGTCTCACAAGTTGCCCAGGCTGGTCATATGGCTACTATGTGGCTGCAGCACAGAGTTTGTTAGCAGAAAGGGGAGGGGAAGGAAACAGGTCAGGAAGAAGCAGTAACCACCACACTGACTCCAGTGTGAGAGTGAAATAAAGACATTTTGAAACATGGAAAGTCTCAGAAAATTTATCCCCCAGGCACGATTCTTGGGAAGCCACTGGGGGGAAAGATGTTCTCTGACTAAAGAAGAATTAAACCAAAAAAGTAGGAAACATGGGCTGTAGAAAACAGAGATCAAACTCGGAAGAAGGAGAAGGGAATCTGTGGGATGCTGGTGAAGGAAGATTCCACAATGGCAGCTGTGCCCCAAGCAGAGGGGGCGGTCTTTATTCACAAACACTGTGACAAAAGAGACAGGAATGCTGACATTGTCACAGTGTCATCATCATGCCCTCTGCCATTGCGCTATCTTTTCAATTGGATGACACATCTGGAGAATGTAAGCCAAGAAAGAGGAAGACATGAGACACAGGACAGGGAACCCCAACCAGGAGAAAGACAAATGGAATCCCAAGAT
This sequence comes from Okapia johnstoni, assembly GCA_024291935.2. Taxonomy (NCBI): domain Eukaryota; kingdom Metazoa; phylum Chordata; class Mammalia; order Artiodactyla; family Giraffidae; genus Okapia; species Okapia johnstoni. The sequence goes on along the minus strand of JAGTYA010000028.1, from coordinate 1,921,865 downwards.
AGTAGTTAAAGGGACATCCCAGGATGCCAGTGCTACCCAGAGAGCAAGTATCCCAGAAAAAGGAAAATGGGTATATCAAGGCGGGATTAAAAAGGAGAAGGGGGAGAAAAAAAGAAATGATATATGTTCCTTAATGAGATTGTTCTGGTGGAGAGTCGTCAAGTGTGGGTAGGTACAAAGGAAATCAATAACAACAAAGGCGATTATTAACTGTAGGGGGGAAAAGTTAAGAAAGGAAACAAACATAGTACACTGTAAGACTCGGCCATACCCCCTAAAGTCTCATCCCATCATGGCGTCAGCCAGCCTTGAGGTCCAGGGTCTCGTCAACTAAACTAGATTTACATGCAGTCGAGGCTTTTGGGCATAATTCCTCTTGATCTGAAGAACTGTGAACTAAAGAGGTCACCCTGCCCACCCAACATGCAGGGGTGAGGAAGGGACAGGATAACCACCAGAGATAACCCACTCACAGCAAAGACTGGTCCATAGCATTTCTGAAATCTTGCTAAGCAACATGCTGCCCCCTCCTGCTCAGGAGCGGGAGTGCATATTGTCCAGAGTCCTGGAGGGAAGTTCTTCATGACTCTTAGCTCTGCCCTCTGGGCTTTTTGGCTCTGGCCTCTGAATCATCCATGCTTTCCCATAAGACACGGTTCATGTCTATAACTGAATAGTTTTCTCTGCCAACCTGCTTCTTATCTGTAGAAAGTTGGGACTCTAAAGAACTGTCCCTTTCAGTCCAAGTTTGTAGAATTTGCTGACTTCTCAGCATAAATAATGGAGGCCAGAGACAATGGAACATCTTTAAAGTGCTGAAATGGGGACTTCCCTGGTGGTCTAGTGGTTACGAGTCTGCGTTCCAGTGCAGAGGATGCAAGTTTGATCCCTGGTCTGGGAACTAAGATCCCACAAGCAAAGAGGTGCAGCCAAAAATAAACAAATAATAAATAAATAAGGGGACTTCCCTGGTGGCAGTGAATAAGAATTCACCCACCAACGCAGGGGACATGAGTTTGATCCCTGGTCCAGGAAGTTTCCACATGCTGCAAAGCAACTAAGCCCGTACACCACAACTACTGAGTCTGTGTGTCACAACTGCTGAAGTCCTCTCACCTAGAGCCTGTGCTCTGCAACAAGGGAAACCACTAACACTAGAAGTCCAAGCACTGCAACCAGGAATAGCCCCTGCTTGCAGTAGCTGGAGAATGTCTGTACAAAGCAACAAACACCTAACACAGCCACTAGTTGATTAATTAATTAAACAAATGAGGGTCTCTGTAATTTATTCTTGACTTTTACCCAGATAAGCCAGTCCATCCATTTTTAGAAGCCACTTGATGATTGATGGTTGACCAGTCTGATCCTTGACATTTACCCCGCTAAAGAGGCCTGGGTTGAATAAAAAACTGAATGCAAGATATGTTCTCACAATACTCGTGATAGTTTTCATATCATTCTGCCCTTCCCCAGTGTTTGATATTCAGGGGCTCAAATATTGCCACAAAACTGTTTTTCTGAACTGGCGCCAACTAATCACTCCACGTTACAATAGCCTCTGTCAGGCATGGTGCTGTAGGAGCCTGCTTTGAAGGGGTTGTGGAGAAATTCGGGCTTTCCAGGTGGCTCAGTGGAAAAGAATCTGCCTGTCAAGGCAGGAGACGCAGGAAACACGGGTTTGATCCCTGGGTTGGGAATATTCCCTGGAGTTGGAAATGGCCATCTACTCCAGTATTCTTGCCTGAAATTTTCCGTGGACAGAGGAGCTTGGAGGGCTACCATCCATGAGGTAGCAAAAGAGTTTGATAATGACTGGGCGACTGAGCACACATAAATGTGGAGAAATTCTGATGAGGGAAATGGTGCACACCTGGATGAGCCAAGCAGGCACTAATGAAGGACAAAGGCAGGTGTCACACAGGTGTGTCTCATCACCTGTGCTCTACCACACACCTCTCAAGGTTTCCCCAGAGTCAAGAAATAACTGAAATTGTCTTCTCTGATACCTCAAGGAAACCTACTCAGGACAGAATGGGTAGGCGTTTGCTCTGCTAATTAATTGACCTTTCAAAGTATGCAAAACAGATTAATATTTGCCAGACCATCTGGTTTGTTTTTCCTTTCTTTCTCTTTGACAGTATTTATTTATTGACTCACCCCACTTTATGGAAGTATAATTAACAAATAAAATCTGTACATATTTAACATGTACAATGTGATGATTTGATATATGTATACATTGTGAAATGGTTACCACATTCAAGCTAATTAACACATCCATCACCTGTTACCATTGTGTGTGTGGTGGGGGTGTGGGGTGTGGGGTGTGGTAAGAATGTGTGTGCATGCTCAGTCACTCAGTTGTGTCCAATTCTTTGCGACCCCATAGACTGTAGCCTGCCAGGCTCCTCTGTCTATGGAATTTTCCAGCCAAGAACACTGGAGTGGATTCCCATTTCCTTCTCCAGGGGATCTTCCTGACCCAGAGATCAAACCCACATCTCCTGCGTCATAGGCGGATTCTTTACCACTGTGTCACCTGTGGTAAGAACAGTTAATATTTAATCTCTTAGCACATTTTGAGTATACAATACAATATCATTAACTGTAGTTACCATGCTGCATGTTCGGTCCCTAGAACTTACTCGTCATTTTTTAGACTTTTTCTGCATTCATTTTTGGCTGCGCTGAGTCTTCATTGCTGTGCTGGGGCGTTCTCTAGTTGCGGCAAGCAGGGGCTACTCTTGGTTGCTTCGTGCAGGCTCCTCATTGCGGTGGCTTCTCTTGTTTCCGAGCACGGCCTCTAGGCATGTGGGCTTGGTAGTTGTGGCTCATGGGCTCTTGCGGTACCCGGGCTTAGTTGCTCTGTGGCATGGGGTATCTTCCTGGACCAGGGATCAAACCCAGGTCCCCTGCATTGGCAGGTGGGCTCTTAACCACTGAGTCACCAGGGAAGTCTGAACTTATCAATCTTATAACCAGAAATTTGTACCCTTTGACCAGCATCTCCTCATTTCCCCCACCTCACAGCCCCTGTCAACCACCACTGTACTCTCTGCTTCGGCTTTTTAGATTCCATGTAGAAGTGAGGTCGTACAGTATTTGTGTTTCTGTGTCTGGACTATGTCACCTAGCATAATGTCCTCCAGGTTCATCCATGCTGTCCCAAATGGCACTGGGACATTTTAACTTTAATTGGGCATTTTAATTTTTTTTAAATTAAAAACAATATTTTTTTTGGCTGTGCTGTGAGGCATGTGGGATCTTAGTTCCCAAACTAGGGACTGAACCTATGCCCCTTGCATTGGGAGCACAGAGTCTTAACCACTGGGCCACTAGGGAAATCCAAGATTTCCATCTTTTTATGGCTTAGTAATATTCCCCTGTATATTTACACCACATTTTCTTTATCCATTCATTCATTGAGGGACATTTGGGTTGTTTCCATACCTTGACTACTATGAATACTGTTGCAATTAACATAGGAGTGCAAATATCTTTGAAATACTGATTTTATTTCCTTTGGACATCTACCCAGAAGTTGAATTGCTAAAACATAAGGTAATAGTATTTTTAATTTTATGATAAACCTCCATACTGTAATGTCTATATCAATTTATATTCCCACCAACATTGAACAAGGGTTCACTTTTCTTCATATCCTCCCCAACACCTGTTAGCTCTTGTCTTTTAATATTAATATTAGCCATCCTCGGGGCTTTGTGCTTTCACTACCATAGGCCTGGGTTTTATCCCTGGTCAGGGAACTAAGATTCCATAAGCCATATGTATTAGCCATTCTAACAGGTGTGAGGTGATATCTCAGTGTGTTTTTTTCTTTTTTATTGTGATTTTGATTCGAATTTTCTTAATGATTAAGGATGTCAAATATCTTTTCATATACCTGTTGGAAATCATGTATCTTCTTAGGAAAACTAGTGACTCAGATCCTTTGCCCATTTCTTTATTTATTCTTACTGTTGATATTTATTAGTTTATTTGGCTGTGTTTTGTTAGTTGTGGCACTTGGGACCTTTAGATGCAGCATGCAAACTCTTAGTTATGGCGTGTGGGATCTAGTTCCCTGACCAGGGATCGAACCCAGGCTCCTTGTCTTGGGAGCCCAGAGTCTTAGCCACTGGACCAACAAGGAAGTCCTTAAATTGTTTTTTAAAAATATCTTCAGAGGACTGACTTTAAATCCAGATACCTAGCTAAATGATAAAGTTGCATAAAGTTTCCAAAATGGAGTGTGTGTGTGTATGGAAGGTAGAAGATGTGGCTGGAACTGCGTGTTGCTGCAGACATGGCGACCAGGACAGGAGAATACAGGGAACATCCCCTACCCACTCGGTCAGGACCGGCTTTTTGCCCCCATGCTGACCATTGCTGCTTAGCCTTGGCCGTGGGAACACCATGTTTCCAGACCCATCTTCCTCGTCTCAGCACTCCTCTTCCAGCCAAATCTCCAAGGCCCTCTACAAACTCAGGCCTTTGCCTGAGCAGTTCTCTCAGCCTGGAACCCACCCCTCTTCTTTTGACAGCTACAAGCCCCACTTGTCCAGGCGGGGTCACAGCTTCCTTGCCTCTTCCAGAAAGAATGAGTCAATTGCTTCTTGGCCTTTTGGCTAAGATCAAGTGCAGGAAGAATGAGTCACCCTTTGGCACCTGGAACTGCTCTTTTCAAGGCACTTATCACACTCGTAGTATTTGTCAGTTTACTATCTCTTGAACTCCCTGGGGCCATGGATTGTGATTCACACTGTTTTCCACAGCCTTGCCCCTACACAGGGCCTGAGTGCTGAACCAAGTCTTGAATGAACAGGCTGGTTTCCTTGATTCTGTTCCTTCCTCTCTTCAACCTGTCCTGCACACAGGCCCAATTCTCATCCCAAAGCAAAATTTGAAGTATATCACCTCCAACTCAAAATCCTTCCCTGGCTGACCTTCACCAGGGGAACTACTTGAATTGTTGGCATTCAAGGCTTTGTACACCATGTGGTGAGCACTATTAGGTCAACTGGAAAAAGGTTAGTTGAGAGGCACAGTCGAGGTTGGACAAGCTGATCTTAAGAAAATGGACAGAGAGCCCAGTTTAGAAGGTAGTTTTCTCTCCCCCTCCCTTCCTCACTCATTGAGCACCATGGTCAGGACCTGTGCTGGGCCTTAACAAAGAGGAAAGCAATTATGTTCCTATGCTGCCTGCCCCACCCCACACCCCCCCCCCCCCCAAAGACGTGGGGCTTGCTCTCTGTCTGCCCCACCCTTGTCTGACTGAAGTGGTGTGCTGGTCAATGTTTGACCCCCATGGGAAGTGGGAGGGCAGTGGGGACTGATTTCTAGAGTTTGCCAATTTCTGTGGTGTAAACACTCCCTTTATGGTTGATGTCAGACTACCAAGGTGGTCACTGAAGGTGGAGTCAGAAGTAAATGTACAGAAGCACATCATTGGTATTTCCACTATATGGATATAATAGATACAGAAACATCAAGAACACAGATAATAGTAAAATAAGTAAAAGTGATTACTTTTTATTATTTGCTACTTTCGTCAATATAATTTAATTGTAAGTTTATATAATGCAATTTTTTTTTAATGTGCTGGGTCTTTGTTGCCCTGTGAGGGCTTCTCTCATAGTGGAGCATGGGTTCTAGAGCGATCCGGCTCAGAACCAGGCTTAGTTGCCACCCGGCATGTGGGATTTAACTTCCCCAACCAGTGATGGAAACTGCAACTGCTTCCCCCACATTGCAAGGTGGATCCTTAGCCACTAAACTGGTCCACAGCGGGGAAATCCCTATAATGTAATTTTTAACAATGAGTTTTAAAAGATAAAAGACTGTATTGCACACCCAGCTTGCAAAACTCAACACATTCTCTCCTCCCATTTTTTTATTGTTGTTCAGTCGCTCAGTCGCGGCCAACTCTTTGTGACCCCATGGACTGCAGCTTGCCATGCTTCCCTGTCCTTCACTACCTCCCAGAGTTTGCTCGAATTCATGTCCACTGAGTCAATGATGTCATCCAATCATCTCATCCTCTGTGGCTCCCTTCTCCTCCTGCCCGCAATTTTTCTCAATATCAGGGTCTTTTCCAAGGAGTCAGCTGTTCGCATCAGGTGGCCAAAGTACTGGAGTTTCAGCTTCAGCATCAGTCCTTCCAAAGAATAGTCAGGGTTGATTTCCTTTAGGATGGACTCCTTTGATCTCCGTGCTGTCCAAGGGTTAGCTGTGTATTTTACTTCCTCCACCGGGCGGGGAAACAGGCGGGAGGAGGAATACAGCTCCGTGGGAAGCAGAAAGCCGGGCTGGAGTACCCCAAACGGCCACCGAGGGGCGCCAAACACAATCTGATCGGCAGCCCAGGCCACAGGCCCTAGGGGTCCGCGGCCCCTGCTGGGCTTCTGGATTATGGAGGCGTTTCTCCCTGTATTTCGGGTTCCTCCAGGACCGGGGGCCGCTAGCAGGGGGTCTCGAGGCGCGGAGGGCTCGCTCCCCACCGCGAGTACGCACGGGCCCTCGGGCCCTAGTTTGAGAAACCAGAATTCTCGGCCCGCCACCCAGCCACACGGCCACACACCTTAAGCCCCTACCCGGCAGCCTTTGCAGCCGGAAGTCGGTCGTCCTCCGCCTTCCCGGCATCCCCCGTGCTTCCGCCGGCTGAGGATCAAGAGTGAGCCTAGGTCATTAGCTGGCTGGGGTGAATTAATCTGTAGGCAGTTAGTTTATATCGTCCTTGGGCCGGATTAGTGCGGAGGGGCGAGGGTCAGGAGTTTCCTCCTGAGTCACCCTGAGGCCGCAGAGCCCGGGAAATGAGGGAAGGAGCTTCCCAGGCTTCCGGTGCAGGTGCGGACAAGGGCCATGCCTCGCTGGAGGAAAGGCCTGCGTGCTCCTCCCAGCTTTTTGTCAACAGTCTGCGTGGCCTTGGGCAAGGCGTTTGACCTGGCTGGGCTCGGGTTATGGCGGCAGACTCTGTGGGTTGACTCCCAGGCACTTGTGCCCTTTTGTCCCTGTTGGCGGGTAGTGCCCACCCCTCAGGGTCTCCCAGGGGGCGCTAGTGGCAAAGAGTCCGCCTACCAATGCAGGCGATGTAAGAGACGCAGGTTCAGTCCCTGGGTGGAGAAGATCCTCTGGAAGGGGGCATGGCAACCCACTCCAGTATTCTTGCCTGGAGAGCCCCTTAGATCAGAGGAGCCTGATGGGCTACAGTCCATGGGGTTGCCAAGAGTAGGACACAGCTGAAGCAACTGAGCCCGCCCGCCCCTCCAGGGGGGGTTACTGCGGTGCTTTGCGCCCACTGTGTCGGTCCTGTTCCCCTCATCAAATGCTGGTTCCTTGAAAATACAATCAAAACAGCCTGTGGCTAAGACAAAATTGCGTTTGTTGCTGCCCTTGTTCAGGGAGCAGCATCTTGAAAGACTCCTTCCTGGAGAGGGCAAAGTTGAGATAGGTTTCAGAGTCTGGCTTAATTTAAGGTGGACCTTAATGAGGATTGGTGGGGATCATGTTACATAGTTTAGGGCTGTTGGTCATGGTAGTTGAGGGTTTATAGTCTCAGCGAGGGAGTCTTGGATCTTCGCCAGTTATTTGATGCTACCTGTTAAAAAAAAATCGTGTCGTTTTTGATGGATTTTTCTGAGGTCAAGGTGTAACATTATTTGCACATTTTCTCTTCCTGGTCAGGTGGTTCCGGGAGTAGTAAACTCATAGTAACACAGTCATGCTATTTTGCTTCAACCAGGGTGAGTCACAGCCCTCTTCTGTTTGCACCCAGAGGGATCCTGTGTGTTGTTTTCTTGTGTGTGAAATGGGGATTGTGTTGCAGGGGGAGGGGGAGAAGACCAACAAGGTTTCACCCTGTAGTAGCCTTTCAGATTACATCACAGTGGGGCTTACAAAAATGTCTGCGTCCTGAAAAAGAGTTCTTACTCTCAAATCTGAAAACAGAGCTGCCAAATTGAAAAGAATAGATGTGTATTAAATGTCTCCAAGATGTCACTATGTTTATTTGCCAACTGCAACTCAGAACATATAGTTAAGGGCTCATTATATTCACTTGGCAAAGGGAGGTGTGTGTTCACATGTTGATGGCACATAGTGGAGGCTTCAGGTTTACAGATTATCAAGGTCTTAAAATGGCCATGGGGCGTTTCACTCTTGGCCTTCCTTCTTCCCAGTCTTGTAAGTTGGGGCGAGCTCCTCCCCTTTCTGCGCTCACTTCCTCCTAGGTCCAGTGGGGAGGACAGTGCTCTGAGCAGAGTAAGGAGGCTGAAGTGAGGTCATGTGTTGAGTGTGGCAGCTGGCAGTTGCAACTGAGGTGCGGATGATTCTGGAGCCCTGTGAACTGGGGTCTAGGACAGCTGTGAGAGACTGGGCCCATGGGAAGCACCAGGGAAGGACGCAGGGGGTTAATCAGGTTGGGAGAGAAAGCAGGAGAAACACAGATGACAGTAACTACACTGTCCCAGCTTAGAGAGTCTGTTGCTTGTTCCAGTCAGTTCCTGCAAGGAAGTTCCTGACCACCCCCCTGCCTGCCCCCAGGACAGGTGACAAGTGTAGGGACAACATAAAAAATATTGAACTAGTTCTTCACAGGCAGGAAACAGAACAGGGTAGCTGGAGTCTGAGTCTCTTGGAGGCCCCATGTCTCAATGGACATTTACCTTTAATTGCTCTATTGGAGGTGGGCTGGAGCAGCCAGGCTAGTGCAGTTGGGGGCTTGAGGAGGCAGGTATTTGCAGCCTGTAGGTGACACGAAGTTGGGCCCCAACAGGGCGTCCTGGCTGGATGTCTGCTTTGCTGGGGGAGGGTAGAGGTGGCAGGTGTGGGGTGGTGGAGGTTGGCAACACAGCCGGGTGCTGGGCAGGCATGGGTGAGGGCCACATTCTGGTCAGGTGGGTCCTCCCTGGGCACTCCCAGACCCTGGCACCTGGTGGAACCTAGGCTCCTTGGGCTCTGGAGGCATGGAGCAGAGCCCTGGCATGGAACTTCGCCAGGCTTTCTGGTCCTCCCTTCATTTAGACTGGGGGAGTTCCTTCCCTCTTCCTGTTTCTAGCATTTCCTGTCTCCTCATCATTCCCAGCAGACCTGAGGGCAAGGTTAGCCTGAGATCAAGTCTTTAGCAATTGGAGAACTCGTTCTCCTTTCCTTCAGGGCAAGAAAGACAGAATCTTTAGTCTCTGTCAGGATATGAGGGCAAATATTTGCATTTCATCTTTCTGTGGTAAAGAAAGGAAAACAAGTCACTGTACAATTTTAGAATAGAGACTCATTTGACAATGCATGCCAAAACCTGTATATACACTTAACAACCTTTGACCTAGCAATTTCTCCTTTAGGAATGTAACTCTAGAAAATACTCGGAGATGTTCTTCAAAGATTCCGAATAAGATGGTTTTCTGAAGCGTTCTGTACAGCAGTAAAATGAGTGTCCAATATTAATAATTATGCTATGAACAAATAGTTTACTGACATGGGAAGCTACCCAAATAATTACATTTAGAAAGCAAATTAATATAGTATCATGGTTCCAGTGGAAGGGCTGATGTTGAAGTTGCAGCTCCAATAATTTGGCCACCTGATGTGAAGAGCTAACTCATTGGAAAAGATCCTGATGCTGGGAAAGATTGAGGGCAGGAGGAGAAGGGGACGACAGAGGATGAGATGGTTGGATGGCATCACCGACTCAATGGACGTGAGTTTGAGCAAGCTCCGGGAGATGTTGAAGGACAGGGAACTTTGGCATGCTGCAGTTCACGTGGTTGCAAAGAGTTGGACACAACTGAGTGATTCAACAACAGCATGGTTCCAGTAATATAAAAGGGTAAATATAGAATCTATAACCTGTTTTATCAGTTAGGAAAAAACTGTGAACTGTTGCACTAAGTAATCAATTGACTCAACAGAAGTAGGAGACACTACATCCGAAGAGCTGTGGATATAATAGTGAGCTGTTAAAATGACCTGCCTTCCCTGGTGGTCCAGTGGCTAAGACTCCGCACTCCCAATGCGGGGGGCCCAGGTTTTATCCCTGGTCAGGGAACTGGATTCCACCTGCCAAAACTAAGGAAGAGTTTTACCCTGTACTGCAACTAAAAAAGATCCCACATGATGCAATGAAAATCGAAGATCAAAGTTCCCGAGTTCTGCAACTAAGACCTGGCACAGCCAAAAGATAAAGAACTGAATAAAACTGTAATTTTCAAAAAAGGTAAAAGCATGACTTTCAAATAAATATTAAAGTGACATGTATCAGAGATTTTAACTCATTCACGAAGAAGGAAACCATCAAGATGTTACAACTGATTTAAAAGAGAAACAGAAGGAGAAATATATACACGGGACATCAGGAATGCTGAAATGCATTTGCTAATAACAGATGCAAGACTGTTTAGGGACTAGGGATTTCCTTGGTGGTCCAGTGGTTAAGAATCTGCCTTCCAATGCAGGGGTTAAGGTTTGATGCCTGGTCGGAGAACTAAGATCCCATGTGCAGCAACTAAGACCCGACGCAGCCAAAAATGGATAAATAAATATTTTCTTAAACATTGTTGAGTCTAAAGCAAGAAAACGTCATGTTTGGCATCACCTCTTCCACAGGACAACAAGGATGCCAGCCGGCAGTGCTGTCCATCCTCACAGATAGTAATTGGTCACATTGGTGGGATGTGGCTGGCTCTTCTAGGGGCAGGCCTAATTGGCATTGCTATCAGTTAACTTCTGTCTCCACAGAGCTGTCAGCCAGCCTCATCAGAGACACAGGCGCACACACGCCCCTACAGGATCGGATGATCCCTGTAGACTCGTACCTCTCATTTGCCCATTTCATGTCTTCCCCGCTTTCCCCACAGAACAGAGAGGGTGTCACTTAAACTAAGGCCAAAGGAAAAGTGCCGACTCTGAAGATGTTGGTCAAGACTTTCAGGGCAGCCAGAGCAGCAGGTGCCAAGGGTGTAGAGGAAAGAGAGGCCCCGTGGGGAGGGGCGTGGGCCAGCAGTGAGGACAGGTGAGCACGGGTGGATGCTCCAGCACCTGCGGGGAGGGGACGAGGTGCTGGGATCTCCTCAGTACCGTGGGTACCGCTGGGGCTTTGAACAGGGAGATGCCATGAGCTCATTGGAGTTTTGTTAAACATCTCAGCCGCTGCGGGAGAGGAGCCTGGAGGGGGGCTGGAGGACCTGTGTCGGGGGAGGGAGGAGGAGGCCTGGGATCTCCCGTCAGCTTGTTCTGGGTGGGAGGCACTGGGACGTGCTGATGGATCAGTGGGACGTCAGAAGGGTTGCTGTGGCCGGCTCAGCCTGGTGGCAAGGAATTCCTGAGCCTCACCCCAAGCCCCACAATGTGGCGAGGCCCCCACAGACGTGTTGTGGCTGGAGTGGCCCCTGGGGTTCTTACTGTGATCACAAGACACACCTTAGCAACAAGCCTCAGGTAATTTTGGAAAAAAAACAGATTTATTACTCATAGGTCCTGGAGGAGACACCGAGCACCCTAGGGCCACATGGTGAGGTTGCGGGTAGAGACGGGGTAGGGGTGCGGACAGGGGGCTCTGCCTTTATTAGGGTCCAAGGGTGGGGAGGCTGAGGTTTCCAGGGTTCACTCTTTGCTGAACTTAAACTCGAATTCATGGCCGATTTTAAAACCTAAGAGGGGGAATTTGGGCTCAGGAAGAGAAAAGTTGGGTCAATCCACTGGTCAGTTATCTGGGTCACCCAGGGTTCTCTAAAAGGGGACCTTCATGGTTGAGGCCCCAGGCTCCTTAGCTGGTGGTCAGCTCGGAGCTGTGTTGCACAGCTGGCAATGCCTTCATTCGAGATGGTTGTCTTTGAAATAGATTCTCCAGCAACCAAAAGCTTACTGTCAGAAGCTAACACTGCAAATATGTATACATTGACCTCTGCCCTGCCTCAGCCCTGTACCTGGAGCCCTTAGAATTCCTGGGTGATCGTATCTTTTGTTCTGTTAAGATGATTCCTGGTGGTCTCTTTGGCTCCTGGATAGGGGCTGGTCACCGGAAAGACCAAGCCGTGATTAGAAGCTTGAAACCTTCATCTTCTGGGGAGGGGGAGGGGCTGGAGAGGGAATTAATAACGGATTGTGCCCACGTGATGAGCCACCATAAAAATCCCTGAAGTACAGGGTTCACCAGGGCAAGAATGCATCCGTGTGTGGGGGTGGCACACCCCAGCTCCACGGGGACAGAAGCTCCTGCACCCGGGACCCTTCCGGACCTCGCCCAAAGTGCCTCTTCACCTGGCCGTGCCTCTGTGTCCTTCATCATAGAATACACTGATCACGGAAATAAGTGTTTCCGAGTTCTGTGAGTCATTATAGCAAATGATCAAACCTGAGGATGGGCTTTCTGGGAACTCCTGATTCGTAGCTACGTCAGACAGGAGTACAGGTGACCTGAGGACATGACACTTGGATCGGCATCTGAGGTGGGGAAAGTCTTAGGGGACTGAACCTTTAACCTGTGGGGTCTGCACAAACTCCAGTTAGTGTCAGCATAGTGAAATCGTACGACACCCGGTTGGTGTCCACAAAGAATTACTTGGTGTGGAAAAAACAACACACCTGGTGTCAAAAATGTGGGGCTCCTCTGGTGGCCCAGTGGTTAAGAATCCACTTGCCAATGCAGGGGGCACAGGTTAGACCCCCACTCTGGGAAGAACCCACATACCTTGGGGCAGCTAAGCCCTTGCACCACAACTACTGAGCCTGTGGTCTAGAGCCTAAGCCCCCGTGCCACGATGACTGAAGCCCAAGATCTCTAGAGCTCGCACTCGGCAGCGAGAGAAGCCACCATGAATGAGAAGCCCGCGCACGGCCACTACAGTAGCACCTGCTCGCCGCAACTAGAGGAAGTCATGCAGAAATGAAGACCCAGCACAGCCCAAAATAAACAAACAAACCTTTAAAAAACATACGTGTACAGAGAAGGAGTTTTTTCCTTTTCAATTGGTAATGGGCAGGGAGGAAAAGGCTGAATCAAGAATGACTCAACTGGCTCGCGCATCTGGGAGAATAGTGCCTTTTTCTGAGATGGGGCGCCAGGGGATCCCAGGGACTCTCACGATTCCCTAGTCTGAGATGCTGGCTGGGAGCCCAGGTCCCCAGCTCCCAGCCTGCATCTTGGAGGGGTGCGTGTGGGGATCTCTCCCCAGGCCCCTGTGCAAAGGGGCCCCCAAGTCCCAGCTGCCGACTGACTCCCCTAGAGCCTTCTGTCCTCCTGGCAGGAGAGCTGGGAGAGCCTCTGCACCTTGACTTACCCAGGAGCATTCATGAGCAGTAATTAGCACCGTCAATTATTTCCCTGGAGGGTTGATGGGGGAGGAGGAACGTGGTTGGCGGTGGGTCTCCACCCTGTGGGGGATGCTGGAACTGGTTTCTCCACGCCTCCTCTCTGGCTGGCCGGAAGTGGCTGCTCAGGAGGTACCCCGAAGACAGACCTGCAGAGCCCAGCTCTGTGTCCAGCTCACCCTGGAACTGGGGCTTCTCATTCTGCACCCGCCCCCAGGTATTGTTCATCCTGTACAGTCAGTCACTTCCTCTCCAGGAGCCCTTGGCCATGACCTCTGACCTCACAACCCCTAGGACTGAGAGTAACTGATGAGTCACCAGGAGTGCTGGAAGCGGCCCAGGCCGGCACTGGACACCCAGCGAGGCGGCTGGAGCAGAGCACCCACTCCCTCCATCCTTCCCAGCTCAGCTCTTCCCATTGGCTCGTCTGGGCTCAGCCCTTCTCAGCCTGGAGCTTCTGTCTCTGCCTCCTGGTGCAGAGGAAGCGCAGCCCTTCCAGATGGACTTCTCGGTGTTGCAGTGAGAGTCTTACTAGCCGGTCCTGGGGAGAAGCGGGAGCTCTGTGCTTGACTGGGGAGGAAAGGAGACATTGCCAGTGATGTGGGAGGGCTGGCCATCTTCCCCCTTAGAGACTCCCAACCAGGCTGCTGGGAGGTTTTTCCAGGAAAACCACAGAAGTCAATGGGGAAAATGTGCTCTAAGAATTCTGGTGTGCAGGCAACTTTTCTGAAAGAGGGGGAGATTGTTAACAGAACCTAGGAGAATGCTCTAAGACATGGAAGGAAAACTGGAGGAAGCTGACATAGAGGAAGAGATGGACCACCAAGGAATGGAGGAACAGGTCTAAGTGTGGTTTAAAAAGAAGTGCGGAAGGTCTCAGTGGACCATATGAACAAATAATACTCTATATTCCAGGAAAGCGTTAAGCAGAGTAAAGATACATGGAGTCACACCATTAACATCCGGACCCTAGAGGACCAGCATTCTAAGAGTCAGACAGTGTGGGGGTGGGGGAGCCCTACATTTAGAAAGTATGGGATTGAGGACGGGACCAGGGAGCAAGGACCCCTAATATTACAGAAAGGAAGGCTGGGCAAGAAGGGGAAGACTCAGCTTCCACTTTAAGGAAATGTCAAGAGGACAGACAATGCTGCTGTGAGATCGGGAAAATTTTCTTTCCAAGAATTTTAGGTGGGGGCAGGGTGGACCACATAGCCAAGGATCAGAGAGCCTGAGGATGGGGAGAGGACTCAGTGTGCGCCCATGTGATGCTAGGCTTCTTGTGGAAACTGAACTCTGGGGCCGGGATGGCAGTGAGCAGTCCGAGAGGGCCTTGAGGAACTTGGGAAGAAGAAATGCGAGGTCTGGGGCCACAGGAGCCATGGGGAAGTTCTGAGTGGGGCCGGGAGCCCCGGATGGGGCTGGAGTCAAGTCACACCCCAGTCTCCAAGAGGAAGGGAGCCCCGAGTGACACTGAAAGGGAAAAGGTAAAATTTTACTTAACCTCCTGCTCCTTGCAAAGTCTGAATCACGTAGGTCTCAGAAAGTGGGGACTCACAATATTAGGAACTGGAGCTTATTTCACTCACCCTTGTCCTGCTCTTTGCAATTGCCCAGCTCCTGCAAACCCACAAACCCGCTTAATCAAGCCTGTCCATGTATAAGAACTCTGTAACCCCTTTGTTTGGGGCTCAGAGCTTGGAGTGTTGACTCCTCTGGGGCTGCTAGCATAATAAACCTGAGTTCTCCAACTCTCTGAGTGTGGGGCTTGGTTTCTCGAGTACTGGTTTCTGCAACATTTCTGGAGGCCCCAGCAAGATTCCAACCACCCCAGCCCCTTGAGCTGCTGGACTGGTGGCTCGGCAAGGCTGGAGCGAAGGAACCCTGAGACAAATGAGGAGGCACGCCACCTGATGGTATTCCAGGTTCCAACTCTCTGGACCACCGAGCCCTGACCAGACTCATTGGAGGGACGGACCAACTCACCAGGAATGGCCACAGGGTCAGGTAAGGCCCCGGGGCCAGTCCCCAGTCAGGTCGTACCCCAAGAGCTAGCAGAGGAGACTAATCACCACCTTGGAGCTCCCAGGAAGGGAGCATCAGATAGGGAGAACTGGGGACTCAGGAGAAGGGAGGCATTGTGATAGCTTCTTAATGATTGTGAGTGCATGATTGCTGACTGAATGGAGTGAGAGAAATTTTTCTTTTGGAAACTACAAAACCAGTTATTTTTGCATATACAATTAAAAACAACTAGCTTGTTAAAAGGCCTGCCTAGGAAAAAGCTTAAAGTTAACCCTTTCCATGTCCTTGAAATACACAGCCAACTTTGCCTGAGACCTCAGCCTTGGGCAACTTAGAACTTCAAGCAAAGAAAAAAAAAGTGGTCAAAGAGATATTTTAAATCTCAAACAGCAAACTCTAAGATCTCTGTCAGTCTGTCAGTCTTGACTTATGTATGTCTCAGTGTATGTCCTGTTTTTTTCTGATAATATTGTTGAAGTTGTAAATGAGTTCTAATTTAATTGGCCTAAAGGAAAATAATCACTTACAAATCAAAAAATTCTAAATATAAGAGAAATTAACCTAAATAAATTTCAGATTCACATAAACTTGGAAACATTCAATATTAAATATCTAGTATTAATGTTTGTTTCCTAATCTAATAAGGAAGTAGGATGTATGTTTTTAATAAAAAGAGATAAAAATAAAATTACATTTTAGGAAGGGAAAAGAAAGTAGGTCTGACTTACAAGTGGCTGTTACAAAAAGTGATTAGAAGGTTTGTGGAAATTGACCTGGAAAAAAAAATTTTGTGCATGGTTAGGACTAAGTTTAAAATAAATTTAATTAAGTTTACCTAAATGAGTTTCCTCACAGAAAACTAGCTAATCTTGTCACACGGACCACAGCCTTGTCTATAAACTAAGCCATGCTGTGTGGGGCCATGCAAGACAGATGGGTCATGGTGGAGAGGTCTGACAGAATGTGGTCCACTGGAGAAGGGCATGGCAAACCACTTCAGTATTCTTGCCTTGAGAACCCCATGAACAGTATGAAAAGGCAAAAAGATAGGACACTGAAAGATGAACTCCCCAGGTCGGTAGGTGCCCAATATGCTGCTGGAGATCAGTGGAGAAATAACTTCAGAAAGAATGATGGGATGGAGCCAAAGCAAAAACAATACCCAGCTGTGGATGTGACTGGTGATAGAAGCAAAGTCCGATGCTGTAAAGAGAAATATTGCATAGGAACCTGGAATGTTAGGTCCATGAATCAAGGCAGATTGGAAGTGGTCAAACAGGAGATGGCAAGAGTGAATGTTGACATTCTAGGAATCAGCGAACTAAGATGGACTGGAATGGGTGAATTTAACCCAGATGACTGTTATATCTACTATTGTGGGCAGGAATCCCTTAGAAGAAATGGAGTAGCCATCATGGTCAACAAAAGAGTCCGAAATGCAGTACTTGGATGCAATCTCAAAAATGACAGAATGATCTCCGTTCGTTTCCAAGGCAAACCATTCAATATCACAGTAATCCAAGTCTATGCCCCGACCAGTAACGCTGAAGAAGCTGA
Source organism: Okapia johnstoni (assembly GCA_024291935.2). Classification (NCBI taxonomy): domain Eukaryota; kingdom Metazoa; phylum Chordata; class Mammalia; order Artiodactyla; family Giraffidae; genus Okapia; species Okapia johnstoni. Next base: position 1,904,981 of record JAGTYA010000028.1, on the reverse strand, counting down.
ACTTGAATGGTTCTATGAAAACCTACAAGACCTTTTAGAACTAACACTCAAAAAAGATGTCCTTTTCATCATAGGGGACTGGAATGCAAAAGTAGGAAGTCAGGAAACACCTGGCGTAACAGGCAAATTTGGCCTTGGAGTACAGAATGAAGCAGGGCAAAGGCTAATAGAGTTTTGCCAAGAGAACACACTGATCATAGCAAACACCCTATTCCAACAACACAAGAGAAGATTCTACACATGGACATCACCAGATGGTCAACACCGAAATCAGATTGATTATATTCTTTGCAGCCAAAGATGGAAAAGCTCTATACAGTCAGCAAAAACAAGACTGGGAGCAGACTGTGGCTCAGATCATGAACTCCTTATTGCCAAATTCAGACTTAAATTGAAGAAAGTAGGGAAAACCACTAGACCATTCAGCTATGACCTTAATCAAATCCCTTATGATTACACAGTGGAAGTGACAAATAGATTTAAGGGACTAGATCTGATAGACAGAGTGCCTGATGAACTATGGACAGAAGTTCATGACATTGTACAGGAGACAGGGATCAAGACAATCCCCATGGAAAAGAAATGCAAAAAAGCAAAATGGCTGTCTGAGGAGGACTTACAAATAGCTGGGAAAAGAAGAGAAGCGAAAAGCAAAGGAGAAAAGGAAAGATATTCCCATCTGAATGCAGAGTTCCAAAGAATAGCAAGGAGAGATAAGAAAGCCTTCCTCAGCAATCAATGCAAAGAAATAGAGGAAACCAACAGAATGGGAAAGACTAGAGATCTCTTCAAGAGAATTAGAGATACCAAGGGAACATTTCATGCAAAGATAGGCTCGATAAAGGACAGAAATGGTATGGACCTAACAGAAGCAGAAGATATTAAGAAGAGGTGGCAAGAATACACAGAAGAACTGTACAAAAAAGATCTTCACGACCCAGATAATCATGATGGTGTGATCACTCACCTAGAGCCAGACATCCTGGAATGTGAAGTCAAGTGGGCCTTAGAAAGCATCACTACGAACAAAGCTAGTGGAGGTGATGGAATTCCAGCTGAGCTATTTCAAATCCTCAAAGGTGATGCTGTGAAAGTGCTGCACTCGATATGCCAGCAAATCTGGAAGACTCAGCAGTGGCCACAGGAGTGGAAAAGGTCAGTTTTCATTCCAATCCCAAAGAAAGGCAATGCCAAAGAATGCTCAAACTACTGCACAATTGCACTCATCTCACACGCTAGTAAAGTGATGCTCAAAATTCTCCAAGCCAGGCTTCAGCAATACGTGAACCGTGAACTTCCAGATGTTCAAGCTGGTTTTAGAAAAGGCAGAGGAACCAGAGATCAAATTGCCAACATCCACTGGATCATTGAAAAAGCAAGAGAGTTCCAGAAAAACATCTATTTCTGCTTTATTGCCTATGCCAAAGCCTTTGACTGTGTGGATCACAATAAACTGTGGAAAATTCTGAAAGAGATGGGAATACCAGACCATCTGACCTGTCTCTTGAGAAACCTGTATGCAGGTCAGGAAGCAACAGTTAGAACTGGACATGGAACAACAGACTGGTTCCAAATAGGAAAAGGAGTACGTCAATGCTGTATATGGTCACCCTGCTTATTTAACTTATATGCAGAGTACATCATGAGAAACGCTGGGCTGGAAGAAACACAAGCTGGAATCAAGATTGCCGGGAGAAACATCAATAACCTCAGATATGCAGATGACACCACCCTTATGTCAGAAAGTGAAGAAGAACTAAAGAGCCTCTTGATGAAAGTGAGAGAGGAGAGTGAAAAAGTTGGCTTAAAGCTCAACGTTCAGAAAACTAACATCATGGCATCTGGTCCCATCACTTCATGGGAAATAGATGGGGAAACAGTGCAAACAGTGTCAGACTTTATTTTTTGGGCTCCAAAATCACTGCTGATGGTGATTGCAGCCATGAAATTAAAAGACGCTTACTCCTTGGAAGGAAGGTTATGGCCAACCTAGATAGCATATTTAAAAGCAGAGACATTACTTCACCAACAAAGGTCCATCTAGTCAAGGCTATGGTTTTTCCAGTGGTCATGTATGGATGTGAGAGTTGGATGCTGAAGAAAGCTGAGCACCAAAGAATTGATGCTTTTGAACTGTGGTGTTGGAGAAGACTCTTGAGAGTCCCTTGGGCTGCAAGGAGATCCAAGCAGTCCATCCTAAAGGAGATCAGTCCTGGGTGTTCATTGGAAGGACTGATGTTGAAGATGAAACTCCAATACTTTGGCCACCTCATGCAAAGAGTTGACTCATTGGAAAAGACCCTAATGCTGGGAAGGATTGGGGGCAGGAGGAGAAGGGGACGGCAGAGGATGAGATGATTGGATGGCATCACCAACTCGATGGACATGGGTTTGGGTAAACTCTGGGAGTTGGTGATGGACAGGGAGGCCTGGTGTGCTACAGTTCATGGGGTAGCAAAGAGTCTGACATGACTGAGCGACTGAACTGAACTGAAATGAGTTTCCAGGGGTCATGTATGGATGTGAGAGTTGGACTATAAAGAAAGCTGAGCGCCAAAGAATTGATGCTTTTGAACTGTGGTGTTGGAGAAGACGCTTGAGAGTCCCTTGGATTGCAAGGAGATCCAAGCAGTCCATCCTAAAGGAGATCAGTCCTGGGTGTTCATTCGAAGGACTGATTTTGAAGCTGAAACTCCAATATTTTGGCCACCTGATGCAAAGAGCTGACTCATTTGAAAAGCCCCTGATGCTGGGAAAGATTGAGGGCAGAAGAAGGGGATGACAGAGGATGAGATGGTTGGATGGCATCACTGACTTGATGGACATGGGTTTGGGTGGACTCTGGGAGTTGGTGATGGACAGGGAGGCCTGGCGTGCTGCAGTTCATGGGGCCACAAAGAGTGGTACACGACTGAGTGACTGAACTGAACTGAACTGAAATGAGTTTAAAGTAAGCTGGTGCAAAACTTGAATTTGGCCTTCTTCTCTGTTAAGAGGACATACTTTCTTCAGATGTTGAACTGCTTTTAATAATAGATTTAAGTTTCTTTACCTCTTCTTTGATCTGTTCTGTATCTACCTTTGAAATCTTTTGTTACCTTTGGCTAAGTAAATAACTATTATTTCACAGTGACTTATATGATCCTACCTGATGCGTGTTATAAACCCTTTTGATATTTATTGACAAAACTTCCTAAATAACTTGACTTCTAACTAACTTTAGGATGCTTCAGAGGGCCCCTGAGACATTCCAAAGAGCTATTAAGACACCTGGATTCATTGGACATGTTAAATTACATGGGAAGTACTGTTGAAGGGGTGATAAATCTTTTCAGGTTATACTGTATGGTTGATGTTACTAAATAGATACCCTAAAATTGTGTGAATTCATATAGATCTAATATGCCCTGAAAAAAATACGGTTAATTATAATTCTAGTTATCATGTTAAAGAGTAGATGTCACAACAATGACCAGGTTTCTTTGTCAATTACAATAGAATCAGATTTTAAACATGCCTTCTATGGTTTTACTCTCATGCCTTTAGAAGAATACTGCTAGCTCTTCAAGATTTATGGAAAAGACTTTCTAAGATTAAACAGATAAACAAATTTTGTTATTAACAGTAAACTGGTACCAGACTAGAATTTGGTCTTCTCTCTCTGTTTAGAGAACAAAGTTTTCTTAGAATGCAGCTTTCAATAACAGATTGTTAATTTCTTTGCCTTTAAGTGATTTATATTTGCTTTTAAAATCTTTTTGGTACTTTGGTAAAATAACTAAACAATATTTAAGATTATGATGTGGGCCTTCCTGGTAGTCAGACGGTAAATAATCTATCTGCAGTGTGGGAGACCAGGGTTTGATCCCTGGGTTGGGAAGATCCCCTGGAGAAGAGAATGGCTACCCACTCCAGTATTCTTGCCTGGAGAATCCCATGGACAGAGGAGCCTGGCACACTATAGACCATGGGGGTCTCAAAGAGTCGGACACGTTGTGGCTCAGCTGGTAAAGAATCTGCCTGCAATGTGGGAGACCTGGGTTCGATCCCTGGGTTAGGAAGATCCCCTGGAGAAAGGATAGGTTATCCACTCTGGTACTCTGGTCTGGAGAATTCCATGGACCACAAAGAGTAGGACACAACTGAGCGACTTTCACTTTCAGTTTCAAGATTATGATACATGTAGACAAAGCTCATTCTGCTTCTACAAAATATTACCCCTCATGGTAAGACTTTTGCTATCCTTATGTCCTTAAAACATGGCAATAGTTTGCTCCTAAAACAGAAAAGTACAAATGGATAAACAACAGCTGAAAATCAAAGAGCCAAACCTCGCTTTTATTTGATAGGATAAAGCCTTTCCTGGCTGTAGGGTTAACATCTCACAATGAAAAAAAATGGTTAAAATACATTTTCTGCGATCTCCAGTGATTGGGACACCCACTTTGCTAGACAGCTCGTACAGACATTGACAAAAAACTTGACAAACTTCTTGGAGCCTATCGTTTTTACTGACATCCTCGGTCATCAGGCAAGGACCACAAAACAAAGGGACTGGTTACATGAGATTGAACAGACTGCTAAATATGACTACAATTTTCATGACTTTTTGTCTGACATATTACTGGCTTCTAATCTTTGTTTTCAGATATAAAAAAGCTCTCCTCAAGTCACTGATGGTTTAAAACAATTTAGTGATTTACACGTGTGGATAAAATTAAAACATTTTTCTGTTTTCTCTGCCTTGTCCCTCCAGAAATTAGAAACATTTGGGTTCTGAACAGCCTCGTCAAGGTGAAAAAAAAAAAAAAAGACTGTCTCCTGACATATACAAAAATCTCAAGAGTGTACTGGGGAGCTTGAAAAGAAATATCCACCCAACTGACGTCAGGCCTATGACATCTAATTTTTCACTGAATCTTAAGTTCTAGTTTTGTTAATTAAGATCTGTGTTTACTAAGACTCACTTCTTAGATGATTCCTTATGGCTATGTTACATTGCTAAGAGGCTTCATTAAATTAAATTAAAAAGGACATTCATTAACTTAAAAAGGTCCTTCATTAAAAAGGACACTCTAAATTTGTTCCTAAAACTTATCTCAGTAACCAGTCTTTAAATAAAGATCAGATGCTCCAGAATCTACAACCAGGAAATTAACAAGCTATAGTTGTTTAACAAACTAAGTCAGATGATTTAAAGATGTCACTGGGCTACACCTAATGAAAGTTCTTGACTTAAATTCTTACTTATGATTTTACTATTACTGCTAACTATATTGTTTTCTACATTGCCTGTTTCAAGAAACGTTGTCCCTTACATTATCAAATGTGTGACTGAGCCACTGATATAATGATGGTATACAGTTTCATATAAAATCCATAGTTATAATTGATGTAACTCATATCTTCCTTTGGTAAACTCTCTTATGTACATATGACTATTGATACATTCTCTCAGTTTATATGGGCCACTGCTCACTCCAGTGAGACTACAAAACATATACAAAGACATTTATATGCCTGTTGCGCTGTTATAAAACTACCAAAAACTATAAAAACTGATAATGGCCCTGCTTATACCAGTAGAACATTCCAACAATTTCTTAAAATTTGGTCTATAAAACATTCTACTGATGTTCCCGATAACCCACAAAGACAGGCCATAGTGGAGAGGGCTAATCAATCACTTAAACAGGCAATACAAAAACAAAAAGGGGGAGATGCCATAGGACAATAAACAATATTGATTAAAGCTTTATCTACTCTCAATTTTTGAATATTTCGACACAAACTATGGAAACTACAGCTGAGCGACATTTTCAGGCTACATCCACAAATACAACTAAGCCTGTGATTTGGTGGCAAGATCCACCAACAAATGCTTGGTCACCGGGAAAGTTACTTACATGGGAAAGAGGGTTTGCTTGTATCTCCCCAGGAGAAGGTCTAGAACCTGTGTGGATTCCAACTCGTAGAGTAAAACTGAGCAGAAACAACCAGTGACTCCAGAAAATCTCATCATGGTTATGTTTACCCTGATAACCATCGCAGTGAGTATACCCCTGGTTTTGGCAGAAGCAAAGAATTATACTTATTGGGCATATATACCTAACCTCCCATTACTAAAACCCATTGACTGGGGGGACTCTATGATCTCTGTTTATGTAATGGTTCTTCCTGGATACCAGGACCTGAAGATACACACCCTCCTCTTGTTTAAAAAGGGGAAGGGACTCCCTTCAGTGTTACACAGTATGGGTATGAATCCTGGCCAATTTGTGTAGGACCAGCTACAGGATGTCTTAAATTATCTATGCAAGCCTGGCTGTCCACTAATTCTTTAGATCATAACTATACTAAGGTTCAGCTACATCTTCTCTCTGGTCTGAGTTTTGCTTATGATGACTCAGAACCCAATAATGACACCAAATCAGACAGACCTTTATGCGAGCATTGCAAGCTGTGGACTGAAAAACAAGATTGTATTCAGTGGGATAATTGCCGCGGGACTGAGAGAGTAATTTTGATTAATGGTTCCTATGGAATTTAATGGGACTGGTCCCCCAAGGAGTATGCAGTCTCTAATTGCTCTCATCAAAATCAGTCCTGCAATCCACACAAAAGGCTGTGTTGGCAGGTGCATAAAGTCTTTGACCATACTATTACCACTCATTCAGATCATCCAATTAGATGGCATGGTAGTGGCATGTCACCCCCCTTCCCACAATTGTATCAAGAAAGAGGGCAAGGAGAGATTTGGAAATTGGCTTTAAGTCTTAGAAAATTCCAAATTTGGTATGGACATTATTCTGATAAAACTAATCATTCATTGACATTTAATACCAGTACAAACTGGACATTTTATATTTAGGCTCTTGTGAGAGATCCTTATGAGCTCTTAAAAGGAACAATTTCTATCAGTGAAAGTGTACAAGAACTTTCTTGCCAGGATTACAAATTACATACTTGCTTAAATTCTTCACTTTATAATCCTAATCACTCACTTGATTGGGAATATGGCTTCTAGTAAATCAAACCAGACCTTGGGAAGGCTCCCCTGAAATACATGCCCTTTTAAAGGTTATAAAGAAAGTACTGCAATGTTCCAAAAGGTTTGTTGGACTCCTTATAACAGCTATTGTGGGAATTATTGCTATAGCCACGACCGCAGCAGTACCCGGGGTGGCACTGCATCAAACTATACAAACCACTACATTTGTATAGCAGTGGCACCAAAATGCAAGTTCTGTCTGGGAAGTCAAACCCACATAGACCAAGAAGTTAATGAATGACTGACTGATTTAGAAAATTCATTTCTCCTACTAGGGGAGGAAATACAAAATTTAAAATTACAAATTCATCTTAAGTGTGATTGGAATATATGTTCATTTTGTTTCACACTTCATAAATATAATCAAAGTGTATATACTTGAGATCAATTATCTAAACATTTGAGAGGACACGTTCGTAATAATCTATCCTTAGATATTTCCCAATTACAGGCTACTATTTCTAATATGGAGAATGTCCACTTACAATTACTCCAAAAACTGATTTAAAGAAATTGAGGAAAGCTTACATAAACTTAACCCCATGATGTGGATTAAAGTTTTAGGAGGAGGATTGCTTTGTACTATAATATCAAAATGTATATTTTTAACTGTTTTGTGTCTAGTCCTTAGATACATGAGAGAAACCATCCAAAAACTGATGAAGAAAGAAGTTGCTCAGACAGCGTATCTACAAAAGGGGGAGATGTAGTGGGAATTTCTAATAATGTACTTTCACAGCCTTGAAAAATTTCATAGAAATATCACCTGGAAAAACAGCATATATCAAGAAACTATGTTGATGATATATCAACGATGATGAAAAACATTTTTCATGTTTTTCTTAGAATAATAGCCTTGTTACAGACCCCAAGGCCAGAACCAAAAGGGAGTATGACTGGAATCATGAAAGCATGGACCTTGGAACACCGGGTCGGCATCAGGTATGAACGCTGCCTACACACTTGCTGATTGTTCCTGAGACTTTCCCAGAAGGGAACGGCCTGGGGTGAAAACAAGGAGATCTGGACTGTGTCAGTGTAGTGTCTTGGGAAAGATAGATCAAAGAGAGTTTTGTAGTCTGCAATCAGGAATAAAAGATGGACTCAGAGTGGACTCTGCACCGCAGTCCAATAGAGGCTGCAGGTCCCCTGACCCATTGCACCAGATTTCGTGTTCTGTTTTCATTCTCGTCACTCACTCCCAGACTTTTAGGGCAATATACTACTACCTGGAGAAACAAACTTAACAAGAAAGTTAAAGATACATGGCCCCAAGATTAATAGAAGTAGGAAAGTTGTTGTGGGGCTAACCAGGAGAACCAGGTCCAGACACTGGTTCATGACGTTAGTGTTTCTCTAGGTATGAGGAGATGCAAGAATTTGGATTCATGAAAATCTTTACCTGAAAACATCTGACTATCTGAAGGCTTGTTTTTCTGGGTTTTTCCCAGAGCACAGAGTGCCTTATTTTTTGTCTCCACCCTGAACTCCTTTCAAGGGGGTGTTGAAGTTCAGCCTCTTGCAGTGGTCATGATTTCATCTTTGTAGAGGCATCTGGCAAGGGCCAACATCCAGTCAGCAAGGCCCCTTCATAGCCACATATTTGACCATGTTATGGGGGCATTTCATGGTCATTGCATCCCATGGTGCTGGGAAGGCTCATTCCCAGGTCTAACAAAGATTCCATTGACAGGCCACTCAATGTGTTGTCACTAGACCAGGCCTTGTAAGCAGCAAAGGTCTCTGGACCATATCTGTCTCACTAGCCTCTTGGTCTAGGAAAGTATTTCGTCTTGTTGCTTCTTCCCATATCTAGAGTTACATTATTACAATTATTGATCTCATATGGAACTACATATCAGCATTTTATCACAGCCTCTGTCACACATTTGGTAACATAAGAAATAATCTTCTGAAACAAGCTACATAGAAAATAATACAGCTAGCAGTTATTAGTAAGGTCATAAGCAAAAATTTAAGTCAAGAACTTTCATTGGTATAGCCCAGTATAACCCAGGTCATCTGACTCAGTTAAATGATTATAGCCAAGTGTTAATCTCCTGGTTGTACATCCTGGAGCATCTGACCTTTATCCAAAGATTGATTACTGAGATAAGCTTTAGAAACAATCTTCTAGTGTCCTTTTCAAAAGCTCCAATCATCTCATCCTCTGTCTGTCCCCTTCTCTTCCCGCCTTCAATCTTTCCCAGCATCAGGGTCTTTTCAAATGAGTCAGTTCTTCTCATCAAATGGCCAAAGTATTGGAGTTTCAGCTTCAACATCGGTCCTTCCAATGAATATTCAGGACTGATCTCCTTTAGGATGGACAGGTTGGATCTCCTCGCAGTCCAGAGGACTCTCAAGAGTCTTCTCCAACACCACAGTTCAAAAGCATCAATTCTTTGGTGCTCAGCTTTCTTTATAGTCCAACTCTCACATCCATACATGACTACTGGAAAAACCATAGCTTTGACTAGACGGACCTTTGTTGGCAAAGTAATGTCTCTGCTTTTTAATATGCTGTCTAGGTTGGTCATAACTTTTCTTCCAACGAGCAAGCGTCTTTTAATTTCATGGCTGCAGTCTCCATCTGCAGTGATTTTGGAGCCCCCCCAAAATAAAGTCTGCCATTGTTTCCATTGTTTCTCCATCTATTTGCATGAAGTGATGGGACCAGATGCCATGATCTTTGTTTTCTGAATGTTGAGCTTTAAGCCAACATTTTCACTCTCCTCTTTCACTTTCATCAAGAGGCTCTTTAGTTCTTCTTCGCTTTAAGTGTGGTGTCATCTGCATATCTGAGATTACTGATATTTCTCCCAGAAATCTTGATTCCAGCTTGTGCTTCATCCAGCCCAGCGTTTCTCATGATGTAGTCTGCATATAAGTTAAATAAGCAGGGTGACCATATACAGCCTTGATGTACTCCTTTTCCTATTTGGAACCAGTCTGTTGTTCCATGTCCAGTTCTAACTGTTGCTTCCTGACCTGCATACAGATTTCTCAAGAGGCAGGTCAGGTAGTGTGGTATTCCCATCTCTTTCAGAATTTTCCACAGTTTATTGTGATCCTACCCATCAAATAAAAATGAGATTTGTCAGGGAGCCAGGAAAAGCCAAGTGGACATCTTGGATTTCCCATAGCCCCAACTGTTTGGTTTATAGCCATTGTTTATCCATTTTAAATTTTCTGATGAGGGTTTAATTTTGTAGAAGCAGGATGAGCTTTGTCTATGTGTGCCATAGTTTCCATAGATCATTGTGAAATAACACTCATTCATTTTATCAAAGTAACAAAAGATTTTAAAAGCAAGTATGAATCACTTAAAGACAAAGAAATTTACATAGTCTGTTATCAAAGGCCATATTCCAAGAAGACTTTGTTTTTTTAAAAACAGGAAGAGAAAAATCAAATTCCAGATTGGTACTAGCTTATATTCATTGTGAAACAATAGTTATTCACTTATTTGAAGTAACAATAAAAGATTTCAAAGGCAGTTTAATGTCTTAAGAAACTTGTATCATGCACAAAACTCTCTTCCACCTGTCACAAACCTTTTTTACACTTCTGTATTCATCACTCTGTTTGCCTATTTAGAGAACAGCCACTTGTAAGTTCAGATGTATTTCCTTTTTCCTTAATAGAATGTAATTCCATTCCTTATACCTTTTTATAAAAAACACACATCTTACTTTTTTTTAGCAACCATGGACTGTCTTGTATATTAGCATTTTATAGATTGGTTAACATAAATGAATGATATATGCATGAGGGAATTGCTCTCGCACTGGGTGTAAAGCCTTGGCTACAAAATTTTGACAAATAGTGGGACTGTTAAGCATACCTTGAGGTAATACAGTCCATTGAAATCTTTTATGTGGCTCCTTTAAATTAATGGAAGGAACTGAAAAGTCAAATCTAGGCTGATCATCAGGATGTAAAGGAATAGTAAAAAAACAATCTTTGAGATCAATAACAAGCAAATGCCAATTTCTTGGAATCATATTAGGATTAGGGAGATCAGGTTGTAAAGCACCCATTAAAGCAACAATAACAGCATTAACAGCTCTCAAATCAGTAAGCATTTTCCATTTACCAGATTTCTTTTGTATAATGAACACTGGAGAATTTCAAGGGCTAAAGGACTCAGTAATATATCCCTTGCTAAGTTGTTCATTAATTAATTTATGTAAAGCCTCCAATTTTTCTTGTTTTAGAGGGCACTGCTCTATCCACACAGGTTGATCAGTTTTCCAATTAAGAGGTATAGGTGGGTGGAGGAAGATTAATACGAGCAGTGGCCAGTGGTGAAAAAGGGGGCGGTTTGAAATCTTGAGCAAAGGATAAATTCTTCCTTTTTGACTTTTGCCCAGTCCCAATCTTGTTATATAACCTTGATTGAACATAACTTGGTGACTGGCCTCGCTATATTGATTTTGAGGTTTTTTCAAAAGAGTCATCATCGCTTTCATCAAAAGAATCAGCAGTCTGCAAAGGTTCCAGTACTGACTTAATTAATGCCCATGTACTTCAAATAGAAACAGGGAGTGGAGTTCCTTTTGTATGTTCTTTCTTTAACTTGGCTCCAACCTTTTCCCAGACTTTTAAATCTAAGGTCCCTATTGATGGGAACCAGCAGCAATATTTATCCACTGCTTGTAACAATTCTTGGAGAAGGAAATGGCAACCCACTCCTGTACTCTTGCCTGGAAAATTCCATGGACTGAGGAGCCTGGTAGGCTACAGTCCACGGGGTCACAAAGAATCAGACACGACTGAGCGACTTCACTTTGTAACAATTCTAATAATCGCCCTTCACTGATAGAAACTCCTCACGCTTTCAAGAGCTGTCTTGATAAACAAATATATGGGCGATAGTGTTCTGCACTCTCAACATTTCCCATTTTAACCCTGGTTAAGTGCCTGAGGACTTACTAGAGGGAATTTTCAGAGGACACTCAACCATCCCAGGTTCTGCGTCGCTGTATTTTCACTTTCGCTCGTAGCAGTCTTGCGCTCCAGCCCAACATTGGGCTCCAGGCGATTGTTGCCCTAAAGGTCCGGGAGTGAGTGACGAGAATGAAAAGAGAACAGGAAATCTGGTGCAATGGGTCAGGGGACCTGCAGCCTCTATTGGACTGCGATGCAGAGTCCACTCTGAGTCCTGCTTTTATTCCTGATTGCAGACTACAAAACTCTCTTTGATCTATCTTTCCCAAGACACTACACTGACACAGTCCAGATCTTGTTTTTACTCCAGGCCTTGGTTCTCTTCTGGGAAAGTCTCAGGAACAATCAGCAAGTGTGTAGGTAGTGTTCATACCTGACGCCGACCCCGTGTTCCAAGGTCCATGCTTTCATGATCCCAGTCATATTCCTGAGTCTGGCCTTGGGGTTTGTAACAAGGCTATTATTCTAAGAAAAACATGAAAAATGTTTTTCATCATTGTTGATATATCATCAACATAGTTTCTTGATATATGCTGTTTTTCCAGGTGCTATTTCTATGAAACTTCTCAAGGCTGTGAAAGCACATTATTAGAAATTCCCACTAGAGTAGGACAAGAATATTCCCTGGCCAACACCCAGACAATGCTGGAACAAGCTGCCTTATCATTCTGTGAACTGTCACCTCCCTCTGTAAATGCACCCCGAAGTCCTCAGGCTATTCTCCCTTTGAGATCTTATACGGGAGACCACCCCCAGAGATAGAAAAGCTCAAGGGAGACCACTAGCAACTAGCTGACCTGGAGATGTCCCAACACCTCCAGGCCCTGGGAAAAGTCTTCCACCGTATCTTCCGAGAAATCTTAGAAAGGACACCCATTCCTTTGGGCAATTGGCTTCATCCCTATCAGCCAGGATATGAGGTATGGGTTAAAGATTAGAAAAAAAAAACAAAAAACACTTCAGCCAGTTTGGACAGGCCCTCACACAGTCATCCTGGCAACCCTTACTGCTGTTAAAGTTACAGGCGTCATCCCTTGGACCCACCACACCAGTGTCAAGAAGGCAGCGGCTTCCTGTGATGAGGACACCTGGAAAGCAGTTCGGGACCCCAAAAACCTCCTCAAGGTCTGGTTCCAAAAACAACGGCCCTCTAAGGACACTGAGCCCTGCTCTAGTCACTCCGGAAGCTGACTAGTCCATGCGTGGCAGATGCTTGAGGATTCTTCAGCCTTGGTCCAGCCACACTCTGGCAGCTGGCTGGTCAATGCATGGCAGAAGCTTGAGGATCCGGCTATCAAAATATCAGTGGATTTTCATTGTCAACCCTGGCCTCTACCCCTGATTGGTAATATTGCTGTGCTCTTCACTACAGGACTAGCTTCAGTCACACCCCAGGACTGGGATTTGGGTCAGAAGCTGCGGTTAGCTCTCTGTTATCTCACCATAGTGGGAAGCCTCATTCTTATTAGATGTCTCTTATGATCAATTCTCCCTACTAACTAAGTTGCTCACAGTATAGCTGACCCCCCTTCACGATAGGCTCCTTGCTATAGCCATGACAACCCAAAGATGGGGGAAAACCTTTTGCTAGTGTTCAGTTACCTGTTATGTGCAGGCTGCTTTGCAGCCTTTTGGTGTCCCTTGCTGTAACATGGTGCCATTCCTTATCCATCACCTGTCAACATTATGGTCAACTCTTGGAAAATCGCTTACTTAACCATCAGCTAGAACAATGTATAGATAGCCAATCCTATAGGGCCGATCACCTACTGCCTTCATAACTATGCGATGTATATCCAGGGGCCTGGGTGCCAAAAATGTTTCCCAGTCATGCCACCCACTGCCGCTACCTTCCCCCCACCAGAGGATCCAAACCCCGGGCGGTATCCTGACACCATGGCATTGCCATCATGCCCCTGCGCCTCTGTCTACCCCCAAATGCCACGCAGATATTACAACCCAGAACAGGTGTCTTGTCTGTCAAATAAATGGAAAAACCTACTGGACAGGGAAAATAATGCAGACAAACAAAAGCACGGACCAACTTTGCCCTCCTGGCAGTATGACCCAGGTTACAGAGTTAACTCCCCCTTAGACCCTCGTCTGTACCAGGTTCTCAAGGCAACTCATTGCCTTCTTAATGACACCAACCCCCAGCTGGCCGGGGATTGCTGGCTTTGCTTAGGATTGCTGGCTTTGCTTATCCTTAGGAGCTCCACAGTACTTAGCTACACCAGTACCATTGAATAATACAACAGCCATGGGAACTCCTATAGATACACACTTACAAGGGCCAGTCTTAAGGGTGTTAACTCAAAAGGCTCCAGAATGCTTTACAAATGATGGAGGAACTGAACCTATAGGCCATTTAGCCAAGGATCAATGTAATCAAACTTTAAAAGGTGAGTGGCCCACTCATCCTCCCACAAACACAATATGGTGCCGCCCCCATCAAGGCCTTTTCTTTGTGGGACAGATGCTTACTTATGTCTACCAGTCAGTGGATGGGTATCTGCACCTCAGCTTTCCTCACTCCCCAGATGAGATGAATATTGTCCCTAACAGCCGGACTCTCACCATACCTCTGACAACACATACACGATCAAAAAGAGCCATCCAGTTTATACCCCTACTAGTTGATCTGGGAATCACGGCTGGGATAGGCATGGGAATAGGAGGAATTGCTTCATCAACCACCTTCTACCACACACTATCCAAGGACTTCACAGATGACTTTGAGAGAGTAGCCAGTTCTTTAGTGGCCTTACAGGACAACTAGATTCCCTGGCTGAGGTGGTTTCACAGAATAGGAGAGGGCTAGACCTACTGACAGCTGAAAAGGGAGGACTCTGCCTCTTCTTAAATGAAGAATGCTGCTTTTATGTAAACCAATCAGGAATAGTCAGGGACATGGCCCAACAGCTAAGGGAACGAGTCATAAAAGGGAGAGAGGAACTAGCAAATTCCGGGGTAACTGGAACAACATCTGGAGCTGGGCATCGTGGCTTCTCCCCTTGACCCGTCCTCTCTTCATGCTCTCTGAGGTGCTCTTGTTTGGCCCTTGTATCCTCAGTCTATTACCCAGTTCATAACCTCTTGAATTAAATCTATAAAGTTGCAAATGGTAATAGCTCAATATAGCCCCCTAAACGACAGGGAGCTGTGAATGTCCTACCAAAACATGAGATGGTGCTTTCTACGAGAGATAGAAGCGTCAAGCAGGGGGAATGAAGAGGAAAAGTTAAAATTTTACATAAGTTCCTGCTCTTTCTGCCTCTGTAACTCAGCTTGCTCCTTGCAAAGTCTGGATCACATAGGTCTCAGAAAGTGAGGACTCACAATACCAGGAACTGGAGATTATCTCACTCACCCTTGTCCTGTTCTTTGCAATCGCCCAGCCCCTGTAAACCCGAAAACCCGTTTAATCATGCCTGTTCATGTATAAAAACCCTGTAACCCCTTTGTCCAGGGTTCAGAGCTTGGAGTATTAACTCCTCTGGGCCCGCTGGCGTAATACACCTGAGTTCTCCAACTCTCTGAGTGTGGTGCTTGGTTTCTCGAGTACTGGTTTCTGCAACAACACCCGAGCTCCCAGGACAGTTCAGAAGTATGTTAGAAAGAAGGAAGGATGTCCTGGTTTGGGAAGGTGGAAAAATGTCAGCTGGCGTCACAACAAACTGTGGAAAATTCTTTTTAAGAATGGGAATACCAGACCCACTGACCTGCCTCCTGAGAAATCTGTATGTAGTTCAAGAAGCAACAGTTAGAACTGGACATGGAACAACAGACTGGTTCTAAATCGGGAAAGAAGTATGTCAAGGCTGTATATTGTCACCCTGCTTATTTAAATTATACACAGAGTACATCATGAGAAATGCTGGACTGGATGAAGCACAAGCTGAAATCAAGATTGCTAGGAGAAATATCAATAACCTCAGATATGCATATGACACCACACTTATGGCAGAAAGCGAAGAAGAACTAAAGAGCCTCTTGAAAGAGGTGAAAGAGGAGAGTGGAAAAAGTTGGCTTAAAACTCAACATTCAGAAAACTAAGATCATACCATCCGGTCCCATCACTTCATGGCAAATAGATGGGAAAACAATGGAAACAGTGGCTGACTTTTTTTTTGGGTGCTCCAAAATCACTGCAGATGGTGACTGCGGCCATGAAATTAAAAGACGCTTGCTCGTTGGAAGAAAAGTTATGACCAACCTAGACAGCATATTAAAAAGCAGAGACATTACTTTGCCAACAAAGGTCGTCTAGTCAATGCTATGGTTTTTTTCGTCTAGTCAATGCTATGGTCATGTATGAATGTGAGAGCTGGACTATAAAGAAAGCTGAGCGCCAAAGAACGGATGCTTTTGAACTGTGGTATTGGAGAAGACTCTTGAGAGTCCTTTGGATTGCAAGGAGATCAAACCAGTCCATCCTAAAGGAGATCAGTCCTGAATATTCATTGGAAGGACCGATGTTGAAGCTGAAACTCCAATATTTTGGCCACCTGATGAGAAGAGTTGACTCATTGGAAAAGACCCTGATGCTGGGCAAGATTGAAGGTGGGAGGAGAAGGGGATGACAGAGGATGAGATGATTGGATGGCATCACTGACTCAATGGACATGAGTTTGAGTAAGCTCCAGGGTTTGGTGATGGACAGGGAGGCCTGGCGTGCTGCAGCCAATGGGGTCACAAAGAGTCAGACACAACTGAGCCAGTGACTGAACTGCACTGAACTGAGCAGTGTCCCTGAGACCAGCCAGGCCACGTTCCTCAAAAGCACTAGTGCCCCAGAAAACCTTGCCTGCAGCCTGCACAGCCTGACCACCACTCAGTCGACACTCAGCCCGGTGCAGCCACCAGCCCTTCGCCTGCAGGATCATAAGAGGCATGGCAGTGCTGACAGGCCCTCTACACAGATGGGTAAACTGAGGCCTGGTTGGAAGAAGCTGCCACTGTGTCCCTGGCTCCTTCACAG
This sequence comes from Okapia johnstoni, assembly GCA_024291935.2. Lineage (NCBI taxonomy): Eukaryota > Metazoa > Chordata > Mammalia > Artiodactyla > Giraffidae > Okapia > Okapia johnstoni. The sequence goes on along the minus strand of JAGTYA010000028.1, from coordinate 1,887,999 downwards.
AGCTCTGCTTTCCCTGGGAGCTTACTCAGCACCTGATGGGGACAGAGCTTCTGTTCTGTCCCAGGCCCTGCCCTCCGAGAGCAGAGATGCCCAAAGTCACGATGGCCTGACCAGCACCACAGAGTGCAGGGCCAGGGGGCGGGCTGGGCTGGAGTCAGGCCTCTCAGCCCAGCGGGGCTGGTGTTGACACTGCTCCTGAGGTTCAAGAAAAGGTAGACATTCAGATTTCTTTCCCCGTCTTTCAGCTGTAGTGACATATACAGAAGACTGCCCGTTTTAACCATGTGAAAGTGCACAGCTGATGATGGCGTTACGTACGTTCAGCGCGGTGCAGCCCTCACCGCCATCTGTTTCCACAACTCTTCCACCTTCTCAAACTCCTTGCCCGTCAGACGCTAACTCCGATGCCCCTCCCCCGCCCCGGCCCCGCCCTCTGCTTTCTGTGGATTTAGCTGCCTCGAGCCGAGCCGCTGGAACAGTGCAGTCCTTGCCCTTTTGGGTCTGGCCTGTTTGACCCGGCATAGTGCCCTCAAGGCTCGTCTATGTTGTAGCGGCGGCTGTCAGTGCTTTTTCCCTTTTTATGTTGAATGGGACACAATGGACCACCTTTTATCTATCCATTCATCCACTGGTGGACACTGGGTTGTTTCACTTTTTTGGCTGCTGTGGACATGAGTGTGCAAGCAGGGACTCAGGCACTTGTACACTTGTGTTCACAGCAGCACTGGTCAAAACACAGATTTCTTTGCTTTTTTGGCCACACCACACGGCATGGGGAATCCAGTTCCCTGACCAGAGATTGAACATGTGCCCCCTGCGTTGGAAGCGTGGTCTTAATCACTGGACCGCCAGGGAAACCCCCAGCTTTCTTTTTTTTAGTGTGGATTTGGCCAATTGAAAAAATGAACACAACAGTGCAGGGCTGACTGGAGGGCTGGATTCCACCCTGGTGTGCAGCCACGCTGGTCTCAGAGCCGAGCGGCCTGCCTGGAATTCAGTGTGGTCTCCCCACCCTACCCCTAGCTCTCCTCCCCAGGTCAGAGACCCAGCCTCTCCTCACAGAATAGTTTGCAACCTCAGAGCTAGGGCCAGACTGCATGGAAATGAGCCCCAGAGGGGAGAGCAGGTCCCACAGCCGGCGCTGTCTGCTGGGTTTCTGTTTGCAGGGCTCCTGCCCTCAAGCCAAGGCTCCCTCATATGGGTGGGTCCACGAGGACCGTGGTGGTCTGGTGGCCTCTGTCCCAAGCACCCTGTCCCTGTGCCCTGAGCCGTGTGGCCTCTCACCCTAGAATGCTCTTCCCGTCTCTTCTCCTAGTGTCCCCAGCTCGTCCTCTGGAGCCAGGCTCAGCGTCACCTCCATGGGGAGGTCGGGAGGCCGGGCCAGGCCACACCAGTTCCACCCACCTGAGCCATGTGGCATGTGGGGTCTAAGAGCCCTGAGCAGTAATTAAACCTGTGCTCCCCGCACTGGCAGGTGAAGTCTTAACCACCGGACCACCAGGGAAGTCTCACCTGAGCCTCTGAGTTGGCTCCTCCTGCGGCTGGAGTGATCTCTGACCTCGGCCCTGTCCTGCCAACCTCAGCTCAAGGTTGCACTGTCCCAAGCTCCTTACTTAAGATTACAACCCCCAGCCCGCATCCCCCCGCCTTCCATTCCCCCTCCCACTCCTCACCAGAGCGCCTTCCAGCTTTGGTTTTCCCCACAGACTTGAGCAGCTACTAGATTAAATGATTTACTTGCTCCTGTTGTCTCTCCTGTCTGCCCCGGGATCTCTGCCACAGGGGCAGGATGGCTTCAGGATTGTTCATGGCTGTATCGCAGTAGGTGCTCAGTAGACTTCACTGGATGAAGAAGGGATACACCCGATCATTATCGATCACATCAAGGGATGTCTGCCCTGCCCGGCCAGGGCCCACAGCCGAGATGCCGGGGGAGGGGTGGGGCGCAAGTCACTTCTTTGGACTGAGCTCTGCTGGCTCTGGCGGCTTGCCCTTGGGTACCTCTGCAGCCCTACCTGCCACCCCCAGCTCCCTGCAAATTCACCAGTGGCCCCGAGACGGCCTGGCAGGGACACAGAGGGGGGGTGGCAGGGTGGGCAGCCCATCCGTCTCTGGCCCCAGCGAAGAGATGCCCAGCCAGATTGCCTGGCATGCGTCTGGCATACAGCGGGGTCGGGGTGTAGACTCAATGAATATTCTATTTGAATGAATGCTGGATCAGGCCAAGAGCTCCACTCCTTGGGAACTGGGGAGCTGGTCTAGGGGTCCCTTTTCCAGGATTTGTGTCAGGAATTTTCCACTGGCTTTTCTGGACTTCCTTTTCTCCCCATCTTCCTGGCCACCCTGTGTCGAGGACAGCAACATCTCGGGGCACATGCCTGCCCCTTGGGTCACCTGGGCAGTGGTACAGAATGGCAAGAGAAGCTGGCACAGACAGGATCCGGAGAGGCAGGATGTGGCGCGGCCGGTCCCCAGTGGAATTCTCCAGACTCAAGTCTCCCTCACTTGTTTATTCACTTGACAAGCATTCACTGAGCACCAGTGGGCACCAACTACCAACCCAGGTCCGTGGGGAGCCTCCTCACTGTCCCTCCCCTCTGGGAGTCGCAGCACAGGGCACCCACCCTCAGAAGGGCCCTCCAGGGTCCACACCCTCCACCCCCTCCCTCCTATCCCCATCCCAGGCCTCTGTGCCCATAGGCCCAGAACACCATACTGTCATTACCTACTTACCTGCTTCCCATCCCTGGGAGATGTGTGCAGCCTGAGGGTAGGACCTGATGTCAGCCCAGGACCTGGCATACAGCAAGTGCCCAGTAGATGCCTGTGGGGTGAGCTGGGGAGGCCAACAGCCTTAGTTGCAGGAAGGGAGTGGGCTGGGGGAACATGAGGGGCGCAGAGGTGGATCCAGGACAGAGAGCAGGCGGGGGAGAAGGCCGGGGGGACGCTCTCCCCTCACCCCACTGGCATTGCGGCTCGGATCCCATTGGAGGTGCCCCTCACCTGGGCCGCTCTGTCTCCCCGAAGACTCCCTGCCCCCAGTCCTGGGACAGAGGTGAGTGAGTCAGCCAGGGGCCATTCAGGCTCGGGCGCCCCACCCTGGCCTTGTCTTTGGGTGGAGTGGGGCAGGGGGGCCTCCACGCGGCAGGAGGGCACCTCTGGACCGAGGTTTGAGCTGCCTCCTGCTCACCCCACTGAAGCAGGGGCCAGTAAGTCACACCGGTGGTCCTTGGTACTGATGATCTCCAGGGAGTCTCGCAGGCTCTCAGAAGCCCCAACAGCCGGAGAAGATGGGCAGGCTCTGGGGGGTGGGGCGGTGCAGGATGTGTGCTGGCTAAGCCGTGGGGTTGGGAAAAGCCCTTGTCGGCAGTCTGTCCACTGAGGACCTGCCCGGCAAGCCCTCCCAGCACCCCGACTCACCCACCAGGCGCTTACTCCCTCTCTCTCTTCCCCAACCTCGGGCTTCCCTCCCCCGCGGCCCTCATCCCCAGCCTCTGCAGGGTCAATTCCAGCCTTTCCTTCAGCCTCCCCCATTTAAAAAGGAAAGTTACTTACTCCTGGCTGTGTGGGGTCTTCATCGCTGTGCATGGGCTTTCTCCAGGTGCGGAGAGCGGGGGCTGCTTTTCCTTGCAGTGTACAGGCTTCTCGTCACAGTGACTTCTCTTGTTGCAGAGCATGGGCTCTAGGGCACGAGGGCCCTAGATGGATGTGGCTCGTGGACTTAGTTGCTCCAAGGCATATGGGATCTTCCAGGACCAGGGGTCGAACCAGTTTCCCCTGCATTGGCAGGCAGATTCTTAACCACTGGACGGCCAGGGAAGTCCAAGCCTCCCTTTCAAGGTCCTCCTTTCTGGGCAGCCCTTGCTCGCTGCCCTTGTCCCCTGCCAAAGTCAGGTGCCTCCCCTGGTCTCCCACCCACGCAGCACTTCTGACCCCGGTTGGTCCATCTACTGGACTGGGCTCTGAAACGGGGTTCACCTCTGGGTCCCTCCACTCACCAGCTGGGAGACCTTGGGTACGTCACAAACCCCCCTAAGTGAGCTCAGTTTGCTCATCTGCAGAATGGGAATAATAATAGCGACTTTGCAGATTAAAGAAGGTGGCTATTGTTTTCATGGCTGAAGCCACCATCCACAGTGCTTTTAGAGCCCACGAAGAGGAAATCTGTCTCTGCTTCCACTCTTTACCCTTCTATTTGCCATGAAGTGATGGGGTCAGATGCCACGATCTTAGTTTTCTTTAATATTTAAAGTTGGCTTTTTTACTCTCCTCCTTCTCCCTCATCAATAGGTTCTTTAGTTCCTCTTTGCTTTCTGCCATATTTCTATGATACCATATCTGAGGTTGGTATATGCTACCATATATGATACCATATCTGCATATCTGAGGTTGTTGATGTTTCTTCTGCCTATCTTGATTCCAGCTTGTAACTCATCCAGCCCGGAATTTCTCATGATGTGCTCAGTGTAGAGGTTAAATAAACGGGTGACAGCAGACAGGCCAGTCGTACTCCTTTCTCAATCCTGAACCAATCACTTGTTCCATACAGGGTTCTAACGTTGCTTCTTGACTTGCATACAGGTTTCTCAGGAGACAGGTACAATCGTCTTGGTATTCTCACTTCTTTAAGAGCTTTCCACAGTTTGTCATGATCCACACAGTCATAGGCTTTAGCATAGCTGATGAGACAGAGTAGTTGCTAAGTAGGGTCTGACTCTTTTTGACCTCATGGACTGCAGCACACCAAGCTTCCCTGTCCTTCACTATTTCCTGGAGTTTGTTCAAATTCATGTCCATCGAGTCGGTGATGCCATCCAACCATCTCATCCTCTGTCATCACCTTCTCCTCCTGCCTTCAATCTTTCCCAGCATCGGGGTCTATTCCAATGAGTCAGTTCTTCACATCAGGTGGCCAAAGTATTGGAGCTTCAGCTTCAGCATCAGTCCTTCCAATGAATAATCACGGTTGATTTCCTTTAGGATGGACCGGTTTACCTGCTGTTATGTCCATTCACAGTGAAGGCCAGCACAAAGTTTGTGGATCAAATGACGAAAGGTCAGAGATACACAGTTTGTCTTGGAGAAAGCCCTACTCTTCCTGCTTGGGGTGCGGGTGTCTGGAGGGCAGACAGCAGGGTGGGGGCTCTGGGATCAGGTGGGCAGGCTCCTCAGGGAAGCACCTGGATCCAACACCACCCCCGCTCCTGGGGGTCCCCTCTCAAGCACCACCCAGCAGCCCTCTGACCCCAGAGGAGTGGGGGGTGGTGGTCCCGGGAAACCAGGGGCTGGGGCGAGTGTGGGGCCTCTCGGCCCTCTGCAGGCAGCCACATCCATCTTGGCCACCTGGACAGCTGGCTGCCCCACCCAGGCGTCCCGGACATCCAGGTGAGAGATGAGTCCTCTGGCTGCCCAGTGACGGGGCCCACAGGAAGGTGGACCCGGGAAAGGTGGCTCCTGGGGGCCTGATTCACCGGCCTTCGGGAAGTGGGTTAACGGGATCAGGAGCCCCAGGCTGGGCCAGGTCTCCCGCTGAGTCACAGGGCCCGTTAGGGAGCCTCTGGCAGCCCCTCGCCAGCCCCCACCTCCCTGAGGCCCTGGGGCCTTCCCAACAGCCCACACCCAGCTTCCCGGCCCCGCAGGGTCCTGCGCCTCCCTTCCTCACCTGGCACCCGGACAACCTCCCTTTCAGGCTTGGGGGCCTTCCTCTGCCCCGCCCCCCCAGTCAACATCAAGGCCCAGCCTAGACCCTGGGGCCCAGGGTCCCTGCTTGCCCCTGCAGAGCCCTGATGTGGGGCCCCAGGATGGAAGCCCACTCCCCAGACCCCTTAACGGCTTATTTCCTCCCCGAAGCCCCACCCCTCCCTGTGACCTACCGCCACTCACTCGGGGGACTGGTCTGACAGCATTCCGCCTCCCAGGATAAAACCTGGGGCGGCCTGTGGGGGAGCCGGGCACTCCCATCGGCGCACCATGGTGGTTCCCGCGACTCCCCCCACCCTGGGGGCGCCCTGCCTCGGAGTCCTGGCCTCCCTGTTGATTCTGGCCGCTCCAGGTGAGTCTTGCGGGCCTGCTGGCCCGGGCCTCCCCCACTGCCCACCCCGCCGCTTCCTCCGGTCCTGCTGAGTCCCTCCTCTCTGCTCCTCTCCTCTGCTGTTTCGCTCTCTCTGTCTTAATTTCCCTGCTCTGAGCCTCAGTTTCCCCCGCAGCCGTGAGAAGCACAGCAAACACTGCAGGTCAGCACTCAGGGTGCTTGGCTTGGCTTCTTCTTTACCCTCTTCCCTTCCACTCCTGTCTCTCCCATCTCCTTGGTCCACTGCTGGAGAGGCAGCATCCGGAATTGGGGCCTGCGAGGGGGTCCTCATGCTCACCCCCAGTGAGATGCACCCCAGACCTGGCCCCCACAGCCCCCAGGGCACAGGCCGGACACGAAGCTACGGGGAGGCCGGGGCCGCGGCTCACAGCCAGGGCCTGAGGTTTCTGCCTGCCCTGCCCCGGCTCCGGGAAATGCCCCACCCGGCAGCATGACCCCAAGGCCCGGGGACTCAGCCACTGGGGAGGGTCACAGTGCACAGGAGAGCCCCTTCACCGGCCTGACCCTTTCTTTCTCTTGTCCTCAGCCACCCTAGATGCTGTCAAGACGGCTGGTGAGTCTGAGTTGATCTCAGGGAAACGGGGGAGGGAGGAAGCCTGAAGGGCAGGACGGTGTCTGTGTGTCTGTCTGTGGGGGGCAGGTCAGGAGTGGGCAGTGGGGCAGAAGAGGGTTTGAGCTGAAGAAGAAGGCACGCAGGAGAGGAGGCCCAGAGGGTCAAAGTGTGGAGGAGAGGTGGTGTGTGTGTGTGTGGAGCGGGGGTGACTGAGCCGCCCCAGCAGGTGGAAGGACCAGGAGACAGAGGACAGAGTGCCCAGCTCAGGGAGGGCAGATGATGGAGGGGTCGGGGCAGGCAGGCGGCCAGGCCAGGTTGAGGGGAGAGCAGTACACAGGCCTCGGTGCTCGAAGCAAGGAAGGGGAGCAGGAAGGGGGACGGATGGTGCCCAGAGTTTGACAGACACCGCCCCCACCGCCAGGCCCCCCAGCCTGCGGGAAGCGCCTGCAGCTGAACCGGATCGTGGGTGGTGAGGACAGCTCCGACGCCGAGTGGCCCTGGGTCGTGAGCATCCGGAAGAACGGCACCCACCACTGCGCAGGCTCCCTGCTCACCAGCCGCTGGGTGCTCACCGCTGCCCACTGCTTCAAGGAGTACGTACGCTCTGCCCAGCCCTCCACTCGGGTTCCCGGACCCCAGGCTGCTCACCCAGCCCCAGTTTCCAGGCCTCCGTCTGGTCTTGGGTCCCTCAGGAGAGTTCTGGCTTCCGCCCAGAAGCCCCTTTTGCACGCGGTGCGTGTGTGCCCAGTCCTGTCTGACTCTTTGTGACCCCATGGGCTATAGCCCTCCAGGCTCCAATGTCCATGGGATTTCCCAGACAAGAATACTGGTGTGGGCAGCCATTCCCTTCTCCAGGGGTTTGTCCCGACCCAGGGATCAAACCCCTGTCTCCTGCATTGCAAGCGGGTTCTTTACCACTGAGCCACCAGGGAAGCCCCCCTTTTGTGCTCCAGGGGCCTTCATGTGCGTGCCATTCCCCAGAAACCCTTCCCAGGCCCTTCCTGGCCACCCAGCAGTTCCTGGCTGATGCCACCCCCGCCCTCTTCCTTCTAGTAATCTGGACAAACCAACCCAGTTCTCTGTGCTGCTGGGGGCCTGGCAGCTGGGGAACCCTGGCCTGAGGTCTCAGGAGGTGGGTATCGCCTGGGCGCAGCCCCACCCTGTGTACTCCTGGAAGGAGGGCTCCCGTGCTGACATCGCCTTGGTGCGTCTGGAGCACGCCATCCAGTTCTCTGAGCGCGTCCTGCCCATCTGCCTGCCTGACTCCACCGTCCAGCTCTCTCCAGACACTGACTGCTGGATTGCCGGCTGGGGGAGCGTCCATGATGGAGGTGCGGCTTCTTCTCGGGCGGGGGTGGGTGGGGACAGAGGGTAGGAAACACTGGGAGATACAGGTGCCATGGATGGCAAAGAACAGAGGACAGGGGCTGAGCAGAGGAAAGAAGATGGTCTGCAGCCCAGAGATGTGATGACCTAGAAACCAAGGTGGACAGCTTTAGATCAGTTCTAGTTAAAAGGTAACTTAAGCTGTGTTCTGACTGCCAGATCAACCAAGCTGTTAAGTGATATAGGAAAGACTGATAGAAGGTTTCTGGGGCTTCTCAGTGTAGCTCAGTGGTTAAAAATTCGCCTGCCAATGCAGGAGACACAGGAGACGCCCGTTCGATCCCTGGGTTGGAAAGATCCCCTGGAGAAGGAAATGGTAACCTGCTCCAGTATTCTTGCCTGGAAAATCCCATGGACAGAGGAGCCTGGAGGGCTACAGTCCATGGGGTTGCAAAGAGTCAGACACGACTTAAGTGACTGAGCACACACACACACTAGAGTTTTCTATGGGGCCAAGCCCAGCCAGGTGAACATGAAAACAGCACTAACATTCCAAATCAGATGTAGGTGCCCCCTGGTGGCATCATGATACAATTGCAGGCAAATTTCCCAGGCGAAAATGCAATCTCAGTAAGGGTAAAATAGAATTGACAAACCAAGTCTGGAAGTTTGGAAAACCTCATCTAGAACACAAAGCAGATTAGAAAGTAAGAAGCAGAGAAGCTGTAATATATATGTGTGTGTGTGTAGAAACAGAGAGAGAGAGGGAGAGAGGAGAAGTTTCAGCCAGCCTCCCCATGGTCATTCTTAGGGGCTCCTGTGAAAGCTGGATTTATAGACTGGGGAAAGTCTACAGACCAACCAACCCCAGAGTCTACAATTCCTCTAGGGGATGGGGAGGTCCTTCAAGTCCCGATAACATTCAACACCGAGTGGCCATTAGTCTGTAGTAGTCCTCGAGCTGGATAAAGTAGTGCCTGAGACGAGACAAGCAGGGTCATTGGTTTGAACCTTCTTGTGGGCATCAGAGATCTCGTTAAAGATTCAGAATTTCAGGCTGCACATTCCTTTAGGATTCAGTAGGTCCAGAGTGGAGTCCTGGAATTTGGGTTTTCTGCAGGCATCGTGGCCAAGTCTGACAGAGTTGATCCATTTACCCTTTGAGAAATGCTGCTAAGGAGAATGGAGGGAACTGAGGCCAGCAGGAGAGCCTCCCAAGCCTGACTCTCTTCTCTCCGCTCTCAGTGCCCCTGCCCCACCCTCAGACCCTCCAGAGGCTGAAGGTCCCCATCATCGACTCGGCCACCTGCGGCCGCCTGTACTGGCGGGGAGCCGGGCAGGGCGCCATCACCGAGGACATGCTGTGTGCTGGCTACCTGGAGGGGGAGCGTGACGCCTGTCTGGTGAGCACCCGCCTCCTTCCCAGCCCTGCCCCACTCAGCTCATCACCCCTCGCCTTGCTGGGCCTCCGTCTAGAATCTGCCCTGACCTGGCAGTCCCCCTAGAGAGATGCCTACAGAACCTGGCCCCAGCCTGGCTCAGCCGTTCTTGCCTTTGTTCATACATCAGACGTGGTGAGCACCTATGGTGTGCCTGACCATTCTTAGGGAGCCGCATCCAAGGAGGGGGTGCTATGGTCCTAGCCCCCCCAGCGGGCTACAGGGAGGAGGATGGCGGACCGTGGGACCTTGCACACCTGGTCTGAGACACTCTTCTTTCTGAGCCGTGGTTTCCTCATCAGTGAGGCAGATCACAACCCTCGCTCGGTGCCTCCAGGGCTGTGAGGGAGAAGGTCTGGCACTAGGTACTTCTCACCAGGAGTGAGCCTGGGAAGGGGGCCCTCCCTGCCCTGGGGGCGCTAGTTAGGGCGCCGCAACCCCCAGAGTCTGGAGAAATGGCCCGTCCGCCTCCTGCTGCGGCGCAGGTGCTGGGCTCTGTCCACCCCTTGGCCCATGCGGGTCCCTAACCTTCCTTCCTCTCCGCAGGGCGACTCCGGAGGCCCCCTTATGTGCCAGATCGAGGGCACATGGCTGCTGGCGGGTGTCATCAGCTGGGGCGAGGGCTGTGCGGAGCGCAACCGGCCTGGGGTCTACATCAGTCTGGCCGCCCACCGCCCCTGGGTCCAGAGGATCGTGCAGGGGGTGCAGCTCCGCGGGCGTTCGCAGCGGGGCAGGCCCGCAGGCCGCCGGGGCCGGGCTCCGGGGGCGCGGCGCCCTCGCTGGGCTGCGCGGCGCCCAGCGGACTAGGGACCCAGGGAGACCGCGTGCCGTCTCCTCCGTTGTAAATAAGTCGTCTACCTCTGGGGGGCGCCCGCAGGCCGGCGCCGGATCGCCTCCGCGGGAGGCCCCGCCCCTCCCCGGGCTCAGGCCCCACCCCCTAGGGCCGGAGCGCCTTTGTGTATATGCTTTTTACAGTTATTTGTAACCGCTCCCACGTATCTTATTTATTCCTCCACCTTCAATAAATTATTTATTCCCCGTTCTGAGTCGTTTAGTCGTGTCCAACTCTTTGCGACCCCAAGGACCGTAGCCCGCCAGGCTCCTCTGTCCATGGGATTCTCCAGGCAAGAATACTGAAGTGCGTTGCGTTTCCTTCTCCAGGGGATCTTCCCGACCCAGGGATCCAACCCGGGCCTCCAGCATTGCAGGCAGATTCTTTACCGTCTTTGCCACCAGGGAAACCCATTTATTATTTATTCCCCAGTTCCTGTTTTTTTCCCCTGGGTATGGGGACACTGGTCAGCAGGGATCCAGTTGGGGTTAAAATGGGGGCGGGCAGGTAGGAGTTTGGATGGTGACCTGACCAGGGAGCCAGGTGTCCTACCCACCTAGGAGTCAACATCCTGACCTCTGACCTTTGCACTGTCCTTTCATAACCCCCTCCCACCAGGGAGGCCAGCGGGGAGAGGAGACAGGAGGCCCAGCTCTGTCACCTGAAAGCTAGGTTGAGGCTGCAGGGCCAGGCAGGCCCACAACCTGCCTGTTGAATTTCTGAAAGGGACTGGCTGGGAGAACCCCCACCCCAAAACACACAAGAGGGTGGGGTGTCCCCCTCTGCCCTCCCTGCAGAACCAGGTGTCTCAGATTTGGGCTGAGGCAGCCAGGGCTCCCAGAAGCTGACTCACCAAGTGACTCACTGCTGACTCTGAATCCTCCCTCAGAAGGATGAAGGAGAAAAACAATGAGACAGCAAGTCTCTGCTTGGGGGGAACGGGGAGGCTTGAGTCACCTCAGTTGCCCCCATGGATGGGGCTGGGAGCCCAGTCCTAGGCCACCAGGGGATCTGCCTGGGACCAGCTAGTGCTCATGCAGGCTCCCCTTTCCCACCGCCCGCCCTTCCTCCCAGGGCCCTGGAGGCCGAACCCTTTCTGGGACCCTGTGCCAGCCGCACCCAGGCTTCTCAGAAACAAGTGAGTATCCAGAGAGAGGGCTGGGTGGTTGGTTTGATGAGTGTATGCGAGAGATTTTTTCCAACAGGAAGACACGTAGGCCCAGCCGTGCAGGAGACAGAGATGCATGGCTGCCTCAGGGTCCCCAATGAAAAATGTCAGTGCAGTGGGCTTGAGAAGGCAGTGTCAGTTGGTGGGTAGGTATCCTTTACTGGCAGCACTGTTTTAAGACTTTTGTTCGTATTTTGTTTTATCACCCCCATGTTAATACTGTGCTTCCCTGGTGACTCAGTGGTATAGAATCTGGGTGCAATGTAGGAGACACAGGAGGCTCAGGTTCGATCCCTGGGTTATCCCCTGGAAGAAGGCATGGCAACCCACCCCACTATTCTTGCCTGGAGAATCCCAATGACAGAGGAGCCTGGTGGGCTGCAGTCAGTCCATGAGGTTGAAAAGAGTCAGACATGGCTGAGTCGACTTGGCACCCACTCACGCATCTGGTTAATATCAGATCGAGGTAAATGCTGTAGGGTTGGTCTTATTAACACACACTGGGACTTCCCTGTTGGCCCAGTAGTTAAGAATCCGCCTTCCCAGGCAGGGGACTTGGGTTTGATCCTTGGCTGGGGAACTAGGATTCCACATGCCTCGGGGCAACTAAGCCCACATGTTGCGACTACCGAGCCCAAACACTCTAGAGCCCGTGAGCTGCAGCTAGAGAGGCCCGCGTGTTACAGTGGAGATCCTGCGTGCCGCAGCTGAGACCTGACACGGCCAAATAAATAAAGAAATGTTAAGCAAATAAACAAATGCTGATCTGGCCTGGGAACCGGCCTGGGAAGCGAGCAGGTGGCTCAGGTGTGGCCCCTTCCCTCTGTGACCTGGTCCCTCTTTGTCCCCATGCTTCCCTTGTCCCCTTACCCGCCTCTCTGGGCTCAGTCCTCTGCCACCTCATCCATCCTCCTCCTCCCTGCCTCGGTTTCCCCTCTATCCTCCAGGCTCTCCCTCTGCTCCTCGCTCCCCCATGCCCTGTCCCCTTACCCTTTCTCTGTCTCCATCTCTGTTCTCTGGCCCCTGGCTCCTCATGCCTCAGTTTCCCCCATGCCCTGTCTCTCACCTCCCTCCACCCCTGCCTCTGATGCCATCCCAACCAAAGCCCCTGAGAAGGCCACATCTTCGAGCCCCCTTGGTGGCAGACTTCTTTGGTTGGCTAAGGCAAAACCCTATTCCAATACCTCTCCCTTGCTTCCTCTACCAAAGACACTGGAAAAGCTAGTCACTCCCTTCCAAAGTCTCCTGCAAGGTCACCATGGAAGCAGACATCTGATGGGTGCTTTCTTGGGAAGACTTTGTTGTTGTTGCTGTTCTGATAGAAGGGACCTATTCAGCTGGCATGATCCTTTCCCACCATCCTCCTTCTAAGATGCAGATGTAATACCTAGGCTTTAGCAGCCATCTTATCACCATGAGCCTACGAATTGATGTGCTAACTTGACAGTGAACAAAAATTCAGAAGCTGCGGGTATAAGGATGTGGTTGAGAATCTGCCCGAATCCTAGACAGCCGCCTCTATTCTTCTTGTGTGCTATTAAGCCACTGCTGGTCAGATATTATTTTACTGCAGCTAAATGCTTTTGTAACTGATATACCAGTGTCAGACCCTCTGTTTTTGAATAGTTTTAGATTTACAGAAAAATTTTGGCTTTTTACAAAAACTCTTTTCGTTGTTATGGAAACAGATTATAAAGGTTTTGAGCTCATAGCTGCCCACAAGAGCTTTGGACCTTCAAGGGGTGCCCCCGTTAATTTCAGGTTTTCATGTCGTGCTTACTCAAGAGCAAATTATCAAGTGTTTTTGAGAATCCACCTAGCAATGCAGGGGATGCAGGTTCAGAGCAACTAAGCCCCCACACAGCCAAATAAAAAGTAAGTAAATAAATACATATTACAAGAGCAAGGTTTTTTTTTCTCTCCCTTTCCTGCTCAAAGTCTCCCAGTCAATGCTGCAGCCCGAGGTAGCAACTGAAGGAATTTCATCATTGCCCCTGTTGATGGTGCCCTTGTGAGCTCACCAGTCTCCAGGCCAAGGGCAACATCTCCCCAAGCTCCCCAGACTGCCTGGGGAGTGTGGGATTCTACATGAAGGTGGAGAGAATGGTTTTTCCCAGCTTCGAGCAAAACTTTGCTACCAGTGTCCAGGTGGTTGTGCTCATAGCATCACAAAGTTGCTCACGGGAACTATGACTGGGCTGTGAGTAGGACCTTCAAAGCCTGCAACCTTAGACCTCACGTGATGACACCAGGCAGACCGGCAGTGAGCTAGTGAGTAAGAGGCATGGGCACTGGGGAGGTCGGCGTGTGTCAGACTGTGGGGGATGAGTTCATCTGCATCACCTCTTGATCTTGACCCAATGGGCCCGTGGGTCTGAGTTCCTGTCAGCAGCTATGAAACAATCACGCACAGGCAAACCAGGGCAAATACCAGTTTTCGGGAACACAGCTGTCTCAATTCATGCCGAGTGGGGAATAATCACTTTCACAGAACATAGTTTATTTTGCTGGTTCTTCCTCATTTTCTCACCCTCTATGTAGTGGATGCCCCAACATCAAGATGCCCCAACATAGAAGTGCTGGGGCTTCTCTGCTCCTTCACCTCCTTGTATCCCTGGGTGATAGCATCTGGTTTCTCAGTTCTGCACACCATCCATAAAGGTGACTCCAGAGTTCTCTCCCCCCATGTCCACTCAAATACTCAACATCCTCTTGTACATATCATATCATATAGCCATCTCAACCTTATTATGACTCCAAACAAATCCCAATATTCCCTCTCAAACTTGCTCCACGGATAGAATTTCCCATCTCAACACAAGGCAACAGTCCTTCCTTCCAACTGCTCAGTTTAGGAACCTCAGAATACTGACAATGCCTAGGGTTGGCAAGGACACCTAACAACTGGAGTGAAAAGTGATATCACCCCTGTGGAAAAGATGCTGACTGTTTTATATAAGGTTGAACATCCATGCAGCAATCCTACTCCTAAGACTGATGCTAACATAGAAGAGAACATATTCACACAAAACCTGTCTGCAGATATTCATATAATAGCTTTATTCAGAATTGACAAAAAAGTGAAAGCAACCCAAGTGTTTCTTCAGCTGTGATAAGCCAACTGTGGTCCATCCATTCAGTAGAATTCTACTCGTCAGCAAAAAGGAACAAATTACACACAACATGGGGCTTCTCAGGTGGTGCTAGTGGTAAAGAACCTACTTGCTAATGCAGGAGCCATAAGAGATGTGGGTTTGATCCCTGGGTCGGGAAGATCCACTGGAGGAGGGCATGGCAACTCACTCCAGTATTCTTGCCTGGAGAATGCCATGGACAGAGGAGCCTGGTGGGCTACAGTGCATAGGCTCACAAAGAGTCAGACACAATTGAAGTGACTCTGTATGCACGCACGCACACACAACATGGTGAATCTTAAGCACAGGCTGCTGAGGGGAGAGAGCGGAACTCCAGAGGCTCTGTACCACGATTCCATCTATACAATGCTGTGGCGGAAAAGACAGTGCTGCAGGACCAGAAAGTGGATGGGTGGTTGCCGGGGGCTGGGGTGGGGGAAGGACTGCCCCCAAAGGCGCATGGGGGAATTTTTAAATAATGACAGAACTGGCTTACATCTTGATGGTGGTGTTGGTTACCTGACTGGATGCGTTTATCAAAACTTGTAGGACTATAGTTTATTAAAAATGGTGATTTCAAGGGGAATTTCCTGGAACGCTAAGACTCTGCACTCCCAGTGCAGGGGACCTGGGTGCCATCCCTGGTCAGAGAAATAGATCCCTCATGCCACAACTAAAACCTGGGCAGCCAAAATAAATAAATATTTTTTAAAAAAAGAATTGCATTTTTTTTAAAAAATGGTGACTTTTATTCTGTGTAATCTGTATCTCCATGAAGTGAAAGTGGAAGTGTTAGTCACTCAGTCGTGTCTGACTCTCTGTAACCCCATGGACTGTAGCTGACCAGGCTCCTCTGTCCATGGGGTTCTCCAGGCAAGAGTACTAGAGTGGGTAGCCATTCCCTTCTCCAGGTGATCTTCCCTATCCAGGGATCGAACCCGGGTCTCCTGCATCGCAGCTGGATTCTTTACTATCTGAGCCACCAGAGCAGCCCATACCTCCATAAAACTGATTTTTAAAAAATCCCAACACAAAAACGTGTAGTCTTCCTTTCTCCTCTCTTCCTCTCATTCTTTAAATTCAAGCCATCAGCAAATCCTGTGGGTTCTAGCCTATCTCCAAAATATGTCCAGATCCGGTCACTTCTTCCCACGCTGTCCCAAGCCACTCCCCTCTTTATCCCAGATTTCTGTCCTGGCCTCCTGTCTGGTCCTCCTACTTCTGCTGTTATTCCCACCAGGCTGTTCTCAACACAGCAACCAGGGTGGTTCTCTTAAAACCAAAGTCGGGGACTTCTCTGGTGTTCCAGTGCTTAAGAATCCGCCTGCCAGTACAGGGAAACCAGCTCAATCCCTGGTCCTGGAAGATTCTGGACATGCTGTGGGGCAAATAAGCCCATGTGCCACAAGTACTGAGCCCGAGTGCTGCAACTACTGAAGCCCATGTGCCCAGAGCCTGTGCTCCACAACGAGAGAAGCCACCGCCGGGAGAAGCCAGTGCACCGCAAGGGAGAGCAGCCCCGCTCACTGCAACTAGAAAACGCCCGTGAGCAGCAAGGAAAAAAAAAAAAGGTCCTTGCTTGACTCCAGCTTTAAGGAAAAACAAAAGACTGAAGTCGGATCCCATCATTCCTCTATTGCAAACCCTAATCAGAGTAAACGACGTCATCCTTTCGGCCTCCCTTCTCACCTCTGTCCTCCTTGTTCACTGCGGCAGCGTCGCTGGCCTCCCAGCTGGGCTCAGGAACACAACAGGAATGTTCCTGCCTCAGGGCCTTTGCACCCACAGTTTCCTCTTCCCCCGTAGGACTGCATGGCCACTCCCTCACCTCCTACGAGTCCCTGCTCACGTGTCACCCTGTCATCATCCTGTTTACGTCCCTTCCCTCTTCTCTTCTTCCTTTTCTTGCTTTCTCTTTTTCCAGGACATTTATGACTATTTAACATACTATTTAGTTCATTTGTCCTTTATCATCCCCTCCCAAACACACACAACCAGAAGGTAAGCCTCTGTCCCTGCCTTTGTCATGTTCTCGCATTACTCTCTGTTTACTTGATCATCTTTCCTGGGAAATACTCTGGGCTTCCGAAGGGTGAGACCTGTATCTTATACACCTTGACGTGGTCAGTGTCCAGAAAAAGGTCCTGGCAAAATAGCAGATGTTAGTAAATGTTCTTTCTTTCTTTCCATTTTTTTAAAAAAACTGATTAATATGTTTATTTTTTTCATTTTTATTTAAAAATATTTATTTTTATTTATTTATTTGGCTGCTCTGGGTCTTGGTTGTGAAAAGCCGAATCTTTAGCTTCAGTGTGCAAACTCTTAGGTGCAGCATGCAGGATCTAGTTCCCTGGCCAGGGATCGAACCTGGTTCCCCTATATTGGGAGCTCAAGATCTTACCCACTGGACCACCAGGGGAGACCCTGTAAATGTTTCTTGAGTGAATGGTAATAAGTATGATCAGTGTTGTCAGTTTGGTAGACAATGTGGACATATCCCTTTCATTTTTCGAATTCTTCACTCAAGCCCCATGTTCTCTCTTTAGCAGACATTTAATCTCTCCAGATGGCCCCGCTCTGCCCAGAAATTATCTGAGAATCCTACGGGTTGACTTGATCTGTAGGGACCCACTCTATGAGAACTGGAAAGTCATATTGTTCCTTCAGTTCCGTTCCCTTGCTTGGGTCAAGGTCAAGTGGGGACCCTGTGAACATGACAGGCTGACACACACTGACCCCTCTCCCTGGTCACACTATAAGCAAGCTCCCGCCAGCCCGCCCTGGGGTCAAGCACGTGGGGTCTGACAGGTCGTACTCAGAGGCCAGCACCTGGGGGGCCGTGTTCAAGGAGCTTCTAGCCCCAGCCATGGGCTGACCTCCAGCCCTCAGCTCATGCTGCTGACCCCATCACCTAGCAGGATTTCCTTTGGGGTCCTCGGGGTTAATTTTGCTAACAGACCACATTGGGACTGTCGGAGTTCATCAGAGAAATTCCAATAACACCAAACTCACTATTCAACTTTCCTTGCCCACATAACAAATGAAGGTTTTTCTGTGACATCACCATGATCCTGGGAGTTTCTACTCTCCATGAGCCACAGTTTCCTCTGGGAAGAGGGAGTGAGCGGGGCCCCGGCTCTGCCAGACACAGGGGTGATGAGCTGCCTGCAGGATGGCGTGTCTCCACGTCCACCTGGGGAGGCTGGACCGACTCCGCTGACCTTGGTTCCTAGGAGGGGGTGGCCTCAGACGAGCCTTCTGTCCCTGGCCTCCTCTTGGCCATCTCCCTGGAAGGGCAGGACAGGACCCCAAGAACGTCCAGGGCTGGGCGCACGTGTAGGAGACGCTGGAGGAGAAACAGAGGATGAGACACGTCTGATGTGTGAGGCTGGGCCCTGTCCCCACCGTCCTGGCCCTCCAGGGTGGGGCCCCTCCAGGGAGGCCAGGAAGACTGTGGGAGACCAAGGGGCCCCCGAGGACCGTGGCCGTGGCAGGTCACCTGGGGATGGCCTCGAGGGACAGGAGGGTGGGGCTCCATCTCCCACCTGGCCTCACCAGCCCTTGCCCCGGGCCCAGGACTTGTGCCAACACCTCCCCAGCAGGGCCCCCCAGGACAGTTCTCTCTGCAGCTCCCGGGTCCATCTCCTCCGCCCACCCCGCCCCTAAGGCCAGGAGTGCTCTGGGTCAGGGTCCCTGCTCTCTAAATTGTGGATCCCCTGGGGCAACATCTGCTGGGTAGGACTGGGGGCCTTGGTCCAGCATCCAGGATTCTGCCCATGCTTGGGCTGATGAAGCTGAGGTGAGAGGTTGTGAGGTTAGCAGGGCTCCTTGGTCCCCAGGTAGACTCCTGGGGCTTGCACTTGCTCTCCGAGTCCCTGCTTCCAACTCTGGGAGGAGGGAGGGGCGGGGTGGGAGGAGCCAGAGATCCAGTCCCAGTGAGGGTCCTCCTGGAGGTGATCTTGCCCATTAGGGCCTGGGAGACCAGCCTGCAGTGCACACAGGACGGCCCAGCCCCCGGGACCAGCCTCCCCCAGGAGGGCGTGTTCTGGCCCCTGTGTGAGTGGAAAGGGTTCCGGCCGCCCTCTTTCAACGTATCCCTTCCCTGTCCCCACACCCACACCCCAGGGTCCCTGGAGCACATGTTTGCCCAGAACCCAGGCCTCAGAAGAAGGTCCATAGGCTCAGGGTCAGGGGCCTGGTGCTCAGGCCCCGCCTCCCTGTCCCCGGGGTGACACGGGGGCCGCTGCTCTGTCCCCTCGGCGGGACTTGGATCCAGGCCGGACTGTGAGCTGGCAGTCAGGCTGCACGGGGCCACACGGGCCTGGTGTCTGCAGCCGTGTGCCTACCTACGCAGACTGGAAGGGGGAGCCCTGGCAGGGTCTCCCTCAGGCACCACTGGGACCCCTGCTTCCGTTTCCTCCTTCTGCAAATGGGGAAGCAGAAGTCCTGTCCCCCTAGGGCTGCTGGGCAGGGAGCTGAGTGGGGACAGGGCGGCCTCTGCACTGTGGCTGAGGGTCAGGCTGCTGCAGCCTGATGGAGGTGTTGAGAGAATGTGCCAGGCCTGGGGGCTGCTTTCCTTTCCCTTCGGGCTATAACAGATGCCCGCCTTTCAAGAAGTGGGGTCCTGGGGATGCCTGGCTCTGGCCATTCCTGTGTTGATCTCTTGACCTAGAAAGCCTCCCTCCCTTAACCCCACCTGGCCAGCTCTCACACAGCCTTTATACTTAGCTCAGATGTTGCCTCCTCCAGGAAGTCTTCCCTGAAGCACACCCTCCACTGGGCATGTAACTGAGCACAGAGCGCTAGACCTGTCACTATCAATGCAGATGAAACCACCAGTTGTCTCCATCTGCTTCTGCACCCACTCCCCATGGGGAACCCCCAGCTGGACGCATGGCCCATTCTCTCTTCCTCCAGAGTCCAGGGAGCCTGTAGCCAGCCAGGAGGCAATGGGTGAATGAATGATTGAGTGGCTTCCCCAAGCCCCTGCACACTCAGAGAATCCTGGAATTGAGCCTGGACAACTCAGGCCACCTGCATGGCCTTGCAGCAGAGAGCAAGGGATGGGGCCTCTGGGAGCCCCAAATCCTCAGAGATTATGGGATCGGCCGGGGTCTGCATGGGCAGGCCCTGCATCCTGTCAGAATCACCCAGCCCTGGGGTGTTGGACCCCCTCCTGCCTCCTCCTGCAGCTCTGCTCAGTGATCTTCGCCCCAGAGGCCTCATCCCCACAACCTTAGAAGCCTTTGTTCGCATCCCAGGCCAAGGAGCACCCTGGACCCACTGTAGCTGCAGAAGCTGGATTTATTGGTGGATTCTGATTCAGGGCTGCACTCAGGTCCCTGGTGCCTTGTGCCCACCGCCAGCCAGACAGTTTTGGCAGGAAACCCATGGGCCCAGCCGTGAGGACCCAGAGGGGTCATTTTTCTTTGGTTGAAGTGCTTTTGCTTCAGTTTGAAGGATAATCCCAGTCAAAGATGATACTGGTAATGTCCTGAACAGTATGCTGTCCGTAGACTCCAGTGAGCTCCTCCTGGCTGTCATCAGGGGAGACGATAAAAAAGTGGCCACGTGGACATCCAAAACAGATGAAGGGCTGTAGGTTGGTGTGTACGACCAAGTAGGAGAGGAAATGCCTGAAGGAGCCGAGGATTCCTGTAATTTACGTGTTCGCCTTTCTGGAGGTGGAATTCCTGAGGGTTCAGACCTTGAGTTCCATATAAGTAACTCCAGGAGGAGCTGTGTCTCACCTGGAAACTGAGAAGCAGGGGAGCTTTGAAGAATCTGGAGACCCCCAATCCTGGGTCCTCTATCCCTGCCATCACCAGCAAGGAGGACAGCCTGTCACTGCAGCATAAGTCCCTGACATGGGACTTTGGTGCCTGAGTCAGGCTTCTTGATCTCAACCCTTGCTCTGCCACTTTCAGCCTCTGTGATTTGGGGCTTGTTACCCAGTCTCTGCAGGCCTCAGTTTGCTCATCTGCAAAATGGGAGTGATTTTTGTGGAGCAGTCACTGAGATCTTCCGTCAGGAGAGCTCCCCAAGGTGCCCAGTCACCAAGACCCTCAGGAGGTGCAGCTGGGCTATTGGTTCAGAGCAGGTAGCTGACCCTGGGCCCAGCATTTGCAGCCCCATTCACTGCACTAGACCAGGTGGGGGGCCTGAGGAGCAGGTGACCCCTATCTGTGACCTTCCCCCACCTCAGTGTCCATCACAGAGTGTCCCCTCCTCACCTGGCCCCGCCCACACTCTGGCCCCCATGGTGTCTGCTGCTCTGGCCCATTCTCTCTTCCCAGGTCCCTGGGACCCCATAAATGCAGAGCAAATATCTACCCCAGGCCTGGAGCAAAGCCCCCATTTAACCATTAGGGGAAGACCTTGGACTTGCTGCCTCTACACTTCTACTGTTCAGTTAGTGGTCCACTCTGACCCTTCTTCCTTTTCTCTTTGACCCTAACCTGGGCAGAACTTCTGCTTTCCCATAGGCATTCTCAAACTGAGAGACCATTTCCAGTTGAGCTGAGTTGGGGTTGAAGGGAGACAGTGGGGAGAAGCACCCCTCCCTTTATTTTATTTTTTATATTCTTTTTTATTATTATTAATTTATTTATTTTAGTTGGAGGCTAATTACAATATTGTAGTGGTTTTTGCCATACATTGACATGAATCAGCCATGGGTTTACATGTGTTCCCCATCCTGAACCCCCCTCCCACCTGCCTCCCCATCCCATTCCTCTCGGTCATCCCAGTGCACCAGCCCTGAGCATTTGTCTCATGCATCGAACCTGGACTGGCGTTCTGTTTCACATATGATAATATACATGTTTCAGTGCTATTTTCTCAGATCATCCCGCCCTCACCTTCTCTCACAGAGTCCATAAGACTGTTGTATGCATCTGTGTCTCTTTTTCTGTCTCGCATATAGGGTTATCGTTACCATCTTTCAAATTCCGTATATATGCATTAGTATACTGTGTTGGTGTTTTTCTTTCTGGCTTACTTCACTGTGTATACTGGGCTCCAGTTTCATCCATCTCAATAGAACTGATTCAAATGTATTCTTTTTAATGGCTGAGTAATATTCCATTGTGTATATGTACCACAGCTTCCTTATCCATTCGTCTGCTGATGGACATCTAGGTTGCTTCCATGTCCTGGCTGTTATAAACAGTGCTGCGATGAACATTGGGGTACACGTGTCTCTTTCAATTCTGGTTTCCTCGGTGTGTATGCCCAGCAGTGGGATTGCTGGGTCATATGGCAGTTCTATTCCCAGTTTTTTAAGGAATCTCCACACTGTTCTTCATAGTGGCTGTACTAGTTTGCATTCCCACCAACAGTGTAAGGGGGTTCCCTTTTCTCCACACCCTCTCCAGCATTTATTGCTTGTAGACTTTTGGATAGCAGCCATTCTGACTGGCGTGAAATGGTGCCTCATCGTGGTTTTGATTTGCATTTCTCTAATAATGAGTAATGTTGAGCATCTTTTCATGTGTTTGTTAGCCATCTGTATGTCTTCTTTGGAGAAATGTCTGTTTAGTTCTTTGGCCCATTTTTTTGATTGGGTCGTTTATTTTTCTGGAATTGAGCTGCAGGAGTTGCTTGTATATTTTTGAGATTAATTGTTTGTCTGTTGCTTCGTTTGCTATTATTTTCTCCCATTCTGAAGGCTGTCTTTTCACCTTGCTTATAGTTTCCTTTGTTGTGCAAAAGCTTTTAAGTTTAATTAGGTCCCATTTGTTTATTTTTGCTTTTATTTCCAATATTCTGGGAGGTAGGTCATAGAGGATCCTGCTGTGATTTATGTCAGAGAGTGTTTTGCCTATGTTTTCCTCTAGGAGTTTTATAGTTTCTGGTCTTACGTTTAGATCTTTAACCCATTTTGAGTTTATTTTTGTGTATGGTGTTAGAAAGTGTTCTAGTTTCATTCTTTTACAAGTGGTTGACCAGTTTTCCCAGCACCACTCCCCTCCCTTTATATCAACCCAGGAAGCAGAGGCTGGACTTGCAGGGGAGAGAGGAGGGGACAGGGCTGGGGGCAGGGGACGAGACAGCAGAGGAAGATGGACAGATCTCAGCTGACTCAGGAGACATCAGGACCCCCAGTGAGGGTGTTGGGAGGAGGGACCAGCCCCCTCCCCAGGTTCCTGAGACTGGAGCAGGGGCTGGGATGCAGTGAGGGGCTCTGGGCCCGGCTCAACTCACCTCTTGATTAGGCCCAGAGGACCTATGAACACTCAAATCCCGGTGATATCGTTTTGGAAGTCTCTAGAGGTACTGAAATAGGTACCTCCTCCAGGCCCAAATGTCTCTATTATGTGAAAGAACCAGGTGGGGAAGAGAAAAAAATAAACACACAGTGACATGTTGGCCATTTCTGCCCAGAGGAGGACACAGCCCCTCCAGACGAGGGGACAGGCCTGAGAGCAGAGTCCGCCTGTGACAAGGGCTGGCCCAGGCCCCAGCCCTGAACGGAGGGAGGGGGGTGAGGGGGGCCTCCAGGGGGGTGGGCTAGGCGGTCCCCAGCCAGACTTACGCTGTGCCCAGCAGGTGGGGCTCCACAGGAGGGCGAGGGTCAGCCACAGCAGCATGGCTTCTGGCTGGAGAGTCAAGGGCTCCTGGAGAGAAGAGGAGAGGCCATCCAATCTCAGAGAGGGGCTCCCCTGACCTCGTGGGCCCAAGCATGGTGGGGGCGGGGCCTTACCTGGCCTGTGGAGTCCCGTGGTCCCATCCTGGTGCTGGGAGTCTGCTGGTGGCTGGGCACCCTCCTCTGGTCCTTTATACCCTCCTGGGCTGTGTGGGCCCCCTGCAGGAGGAACGGTCAAGGGGCCACCAGCGGGGCAGGAAGGAGCTGGGGAGGGCTCTTCCTGGGGATCCGCAGAGCCATTCAGCGGGAGGGGCCGTGCTCTGTTTACTGTCTCAGCCTTGTGGTCACCACAAACCACACGCGACTCTAAGGGCATTTTACTGTCACCTCTGGGTTTCCCTCTGGCCCCTGCACCAGACCCTGACTTCAGCTGAGGGGGGTGTCCTGAGAGCCCTTCCCACTTTGAGCAAACAGGGTTCCACCCCTTGGGTGCTTCAGGGTAGCTGCCTCCAGCAGCTTCATGGGGCTCAGGGCTCCTTCCTCGTGCAGAACCCGGTTCAGGGCCTCATTCGGGCCTGGGCAGAGCCTTGTGTGCCCTGGGCTCTCCCCTCCAACCTTCAGAGCTGCAGTGGGCAGTTCAGTTCTGAGGGCCTGTGACAGGTGGTAGAGTCTCCCTGGGCACTAGCCTTCCATGGCCTGTCACCTTTCCTTTGATCCGGGTCTGGTGTAGCTGGAGATGAACTGGGCTCCTTGGGCTATGGGATGACTGACAGCAAGGACCCCAGGACAGGAGGGGTCACAGTGATGCTCCAGGTCAGTTCTCCCCAGAGCACCTGGGGCCAGGCCGAGGGGTCACCTTGTCTGGGAGGGAATAGGGGGCTTCTCGAGGGCTGGGGATCTGGGGGACTCATGGTCCAGCAAGTCCAGGCTCCCTGTGACTGGATGGTGCTCAGGTTGTCTTCACAGCCACCTTGACCATTGGGAAGAGCCACGGGGTCACAGAACTCAACACAGGGGTGACTGTGGACGTGGAGATGTAGCCAATTGGTATGAATCCCCACTTCCCTCCTCCCTGGCCCCTCTTTGGGGAGCTCAGGCCCCCCCATGTGTCTCAATTGTCCCCCATGTTATATGTGGGAAGCCATAGCCCCTCCTCACAGGGGTTGTGAGATTTCAGTGACATCCTTCTCCACCCAGGTGAACACTGGGGTCTTACATCTGTGGGCAGGGTCTCAGGGTTTCCTTTGAACAGACTTTGCAATCACCCAAGATAGAAGTAGAAAATTGCCCTTTTTTTTCTCTTTTTTGTCTTTTTAGTTGCTAAGTCATGTCCAACTCTTTTTGAAACCATGTTCTGTAGCCTGCTAGGCTCCTCTGTGCGTGGGGTTTCCCAAGCAAGAATATTGGAGTGTGTTGCTATTTCCTTCTCCTGGGGATCTTCCCAACTTAGAGATCAAACCTGTGTCTCCCCGCATTGCTGGCAGATTCTTTACCAGCTGAGCCACAAGGGAAGTCCCAGAATACTGGAGTGGGTAGCCTATCCCTTCCCCAGGGGATCTTCCTGACCCAGGTGTCAAACCGGGGTCTTCTGCATTGCAGGCAGATTCTTTACCAACTGAGCTATCAGGGAATGGGTGGCTTCATATAAAAACCCACCTTTGTGGGGAGAAGGGAGCAGAGGGGAGCTTTGCTGGCCCCTCCTTCTGGGCCTGCACTGGTCCCCCTGGACAGGCTCCTTAAGGCTCAGGCCCCCCCAACTCCTGGGGCAAAGGTGAGGTGCCCCCTGTCCTCCAGAGCTCTGCACGCACCCCCAGAGGCCTCCATCCCCGTGATGGCTTTGGGCTGGGGAAGGACTGTGTCCTCCTTTGGGTAGAAATAGCCAACATGTCACTGTGTGTTTATTTTTTTTCTCTTCCCCACCTGGTTCGTTCATATCAGACATTTGGGCCTGGAGAAGGTACCTATTTTAACACTTCTAGAGACTTCCAAAACAAGAGAGGGGAGGCCTCTCTCTGCAGGGGGCAGAGAAGCCCTCCCGGGGCTCTGGATCCTCCTGGGGAGGTGGAGACGTAGGAGGCCTAGGGCCCTGGCAGGTACAGCTGCTGGAGAAAGGAGCCCTGAGGTGGCACAAAGGGGCTTGTGTTCCTTCCCCAGCACAGCCTCAGGCACTTTTTCAGATTTTTCTGTCAATTGGGAGCCTTTCTTCTCTCTGCAGGCTGCCAGCATGTGAGCTCAGAAGGAGGGTGCGTCTGGCCGGGACTCCAGAATGCAGTACCTGGGGTGGCAGTTGGAGGAAGTGTTGGCTGCCGGCCTGGACATTAGGGATGACGGGACTTGCCCGAGGGCATGGGGGGTGTATTTTCCCGGAGAACAGGCACATGGTTATAAGGGATGCACACCAGAGCTCAAAAGGCACTGCAGGCTCATCGGCAGATCCACTTCAAACACACACACCTTCCAGCTGTCCCGACAACAGGAGCTTGCACATGCTCCTCCACACGTATACACCATGCACACATAAGCAGCAAGCCCCCGTCCTGGGGGAGCTCTCTTCCCGCCCTGAAGATGGTGGCTTTCTCTCTGCGTCCTCACTGGGCAGACTAAGGCAGCTCTCTGCTATCTCCTTCACAAGGACTTTGATCCCTTCATGAGTGTTGCTGGTAGAAACTGCTTTCTGTTGAGCTTTGTGTGTGTGTGTGAGCAGTTCTCCTGTGATTTGATTTATTCCTGCAGTAAGGGAGGGATGGATGGATTGATGGATGGAAGGAAGACTAGCATTGATCCTGAACCCCCGTGAGGTCAGGCTTAATGCCTGGGGGTTTCACAAGTGTGATCTCATTTAATCCTCACAGCACCTCTCAGAGAGGTGTTCCTCTCCTGTCTTCAGGAGAGCTGCCGTCCTTGACCCAGTGAGCTGTGGTCACTCACCCCCCGATTCCTCTCTGTCCCCGTGTTCAGATGTCCACCCAGGGCCCATCTGTGCCATCTGGGGAGAGATGTCCTCTCCTGTGTCCCCGCACCCCACGTGCCCACGCACTTCAGACTCCCACGAGTCGGAGTCTCCCTGCAGGTTTCCTTCCGCTGCTCTGGGAAGTCGGGGCCAAGATGCTCAAGGGCCTTTGGCAGAACCGGCCTGGTGCCCGTGAGCTCCTTCTCAGCGGTTCTAGAAAGTTCAGAGACCAGGCACGTGGCACACCTGAGCCCTGGGGTCCAGGCTGAGGGAGGGGCAGCTTATCCTGGGCTTGGTTCCTGCTCCTCATCTGGTCTGTGGTCAGACTTCAGCCTCTCGGCCTTCGGAACATTCCAGGGCCTCTAACCCCTTCCTTACCCACGTCCCAGCTGAGCCACGCAGGGTCCTCGTGTGAGCACTGTGCACTATTTCTCCTCTTCAGCACTGACCAGTGCAGCGCCCGGCCTTCCCCTGTCCTGTCCCTGGACTGTGTCCCTCATCCTGGGCCCACCAGACGCCCGTCAGGGCGCAGGGACCGGCCAGCCCCGGGGGCCTTGAGAGACATTCAGCCGTGCAGCCAGGGGTCGGGCAGCCAGGGGCCAATAGGAGCTGCTGGAGGCGGGGCTCCCTCCACCCCCCAGGAGAACTCCACGGGCCCCAAGAGAACCCTCTTTGTCTGTTTTCCAGGCCGGGGCTGGGGTGGAGTTCTATAAGCACAAGTGTCAGTCTTCCGAATCCTCTGCAAACACCCTCTGGAAGCTGCGGGGAAAGAGGACAAAGGGGCTGGAGTCTGGATCCTGGCCAAGGTCGGGCTGCAGGCTCTGTGGTTCAGGCTCCTTCCTCCTCACTCACTGTTGACACAGTGGGAAGCGGGGTAGGGGGCAGAGGTACCCCGGGAGCTGAGCGATTTCTGCTGTCTGCTGCTGGCAAGTGTGCGGGGTCTGAGGGACACACACACACACACACACACACACACACAGACATACACACACACACACACATACACGGAAACACACACAGACACACACAGAGAGACACATACACACAGAGACACATACACACAGAGACACACACACACACAGAGACACACACAGACACACCTACACACATACAGAGACACATACAGAGACACACACATACACAGAGACACACACAGACACACATAGAGACACATACCCACAGACACATGCCGGGAGCCAGCTCATGAGATCCCACCCGTGACAGAGTCATGAGGAAGAGGGCTGATCGAGCACGGCTTCTCAGACCTCAGGGATTCTCAGGAGGCTGCCTCGGCGCTCACCTTAAAAGATGATATCTGTTTCTCTGACGTTTGTTATAATAAACCTCCTCTTATTTTCTGTGACTTAGACAAAAGGCCTATTCTGATTCCCTTCTAAAACAGATGTTCCTGAAGCCTCAATCAACAAGGCCCCTGAACGGTAGCACCCTAATAAAATTATCTGGGATATAAAGTATGCTAATCTAAATTCCTCTTGCCAACATATTGGTTTGTTTAATAAATGTACCTGTGCCTTTGGAGCTAATGCGCATGACTACTCCTTAACAACAAAACAGCATTGAGAGCCTCTACACAAAAAGCCTCAATGGGCACAGAGCCCTTCGTGGAAAAAGCGGCTTATTAGAAAACATAAAAAATATTACTTTACTTAGTCTATATTTACTCACTATGTTTTTATTTTTCACATATCTAGCCTATATAATAAAAACATAATAGTTAGAAACTTATATAAGTAGAAGTTTAGCTTTAATACAAATAATAAAGCAATTGTTAATTCAGCTGGTGGTTTTGCTAAGCACTGACCTTTGTGCTACATTGTCTCAGCTTGCTGTGCCATGACTTTATGGGACCACATTCTTTTCTGTTAGGGTCAAAGCGTAAGATAGATTACAGAGA
Source organism: Okapia johnstoni (assembly GCA_024291935.2). NCBI lineage: Eukaryota > Metazoa > Chordata > Mammalia > Artiodactyla > Giraffidae > Okapia > Okapia johnstoni. The sequence goes on along the minus strand of JAGTYA010000028.1, from coordinate 1,860,004 downwards.
AACAGGTTTTACTTTGAAACTCTGAGTTTATAAATTCTTTCTTTGTCATAATCTGCTGTGCCTGTATTCTTTAAAAAATGTAACTCTGGTACTTTCTGTGCCTGATACAAAAGTGTTCTGGTTGATCAACCCTTATCAATAAAGGAGTCACAGGATGTTAGCAGGCCTCCAGGCCCGAAGATGATGTAAATAACTTTAAACCTTTTGTAACTAAACAACTCAAGCAGCGTCCTGGTTCCGATAAGGGTCAAAAACGGCTGACCCATTGATCTGATTTTGCATGACTCTACACTTTACAGTTGTTTCTATGTACAACTAAAAGTATAAAAGCTGTCTTGAAAACAATAAAGTCAGAAGACACTTGGAAACATCACGACTCGCTGTGTCTTCTCATTCTTATCGCCGATGCCATGCATCCTGAGGGAACCCTGTCCAGCTGGAGCAGGTCTCCGGCAGATACACCCACAGAGACACACACACACAGACATGCACTACACACGGGGTGTTTGGCTTCAGTGATGACCAGCTGTTCCAGGATTCACCATCACCAGAGTCACTGTGACGGTCTCATGTGCCTGGCTGCCTCCTTCAGAGCCCTGGATTGAGATGTGGGTTTTCTATCACTGTCGAGTCTCCTGGACTGCAGTCCCCACCAGAGTGTGAGTCTGGACTCTGTCACCCAGGGCTCCCAGGGTGCCAGGAAGAGTAAGGCCAGGAGAACTGCAGGAGGGTCACAGCAGGGACCCCGGTGGTGCCTGAGGCAACCCTGCCTGGTCCCCCTTCCTGTCTGTGCAGGTGGACATGTGGGTGTGGACACCAGGCCAGTGTGGCCCAGGCAGCCTGACTCCCAGCTCACAGTCCTGCTGGGATCCAAGTCCCACAGGAGGACAGAGCAGCAGCCCCCATGTCACACTGGGGACAGGGAGGCAGGACCGGGCTCCTGGCCCACCAACCTCCCAGCAAGGCTGAGGGGCTGTCCTCACCGGAGCTGCAAGGACACAACAGCCACCCCAACAACCCAGCAACGGTGCTGACAACACAACCCAGCAACACAATGGCAGCCACGCAGTAACAACCATGCCAGCAGCACGGCGACAACCCCTCAATGAGTGCAGGATGAGCAGCAACAGCATAAAATAAGGCACGTCAGGGTCCGCTCCCTGACCTGTGTCCTGGGCTGAGCTCAGGGTCCGGGGCCGCAGGCGGAGACTCACCTTTGACTCTCACTGATGACATCCTCCTGATTAAAGAAGCCCAGCTGTTTCCCACGATGTCAATCAACCAATCAATAAAGACCCAGGAGGGAATAGACAGAGGTCTGTGGACTAGGTGAGGAGCCCATGGCCACCCTCCACCCACCCCACCCCCTGGAAGAAGCAGTCACACTCAGGGCGCCCAGCTGGGGTGGGTGAGGGAGCCCCACCCAGGCCATCCTCAGCTGACCTACAGTGGCCACGGTTCTTCAGGGGCCCCTTGGTGTCCCACAACCTTCCCGGCCTCCCTGGAGGGGTCCCTGGAGGGACGGGCAGCTGGGAACCAGGCTGAGACTGCAGCCAGTCCCTCTGAGGGACCAGGGTCAGTAGAGCTGGTGGGGCCTCCCCAGAGTGGACGTGGAAGCACCATCATCCTGCAGGCAGCCTGTCAAAAGGAGTCCAGGAGGTGGGGGGTCCCCACTCCCTGATCAGGGAAGGCCACCCCATCCCCAGCCCCATCCAGGGCCCGCGAGGTCTCCCTGTGGACTGGCCACCTCCTGGCTTCCTTCACCCAGCAAACTGCAGCTCACAGCATGTAGAAACCCCTGAGTTCAGGGTGATTCCACTACAATCCTTCATATGTTATCTGTGGAGTAAGCCACAGATAATTCATTATTTGGAAAATTGGTAAATAGAAATAATAAATCAATGATCAAGCACTTGTACATAGTACAGATCTATGGTACATAATCTGTGCCTCAAGAATATTAAATACAAAAGGAAAACTGGCTCTTCTTATATTAATTAATTTTCATTTGTTCCTGCTGGGCTACATCTTCATTGCTGCATGCGGGCTTTCTCCTGCTGCGGCGAGCGGGGCTACCCTCTAGTTGCTGCTCCCGGGTTTCTCACTGAAGCGGCATCTCTTATTGGTGAGCACAGGCTCCAGCACATGGACTTCAGTAGTTGTGGCTCCCAGGCTTAGCCGTCCCGAGTCATGTGGGATCTTCCTGGACCAGGGCTGACTGCTGCATTGCTCGACGCATTATTAACCACTGGAGCACCAGGGAAGCCCCCAAAATTGACTCTTTATGGATGAATTCCAGCTACTCACCAGAGAAGGAATGAGAGCATATCAGTCTGTTGCAATCGAAGGAGTTCATTGATCTCGGCAATGGTCTCCAACAACTCTTTGCATCACCAAGGGACAGGCAAGCCTCATGCGCCCTCTGGTAGAAGTCACATCTGTGAGCTCTGGGAGCTGGGAGAGGCGGCGGGGTATGTGTTTGAGGAGGTATCCTGTGAGCCTGTGGTGCCTCTTGAGCTCACACATGTGCACGTCCATCCCTTATAACCATGCTCGTTCACTCCATAAAAAAATGTGCCTCCCTGTGCCCTTGGGCAAGTCCCACCATCCCCACATTGACCAGACTAGCAACCATCTCTGCCTCTGTCTCCCACTTCGGGCACTGCTTCCTTGCATCCCAGTCCAGACAGGCCATCCATCTGGGCTCAAACCTTGGCAGCCTGCAGAGAGAAGGCCCCCAGCTGGCAGCTGAACAGACATAGTGCCTTCTGCCCTCTGCTCCCTTCTCCGCACAGAGGCTGGTTGTTCTGTGTAGCACCCACCACCTCCCTGCAGTCAGCACCATGGACAGAGCTGCCTCTGGTCCCGGATGGGGAAGACAGGTCCCACAGAAATCCTGATTCTGTGAGTGAAGGACCCCAGGGGTTAGTGTTCTGGGCCACATAGTCTCTATCAGAACTCTCCCCATGCCTCTGCACTGGGAACACAGCCCCAGGTGACATCTCCATGAATGGACAAGAGTGCATATAAATGGGCAATGAATGACACTGGAATTTCAGAGGTTTTAACTTGTCACAATTTTTCTTGCAATTTTTTTCTAACAGTATAAATAGATGAAAAGTATTCTGAGCTCAGGCTTCCCAGGTGGCAACTAGTGGTAAAGAATCTGCCTCCAATGCAAGAGATGCCAGTTTGATCCCTCTGTGGGGAAGACTCCCTGGAAGAGGGCATGGCAAGCCACTCCTATATTCTTGCCTGGAGAATCCCATGGATAAGTGGGGCCTGGTGGGCTACTGTCCATGGGGTTGCAAAGAGTCAGACATGAATGAGGCCACTTAGCACACATGCAGTCTGAGCTCACCTGTTGTGCAAAAACAGGTAGACAATGGGAGTTTACCTTCAAGCCATCGTGTGCTGATCCCTGGCCTAGGGGCCTGATGTAAGTAGGAGGGTGGCAGCTGGACAGGGCCTCCACCCCGATACAGCCCTCCACACTACCACCTAATAAAGCCAGGGTCCCCAGTTCCTGGTGGCCTGCATTTCCCGAGACAGAGTGTGCACATGCCAGGCCATGCTCTGTGCCCCTTCTCCTTGCCACCATGGGAGCTTGGATGCTCTAGCCTCTGCCCAGCCTGTCCTAAGGCAATGTATCAGCACAGCCTGGGGTCCACTCCTTCTCCGGGTCCGTGTATCTTCCCCCGTGGCGAGGACACCTCCATTCATGGAACCAGGCACTTATGGACAGGTCTGCCATTCTTAATCTTGGGCAACTGCAAAGTCTGCTCAAAGGAAACCCTGAGCCCCTGCCCACAAGTGTAAGACCCCGCCATTCACCTGGATGGAGAAGGATGTCACTGAAATCTCACAACCCCTGTGAGGAGGGGCTATGGCTTCCCACATATAACATGGGGGACAATTGAGACACATGGGGTGAACTGAGCTCCCCAAAGGGGGGCCAGGGAGGAGGGAAGTGGGGATTCATACCAATTGGCTACATCTCCACGCCCACAGTCACCCCTGTGTTGAGTTCTGTGACCCCGTGGCTCTTCCCAATGGTCAAGGTGGCTGTGAAGACAACCTGAGCACCATCCAGTCACAGGGAGCCTGGACTTGCTGGACCATGAGTCCCCCAGATCCCCAGCCCTCGAGAAGCCCCCTATTCCCTCCTGGACAAGGTGACCCCTCGGCCTGGCCCCAGGTGCTCTGGGGAGAACTGACCTGGAGCATCACTGTGACCCCTCCTGTCCTGGGGTCCTTGCTGTCAGTCATCCCATAGCCCACGGAGCCCAGTTCATCCCCAGCTACACCAGACCCGGATCAAAGGAAAGGTGACAGGCATCTTCCAGTGACAAGCCATGGAAGGCTAGTGCCCAGGGAGACTCTACCACCTGCCACAGGCCCTCAGAACTGAACTGCCCACTGCAGCTCTGAGGGTTGGAGGGGAAAGCCCAGGGCACACAAGGCTCTGCCCAGGCCCAAATGAGGCCCTGAACCGGGTTCTGCACGAGGAAGGAGCCCTGAGCCCCATGAAGCTGCTGGGGGCAGCTACCCTGAAGCACCCAAGGGGTGGAACCCTGTTTGCTCAAAGTGGGAAGGGCTCTCAGGACACCCCCCCTCAGCTGAAGTCAGGGTTTGGTGCAGGGGCCAGAGGGAAACCCAGAGGTGACAGTAAAATGCCCTTAGAGTTGCATGTGGTTTGTGGTGACCACGAGGCCGAGACAATAAACAGAGCACGGCCCCTCCCGCTGGATGGCTCTGCGGATCCCCAGGAAGAGCCCTCCCCAGCTCCTTCCTGCCCCCCTGGTGGCCCCTTGACCGTTCCTCCTGCAGGGGGCCCACACGGCCCAGGAGGGTATAAAGGGCCAGAGGAGGGTGCCCAGCCACCAGCAGACTCCCAGCACCAGGACGGGACCACGGGACTCCACAGGCCAGGTAAGGCCCCACCCCCACCACGCTTGGGCCCACGAGGTCAGGGGAGCCCCTCTCTGAGATTGGATGGCCTCTCCTCTTCTCTCCAGGAGCCCTTGACTCTCCAGCCAGAAGCCATGCTGCTGTGGCTGACCCTCGCCCTCCTGTGGAGCCCCACCTGCTGGGCACAGCGTAAGTCTGGCTGGGGACCGCCTAGCCCACCCCCCTGGAGGCCCCCCTCACCCTCCTCCCTCCGTCCAGGGCTGGGGCCTGGGCCAGCCCTTGTCACAGGCGGACTCTGCTCTCAGGCCTGTCCCCTCGTCTGGAGGGGCTGTGTCCTCCTCTGGGCAGAAACGGCCAACATGTCACTGTGTGTTTATTTTTTTCTCTTCCCCACCTGGTTCTTTCACATAATAGAGACATTTGGGCCTGGAGGAGGTACCTATTTCAGTACCTCTAGAGACTTCCAAAACGATATCACCGGGATTTGAGTGTTCATAGGTCCTCTGGGCCTAATCAAGAGGTAAGTTGAGGGACTTCTCTCGTGGTCCAGTGGCTAAGACTCTGAGCTCCCAATGCAGGGGACCCAAGTTCAATCCCTTGTCAGGGAACAAGATCTCACATGCTGTGACTAAGACCTGGTGCAGCCAAATAAATAAATATTTAAAAAAAAAAAAAGAGGTGAGTTGAGCAGGGCCCGGAGCCCCTCACTGCATCCCAGCCCCTGCCCCAGTCTCGGGAACCTGGGGAGGGGGCTGGTCCCTCCTCCCAACACCCTCACTGGGGTCCTGATGTCTCCTGAGTCAGCTGAGGCCTTGGGGTCCTGGAGCCCCCAGCCAGCACCTTCTGCCTGTCCCTCTTCCTCTGCTGTTTCCTCCCCTGCACCCCAGCCCTGTCCTCTCCTCTCTCCCCTGCAAGTCCAGCCTCTGCTTCCTGGGTTGATCTAAAGGGAGGGGTGCTTCTCCCCACTGTCTCCTTTCAATCCCAATTCAGCTCAACCAGAAATGATCTCTCAGTTTGAGAATGCCTATGGGAAAGCAGAAGTTCTGCCCAGGTTAAGGTCAAAAAGAAAAGGAAGGAGGGTCAGAGTGGACCACTCTTTGAACACTAGAAGAGTAGAGGCACCAAACCCAGGGTCTTCCCTTAATGGTTGAGTGCAGGCTTTGCTCAAAATCTGGGGTAGATCTTTGCTCTCCATATACAGGGTCCCATGGACCTGGGAAGAGGGAATGGGCCAGAGCAGCAGACACCATGGGGGACAGAGTGTGGGTGGGGCCAGGTGAGGAGGTGGGCTCCAGGACAGGCATTGAGCTGGGGGAAGATCACAGATAGGAGTCACCTGCTTCAGGTTCCCCCCCACCTGGTCTAGTGCAGTGACTGGGGCTCCAAATACTGGGCCCGGGGTCAGCTCCCCACTCTGAGCCGTGAGACCAGCTGCACCTCCTGAGGGTCATAGTGACTGGGCATCTCGAGGAGCTCTCCTGATGGAAGATCTCAGTGACTGCTCCACAAAATCAGTCCCATTTTGCAGGTGAGCAAACTGAGACTGAAGAGGCTGTCTAACAAGCCCCAAATCACAAAGCCTGAAATCGGCAGAGCAGGGAGACCTAAGACCAGGAAGCCTGTCTCAGGTTTCAATGTCATATGTTACGGGCTTATGCTGCAGTGACAGGTTGCCCCCTTGTTGGTGATGGGAAATTGAGGACCTGGGATTTGGGATGTCACCCAGATCCTGGACCTTCAAAGCTCCCCCTTCTTCTCAGTATCCAGGTGAGATACAGCTCCTCCTGGAGTGAGAAATACAGAGACCCAGATGGGATAAATCAGGAATTTCTCCTACAGCAGGGTGAACACATTATAAGAATCCACCGCTCCTACACGAAATACTTTCAATCTTTGCTCATATGCACTGACCCAGGATGTTCATCCGTTTTGAAAGGAAATTAGACAACACATTTGCTGCCTCCCCTGATGACATAAAGAAGGTGCTCATCGGTGTCTACGGGCAGTATACAGTTCAGAGGATTACCAGCATCAGCTTTGACTGGAATTATCCTTCAAACTGAAGCAAATAGCACCTCAACCAAAGAGAAATGACTACTCCTGGGTCCCCAGGGCTGGGCCATGGGTTATCCAGCCAAGGTCAATCTGGTTGGCAGTGGGCACAAGGCACCAGAGGCCTGAGAGCAGCCCGGAATCAGAATCCACCAATAAATCCAGCTTCTGCAGCTACAGTGGGTCCAGGGTGCTCCTTGGTCTGGGATGCGAACAAAGCCTTCTGAGCTTGTGGGACAGGGCCTCCAGGGTGGAGCTGCAGCAGGAGGCAGGGGGGGCAGTCTGACACCCCAGGGCTAGGTGATTCTGACAGGATGCAGGGCCTGCCTGTGCAGACCTCAGGCTGATCCCATAATCTCTGAGGATTTGGGGCTCCCAGAGGCCCCATCCCCGGCTCACTGCTGCAAGGCCATCCAGGTAGCCTGAGCTGTCCAGGCTCAATTTCAGGATTCTTTGAGTGTGCAAATGGCTCCAGAGAAGCCATTCAATCATTCATTCATTCATTCAGAACATGTATGGCAAACTCTGGCTGGCTACGGGCTCCCTGGACTCTGGAGGAATAGAGGATGGGCCATGCATCTAACCGGGGGCTTCCCATGGGGAATGGATGCAGAAGTAGACGGAGCAACTGGTTGTTCCATCTGCATTGACAAGGACAGGTCTAGACCCTGTACTCAGACTTTATTTTCTTGGGCTCCAAAATCACTGCAGATGGTGACTGCAGCCACGAAATTAAAAGACACTTGTTCCTTGGAAGAAAAGCTATGACCAACCTAGACAGCAGAGACATTACTTTGCCAATAAAGGTCCATCGAGTCAAAGCCATGGTTTTTCCAGTAGTCATGTATGGATGTGAGAGTTGGACCATAAAGAAAGCTGAGCACCGAAAAATTGATGCTTTTGAACTGTGGTGTTGGAGAAGACTCTTGAGAGTCCCTTGGACTGCAAGGAGATCCAACCAGTCCTTCCTAAAGATCAGTCCTGAATATTCATTGGAAGGACTAATGCTGAAGCTGAAGCTCCAATAGTTTGGCCACCTGATGGGAAAAGCTGACTCATTGGAAAAGACCCTGATGCTGGGAAAGATTGAAGGCAGGAGAAGGGGACGACAGAGGATGAGATGGTTGGATGGCATTACCAACTCAATGGACATGAGTTTGAGCAAGTTCTGGGAGTTGATGATGGGCAGGGAAGCCTGGAGTACTGCAGTCCATGAGACTGCAAAGAGTCAGACACGACTGAGCAACTGAACTGAACTCAGGCACAAGCCCAGTGGTGGGTGTGCTTCAGGGAAGACTTCCTGGAGGAGGCAACATCTGAGCTAAGTATAAAGGCTGAGTGAGAGCTGGCCAGGTGGGGTTAAGGGAGGGAGGATTTCCAGGCCAAGGGATCAACACAGGAATGATCAGAGCCAGGCATCCCCAGGACCCCACTTCTTGAAAGGCGGGCATCAGTTACAGCCTGAAGGGAAAGGAAAGCAGCCCCCAGGCATTCTCTCAATGCCTCCATCAGACTGCAGCAGCCTGACCCTCAGCCAAGGTGCAGAGGCCGCCCTGTCCCCACTCAGCTCCCTGCCTGGGAGCCCTAGAGAGACAGGACTTCTGCTTCCCTGTTTGCAGAAGGAGACAGAGCAGGCCCAGAGGGCACAGAGGCTTGGCCTGTCACATGGCACGAGTAGCAGAGACAGGATTCAGGGGGAGGCGGTCTGGCTGCAAAGTCTGGGTTCAGATCCCCAGACCCAGCGAAGGTTTCCAGACAGATCCTCATCTCTCTGCAGTTTCCTTGCTGATGTGTTCCTCTTCTCTACTTTTATATTAATTGTAAATGCTGGTTGCATGTGGGAGAGGGAGTGTCAGGTCTTGGGACCCACAGGTAGCCCCGGAGAGAATCCTTGCCTTTGCCCAGGAAAGAAATCAAGAGCATGGAAGAGCAGGTTTATTTGGGGAGATGCACACGTCATAGGCAGAATGCGGTCCATCTCCGAAGCTGAGAGTGGCGCCCCAGTTCGGGGTTGGAGGTTTTAACAGACTCAGTCGTTTCACGCAGTAACAAGTGGTGGGACATTCTTGCTATTTCTGGATAGAGTGGGAATTTCCCAGGAACTGGGCCACTGCCTGTATTTTGGCCTTTATGGGCACACTCGGAACTGTCGTGGTGAAGAGGGGTGATGTTCAATAATAAAACGAAGGCAGAATGAGCTAAAGTTAAGGACCCAGCTATTGTCAGAGTCCCCTTGGCTTCAGCTGGTCCAGCCTGTCTTCACTGCGTGCTGGCCGCCGAGCCCGCCAACCCCATCTGGCCTGTGCATCCTGTCGCCTCCCTCCTGTCTCAGCTGAGGGCTGCTTGGTGGTTCTTAGCCTGGAGTCTGTGGGAAGAACTCAGGAATCCGTGTCCCAGGATGAGGAGAAAAGCTCCTATGTTTTCCCTATCCTCTCCTGGAAGTTTCCAGTTTCCTCTGGTTTGTCAAAACCTGGGTGCCCCTTTCACAGCGCCTGTGCCCTCATCCTGTCAGTGACAGTCATCCCATGCCCTTGGCCGTGGGGTCTTGCCTCTGATTCCTGTCTTCTCCAATCCTGGGCCCCATCTCTTGGGGGTTTCTGGCTAAGCACGGATTGTATGATCTTTTCCACATCTATTCCTATGTTGGATGAGGTTGGCAAATATTCTTATTGTGGGTAAATGCACAAATTATGAAATTTACCATTTAAATCTTTTCAAGGAGGACAACTCCATGATTAAGTACATTTGTTGGTTTTGCAGTATGACTGCTATTCAGCTCCAGAGCTCTTCCATTACCCCCTCAGAAACCCAGTACCCATTAAGCAGGAGGTTCCGCTATTTTATCTCATTTATACAATTGACCTTAAAAATGCTTTGGTGAATACAAGCTTTCCGTTTCATGCTCTCACGCTGTCCAGATTTTGCTCAGTGATTTTGTCTACCTCTTCTAATGTGATCACATGACCCTCAACAGGGTTTTGATAGTCAGCTATATTCTCTCCCCAACTTTCCTGTTTCTTTTTTTATTCAGCTTTATTGAGGCACCATTTACATGCAATAACATGCATGTATGTTAACAGTTTGATGAGTTTTTTGACAAATGTATACACTGACGTTCATGCATCTCCCACCACACTCAGATTGAGGAAACTTTCTGCCACCCCTAAAAGGCACCTAGCATGCCCCTTGGCATTTGTTCCCATCCCAAACTCAGCTTACCTAGTCACAGGTCTGCTTTTGTCACTATGAATTACTTTTGTCTTTTCTAAAATTCCACATCCATGAAATCATATGGTATCTTCTCTTTTGTGTCTGTCTCCTTTTAATCAACGTTATGAGATTCATAACATAACAAAATTCATCTATGTTAATTGCATTTCAGCAGCTGTTGCCTTTTTTATTTCAAAAGCTGTTACCTTTTTATTGCTGAGTAGCATTTTATTTCTACTTCATCTTATCTCAATGGGTGAACACTTGAGTTGTTCATCTGGGGCTATGATGAATAAAGATCCTATGCATATTTATTTGTAAATCTTTGCGTAGACATAAGTTTCCATTTCTCCTGGGTAAATGTTTAGGGGTGGAATTGATGACTCACATGGTGAGTGTATGTTTAAGTTTACAATAAGCTGTCAAACGCTTTCCAAAGTGGTTCTTCCATTTTACTTCCCAATCAGCAATAGGAGCATCCCACTGGCTCCGAATCCTCACCAACACTTGGTGTTGTCAGTCCTGACACTTGAGCCATCCTCCAACTAATGATAAGCATCTTTTTGTGTACATGGTGGCCACTCAGATACTATCCTTTGTGAAGTCTTACCCCAGATCTTTGCCCAGCTATTGGTTTTATTTATATTGAACAGGTGAGGGAAGATCAATTGGTTCACTTACTTCACAGCCCGACAATGTTCCTTTCCACTACTGGGACTCCGTATACGTCTGCCTGGGCTCACCCATGGGCCCCACAGAAACCACAGAAATGCAAACTGGTGCAATCTGGGCCAGGTTGTCTCTTGTCTGTAGAAGACGGATTTTCTCCAAGATCTTCATTTTCTCATTTTATGTATGAAATGTCCCTGCTGCCTTAAAGGGGTGGTCTTTTAGTGAACAAACTAATACCTTTCAGTTGTACCTAAGTTGGCAGAGCACAGGCTCAATAGTTGTGGCACACGGGGTTAAATGCTCTGTGGCATGTGGGATTCTCCCAGACCAGGGATTGAACCCATGTCTCCTGCACTGGCAGGTGGATTCTTTACCACTGAGCCATCCGGGAAGTCTGCGAGGACTCCTTTTAAAGTTGAGGATTGAGAGCTCTGGGACAGGGGGGTAGGGTGGGAAGAGAGAGAGCAGATAGGGTTATATCATGAGAGATTCTGTTCCCATGTGCTGCTTGTAGAAATGGGTTTCTCCTAAAGAGCTTTGTGTGTCTGTTAGCAAGTTTCCTGCCATTTGATTTATTCCTTGAATGAGGGGATGAAGGGTGGGTGGATGGTTGAACGGATGGAAAGATGGCATTAATCGTACACCCAAGTGGAGCCAGGCGGAATGCCAGGTGGTTTAACAATTATCTGATTTAATCCTCACAACAGCTTTCCAGTGAATGTTAATCTCCCATCATCACAGATGTGGAAACTCAGACTGAGAAAGGTGAACGTAATTTGTAACAGACTCTGCTATTTTTAGTAAGAACCACTAAGTGGCGCTCAACCAGAATGTAAAATGAAAATAAAGGCAGCCAAGAGAACATGTCAGCAAGTGTCTTCCCAGAGATGAGGATTTGTCTGGAAAACTTCGCTGGGTCTGGGGATCTGAGCCCACACTTTGCAGCCAGGGAGATCTGAGCCCACACTTTGCAGCCAGACCTCCTCCCCCTGAATCCCGACTCCTCCACTAGTGCTGTGTGACAGGCCAAGCCTCTGTGCCCTCTGGGCCTGCGTTATCTCCTTCTGCAAAGGGGGAAGCAGAAGTCCTGTCCCTCTAGGGCTGCTGGGCAGGGAGCTGAGTGGGGACAGGGTGGCCTCTGCACTGTGGCTGAGGGTCAGGCTGCTGCAGCCTGATGGAGGCGTTGAGAGAATGTGCCAGGCCTGGGGGCTGCTTTCCTTTCCCTTTGGGCTATAACAGATGCCTGCCTTTCAAGAAGTGGGATCCTGGGGATGCCTGGCTCTAGCCATTCCCGTGTTGATCTCTTGGCCTGGAAGGCCTCCCTCCCTTAACCCCATCTGGCCAGCTCTCACACAGCCTCTATACTTATCTTAGATGTTGCCTCTTCAGGAAGTCTTCCCTGAAGCACACCCAGCACTGGACTTGTGCCTGAGCACAGGGCACTAGACCTGTCACTGTCAGTACAGATGAAACCACCAGTTGTCTCCATCTACTTCTGCATCTATTCCCCATGGGGAGCCCCTGGCTGGACTCTTGGCCCATTCTCTATTCCTCCAGAATCCACAGAGCTTTTTGCCAGCCAGGGTTTGCCATATGTGTTCAGAATGAGTGAATGAATGACTGAGGGCTTCCCTAAGCCCTTTGCATACTCAGAGAATCCTGGAATTGAGCCTGGGCTTCATAGGCCACCTGTATGGGCTTGCAGAAGAGAGCAAGAGATGGGGCCTCTGGGAGCCCCAAATCCTCAGAGATTATGGGATCGGCTGGGGTCTGCACGGGCAGGCCCTGCATCCTGTCAGAATCACCCAGCCCTGGGGTGTCGGACACCCTCCTGCCTCCTCCTGCAGCTCCGTCCCAGAGGCCTCATCCCCACAACCTCAGAAGCCTTTGTTCGCATCCTAGGCCAAGGAGCACCCTGGACCCACTGTAGCTGCAGAAGCTGGATTTATTGGTGGATTCTGATTCAGGGCTGCACTCAGGTCCCTGGTGCCTTGTGCCCACCGCCAGGCAGATGGCCTTGGCAGGGTAACCCACAGCCCAGCCCTGGAGACTTAGAAGTGTTCATTTGTGAGACGTATATTCACGCTCTTCTGGGGATGGGGTAGTACTTTCTTGATCGTAGATCAACTGTACTATTGGATAATCCCAGTCAAAGCCGATGCTGGAGATGCCCAGAAGCTTATGCTGTCCGAAGACTCCAGTGAGCACTTTCTCACTCCCATCAGGGAAGGCAGAAAAGCTTCTGCCACCGTTCTCTCCAAATGTGGCCTTACGCCCATAGCTAGTGTAGATGACCAAGTGCCGGAGGAAAAGCTTGTAGGAGCCATCAATTCCTGTAATGTATTCACCGGGCTGCAGGACAAATTCCTGAGAGGTCCCACCAGGGGCTCCATATTTCTCACTCCAGGAGGAGCCAAACCTCACCTGGATACTGAGAGAAAGGGCGAGCTTTGAGGGTCCAGGATAAGGGTGACCCTCAATCCCCAATCCTCTAAACACCCCCCTCCTATGTCCAGCAAGTACAGCCTGTCACTGCAGCATAAGTCCCTGACATGACTTTGGTGCCTGAGACAGGCTTCCTGGTCTCAACCCCTGCTCTGCCATTTTCAGACTCTGTGATTTGGGGCTTGTTGACCAGCCTCTCCTGGTCTCAGTTTGCTCATCTGCAAAGTTGGACTGATTTGGGGGAGCAATCACTGAGATCTTCCATCAGGAGAGCTCCCCAAGGCCCCCAGTCACCAGAACCCTCAGGAGGTGCAGCTGGGGCTCCTGGCTCAGAGAGGGTAGCTGACCCCGGGCCCAGCATTTGGAGCCCCAGTCACTGCACTAGACCAGGTGCGGGCCCCAGGAGCAGATGACCCCTATCTGTGACCTTCCCCCACCTCAATGTCCATCCCAGAGTGTCCCCTCCTCACCTGGCCCCACCCACACTCTGGCCCCCATGGTGCCTGCTGCTCTGGCCCATTCCCTCTCCCCAGGTGCCTGGGACCCTGTAAATGCAGAGCAAATATCTGGAGAACAAGGTCTGGAGCAAATATCAAGGAGACCCCAGGCCTGGAGCAAAGCCCCCATTTAACCATTAGGGGAAGGCCCTGGGCTTGCTGCCTCTACACTTCTAGTGTTCAATCAGTGGTCCACTCTGACCCTCCTTCCTTTTCTCTTTGACCCTAACCTGGGCAGAACTTCTGCTTTCCCATAGGCATTCTCAAACTGAGACTATTTCTGGTTGAGCTGAGTTGGAGTTGAAAGGAGACAGTGGGGAGAAGTACCCGTCCCTTTCAGTCATCCCAGGAAGCAGAGGCTAGGCTTGCAGGAGAGAGGAGGGGACAGGGCTGGGGTGCAGGGGAGGAAACAGCAGAGGAAGAAGGACAGACAAAAGGTGCTGGCTGGGGGCTCCAGGACCCCAAGGCCTCAGCTGACTCAGGAGACATCAGGACTCCAGTGAGGGTGTTGGGAGGAGGAACTGAGCCCCCTCCCCAGGTTCCCAAGACTGGGGCAGGGGCTGGGATGCAGTGAGGGGCTCTGGGCCCTGCTCAACTCACCTCTTAATTATACCAGCAATACCTATAAACACTCTGATCCCGGTGATCTCATTTTCGTTGTCTTTAGTTGTGCTGAAATATGAGCCTCCTCCATGACCATACAAAGCTATTAATGAGAGAACCAGGTAGGGAAGAGAAAAGAAAATAAACACATAGTGACATGTTGTTTTCTGTCCAGCAGAATACACAGACCCTCCAGACAAGGGGACAGGTCTGAGAGCATTGTTAGTCTGTGACAAGGGCTGGCTCAGACCCCAGGCCCTGGATGGAGGGAGGTGAGGGTGGTCTCCAGGGGGAAGCTCTGGACAGGAGAGCCCCAGCCAGACTTACCCCCTGCCCAGCAGGTGGGGCTCCACAGGAGGGCGAGGGTCAGCCACAGCAGCATGGCTTCTGGCTGGAGAGTCAAGGGCTCCTGGAGAGAAGAAGACAGGCCATCCGATCTCAGAGAGGGGCCTCCCCTGACCTCATGGCCCAACCATGGCGGGGAGGGGGATTGTCTTACCTGGCCTGCAGAGTCCTGTGGTCCTGTCCTGGTGCTGGGAGTCTGGTGGTGCCTGGGCACCCTCCTCTGGGCCCTTTATACCCTCCTCCTGGGCCGTGTGGGCCCCCCTCCTGGAGGAAGAAGCAAAGGGGCCACCGGGGGGCAGGAAGGAGCTGGGGGTGGGGGTTCTTCCTGGGGCAAACCCCAGAGCCATCAGTGGGGAGGCTCCCGGATGTGCTGTGTTTATTGTCTTGGCCTCGTGGCCTACACAAATACAAGGAGACAATGACAGTCATTTTACTCTCACCTCTGGGTCTCTCTTCTGGGCACCTGCACTTGACCTTGACTTCAGAGGTGGGGGAAGTGTCCTGAGAGCCCTTCCCAGTTGACCAAACAGGGTCAGCCTCACAGGGGTGCTTCAGCATAGCTGCCTAAAGCAGCTTCATGGGGCTCAGGGCTCCTACCTCGAGCAGAGCACAGTTCAGGGTCCAGAACTTCCACGTGGTGACAAGGAGAAGGGGTGCAGAGCATGGCCTGGTGTGTGCACAACCTCACAGGAGAAGAGCTGGCCGCCAGGAACCAGGGACCTTGGCTTCATCTGGATTGCAGTGCTGGGGGCCTGTGTCCAGTGGAGGCCCTGTCTAGCCGCCACCTCCCTACTCATACCACGTGGCTAACCCAGGGGTCAGCACACTATGGCCTGAAGGCCAAGTCCCATCCTCCATGGGTTTTTCCCCCACTACTTGTGTGCTTAGAATATTGTTTACATTTTGATATGGTCAGAATAAATTGCAAGAAAATTTGCAGCAAGTGGAAAACCAGAAAGTTTCAATGTCATTGTCCATAAACATGTGTTATTGTCCATCATCTGGATACAGTCTTGGGCTGTGTCCAGGCTGGAAATGGCACTGGGGAGCATGTTCCATGTACTTTATGACCTGGAAACATAAAATGTGTGGCCCTTCATCCACCATGTCAGGATTCCTGGTGGACCCCTCTTCCCTACCTGGGAAGAGACCTCACTCTGTCCATGGTCCTGGCTGCAGGGGCTGGGGGCTTCATACAACAACCAGCTTTTGTGCAGAGAAGGGAGCAGAGGGCAACGTTGTCCAGAAGCTGGCCCCTCCTTCTGGGCCTGCTCTGGACCCCCTGAACAGGCTCCTTAGGGCTCAGGCCCCCACTTGACTCTTGTGGCAAAGGTGAGGCCCCCACCCCCATCCTCCAGAGTTCTGCACTCCTCCAGAGGCCTCCAGCCTCGTGATGGCTCTGGGGAAGGGCAGGGCCAGCCGGCTGCAGGGGGCAGAGAAGCCCTCCCGGGGCCCCGGATCCTCCTGGGAAGGCAGAGATGCAGGAGGCCTAGGGCCCTGGCAGGTACAGCTCCTGGAGGAAGGAGCCCTGAGGCGGCACAAAGGGGCTTGTGTTCCTGCCCCAGCCCAGCGTCAGGCACTTTTTCTGAAAAAGCTGCCAGTTTGGGAGCTTTCCTTCTCTCTGCAGACTGCCAGAGTCTGAGCTCAGAAGGAAGGTCTATCTGGCCGGGACTCCAGGAAGAGCACCTGGGGTGGGAGTTGGAGGAAGTGTTAGCTGCCAGCCTGGACAAGGAGGGGATGACAGAACCTGCCTGAGGGCACGGAGGGTGCATTTTCACAGAGCACATGATTATTCGAGATACACACACATGTGCATGCGTGCTCAGTGGCTTCAGTCATGTCCGACTCTTTGCAATCCTAAGGACCATAGCCCACCAGGCTCTTCTGTCCATGGAATTCTCCAGGCAAGCATGCTGGGGTGGGTTGCCATGCCCTTCTCCAGGGGATCTCCCCGACCTAAGGATCAAACCCACGTCTCCTGCATTGGCAGGCAGATTCTTTACCACTAGTGCCACATGGGAAGCCCACATATACACACACATAAGCTCAACCAGTCAATCCTAAAGGAAATCAATCCTGATTATTCATTGGAAGGACTGATGCTGAAGCTGAAACTCCAATACTCTGGCCACCTGATGCAAATAACTGACTCGTTGGAAAAGACCCTGATGCTGGGAAAGATTGAAGGCAGGAGGAGAAGGGGATGACAGAGGATAAGATGGTTGGATGGCATCACCAACTCAGTGAACATGAGTTTGAGTAAGCTCCAGGAGACGGTGAAGGACAGGGAAGCCTGGTGTGCTGCTGTCCACGGGGTCACAGAGTCGGACATGACTGAGTGACTGAACTGAACTGAAGCTCAAAAGGCACCACAGGCTTGTAGGCAGATACACCTTCAAACACACACACCTGCCAGCTCTCCCAACAACAGGAGCTTGCATATGCTCCTCCATGCATGTACACCACGCACATGTAAGCAGTAAGCTCTCGTCCCAGGGGAGCTCTTCCCCTGCCATGCAGACAGTCGCCTTCTCGCTGCGCCTTCCCAGGGCTGATGTAGCCAGCTCTCTGCTATCTATTTTACAAGGATTCTGACTGCATCGAGAGGGCCCCACACTAAGGCCCTCATCTCACATAAGGACTTCCCAGGGCCCCATTGCCCGACTCCCACCCCATTGGGACAGGGCTGTAAGATACGGATTTGGAGGGAGCCCAACTTTTGTTTCGTAACAGCATCCTGAGCGGACTCTAACTTATTTTCCTGCCTCTGTGTTTCCTGCTAATTGATATTTGTATCCAGAGGCTTGAGCAAGTACAGATCGATTTTTCTGGACAAGATACTTCAGAGTCGCAGCTGTGTCTTCTGTCAGAAGGTGTGCGACGCTTGCTCATCTCTTGGTGATGGAGACAGTTGCTTGGATATCATTACCAAGATCAATTTATTTATTCGATTGCAACATGGTGATATTCTACGATTCCTTTTCTGCTAATTAGCTGCAAACTGTCTGTAAAGAGTAAATTTCCTCTTCTATTTAATTATTCTGAGGTACAGCTCATGTGTGACTGGAGCCTGGGTCTCCCAGACACAGGGGTGATGAGCTGCCTGCAGGATGGCGTGGCTCCGCGTCCACTCCAGGGAGGTTGGACCAGCTCTGCTGACACTGGCTCCTAGGAGGCGGTGGCCTCAGATGAGCCTGCTGTCCCCGGCCTCCTCTCGCCCATCTCCCTGGAAGGGCAGGACAGGAGCCCGAGAGGAATAGGGTGAGGGGCCCATCAGCCATCCCCGGGCACCGCCGACCCTTGAGCAAGGTCTGCAGGAGGAGGGAGCGTGGGGCTGGGCAGCCTCATGCTGCTTCTACTGCCGGATCTGCTGACCCCAAGGGGACCCTCGGCCCCTGCCCCGCCCCTACTCTGCTCTCCTGTGGGGCCTGGGTCTCCCGCTTCTCTCATCCTCCGGAGAACTTCCTGGATGTCCAGGATAGGGCTGCCGGCCAAGGCCCGGCCTGGGGGCCAGAGACCCTGCTGGGGAGGGAGCAGGAGGAAGAATCAAGGAGAAGACCCGGAAGCCCCTCAGTGGGGGTGGGTCCCACCTGCCTGGAAGGAGAACTGGGACTCACCCTGTCCTTGCACTCCTGGCCTTTAAGACCAGGATGGTGACCCCACATCCCCTGCCTGTCTGGTTTCCTAGGGGCCCTCGGGGACGTGCAGCCTCCTGGAAGGCCCAGCCCTGGACATTCCGGCCAAGGGTCCAGGCCGGGGGCGCGTGTGTAGGAGACACTGGAGGAGAAACAGAGGATAAGACACGTCTGATGTGTGAGCCTGGGCCCCGTCCCCACCGGCCCGGACCTCCAGGGTGGGGCCCCTCCAGGGAGGCCAGGGAGACTGTGGGGAGACCAAGGGGCCCCCGAGGACCGTGGCCGCTGCAGGTCAGCTGGGGACGGCCTCGAGGGGCAGGAGGGTAGGGCCCCCTTACCCCCCAGTTGGGCACCCTTGGGGTTACAGCTTCATCGGGTGGGCGGGGTGGGTGGAGGGTGGCCACAGGCTCCTCACCTCGCCCCCAGCACCTGCATCTGCCCCACCTCTGTCCTGAGTGATTGATTGATTTACGTGATTGGGAGCAGCTGTGCTTTATTGACCAGGAGGTTTTCATCAGTGAGCATGAAGTGGGGTCTCCACCCAGGGCCCTGGACACAGAGCCGAGCACAGGCCAGCGCACGGGGCCAGGGGCCTGTGTACGCAGGAAGCTGATCCGATGCTCCAATTCTCATTGCTACCTATCTTCACCAGCCCCTGACCCCGGCCCAGGACACCTGCTCACAGCTCCCTAGCAGGGCCCCCTGCCCACCCTGCCCCTGAGGCCAGGAGGGCTCTGGGTCGGGGTCCCTGGTTTCCGTACCACGGACCTCCTTGGGTCAAGGTGACGAGGTCAGGACTGTGAGCAGGGAACCACACTGCAATGGACCACACCAGCCTGGTGTCTAACCCACGACCTACACAGACAGGGTGGGCGAACCCTGGCAGGTCTCCCTCAAGCAGCGTTATTCCCCCTGGCGCCCCTGCTGCAGCCGGTGGTCTTTCTCTTACTTGGGGCCCTGTGAACCCTGAGGGATGGAGTCCAGATTCACCCTCCCGGTGAGATTTGCAATTCGGGAGTCTTGGTGGTGACACAGAAGACAGTGATCTCAAATGGATTTGGAAGCTCCCTGGTGGCCCAGTGGTTAGGACTCAGCACTTTTACGGCCAAGAGCAGGCTCAAGCTTTGGTTGAGGGACTAAGATCTCACAAGCTGTGCAACACAGCCAAAAACAGAAACTCAAACAAGCAAAAAAAAACCCCAAAACTGGGGGCTTTGAAGGAGACAGCCAGGTGCTTGAGGCCCAGGGCTCACAGTGACTGGTGCATCATGAGTCCTGGTATTGTGGAATCCGGGGCCGCAAAACACACCTCGGAGGATACTCAAGACGGGGAAGCCAGCAGGTCCAAGGGGAATCAGTTCCCAACAAGCACCCTGATGTTTCTGAGAGGCTCAGTTTTATACCCCCTACTACATGACTGGTAACATGTTAGAAAACTCTTTGTTGTATATGATAGAGTTTTACAACATGTAGATGCTAGGAGAACAAACAATTAAGGTTAAAGAGGGGGGAATAATGACTATGCATCAAGGGGGGATGTCTCTATGGTTAATCTAACAGGGGAAGCCTGACCTCAACAGCAATCTCTGTTTGCCATCCGTAGGGAGAGAAGTCTCCAGGAGACCTGGTTTTCACCAGCAATGGTTTCCTCACTCTTGGGCAGGGCTCAGGCCCAGTCTACATCCTGTCTTTAAGACCAATGACAGGCTTCAAGATGGAGTCTCTCTTGCTTTCCTCACACTGGCCCCAACAATGGGACAGCTGGTCATCACTGAAGCCAAACACCCTGTGTGTAGTGCACGTCTGTGTGTGTCTGTCTGTGTGTGTGTCTCTATGTGTCTGTGTGTGTCTCTCTGTGTTTCTCTGTGTATCTCTGTGTGTGTCTGTCTCTGTGTGTCTGTGTGTCTCTGTGTGTGTGTGTCTCTGTGTGTGTGCGTCTGTTTGTGTCTGTGTCTCTGTGTGTGTGTCTGTGTCTCTGTGTGTGTGTGCCTCTGTGTGTCTGTCTGTGTGTGTGTCTCTGTGTGTTTCTGTGTATGTGTGTGTCTGTGTGTCCCTCAGACCCCACACACTTGCCAGCAGCAGACAGCAGAAATCGCTCAGCTCCCAGGGTACCTCCGCCCCCCACCCCACCTCCCGCTGTGTCAACAGTGAGTGAGGAGGAAGGAGCCTGAACCACAGAGCCTGCAGCCCGACCTTGGCCAGGATCCAGACTCCAGCCCCTTTGTCCTCTTTCCCTGCAGCTTCCAGAGAGGTGTTTGCAGAGGATTCGGAAGACTGACAATTGTGCTTGTAGAACTCCACCCCAGCCCCGGCCTGGAAAACAGACAAAGAGGGTTCTCTTGGGGCCCGTGGAGGTTCTCCTGGGGGGCGGAGGGAGCCCCGCCTCCAGCAGCTCCTCTTGGCCCCTGGCTGCCCGATCCCTGGCTGCACGGCTGAATGTCTCTCAAGGCCCCCCGGGGCTGGCCAGTCCCTGCGCCCTGACGGGCGTCTGGTGGGCCCAGAACGAGGGACACAGTCCAGGGACAGGACAGGGGAGGGCCGGGCGTTGCACTGGTCAGTGCTGCAGAGGAGAAATAGTGCACAGTGCTCACACGAGGACCCTGTGTGGCTCAGCTGGGACGTGGGTAAGGAAGGGGTTAGAGGCCCTGGAATGTTCCGAAGGCCGAGAGGCTGAAGTCTGACCACAGACCAGATGAGGAGCCGAACCAAGCCCAGGATAAGCCGCCCCCCCCCCCCCAAGCCTGGACCCCAGGGGTCAGATGTGCCACACGCCTGGTGTCTGAACTTTCTAGAACCGCTGAGAAGGAGCTCACTGGCACCAGGCCAGCTCTGTCAAAGGCCCTTGAGCATCTTGGCCCCGAGTTCCCAGAGCAGCAGAAGGAAATCTGCAGGAAGACCCCGAGTCGTGGGAGTCTGAAGTGCATGGGCACGTAGGGTGCGGGGACACAGGAGAGGACATCTCTCCCCAGATGGCACAGATGGGCCCTGGACGGACATCTGAACGCGGGGACAGAGCGGGACGAGGGGAGTGAGCGACCCACAGCTCACTGGGCCAAGGATGTCAGCTCTCCTGAAGGTAGGAGAGGAATACCCCTCTGAGAGGGACTGTGAGGATTAAATGAGATCACACTGTGAAACCCCCAGGCATTAGGCCTGACTCCCACGGCGGTTCAGGATCCATCCATCCGTCTGTCCATCCCTCCCTTACTGCAGGAATAAATCAAATCACGGGAGAACTGCTCACACACACACATGAAACTCTTCAACAGGAGTAGCTTCCACCAGCAGCACTTGGGAACTAGCTCCTTTCTGTTGCATAATTAATTCCTTGCCCCTGACTAGCTAAAAGGGACATCTGTTTCAGTCCTGAGGAGACTGGACCCCTTTTCTGGCACCCACCTTCTCTGGAGCTGGCAGCTGGGAGGGGGTCGCCTGCCAGTGTCTGCTGGTTGGGGAAAGGAGGGTCAGGGTGGGACAGTGTTGATGGAAGAGAGCAGGACTGATGTTCACAGCAGGCCCTACCTAGTCTGGGGAAGGCAGGAAAAGAGGAGGATGTGCAGGAGAGCGGGAAGCCGGGGTGGAGGCATAGGGGGAGGGCAGGGTGCCAACTGGGTGGGGGGCCGTTGTGGGGGCTCATTGCGAAGCGCGCGCCCGGGGAACAGTCCAGCCACATTCGGGAGCCAGTTCTAGGGGATTCCTTCGTGGTTCGCACAGCAAACACCCAGGCGTCCTCCAGGCCGAACCCTGCCCCACGGAGTCACGCGTGGTGGATACACCGCCCGGGTCCTCAGCATCTCGGGTGATCCGCATGCGAGGCTCGCACGGTGCGCCGGCCGGCACCAGCACCCGGGGCCAGGGAGCCTGGGGACCCCTGGAGCCACTGCCCTCGGGAAAAAGAACCAGGCGTGCTCACCTGCGTGCAGGACCTTTATTCAACGCGGGCACTCAGCGTCGCTCTGGCCTTGCCGATTGGTACCAGCCCGGGGTCATCTGGCCTCTGGTCCCGACAGGTGATCAGGGCCCACCTGACCGCGAGGAAGCCCCGCGCGGAGGTGGATCCGGGACTGGGCTTCGCTGGGTCCTGCTTCCCCAGGCGGGCCGTCGGCTCCTCGCTCACCGCGGCGGGCCGACTGCGCGGACGGCTTCTCGGGGCCCAATCCCCGCCTGAAGCTGATTTCGGAAAGGCAGAGGAGCGGGTGCAGGCGGCCGGCGGACCGACCCGAGCGGCGGCTAGGAGGCGGGGCGCGCGCGGTACCCGGCGGCGGCCGGCGCCCCTGCTGGTGCCGCAGCGCTGGTGCGGGACGCGGGTGCCCGCTGCCGGCCGCGGGGCGATGCCTCTAGCGCGTCCACCGCGGGGACTCCAGTCCAGGCTGCTGGGGGCTCCTGACCGCGGGCTCCAGTGTGCCCCAAACCTCAGCCAGACGCTGGGAGGGAGGCAGACTCACCGGCTGCCTCTCCCTACCCTAGCACCCCCGTCCCCACTCCAGGACTGATGTTTTTTCTGAAACACCCAATATGCACAGAGCCGGGGGTTCCTTGGGAGGAAGAATTCAGGCAGGCTCTGCCCAAGGTGACCCCCAAGGGGAGACACAGAACAACGGCCCGCCCAACAGAGGGTGGCTGCAGAGAAGGTGGGAGACAGGGCCCCACCCTTCCCTCACTTGGGTGGAGTTGCCTGAGCTCTTGGTAGATTTTCTGTGTAAATTACAAATCTAAACCCCTGCCCCTTCCATAGTCTTGGAATAAGGCATCACTCAGATCAGGCCTCCAGACCAGGTGTCCGAACCCTGGTGACATCACGTCACTGCTTTTTTCCCACCGTATCTGAAGGAACAGCCTGGGAGAGGTTGGGCACCTTGCCCGAGGTGCTTTGGGGACATCTGCCAAAGCCAGATAGGATCCTGGGGACAAGTCCTGACCCTGACCATCACTGCCACACCCCATCACCCTAGATCCGCAAAGACTCCGCTGAGCTCCAGGCGCCCTGCTCCTAGGTCTCTTCCCAACACCCCTTTCCCTGTCCCTGGTTCTTGAAAACATTCCCCAGCTAAGGGGTACATGCAGATCTCCAGCACAATCCAATCCACTTTCCCAGGGCACCGCACCGGAAGACAGCTGTCACCCACTCCACCCCTGGGGACAAGAGGGAAGCCCGCCCGCAGGGGAGGGGACACAGAAGAGCTGCCAGCCGGCTAAGCCCTCAGCAAACAGGATGCCAGGAAGCCGTGAAGACAAAGCTGGAGAGTCCCCTCCGCCACGCCCCAGGTTGGAGAAGCTCTGCTGTGAGTCTTGCTGCCTTTTCTGGATCCTTCCTTCTGGCTTCCCTGACCAGAAAGAAGGGAATGTCCTGAAAAGCAGCTACAGATACACCTGTCGACGCATGCCTCACAAGCGTCCTGTGAACCCATGTGCCTTTATTACTGCTTCAGGAAGAGACAGATCTAGGAGTTCCCTGGTGGCCCAGTGACTGGGATTTCGCTATGAAGGTCTGGGTTTGATCCCTGGTCGGGGGACCAACTTTCAAGCCTCAAGGCCTGGCCAAAATACGAAAAGAAAGAAAGAAAAAAAAAAAAAAACCCAGAAAGGCAAATCTGCAAACAGCCAGAATTTAGAAGTCATGCTGAATGTGAAATTCAAGCTATCTGGGAGGACTGTAATTTACATGACATGGTCACAGGTGATGTGAAAAAGCAGTCTGAAGTACCCTTTATACCAAAGGAAAGATGAAATTTCCATAGAAGACAATGAAAACGTCAGAGCTTTCTTCCACGTCTGAGTTCATGGATTCCTGCATTTTCCCCACACACTCCAGGTTAAAACCACAAAGTGACCCTCCTGTGTGAACTGTAGCCCACTAGGCTCCTCTGTCCATGGGATTCTCCAGGCAAGAATACTGGAGTGGGATACCATGCCCTTCACCAGGGGATCTTCCTGACCCAGGATTCAAACCCAGGTCTCCCGCATTGTAGGCAAGATTATTTACCATCTGAGCTACCAGAGAAGCCCAAGTGACCCTCAATAGGCATTTAAATTTAAAATTAGAGAAGAGGAACATGTTGAGGATCTCCCCAAAGAGATGAGGATCTGTCTGGAAACCTTCACTGGGTCTGGGGATCTGAGCCCAGACTTTGCCGCCAGACCTCCTCCCCCTGAATCCTGTCCCTGCCATTCATGCCGTGTGACAGGCAGAGCCTCTGTGCCCTCTGGGCCTGCACTGTCTCCTTCTGCAAAGGGGGAAGCAGAAGTCCTGTCCCTCTAGGGCTGCTGGGCAGGGAGCTGAGTGGGGACAGGGCGGCCTCTGCACTGTGGCTGAGGGTCAGGCTGCTGCAGACTGATGGAGGCATTGAGAGAATGTGCCAGGCCTGGGGGCTGCTTTCCTTTCCCTTCGGGCTATAACAGATGCCCGCCTTTCAAGAAGTGGGATCCTGGGGATGCCTGGCTCTGGCCATTCCCGTGTTGATCTCTTGGCCTGGAAGGCCTCCCTCCCTTAACCCCACCTGGCCAGCTCTCACACAGCCTTTATACTTAGCTCAGATATTGCCTCCTCCAGGAAGTCTTCCTTGAAGCACACCCAACACTGGGCATGTGCCTGAGCACAGAGTGCTAGACCTGTCACTATCAATGCAGATGAAACCATCAGTTGTCTCCATCTGTTTCTGCATCCACTCCCCATGGGGAGCCCCTGGCTGATTGCTGGGCTCTTCATTTCTCTGGTGTCCAAAGATCCATCTGTGGCCCAGGCCTTGGCAAATGTATGCTGAGTGAGTGAATGGGTGAATGAATGATTGAGTGGCTTCCCCAAGCCCCTGCACACTCAGAGAATCCTAGAATTGAGCCTGGACAGCTCAGGCTACCTGGATGGCCTTGCAGCAGAGAGCAAGGGATGGGGCCTCTGGGAGCCCCAAATCCTCAGAGATTATGGGATCGGCCGGGGTCTGCACAGGCAGGCCCTGCATCCTGTCAGAATCATCCCAGCCCTGGGGTGTCAGACCCCCTCCTGCCTCCTCCTGCAGCTCCACCCCGGAGGCCCTGTCCCCACAAATTCAGAAGGCTTTGTTAGCATCCCAGGTCAAGGAGCACCCTGGACCCACTGTAGCTGCAGAAGCTGGATTTATTGGTGGATTCTGATTCAGGGCCGCACTCAGGTCCCTGCCACCTTTTGCCAACCACCAACCAGATGGCCTTGGCAGGGTAACCCACGGCTCAGACCTGGAAACTCAGGAATGGTCATTTCTCTTTGGTTGAGGCGTTATTTGTTTAAGAATGAAGGATAACCCCATTCAAAGCCAATGCTGGTAATGCCCAGAAGCCTGTAGTGGCCGTAGACTCTGGTGAGCACCTTGTCACTGTCATCAGGGAATTCAATAAAGGTGTTGCCAACTTCCTTCCCAAATGTGAACAACCTCCCTTGGTCCGTGTATATCACCAAGTAACGGAGGAAGTTCTTATAGGAGCCGTAGATTCCTGTAATGTGTTCTTCTGGCAGCAGAATGATTTCCTGAGGTGTCCCACCTGGGGCTCCGTATTTCTCACTCCAGGAAGAGCCATATCTCACCTGGATACTGAGAGGAAGGGGGAGCTTTGAAGGTCCAGGATATGGGTGACCCGTCAATCTTCAATCCTCTAAACACCCCCCCCCCATGTCACCAGCAAGGACAGCCTGTCACTGCAGCGTAAGTGCCTGAGCACGTGACTTTGGTGCCTGAGACAGGCTTCCTGGTCTCAACCCCTGCTCTGACAATTTCAGGCTCTGTGATTTGGGGCTTATTGACCAGCCTCTCCTGGCCTTAGTTTGCTCATCTGCAAAGTGGGACTGATTTGGGGGAGCAATCACTGAGATCTTCCATCAGGAGAGCTCCCCAAGGCGCCCAGTCACCAGGACCCTCAGGAGGTGCAGCTGGGCTCCTGGTTCAGAGCAGGGAGCTGACCCCAGGCCCAGCATTTGGAGCCCCAGTCACTGCACTAGACCAGGTGGGGGCCCCAGGAGCAGGTGACCCCTATTTGTGATCTTCCCCCACCTCAGTGTCCATCCCAGAGTGTCCCCTCCTCACCTGGCCCCACCCACACTCTGGGCCCTGTGGTGCCTGCTGCTCTGGCCCATTCCCTCTCCCCAAGTCCCTGGGACCCCATAAATGCAGAGAAAATATCTACCCCAGGCCTGGAGCAAAGTCCCCATTTAACCATTAGGGGAAGACCCTGGGCTTGCTGCCTCTACACTTCTAGTGTTCAATCAGTGGTCCACTCTGACCCTCCTTCCTTTTCCCTTTGACCCTAACCTGGGCAGAACTTCTGCTTTCCCATAGGCATTCTCAAACTGAGAGATCATTTCTGGTTGAGCTGAGTTGGAGTTGAAAGGAGACAGTGGGGAGAAGCACCCCTCCCTTTAGATCAACCCAGGAAGCAGAGGCTGGACTTGCAGGGGAGAGAGGAGGGGACAGGGCTGGGGTGCAGGGGAGGAAACAGCAGAGGAAGACGGACAGGCAGAAGGTGCTTACTGGGGGCTCCAGGACCCCAAGGCCTCAGCTGACTCAGGAGACATCAGGACTCCAGTGAGGGTGTTGGGAGGAGGAACTGAGCCCCCTCCCCAGGTTCCCAAGACTGGGGCAGGGTCTGGGATGCAGTGAGGGGCTCCGGGCCTGGCTCAACTCACCTCTTGATTAGGCCCAGAGGACCTATGAACACTCGAATCCCAGTGATATCGTTTTGGAAGTCTCTAGAGGTACTGAAATAGGTACCTCCGCCAGGCCCAAATGTCTCTATTATGTGAAAGAACCAGGTGGGGAAGAGAAAAAAATAAACACACAGTGACATGTTGGCCATTTCTGCCCAGAGGAGGACACAGCCCCTCCAGACAAGGGGACAGGCCTGAGAACAGAGTCCGTCTGTGACAAGGGCTGGCCCAGACCCCAGCCCTGAACGGAGGGAGGGGGGTGAGGGGGGCCTCCAGGGGGGTGGGATAGGGGGTCCCCAGCCAGACTTACGCTGTGCCCAGCAGGTGGGGCTCCACAGGAAGGCAAGGGTCAGCCACAGCAGCATGGCTTCTGGCTGGAGAGTCAAGGGCTCCTGGAGAGAAGAGGAGAGGCCATCCGATCTCAGAGAGGGGCTCCCCTGACCTCGTGGGCCCAAGCGTGGTGGGGGCGGGGACTTACCTGGCCTGCGGAGTCCCGTGGTCCCGTCCTGGTGCTGGGAGTCTCTTGGCACCTGGATGTCCTCCACTGGGCCTTTTATACCCTCCTGGGCCGTGTGGGCCCCCCTCCAGGAGGAAGGAACAAAGGGGTCAGCAGGAGGCAGGAAGGAGCTGGGGGGGTTCTTCCTGGGGGAATCCCCAGAGCCATCCAGGGGGAGGCTCCCGGACGTGCTCTGTGCCTGTCTTGGCCTTGTGGCCTACACAAATACAAGGAGACAATGACAAGTATTTTACTGTCACCTCTAGGACTCGTTTCTGGGCACCTGCACTTGACCTTGACTTCAGAGGTGGCGGAGGTGTCTGAGAGCCCTTCCCAGTTGACCAAACAGGGTCAGCCTCACAGGGTAACTGCCCGCAGGAGCTTCGTGGGGCCCAGGGCTCCTGCCTCATGTAGAACCCAGTTCAGGGTCCAGAACCCCCCATTGTGACAAGAAGAAGAGGAGCAGATAGTGGCCCGGCATGTGCACAGCCTCACTGGGGAAGAGCTGGCCGCCAGGAACCAGGGACCCCAGCTTCATTGGGATGGTAGTGCTGGGGGCTTGGTGTCGGGGTGGAGGCCCTGTCTAGCTGCCACCTCTCTTACTTACATCATGACCCGAGGCCAGGGGTCAGCACATTGCGATCCATAGGCCAAGTCCTGCTTGCCATCGCTTCTTACACAAACCATGAGCTAAGAATACATTTTATGTTTTAAATGATTAGTAAAAATTCAGAAGAAGAATGTGAGATTTGAAAAGTTCATGAAATGTCAATACCATTGCCAATAAACTAGTGTTATCACCCTTCTGGGTTTCCCTACAGGCTCAGCAGTAAAGAACCCGCCTGCAATGCAGGAGACGCAGGAGACATGGCTTTGATCCCTGAGTCAAGAAGATCCCCTGGAGGAGGGCATGGCAACCCACTCCAGAATTCTTGTCTGGAGAATCCCATGGAGAGAGGAGCCTTGTGGGCTACAGTCCACTAGGTCACAAAAAGTCAGACCCAACCGAGCAACTCGGCACACATGCAGCAGACAGCAGCTTTGCCAGAAGCTGGCCCCTCCTGGGCCTGCACTGGTCCCCCTGGACAGGCTCCTTAGGGCTCAGGCCCCCCTGACTCCTGTGGCAAAAGTGAGGCCCCCCCTGTCCTCCAGAGCTCCGCACACGCCCCCAGAGGCCTCCAGCCCCGTAATGCCTTTGGGGAAGGGCAAGGCCAGCCGGCTACAGGGGGCAGAGAAGCCCTCCCGGGGCCCCGGATCCTCCTGGGGAGGTGGAGATGCAGGAGGCCTAGGGCCCTGGTAGGTACACATCCTGGAGGAAGGGGCCCAAAGGCGACACAAAGGGGCTTGTGTTCTTGCCCCAGCCCAGCGTCAGGCACTTTTTCTGAAAAAGCTGCCAGTTTGGAAGCCTTCCTTCTCTCTGCAGACTGCCAGGGTGTGAGCCCAAAAGCAGGGTCTGTCTGGCCAGGACTCCAGGATGCAGTACCTGGGGTGGGAGTTGGAAGAAGTGTTGGCTGCTGGCCTGGACAAGGAGGGGATGACAGGACTTGCCCGAGGGCACACGGGCAGCACATTATCATAGAGGGCAGGCGCATGGTTATAAGGGACACACATGCACACATGTGCTTTCAAAATGCATGTTTGCAACACAAGATGCCCTTTCTAACATTTGCCCAGCTATCCTTACACCCAGGAGTTTGCACTTGCCCTGCACAGTCATGTGCACCATGCACACCTATGCTGGAAGCCTGGTCCCCAGAGGAGCCCCGCCCCCTCGGTCACCCTGGCCCAGTGCTGGCTCTGAGCCCACTGGGGAGATTTAACACAGGCCCTTTGTCCCTGGGGATCAGAGTTGCGCACAAGGGGGTTTAGGAGCATTGAAACCATAATCCCCTCTGTGGGCGTGCCCCAGACCTCAGTCTGCCGGGAGCCTGAAACAACAAGGTCCCCTTCCCCCAGCCAGGGCAGATGCTGGGCCCACTGGCATGTAGGTCGAGGGCAGGTCAGGACTGACATCCCTTGCCTCCCTCCCGCTGTGCTCTGCAGCCCTAGGACAGCCAATTGAGGCCTCGGTCCCCCAGCACACCCCAGCATGCTCAGAGGTGGGCACCTCCCTGCGGTCTCCCAGCAGGGATCCGCTGCCTTGCTTGCTTGGAGGCTGGATCCTGCTTCCCAGGCTCAGGCTCCCAGGGCAGGGCAGGGGGTGCTGGCTCCCACAGGCAGCCTCATCTGCTGTCCCAGGCCCCAGGAATCAGATGGAAGATCCTGCTGAGCAGGGTAGGGGGGAGATCAAGAAGGGAGGGGGCATTCTGTCCCGGTCCCAAGGGAAGTCCAAAGCTGGCCTTTGTGCCTGGCGGGGCTTCCCTGGTGGCTCAGACTGTAAAAAAATCTGCCTGTAATGCAGGAGACCCGGGTTCCATCCCTGAGTTGGGAAGATCCCTTGGAGAAGGAAATGGTTACCCACTCCAGGATTCTTGCCTGGAGAATCCCATGGACAGAGGAGCCCGGCAGGCTACAGTCCATGGGGTTGCAGAGTCTGAAATGACTGAGAGACTTTCCCTCGCTGGCCTTTAGGGGGCTGTTGCCAGACCAGGTGGCCCCCTCTGAAGGGACAACTTGGCTGTGCATTTCTGAAGCTCTCGATTCTCCCCCCTTACTCACTCATTTAAAAATCTCACTGGATGCTCTAAGCAAAACATTTTTCTCCAGCTTTCTGCAAAGAAACTCAGTACTTTTATTGGAATGCCAGGTAGCCCGGTCTAATCTTTTATGTAATTAAAGTCCCATTAGTGCAAGTGCTGAAAATAAAATGGCCTCCACCCAAGGGTCAGGTTGACTGAGGCAAGATCTCCAGGTTCAATTCCCCGAGGCTGCCCTGACACAAGTGCTTTTCACCTGGTGTGTCAGTCAGCATGGGCTGCTGTAACCAATACTGCAGAGCGGGGTTGGGGGTGGGGGGGGACTCAAACAACAGAGGTTTATTTCTCACAGTTCTGGAGTCTGGAAGTCCAAGATTAAGGCTCCAACGGACTCGGTTCTTGGTGAGGGCTTGCTTCTGGTTCAACCCACTGCAGGGAGTTAACCAAACAGACTGAGGTGTTCTGAGAGCCTCTCAGGAACCCCAGATCCACTGTATCCTGCCTACAAGCCCCTAGACCCATAGCAATGCAAGCCCATCAGCCTACATCTCTCTTTTTTTAATTTAATTAATTTTTTATTTTTGTCTGTTCTAGGTCTGCATTGTTATGCGTTGGCTTTCTCTAGCTGCAGCGCGTGGGGGCTCCTCTGGAGTTGCGAGCACGGGCTTCTCGTTGCGGTGGGTCCTCTCGTTGTGGAGCACAGGCTCTAGGCACACAGGCTTCAGTAGCTGTCGCACATGGGCTGAGTAGTTGTGACACACAGGTCTAGTTGCTCCCTGGCATACGAGGTCTTCCCAGACCAGGCATTGAACCAGTGTCCCCTGTAGTCGAACTGGTGTCCCCTGTAATCCTCATTACAAGGCAGATTCTTAAGCACTGGACCACCAGGGAAGCCCCTGCTTATACCTTTGAGAGGCTTCACCAACTAAGAATTGCTGGGGTGAAGCGTTCTTAAAGAATTACTCTGTACATATCATGTTGTTTTCTAGAGTTTGAAAGTGTCTAAAAGAAGCAGGTCTCCATGCTGCCCCCCCCCCTGCTTATCTTTCCTTCCATCTGCCTGTCCTTGAACTTGTCTTTCCAAACAGATTTCTGGAACAATGTTCAAACAAAACTAGGGTTACTTCCAAACGGTGGAATTTAGGACATTTTTCTATTCTCTTTTCTGTTCTTTTTTGTACGGCTTCCATTTTTTAAATAAGATTGTATTAATTTTACAAAGTAAAAATGATTGTTCTTTTTTTAATGGGATACATTTTTAACCTGTAAGTTCTCAAAAGATATGAAATTGGAGGTTCCCAGGGTCAGGAACAATGTGGAGAGTGGGTTCTCTTACTTCCCCGGGGGAGTGTACTCGAGGACCTTCTCATGACTTAAAAACCTTACAAACATGAAGCCCATTTGGCTAAAACATTGCACTCACAGAAAAAGTTATCCTAAGAAATGATAAGAGGGACTTCCCTGGTGGTCCAGTGGCTAAGGCTCCATGCTCCCAACGCAGGAGGCCCAGGTCTGATCCCTGGTTGGGCAACTAGATCCCACCTGCCACAACCAAACGACCCCGAATGTCGTTACTAAGACCCAGTGCAGCCAAATAAATAAACAAATGGAGGTGACTTGGAAAGCGTGCCAAACTTTTAAATTTAAGGTTTTCCTGAAGATATAGTTTTTAATGTCAACTTTTCAACCATCCAACACTAGGAGACTGATTACAAGTTTGGTTCTGGTGATTTTTTTAAAAAGTATCTTCTTTGAGCTCCTTTGACTTTTATTTTCTAACTAGAAGGCATTGTTTTGATAATCATCATAAAGCTACTTTTACTTCGCTAAGAAGTCTGGCTCTGCAGAGCGATTTTCCCCATTATCTGAACATTTGCCCAAGGTGGGGGCGTGATAAGCAGCCCCAGACAGGACACGTGCCAATTCTTCAAGCCATGATCGCCTTTCCACTTTAAAAGGAAAAATAAGCCTCTTTATTAGTCAGATGACCTAGTGGCTCTGCCATCGGATTCTGTAAGGGAGAGATCTCCTGGAGGTGGACAGAAAGGGAGACCACCGTGAAGAGGGACTCTACACAGGGAACCTGGGCAGCTGGTGAATGACAATGAGGGTGAGGGCGATGGGAAGGCAGGGCCCAGAGCTGTCACAACATAGACAGAAGTGCATGGAAATGAGCATTGTTTCAGGCAACTCAATTCGCTGTATTTTCATCTACCGGCTGTATTTAGTAACATGAGAAAATGTCAGTGTTGTGCCATTTCCTCACTTCTAGATAAACACCTGGCCGGCTTGAGCAGCCGTATCTCAGCTCACTAACGCCCCCTCGTGTCAGATGGGGCATCTGGGAGGGACAGGTGAGTAAAGGAAATGAAATTGTACTGGAGAAAAATCCACCTGAGAGGTGGGAGGCCCTTGGGTCAGGGGGTCCTACAAGGGAGAGAGAGAGAGAGAAAGAGAGACTCCAAGGGAACTGCGAAGATTCAGCCTGGCCCTACAGATGGTGGGACAGCATCCACACATCCCTTGAGAAATCCCTCACGAGTGAGGGTTCTATGGTCAAGAAGTTTGGGAAACGCAACCCACTATATCTTCTCTTTCAGATTCCCGATGCATTTTAGCAAATAAAAGTCATTGAAAAGTTCTGCAACAAAATTTTTTTATTATTATTACAACTTTTATTCCGAAAACTATTTTTTTCTTTTTTCTTTATATTTTTTAATTAATTTTTTAATTGAAGGATAATTGCTTTACACAATTTTGTTGCTTTCTGTCAAACCTCGACATGAATCAGCCATAGTTATACATATATTCCCTCACTTTTGAACCTCCCTCCCATCTCCCACTCCATCCCACCCTTCTAGGTTGATACAGAGCCCCTGTTTGAGTTTCCTGAGCCATGCAGCAAATTCCTGTTGGCTATCTATTTTACATATGGTAATGTAAGTTTCCATGTTACTCTTTCCATACATCTCACCCTCTCCTCCCCTCTCCCCATGTCCATAAATCTATTATCTACATCTGTTTCTCCATTGCTGCCCTATAAATAAATTCTTCACCATTTGTCTAGATTCTGTATATATGCATTAGAATACGATATTTATCTTTCTCTTTCTGAGTCACTTCACTCTGTATAATAAGTTCTAGGTCAACAAAAAAAAATTTTTTTGAAGAGTTAACTTTCCCCAACATCTGTGATCATAGGATCCTTTTACAAATGAAGTCTATTCACAGCCCTGGGAAATAACACTCCATGGAACACATGTTGGGAACCACTGCTAAAACGGAGCCATGGCTGAGGAAGGCTGGGCTGTTCCAGAATCGATCTAGAGAAGGAGAAGTAAGATGGTCATTCTGGTGCTCACACTGGGGCCTCAGGAGCTGGGCGTTCTCTTCAAAATCCTGCTGGCTGGGTCACAGGGTGACGATGGTGATATTGGTGATGGTGGTGGTGGTGGTCAAGGTGGTGATGGTGATGAGAGCCTATGCGCAGTGCTTATTCTATGTTTGTTTAGTTGCTCATTCATGTCTGACTCTTCTGTGGCCCCATAGACTGTAGTCTGTAAGGCTCCTCTGTTCATGGGATTTCCCAGGTAAGAATACTGGAGGGAGTTGCCATTTCTTCCTCCAAGGGATCTTCTCAACCTAAGGTTCGAACCAGCATCTCCAGCATTGCAAGCAAATTCTTTACCACTGAGCCACCAAGGAAACTTGCTTTTTCTATACCGGATATTGTTCTAAGCCATTTATAAATTAACTCATTTTATTCTAACCGTCTGCAGGGAAGGTACAAATTTTTAGATATAAAAAATGAAGCTGAACTCGTTCACTGCTGGTGAGAACATACTATTGGTAAATCCACTTTAGAAGACAGTTGGGTGTGTCTCCCAGGCTGCTGTACAGTTTGTGATGTGTTCAAATCAAAATAACACCTTCGGGGCCACCCACAAGGCCTCCTGATGGCCTGAGGGGGCTGTCTCAGGTGAGATTCTCAGACGTAGATACTGAGGGGGGTGAGGATGGCGTGGTGGCTGGCTGCAGCCTGCTTTTCCTTCTGAAGGAAGGGCACCATCACCCAGTCCAGGGGACCCCACCTGAAGCTGGGCTGGGGGCTGGGCGCTGGGCACCACCTCTGGCTCTGCCCCCAGCACCTCTCAGGGTTGATGCGGAAACTTCCTCTCGAGGCCGGGAGTGGGTGCTGCGCACAAACTGCAGAGCAGCCTGGGCGGACCAGAGCCCAGTGGGCACCGTGTGTGGGAGACCTCCTTCCCGGGACAGGGGTGTGAGGCCCTCAGAGGCCATCCTGAAAAAAGAGGAGTGATGTGACTATTTCTTGGTTTTGTTCACTTATTTGTTGACTAGATGCCCCTTCCTCCCAGCCATGAGAAGGTCTGTCTGGGTCACTCGTGGGTCACCAGCTCTGAAAGCAGAGATCACACCCCCACACCCACCCCCTCCCCTGTCCCAGGTCCCCTCAACACGCACGGCTGCAGGGAAGGCCTGCCCATCTTCCTGGTATTGGCTCAGAAGCTCCTGGGCTCCACCCCTGCTGGCTCTACAGACTCCTGGTCAGGCCAGGCCCAGGTCCCCATTTGAGTCCCCAGGAAGGGATTGGTGGGGGACAGCCTTGAGGGCCAGGCCTGGGCAAACAGGGCTGGTGACATATCTGGGCCCTACCACCCGCCCCCTAGGACCTTCCTCCTCCGTCCTGCCTTCTCCACCAGCAGGGGACTAACTCTGGCCCCAGAGGGAGCTCCCTGGTCTTGTCTTCCCAGGACAACACTGGGTCTCACATGAGCCTCCCCAACCAAACTTATGGTTTTTCCAGTAGTCATGTATGGATGTGAAGACTGGACCATAAAGAAGGCTGAGCGCCGAAGAAGTGATGCTTTCAAATTGTGGAGCTAGAGAAGATCTTGAGAGTCTTTTCATAAATGATCTTTCTGATCGAATTAACCTGAAAGGGTTTTGTTGTTTGCAACCAAAACCTGCATAGCACAGATGGGCAGACGATGATTTAGGAGTTAAGCAGTGGTCTTGGGGTGGACGGGACGTGAGTGACCGTGAGGGTGTCCAGGAAGCCACCCGGGGCCACCGAAAGTGCAGCAAGGTGTCAACTTGAACATATACACTTTTATTAGCAAAGGGGACAAAAGGGAACTGGGCCTGACTCAGCAGATGGCCCCGACTCTCGGGGGCCATCGGCTGGGCTCAGGCCAGCTGTAGGAATGGGAGAGCCCAGAGCAGAGGAAGGAGCAGCAGCAGCGGGCAGGGGTCCAGCCTGCAAGTGTTGTTTTTGGCCAAAACAGCTTGGATCCACTTGTAGTGCACACTGACATTGGTGTAGACACCCGGCCGGTTGGGCCTACCGCAGCCCATTCCCCAGCTCACGACTCCAACTTGATACCACAGCCCTTTCTTTTCACAGACCAAGGGCCCACCTGAGTCACCCTGGGGACCAGCATGGGTGAGCCCAGCCTGGGGCGGCGCGGGAGGGGTGAGCAGAGAGGCCAGGAGAGCAGGAGGGGCTGTGGAGCCGGGCAGACAAGGTGCAAATCCCACCCCTCCCCTCCACCGAAGCGAGCAAGCCTCAGTTTCTGCATCTTCAAAGTGGAACAGTCGTCCCTACCCCTGCCCCTAGGGTGAACACGAGGTCTGAAGGGAGGGCAGGGACACAGGGTGCTTTCTGTCCAGGGCGGGGAGGCGGGCGGCTGGGGTGATAAGGTACTACGGGCCCAGAAGCGTGAGCTGGGGACAGGAGGGACACTTACAAAGCAGGAATCCTTGCCGCCTTGAGGGTCGCCAGCGCAAATCATGTCTCCCCAGATGTCCAAGCGGAAATCGGGCATTGAGAACAGATGATTACACATGGTGGTGTTTATGATCCCGACCTGCACTTCCTGGAGGGTGTAGGGAGATGGTAGATCTGCCAAGGAGTTGAGGGAACAGAGAAAGATGGCGTCCTGAGCCTCTCCTCTGCCATCAGAATGGCATAGGCTACAAAGGCATGTGGCGGGGGGACCCTGGGGCACCCACAGTACCTGGGACATTGCCCTTGACTCCCCTGCTCTAGCCCAGCACCCAGCACGTGGTGGGTGATGAACACACCACGGAAGGGCCTAGAGGAGGGACAGGCTGTTACAGCTTCCCTCACCATAGCCTGCAGACAACAGGCCCTGCTCCAGCCCCCGGGGAGAGATCTTAGTACATCCGGGTGTGGCTGGTGCAGCTGAGACGGTTTAGGATCTGCACAGTCCAGCGCCCAGTGCCTGTGGACGTGGGGTAGCCCTGGTGCGCTCTCTCTCCTCCTACAATGCACCTGCCTAGCCCAGAACTCTACCAGGTGCTCCTGCAGTACCCCTGAGATGCAGTGCAATCAGCCTCGGTCTTGGGTAAGGAAAGATTCAGGAGCAAGGTCACCCTCCCTCAACCCTGACAAAGCACCAGGAGCTGCCAGAGCCTAATATGAACCCGTGCATGCTAAGTTATTTCAGTTGTGTCCAACTCTTTGCAACCCTATGGACCATAACCCACCAGGTTCCTCTGTCTATGGGATTCTCTAGGCAAGAATACTGGAGTGGGTTGCCATGACCTCCTCCAGGGGATCTTCCCGAACCAGGGATTGAACCCTGGTGTCTCATGTCTCCTGCATGGGTCAGTGGGTCCTTTACCACTAGCACCCCCTGGGAAGCCCTGATATGAACCCAGGCCTGTCCGAAGTCTAGACCGGAATCATTTCCTTGTCCTGCAGAGGATGGTGACCCCGTTAACACTGAAAGCTGGTGAAGAAATCGTTTCTTGGCTGCCAGGTGCTCTGCTAAGCCCTTATGTAGGAATGTTTTTAAGCCTCAGAACTACCCTCTCTGGTGGAAACTATTATTACCCCATTTTACAGACGAGGAAGGTGAGGCAGAGTGAGATGAAGTGCTTTGCCCAAGGCTTCCCCACTAGTACAGAGTACATCAGCTCTGGGGGTGGGGTCAAGAAGTCACCTTCTACCTGTGGGAGTGAGGGTTCAGCTGGCACTGGGTGTGATCACCTGTCAGCTGGGGGAGGGGCAGTGTCAGCCTGGTTGGGCCCCTCAGCTCACGGCCATCCAGCCCTTTGGGCCCAAGAAGTCTACACTGGGGCGCTTTCTCCAGCCCCCTGGGGTGCAAGGAAAGGACGGGTCATGTCTCCAGTCGACTCCCCTCTCCTCACTGGCAATACCAGGTGTGTGGCTGGCTACCCTCTCTGGGCCAAGGAGCCCTGGTTTCTCCATGGATCCCCAGGGCCTAGGAAACTCTCCATGCCTCTCTGGGCTTCCTCATCTGTAAAGCAGGCATAAAGATGCTCCCAGCCTCTTCGGCAGGTAGACTTCAGAAGGAAGAGAGTCCTTGGAGCCCAGAACTGTGCTGGGACGCACAATGCACTAGGGGAGCCTAGTCTATCACGGCTGCTGTGGTTGAGGGCGAAGCAGGGCTGCGCTAGGCCAGGGGGCAGCTGACCGGCAGTCTAATCCGTGAGCCCCTCTGGGGCCCTGGGCCCAGTGGTTTCCAGGGACTCGTGGTGAGAGAGAAATGGGCGGCAGCTAATGGCAACCCACTCCAGTACTCTTGCCTGGAAAAATCCCACGGACAGAGGATCCCGTTAGGCTACAGTCCATGGGGTCACAAAGAGTCAGACATGACTGAGCGACTTCACTTTTCACTTTCACTAATGCCAGCACATGGAGCCCCGCAGAGACTGAGTGGGAGCAAGGCTGGAGCAAGGCTCGAAGTTTCAAGGAGAAAGAATGAATGAGCTGGCACTCCAGGATGGGAGGGCTCCCCTCTCCCACCGTCCCTGTCAGTGCAGAAGGGATGGGGGAGCTGGAGTGGGAGGCTGGATGGAGGGGGTGGGGGAGCACCCTGCTGGGGTAAAAGAAGGGTTTCCTGAAACACACACACACCCCTCCCCCCGCAACACCCAACAGACACCCAGCAGGCTGGGGGTGCTAGCCTGGGCCTTCCTCTCTGGTTTCTGGCTCACAATCTCCAGAAGAGAGGGGGAGCTTAGGGTACAGAAAGCCCTGCTCTATGGGTGAGGGGCAAGAGTGGGGAGCCAGCGTGGGGGGAACACTGAGCAGGCTGCCAGCGTGAGGCTGGCACAGCCAGAACCA
Organism: Okapia johnstoni; assembly: GCA_024291935.2. Classification (NCBI taxonomy): domain Eukaryota; kingdom Metazoa; phylum Chordata; class Mammalia; order Artiodactyla; family Giraffidae; genus Okapia; species Okapia johnstoni. The sequence continues at coordinate 1,821,694 of JAGTYA010000028.1, read as the reverse complement.
GCGGGCGATGACGCCACCACCCTCGCCTGGCCCAGACCCGCCTGTCTCCAGACTCACTCAGCTCTTCTTCAAGGTCTCCCCAGCCGGTCACCCAGCAGTCAGTGCTGTTCTCAAACTCGGAGATGGAGGCCATGACACAGATGGGCTGGATGTACTTAGTGTAGGTGACTGAGGAGGAGAGCTTCACCAGGGCGATGTCATACACTGGAGCTCCCAGATAGTAGGGGCTCAGGAAAATCTGATCCACATTGTAACGGTTGTAGTAGGCTTGCAAGTTCCAAATGGATGGTGCGGCAGATAGTTCCCCAAACTGGACTGACCATTGAAAGGGATCTTGGTTGCTATTAAGGGAGGAGAAAGCCCTCAGGGGTCTTCAGAGGGAGGGTGGGCCACCCCAGCACACCTGGGGCTGCTCCCTGAGCTAAGACCACCAGGCCGCTGCCCGGCTCACCCCGGACACCATTAGCAGGTCCTCCTTCCACCAAAGAGGCTAAGGTAGAAACGGGGAGAGCCCTGAGAGCCCCAACCAAAGCCCCACACCTGGGGACTTGGGGCAGGAGGGTGCCTCCCCTGCCAGCTCATCTGGCCAGTCACTCAACCACCTGTTGCCTCCAGGGCCCTTCTCTTAAGGGGACCAGCAGGTTCATGGGCGTCACACAGGCTGGGCTCCAAACAGCTTTGGGGACCACTGACCCCACCAGCCGCCGGCTCGTGTCCAGCACTTACCTCAGCTCACTCCTCCCCCGGGGGCACACCTCCGCTGGGAGGTGGGGTGAGGAAGGTGTAGGCTGGAGGTGCCATTTAGGGACAAATGAAGCGAGAAGGAGGAGAACAAGACACACAAACGTTCCGGAAGAAACAGCACAGGGTTTCCTCCGGGAGCGCCCTGAGGGCCTCGCACCGGTGTGTAACGGGCTGCAGCCCAGCCTGGGGCTCAGGAGCACACGAGGGCCGAGGGCCGCGGCCTCGTGGGACAGGGGCGCGCGTCCTGGCACAGACCCGGGATGCGGGGTCAGCGGGCCCCCTGCCCCCAGACTCACTTTTCAAAGCAGTGCGCGGCCGAGAGCACCCAGCGGCGGTTGAGCAGGCTCGCTCCGCAGAAGTGGGTGCCCCACAGACGCAGGCTGCCCTGCCACGGCCAGCGCCCGATCTCTGAATCCTTTCCACCCACTATGCGTGTCGGGATGGGCCGTTGGCCACAAGGCCCTGGGATGGACAGACGGACACCAGGCTGAGCTGCGGGAGGCAGGCTCATCCTGCCCACCCTCACCCACTGGGAAGGCAAGGGGCTCCCGGGGAGAACCGCGCGTCCTGGGCTCGTGCCACCCAGGAAGCGTCGAACGCTGGGGACCCGCCCCACGTGGCGCGCCCCTTCCTGCCCGCCCCCGGGCCCCCGGGGCCCATCAGTTACATGCGAGCATCGACGAGTTCTGAAAACCTGGAGCAGGGAGAGGGAAAGCTGAGGCGCCCTTCGCACTCGGGCCCACGAGCCCTCCGCGGGGAAGCGCCTTCCGCACGCCTTACCTGGAAGCAGCAGGTCCTTGTCCCGAAAGGCTGGGGGCAGGAGACGAGGTGAGTTCCCCCCGGCCTCCTCGCGCCCCAGCCGCCCCCGTCACCCCGGCTCGCGCCCGCAGCCCTCGCCCGAGCTCACCCTGCTCGGCGAGTTCGATCCGCACCAGCAGCTGCGCCAGCAGCAGCGCCGCCCCCTGCGGGCGCATGGCCTCGCCCCCCGCCGCCCGGCGCCCCCTCCGCTCCCGCCCGCTCCAGGGCCCCGCTGAGCGCCCCCTGGGGGAGAGGGAGCCGCGGAAACCCTGGCCGCCCCCGTCGGGCCGACGACCTCGCTGGTCCAAGGTTTGTTTGGGTACCTGGGACGTCACAGTGCCTGGCTTTGAGCTTGTTACTGGGACTGGTCCCCAACGACGTACCTTGCTATGGCCCGGGAATCGGTGCGAGCAGCCGACCCCTCCCTCGTCCGCCACGCTGGGGGCCTGGCCGCCCCCTGCTGCCCTCCTAGCCGCTCCTTCCTCTAGGAAGGATCAAGGACCTGGCCCACCGTCAGGACTCTCATGAAAGCACAGTCCCAAGTCCTCACTGAGTGCCGACTGGGGCCGGGCACTGTATTATCTGCTGTTAAAAGTGATGACCTTCATGGGACCCACAGAATAAACGCTGGCCTGATTTGACCATCTAGGGGGCTCTTACCCTCCCTGTCTGCCTGTTGCCGGGCAAGGAGTCTCATCTATCTCTGCAGAGCCTACAGGTCGCTTCCCTTCCTTGTGGACACTGTTGCACCAAAGTCACTTTGTGGGCACAAAGTCAAAGTCAGTAATACTTTAGGAGGATTCACAGAACTCAGAAAAGCTGTTCCTCTCCTGATTATGGTACCTTACAGTGAATGGATACAGATAACATCAGCACATGCCAAAGGTGCAGAGGAGAGTCTGGGAGAGGCCGGGTGCAGGCTTCCAGCTGTCGTCTTCCAAAGGGGTCGGGTGGGCAGTGCTTAATTTTCCAACTCATGAAGTGCTGTCAACCAGGGGCACTCACCTAAGCTTTGGTGTCTGGAGTTTCTATTGGGATTTCATCGAAAAGGTATGGAGTGCCCATGTGGCTGACCTTAGTTCTCAGGCTGCAGCCCCTCCAGAGGTCCAGCTGATCCAGTCTGACCCAAGGCCCCACCATAAATTACATCATTATCAACTATCTGGAGAGGCCCCAGGACTCCAGATCTACAGACAGTGTTTTCAGGCAGGACTCTCCAAGGGCTGGATGTTATTTCCTAAGAGCTGTTGAAGGGCCAGTCCTTTCTTTGGACTGTGCAGGGTTTGAACATCCTAGACCTGTTCAGTTAACATTTTACTGCACAGCAACCAAGAATGAAGAAATGTTCACAGAAAATTTGTACATGCAGTGGAAGGATCTACTCAAATAAACTGAACTGACTCCAGAGGAAACTGAGATATTACATGGAACAGCAGACAGCTGGAAAAATTCTAACTGGTTTCCTCAGAAAGCCTGAAGAGGTGTTTATCAGCATTAAATAAGAATTATACTATAGAAGACCAATCAATCAGAGAACAAGAAAGAGTGTCTGGAAATTTAAAGTATTGCTGAAGTAAAGTAGTTTAGCCAAAAGCCTGAATAAGAAAATGGACATAGCTAAAAAATGAATTGGCAAACTTGAAGACAGAGTAGTGAAACACGGTTAGAACTTAGAGCCAGTTTAAAGGGGCATATTACATGAGAGAGCAATGTAGAGACATGGAATGACAGTCAAGACTGGCTCTTGTTGGGACTTCCCAGTCGTTAAGAATCCACACTGCAGTGCAGGGGATGAGGGTTTGATCCCTGGTTGGAGAACTAAGATCCCACATGTCACAACAACTACAGAAGTCTGAGAGCTCTGAAGCTCACTCTGGAGTCTGAGAGACACAACTAGAGAGTCCGTGCACAGCAAAGGAAGATAGCCCACGTGACACAACTAACACCTACCACAGCCAAATAAATAATAATAAAGAAAGATAGGTTCATTCTTGGTTGGTCTATCCATTTTTCCACAATAAAAATTGCTTTAAGTGAAATAAAATGGGGGGTTGAGAAAAGGTGAAGATCAGGCTGGCCTCTAGAATCCCCATTAGCAAACCATTAGAAAAGCAGGTCTGGAGCTTCCCTGGTGATCCAGTGGTTAAAAATCCTCCTGCCAATGCAAGTGACACAGGTTCAATTCCTGGTCCAGGAAGATTCCTTATGCTGCACGGCAACTAAGACCATGTACCTCAACTACTGAGGCGCCTGGAGCCCATGCTCTGCAACAAAAGGAGTCACTGCGAGGAGAAGTCCATGCAACTCAACAAAGAGTAGCCTCCACTGGCTGCAACTAGACAAAGACCACCAGTAGCAACGAGGACCTACCAGAGCCAAAGGGACGAAAAAAGCATGTCTGTACATGGTATTCGTTCCATATTTGTTTTTACCTCCCCAGTATCATTCTGAATAGGTGACCAGACACTCGTGAACACAAAAAGAGTAATTGAGAGCCTCCCTGGTGGCTCAGGGGTGAGGAATCTGCATGCCAGTGCAGGAGACACGGGTTTGATACCTGATCTGGGAGGATCCCACATGCTGCAGAGCAACTAAGCCTGTGCCCCACAACTGCTGAGCCTGTGCTTCAGAACTCGGGAGCCACAACTACTGAAGTCCGAGTACCCTAGAGCCCCTGTTCTACAACAAGAGAAGCCACTGCAAAGAGAAGCCCAAGCACCACAACTAGAGAGTAGACCCTGCTCAGCACAACTAGAGAAAAGCCCGCATAGCAAGGAAGACCCAGCACAACCAAAAATAAATACATAAAAATAACAACAACAAAATAATAACAAAAGAGTTGTTGAATGGCTGTGAGTTCTAAGGGACATTTGATGATCAGGAGTATCAGGATGTCTTTATTTTTATTTTTTATTAATTTTTCAATTGAAATATAGTTGATTTACAATGTTGTGTTAGTTTCAGGTGTGCAGCAAAGTGACTCAGTTTTTTGTTTGCGTTTTCCACCATGCCATGTGGCATGTGGGATCTTAGTTCCCTGACCAGAGATCAAACCTGTGCCTCCTGGCAGTGGAAGCTCAGAGTCTTAATCACTGGACCACCAGGAAAGTCCCAGTTTTATACACATGTACACACACACACACACACACACATTCTCTTTCAGATTTGCTTCCATTATAGGGTATTACAAGATATTAAGTATAGTTCCCTATGCTATACAGTAGGTCTTTGTTGGTCGTCTATTTTATATATAGTAGTATGTATATTTTAATCCCAAACTCCAAATTTATCCCACCCTCCTTTTGTAACCATAAGTTTATTTTCTGTGTCTGTGAGTCTATTTCTGTTTCGTAAATAAGTTCATTTGTATCATTTTCTTTTTAGATTCCACATATAAGTGATATCATATGATGTTTGTCTTTCTTTGACTTACTTCACTTAGTATGATAATGTCTGGGTCCTTCCATGTTGCTACCCCACCGTTTTTTGCCGGGCCCCCCAAAGGGGGCCTGGGGGGGGGTTCCACGGGGTAAAAATTTTTGCACGCTGAAAACCCCCCCAAACCAAACAGGGGTTTCCCCAAACCCCGGCCCCTTGGGGGGCCCTTTTGTGAATGGGGGGGGGAAACAATAAAAACCTTTTTTTTTTTTTTGGCTTTGCCAGAGTGGTTTTGCCCCCTATGGGAATCAGGGGTTCCTAGGGGGGAATTTTTTTGGGGAAAAACCCCTGGCTTGCCCTTTTTTCTCTTTCCAACCCTCTTTTTCCACCCCTTCGGGAAGCCTGGGGAACTTGGAAAAATGAACCCCCTGAAGGGACAAAACCCTAAAAAGGGGGGGGTCGGCCCTTCGGGGGGGGGGAAAGGGGTTTTGGGCCCCTTTTTAAATTTTAACCCCTTTTTTGGTCACAACATGGAAAAAAAAAGGGGCCAAAAAAAATATTTTTTTATTTTAATTCTAAAAAAAAGGGGTTCCCGGGGGCTCGGGTAAAGCCCTTTTTTTTGGGGGGGACCCGGTTTTGGGGGGGGGAAACCTTGGGGTGGAACCCATGGACTTTTCCTAAAACCCAGGATAAAACCCCCGGGGTGACTCGCGGGGCCCCAAAAAAGGGGCGTTTCCCTTTTTTCAGGGGTAAAAAGGGTCGGGGAAACCCTAAGGGGCTGGGGTTTTTTTTAACCCAAAAATTCCCTTTTATTTGGAAAAACCCGGGGGCCCACCCATTTTGGGAGAACCTTTCACCGGGGCGTTGGGGGGGGAAGGGGGTATTAAAGGGGGGAAACCACCTTTCGGCCCCTGGAACGGTTTTTTCGGGGGGCTTTCGGATTCCCCTTTCCAAAAGGGGGAGCCCTAAGGATTCCCGGGGGGGCCCCTTTAAAATTTTAAAAACCCGGGGGTTCTTCGGGGAAAGACCCTTTTTAATTTTCCCCACCTACCAGGAGCCCCCCCAAACGCCCCTTTGAAATTTTTGGGGAGGTTCCCCCATTTTTAAAAATTTTCCCGCTTTCGAAGATTTTTTTTGGGCCCCCGGGTCAAAACCCCCCCGCTTTTGGTCTGGAAGTCACCCTTAGGCACCCCCCCCGTGATCCGGGGCCCAGACCCCCACCCACCTTTGGAAAACCTGGCCAATTTTCCCCCCCCTGGGCCCCCCCCCCGAACCCCAACCCTGGGACTACCTTTCCCAGACCCTGCCCCCCCTCCATTTTTCCTGTTTTGACCCACAGGAACCAAAAAAAACGGGATTTTTTTCCCCTTTTTTTTTTTTTTTTTTCTTTTTCCCCAAGGGGGGAAAAAAAGGGTTTTAAAAGGGAAATTTCACTTGAAAAACTTCAAAATAAAATTTTCCCCCTAAAGGAAAAAAAGGGGGGTAAACCCCAGGGGGAAGGCGGGAACCCGGGGGCCCGGAGGCCCCGGGGGAAAGGGGCCCCCCCATTCCCCCCGGGAAGGCTTGGGGGGTTTTTCCCCTTTTCCCCTTTGGGGGTGCTCTCGGCCGCGCACTGCTTTGAAAAGTGAGTCTGGGGGCAGGGGGCCCGCTGACCCCGCATCCCGGGTCTGTGCCAGGACGCGCGCCCCTGTCCCACGAGGCCGCGGCCCTCGGCCCTCGTGTGCTCCTGAGCCCCAGGCTAGGCTGCAGCCCGTTACACACCGGTGCGAGGCCCTCAGGGCGCTCCCGGAGGAAACCCTGTGCTGTTTCTTCCGGAACGTTTGTGTGTCTTGTTCTCCTCCTTCTCGCTTCATTTGTCCCTAAATGGCACCTCCAGCCTACACCTTCCTCACCCCACCTCCCAGCGGAGGTGTGCCCCCGGGGGAGGAGTGAGCTGAGGTAAGTGCTGGACACGAGCCGGCGGCTGGTGGGGTCAGTGGTCCCCAAAGCTGTTTGGAGCCCAGCCTGTGTGACGCCCATGAACCTGCTGGTCCCCTTAAGAGAAGGGCCCTGGAGGCAACAGGTGGTTGAGTGACTGGCCAGATGAGCTGGCAGGGGAGGCACCCTCCTGCCCCAAGTCCCCAGGTGTGGGGCTTTGGTTGGGGCTCTCAGGGCTCTCCCCGTTTCTACGTTAGCCTCTTTGGTGGGAGGAGGACCTGCTAATGGTGTCCGGGGTGAGCCGGGCAGCGGCCTGGTGGTCTCAGCTCAGGGAGCAGCCCCAGGTGTGCTGGGGTGGCCCACCCTCCCTCTGAAGACCCCTGAGGGCTTTCTCCTCCCTTGCCAGGAACAGTTACCCCTCCAAATGGTCAGTCCAGTTTGGGGAACTATCTGCCACACCATCCACTTGGAGCCTGAGGGCCTTCCTGCGTCGATAGAGAGTCCAGGATATTATCACATTCCCCCAATTCAGGGAGAATTCGCAGCATGACATCGCCCTGGTCAAGCTCTCCTCCCCAGTTACCTTCAATAAGCACGTCCAGACCATCTGTGTCATGTCCTCCTCCCTGGAGTTCAAGAACCGGAATGACTGCTGGGTGACTGGCTGAGGGGACATCCGTGAGAAAGAGGGTGAGGTTGGGGACAGCGGGCGGGGGAGGGGAGCGGTATCAGCCTGGCCCTGTGCCAGCCCCGCACACCAGCTGCAGGAGCCCTGCCTCGGTCTGTGCCAACTCTGCCCTCGCTTTGTCCCCTCAGCAGTCGGCCCTCACCTCCTCCCCGCCCCCACCGCAGAGCAGGGCTTTCTACACCCACACTCAGCTCCCCTCCTTCCGGAGGCTGTGAGCCCGAAGCCAGGGAGGGAGGCCCACCTGCCCAGACCCGCAGCCCCAGCCTGCAGGGGTGTTTCGAGGTTTTGGGGTGCACTTATCAGAAAAGCACCAGGCGTTTTTTTTTTTTAGAGATACAATTCACAAAGCATAAAAATCATTGTTTTAAAATGTACAATTCAGGGACTTCCCTGGTGGTCCGGTGGCTAAGACTCTGCCCTTCCACTGCAGGGGGGCATGAGTTCAATCCCCGGCTGGGGAACTGAAATCCCACATACTATGTGGTATGACAAAAAAAAAAAAAAAAAAAAGAAAGCATAAAGTTCAGAAGGTTTGTTTTTTGTTTTTTGGATACTCAGAGTGGTGCAGGTATCACCACAATCTAATTATGGAACATTTTCATCATGTCAGAATGAAATCCCAGGCTTATTAGCCATTACTCCTTATTCCTTGTTGTCCTTAGCCATAGTCCCTGGCAACCGCTAATCTGCTTTCTGTCTCTATGGATTTACCTACTCTGGTCACTTCATATGAACACGATCTACAACATACGGTCTTTGGTGCCTAGCTTCTCTAACTCAGCATAACATTTTCAACATTCATTTTTGTTTTAGTGTGTCAGTACTTCATTCCTTCTTTCTTTTTTGAGTTATTTCTCATATTAACCATTTTAAAATATATAATTCGAGACTTCCCTGGTGGTCCAGTGGTTAAGATTTCGCCTTACAATTCAAGGGGTGTGGGTTCCATCCCTGGTCAGGGGATTAAAATCCCACATGTTGTTGTTGTTCAGTTGCTAAGTCGAGTCCGACTTCGTGACCCCACGGACTGCAGCATGCTGGATCCCACATGCCTTGCAGCCAAAAAAACCAAAACATAGAAGTGATGTTGTAACAAATTCAATAAAGATTTTTAAAATGGTCCACATCAAAAATAAAGTCTATAATTCAATGGCATTTCAAACATGCACAGTGCATAACCATTGACTCTATCAAGTTCAAAAACATTTTCATCATGCCCAAAGGAAATCCCATAACCATTAAGTAATCACTCCCCATTACAGCCCTCCCTCCAGCCCTTAGCAACCACTACCAGCTTTTTGTCTCTACGGATTTACGTGTTCTGGGTATTTCAAGTAAGTGGAATCATCCACTATGTCACCTTTCATGTTTGGCTTCCTTCACTTAACATAAAGTTTTCAAGATTCATCCATGTTATAGTATGTATCAAAACTTCATTCTTTTTTTACAGCTGAATAATATTCCATTGTATGGATGCACCATAATTTGTTTATTCATTCATTCACTGATGACTGTGTCGTTCCATCTTTTGGGTATGTGTGTCAATATTAGTATCTAAATTTGTGCTTCAATACCTTTTTTCAGTTATTTTGTGAATGCATTTAGCAGTGCAATCCTGGATCACGTGGTAATTCTATTTTAACTTCTTGAGGAGCTGACACTGTTCCATAGCAGCTGCTCCATTTTATATTCCCAGCAACAATGAGGGTTATAATTTCTCTCCATTCTCCTCCACACTTATTATTTTCCAGGTTGTTGTTGTTTGGGGGGAAGGCATCCTAGTGAGTGTGAAGTGGTATCTCACTGTGGTTTTTTTTTAAATAATCATATTTATTTATTTTTGGCTGTGCTGGGTCTTTGTTGCTGCGCAGGCTTTTTTCCTCCAGTTGTGGTGTGCAGACTTCTCATCTCAGTGGCTTCTTCTGCTGCAGAGCTTGGGCTCTAGGGTGCACGGTCTTTAGGAGCTGCGGCTCCCGGGCTCTAGAGCACAGGCTCAAGAGTTGTGGCCCACCAGCTTAGTTGCTCCACAGCATGTGGGATCTTCCCAGGCTAGGGATGAAACCTACATCTGCTTTGGATGGAGGATTCATAACCACTGAGCCACCAGGGAAGCCCCCTCTCACTGTGGTTTTGATTTGCATTTCTCTAATGACTAGTGATGTTGAGCATCTTTTCATGTGCTAGTTGGCCATTTGTATATCTTCCTTGGAGTAATGCCTATTTAAGTACCTTAACCTTTTTTTTTTTTTTTTTGGCCACACTACACGACTTGTGGAATCTTAGGGATTGAACGTGGATCCTCAACAGTGGAAGCATGGAGTTGTAACCACTGGACCACCAGGGAATTCCCAACTCATTTTTAAAAAATATTTAATTTATTTATTTGGCTGCTCCCGGTCTCAGTTACTGCACAAGGGATCGTCAATCTTCGTTGCAGCATAAGGGATCTTTTTTTTTAGTTGCCGCATGTGGGAGCTAGTTCCCTGACCAGGGACAGAACCTGGGCCTCCTGCACTGGGAGCAGGGAGTCTTAGCCACTGGACCACAAGGGAAGATCCCCAACCCATTTTTAAATGGAGTTGCCTTTGTAGTTGAGTTGTAATAGTTCCTTATGTATTCTGGATACTAGACTTTTTTTAGAGACGTGATTTGCAAATATTTGTTCCTATTTTGTGGGTTTCTTTTTTTTCCCCTTTTTTTCTTCTTTTTCTTTTTTTTATACTGGTTCCTGTGTCTCACTCCATAAATTTAATTGGTCTGGGATGTGGCATGGGCACTGGAGTATTTTAAAGCTTCCCAGGTGATTATAATATATAGCTAGGGGTGAGGCCAGCTGGCTTGTTGGGGTTCATGATGAGCAGAGGGCCAAGTGATGCCAGGAAGGAGGGTTACAATAATCTCCAGGAAACAGATAAAGAGCTAAAGATTTGAAAGTTGAAATGAAGACCTCGCCCAAGTTCTGTCGAACAGGTAGGCTTTAGTGTCTGAAAGTTGTGTTTTGAATCCTCTTACATAACTCTTCAAATTCCTCAAAATAGGGATCATAACCTCCTTCCTCCCAGGTTGCTCCACGTTGTGAGTCCCTGGTGTTGATGAGGGAATGGCATTTCAGATGCAGGGCTGAGCCAAGACTCACGGACCACATCTCTTTTCACTTTCATGATAGTGTCTATTTTTTTTTTATTTACTTTTTTATTTTTGGCTGTACTGGGTCTTTGTTGCTGCTCACGGGCTTTCTTTAGTGGCAGTGTGCAGGCTTCTCATTGCAGTGGCTTCTCTTATTGTGGAGCATGGGTTCCAGGGCATGCAGCTTCAGTAGCTGCGGTATGTGACCTCAGTAATTGCGGCTTGCAGGCTCAGTAGTTGTGGCATGTGGAATCTTCGAGGACCAGGGATCGAACTTGTATCCCCTGCATTGGCAGGTGGATTCTTAACCACTGAACCATCAGGGAAGTTCATGATAGTGTCTGTTGATGCACATTTTTTATTTTGATGAAGTTCAGGTTGCTTTTTTCTTTTGCTGCTTTAACTTTTGATGTCATGTCTAAGAAATCATTTTCAAGTTCAATGTTCATGAAAATGTACTCTCATGTTTTCTTGAAGAGTTTAAGTTTTGCTATAATTTCAGCTGTTTTATTGATATGTATGTATTTGATTCATTTTGAGTTGATCTTTGTTTGTGGTGTGAGATAAGGGGTCTGACTTCATTTTTTGCATTTGGATATCTAGTTGTCTCAGCACCATTTGGTGAAAAGACTGTTCTCTACTCTACTGAATTGTTCTAGCACCCTTGTCAAAAATCAGTTGGCCAAAGAAGAAAGAGTTTGTTTTTTTTTCTACACTCGAAATTATGTTCCATTGGTCTGTGTTTCTATCCATTTGCCAGGACCCCATTGTTTGATGCCTGTACCTTCCAATTATGTTTTGAAGTTGAGAAGTATGTATTCTCCAACCTTGTTCCACTTTTTCAAATATTGGTTTTGTTATTTGGGGTCTCTTGATATTTTACATAAATTTTAGAATCAGCTTGTCAATTTCCACTCAAAAGACCTTTGGAGTTTGGATAGAGGCTGCATTGAACCTGTAAATTGCTTTAGGAGAGTATTGTCACTGAGATAATATTAAGTCCCCAGTCCATTAACATGAGATATGTCTCTGTTTATTTAGATCGTCTTTAATGTCTTTCAGCAATCTTTGTACTGCTTCTTGTGTGCAGATCTCTCATCTCCTCAATTAAATCTATTTCCAACTATTTTATTCTTATTGATGCTATTATATAAATGAATTTTCTTTTCTGATATTGTTTTGGAATTGTTCGTTGGCAGTGTATAGAAATATAATTGATGTTTATGTCGATTTCAGATCTGCAGATTTCCCAAGTTTATTCATTCTAGTCCTTTCTTGTGTGTTCTTTATGATTTTCTGTATACAAGATCATGTCATCTGTGAATAAAGAGTTTCACTTCTTCCTTTCCAACTTGACTATGTTTTTATTTCTTTTTCTTGCCTAATTGCTCGACTAGAACTTCCAGTAAAATGTTAAGTGGAAGTGGCAAAAGAAACTGGCATCCTTGTCTTAGGGGGAAAGCTTTCAGTCTTTCACAATTCTGTATGATATTAGCTGTGGATGCTTCACATATGATCGTTATCAGGTTAAGAAAGTTCTCTCTATGCTTAGTTTATTGCTTGTCTTTATAATGAAAGAGTGTTGGATTTTCCTGCATCAATCAGGATGACCATGTGGGTTTTCTTCCTTTGTTCTATTACTATAGTATGCAGTATATTGATTGATTTTTATATATTGTACCCCCCTTGCTGACTGTGGATCAGATCAGGAACTCCTTATTGCCAAATTCAGACTGAAATTGAAGAAAGTGGAGAAAACCACTAGACCATTCAGGTATGACCTAAATCAAATCCCTTATGACTATACAGTAGAAGTGAGAAATAGATTTAAAGGACTAGATCTGATAGACAGAATACCTAATGAACTATGGATGGAGTTTGTGACATTGTACAGGAGACAGGAATCAAGACCATCCCCAAGAAAAAGAAATGCAAAAGAGCAAAATGGCTGTCTGAGGAGGCCTTACAGATAGCTGGGAAGAGAAGAGAAGCGAAAAGCAAAGGAGAAAAGGAAAGATATACCCATTTGAATGCAGAGTTCCAAAGAATAGCAAGGAGAGATAAGAAAGCCTTCCTCAGTGAGCAATGCAAAGAAATAGAGGAAAACAATAGAATGGGAAAGACTAGAAATCTTTTCAAGCAAATTAGAGATACCAAAGGAGAAGGCAATGGCACCCCACTCCAGTACTCTTGCCTGGACAATCCCATGGACGGAGGATCCTGGTAGGCTACAGTCCATGGGGTCGCTAAGAGTCGGGCACGACTGAGCGACTTCACTTTCACTTTTCCCTTTCATGCACTGGAGAAGGAAATGGCAACCCACTCCAGTGTTCTTGCCTGGAGAATCCCAGGGACGTGGGAGCCTGGTGGGCTGCCGGCTATGGGGTCACACAGAGTCGGACATGACTGAAGCGACGCAGCAGCAGCAGCAGAGATACCAAGGGAACATTTCATGCAAAGATGGGCTCAATAAAGGACAGAAATGGTAGGGACTTAACAGAAGCAGAAGATATTAAGAAGAGGTGGCAAGAATACACAGAAGAATTGTACAAAAAAGTTCTTCACGACCCAGACAATCACAGTGGTGTGATCACTCACCTAGAGCCAGACATCCTGGAATGTGAAGTCAAGTGGGCCTTAGGAAGCATCACTACGAACAAAGCTAGTGGAGGTGATGCAATTCCAGTTGAGCTATTTCAAATCCTGAAAGATGGCGCTGTGAAAGTGTTGCACTCAATATGTCAGCAAATATGGAAAACTCAGCAGTGGCCACAGGACTGGAAAAGATCAGTTTTCATTCCAATCCCAAAGAAAGGCAATGCCAAAGAATGCTCAAACTACCGTACAATTCCACTCATCTCACACGCTAGTAAAGTAATGCTTAAAATTCTCCAAGCCAGGATTCAGCAGTACGTGAACCGTGAAATTCCAGATGTTAGGAAATCAAGATTCCGATGGATCAATATCGATAAAAGCTAAGAGAGTTCCAGAAAAACATCTATTTCTGCTTTATGACTAAAAGTGAAGAAGAATAAAGAGCTCTGATGAAAGTGAAAGTGGAGAGTGGAAAAAGTTGGCTTAAAGCTCAACGTTCAGAAAACTAAGATCATGGCATCCGGTCTCTTATCACTTCATGGCAGATAGATTGGGAAACAGTGGAAACAGTGGCTGACTTTATTTTTCTGGTTCTCCAAAATGACTGCAGATGGGGAAACAGTGGACTGCAGCCATGAAATTAAAAGACTCTTACTCCTTGGAAGGAAAGTTATGACCAACCTATATAGCATATTAAAAAGCAGAGATATTACTTTGCCAACAAAGGTCCGTCTAGTCAAGGCTATGGTTTTTCCAGTGGTCATGTATGGATGTGAGAGTTGGACTATAAAGCAAGCTGAGCACCAAAGAATCGATGCTTTTGAACTGTGGTGTTGGAGAAGACTCTTGAGAGTCCCTTGGACTGCAAGGAGATCCAACCAGTCCATCCTAAAGGAGATCAGTCCTGGGTGTTCATTGGAAGGACTGATGTTGAACCAAAACTCCAATACTTTGGCCACCTGATGTGAAGAGTTGACTCATTGGAAAAGACCCTGATGCTGGGAAAGATTGAGGGCAGGAGGAGAAGGGGATGACAGAGGATGAGATGGTTGGATGGCATCACTGACTTGATGGACATGGGTTTGGGTGGACTCAGAGAGTTGGTGATGGACAGGGAGGCCTGGCGTGCTGCGGTTCATGGGGTCGCAAAGAGTCGGACACGACTGAGCGACTGAACTGAACTGAACTGCACTCTTCAGATAAATCTCACTCGGTCATGGTGTTAGAATTCCTTTAATATGAAGGACAGGGAAGCCTGGCGTGCTGTGATCCAGGGGGTTGCAAAGAGTTGGACATGACTGAGCAACCAAACAACAACAATGCTGCTGGACTCAGTTTGCTAGTATTTTGTTGAGGATTGTTGCATATATGATCTGTAGTTTCTTTTGTGAGATAGCTTATCTGGGCTTTGTTGTCACAGAATGAGTTAGAAAAGGTTCAAAAAGGTTTGATGTTAATTTCTTTCTATGTTTAAAAAAACATTTATTTACTTGCTTGGCTCTGTGGGGTCTTAGTTGCAGAATGTGGGATCTTAGTTCGAACCCTCATCCTTTGCATTACAAGGCAGATTCTTAACCACTGGACCACCTGGGAAAACCCCTCTTCCAGTGTTTGATAGATGTCATCGTTTAAGTCATCTGGCCCAGGACTTTTCCTCATTGGGAAATTTCTGACTACTGATTAAATCTCTTTACCTAGATTTTCTATTTCTTCTTGAACTTGTTTTGGTATTTTGTGTGTTTCTAGGAATTTGTTTATTTCTTCGAGGTTATCTGATTTGTTGGCATACAATTGTTCATAGTACGCACTTACAGCCTTAAATTTTCTTTAAGGTCAGTGATAGTGTCACCACTTTATTGTCAGTTTTGTTGATCTTTCAAAGAACCAACTTTTGCTTTCGTTGATTTTCTGCTATTGCTTTTCCCTTTCCTAGTTGTTTTTTTACCCTCATCTATCTCTTTATTATTTCCTTCCTCCTTCTATCTTTGGGTTTAATTTGCTCTTCCTTTTCTAGTTCCTTAAATTAGATTATTAACTTGAGATTTTTCTCCTTTATTAACATGGACATTTCCAGCTATAAATTTCCTTGTGAGAGCTGCTTTTGCTGCACTGCAATGAGTTTTTGATATATTGTGATTTTATTTCCATTCATCTCACAGTGCTTTCTAATTTTCCTCATGATTTCTTCTTTGGTTAGGAGTATGTTATTGAATTTCCATATAGTGAATTTTTCAATTTTCCTTCTGTTATTGAAGGAACAGAATTCTAGCCTCAATCAGCTGTTTTCTATGCTGTCAGTCTTTTCTACTTTATTCTAACTCATTTTGTGGTCTGACATCTATCTTGGAGAATGTTTGTACCCACTTAAAAGGAATGTGTGTTCTGCTCTTCTTTGGGGGGATTGTTCTGGTCTACTGACTATTCAAGACCTCTATTTTCTTAGTGGTCTCTCTGATTGTTGTTTCCATTAATAAAAGTGGGACATTGAAGTTTCTGGCTGTTATTCTAGAACTGTCTGTTTCTCCCAGCAGTTACATCAATTTTGCATCATGTAGTTTGGGGCTCAGTTGTTAGATGTGTAGATATAATTTATAATTATTTTATCTTAAAGACTTGACACATTTATCAATATGTAATGTCCTTCTTGGACTCTTATGACATGTTTTGACTCAAAATCTGTTTTGTCTAACATTAGGATAGCAACCTCAACTCTTTTTGGTTACTATTTGCATGGAATCTCTTTTTCCAGACTTTCACTTTCAACCTGTATTTGCATTTGGATCTAAAATTATTGTCTTGTAGACAGGATATGGCAACCCACTCCAGTATTCTTGCCTGGAAAATCCCATGGACAGAGAAGTCTGGCAGCCTACAGTCCATGGAGTCACAAAGAGTCAGACATGATGGAGTAACTTCTCACCTCACAGACAGAATATAGTTGGATCCTTGTTTTTAATCCATTCTGCCAATCTCTGCCTTTTAATTGGTGTTTAATCCACTTACATTAAAATTAATTACTGATAGGGAAGAATTTACTGCTTCCTTTATTCTATTGGTTTTCTATATTTTGTCAGATGTGGAAGATATAGATATTTTGTATCTATATCTTATATCTATACCTATGCCTTATATCTTATTTCTTATTCTTCTTTTCTTGTTTAATTGATTTTTATTAGTATACCGTATCGATTTTCTTCTCATTTCCTGTTCTGTGTATTTTTTAGTTATTTTCTCAGCAGTTGCTCTGGAGATAACAGTTAATAACTTAAACTTATAACAGTTTATTTTGAATTAATACCAATTTAGGTTCAACAGCATACAAAAATTCTGTTCCTATACAACTCTATTCTTCTCCTTTAAGTTGTTAGTGTCACAGTTTACATCTTTATATATTGTGTAGTCATTAACAGAGGTTTATAATTATTCTTATGCATTTGTCTTTTAAGTTGTATAGGGAAAAGAGCTATGAACCAAAATTATAATAATACTGACTTTTATATTTACCTGTGTAGTTACCTTCACCATTGTTCTCTATTTCTTCCTATGGGTTTAAGTTTCTGGCTACTGTCCTTTCATTTCAGCCTGAAAGGGTCCCTTTTCCATCTCTTGAAGGGCAGGGCTACTATGATGAACAGTCTCAGCATTTGTTTACCTGGGAATGTCTTAATCTCGCCTTCATGTTTTTGAAAGGTAGTTTTGCCTGATATTGAATGCTTGGTTGGCTGTTTTCTTCTCTTAGCACTTTACATATGTCATCCCACTGCCTCTTGGGCTCCAGGGTGTCTGGAAGAAATTTAGCTGTCAGTCTTGCCAAAGATCCCTTTACTTGATGTGTGTTTTCTCTCTCAACGTTTTTTTTTAATAAGATTCTCCCTTTGCCTTTTGATATTTTGATGAAAATGTATCTCGATGTGGATCTCCTTGTGTTTATCCTACCTGGAGTTTGTTCATCTTCTTGAATGTATAGATTCATGTGTGTGTGTGTGTTCAGTCATGTCCAACTCTGCGATTCCATGAACTGTAGCCCACCAGGCTCCTTTGTCCGTGGAATTTTCCAGGCAAGAGTACTGGAGTGGGTTGCCATTTCCTACTCCAGGGGATCTTCCCAGCCCAAGGATAGAACCCACATCTCCTGCACTGGCAGACGGATTCTTTATCACTGAGTCACATCTTTCATCAAATTTGGAAAGTCTTCAGCATGGATCATGCAGCTGTAGTATATGGATTACAAACAAGCTCAGCAGCATCAGCCCCTCCCTGCTGTGTATGCTTCAGCCAAGATCTCTCCTCATTGGTCCAGGCAGGGCCTGTCATCTGCATGCCACAGCAAGGGAAGCTGAATCTGGGGGAGGAGCTGTAACAGCCTCTCCATCCATTGGGTCCTTCTGTGGTCCACCATGTGCTGGGTGCTGGGCTGGGGCAGAGGAGCAATATCCCGGGTACTTTGGGTGTCCCAGGAAGTCCACTCCCCCCCTTCTTAACCCGTTTCCCCCAATGGCAGAGGAGAGGCTAAGGTAGTTTCTTTCTCTCTCCCGCCCTCAACCCCTGGCAGAGCTGCCATCTCCCTTCAATCTCCAGGAAGTGCAGGTCTCCATAATAAACAAATCCAGGTGTTCCTACCTATTCCAGCAGCCTTATTACCGCAGCAACATCAATTATGACATGATTTGTGCTGGCTCTGAGAATGTCAACGCTGACAGCTGCAAAGTGAGTACCCTTGCCCCAGTGAGGGCCGTACCACTCCTCTCAGTCTTGGTTCTGAGGGTAACCCCCTTGGCCCCCCACCAATCCACCCTCAGAGTTTATTCATGAGATCACTGTAGACCTCATTTATCCAGCCTATAAAACAAGCTTCCTGTTCCACATTCATTGTACCTCCTTGGATCCTTATGTGAAATCCAGAGGACAGACTCTGCTCTCCCAGCCTCTCCTGGGGCCCCTCCTGCCCCGCCCTCGGTCTTGCTCACCCACACTGCTTTCCAGAGTGACTCAGGCGGACCCTTGGTCTGCGAAAAGAATGGGCAGTGGATTCAGATTAGAATCGTGAGCTGGGGAGTGGGTTGTGGTAGGTACAACTGGCCTGGTATCTACACCAATGTCAGTCATTACTTCAACTAGATCCAGTTGCTGACGGCCCGCAGCACACCCAGCCCAGACCCCTCTCGGTTGCTGCTCCCCCTCGCTCTGCTCTGAGCTCCCTTTCTCCTGCAGATGGCCTGTCCACACTCGAGTCCATGAGGATGCTGTAGTTACCGCAGCTCCGGGCACATTCACCAAGGGCTGGGGGCACCCTGGTGGCAGGACTGCCTGCTGGATCAGGCCTCGTCCCCTTCTGTCCCCTTTGCTAATAAAGTGTGTATATTCAAGTTGATGCCCTGCAGCACATTCTGTGGCCCCAGGTGGCTTCCTGGACACCCTCATGGTCACCCGTGTCCTTTCCACCCCAAGACCACTCCTTAACTCCTAAATCATCATCCACCCAGGTTTGAGTTGCAAACAACAGAACCCTCTCAGGTAGTTCAATCTGAGAGGAAGTTAGTAGCACCAAGGTGGCTGGGGGCTCAGAGGGCTGGAGTGGGGGTGCTGTGGTGGAAATGCCCCCAGACTTTCCCCAGTGCTTATACCGTGTCCCCCACCACACAGATGCAGACACTCTGGTCTCACCACAGTCCCCAAAGGCTGACCTTGGACCAGGACAAGGGTGCAGGTAGTTCATTTGGGAGGCAATGCCAAGAAGCCCCAGTGAAGAGCGGGGAAACTGAGGCAGAAGGGGCGAGAGCCAGTGACATTTGACCCTTGTGGCAGCTGAGGCACAGTCTGGCTGGGGCCCCCTGAGAGTTCACAGAAACACACCTCAGCATCGCCTGGGGGACAAAGACCCTGTGTGGCCACTTTTCTCCTGATTCCCTGTGGTTGAGGGTTGTCCTGGGGGCATGGAGGCGCCAAGCTCCATAACATGGCCTGGGTGGAAGGGGCGGCATCAAGTATGTCTTCCCCACCCCCATGGGGCTCCCGGAACGCAGCCTCTGTGTGGCCAACGGACAGGTCAGCAGGGTTGTCTGGGGCCCCTGGGAACTGCTCGGGCAGATGTGCGTTTTCATGGGACCCACAGGTGCTGTGAGCACAGAAGGTGCTAGAAGCTCTGGTCTGGCTAGGGCTGGTCACTGTGGAGAGGCAGGCGAAGGAGTCTGGGAGGGGTGTCCTCATCACCCCTGCCTGCCCAAAAGCCACGCCGGCTGTGACAGCATGCTTGGGTTTCATGCCCCTTAGCAGCCCCCAAAGCTGGAGCTTCCCCTTCCCCAACTACTGAGCACAGAGGATGCAGTGAAGACCTGACTCAGCCAAATAAATAAACATTTTTTAATAAAATAAATAATTTTTAAAAATGATGAGGGGCTTCCCTGGTGGCTTGGTGGTACAGAACCTGGCTGCCAATGCAGCAGACATGGGTTTGATCCCTGTTCTGGAAAGATCGCACATGCTGCAGAGCCACTCAGCCTATGCACCACAACTACCAAGCCCGTGCTCCCTAACCACGAGAAGGCCAAGCAGCACAGCTAGAGGACAGCCAGCCCCGCTCGCCACGACTAGAGAAAGCCCAGGCAGCAACAAAGACCCAGCACGCTCAACAATAAATAAACAAATTTTCTTAAAAAATGATGAAACTGAGACCCAGCGAGGTGACAGAATCCTTCAAGTCACCTAGCTCACAGTCGCCCGTGTCGACCTCAGGCTGTGTGGCATGAGTGACTCAGAGGGGCCAGCAGGGGCCTGGTGGCTTCCATGTCTCCCAGGTGGGACTCACCTGCTTTGAGATTTCCTGCTGCTGCTGCTGCTGCTGCTAAGTAGCTTCAGTCGTGTCCGACTCTGTGCGACCCCATAGACGGCAGCCCACCAGGCTCCCCCATCCCTGGGATTCTCCAGGCAAGAACACTGGAGTGGGTTGCCATTTCCTTCTCCAGTGCATGAAAGTGAAAAGTGAAAGTGAAGTCACTCAGTTGTGTCCGACTCTTAGAGACCCCATGGACTGCAGCCTACCAGGCTCCTCCATCCATGGGATTGTCCAGGATAGAGTACTGGAGTGGGGTGCCATTGCCTTCTCCACCCCCCACCATCTGCCCTTCTGAGCGGTCAAAACCTGAGGGCGTTCCCGGTCACCTCCCCCACAGGCCCTGCGGGCTGACCCCACACAGAATGCTCACTGCCTGGTGTCCCGTGTTACCCGAGCACAGCGTGATTTAATGCCCGTGAAGCACTTGGCCCCAGACCAGCCGCCCTGCGACACTGCCCCGCAGGCCTGCCTGGCAGGGTGTCACAGCCCCTCCTCCAGCAGCAGGCCGAGTAACCCCCGGTGGCCTAGTGCCTGCGTGACAGTCTCATCCACAGAAATACCATCAAGCCCGCCCAGGCACACATTCCCCCTAGCGTCCTGTTCAGGGCCACTTACCCCAGCCCGGCGCCACAGCGCACCCTTCCCTGTGGCCCAGCTCACCCCACAACGTTGTCCCTCCTTGTGTGACTCCAGTTGTTGGGGTCGGCATGGGGTGGCTCAGGCTGCAGCCCTTCCAGAGGGCCCAGGTTGTGCTGGGACGTTAGTGGGAAAACACCTGGGTCCCAGGAAGGCCACCACCCCCCACCTCACCTGCTGCCAGGTCTTCAGGGCACCTGGGGGTCTGGCCAAGAGCAGGGTTGGGCAGTCACCAGAGACGAGTCCTGTGCTGCAGGCGGTGGGCTGGGTGCCGCCATCCTGAAACGCACCAGCAGGGCAGCCGGCTCGGGGCGCACCTCCCCTCCACCTTTGTTGAATGTTATTTTGTTTTCATCCTTGGCACTTAAAGACTTTGGTTGTAAGCAGCAGGATCCCCTAGAACCAGCATGAGTGAAGGAGAGTTGGTTTTGAAGGATACAGGGCAGCCTGCTGAGAGCAGGGATGGCTGGAGTGAGGAGCTCCAGTTCTACAGGGCACTCTTCCTCAGTCCGGAAGGTTCCAGGCTCTCGGGCCAGCTGAGAGTCCTTGCCTGTGGCCACAGCCATGGCTCCCCCTGCCCGGGCCCTCCTCCAGGGTGAAAACCTCAGGGAAGGATTCTGATTGGCTGGTCTCAAGTCACATGTCGTCTCTTGACCCATCACTGTTACCTGGGGGCCATGGTGGGATGCTGGCCCCGTCTGGGTCATTTGCCCATACCTGGGAGTCGGGGCAGGTCCAGCAGGAGAGAAAGCTGGGGCTGACTCAGCTGTGGCCCCTAGGAGGAAGGTGGTGAGATGCGCAAGCAGATGACATTTGTCCAGGGGCTGTTTGTGCAGGGTGACTCAGAGGTGAGACTGAGGGCATGTGGGCCAGCAGGGGCCTGTGCCTTAGTTTCTCGATCTGAGACCAGGGCTGGGTTGGGATGAACCCCTGGGAAGGGATTCCTTTCCTACTCCTCTCAGGTTTGATCGCCCCTTAGTCAACCGGTTCCAGATCCTCCCACCATAAGCCAGTTCTTCGGTGGGAATTTGTTTCAGGGTCCCTGCCCTCAAGCGTCCTCCAGACCTCCCAAACTGCAACATATAGACCCCCCCCCCCTGCAGCTCCCCTGCTGGACTGGGCATTCAGCCTTCCAGTGAACCCCTTCTAAAGGTATGGCCCACGTCCCCGGAGATAGCTGTGTGTCCCCAGGGTCCTGGGTCACTCTCCGTCCCACCAGCTTCTCCAGCTGCCCCAGCTCTGCCCACTTGGCTCCACTGCAGCCAAAGCCTCCAGTGGCAGCTGGATCTGGGGTAACCAAGGTCAGGCACCTCAGGGAGGGCGCTGCTTTTACTCTTGTGGCCCTTCTAGAGCGTTTCGATCAGCCAGGCGTGACTCCAGGCTCTGTGAGGGCTAATCTGGTTAATCTTCACAACCACCTGGGGGGCGGGTTTTACAGAAGAGGAAACTTTCCCAAGGTCTCGGGGGTGGGAGGGACGACGTTCCACAAACCGGCTCTGGAGACCTGGAGCGTGGGCTTGAGCCTGATCCTGGAACATGGACAGTGGAAGTCAGGCCTGAGGCCGCCCTCCCTCGCTTTGTGTGGAAGGACTGGGGCTGGTTCACCACTAGGGCCCCTCATTCGTCTCCTTAACCCTTGCCGCCTCCCATGTCTACTGGCCCCTTCCACTTACTCCCGAACGCTCAGTGCCCACTCCATGCTGGCACTGCTCTTGCCACTGGGGACTGGGTGCTTATGAGTGTGCTCAGTCAGTCACTCAGTCGCGTCCAACTCTTTGCGACCTCGTGGACTGTAGCCCACCAGGCTCCTCTGTCCCTGGGATTCTCCAGGCAAGAACACTGGGGTGGGTTATCATTTCCGCCTCCAGGGGATTTTCCTGACCCAGGGATTGAACCCGTGTCTCCTGCATCTCCTTCATTGGTTCTTTACCACAAAGCCACCTGGGAAGAAGAATGTCTGTGAACTTTCCAAAATTTATACATTGAATCTTTTACCCCAATGACTCTGGAAATAATTAATGAAGTCATAGGGTAGACTTATTAGTGTCCTTATAGAAAGAGATACCAGGGACTTTCCTGATGGTCCAGTGGCTGGGACTCTGAGCTCCCAATGCAGGGGGCCCAGGTTCGACCCCTGGTCACGGAACTAGGTCTCACATGCCACAACTAAGACCCGGCACAGCCAATAAATAAATAATTTTTTAAAAAAAAAGAGAGAGAGAGAGAGACATCTGGCAGTACAGTGGTTAGGACTCCATGCTTCCACTGCTGGGGGCCTGGGTTCAATCCCTGGTCAGGGGACTAAGATCCTGCATGCCACACAGCACAACTAGAAAAGAAAAAAAGACAGCAGCACCTCCCCCACCACCCCTCATGCCCAGCAGACACAAAGAGAAGGCTATGTGATCACTCAGTGAGATGGCAGGGCAGCCACCTACAAGCCAAGAGAAGAGGCTCCCATCTGGCCCGTTCCTTGTTCTTGGACATCCAGCCTCCAGAATGGAACTTAAACCCCCAGTCTGTGGGCTCAGACGGTAAAGAATCTACCTGCCATGCAGGAGACCCAGGTTCGATCCCTGGATTGGGAAGATCCCCTGGAGAAGGGAATGGCAACCTACTCCAGTATTCTTGCCTGGAGCATTCCATGGACAGACCGTGGGATCGAAAAGAGCTGGACACGACTGAGCGACTGACACTGTGGTGTTCTCTCCCGGCAGCCTGAGCTAAGACAGGGACAAAGACCCAGACCCTGCCTCACAGAGGGGAGACAAATAGGTACGAATCAGACCTTCCCTGTCACACATCACCTCTGTCTGGGATACGGCCAAGGAGGGGTTGTGCTGGACAGGAAGGCCCCCAGGAGGGGGAACCAAGTGGATGGCTTCTGGAGGGGGGCACTGACTTGGTAAAAGGAGGTTCTGGAGCCTTTCCTGGAGGTAGGAGCAATCCAGGGCCCCAACCCCCCACTCTGCCCTTGCCTGGCTGGACTCAGGCTCCCACCCCCAGTTCCGTGCACCTTGGCCCAAGCCAGGCTTCCTTCGAGAAACCCAGGTGTCCCTTTCCTGCCACGGCAAAAGCACTGTTCAAAGCATCTTTGTTCGAGGCTGGACTGAGGAAGCCGCAGCCCCGCCCTGACCTCCTTAATTACCTCCTAGCCCCTACCCCCCTCCTGGCTCTTTAAGCCCCCAGATCCTCCCCCAGCCCAGTTAGCGGGAGGACACCAGCTGCAAGGGTGAGAAAAGAATCCGGGGTCTGCAGGGAACAGGGTTGGGGGGCACCTATCAGGGAAATACAAGATGGGGGAGGGGCTGGGCTCCAGGGCTTCCATGGAGACCTAAGGTGCCCAAATTGTGCAACAGTTGGGGGGGCAGGGGTGGTCCTTGGGGCTGGGCATAGGGCATAGAGCCTGGGCCACAGAGCTAGGTCTGGGACCAACCAGGTCTGAAGGAAGACAAAAGGAGCTCAGGGTGGGGGGGGGGGGGCGGCTAGATCCTTCTCTTCTCTCGGCAGGCTCCAGCCAGGCTAGTCCTGGGCAGTGTCACCCTTACCAGGCCCAGCCCTGAAGACAGAATGAGGAGGGCTTCCTCCCTCCAGGTCCTGCTCCTACTGCTGCTGGGTGAGTGGGGGCGGGGCTGGGGGTGCTGACCACAGGAGCTTTGGCTTCCATCTGCCCAGCTTTCCTGCTTCCTCTAGAGCACTCTAAGGCACCCTACTCTTTTTTCTATTTTTGGCTGCACTGGGTCTTCCTTGCTCCTTCCAGGCTTCCTCTAGCTGCCGCGCATGGGCTTCTCATTGCTGTGGCTTCTCTCAATGCATGTAGGATCTTCCCCAACCGGGGATTGAACCTGTCTCCCAATCCACATTGGTAGGCGGATTCTTAACCACTGGACCACCAGGGAAGTTCAAGCATCCTATTCTTGGCTCCAGGGCTTCCCCAGTGACTCAGCGGTAGAGTCTGCCTCAATTCAGGAGCCACAGGAGACGCAGGTTCGATCCCTGGGTGGGGCAGATCCCCTGGAGAAGGAAATGGCTACCCACTCCAGCATTCTTGCCTGGAGAATGCCATGAACAGAGACTGGTGGGCTACAGTCCCTGGGGTTGAATAGAGTGGGACACGACTGAAGTGACCTAGCACACCCGCACTACTGGCTCCAAGGGTTCAAGTTCTCTCTGTCACTGACCTTGGGCTCTCCGAATCTGGTTGTGCTCGTCTGTGTAATGGGTGTAAGTCGCCACCTCACAGGGCTCTGGGGAGGGTTTAATCCTGTAGCCGATTGCACAAAAATCTGGCATCAAGTCAGTGCGACATATATATTCCACCCTCCTTCCTAATCTGTGACCGCCCTCCCTGTCACCCCGTTACCTGACACCAGACCCGTAATCCAGTCCCTTCCCTGCTTCCACCTCCAGGAGCAGCCGGGACCCTGGCTTCTGAAGGTCCGCGGAAAACCCCTGTGCCCACCCCTCCATAACCCCGCCTCCCCGGCCCCACCCCTCCCTAACCCCGCTCCCCCCGCCTCCCCGGCCCCCACTGCTCTGCCCACCCCCAGTCCCCTTGTCCTCCCAGCTTGTGGGCAGCCTCGGGTGTCCAGTCGTATCGTGGGCGGCCGGGACGCCCGGGCCGGCGAGTGGCCATGGCAGGCGAGCATCCAGCACCGCGGGGCGCACGTGTGCGGGGGGGCTCGCTCATCTCCGCGCTGTGGGTGCTGACGGCGGCACACTGCTTCCCCAGGTCAGCAGGCAGCCGGGCCCCGCCAAGGGACGGTCCCCTACCCCTAGGGCTCCGCGTCGAGGTTTGCCGGGGCGGGGCGGGTGGAGCAAGACCCAGAGAAGGTTTTGGATCCTGGGGCTGTAAGTGGCCACGTTGGTACAGACACCCGGGCGGCTGGACAGGGCACAGCCCTTGGTCCCTGTACCACACCCACCGGAACCCCGCGCCTAGACTTCGCGCAGGTCTCACCCCGGGCTCTGAGAGACAGGGCGGCGGGGACGAGAGCTCCTGGGCTGGAGAGGGAGCTGCTTTAATTAGACCTAGCGCCCCCGTCACGCAGGAAGGCTCTGCCCACTGAGTACCGCGTGCGCCTCGGGGCGCTGCACCTGGGTTCCGGCTCGCCCCCTGCTCTCCTGGCTCCCGTGCGGAGGGTGCTGCTGCCCCCGGACTACTCGGGGGACGGGGCCCGCGGGGACCTGGCGCTGCTGCTGCTGCGCCGCCCAGCGCCCCTGAACACCCAAGTCCAGCCCGTCTGCCTGCCCAAGCCTGGGGCCCACCCGCCGCCTGGCACACCCTGCTGGGTCACTGGCTGGGGCAGCCTCCGTCCAGGAGGTGAGGCAGAGGGCAGGGTATGGGGGCACTAGGGTAGGGCCAGGGGCTGTCTCCCCAGCTCGCTCTAACCTCCAGGGACCCAGACATCCTCTCTGTCAGGCCAGGGAGCCCTGGGCTGGCAGGTGAGGCTTTTCCCACCAACACCTGCTTTCCACCTCACCCTCTGCATGCTCTTCCAGGGTGTCCAACTCTTGCAACCCCATGGACTGTAGCCCACCAGGCTCCTCGGTCCATGGGATTCTCCAAGCAAAAATACTGGAATGGGTTGCCATGCCCTCCTCCAGGGGATCTTCCCAACCCAGGGATCAAACCCACATCTCTTAAGTCTCCTACATTAGCAGGAGGGTTCTTTCCCACTAGTGCCACCTGAGAAGTCTCTGCCGCCTCTTAGACCTCCCCCTTCTCTTCCAGTGCCGCTCCCAGAGTGGCGACCCTTGCAGGGAGTGAGGGTGCCACTGCTGGATGCTCGCACCTGTGACCACCTCTACCACGTGGGCACCAACGTGCCCCGGGTCAAGCACATAGTGCTGCCAGAGAGCCTGTGCGCCGGCTACGTCGGGGGCCAGAAGGATGCCTGCCAGGTGAGAGAAGCTGCCTGGAATGTCTGGAGCCCATGCCCCTATGGCCAACACCCTACCTCTTTAGAACCTGGGACCCAGGATGTACCACCTCCGGGCTCAGTGTGCTGAACCCCGACCCAGAGGCACCAATGGGGGATGGCAGCCTGGGACCCAGAGTCCCTGGGGGGCTGGGACCTAAGCTCTCCTTTCTCCTGCAGGGTGACTCTGGAGGACCGCTGGTCTGCATGAAGTCTGGGCGCTGGGTCCTGGTGGGTGTGGTGAGCTGGGGCAAGGGCTGTGCCCTGCCCAACCGTCCAGGGGTCTATACCAATGTGGCCACTTACAGCCCCTGGATTCAGGCTCACCTCAGCATGTGATGCAGTGACTGACCTGAAGCCAAACTCTGGGTCCCTCAGCTGCCCGGTCTGTCTGGGGACCGACACATCCCATACCCTTCTGACTGAAGGCTCAGAGGCCTGATAAAGCCAAGGAGCCACCCATCCATCCATTCATCTGTCTGTCCCCAGTGTCCTCTGTGGGGCTCACCAAATGCGAGTTGCCAACCCTCCTCCAGGAGCCTCCTGTGTGTCTGGGGGTCTCACACTCCCTTCCTGCTCATATTTACCCTCCTGAACTCCAGCCAGGGCACCCAAAGACAGGCAAGTGAGTCAGTCCTGGGTCTGGTCTGTGTGCGCCTCTTTTCCAGAAGGAGTCAGAGAGATTCAAACATGACCGGGACCCAACCCCAAGGAGATGATTGACCATTGCTAGCTTTGAAGGTGGAGGAGCCACATGGCAAGAAGCTGAGGGCGGCCCCTGGCCGACAGCCAGTAGGGAAGGGAGCGCCACAGCTGCAAGGGACCAAATTTGGCCAATAACCCGAGCAAGCTTGGAGGCCAACAACTCCTCCCCCAGCCTGCGGACCAGAACGCTGACAGACTATGCCCTTGATTTCAGCCTGAGGAGACCCTAAACAGGAACCCCATTGAGCCCACCCACAGAGTTGTGATGTAATAAACTAGTGTTTAAGCTGCTGTGTTTGTAGTCATCTGCCATAGCAGTAGGAAACTCATACATTTTGCCCCTTTGCAGTGAAGGTGCCCCAGAAGGCAGGTGGCAGCCACCAGACCTGGCCTTCCCACGCATTCAGGAGTCTGGGCCACTTGGCATCATGCCCTCCACCAAGAGGGACCCCCAGGTAGGCCTGACCATAGCTTCTGCTGTCCTTAGCTTTTTCTGCCACTCCCCCCTTCCATGCCCTGGGTGGGTCCGGGGCTTCCCGGCCCAGGACCTTCCTCCCCCGACCTGCACCTGGAGACCAGCCTAGGCCCTTTCAGCTCCCTGACCACCCTCACGTGCTGGGACCTGGTGTCCTCGCCCCTCTCTGCCATCGTCTCACCCCCAGGCCAAGGGTCATCCATCTAGGTAGACAGAGTTCAGTTTCTGGAGCAGCAGAAGAAACAAGAACCTGAACAAAACCTGAAGACTCCAATCTTCTGAACTGACAGGAGCAAGGGGGGCAGGGCAGGCAGGGGGCCAGGGGAGGCTATCCCTGAAGGGGCAGCCTGGCTGGACGGGGCCAAGTGCGCCTGCCCCAACACAGGCTTGAGCCGCCGCTCCCTCCCTCCCTTTCTTTTTTTTTTTTTCTGTGCCACTACGTGTGTCTTGTGGGATCTTAGTTCCCCAACCAGGGATTGAACCCATGCCCTCTGTGGTGAAAGTACTGAGTCCCCACCACTGGACCACCAGGGAACTCCCCTTCCTTTTTATTCTTTTCTCCCAGGGGAAAAATTGACTGCAGCAGGTGGTCGCTGTTGGGCCAGACCCGGCTGGGAGGGAGGGTGGGTCTGTGAACAGCGAGGGAGCTCCAGGCTGCCGGCTCCCCTAGGCTGAGCACCGTCCATCGTCCATCAGGGGCAGAGGTTGGCCATGGCAGGCCAGGCAAAAGGCTGTGAGCGCATCGCAGTGGGGCCGTAGTAGCCCTGGCTGGGCGATGCTGGCTGTCCTCCCATCCCGCCCTCAGCCTGGGGCCTGCCAAGAGAACATCCTCAAGACGCTTCCCAAGGCATTGAGACCAGAACAAGCCAGGGACTGAGAGCCAGGGTGCCTCAGTCTTGGGCCTGCCATGATCAAAGTAATGGGTCTCCATTCAGAGAGACCCATTTCTTATATATATATATATATATATATATATATAATGTATTTCTATATAATTTATATATTTTATTTATTTATTTAAATTTTGGCTGTGGTAGGTCTTTGTTGCTGTACGCAGTCTTTCTCTGGTTGCGGTACTTGAGCTCCCCCTGGTGGTGGCTTCTCTCGTTGCAGAGCACGGACTCGAGGGCACAGTTGTGGCTCTTGGGATCTAGAGCACATGGGCTCAGGAGTTGTTGTGCAGGCTACACTGCACTTGTAGTGTAGGCTTAGTTGCTTCACTGCATGTGGGATCTTCCCAGACCAGGGATCGAACCCATGTCCTCTGCATTGGCAGGCAGATTCTTAACCACTGGACCACCAGGGAGTCCACAGAGCCCAGGGTTTCTGGAGCATAACCCAGAGCTAGGCAGACGTGTCCTAGAAGCAGAGGGGCGGGGAAGTGCATGGAATGGAATGAGCAGAAGTCAGAATCCCCTGACACCCCGTGCGATGGGTTGTCCCCATTTGTCAGATGGGAAAACAGGCCCAAAGTCGCACAGCTGGTAGATGATAGGCTGGGATTCAAACCCAGGTGGTTCGATTCTGGAAGCAGCTGGGGATGATAAGGAGGCAGTCACTGCCTCTGTTCTCTCCACTTCCTCCCACTGCAAGTGTGCGGCTGCAGGCCCACCTGCTCCCTGCTTGCTCCTGGTGAGGTGCACGGACAAGCCGCAGCTCCTCTGTGCCCCGAAGGCTCAGTGGCACAGCACCCTGTGCCACTGCATCCTGCCCATCAGCAAGGTCAGTGGGCCGGGAGGAAGTGTATGAGGGGTGGACCGGGCCCTGCATCAGTCTTACACTGCACCCCGTCCCCGCGGGTCTCAGAAAGCCTGCCTGACCTGCCAGGAGGGAGCCCCTGGGGCATCAGAGTAGTCCTGAGAACCACCCTTGCCGGGGACAGGACGCTGGGCTCCTGGCCATGCAGGTATTTTTTAGCTGTTCACCTGCTCCAGCTGGTAGCACTGCAGCCAGATGGCCCAGCCTCTCCTAGGAGTACTGATGCACCTGTTTCCCCATCTGTGATCTGACCTGGTAACATCTGCCCCCTTATGGCTGTTGGGAGAGTCAAAATGACTCAGTTCTGCTCAGCGAGCACACGAGTTGTGCCAGGCATTGGTGGGCTCTCAACTGATCTCTGAACACTCGGGAGGTGTTCGCATTTCATGAATGGGGGAAGAGGCCCAAAGAGGCTAGGTAACATGCCCCAAGACCCACAGCAGGCAAGAGGCGAAGCCAGATTTGAATCTGGGCTGTTGACTCAAATTCCACACTGAATTATGTCACTTCCCTTATAGAAAATATTTGTAAAATGCTACAAATGAAAGACACACTAGTAACTAACATTGATTGACAATTACTATTTATTTATTTTTAATATGTATTTTGTTTATTTGGCTGCGCTGGGTCTTAGTTGTGGCGTATGGGATCTATTTCCCTGACCAGGGAATCAAACCCGGTGCGTGCGTGCTGAGTCACTTCATTCGGGTCCAACTGTTTGTGACCCCATGGACTGTAGTCCACCAGTCTCTGTCCATGGGATTCTCCAGGCAAGAATACTGGAGTGGGTTGCTATGTCCTCCTCCAGGGGATCTTCCCGACCCAGGTATCAAACCTGTGTCTCATATCCCCTGCATTGGCAGGTGGTTCTTTACCACTGAGCCACCTGGGAAGCCCCCAGCTCCCTGCATTGGGAGCACACAATCTTAGCCACTGGACCACCAGGAAAGTCCCTGACAATTGCTATTTATTAATAACATTTTAAGAAATTTAAATAAAGCAAAGGAGGAAGTCCACCAGCCAAGACCCTACACACTTAGTTTAGAAGCCAGGGAGAAGTCTCCATGGTGAGCTTTGAGTGGTTGAAGCAACAGGGCAGAAAGGACCTGGGAGGACTTCCTGTTCAGGAAAGCAAGAGCAGCTGGCCAGCTGCCTCACCTGCCATCTTGAGGAGGGTCTGCACCCAGCTACAGAGCTGGGAGCTGGGGGCTGAGCCTCTCCTCCTCCCTCAAGCCTCTCCTGACCCCCTTCTCCCTGCAGGAGGTGTCATTGTACTCATTGACACGAGGACAGAAGTTACCTCCTGCAACCGGCCACCCATCACAGCATCGTAGGGTGCACAGAGATCCCATGGGAGGGGAAGGGCTGCCTTGAGGCCTGGGGAGGGAGGAGACCCAGGAGGGGAAGGGACTTCAGAGGACTCTTGAGGAGCCAGAAGTCAGAAGTCAAAAATTATAACTATGGCTATAGTTTAGGAAACATCTATTAAGTGCTAACTCTTGGTGATGTTACCCAAAAACTGGGTTTGCTTCTCGGTGGGTATCGAGCAAAAAGACACAACCAAGAAGTAAAGATTTATTATTATTTGTGGCAAGTGAGGAGAACACTTTGGGTATCTCTTCCAAAGCAGTGTCTCCCTGGACAGCAGAATTGGCGGAGTTTTAAACTAAGGGTACATGCATATTCACAAAGGGGGTTGCATTGAGGCCAGGCTTAGATCACAAAATGGCTTCTCTTCTGTCAATAAAATCATACCAGGTTCTCTTTCTCCAGGGACACACACCAGAATCTGCTTACAGTAAGGCTCCACAAACTCTACAAACAGCTATTCTGCCGCTTCAGAGAGGTGGAAACTGGGCTTTGGTGAGGTTAACTGCCCAAGGCTGCACACTCAGTGCCAGAGCAAGGATTTGAATCTCAACGGGTATGAGCCCAGAGCCTGCATGGCTAGCCACCAACCTGATTCAGGGCCAAGGCAGCATCATCTTCAGATTCCTCCCACTCTAAAGAATTATCAATTTGTGGCCTTGATAACTGCTGAGCTGTTCAGCATCCAGGATCACCACTGGCTCATTTCTCATTGGGTGCCACAGCATGCCTCTCTGCCACATGCCAGCAACAACCCAGATGAGATTCTCTTTCTCCCTGAGAAAGGTTGCAAGAAAAGCCTCCTTGCCTTGCTCTAGCATAACTGCAATTTGGGGCGATACAGGAGAGTGTCCAAGGAGGAAGCCCTAGGCTGTTAGTAGAGATGAGGGGTGGCCGGACATGGAAACCAAGTCCACATGCCCTTCCAGAGCCAGAGTGGACCTGGGCAGAAGAGTAGGTAGGTGCCCAGGGCACCCTCTGCCTGGAAAGACTGAACACCAAATTTGGCAATGCATGGTGCTTCTAACAAGTTAGGCTGTTCCATGGCCTAATTAGTTATTGAATGGAGGTCCTACTGCTTGCCACTCACAAAATCAATTACATACTCACAAATGTTGGTGGCAAAAGAAAGGTGCTTCTAATTATAATGCTGGCAATCTGGGGAGATAGTGGACTCAACCTCCCCCACAAACTTTCTTCCACAAAGGGAAGAAATCTCAGTTAGTCCTTGAGATCGGGTGTCAGAATTGTCACTATCACCCCATGAAACTGCCTCAGATTGGAACTTGAACCCACGTGCTGGGGCTCCAACTCAGCCAAAACGTTGCTTGGGACTTGAACCCTGCCAAAACCAATAGTCTTCCAACTGAGATCACAGACCTAGTTTCAGGACCTAATGAACCTCATATCAGAAAGAATTCGGTGAAACACAAAGTGATAGCTAAGAAATGTATTTATTCAGAAAGAAAACACACTCCATAGCGTGCAGGCCATTGCAGAGGGTGAGTGCTGTGGCCTTGAAATACGGTTTGGTTAGCTTTTATGGGCTGGGTAATTTCATAGGCTAATGTGTTAGTGTTACTCAGTCGTGTCCGACTCTTTGCGACCCCATGGACCCACCAGGCTAGTCTGTCCATGGTATTCTCCAGACAGGAATACTGGAGTGGGTTGCCATTTCCTACTGCAGGGACAGGCTAATGAGTGGGAGGATTATTCCAACTATTGGGGTGTGTGTGTGGAGATTTCCAAGGCTTGAGCCATTGCCCACTTTTT
The DNA here is from genome assembly GCA_024291935.2 of Okapia johnstoni. Lineage (NCBI taxonomy): Eukaryota > Metazoa > Chordata > Mammalia > Artiodactyla > Giraffidae > Okapia > Okapia johnstoni. The sequence continues at coordinate 1,788,980 of JAGTYA010000028.1, read as the reverse complement.
GGTCTTTGAGAGTCCTTTGAGGGTCAAACTGTCATGGTGGCTCACATTAGCTTGCTGCTGTGTTACAATTAGTTTATACTGAGGAGCAAGGTCTAGTCAACTTGACTTGTCTGCCATCGTGGACCCATTTGGTTCTAATCAGTTTGTTATGCCCTCTGGTTATGTCATTCTTTCAAAGGTTGTGCCCTGCCTGCTTCCCTCCTGTTTCACCCACATAGTCAACTTCTTGTGCTCTTCCTCTAGAGGCTATCTTGTTCATAGTTTGTTCAGATTACTGAAGTAGAGGCTAGGGAAGCAATCCAGTCACCTGCTGAATTTTTCATTTCTCCTTTTTTGATCTGGGGAAGGAATATGGCAAGATATTGTGCGATTAAGAATTTGAAAGGTGTGCTTAGCCCAGAGATGGGTTAAGCATGGTTTCAAGGAGGGGATGTGCGTGCTGGTTCAAAACTTGTTTACAATTTAGCTTTGCTAAAGTGACAAGAAAAGGAGCTTCCTGCTGAGGGCAGTTTCCTGCAAAGAGCTGCTTTCACACTGCCTCACACCAACAATAGCGTCCAAGGGTCCTTACAGGCCCTAAAGCCTCGCTAAACTGGTTTAAATAATCCTCACAACCTAGGCTAGGGCGGGGAAACAGTACAGTTTTCCGATACCATGGACGAAAGATCCAGAATTAAACACCTCCTCAAAATGGCCACCAGGGAATCCCATGAGTCAGACTACCAGGTCTGACTGTGATGAATACCAGGTCTACGGCAGCCCAGGTCTCTCTGTGATGTGACTGTCTTGACGCCCCGATGACCAAGACATATCATTCATACACTCTCCGTGGGACGTGACGCACCCTACACTTGCGAACTTCAGCCCTGTATCCCCTGTAAGAAGGATGGACCCGCGCCCAGGCCTCCGCCTGACTGCACCAACACGGGGACCTTGCTTTTGCCACAACCAAGATGGCTCCACCGCCCAGAGTCCCTCCCGCGCTCGGTCCCCGCCCGACTCCCACCGCCTCCGCCACTCCGCCAACCGGCCCCGCCCGCGCCACGGCGCCAAGATGGCAGCCAGACGCTCCGCCGGAGCGCCCCCTTGGCGGATTACTTAAAATGGCGGCACGGGGCGGGGCCGTCGGGCGCGGGGTACGCTGGGGCCGGCGCGCGGGCTGCCGGGAACGGGGCGGAGCGCGGCCGCGCCGGCGCGTCGAGGGGGAGAGGCAGCCGCCGCGATGGTGAGCGGGCGCGGGGGGAGGGGCGCCGGGCCGGGGCCGGGGCCGGGGCCGGGGCCGGGGCCGGGGCCGGCGGGGCCGCGGGGCTGCGCGGGTGGGCCTCGGCTCCGCGCTCACGCCGGCCCGCCGCCCCCAGGACGTGTTCCTCATGATCCGGCGCCACAAGACCACCATCTTCACGGACGCCAAGGAGTCGAGCACCGTGTTCGAGCTGAAGCGCATCGTCGAGGGTATCCTCAAGCGGCCGCCGGATGAGCAGCGGCTGTACAAGGTGCGGTCCCGTAGGGTCCGGGCGCCCCGGGGTTGCAGGCGCCCGTGGGCGCACGGCAGCAGCGTCGTTGATGTAAACATCGGCGACCGGCCGCCGCGGGCCGGAGCTCCCCCGCGTGGGGCCGTTGCTCGAACTCGGGGAGGTGAAGCCCCGATAGCGCTCGCTGCACCGGGGTTCTCGATTAGGAGGGCATGAGAGGCTCGCGCCAGACCGTATGCTGAGCGCCGAGGGCCGGCGTCTCATCTCATTCCTACGGCGGTCCCCCTGCGACGTTCTGGCCCTTGACTTCCTAGTTCGGCCGTGAAGAAAACTGAGGCTTGGAGGTGGCCACTTGACCAACCCAAGGTCGTTGGCAGAGTCAGGATTTCAGCCCCGATGCTCTTAATCCTCTCAAAACCTATCACGCGCCCCTCGGCCCAGACACTCTTAATGTAAAGAAATGGAGAGTGTTGAGATGCATCAGGTCCCACCATTTCTTCCCCCAACAACTATTTATTATCCCCAGCTTACTGGTGATGTTCTAAAAGCACCCCCCCACCCGCCCTTCCCCCTTTCCCCTTACAAACCAATCGCAATTATTCAGCAAGGATGGTTTGGGGTTTTGGGGCAATACAGAGTGTCGGCCTCCCTTTCAAGTCTGGCAGCAAGAGGTCGCTCACCTAAGTGCATTGATCTGCTTCGCCCTGGAAACTGATCTTTTGCTCCACTCCCTTTGTCAAGGCTTTTTTTCCTTATCTACTGGGATTTCTGTGGTAAGGACCCTTCCTGCTGCCTGAGTTCGTTCTACTGTGTGTCCTTTGCTCATTGAAGCCTCTTGGCTGCCTTATGAGTTGGGAATTCCAATAACTTCTATTTTACAGATAAGAAAACTTCACATCAAAAAGAGGAACCTGTTTGTCCAAGGTGGTAGAGCTGGGGTGCAACCAGATCTACCTGTGGCCAGATTGGTTTGGAAACTGAAGCCCATTTCTTGGAAGATTCAAAGATCCTTAGTCACATTATTGGCTTACATTTACAGAGGACTAAGGGCCTGGCCCTGCACTCTGCATTTTATTTCCATTGTCCGATCCAGTCCTCTGACTAGCCCTGAAGAATAAGCACTGCCATCCCCATTTGGGAGCCTCGGATGCCCAGGCTTGCTGGAAGTCACGTGGGGACCCCCCAGTCCAGATGCAGTCTGCCGGGACCTTGTTTGAGCTGGATGCCGTGCCACCTGCTGTCTCCATGGTGCATCTCTGTACTAGGCAGACTTTTATTAGAATCATTTTAAGGATGAGTGAGCTGAGCCTGCAGACATTAGATTGGGTTCTGCCCTTTCTTGCCCTCAGAGCCAGTACTCTCCTCAACCACGTGCCACCCTGACCAAAGCTTAGATACCTGAGTGGTGAGCTTAGATACCTGAGTGGTGGGGGTGGTTTATGTTGCTCCAGTGTATCTCTTTTTCCCAAGAAAAAGATTTAAATTTTATCCTTTGTCTCTGAAAATTTAAACAGGGGTTATAGGGTGTTTTCACAGCTGTAGACCCAGGGGCTGGTGAATTTGGATGAAGTTACAAGTTTCTTTTTGTAGCTTTTAAGAAATCGTAGTGAGGGCTCAGGAGGGAGCATGTAGCTTCAGTTACACTTTAGCCTCGCGAAAATCCTGTTCTGTGAGGACAAAGCAAGTGAAGCCTCAGCAGCTGTGTCCTTGGACAGCTACTTCATGCCCCGCACCTCTCAGACTGGAGTGGTCTCCAAAAGAGTATGACGCCGGGACCAGCCTCACAGCGAGGCAGTGAGCCCTCGTGCACCCAGGCCCCAAAAGTGCTCAGGAAAAGGCAGTTCTAGGGGCCGTTATGTGGGTTCCCTTGAGTCTCGATGATGGGCAGACAGGTGCAGTGTGCTATAAAGGTGTTCTCTGAGGCAGGTAGGGGAGGGCTGAAAGTACATGTGTTCTTCCTAAGCTAGGCCAGGCTTCGTTCTCCAAGGCAAAATGTCTGTTCCTCTGATTTGAACAAAGGCACTCTATGGACCTGCAGCACCTCAGCCATCTTGCCGTGAGAACTATCACAGTGCAGTGAGGTGGTTTGTTTTTCCCCGTGACCCCAAGTTGTGGCATACGTTGTGGTGACTTGCACCTTGGGTGGCAGCACCTCATGTATGGAATTGCCATTTTGATGGGGGCTGTGGTGTGGACTGAAGACTGGCTGATTCTACTCACAAAAGCACACTTCTGGGTGGGGGGTTGTCTCCCTGTGGAGAGACAGGTCTCCCCACCCCCCAAAGTGACAGCTTAGGTAGAGAGGTGTGATAACAGTGTCAGGTGTTAAATGGCACCTTTCAGACCATTTCCAAAGAATGGGGAGAGGTGATAAGAAAGAGACTGGAATTCTGACTCAGATTTGTGTCTTGGAAGATGAATTTGTTATTAACCTGGGCCAGGTGTCTTCAGCACTGTTGACATTGGGGCTGGATGATTCTGGGTGAGGTTGTCTTGCGCATTGCAGGATGTTTAGCATTTCCAGCTCCTACTAGAGATGGTCATCTCCCCACTAGAGGCCAGTTTCAACTCATTGGCCAGGGAGATAAGTTAGCCTAACCGATTAGCCTAATCGGTTGAGTTCCTGAGCCAGGTGGAGAGGTTTTTCATGCAGAAGAAAAAGTGCAGTTCATTTGCTCTGTGCTGAGGTCACAGCAAGAACAAGACAGGGAAAGCTTCCTGGGACCTGCTGTTCCTAGTAGAGCAATGGTTACGAGAAACAGGGCATTCCCGACTGGTGGTTTGTGTCCTGGGCATTGGGAACATAGAGGGACTATATCGGATGCCTGGGGAAGGTTTCTCTGAAGTGGTATCTGAATGCCCTTGGGTGCCTGGAGGCAGCAGCCATTCTAAGTGGCAGAAGGCAAGGCAAGAAAAAGCTTGATGTGGAAACATGGGGAGCATAGGAAAACACGTGGAGTGACATAATGGCATGATGTGAAGCAGGAAGAAGGGAATGGGGAGATGGGGGAAATTGTAGATGGATGCACATAAGCTCAGAGGCTCACCCAGGGAGATGAGGTAAAGGAAGAGGGCCCCCGCATGGCCAGGCTGGGGGAGGGCAGCAGAGGCCACCCCAACTCCAGCGAGGCCCCCTTTCCTCTCCCCCAGATGAGGCATTTGAGGCCCTGCGCATTGAGCCCTTCTCCAGCCCACCTGAGCTGCCGGACGTGATGAAGCCCCAGGACTCAGGAAGCAGTGCCAACGAACAGGCTGTGCAGTGAGAGGCCTCCCCCAACTGCCCCCCCTCAATAAAAGATTTGGGTGTCCACCTGATTGCTGCCTCTTTCTGTACACCCTCTTCTGACTCGGGCATCCCCCTCCCTGGTGTGTGGCCCACCCTCAGCCTCTTCCAGCCCAGCCTTCTCAGCCTGGGAACAAAAAGGTCTTAAGATGTGGCCCTTGGGGGCAGGGAATGCAGCCAGAAAGCAAAGGCAGCTCCTCTCCTAGCCCTCCCACCCCCAATAAAGTTTGTAGACCCAATTCCTGCATTTCTCATTTTTATTTGACAGAAAAAGTTGCTCTGGCTGTACAGATTTTAAAAAACCAAAATGCCTTTTAAGAAACGTGAAGAAAAGTTGGGGGGAAGGGCCACAACCTCACTGGGAGGCCAGGAGGAGCCAACTGATTTCAACTCCCCTTCCTTCTGGGTATAACTCACACAGGTCTGCAGGTTCCAAACCATCATCCCCCCAGGAACTCGGAGTTAAAGGGGGGAAGTGCCTCCGAAGTCCTTTCTGCGTCAAGACCTGGGAGTCCCAAACCGTATCCTCCCCTCCCGCAACTCCCACTCTCATTCCCAACCCACCCCAAACCCCCCAAAACATGTGAACCAGGAAAAACTCACTGAGATTAACATTTCACAGAACAAAGAAAAAAAAAGAGGGAGGGAAATAAGGGAGCCCTTCCCCACGGGATGCTGCCAGGGTGGGGGGGGGGGGAGGGCAGACAAGGACCCCTTCCCCCGGCTCCGTTGGGAAAAAAGGAGGGCGTGCCCCGTGGCTCCAGAATTTGGGGCAGGATGGAATTCCCCTGAAAGGATTCATGGAGACCTGAAACAGAAGAGAGTCATCAATGCAGAGGCCCAGGCAGCAACCCCCGCCCCCGCCGCGCTCAGCAGGGAGCCAGCCCTGGAGTGTGACAAGGACTCACCTCGAGGAGCGGTGCCGCATGGGGTGGGGGCTGGGCGTCTCCTTCCTGCGCTTGTGACCCGGGGAGCGGCTGTCGCCGCGCTGGCTTCTCCGGGAACCCCGCTCGCTGCAGCTGCAATGAAGAGCCATCGTGAGACCAAACAGCACATCACCAACACCTGGTACCTTGGAGCCGCCTTCTGCAGGCATCAGCAGCTAGACCGGGCTCCTGGCAGGAGAGCACAGTGGCAACTGTACGTACCTCTGCTGGTCCCGCGGCAAGGGCTGGGGTGAGGGGCGGCGGCGCTCAGCGGGCGAGTAGCTGAGGGACCGGGAATCCCGGAGGGAGTCTATTGGCTTCCGGGGGCTGCGGGACCTGGGGATCAGAGCAGGTCTCCATAGTGCCACATTCTTCCAAACCCAGCAGCCGACACTCAGGACCACCCCCACCCCACCAAGGTCCTGACCACCAAACCTCATACCACACAGGGCCAACCTCAGACCCACCTTCATCCGCTCACTCACCCATCCGCCCGCACACCATCCACCGAGTACCCCAACAGGCAGGGCACGGGGTGCAGCGGGGGACGGAAAGATAGAGACAGTCCCTGCCCTTGGAGGGGCTCAATCTGATGGTGAAGGGAGGCCCAGGGAGGCTCGCTGGGCCCCATGTGTGGGAAGCAGCCCCACAGTTGTACACAAGGTGTACACACAGTCTGGGGACCCAGGGGAGGGAAGACAAGGGCAGGGCAGGGAAGGGGCAGGGGCAGTCTTCTCGAAGGTGCTGTTTGAGCGGAGTCTTGCAGAACGAGGAGTTCACCAGGCGGACAAGGGAATTCCAGGCAGGAGGAACAGCATGTCCAAAGGCATGGGGTTCTCCTTAGACTGCAAGGCGCTGCTGAGTGTGGCTGGAGCACAGGGCGTGTGTGGGGGCGGGCAGGAGAGGAGAACACAGGGCAGGCAAGGCCAGTTGGTGAGGAGCCTCACACGCCATTCCCGCAGAGGTGGGGCTTTATCCTGCAGGCCACAGGGCGTCCCGGAAGGATTTGTGGAGTGAAGGGAGTAACCAGATGTGCGGTTTTAGAAAGATCCCTCTGGCTACGTGTGGAAGAGAATGGCGTGGAGGCAGGGAGACAGGGAAGAGGCTGTGGACAGAGTCGGGAGAAGATGACGGTGGCCAGACCAGAGCCCTGGTAACAGTAACAGGTTGACTTAAGAGCTAGAATCCCTGGGACCTGGGACAAGGCTGTATGTCAGGGGCAGGGAGAGGAAGGAACCTAGGACTCCCCAATTCCAGCTTGCGCACCCGCTTGGGTGGCGCAGCCCTCCGCCAGAACAGGGCACAAGAGGAGCAGGCAGGGAGACGAGAGCCCAACTCCTCCTGTACTGTGAGCAGACACACCCCTGGGTCACACCCCACCCTTGTGTCCAGCAAGGCAGCACTCACCTCCGCTCGCCAGGGGGTGGCTTCTTGGGGCTTGCAGGTTTGGGCAAGGCCTGAGGGCCAGGCTTAGCAGGGGACGGGGAGGAAGAAGTAGAGGAGGAGGATGAGGAGGAGGAGGAGGAGGAGGAGGAGGAAGAGGAGGAGGAGGAGGAGGAGGAGGATGATGATGAAGAGGAGGAGGAGGAGCTGGAACTGGAGCTGCTAGAACGCCTCTTCCGCTTGGCTGGGGCTGGCTCTGGAGGACGGCCCTCTCGAACAGCCTCCTTGGGGGCTGGGGCAGGGCTGGGGACCCTGTGGGAGAAGAAGGGTGTTACGTGGAGACAAGCTGCCCCAGCCCCAACCCTACCTTCCTTGGCCTGGAGGAACGGCAGTGGGGGAGGGGTGCTGAGGAAGGCCCTGGGGCTCTCCGAGCTGAGAGCTGAGCCAGGAGCCTGTGAGCGCATTCTCTGGAGAGCGGTGGCCCCAGCCGACCCAACCTCTGCTAACACAAGCAACAGGCTGGGGCCCGCAGCAAAAGGGATCAAGGTTAAACCTCAAGAATGTCCCTGATGGAGGAATAAGGCCCCTGGGCTCAGGTGTGGAAGCCGAGCTGGGTGGTCTCCGACCTCGGAGAGGAGAGCCGCAGCTTGGGGAGGCCACTGTGTGTGCGGGTTGGCTGGGGGAGGGGCCGTCCTGCCTGGAGGCAGGGAGAGGGATAGGATGACCTCTGAAGATCCTTCCAGCCCAGGGAGTTCCTCTTGAGGTCTAACTGCCATCCCTCCTGCTGTAAAATTAAGTCCATTTCCTCTAGTTCTGTCCTCTGTAGAGACGGAAAACTTATCATTATCCTCTAGAGAATTAACCTTCGGAGACTTGGCTGCTGGGCCCCCGCACAGGCAGGTGGTTCCCCACCCTCTGGGTGGGACACCCCAGGGACAGGGCCAGAGAGCATGCCATTGTGGTCACCAGCAGGAGGGGCACTGTCCCTGGGGGGACTGAGACCCTGCTGGTGAGGTTTGCACCAGACAAGGCTGGAGCCATTCTAGCACTAGTGAGGTTTGCAGGGGCCAAGCCTGGAGGGGTTCTTGAGCTGGCGATATTCACAGGTGCTGTGGCATGTGCAGACCTAGGACCCACCAGGTTTGCAGGAGCTGCAGCCTGGGGTGCTCTGGAACTGGACGGATAGTTTGCAGCAGTCGGGGCTGTGCCAGAACCCGTGAGACTCAAAGCTGCCAAAGCAGCGGGGGTTCTGGCTCCTGCTAGGTTCACAGCTGAGGCTGTGGGAGTACGAGGGTCAGCGAGGTTCACGGCCGAAGGCGCCACTGCTGTTCTGGGGCTGGCCAAGTTCATGGCTGCTGCTGCAGCTGGTGTTCTGGAGTCAGCCAGATTGACTGCTGAGGGGAGGGCAGGTGTCCTGGCGCTGGCCAGGTTCATGGCTGCGGCAGAGGCTGCAGGGATCCTGCTGGCAAGACTGGCCGCAGGGGCTGTTCGGAGACTCATGAGAGGCACTGGAGCTGGAACCTGGGACATTCTCGCAGCAAGGCCAGCCGCAGACATGGACGGAGGAGGCCGAGCAGTGCCAAGGCTGATTGCAGTCAGAGCAAGTGCAATTCTCGACTGAGCATGGTTTTCAGGTACAGATGCTCTTGGGTGATCAGGAATTCGGGGACCTGGACCATCCATCATGGAACCGCCAGCTTGCTGCAGGACAGACATGGGTGTTCTGGAGCTGCCGAGGGGCTCAAGCACTCCGGGTGACCTACAGCGGTCAAGAGGAGTTGGTGACATGCTAGGACGGCTGAAGCAGCCCATTCTGGAGCTGTTGAGAGCTACAGGAGGTGTCCGAGAACCAGAATGGTTTCTTGTTGCTGGAGGAGTAGCAGAACGTGATCGATCGGAACTGCTTCCAGAGGCAGAACGCCTGCGGATGGCCGGAGGAGATCTTGTTAAGGAACGTTTGCCCCGAGTTGTTCGTGGAGTACGGGATCGGGAACGGCGGCGAATAGCAAGTGGCGAGCGACTTCGAGAACGCTTGCGTGGCAGCAATGGGGTTCGAGACCTTGAGCGGCGCCGAATAGCTGGAGGAGTTCGGGACCTAGATCGGCGGCGTGTCACTGGAGAGGTTCGCGAGCGAGACCTTCTTCGAGTTACTGGAGAAGTACGAGATCGTGATCTTCTTCGGGTGACTGGGGATGTTCTGGATCTTGACCTTCTGCGAGTGATAGGTGAGGTCCGGCTTCGAGATCGCCTCCTGGTTACCGGTGGAGTCCTAGATCTGGACCTTCTTCGAGTCACTGGTGGAGTTCTAGAACGGGAACGCCGGCGGGTCGGTGTCCTGGATCTTGAACGTCTGCGAGCTACTGGTGGTGTTCTGGACCTAGATCGCCTTCGACTCATGGGCGAAGCTCTTGATCGGGATCTTCGTCTAGTCACTGATGTCCTAGACCTGGATCGTCTCCGACTGACTGGTGAGGTTCGAGACCTGGACCTCCGTCGGCTAACTAGGGGTGTTCTGGACCTGGATCGCCGGTGAGTGGCTGGAGAAGCCCGAGACCTGGAGCGTTTCCATGGGGCTGGTGATGTGCGTGAGCGGGAACGCTTCCGACTGGTTGGGGGTGTCCGAGAGCGACCTCTGCGGCGTCGAGAGGAGGTTCTGGAACTCTCCTGCCGAGCAGGAGATCTTGAGTGGTAACCAGAGCCTCCCCTCCGACGGCGAGTAACCCGAGACCTCGACCGGCTCCGCTGTCTTCTCCGAGAGGTTGACTGAGAAGATCCAGACCTATCCCGACGTCGGGTCGTCCTAGTTTTCTCCCTCCTCGAGCGGGAACGGGACCTCTGGAGCCCACGAGGCTTTGGTGAAGGAGAACGGCCTCTCCTTGAAGTTGTCTTAGTGCGTGGAGAGGATGCTGAACGTCGCCGGCGTGACGATCTCGACTTTTCAGCCGGCTCTGGGGAAGATACTGAGGGACTTCTTCGGCGTCTCGGGGGAGTTCTAGAGCGTGTCTCTGGTGAGGATGATGCAGAACGGCTCCTACGGGAGAGCCGGGCCTTCCTAGTTAGCTCAGGAGATGACCGGGAACTGCGACGGTGCGGCGGAGTACGAGACTTAGTCTTGGGCTCTGGTGATGACCGAGAGCTTCTTCTAGCAGTTCTGGATTTAGGAGGGTGTTCTGGAGAGGACTCAGAACTGCTGCTTCCTTCAGCAGAAGGGCCTCTGCCTTTGCTTGATGAACCTGATCTGCTTCGTCTTGGAAGAACTCGAGGGGCAGGAACCTTGGGTTCAGGAGAGGAATCAGAACCACTCTGTGCCCTGGGTGCTGCTCTTGGCTTCTCTTTAACCTCAGGGGATGAGCCAGACCTACTACGCCGAGGAGAAGGCCGGGATTTGCTGTCCACCTCCGGGGAGGATCCAGAGCGACTCCTCTGCCTAAGTGGCATTCGCATCTTAGCTTTAGAATCTGGAGAAGAGTCTGACTCGCTTCTCTCCTGAGGGGATGCACTGGGTTTCCCATCGAGTTCCTGAGAAGATCCAGACCGACGTCTCTGCCCAAGAGGTGTCCTAGCCACAGTCTTCTGTTCAACTGATGACTCTGACCCACTTCTCTCTCTCTGGGGGGTAAGACACTTATTGTTGAGCTCCGGGGAAGATGGAGAACGACTCCTTGGCCTAGGGGTCTGAGGCAAAGCTTTTGGTTCTGGAGAAGAATCACATTCACTTCTCCCCCTGGATGGTGTTCTAGGTATATCTTTCATTCCGGGAGATGACCCAGATAGGCTGTGCCTGGAGGGTGTCCCAGATCCATCTCTAAGTCCTGGGGAAGACCCAGACCTGCTTCTCCTTGAGGGGGTTCTGGGTAAGCCATCTTTCAGTTCAGGAGAAGATGCAGAACTACTTCTTTCCCTTGAAGGTGTTCTGGGTATAGCATCAAGTACGGGCGAAGACACACTCTGGTTTGAAGACATTCCTGCTTTTTCCACCACATCCGGGGATAACTCAGAGCTGCTGTGTCTGGAGGACCTTGTTGATTGTTCTTTCACATCTAGAGATGGATCTGTCTCTAGCTGATTAGGAAAAGGTCCATTCAAATCTTTACCCTCAGGAGAAAATCCAGTATTCATTTCTGCAACAGGGCCTCCCGAGTTTCTAAATTCTAAAGGCGATCCAAAGCTATTCTCCCTGGGAGGAGAGTTTGACAGTTCTTTATGTTCTGGAGAAAAGTGTGGCCCGCTCCAAGCTGAGGCCATTGCAGGGACTTCTTCCGAAGAAGCCTGCAACTGGCTTTGGTCAAGAGTCAAAGGTATAGCAGGCCTTTCTGTTTCTGGAGATGATTCAACATTACTTCCAGCTGTTTCTTTAAGTTCTGGAGACAAATGCGGCAGGACTTGGTTTGAAGATTCTTCAGATTTCTCTACCACCTCCATTAATTCTTCACCTTGGCTTACCTTAGCTAATGCAGAACTTTGGTCTTTTGTATCTGGAGATGACCCAACACCACCTCTTTCCCTTGATGGAGTTCCAGGGGTATCTCTGAGTATTGGTGAGGACTCAGGTCTATTCTGCACTGGAGGAGGACTCAATTTGTCTCTTGGTCTTGGAGGTGATGCACTAACATCCTCCTGCAAGAGTAAGCAAGTTTTTTCTTTTGATTCAGAAGGCTCTAATCTGCTCTGTCGCAGAAGAGATTTAGAGTCTATGGCAGGATATGAGAAAGAGTCAGACTGGGACCTGCTCTGTTCTGGAGATGTTCCCGATTTCAGCCTAGGACTTGCTGACAATTCACCTCTTGTTGGAGATCTGGGTGCCAGCTCAGCGACTGGAGATGAGGACCTAGAGCAGCTGTCCTTAGGAGGTGTTTGAGATTTGCTCTGCAGATATGGAGATTCAGAATGACTTGGTTTCATTTCTGGGCTTGAAGTACCAGATACGGAATCTGGTGAAGTTGGAGATTGTCCTTTCTGTTGCAGAAATGAGGGTGGTGTGCTAGACTTGACTCCTGGACAGAGGGAGAAGGATCCAGGGCAACTTTGTGCTAGTGAATCTTTAGACTTCTCTTGGGAAAATGGGGACTTTGATCCAAGATGATTATGCCCTGGTGGAATTTGGGGCTTTGCTTTGGGGCACGGTGAAGTAGACCCTGAGTGACTTTGTCTTGGTGGTGTTCCAGGTTTCACTTTGGTATCTGGAGAGGAAGATCTAGAATGGCTGTGTCTTTGCAACAATCTAGGTTCTGTCTTAGAGCACGGAGACACTGATCTGCTTTGCCTTGGAGATGTTTTAGATGTCATCCTACTAGGACTTGGAGAAGAGAAGCCAGAATGGCTTTGGACTGGTGATGTTACTGCCTTCACTTTGGGTTGTGGAGATGATGACCCAGATCGGCTCCGTCTTGGAGGTGTGCCAGACTTCACTCTAGAAGGAGAAGACCCAGAGCAGCTATGTCTCGAAGGGGTCCTAGGCTTCACCTCAGCATCAGGTGACGATTCAGAACGGCTCTGTCTCTGTGGCGTTGCAGACTCTTCATTTACCTGGGGACTTGTTACGGATCCTTGCCTTGGTGGTGTTCCAGACTTTGTTTTAGGTTGAGGAGATGAACTGGAATGACTTTGTCTTGATGGTGTTTTAGATTTCTGATTACCAGGCGGAGAAGAACCAGAGCGACTTCGTCTCAGTGGTGTTCTAGATTTAGCTTTGCATTGGGATGATCCGGAGCGACTGCGCCTTGGTGGTGTCTGAGACTTTTTAGGGCATGGAGAGGACTCTGAAAGGCTTCGCCTCACAGACAAGCGGGATTTTGCTTTGGACCTTGGTGAAGAGAGAGACCTGCTCCGCCTAGAAGAAAGCCGCGATTTCTTCATTTCTGGACTTGAGTTGGACCTGCTCCTTCTCTGTGACATGCGCGATTTGTTCTTCCGCTCTGATGATGAGCCAGACCTGCCCCTTCTTTGTGGTGTTCTCGAGTGAGATCTTCCCCGTCTAACTAGGCTTCTACTACGGGATCTTCCCCGTCTTGCTGGTGTCCTAGACTGAGATCTCCCTCTCCTGTTTGGGGTTCTAGAGCGTGACCGGCCACTTCGTCTAGCTGGAGTTCTAGAGCGTGACCGGCCACTTCGTCTTGCTGGTGTTCTAGAGCGTGAGCGCCCACGCCTGGCTGGGGTTCTGGAACGTGACCTGCCACTCCTCCTGGCTGGTGATCTACTACGAGACCTGCGTCGTACAGGTGACCGGGTCCTAGATCTGCGCCTAGCAGGTGTTCTAGACCGAGACCTGCCTCTCCGGGTGGGTGTTCTAGATCGCGACCTCCGCCTGGCGGGTGTTCTAGATCGTGACCTCCGCCTAGCGGGTGTTCTAGACCGAGACCTGCCTCTCCGGGCAGGTGTTCTAGAACGAGATCTGCACCTAGTTGCAGGGGATTTAGAGTGTGACCTGCCTCGTCTTGCTGATCTAGACCTGCCTCTTCTCTGTGCGTTTCTGCTCCTGGACCAGCCTGGTCGCTGAGGAGACCTAGAGCGGCCACGTCGCTGGGGGCTTCTAGATCGTCCCCACCTCTGTGCAGACCGTGACCTACGCCACTGAGGTGACCGGGACCGAGAATGACCTCTCTTGGTAGGGGTTCGAGACCGAGACCGCCCCCTCTTAGTGGTGGTAGGACTACGGGACCTCCCCACCCTACGGGAAGGAGTATGAGAATGTGACTTAGCCCGTTTTGCTCGGCCATGCGAGCGGCTCTTGGATGCAGGAGAAGAACTCTCTCGGCGGGACCCAGGAGCTGGTGCCGGTTTAGGGCTTTCAGGGGAAGAGCTGGCATGCCGAGAAACTTTGGTAGGTTGAGGGGATGGTGGGCAGCTCTCTGAAGAAGACTGGGCAGGTTTCTCAGGAGACTTAGGTGGTGAATGACCCTGGGCTGGAGAAGCCTCAGAAGGGGGGTTCACTGGCTCCTGACTTAAAGGAGTTGTTGCAAGGGGTTGTGGGGAGCTGCCATGTTGCTCAGCAAGGAGCAGAGTGGGAGCCGGTGGTTCTGGCCCTGTGTTGCTCCTTTCCGGAGAGGGACTAGGTCGAACTGCAGACTTCTAAGAGTAAAAAAGAGAGTAGGGGTAGGGATAATGTAAGCACCAAAACTTCCTATTATCTGTAAGGTCCCAACACCCCTTCCAATGAAACATCTTTTCCTCACCACAGGCAGTCACATTCATTCAATAATCACATAATACAAAATACAGTTAAAAACATGAAAACAGAGTCTGTAATATTCTCAAGGCTCTTCTAATCTAGGAAAAAAACAATGCAATCTAATGTACTATTAGTTCACAATGACCACTGTAACATGCTAAACGGAGAAAAGAGTATTTTTAAATGTAAAGATAAAGCAATTTCCCAAAGTGATGTGACTTCACCCTTAAAAAATAACTATATTAAAGTAAAGGGAAAAAAACAGTTTGAGAATATGGCACGTGAATAACAAAAACTAGGATAAAGTATAGGAAAACAGAAAAAGAGACCAAGTTATAAAAACCTTAAAACATAAGCCAAGAGAAATAGGAAGTAAATTATGTTTCTGAGGTGATCCAACTTGCAGTTTGGAAAAGCAACTCTGGAGAACATGAAAAATAACAGAGAGCTACAACTTTAACAAAGAGCAATTAAAAATACACTGTGATGGCTGAAATACGAAAACATGATTAGAGTTTGAATTAGAAAAGCAAGTATAAAAGAAAAGGTATGGAAAAGATCCTTCCAAAAGTAGTTTTCAGACTGCAAGCAGCAACTCAGTGGATTGAGAAGTTTTAGTAAGCCACAGCAACATTTAATCAAATAAATATTAGAGACACTGAATAGTAAAAGCTAGTAAGCATAAAGAAAATTTTTTGTTCCAAGTTTTATCTTACATTTACAAACAGAACACTAAGGTAAAACCTACTTATTAATACCGAGTGAAGTTTGAAAGTCACAATTCTAAATGATTTGCAGATGCAGAAGAGAACTTCATGAATACCAAGAGACAAATCAGAAAACAAAACTTGACCTTATTTTTCCCTTAACTTTGAACAGCTATCCTGAATCCACAGCCTTGCAACCCCAAGAACATCCATTAAATCAGGAACATACCTCCTTGTCTTTGTCTTCACAGGGACTGCTAGGCTGCTTTGTGGAAGGCTCCGGACTACTAGGCTGCCCTATGTTGGTAGTACCTGGTTCCCTGGGAGGTACATCTCCCTCCCCTCGATGCCCCAAAGCAGGCGAAGGACTTCGTCCAGTCAAGGCAGCTGTGTGGGTTTTAGCTGCAGCACTTCGAGACCTAAGGGAGGTAATTGAGGACGGGAAGAGAGAAAGAAAATCAGTTCAGGAGAGAACAGAAAACCCCCTCCCCAGCTCCCATCTACCTTCCCTAACTATAACCCTCCTCCAAAAAGCCTTCTCTCCCTCACAAGATTCAAATTATTCACATTGAAATTCAGGTTCAGTTCATCTTGCTCCTTCTCTTCTCAACATCAATCCCCAAAAATGTTCTCCCTCTACCCCTTCATATTTACCTCCCCCAAACCTCCCAGAACCCTCCACCCAATCCAGTCCCTACCCGCTTCATTCACAACTCACCTCTGAGCCCACCTCCTTCAGGAAGCCTTCCCAGATTAAGGAAGCCAGGGCAAGGATTCCTTCCTCCCCCAGACACCACGAACAAACCACCACCCCCCCTATTCTGGCAGTCCATATATATCAGAACAAAACAAAAAATAACAAAATAAATAAAATAAACAAAAACAAAAAACAAAAAAAAAGAGAAGGGGAAATGTATATGTCTGTCCATCCTGTTGCTTTAGCCTGTCAGCTCCTAGAGGGCAGGGACCGTGTCTTCCGAATGGTCTGTGCAGCGCCTAGCACACCGTGGGCGCTCAATAAATATTAAATTGATTAACCCACAAGTCCCTCTCCCTCCCTTCCTCCTGGACCACCCCTTACCGACTGCGGGAAGTATCTGAAGAAGAAGCAGAGTCAGCAGAAGTTGAACGGTGGGCCCGTCGGCTCTTGGGGGCTGGAGTTGTACTTCGAGATCTGAAGGAAGACCAATATCACAGCTCAGGGCACTGTCACACATCTACAGGGTTCCCCTTATCCATCCCTCCACGTTCTACTGGACTGCCCTATTCCCAGGTGGCACTCATCTACCCACTAAGCAAATTTCCCTCTAATTTACTCACCGCTTCCGCTTCTTGTCCTTAGATTTACGTTTGCTCTTTGGAGTAGGAGACCTGGGAAATAAGGCAAGATTATTTAATATAAAAATCATTTTTAAAGGAAAAAACAACCAAAAGTAGAATGGGAAGAATTGTTATTCAGGAGAATCAAGAGCAGGAAATCAAGGAACTGAGCTTTACTCTAAAGAGAAAATAAAAGAGCAAACACAGCCACCATTGTATAGCAATGGCTCACCACTCCATGTGCCACTATGCTCCCTATGCCACAAAGAGCTCTTACCTATGCTTCCTTTTCTTGGATTCAGATTCAGACCTGTAGATAAAAAACAAACAAAACATAAACCATTATCTATGCCTGAATTCACCAAGCTTCTCCCACCACTCCATGTACTCCCACCTCATACCTGTGCTTCTTCTTCTTAGAACTCTTCTTCCTCTCTCGTCGAGGAGAGCTGCTCTCTGACCTGCTAAACATGGGTTCAGAAACAGGGTCCTTCAGGTTGCCTCCTTCCCTGGCCTGCCCTACTTACGATCCATCCTCAAAAGGCTGCACAGAACAACTCCAACAGCACCTATGTGCCAGATTAACACCCAGAACTCATTTACTCTCTAAGCAGCATAGGTACCTATAACACCAAACCTCAAAAGAGAGCACGGTACCAAAATTCTGATCAGTTCTGCAGAGCTACACAATCAACCCTTCCCCACTGTGGCAGCACACATATTTCCTCTTCCCTGACTTTCCTGACAACTCCCTCCTGCTTCTTAGAAATAAAAATTCTCTATTTCCAAAGAGAAAAAACCTGACAGGTGCGGTCCTCTGGCTACCAAAATAACTTTCCAACTAACTTACCGTCCTCTATCTTTCTTCTTTTTCTTCTTCTTTTGCTTTGGCGTTGGTGAGCGAGAACTGCTAGACTCCCGGGCAAGGCTGAGTGAAGACAAAAATAAGCAAAGATGGGTCCTAAGATGAATTTTCTGAGGCATTTCAACTTCAGAACAAAATCTGAAGAATTTGAGAAGAAATAATCCACACACAAAAAATGGAGCAAAGTGCTTAGAATTAGGAAGAGAAACTGACACTGGTCTCGTGTACCTGTAAGGCTTGGGAGGCTCAGGAGCTGGTTGTTTAGCTTCTCGAGCACGACGCTGGGGATCAAAAGAGCTGCCATCCACATAGGAATCACTGATGCCAAAAGCAGCTCGGAGTCGCTCATTCTTCTTCTCATTCAATTCTGCCAACTGGTGAGTCTCAGTTACCCTAGAGGAGAAAAGGTCAAAGGTCTAAAGGAGATTGACAACAAAGTGCAGAGTCATATTCACACAATTGCAGGCATAGACCAAACAGCCACGAGAAAAGGCAGACGAGAGCAGGTCCACAGTAAGGAGAGAAAACAGCAAAAGCAGAAGAGAGTCCAGAGAAAATGGAGAGGGCAACACTCACGCTGGCCTCTGCCCTGGGTTCTCCTCCTTCCCCCCAGGGTTCACATCCTTCTCCAGCAACATGAGTCGAAAGGTCGCCACTTTTTCCTGAATTTGCTGTTCCTCGTACCTGAAGAAGAAAAGCCTTCAGGGTTAGAGCCTGACTAGACACTCTCCCCAGACCCAGGTTCACAATTCCCTTGTTCCCAGCAGGATCCCTTCCCTTTCCATGCACACATAAAATTTTTCACTCACTGTCACCCAAAGGGCCCTCCTATTAAATTCTGCACTTTTCCTGTAATCTTTCTTCCCTTCACTGACTACACCCTCTAGAACAGTGGATTTTAAACATGCTACACTCCGGGGCAAAAGAGGAAAGTTAAGCAGGCAGAGTTCCAAGTGTTCCTCCCCAACTTCAATCAACATGAACAGGTCTTTCATTTCATGGGATTCCAAAGTAACATGCATTGTTTAAAAAAAAAACAAAAACAAAACGGGGGGATGCCACTGCTGAAGTTTGAAAACCACTGCTCTAAAAGGTTTTCTGCCTGAATGTGCTCCTTTTCCACAAATCTCACTTCCCTACCCAACTCATGATCCCCTTTATCCAGGTATTATTCCAATTTCCTGTTTTCCTTCCTTTGCTACTCGCCAAGGCCTCGACCCTTAAATCCATTCACCTTCCTTTTCTCTACCAATGACAACACGTATCAGCTTACCAAGCTCTTGTGTCCTGCCTGGTCTGCTTCCCCACCTCTCCCTTAGAGCATGTATTTCTCAATGGCCCCCCTCCTTCCCCATGTGCCTTCATCTAAATAATTCAGACTCCCTCAGACTCCCTTTTATGTTCCAGACACAGGTTCCACTTTGAACTGCCCCTCAACTCCTTTCAATTCACTAGCTTCTTTACCGCCTCCCCTCCTACAACTCACTCCTCTCCAAGCCTCTTTCAACTTGCCCTAAGCTCCCTACAGCCCACCTAACTCCCCCAGCTCTGCACTCACTCAGTGCTTGGCTCTCCCCCAGACCTCCCTCACCCCTGCTCTTCCATCATCTCCTCCAGCTCGAGGCATCGCAGCTCCACGCGCCGCTTGCGCTCGTGGTCCAGGATGTCAGGATTAGGCCGCTTCACCAGGGCAGCCTCCAGGCGCCGCAGTTCCTCCTCTCCCTTGTAGTCAGGCCGCTCACCCCGGCGGCCCCGCACCAGGGACAGGTTGCGCTGGACGTAGCCGTTGGTGCCGCTGCCCCGGGGCGTCGGCAGCCCGATCCCGTTGTACATGGCCCCGTGCCCGGGGTGGGGCACCACCGCTCCTGAAGGGGAGCGGGGAGACACGGGTCAGGCCCCTGGCCCCAAACTAGCCACTTACCACCACCCAAATCCCTGCTCTTCTTCAACCCTACTTCGACAGGTCTCTCCACACTAAACCTCCTTTGGCTGCATAATCCTCCTGGTCTCCTAAACAAACCTTTCCTTCATCGTTCCCTCACTTGCTTTCTACCAAATCAAGACCAGCTCTTACAGTCTTTATCCTCAGTGTGCAAGAGCCACTTCTGTTTGTACCTAGCTTTTCCTTACCCACCCCAAACAAAGATCCCATTTCTCCCAAATTTCTACACACTATCCCTTTATTCTCCTTTGAACCCAATATGCACAAGTGATATCCTTACCAACTACTGTGATTCCTAACCCCTGGCAACTGACTGAGGCCTCCAAACAGTGCACAACAAACACCAACAAAAAATAAAAACAGAGAGAGAAAGAGATCTGTGGCACACAAGGGCCTGCAGTCAAGTCTAGAGTCTTCCAAGAACTGACCTAAGCATTTCAGGCTAGCTACCCTGAAGGCAGCCAAAAATTATGAATAAAAGTTAACTCAAGAACCCCTAGATATCCAAAAGGAGGCCTAACCTAAAAGGCCAGCACGCACTGCAGAAACACATGAAGCCTGGATACATAATCCTCATATACTTCATCTCTCAGGTAAGGAGCATGTCCAATCAACTATCCTGACTGATACAAGTTATTTCTTCAATTTCCTTCCCAAAAGGGTTTCTCACATGGTTTGTGGCTCACCCAAGTCTCCCTAGCTCCTGTTAAAAGATTACGTTTTCAACTCAACGCTCTGTATGTATCAAACAGGCCTCCTCTAGTCCAACTGTTCCCCATACCTTCTCTACATTCCTTTCCCTACACTTACTCACAAAACCCCTACTCTTTCTCCCTCACCTTCATTAATGTCAAACTGTTGACTTAATAGTCCCCTCGTTACCTTACTTCCTAGTTTTTCTCATCCAGCCCCACATGACTCTGAAGAAACCCTCAAATGCTAGTTTTCTGATTAGATTTCTTGACTACATAGACTCTCTTCCTTTCTCCTTCTATATGTACTTTTTTTCTCCAATTCCTCCTGTCCAAGATAGTTTCACAAAGGAAATGTGTGCATGAACAGGACCCCAGGAAAGAACCCAAGGAACAAAGGTGGAGAGATTAGTGAAGGCAGAAGGAAAAAACACAGAACTGGATAAAAAGGAAAGTTTCATTTAAAATATTCTGGAAAAAACATTACATAAACACCCGGAAAAATGTACTAACCTCCCCCTTTACAGGTAGATGTTGAATGAAAGGAAGACAGCTCAAGTATAGAACAGTTTGGTATCCCTTACCCCCCAACTCTAAGGCTGGGTCCCTACCCAATCCCAGTTGCAGAGTCTAGCAATCTAAAAACAACACAAAAAAATAACCATATTGGGGTAAAGGATGATACTAAATCTAGGAAAGGCAAGCGGAACTGCGTGAAGAAATGAAAAATTTCTTTATAGTGCAAGAAATCTTCCAACCTTCGCTTTTACTTTCTCAAAATTTCTCCTTACTCAGCCTAGATCTTCTCTGGCTCTCTATACCCTACCTAGTTTCTGCTTCCCTTGCAAAAAGCTTCTGACCTGTAATTAATTCTTCAGTTTAACCATTCACCCACACTTCCATACCACTTCACGCAATAATCCTCCCACTCCCTGGAGAAGGATAACCAGCAGCTGCTAAGCAAAGGATATTCAATCACAACAAAATACTTTTAGAGAATGAACCAGGAAAGAAAACAAACAAAAAACAGAAATACCATGGGATCCAAGACAATGCTCAAAAAGGACAGATGGACAGGGGGAGTGTAACAATAAGACATACACACAAATCACCAAAACCTAAATGGATACTTAAACTGGGGTCCACGGACTATGGGCATGCAAAAATCACCTAAGCCAAAAGCAGATAGTAAAAGCAAGCTGCAAAAGAAGATAAAAAGCAGTTTTTTCTGTTGGAGAATTATCACATGTCAAACTAACAAGACAAAAGGACTCTTAAAATTCAGTATTACGACAGTGGAGGAAACAAACGCACCAAAAAGGGAGCGGAGGGTGCAGGAAAATGAAACTAAGTAATACGTAAGCACATCAAGTTCAGCACTGGGGCACCATAGTAGCTGACGAGACTATGGAACACAAGAAGCTGAAGTACTAGCTCAGTAAGAGGCCTAGACTCAACATATTCAAAAGGAAAGACAACACAACTTTTAAAATTTTTGACCCAAGAGATATCTTACATAAGCGTTTGCGTGAAAATCAAGGTCTGGAAGAGTTTTGAGTCAAATTATAACAAAACCCTGCGCTTTCTCCTCAAGAAAAGGGCTGGCAGCCGCCTCCCCAGCTTCCAACACAATTTTGGAGGCGATCATGAAAAGGTGCAAGAAAAGAAAAGAGCACGTGGTCTGCCTTAACATACCTAGACTGAATACTTAAATTAAAAACAAACAAAAAAAAAGTTTTGAACGCTTCGCTTCTTAATACTTCATGGCAGACAGTAACGAATCCAAATTGCCTAAATCTAGGAGGCATCTAGTTCAAGACCTTCTTCGCACAGGCTGAGCCGCCAAGACCTATTTTCGGCCTTGAGGGATGGGGGAGGGGGCTGCGCGGCGCCCGGTAGTCTGGGAGGCTCAGGGCCAGACCCCAAGCCCCGGGGAGGGACGGATGAGCCGGACGCCGGCGAGGCGCGGGGCAAAGGAGCCGACAGCCGGCCCCCGCCCGCCGCAGCCCCCTCCCCGCAAACAAGATGTCGGCAACGACAGCTGCAACAGGGCCTCGTCGCCGCACGCGTCCGGGAGACGAGAAGCCCGAGTCGCGCGCTACCCACTCCTCGCCGAGAACGCGCGCGAGCCCAAATGCACTCGGCGGCGCGCGCCGTTGCCACGGCGGAGAGGGAATAAAAGCCCGCGCGCGACAAGAACCGCGGGAGAGGGGGAGGGGGAGAGACAGGCGAGCAGGGACGTCCGCGCGAGCTAGGGGCGGCGAGCGCGCGTGCGCGCGGCGGCCTAGGCCGTTCTCCGCGCGCTTTGGCCTGGCGCCGGGGCCGCCGCCCCTCCCCCACCCGGCTCGCTCGCTCCCTCACCCTCTCACCCGCCGCCGCCGCCTCCGCCCGCCGCCTCCGAGGGGGAGAGGTGCTGCCGTTGATCGAGCTCCTGAGTCCTTCGGGGCCTGGAGCTGCGGCCCTGCCTCGCTGGTCCGCCCGACTCAGCCGACACCGCCACCTCCTCGCTTCCTCAGGGGCCGCAGCGGGCTCCGACTGCGCCACTCGCACCCCGCCTCGGCCGCGTTGCACGTCAGCACGATCAACTTAACGCGTCAGCACGCAGCCGGGCGCGTCGCAAGGCCCCGTCGGGAACCGTAGTACGCTCCGCGGCCTTGTGCGCAGGCGCCGAATCAGCACGGGAAGTGTAGTTTCTCGAGTCCCGAAGGCGATTCAACTCTGTTGTCGATGAACTACGATTCCCGTCAGCCAGTTGCGAGGAGGGTCTGGGGAGCGGACCGGAGCGAGCAACGCACTCCAGAGGGTTTCCGACGGGGAAGCAGGAGGACATAGGGCCTAGCGACGCTAACCCTCGATCGCTCCCGCCTTCGACCCAGAGCATCCTGGGAGTCGTAGTTCTAGCGTGGCGTGGAACCCGTAGGTAGCTTCGTTCTCCCCGCCCCCCCCCCACGAGGCCGCCATTTTGTCTCCAATGTTAGGAGGCAATGGGCCCGAGGCCAATAACACCGCTGCCTCCAAGTGACCGCACGCCTCCTGGGGTGAGCCCGGGGGCCGTGCTGCACCCATCTTTCCGGACCCAGGAGTACCCGCCCCCCAGACCCCGGGCGGCGGACACCCCGCTAATCCCAGAGCCCAGCTACAGGCCCAGGGCCTGAGCCAAGAGCTGAACCAGCAGACCGTGGTGTTCGCAGTTTCCATCCTCTGAACCGGACTGGCTGCCCCTGAGGAATGATTTTTTTTTTTTATGACTACGAGTAAGGGGGCCAGACAGAGGTGCACTTTTCTCCTGCAGAACATGAGGCGTGTTACACACGTGGCAGGGTAAAAACGTTACAACCCCCCGCCCCCGACCAAGTTTGTCAGCCCTCTGCAGAATGTCTTAGGTTAATGTTTTTAAATCCGTTTTGCTTGAGCCTGAAAACCAGCCAGTCTCCCTCAGAGCAGAGTTGGGAGAAGCTGGGCTTTTCAGGCAGGCCAGTCGTCCGGGTTATCTCTGGTGGGGGTGGGGGTGAGGGCAGCATGTAGCAGCAGCCACTCAATGAACTCTGGTCCCTTTGACTTTGTATCTGATGTTACTAGGTTTTCTTTGTAATCGTGGAAAGATAAACTCACCTCATAAGCTGGACCGGGGCAACCCACAGCTTGGTCTAGGAGCTGTAGCTTTGGCTTAAAGGTGCCGGGGCTGATGTTGTAATCTTAACTTCTTGAACTCCTGGCAAGTGCTTCCCTGAGTTGGACGCACCTTTGGAGTGATTTATGGCAAAATGGAAAAGCCTGTCCTTTGTGGGCTTAAGCTGATATTTCTCAGGTGAGGGTGAAGGGTGATAGTTTCTTAAAACCCACCACCTTCAGTAAGACCCTTTCCTGTAACCAAATTCTCAGTGATATTCTTCCCAAGAGTTAGGAGGGTCGGAGGTGGGGAACAATCTTTGAAAAAATGATACATCCTGAGGAACCGAGATAAACACTGATAAGAATTAAATGGGTTCAAGGTGGCAGACAAGTCAACTTTGACTAGAATGTTAGCCTCAGTATACACTCATTTTAACATATCGGTGAGCTAGATGACCCACCAGAGGCCCCATGAGAGTTCCAAGGCCAACCATCAAAGACCAAATACTGGGCAGTGGTCCAATTCCTGGAAATCTCTGCCCCTTCCCCAAATTAGTTGGAAGAATCCTCCCACTCATTAGCCTATGAGAGGACCCAGTCCATAAAAGCTAACTACACCATATTTTGAGGCTGCACTCACCCTCTGAGATGGCCCACATTCTGTGGATTGAGTTTCTCTCTAAATA
The DNA here is from genome assembly GCA_024291935.2 of Okapia johnstoni. Taxonomy (NCBI): domain Eukaryota; kingdom Metazoa; phylum Chordata; class Mammalia; order Artiodactyla; family Giraffidae; genus Okapia; species Okapia johnstoni. The sequence goes on along the minus strand of JAGTYA010000028.1, from coordinate 1,764,924 downwards.
AATTACCTTCTTGCTTATCACTATTTGTCGCTGAGGTTTGGTTTTTTTTTTTTTTTAAGTTTATTGATTTATTTTAATTGGAGGACAATCACTTCACAAAAATGCGGTAGCTCCTGCCACACGACAGGGATCAGCCGCCGGCACACATTCACACCCCTGCCCCGCCATCCTGATCTCACTGAGTTCTTTTTGCCGTGAGACATCAAGAACCTGAGCTTCATTAGTGTGTAATCCTGCAACCAGGTGTAATCTCAGTTGGAAAGCTGTGGGTTAGAGTCCCAAGCAGGGTTTTGGCTGGGTTCAAATCCCGGCACATGGGTTCAAGTCCCAATCTGAGGTGAATGGTTTCACCTGTATTTACTGAATATTTTGTGCTAAGTTCTGTATGTGGATCACTGCATTTAATGCTTGTGAGAACGTCCTATTCCTGTGAGAAAAGGATGAATTATGAGAACTATGAATTCGTTTACATATCCACAGTCTATGTGCTCAGTTGTTCAGCCGTGTCTGACTCTTTGCAACCCCATAGACCGTAGTCCACCAGCCTCCTCTGTCCATGGAATTTTCCAGGCAAGAATACTGGAGCAGATTGCTGTTTCCTACTCCAGGGGGATCTCCCCAACCCAGGGATCGAACCCACATCTCCTGCATTAGCAGATGGATTCTTTACCACTGTGCAACCTGGGAAGCCTACATATTCACAGTACGGTTTTCAAAATAAAAAAAGTAACATTGAAATAATATACAAACTTTATATAGAGGTGTTCTCAATTGTTCTGATAATATCCTTAATAGCAAAAGAAAATTCAAAATCATAAATGTGTTCTTAGACATCTTAATGCGGAAGAGTTGCTGATTCTTTGTAATTCATGGCATTACCATTTTTTGAAGAGTGCAAGCCATTTATTTTATAGAAGGTCCCTCAATGTGGGTATGTCTGATGTTTCATCATATTTTTTAAATGCAGATTACACATTTTTGGCAGGAAGACCTGGGAAGTGATACATGTTCTCAGTGTATAGTAGGAAGAGATACATTCTGCCCAATAGTTCATTACTGCCAACACTGACTTTGATCTGATTCTGATCATTTGGTTAAGAAGGAGTCAAGCAATTTTCTCATGAAATGTCTAGTTTGTGAAAGTGAAAAGGTGTGAAAGTGTTTGTTGCTCAGTGCCACACCGTGTGGGGCCACCCAAGATGGCTGGGTCATGGTGGAGAGGTCTGACAGAATGTGGTCCACTGGAGAAGGGCATGGCAAACCACTTCAGTATTCTTGCCTTGAGAACCCCATGAACAGTATGAAAAGGCAAAAAGATAGGACACTGAAAGATGGACTCCCCAGGTCAGTAGGTGCCCAATATGCTAATGGAGATCAGTGGAGAAATAACTTCAGAAAGAATGATGGGATGGAGCCAAAGCAAAAACGATACCCAGCTGTGGATATGACTGGTGATAGACGCAAAGTCCAATGCTGCAAAGAGCAATATTGCATAGGAACCTGGAATGTTAGGTCCATGAATCAAGGCAAATTGGAAGTGGTCAAACAGGAGATGGCAAGAGTGAACCTCGACATTCTAGGTATCAGAGAACTAAGATGGACTGGAATGGGTGAATTTAACTCAGATGACCATTATATCTACTACTGTGGGCAAGAATCCCTTAGAAGAAATGGAGTAGCCATCATGGTCAACAAAAGAGCGAAAGGCAGTACTTGGATGCAATCTCAAAAACGATAGAATGATCTCTGTTTGTTTCCAAGGCACACCATTCAATATGACAGTAATCCAAGTCTATGCCCCGACCAGCAACGCCGAAGAAGCTGAAGTTGAACGGTTCTATGAAGACCTACAAGACCTTCTAGATCTAACACCCAAAAAAGATGTCCTTTTCATTATAGGGGACTGGAATGCAAAAGTAGGAAGTCAAGAAACACCTGGCGTAACAGGCAAATTTGGCCTTGGAGTACAGAATGAAGCAGGGCAAAGGCTAATAGAGTTTTGCCAAGAGAACGCACTGGTCATAGCAAACACCCTCTTCCAACAACACAAGAGAAGACTCTACACGTGGACATCATTAGATGGTCAACACTGAAATCAGATTGATTATATTCTTTGCAGCCAAAGATGGATAAGCTCTATACAGTCAGCAAAAACAAGACCGGGAGCAGACTGTGGCTCAGATCATGAACTGCTTATTGCCAAATTCAGACTTAAATTGAAGAAAGTAGGGAAAACTACTAGTCCATTCGGGTATGACCTAGATCAAATCCCTTATGAATATACAGTGTAAGTGATAAATAGATTTAAGGGACTAAATCTGATAGAGTGCCTGATGAACTACGGACAGAGGTTTGTGACATTGTACAGGAGACAGGGATCAAGACCATCCCCATGGAAAAGAAATGCAAAAAAGCAAAATGGCTGTCTGAGGAGGCCTTACAGATAGCTGGGAAGAGAAGAGAAGCGAAAAGCAAAGGAGAAAAGGAAAGATATTCCCATATAAATGCAGAGTTCAAAAGAATAGCAAGGAGAGATAAGAAAGCCTTCCTCGGCGATCAGTGCAAAGAAATAGAGGAAAACAACAGATTGGGAAAGACTAGAGATCTCTTCAAGAAAATTAGAGATACCAAAGGAACATTTCATGCAAAGATAGGCTCGATAAAGGACAGAAATGGTATGGACCTAACAGAAGCAGAAGATATTAAGAAGAGGTGGCAAGAATACACAGAAGAACTGTACAAAAAAGATCTTCACGACCCAGATAATCACGATGGTGTGATCACTCACCTAGAGCCAGACATCCTGGAATGTGAAGTCAAGTGGGCCTTGGAAAGCATCACTATGAACAAAGCTAGTGGAGGTGATGGAATTCCAGCTGAGCTATTTCAAATCCTCAAAGGTGATGCTGTGAAAGTGCTGCACTCGATATGCCAGCAAATTTGGAAAACTCAGCAGTGGCCACAGGACTGGAACAGGTCAGTTTTCGTTCCAATCCCAAAGAAAGGCAATGCCAAAGAAGGCTCAAACTACCGCACAATTGCGCACATCTCACGTGCTAGTAAAGTAATGCTCACAGTTCTCCAAGCCAGGCTTCAGCAATACGTGAACCGTGAACTTCCAGATGTTCAAGCTGGTTTTAGAAAAGGCAGAGGAAACAGAGATCAAGTTGCCAATATCTGCTGGATCATCAAAAAAGCAAGAGAGTTCCAGAAAAACATCTATTTCTGCTTTATTGATTATGCCAAAGCCTTTGACTGTGTGGATCACAATAAACTGTGGAAAATTCTGAAAGAGATGGGAATACCAGACCATCTGACCTGTCTCTTGAGAAACCTGTATGCAGGTCAGGAAGCAACAGTTAGAACTGGACATGGAACAACAGACTGGTTCCAAATAGGAAAAGGAGTACATCAAGGCTGTATATTGTCACCCTGCTTATTTAACTTATATGCAGAGTACATCATGAGAAACGCTGGACTGGAAGAAACACAAGCTGGAATCAAGATTGCCAGGAGAAATATCAATAACCTCAGATATGCTGATGACACCACCCTTATGGCAGAAAGTGAAGAAGAACTAAAGAGCCTCTTGATGAAGGTGAAAGAGGAGACTGAAAAAGTTGGCTTAAAGCTCAACGTTCAGAAAACGAAGATCATGGCATCTGGTCCCATCACTTCATGGGAAATAGATGGGGAAAAAGTGGAAACAATGTCAGACTTTATTTTTGGGGGCTCCAAAATCACTGCTGATGGTGATTGCAGCCATGAAATTAAAAGATGCTTACTCCTTGGAAGGAAGGTTATGGCCAACCTAGATAGCATATTTAAAAGCAGAGACATTACTTCACCAACAAAGGTCCGTCTAGTCAAGGCCATGGTTTTTCCAGTGGTCATGTATGGATGTGAGACGGGGAAGAAAGGTGAGCGCCGCAGAATTGATGCTTTTGAACTGTGGTGTTGGAGAAGACTCTTGAGAGTCCCTTGGACTGCAAGGAGATCCAATCAATCCATCCTAAAAGAGATCAATCCTGGGTGTTCATTGGAAGGACTGATGTTGAAGCTGAAACTCCAATACTTTGGCCACCTCATGCAAAGAGTTGACTCATTGGAAAAGACCCTAATGCTGGGTAGGATTGGGGGCAGGAGGAGAAGGGGACAACAGAGGATGAGATGGTTGGATGGCATCACCGACTCGATGGACATGGCTTTGGGTAGACTCTGGAAGTTGGTGATGGACAGAGAGGCCTGGCGTGCTGCAATTCATGGGGTCGCAAAGAGTCAGACACGACTGAGTGACTGAACTGAACTGAACTGATGTCTGACTCTTTTCAACCCCATGGACTATAGCCCATCAAGCTCCTGTCGATGAAATTCTCCAGGCAAGAATCCTGGAATAGATAGCCATTCCCTTCTCCAGGGGATCATCCCAACCCAAGGGTCAAACCCAGGTCTCCTGCATCGTAGGCTGATTCTTTACCATCTGAGCCACCAGGGAAGCCCTACTCTTTTATATATGACCACCTAAATTGTTTCCAGTGTTTTGTGATCACAAACCATGCTGTAATGAGTAACCAGGTGCATACATATTTTCATATTTGTTGGGGTGTATATCTTCAAGGTAGGCTTCCCAGGTGGGGCAGTGGTAAAGAATCTGCGTGTAATGCAGGAGACCAGGGCTCGATTCCTAGATCTGGAAGATCCCCTGGAGGAGGAAATGGCAATCCCTCCAGTGTTTTTTTTTTTTTACCCTCTAGTATTCTTGCCTGGAAAATCCGATGGACAGAGGAGCCAATTGGGCTACAGGCTATGGGGTTGCAACAACAATATCTTCAAGGTAAATTCCTAGAAGTCGGATTGCTAGGGCAAAAGGTAAAGACAAACGTAGTTTTGTTAGTAGGGACTGATCCCTCTCTGTAAGGGTTGTACCAGTTTGCATTCCCACTGGCAGAATATGAGAGGGCCTGTTTCCCACTGCTTCACCAACAGACTACCTTGCTGTGCTTTTCCATTTTGGCTAACCTCATAGGTCAGGAATGTTACTACAGTGTAGTTGTTTTGTGTGTGGTAAAATGCACATGAATGTAAATTTTACCATTTAAACTAATTTCTGAATGTACAATTCCATGGCATTAAATACATTCACAGTGGTGTACGACCACCACCACTATCCATTTCCAGAACTTTTTCATCCCCCAAGCTGAAACTCTGTACTCGTTAAACAATAACTACTTCCTACCCCCAGCCCTTGGTAAACTCTATTCTGTTTTCTCTCTATGAATTTGCCTGTTCTGATTGAAACTGTCCATCCTGGCCAGGCACCATAGTTACCATTGGCATGAGTTATATTCTACAACAGGAGATCCTAATAAGGAACATGAAACTAACAAGCCACCACCAAACAAAATAACTAGGGAAATGTCAAAAGGAGACAGGAGACACCAGTCCATGTGTCCTCCCAGAATCCTTCTTCCTGGAATCCACCTTGGCTGAGCAACGCACTCGCCACCAAGAAGCACCCCGAGTCAGAATGATTGGCCAGAAACTAACCCCATCACCATAAACCCCGAGACTGAAAACCTTGAGACCTCTGAGTTTTCTCACCCTGAGGCTCTCTGCCCAGGCACCCCTTCTCAGTAAAGTCTCTTGCTTTGTCAGCATGTGTGTCTCCTCAGACAATTCATTTCTGAGTGTTAGACAAGAGCCCACTGTCAGGCCCTAGAAGGGGACCCCTTCCTGCATCAGTTCTAGGTTCCTCATTGCTCAGTTGGGCCCCTCAAGAGGGCTGTCCTTTTGCTCTCTGTGCACGCCCTGTCTGGCCAGCACCTGCTTCACTTGCTTCTTAAGCACAAGACTGACCTTCTTACATACCTGCCCCAGGCCCCAGCTAGTGATTGTTCTTATTAAAGGGGCACTAAGGAGTGTGCCTGGGAGCCAAGGCTGCCACTTAGTCCTGCCCACTGTCAACTCTGCCTGGTGAGGTGGTTGCTCCAGGACCTTGTGCAGACATGTAAGTGAAAGTTGCTCACTTGTGTCCAATTCTTAGCAACCCCATGGACTGTATAGCCTGCCAGGCTCCTCATCCATGGAATTTTCCAGGAAAGAATACTGAAGTGGGTAGCCATTTCCTTCTCAAGGGGATCGTCCCAATCCAGGGATCGAACCCAGGTCTCCTGTGTTAAGATTCTTTACTGTCTGAGCCACCAGGGAAGGCCTGCTCAGATGTGTTAAGATCCTCCTGTCCATTAAACCATTGATGTCTCTGTTGCCGATCCAGGCTGTTTCTGCATTCTTAAAGCTGGGAAATTATATTAGTCCCGCTGTGTGCACCCCGGCACTCATAGGGTGGAGTCTATCTGTCCTTTCGCACCCAGCTTATTGTACTTAGCATAATGTTTCTAAGGTTTATGTTGTAGCACGTGTCAGCATTTCATTCTTTTTTTATGACAATATCCCGTTGAATGTATATAAACCACATTTTATTTACCCAGCATTCACTGACGGACTTTTGAGTTGTTTCCACATTGTGGCTATTGTGAATAGTGCTGCTGCGAACATTAGTATGCAGGTTACTGTAGGGACAAATGTTTTCATTTCTGGACTCTATAGGCAGTCTCCTCTCCAGGCTCCCAGCCTCTGGGCTTCCCCTTCAATCTTCATGAAACCTTCTAAAAGATTTTTTTTTTCTTTTAAAATTGTATTTATTTATTTATTTTTGGCCGTGTTGGGTCTTCGTTGCTGCTCAGATTTTTTTCTAGTTGCAGCGAGTAGGGGCTACTCACTAGTTGCGGTGCTCTGGCTTCTCATTGCAGCGGCTTCTCTTGTTGCGGCTCCTGGTCTCTAGAGCATATGCTCAGCAGTTTTGCCGCTTGGGCTCAGTCTCTCCACGGCTTGTGGGATCTTCCCGGATCAGGGATCAAACCCGCGTCTTCTGCAATGGTAGACAGATTCTTTACCCCTGAGCCACCAGGGAAGTCCCCAAAAAGATTTCTTAATTTTTCTTTGAAACGTAATTTGTATCCTACAGTGTAGTGTGTTGACTAGTGGCCCCCCAAACTTCATGTTCATCTGGAACCTCAGAATGTGACTTTATTTGGAGCAAGGGGCTTGGCAGAGGTAACCAGTGAAGGATCTCCAGACGAAATCACCATGAGTTGAGAGAGGAGACAGATGCACAGGAGAGAAGGCTGTAGGAAGATGGAGGCAGAGACAAGAGGGATGCCACCACAAACCAAGGGACGCCAGCAGCCACCAGATGCTGGGAGAGGCTGGGAGACTCCTCCCCCAGGGCCTCTGGAAGGGTGGGAGACTCTGCAACGGGCAAGTTAGGACTTCTGGCCTCCAGATTGTGGGAGACAAATTCCTGTTGTTTTGAGCCACACCATTTGTGGCAATTTGTTATGGCAGCCCTGGGAAGCTAATGCATACAGGTAAGCCACAGACCAGAATGCACTGTTCTCCCCATCCCTTTCTTCTCCGGGTGTATGCTCTCTGCAACTTGGGGGTTTCTAGGACTTTTTTAGAGCACTACCTTTATTTCTTAGCAGTTGAGACTTCAGGAAAATTCAGATGAATTATGACACTTTTTTAATCTTAAAAAATACTGAGGGGAAAAAAAAAATCCTAAACACTGAAAATAAAAGACCAACCAATCAAAAATATCAGTTAAAAATTATAAGCATATTTCATAAAAATATAAACATATTTTATTAAAATAAGCATATTTTATAAAAATATAATTATATTTTATAAAAATGTAAACATTCTTTGTAAAAATGTAAGCGTATTTTACAAAAATATAAAGTGGCACTCCCTCAACTGGTACCCCACACTGCAGAGCCCTCGGAGCATTGGTGGGAACCACTCCCTGGAGAGGCCACAGAGCGCGATGCCAGCTAAAGGTCAGAAGGAGACATCCGTGCATGCATAGTATTGGCACAAATCCATAATATGAAAAAAATGAGAAAAACCTAAATGCCCATCTATAGGATATTACTTAAAGTAACAGTGAAAAATCCTTGCATTAAAAGAGCAACACGGTTCTCCTGGTTGTCAAGGCACATGCATCAGGCAGGCTGTATTCTCTGCCAAGATAAGGAAGTAGATGATACAGGGTGGGTGGTAGATGGTAAGATGAGTGGCGTTTTGTATGTGTCAGAGACTTCGGGCCTCCGCCTGCAGGACCTGTCCCCAGGAAGCCTCAGGCTGCCTCCAGCTAGCTAGCCCTCCCCAGGACACAGCCCTCCCCAAGTCACTGCCTTCCCAAGCCCAAGTGTCACCCCCTCCAGGAAGTCTCCCAGGACTGAAGGTTCCCAGCTGGGACCTCCCAGAGTAAACATCTGCTGCCAAAACTATTGGCTACAGGGATTCTGATCAGTACAAGCTGGAGGCTACTGAGTGGGCATGGACTGGACTGAGCGACTGGACTTGCAGCTGTGTTTACGCAGGAGCTCAGCCTCCTCTCCAAAGGGCTCCAAGTTATGGGGTCTTTGTCTCCATTTTCTGCAGCCTGTGGCCTACCACCTCTCCATGCCTCCTTTACCAGCTACGTGGGAAGCCCGACCAGGTGGTGGGCGCTCCCTCTCCCCCTTATCTGCACCCATGTAGCCCTGAGTCATCTCACAACTGGTACCTTTAAAAGCTTTTGTTGCAGAGCAGGCGAAAGAGAACAATGGAACAAACCATTGCTTTCCAGTGGCAGTAGTGGTAAAGAACCCGCCTGCCAATACAGGAGATGTAAGAGACGCAGGTTTGATCTCTGGTTTGAGAAAATCCTCTGGAGCGGGGCACGGCAACCCACTCCAGTATTCTTGCCTGGAGAATCCCATGGACAGAGGAGCCTGGCGGGCTACGGCCCATAGGGGTCGCAAAGAGTCAGACACACGATCTCAGAAGCATGGTTTCCGGGAAGCTACTGCTTTTCTAAGAAGCCCTGGTGGTGGGGTGCAGTGCACAGGAGGGAGAAGAAAGGAAATAGCACTCCCAAGTCCGTTTGCTGATCCGGCCCAGTTACAGCTGAGAGTCGGAGAGGAGAGAGCTCGGCTTCCTTCACAAGGTGAGGGGGTGCCAGACTGGGGAGCAGAGTGGGATTGCTGCTCCACCAACATGTGGGGATACCTTTGAACAGGCTGGGGGTAGGGGTAGTTGGGCAGGAAGTGGGTGGGAGAGGGGAGGGAGGGGACCTAGATGCTCCTTTCTCCACACCCAGCAACCCAGCAATCCCTGGGGTAGCCCAGCCTGTACCCCACTGTCACTTTCCAGGGGACCCCCATCCTCCCGAGGTCAGCTCCAGGCAAGTGGCACTTGTCTCTTGTCTGGGCGACCCCTCCAGAAGGGTTGGGGCCAGGCTTCAGTCTCTGCTGGAGTTGGGGGGAACCCCGGGGAACTTGGGGGAGTCAGAGTGTGTGGGAAGGAAGATGACTACAGGTGTCCCCCCCACAGGGGTGAACTCTGATACCTTAAGAAGATGACAGAATTGAAAAGCGCGATAATCATCCATGTGGTGAGAGACAAGTCCCCCCTGGAAACCAGCCAGACCTGACCAGGCCCAGCCCACAGCCGCCAGCACAAGAGCAGGACCCTGGTTGTTTCCAGAACAGATGACGTCTCCAGGGCCCTGGGGTGGGGGTGGGAGACTGCTTCCCCTGGACTGAGACCCCAGCACATCCCCAGCTACAGACCAGGATGTTCAGGGGACCTGAGGGACCGCTCAGCCTCCACCCCCTCCTGGGAGCCCGGGTCTGGCTGGAGTCATGCTTGAGGAGCCAGAGTGCCCCGCTCGCCCCAGACCCTACAGCCCATACCTGGCTTACCCAGAAGGGCTCCCCCAGGCAGTCCTGTCCCAAGTGTCCCCTCCACCCCGTGGCCACTTGTTTCTTCCCACCAGTCCAGTAGGCAGAGGGTGCCATCTCCATGTAGGCCAAGTCGCTGCCCTGAAATTACCGGATTGCTACTGCAGAGCGAGGGGCAAGGCTGGCATCTGCCTTAGAGTTTATTCTTTCTGCTCAGCTGGGGGTGGGGGGGGCAGGGATGGGGCCATCTTGTTGAGTGTCCCTGTCTTTTCTCTGGTTCCTGCACCTCCTCCTGTCAGTCTGGGACCCCGAACCCCACAATCCCCTCACTGTCTCCATCCTGTGGGGTCACCCTGGTGTCACTCAGGTCAGCTGACCTCATTCCTCCCTTATAGGCCCCTCCTCTGTCTATGAGTTTAAAGGCCATAGGGTCTGCGGTGTGGCCCGCTGCGCTAATAGTGGTCGCTGGGATGGCCCTTTATGCCTGGACGAGGACCACTGAAAGACCACGCCCTTCGAGGCCCTAGGTTGACCACAGGTAGGGGTCAGGGAGTGTGTGAGTAAGAGGGAGGCCTGGGTGTGGTTTGGGGGAGGCACAGGTGCAGTGGGGAGAAGGTGGTGGGACTCCCTCCATTGGCCTGGAGGCCTAGTGGCCCCAGCCAACTGGCCACCTTTGTCCTCCTCCCATAGTCAGTTCTGGGCGCTACCTGACCCCACCTGCTTCTCTTGCAGGTAAAAATGAACAAGAACCCTAAAATGTATTGGAAGGAATCCTCTCCCAGCCCCCTTCAGACTGAAGAGTCCACTTTCCTAGGGTCAGGAGTTCTTTGAAGCAACATTTTATCTTTGGGGTTTGAACAAAATCAACTTGTGGGCAAAAAAATAAATTCGTTGAACACACACATATTGAATGTGCCTGACTCTGTTACAGAACTGGTCTCTAAATCCCAGGATTCAGGGTCCTTTGAGGTCCAGCTCTAACCTGAGCAGCCCTGAACGCTCCCCACCCCAACCAGGCTCCTGGCCCTTCGCCAGTGCTGCCTGGCCTGGGCCACCTCTCAGCCCACGGGGGGCCCTCTGGGGCCTCTGTGCTCTGAGGCCCTGACAAGGGAAAAGCACTCTGCTTTTCCTCTCCTGCACTCACAGTCACACACCAACACTTCTCACACCAGATGTGTGGGATTTATCACACCTGCCAGTTTTCCGATTTCCTGTGGACAACAACTGAGATTTTTATGATAACTATGCTTTGATTTATTTTACTGATGTATAGTTGATTTGCAATGCTGTGTTAATTTCTGCTGTTGAACAGCAAATTAATTCAGTTATACACATGCTACTACTACTAAGTCGCTTCAGTCGTGTCCGACTCTGTGCGACCCCATAGACGGCAGCCCACCAGGTTCCGCCGTCCCTGGGATTCTCCAGGCAAGAACACTGGAGTGGGTTGCCATTTCCTTCTCCAATGCGTGAAAGTCAAAAGTGAAAGTGAAGTCACTCATATATATATATATTCTTTTTCATATACTTTCCTGTTAGGATTTATCACAGGATATTGAATACAGTTCCCTCTGCTATAGAGCAGGACCTTGTTGTTTATCCAACTTATATATAATAATTTGCATCTTCTAATCCCAAACTCCCACATTTATTATTTTTTCTTTTCTTTTTTTTTAATCTGCCATGCCATGTGGCAGCAGGCGGGATCCTAGTTCTCCGAACAGAGATCAATCAAACCTGTGCCCTCTGCAGTGGAATCATGAACTCCTAAACACCACAGGGAATTCTCTGGTTTTTTCTTTTCTTTTTTTATTAACTGAGATTTAATTCACATGTCATAATATTCACCATTTTTAATTTAAACAATTAAAAAATTTTTGGCCCCACAGCTTGCAGGAGCTCAGTTCCCCCACCAGGGATGGAATTCCCCTCCCACCACCACACCCCTGCAGGGCTGTGAAAGCCCTGAATCCTAACCACTAGACCAACAGGGAATTCCCAATGTTCACCATTTTAGAGTGTACAGTTTTGTGTCTTTTATTAATAGTATATTTACAGCCATCACCATTATCTAATCACAGAATGCCGTCATAACCCCCAAAGAAACCCAGTCCCCTTTCAGCAGTCACTCCTCATTCCCCCCCAAATCTCTCAGCCCCCAGCCATTATAGTCTACTTTCTGTCTCTATGGATTTGCCTTTTCTCTGCGTTTCACATAAATGGAACATGCAGTATTTGTCATTTACCGTCTGGCTTCTTTCACCCAGCAGTAAGGTCTCCCAGGTTCCTCCACGGTGTACAGGTATCTGTATTTGGTCCCTTATTATGGTGGCTCAGACGGTAGAGAATCGGCGTGAAATGTGGGAGACCGGGGTTCCATCCCTGGGTTGGGAAGATCCCCTGGAGAGGGAAATGGCAACCCACTCCATATTGTTGCCTGGAGAATTCCATAGACAGAGGAGCCCGGCTGGTTACAAGTCCATAAGGTCACAAAGAGTTGGACACGACTAAAGCAGCTTAGCACAGACACAGCACATGGCTGAGTAATGCTGCATTGAGGGATAGCCAGCATTTATTTATCCACATATCAGTGGATGGACATCTGAGTCATGTCATATTTGTTTCACTGTTATAAATAATTCAAAAAGCCTGAGGCTAAAGCTGGGTTGCCTCAGGATAGGCCAAAGAGTGAAACTGGCCACGAAACAGCTATGTCAGAGGATAAACAGGAAATCTTCTAGTTATTCAGTAACGGGGCGGGGGGAGCAGAAGACCAGAGAAACCAAACAGCCCTTCTGTGCACATGACCTCTGTGCTTGTCCCAGGTCAACATGGAGAGCAGACCCACGTTTCCCACCGTGTACACTCTGCAGCTGATGCTCCTGGTGGTAGGGAAGGGGCGCGTGGGGATGCTGTCAGAGCCAGCCGACCTCAGAGGCCCATCCAGTTCCTTTGAGGCCTGGGGGCCGGCTCTAACTTGTCTTCTGCAGGGGTTGAGGGAGGGTGGTGATTCGGCCAGGAAGAATCTCTCACTGACAACCCGGCAGATGGCTGACTATCTGAAGAATTCAGGCGATATCCTTCACTCCAAACTCCTCCGACATAAAGCTCAATGCTAATTGCAGGCCCCTCGTCCGTCTCCTTCCTCTCTTTCTTTCTTTCCTCCCTCCCTTCTTTCTTTCTTCCTTTCACAATACTTACTTTTTACAAAAGCAATGTCCTTGAAGTACAGTTGACACAGAATAAAATTTTCCCTTTGGAAATATACATTGGTTACTTTTAGACACATATTTGTTGACTAAATAAATCCCAGGGGACTTCCCTGGTGGTCCAGGGATTAAGATTCCCCGCTTCCACTGCAGGGAGCATGGACTTGATCTCTGGTCAGGAAATTAAGATCCCGCATGCTGAAAAAACTATTTGATGGAGGCAATGAGAAATTCAATTTTCAATCGATTAAAATTATAGACAGGTCCCTAAGCATTATCAGTGTTTTGAAACAATTTGGCAATATATTTTAAAAATAAATTCCAAAACGTGAGAGAATCGAGTGGAAAGGGAGAAATTATCAAACCATTAGAAACAAGTCAAAGCAAATGCTACAAATTGAATTGTGCCCCCACTCCCCACACGAAGTTCAAGTCCTAATCCCCAGTGCTTGTGAATGTGACCTTGTTTAGAAATAAGGACTTTGCCATTAAGTACTTCAGATGATCGTGTTAAGATGAATTTGCTAGTGTGGACCCAACTCAAACGACAGGTGTCCTTATGAAAAGGGGAAATATGGGCACAGAAATGCACACAGGAGGACACTCTGTGAAGGTGAAAGCAGAGATCGGGGTGATGCACCTAGAAGCCAAGGAGGGAGGCTTAGAACAGATTCTCCCTCCCAGCCCTGAGATGGTTGGATGGCATCACCTACTCAAAGGACACGAGTCTGAGCAAACTCCAGGAGACAGTGAAGGACAGGGGAGCCTGGCGAGCTGCAGTCCATGGGGTCGCAAAGAGTCGGACAAAACTGAGCGACTGAACAACAACTCAGCCCTCAGAAGGAACCCACCCTGTCCACACCTTGACCTCAAACTTTTGGCTTCCAGAACTATCAGATGAGAAGTTTCTATTATTTCAGCCACTCTATTTGTGATACTTTGTTCAGTACCACTGACACACTAATACTAATATGGGAGAAACTTGCTTAGGATTATTTTATTTATTTTAAAAAATTTTATTTATTGATCTATTTTTGGTTGTGCTGGGTCTTCGTTGTTGTGGCCAGGCTTTCTCTAATTGTGATGAGAGGGGGACACTCTTCATTGCGGTGCAAGGGCTTCTCATTGTGGTAGGTTATCTTGTTGTGGAGCACAGGTTCTAGGCACGTGGGCTTCAGTAGTGGTGGTACACGGGCTTTAGTTGCAAGGGCCATGTGGAATCTTCCTGGACCAGGGATCAAACCCATGTCCCCTGCATTGGCAGGCGGTTCTTATCCACTGTACCACCGGGGAAGGCTAGGATGACTTTTTAAAAAACAAGAAACTCAAATTGGAAAACACCATTAGATTTAGCTGAATATGGAATTCCCTGGTGGTGCAGTGGTTAGGACTCTGCTTGCACTGTCGAGGGCCCTGGTTTGATTCCTGGTTGGGGAACCAAGATCTCACAAGTGGGGAGGTGTGGCCAATAAATAAATAAATATTCAGATGTGTAGATGCATACACCAATTTTCCCAACTATCTCCCCCACCAGATGCAAATGATAATGTTTCCATCAAATGTGGAATGCTAGGGTTAACTGAATTCAGTAAGGTTTCTTAAATCAGTAAGGAAAAGATGAACAAGTTCATAGAAAAATGAATAGCACAGCAGGTCTCAAAGTGTATTCTGGTGGCTCTAGGGGTTCCCAAAGCCCTTTCAGGAGGCCCATGAATATTTCATAGTATTAATAATACTGAGGCAAATTGTGGCCTTTTTCACTGTGATGACTTTGCACCAGTGATGAGAAGCAATGATGGTTCCTAGTGTGAATCAAGGCAGTGACACCAAACTGACAGAATTTGTTGCCAATAATAAAATTCTAAGGCTTTTGGCAAAAAGTACAATTTTGGAGATTGTATCTGCCACCTTTAGCTTCATAACTTCCCAATATTGCCAGAGAGTTGCAATATTCATGAATGTTATACATTTTTTTCATATTGTATAATAAAATGTGTCAACGGACGCAAGATCTAGTCAGTGAACAAATATGTTTGGAAAGATCAACACGTGATTTACAAAATCACACGTGAATAAAAGATCCTTTCAAAGTGCAAGATAGATCAGTGGGTTTTCGTGTAATAGAACACGAAAGGCACACTGATACCATCTGAGATTTCATGTTGCAGCTAACCTTCAAAAAACTACCACATTCTGAGTGTCGGTGTAATATCAAAGAATAGCCATAATTATCTGAAAAGGCTCTAAAAAGACTGCTTCCTTTTCCAATTTTTTTTTAATCTGAGGCTAAATTTTCTTCATGCACTTCAATCAAATCAAAGTCTTCTTATAGAGTGAAGGCAGACACAGATATGAGAAGCCATCTGTCTTTTCTTAAATGTGATATTAAGCAGATTGTTTTTTTGGGCCATGCCATGAATCATGTGGGGTCTTATTTCCCCAACCAAGGGTAGAACCGATGCCCCCTGCAGTGGGAGTCCTGAGTCTTAACCACTGGACTGCCAGGGAAGTTCCCAAATAGATTTTTTTTAAAATGTAGCACACTGCCATTCTTCTCACTCATTTTTGGTTTGAAGAAAAAGTTAGTGAATTTATCATTGCTATTTTATATTTTCAGATTAACTTTGATATTTGAAATATTGATAGACGGAACCTATAAAAACAAAAGCTCTTTGAGCTGCTCAACAATTTAAAGAGTGTAATCACTCTTTAAAGGGGTTCTGAGACCAAAACTTCTGAGAGCCACAGGACTAAGAAATATAAATGTTGGAACCCATGGCCCACAGAATGCTACTCTGTGAATTCTCACAATGACTCCCTGAGGTGGGTGATATTATTATACCCATTTACTAGATGAGAAAACTGAGACACAGACAGGGGAAGCAATTGCTCGTCACACAGCTAGCTAACGCCAGAGCTGGGATTTGAATCCAGGCATCTGACTCCAAGCTTGTGCATTTCCTTAGGGACAATCTGGCAATAAGTTCTAAAAGCCCTTAAAGATATTTGCCTTCTTTGACTCTTTCATTTGAAATTTTATGAAAGGGGATAATCAGAGATAATCAAATTTGGATACAAAGATATTTATAATGTAATAAAATTAGAAACAACCAGTAGTCAGCGGATTATTAATAGATAATGGAAAAGAAATTTACTAAGGCCTTTGAATGAACCTAGAAAATACCCAGGAAATGACGTGACCCCTGGAGAAAGGATTGGAGGGTGTTGGAAGTCCGGTTGCTGAACCTGAACCGAGGGTGGGGATGAGGAATCTGCAGATAGCGGGGTAGGGGGAAGGAAGGAGCTGGGAGTCAAGACAGCTTGGGGAGGCAGACAGGTTCTGCTGATGTTTGGACTTGAGAAGGAGGATACAGGGGAATGTGGGTGAGCTGAAGGACACAGGATGGAGAAGATGCAGAGAACATGGGAAACGCCTGACATCCCGGGCAGGTGGGCCCCAAGGGACCTGGACCTGCCCTGCCCAGGGAGCCCAGGAGCAGCCTTAGAGGAAGAGGAGGGAGGAAGAGGGGTGGGGTGTCAAGGGAGTGGCATTTTCTAGAGGAGCAGTGTCTTCATTTTGTCCACTTGAGGACACGCAGCCAGAAGACTGGGGGCTCCAGCCGGGCGAAGGGCCAGGGTTGGGGAGGCGAGTGGAGGACTGGGAAGGGTCGAGGTGAGCAGAGGGCGCGGGCGCGGTGCGGGAGGGGAGCAGGGGCATCTTTGCATCTGGGGCGGGTGAGAGGCAGGGCCGGCCTCAGCTCGGAGGATGCTGGACCACTCGGATCGCCACCCGCCAAGTGTCCAGGAAAGCACTCCCAGGCCCCGCAGCTCCCCGCACCAGAGCAATCCCGGTCCCCACCGCACAGGGTGGTCAGAGAATAAGTGGGCAGTGACTGTGCGCTGTGAGTGGGGGCTGGACCAATGGGCGTTAGACGGACCGATAGAGTACTGGACCTGTGGGCGTTTGGGGGTACCAGTAGCGAGGAAGAGACCAATGGCGAGGGTTGGACCGAGGGTCCAAGAAGGATCAATGCCAAAGATGCCGTGCCCTCAGGGATGCTGGGGGCAGAGAGGAATCAGTGGCTTTGATGAGCATAAAGGAAGTTCTCTCTGTTCGCTGAGAAGGACGACGAGGACGACCGGGGCCCTTAAACAGTTGCTCAGGCTTCCTCCGCGTCGAGCCGAGATCAAACACTGGAGGAGGTCGGATGGTCTCAGTTAAACCCACCCTCCAGTTCTGGGAGAGCCCCGCCCAAGGTTGGTAGCCTGGCCGGCCCCTGGACGCTCAGCCCCGCCCAGTACCCGCATGGCCCCGCCCCCGCGCGCCGATTGGTCAGGCCGCCAGCGGCCCCGCGCGGGGAAGACCCGGAGAAACCACTTTGGCCCAAGGAACGGGCCCCTCACAAGCCCTGCTGCGCATGCTCGTTCCTTGACCTCAGCCTGAGGTGACTGCCCGAACCTAGGCGGGGGCCCCGAGACACCGAGGCCGAGGGACCTGCCGCTGCTCGGCCTCCGGAGAGAGAGGGCCCCTCTGCCGTCGCCGCCCGGCCGGTGCCCGGTGAGGACGGGCCCCAGCGGATCGGGGAGGGTCTCAGGTCCCTGCCGGGCTCTCCTGGGGGTCCCCAAGGGCTACTGATGCTGGAGGGCTGGGTGCTCCCCACCTCTGCCTCCCGGCGCTCAGGCCACCTCCTTGTCCTTCATCCGCGATTCAATCTCCTTTCTCCTCGTTCCTCCTTGCCCCCAACCACCCCGACCCCAGGATTGAGCCCTCACACCCCAAATCAGGGAGCCCCACTCTGGGTTGTCTATCCTTGACCGCGTCTGCCCCACCCAGTACCGCCCCCGCCCTGCACCCAGCCCCGGTCCCGTCCCATCCTTGTGGCTCTAGCGATGCTCTCAGGGCTGGCGGTTGGTGGTCTGAGATGTTGGGACAGGGGAGGCACTCAGGGGGCTTGGTCAGGAGGGGCGATCATGAGGCGAGAGGAGAGAGGTGGGGAGCGGGGGGCATTTAGGCGGAGTATAGACAGGTCTGGGGCAAAATACAGCGGGTAAGAAGGAGTAAAGCAAACTCTAAGACTACCTTTGGTGACTCTAAGCCATGGTGATTAGGGAAAAAGAGATGTCATTACATGAAATCCCCACTTTGGGGAAACCGTTCCCTGTACATTATCAAGTAGCAATTCTTGATCCATTTTGGATCTTACTGCTGCTTTGAAAATCTCCCTGTGAGGATGTGTACCTGATGCCTAAGTGAACCCATCACCTC
The DNA here is from genome assembly GCA_024291935.2 of Okapia johnstoni. Taxonomy (NCBI): domain Eukaryota; kingdom Metazoa; phylum Chordata; class Mammalia; order Artiodactyla; family Giraffidae; genus Okapia; species Okapia johnstoni. Next base: position 1,746,661 of record JAGTYA010000028.1, on the reverse strand, counting down.
ACCAGCAGCCCCATCACTGCCCTCCAAGAAGCACATGGGACAGTGATTATAGAGTGGCTGAAGAACAGTTCAACGATGAATGAGAGATTAGAAACTTCCTAAGCTCAGGATCCATGGCATCAGCCATGTTTCACAAAGTATAAGGATCAAATAGAGTACTGGTTAAAAAAATAAAAATAAGTAGATTCTCAGGGCCCTCTCCAGATGCACTGAGAAAGAAGTCTAGGGTTGGAGGAGTCCAGGATAGGGCATTTTAAACAAGAATTCTGGAAGATTCTTAGGTATCGTGAAGTTGGGAAACCACTGGTCATAGACTTAATTTCCCTTTTCTTAATACATGAGTTTTATTGAGATAGTTTACATACCGTGAATTCATTCAAAATGTGCAATTCAATGGCTTTTAGTAAATTCACCAAGTTCTGCAGCCATCACCACTATCATTTGGAAATTTTTCATCATCCCAAAAACCCCCATACTAGCATTCACTCTTCTGGCCCCCATCCCTCCCACCCATAACCCTAGAAAACCACAAATTTACCTTCTGTCTTTATGGATTTTTCTACTCTATCAATTTGCTAGAGATTTCAGGTCATTTTATAGAAATGGAATGTATAATTTGCGATCTTTGATGACAGGCTTTTTTTTCACTTAGCTAATCTTCCCAAGGCTTATTCATGTGTGGCATGAATTTTTCAAATTATCAAATAATATTCCATTGTGTGGACACATCACATTCTGTTTATTCATTTACCTGTTGATGGATATTTGGGCTGTTTCACTTTTTGGTGTCTATGAATAATGCTGCTGCAAGCATTCTATGTACAAGTTTTTATGTGGACATCAGTTTCCATTTCTCTTGGAGAAACAACTAGGAGTGGAATTGCTGGGATAGATGGTAATTTTATGTTTAACCTTTTGAGAAATCGCCAGATTGTTTTCCAAACTGGCTGCACCTATATATATCTCCACCAGCAGTGTTATCAAGGCTCAATTTTCTTCTCAACCTTACCATCACTTGTTATTGTCTGTGTTTTGTTTTGTTTCACTAGATCTATCCTAATAGTGTGAACTAGTATCTCATGATCCACGTTTCCCTCACAACTAATGATGTTGAACATCTCATGTGCTTACTGGCCACTTGTATATTTTCTTTGGAGAAAGGCCTTTTCAGATTCTTTGCCCATTTTTAAATTGAGTTATTTGTCTTTTTATTACTGAGTTGTAAGTGTTCTTTATAAATTCCAGATGCGGGTCCTTTATCAGATATGTTGTTATTTTAGTCACTAAGTTGTGTCCGACTCTATTGTGGCCCCATGGGCTATATGCCAGACTCCTCTGTCTATGGGAAATCCCAGGCAAGAATATTGGATTGGGTTGCTGTTTCCTTTTCCAGGAGATCTTCCTGACCCAGGGATCAAACCCGGGTCTCCTGCACTGGTAGGTGTGTTCCTCACCACTGAACCACCAGGGAAGCCCTTTATCAGATACACGATCTGCAAAAATGGTCTCCTATCCTATGGGTTGCCTTTTAACTCTCTTGATTGTGAGTCTCTTTGACTCACAAAAGTTTTAAATTTTGATGATGTCCAAGTTACGTGTTTCTTCTTTGGTTGTCTGTACTTTTAGTTCTTTGCATAATCCAACTCTTTTTTTAAGAGTTTTATCACTAGCTCTCATGTTTAAACCTGTGGTCATTTAGAGTTAATTTTTTGGATATGGTATGAGGAAGGGATCCAACCACCTGGAATTTCATCTCTGGACCACAAAGGTTTGGGCTAGGCCATGGGTGTGTCCCCAGGGCCAATCAGGGGCCTGTGGGCGGGGCTTCCCACCATAACCCTTTCCTGCCCAGAGTGGCTCTGCCAGGGGAGGCACTGGCAGTATCTTTTCTGCTGGACCCTGTGTCCCCCCAGGCCCCCGATACCACCATGTTGTCCACCCTGTGGGGCAGGGTGGGCAGAGCTGGGAAGGACCACATGGGAGGAGCAGGAGTTGGCTCATCCAGAAGCTGGACCAGGGACAGGAGAGATAATGAGACATCAATCCTAGGGGTGCCAGTGGTCAGGGGACTTGCTACCAGGCAGCATAGACCTGAGGACACACCCCCTGGAGGTGTCCTCCCTGTCACAGTGGGAGGTCCCTGCGCTCATGTCTAATTGTCAGGGGAACTTGTGGGGGGCAAGGCACCCCAACCACACATTGATCTTGCACCTCAGGCTCCTGTCATGGGTGATGGGGTCTTGGAAGACTTTGAAGTGTGGGGCGTGGACCCTTCAAGCCATGTGAGTTTGTTCAGTTGCTCAGTCATGTCTGACTCTTTGCAACCCTGTGGACTGCAAACTCAAAGAAACAGTTCAAGGCCAGGTCGGAGAAGCAGGTCCAGAGGGGCAGGTAAGAGTATGGGCTTCGCTGCCCCCTGGGTCCTGGACAGGGTACATGAGATGTCTGCCAAGGTGACAGCCTTGTTTCTGGGCTAAACTGAGAAAGACCCTCACCATCTGCCCACTACCCAGTCACCCCCAACAGACACCCCCACACTGATGCCTCAGGGCCCAGGTCTCCAGGCCAGCCCTGCTCCTGTCAGCCATCCTTTCTGCTTCTCCAGACCAGCAGCCAGGGAGCCCTCAGTGACCACGGCTCCTCTGGACACCTCCACAGCCCTGTCCCCACTCAGCTGGGGCAGCGCCAGCACCAGCTCAGACAGAAGTCGCTGCCCTCGTGGGGCCCTGGCATCCCCTAGTCCTGGGTGGCCTGGAATGGGGACTGGATCTATTTGTGAAACCGAAGTCCTGCCTCCCAGGGCCAGGCTCCCCTCTGGCCTTGCAGAGTGCCCTGGGGGCCCAGCCCCCGCTCCTGGTGACATAGACACAGTGTTGGGGTGAAGGGCGGCGGGCCTTCTGGGAGGGTCAGTGACCTGAGCTCACATCCCCCAAGTGCTTTTCCCCGACACCCGTTGCTCAGGAAGACCGGCTCCTGTTACCCTGGACCAGATAGCCCAGGTGCAGTGTGGGGCGGGCCCTGGACCCAGCTCGACTGGACCCCCAGCTCTGCTCCATGGCTGTGTGCCTCCATGTTCTCATCTGTAACCTGGGTCGATGAGAATGATCAACTTCCATAACGTGGGGTGAAGGTTAAATGGGAAAAACTCATGGAAGCACTCCACCCTGAGCTCAGCACCTGTGGGCCTGGATTCCTAGTAACTCACAGCTGTCGGTACCTTGGTCATCCCAGCAGCCCCTGGAGAGCCCTGTTTCTGGCACATTTTATAGATGGGGAGTGAGGTTTGGCTAGGGGAAGTGACAGATCCACGACTGCCAAGACAGCAGACATGCTGGCCCATGTTCTCCAGCTCCATTCAGGTCCTTCCCCAAGGTGGGGGCGGGCATGGGGGGCACAGGGCAGCCCCACCTGCCCTGACCTCCAGCCCGGATTCCTCCTGAACCCTGGCCCAAGGGCCCTTCCACTGATGGGACTTTCCTTTTTTTCCATGTGAGATCTTAGTCCCCCAACCAGGGATCAAACCTACACCCCCTGCATTAGAAGTGCAGAGTCTTAACCACTGGACTGCCAGGGACGTCCCCGCTGATGGGATTTTGCCTCCTCCCTTAGGACAGAGCCCCTGGACTGCCAGGTTCCTTGCAGGGAGGTGGAGGACAAATCCTACTGAGACCTGAGCGTGGCCTTGGGGCCGGCTGTCCATCCCAGAATGCCCTTGCCTGAGCCCAGCGAGCAGGAGGGCGAGAGTGTGAAGGCCGGCCAGGAGCCCTCCCCTGAGCCCCCTGAGCCGGGCACAGATGTCGTCCCCGCAGCCCCCAAAAAGCCCAGGAAGTTCTCCAAATTGGTCCTGCTGACGGCCTCCAAGGACAGTGCCAAAGTGGAAGGGGCCAAACGCAGAGGCGTGCACTGCATCATGTCCCTGGGGGTGCCCGGCCCTGCCACCCTCGCCAAAGCCCTCCTGAAGATCCATCCTGAGGCTCAGCGGGCCATCGAAGCTGCCCCCCAGGAGCCTGAGCAGAAACGCAGCAAGCTGGACACAGGTGAGGCCTGGGCCCAGCAGGATAAGAGCAGGGCCTTCTGAGGGCTGAAGTCAGGGAGCCCGCCAGGCTTGGCTGGCCTGGAGAGGGTGCATGTGCCGTGGACATTCGTGTGTCTGTCTAAATACGTCTCAGTGTGAATCTCTGCATGTCTGTAGGCCTCCATGCACACGTGCATGTGTGTGTGTGTGTGTCTAAGTTTCTGTCTCTTTACATGTGTATTTGCCTAGGAGAGTAACTTTGTGTGGGTCCTTGTGTGTCTGTGTTCCTGGGCCTATTTCTCTGCATGTCTGTTCTTCTGCATTTACATATTTATGTGTCTTTTTCATGAGATGGGGGCATCCTCAGCCACCAGCCTAGAGTTCTCAGGGAACCTAAGGGACTCCTCAGGCTCCATCGCCTGCTAGATGGAGCCATCCTCTGGAAGTCAGGGAACCCGGAGCCTGGAGGCCCCTCTGCAGGGGGCCCAGCTCACCCTTGAGCCCTTCCGCTGGCCTTTTCCATTCCAAGTGCCTCCTTGAGTCCACCTGCCTCTCCTGGGGGGAGAGGGTTCTTCCTGGTGACCTGCGGAGAGGCAGGGCTCAGAGGAGCCAAGTCACCGCCCTGAGGCCATCAGTCGGTCGCTGCAAGGATGAGGGGGGACATCTGGCTCAGAGCTCATTTCTCCAGCTGGGCTGGGTGGGACAGGCCAGGGCTCCCTCCGCACCAGCTGAGACCTCTGCTCACTTCTCAGATCAGCCTGGGCTCTGGAGCCATGTAGGCCTCAACCCATAGGGCGCCTTTGTGAGAATTAGGACAAATCCACCTTCCTCGGACACAGAGATGGGGTGCGGAACGGGCTACACGCAGGCCCCCAGGCGCCCATGGGCAGGCGCTCATGGGTACCCCTCGGCCTGCCCCTCCACCTTCACCTCCAGACCTGTCCGCAGCGCCTCCCGCCTCCTGCCCTGTCCCCTGGCCAGGCAGCAGGGGTAGCAGCGGCTTCCTGGTGCTCAGCCCAGAATTGGCCCGAAGTTTTCTGGAAACAACCTCTGTGTCCCTGGGCCAGTGGCCTTTGCGAGCGTGTCTCTGGAGTCAACAGTTACTTCTCTAAGTCAGCCAACAGCTCTGCACCCCTCCCCTGGCAGCTTGGACCCCCAGGTTTGCCCCCCCCACCCCTCCACCCCCTGTTCCTTTGACAACAGCCTGACCCACCCCCTTCTCTTCCAGATGGAAAAGGAGACGGAAGCTTGGCAGGGCCTCCTGCCCTCAGCCCCTCGGTGGACGGGGAGGAGTCCACCTCGGGCCCCGTGGAGCCCAGCGCGGCCCCATAGCCCTGACAACAGCGGTACGTCCTGCCCAGGTCAGTGAACTTGGCTGCGCCTTCTACACATTCCACTGGGCTTCTCCTGGGGCCCAGCCCCTGACTGGTTTTCATTTTCAGCACTGTAATTTTTTTCCCCCCGATCAAGCATAATTTACTTTTGTAGCAGAAAAAAAATTTTTTAAGAGAATAAAAAGAAGCTGTACACTAGGTCCCATCATAGATAGGTTTTTAAAATTCCATGATTCTGGACCCTTTGAGACCCCAGCTCCAACCACCACCGGCCCCCTCCCCCATCCCCTCCACCGTCCCCCTCCCTCCCACCCTGGGCCTCCCCTCTATAACTTACCTCGCCCTTCCTGGCCTGGACCATCTCTCAGACCCCAAAGGGCTCTGCAGGGGCCTCCATCCCCCAGGGCCTCCTCAGCCTGGACAACCAGCCTCTGACCCAGAGATGAGATGGAGACTCGGAGGCCCCCTCTTTCTGCCGCCTTTGGTCTCCAGCCCAGAACCCCTGGGAAGCAGATCCTGCCTGTCCCTGGCTCTTTCTCCAGAGCCAGTCCCCAGGAGACCTCAGCCTGCTCCTTCCTCCTGGACCCTCAGAAAGGCCACCTCCTCCAGGGAGCCGCACAGGACTGACAGCCCCCCTGCACAGGGGCCCTAATGTTCATGGCAGCCTTAGGTTCTGCTGAGGAGGAGGTGGGCCTGCAGTCTGAGGGAGCACCCCAACAGAAGCATATGGTGCCCCGTTGTGTTCCCTCTGGGTGGTGTGGGAGCTCAGGTAGATTCTTGGGAGCCTGAGCGTCCCCCCCCCAGGTCCCTGGGGTGCTGCCCTGCTGTTGCCCTCCTTCAACCAGAAGTTGGGGTCCCCTGAGAAAAGGTGTCAGCCTGGAGAAGGAAATGGCAACCCACTCCAGTGTTCTTTCTTGGAGAATTCCATGGACAAAGGAGACTGGCAGGCAACAGTCCATGGGGTCGCACAGAGTCAGACACGACTGAGCAACTAACACCTTCAAGACGGTTCAGCCCACGTGTTCCTCATTTGGAAACTGCCTTTGGGTGAAACAAAATGGATTATTTTTTTTCTTTAAGGCAGAGTTTTAGAAGACTTCTGTTTTCAAACAACATTTTCCAAATTTAATCTGTATCTGTTGACTCCCTCTTGGGAAAAGTGAGTTACGTGGCATCTTCGTTGCCCAATTCTCCATTCTGCTGTTATTTTTACAGCATGGTTGTCTGTAACATTTATATTCTGTACCATAACTTGGAAAGTTCTTTTGTCTGGATTCTATATTTAAATAGATTCCCATCCCCCACCCTGGTTCTCCTTTCCTGAGGTCTGAGTCATCCCCATGGTGGGCTGGTTCTGAGGGCTTGCTGGGGTGCTGGCGGGGTGGGGTGGGGTGGGGGGGCAACGTTTGATGGTGGAGCGGGCCTGGAGAAGAGGAGATGGGAAGAGGAGCTGGCTGGGCTCGACCCCTGCCCCTCAGCCTGGTCTCCAGGCAGTCTTGGCCTGGACAGGGCCCCAGCGGGCATCCACTCCCTTGAACTGTGCTGTGGCACCATTGACCCCTTCTGCTACTGCCAGGCAAGGCTGGGGAGGGAGTGGCACTCGGGGCCCCAGCGAGGGGGTCTGGTTGACTCGCTGGTCCTTGGAGGCTGCATGGGGGAGCAGCAAGGAGGAACCTCCCTCCGGGGGCCCAAGTGGCCCTGCCTGGAAGGTGGTCAGGACTGTGGGGCAGGAAGCCTCTGCCGAGCCAGGATGGGAGCCTATACACTGGACCTGGAGGTGTTGAGGTTTTCTTATTTTTTAAATTTTGAAACACTGCAAACTCCCATAGAAGTTGTACAAGTATGCAGGGAGCACCATGGAGCCCTCACCTAGATTCACCCGCCCTCTCCCTCCTGCCGTTTTCTTCCCCCTTGACTTCTTCTTTCTTTAACACACCCAGACCAATACTGTATATTTTTTTCTGTCTTATATTCATTTTCATTCTTATTTGTTTGGCTGCACCAGGTCTTGGTTGGGGCACACGGGATCTTCTGTGCCCCGTGCAGGATCATTAGCTGTGGCACGTGGGATCTAGTTCCCTGACCAGGGATCGAACCCAGGCCAGCTGCATTGGATGTGTAGAGTTTTAACCCTTGGACCACCAGGAAGTCCCACCCTTTGGAGAACCTTAATGTCTTCCCAGAGCAGGATACACAGGACCCAGGGGTCAACAGATCACGGCCCAGGCTCCCAGAGCTAGACAGGAAGCACAGAACTTCCTGCGACAAGTCCATGAAAACTAGGGCTAAGGGCTGCCTGGGAGAGGGCCAGGAGCTCCTCAGTGTATGACAGGGGCCTGAGGAAGCCCCGCGAAGGGAGCTGAAGGGTAAGGACGGCATGCTTGGGAGAGGTGAGCCCTGGGCTCAGAGAGAGAAGGACAGGAAGGCCATGAGGTAGGCAAGATGGGCAGAGGCTAGTGGCCCAGAGCCCAGGGGCCTAGAGGCTACAGGTAGGTCCAGGTTCATGGAAGGTAGAGGGAGATGGGGAAGGATTCTCCCAGAGGGGGAACCTAGTCAGCATGGTTTTACAAAACTCACCAGACACCCAGAGGAGAATGGATGCGGGGTGGGGTGGGGGCGTCCAAAGTGGGAGCTGAGAGAACAGTCAGGAGGCCACCCCACACACAACTCCCTACCCCCTGCCCCAGGGTAGAGGAAAGGGAAGGGAGATGGGAGATGCTGGAAGGGGGCTGAAAAGGGCTCAGTGATGGGTGGTCTCTTTCAGGGGACTGGGTTTGAGGGAGAGAGGACTGGCCTGCCCAGCCAGTAGCTCAGTGGTAAAGAATCTGCCTGCTAATGCAGGAGACACAGGTTTGATCCCTGATCCAGGAAGATCCCACATGCCTCAGAGCAACTAAGCCCGTGGGCCACAACTCCTGAGCCTCTGCTTTAGAGCCCGGGAACCACAGCTGTTGCACCCGTGATCTGTAGTTACTGAGGCTGGCAGGCCCTAGAGCCAGTGCTCTGCAGCGAGAGAGGCCACCGAAAGGAGAAGCCCCAGCAAAGCAATGAAAAGCAGCCCCCAGCCGGCTGCAACTAGAGAAGAACGCTGGCAGTCACAAAGACCCAGCACAGCCATAAATAAATAAATAAATAAATAAGCAATAAAATTTTAAAAAATACATAGGATGACGCTACACTTTCTTTTTTAAAATAACTTGCATTAGTCTTTCTTTCAAGCTAAAAATAATGTAATTCATGGTCATGAAATAAGAAAATATTTATTAAGAAAAAATATTATAAATATATCCAATAATTCCATCACCTAGAGATAGGTTTGTAATAAATACTTTTATATTCAGAACATTGGGGTCATATACAATGTTTTTTTTTTTTTGGACATGCCCTCTGACTTGCGGGATCTTAATTCCCTCTGGAGAGTCAAAACTCCCGGCAGCAGCAGTGAGGCACCGAGTCCTAACAACTAGACAGCCAGGGAATTCCCTGTTTTTTTCTTAATCTATTACAAAGGTCTTTCCAGCGTCCATTTTACAGCGTACAACAACGTACCACCACAGGGGTGGTGATCATTCATCCAGCCAGTCCCGCTGGACGCCATTGAAAATATTGACAACGCCCCACTCCCCGCCCCATCCGCAGGCACAATCCCCCCGTGTTTTCTCCTGGGAGCTGCCACCGTCAGCCTGGAGAGCCGGTCCAGGGACGCCCCCTCCCCCGCCCCGCGTGGCTGATGCTCCGGGCGGCCGGGAGGCGGCGTGCGCGGAGGCCGTCTGGCCCAGCGGACCCGGACGCCCGCCCAGGCCCTTTGCGGCCGGCGCACCGGCTCCAGAGTGACTTCTGCTGGGGCCAGGGAGGATTCCTCAGTGGCGATCCGGCAGATGGCCGGCTATTCGAGATCCGTGCTCCAGATCCTTCTCCGACAGACTCTCCGACCCAAGTCGCAGCCCCTCCTCCTCCGTGTCTGATTTCCCCCAGCTGGTACTGCTTCCAAGACACCACGTGACCCACTGTTTATTAAAATCTATTGCTTCTCCCCCCACCCTCCTGCTCCGTAACTTAGGCTCAAGTACGCTGGGCCAGCCGTCTTTGTCGATTTCGGCCCCGGAGGCGCCCCGGGCGGAGAGGCGGGGGTGCGGGACGCGAAGCCCGGGCAGGGGGCGGAGATGCAGGGACCCCGAGCGCCGAGCCGGAGGTCCGGCGGAGCGTAGGCCCGAGAGGGAGGCGCAGGACGGAGAACACGGATGGGAAAGTGGGCAGGAGAACGCGGGAAGGAGGGGACTTGACCAGGGTGCGGAGAATGTGGGCAGGCGGGCCCCGCGCGACCTGGACCCGCACCTACCCAGAGCGCGGGGACGCGGCGAGGCGCGGAGGAGGGAGGCGGAGGGGAGAGGTGTCAGGGGAGCGGCATTTTCTAAAGGAGCAGTGTCTTCATTCTGTCCACGTGAGGACGCGCGGCCAGAAGTGTGAGGGCTCCGGTCGGACGAAGGCGGAGCGGGGTGGGGCGGGCGGAGGGCTGGGAAGGGTTGCGGCGAGCAGAGGGCGCGGGCGCTGTGCGGAAGGGGAGCGGGGGCGTTGTTGCACCTGGGGCGGGTGAGAGGCAGGGCCGGCCTCAGCTCGGAGGATGCTGGACCACTCGGGTCGCCACCCGCCAAGTGTACAGGAGACAACTCCCAGGTCCCGCAGCTCCCCGCACCAGAGCAGCCCGGGTCCCCACAGCACAGGGTGGTCAGAGAATAAGTGGGCAGTGACTGTGCGCTGTGAGTGGGGGCTGGACAGATGGACGATGGCCGGACTCATGGACGAGCATCGGATAGCTGGGCAGGGGCTGGATCAGTTCAGAAAAAGATGCTTTCCCCTCACTGAATGCCAAAGGGATAGATTTTTTTTTTTTGATCTGACGTTTTATTTTGACAAAATTTCATACAGAAAAATTGCAAGAAGTGTACAAAGCATTCCCATATACTTTTCACCCAGGTATCCCGAAATTTAGGAATGAAGCAGCCACAGCAGCAATAGCAAAATTTAGAAATGAGTGTCCAATAGGAAAATAACTAAATTAGGTAGCCAATCATATGTAAATAGGTCTATAATATTGGGGAGGGTCATAATATACAGTTAGGTGGAAAAAGCAAGAATACCTGAGAATAATTGCCATGGAGTGTGTTTGCAATGATGTAAAGTTTAAAATAGAGATCTATTTTCGAAAAGACTGACAAGAAAGATGACAACTGTAAACTTAAGGGGTCCAAAGCCATCCTGGGAAAGAATGAAGTTGGAGAATTCACTCTCTGATTTCAAAACTTACCACAAAGCAACAGTTATTGTGTCAGGGTGGTGCTGGCACAAGATAGACACAGACCGTGAATAGAATTGAGAGTCCAGAAATAAATCCTCATATTTACAGTTAATTGTTTTTCAACAGCGGAGCCAAAAGAATTACAGGGAGAAAAGAACAGGCTTTTAAACAAATGGTACAACTAGGATGTTCATATGCGAAAAAAAATGAAATCACAGCCCTACTTTGCTGGTGCATACTTAGCCATTAAGTCATGTGCAACTCTTTGCAATCCCATGGACTGTATAGTCTGCCAGGCTCCTCTGTCCATGGGATTTTCCAGGCAAGAATACTGGAGTGGGTTGCCATTTCCTTCTCCAGGGAATCTTCCCGACCCCGGGATCGAACCTGAGTCTTCTGCATTGGCAGGCGGACTCTTCACCACTGAGCCACCTGGGAAGCCCCATACTTTGCCCATATACAAAAGATAACTCAAAACGGGTTTAAGTCTCAAATGTAAGAAGTAAACCACCAAACTTTTTAGAATACGTAGGGGTAAATCTTTGTGAACTTGGACTAGGCAATGATTTCCTAGATGTGACATCAAAAGCACAAGCAAAAAAAAAGATAAACTGGACATCATCAAAATTAAGAATTTCTGTGTTTCAGAGGACCCTGTCTTAACTGGGGGCAATAAAATTAAAGACAATCCACAGAATGGGGAAACTTTTTGCAAATCATATATCTGACAATGGGCATATATCTAGGATATATAAAGAATTTTTAGGCTTAATAATAAAATGACAACTCAACTTTGAAATGGGTAAAGGCTCTAAATAGACATTTCTCCAAAGAAAATATGCAAATCGCAAATGAGTATTTGAGAAGAGGATCAACATCATCAGCCATCAGGGAAATGCAAATTAAAACCACAATGAAGTGCCACTTCAATTCTCAATGAAATGCCATGCTAATCAGAAAGACAGATAGTAACAAGTGTTGACCAGGATATGCAGAAATTGGAATACTCACACATTGCTGGTAGGAATGTAAAATGGAGCAGACCTTGTGGAGAACAATTTAGCAATTCCTCAAGTGGTTAAACATTGACCCAGCAAGTCTACTCCTAGGTAGAAAAATAATTGAAAACATCTGTCCACACAAATTTGCACAGGAATGTTCACAGCAGTACTATTCATAGTAGCCCCAAAGTGGAAACAGCCCAATGTTATTCAACAGATGAATGGGTAAACAAATTGGGGTATGTCTATACAGTGCAATATTATTTGATGATAAAAAGAATGAAGTACTGCTGGCATGCTACAACATGGATGGACTTTGAAAACACTATGCTGAGTGAAAGAAGCCAGATACTAAAGACCAAAGGTTGTATGATTCCATTTAAATGAAATGTCCAGAATATGCGTATCTATAGAGATAGAAAATAGATTAATAGTTGCTTAGGGTGGGAGGATGGGGGACTGAGGTGTGTTTCTTTTGGAGTGATGAATTGTTCTAAACTGATTGTAGTGACATCTGCATCTCTGTGAATATACTAAAACCCATTCAATTGTACATTTTAATTGGGTGAATTGAATGGTATGTGAATTATATCCAATAAATCTGTTACCAAAAAAGATACAATAAACCTTTTATGTGTTAGCATAACATTTTTATGAAAATCATTGTATTTTCCAAAACAAATTTTATAAGAATGGCGTTTTACTTCTTTGTGGGGGGTGGTAAATCTCTTTAATGTAGGTAAATGGAGCACTACACGATCTCATATGTGCTTCAGCATTCAACCTGTTACACGTCATGTAACCTTTGGAATATCCCATGAGGACTTCCAGAAACCCCAGAGACTTTGAGGACGGTTTCTCTACTGCAAAATTCATATTTTCCCTCTTGCAATTAATTGGTACCTTGTGGAGAAATATGTACTTTGAGAATATGCAAATACTCGTTCCGTGTTAAACTTTCACCTTCTGGTCTTAGCGGCCATTTATTTTTGTCCAAATCAGTTATTACTTAATGTCGTCGTCATGAAGTTGCTCAGTCGTGTCCGACTCTTTGCGACCCCATGGACTGTAGCCTACCAGGCTCCTCCGTCCATGTGTTTCTCCTGGCAAGAATACTGGAGTGGGTTGCCATTTCCTTCTCCAGGAGATCTTCCTGACCCAGGGATTGAACCCGGGTCTCCCGCATTGTAGGCAGACGCTTTATCGTCTGAGCCACCAGGGAAGTCCAACATGTTACTTAATGATGGTCGCCAAATGGTGAATTTCTGTTTCATTCCTTCTTCATTTATTAGTCGGCATCCTACTGTAAGAGATTTCTCATCTCTCCATTTACTTATTTACATCACTATCGATCATGGATTCTTGTTTTACTCAGTTATAATCTGTTATCATTATTTAGTTTGAATCAAAATGGCCCAACTTTGTGGTTGGTCATTTTAACATGTCAGTGAAGTGCAGAAGAAACCTCCTTCCGCAGCCTAAGGAAAGTGACGGGTGTAAGGATGTACTTCAATGATCGCTTCCGCTCAGTTAGCGCAGAATCAAATCCTGGGGCGGTTCAGGAGTCTCAAGGCCCCTCAGCTCTCTCTGAGCTTCACCGCACAGGACCTCCAGTCCAAGTCTCAGGTCTGAGCTACTATCTGTCCGCGGACGCCGCCGCCCAATCCTGGGCTTGCCCCGCCTCTTTCGCGAACCCTGGCCCCGCCTCCCCGCGCTGATTGGTCGGGCCTCCGGCCGCCGCGCACGGAAGACCCGGAGAAACGGAGTTTGTCCGAAGAATGGAGCCCCGCGGCCCTGCTGCGCATGCTCGCGAGGAACCCGCGAGCGCGCTCCTAGAGGCTGGCTCCCCGGAGGGGTGGCGCGCGCTCCCTGCGGCCAGCGGGGCGGCGCGCGCCACACGGGGCTCGCTCCCGAGAGGGCAGGTGGAGGCAGGGGGTGGACGCCCGGGTTGCGGTGGCCGGAGGGGCCTGGGCCGCGAGGTCGACGCCTGTGGCTGCAGAGGCCCGAGGCCAGAGGACCCGCCGCGCGGCTCGGTCTCCGGAGAGGGAGGGCCCCGCTGTTGTCGCTGCCCGGCCGGTGCCCGGTGAGGACGGGCCCCAGCGGATCGGGGAGGGTCTCGGGTCCCTCGGCGTGGTTGCGCCCCCAGCCGGGCTCTCTCGGGGGTCCCCAGGGCTGCTGATGCTGGGGAATGGGGTGTCCTCGGACTCTACGTCCCTCGATCAGGCCGCCTCCTTGTCCTTCACCTGCGATTCGCAGCCTCCTTTCTCCTCCTCCCCTGCAACCCACCCGACCCCCGGGACTGAGCCCCGACACCCTAGGTCAGGGAGCCCCACATGGGCTTGCCTTTCCTTGATCGTGTCCGCCCCACCCAGTACTGCCCCCGCCCAGGCATCCACCCCAGCCCCATCCCGACTTTGTAGCTCCGGAGGTCCAGTGACCTTGCACTTTTTGCTGTTGTTACACCTGCTTCCATTACTGAATATGTAGATTGCCTGTTGGTGCTTTCAAACTTTTTAGACTCAACCTACAGTGAGAAATATATCTGACATGCCTGTGGATGCCTGTTACTGAGAGAGAAGTTTAAAGGGAGATTCTTACCCCAACCTCACATGACGCAGCCAGATCTACTCTACGTGGGTTCTAATTCTATCCTATCTTGTTCTAGTCTATTCTCTTCTTTCCATTTTTTAAAAAAGACTATTGCTAACCCATTAAACTGATTTCAGGACCTAATGAGTCTGACCAGTTTGAAGCCCTTGCTTTAACCACCACAGGGGTCCAAAAGAGCCTGACACGACTGAGCACACACACACACACACACACACACACACACACTTTTGCTTCCATTACCCCTTGCCTTTGGAGGATGCTGAACTCCAGTAACAGATAATCAATCACGTGTAAATTTCAGTTCCAAAGAAAGGGTATACTTTTTATCATTCTGACTTTAATGCTTTTCCAGGCCAAAATCATTTCTAGGAATTAGTTCAGTTCAAGCAGTTTTACCTTGTTCCTCTCCCAAAAGCTCCAAATGGACTTGGGGAAGCTGGAGGCTAGATTGTGGAGGGTTTATAATGGAGATGGACACCACTGTCGTTGGAGAAGGAAATGATTTGAGCTGAGCTTTAGGAAGTCAGTACTTAGTAGGGAGAATCCGGATGCTGGGCAGAAAGGCAGTTGAGGAGGTGGGGGGGGGGGGACTTCCCTGGTGGCTGAATGGCTAAGACTCTGCTCCCAGTGCAGGGGGCCTGGGTTCAATCTCTGGTCAGGGAATTAGATCCTGCTTGCCACAACTGAGTTCCCAGACCCAGTCCCTTGGGTCCCTGCAGCCAAATTAAAAAAAAAAAGAAAAGGAGGCAGGATTTCCCTGGTAATCCAGAGGCTAAGACTCTGTGGTTCCAATGCAGGAGGCCCAGTTTGATCCTTGGTCAGTGAACTCGGTGGTAAAAGAATCTGCCTGCCAATGTAGGAGTCTCAGGCTCCACCCCTGGCCAACCCACTCCAGTATTCTTGCCTGGGAAATCCTGTGGACAGAGGAGCGTGGTGTGCTATAGTCCGTGGGGTCATGAAAGAGTCGGGCACGACTGAGCACGCACACCCAGGGAACTAGACCCCCCACACCTCAACTCAGAGTCCACTCGCACAAGGAGAAGATCACCAGTGCTGCGATGACAACCAGAGAGCCTGCGCACTGCAACCAAGACCTGGCCCCGCCAGACACATGCAGAAATATTTTTTTAAAAAGGGAGGTGGTGGGAGATGGAAGCCCCAAGGTGATGTGGGATGGGAGGGCATGGAAGATGGTGTGACCCGGTGTCCAGAGAAGTGAGGATGAGTTAGGCCTGATATGGGAAGTGTGGAAACCGCCACGGTTGTGATCTACGGGGGTTAAGAGATTTGGGGCCAGAAGTCCCATTAGCTGGAATCTCCCTTTCTGTGCCCTCTGCCTCTAAATTGCTTTGGAGCAGTGGTCCTCAGGGAACATTCAGCAAACCTGGGTTGTCAGGATTTGAGGGATGTGACTGGCATCTCCCAGGTGGCGTTGGTGGTAAAGAACCTGCCTGCCAATGCAGGAGACTCAAGAAAATCGGATTTGATCCCTGGGCCGGGGAGGTCCCCTGGAGGAGGAAATGGCAACCCACTCCAGTAATCTCGTTTGCAAATTCCACGGACAGAGGAGCCTAGTGGGCTACAGTCCATGGGGTTGCAAAGAGTCGGACACGACTGAGCACACAGTGGCATCTCGCAGGCAGAGGCTGGGGATGCTGCTGAACATCCTTCCATTCCACAGGACAGCCCCCACAACAAAGAATTATCTGGTGCAAAAGGTCAGCGATGCTGAGGTTGAAAAGCCCCACTTCGGAACAGAATTCTTAATCTTTGGGGGGATCACTGCCACCTTTGCCTCTGTCAGCACTAATGCCCGTGTGCACACTTGGAGACCACGTGCAGAATCATAGGAGGCCCCCTGAGGCAATCAGTACGTGTGTCCTAGTTGGGGGTGTACTCCTTGTTCTTATGTGATGTTGTTTGTTGTTCAGTCGCTCAGTCATCTCTGACTCTTTGTGACCCCCAAAGAATGCAGTACGCCAGGCTTCCTGTCCTTCACCATCTCCCTGAGTCTGCTCAAACTCATGTCCATTGAGTCAGTGGTGCCATCCAACTGTCTCATCCTGTGTTGCCCCCTTCTCTTACGTGATGACTCACAATTTATGGAAGAATTTCATGTACGGTATCTCATTTGCCATTTTCCCTGTTTCCCAGGTGAAATCAGTCCAGAGAAGTGATGGGATTTGCCCCTGGTCTCCCACCCAGCAAGCCAGCGCTGATGATGAGTGTTGGCGGACAGTGAAGGTGGTTCTCACTTGTCTATGAAGGTAATTCTCTTGCTCCTCCATCAGCAGCTAAGCAGGGATCTTAGGGCTTGGGCCCACTGGTGTTTGGAAACAGTTTGCATGTAATATTGTGTGCCTCTTGGGTGTTGGGTTTATCAGAGCAGGGAAGCTGAGTATTGCACTCAGATTTGCTCTGTACCTCGATTTGGGAGGAGGGGAAAAGAGAATCAGAGAGTGATTAACCGTAAACTGTGAGGTTCTCGCACTTTCCATTCACATCTGCCTGACTTAAAAATACTCCAGTCACTCTTTACTGAGTGAAAATCAAATATTATAAAACAAACACATTAGGGCCCAAGTATTCACCTCCAAACAGTGAGGAGGTTAAAAAAAATTTTTTTTAATCCACCTAGAAGAAATATACAAATGTAATGCAAATAGAAGTTTCATAAAATAATGCTTACTTTTCTTATATGCAATGCAGGTTAGTTGTTTCCTACGTGATTTTTAAAATTGCTGACTAGGGACTTCTCTGGTGATCCAGTGGCTAACATCCGCACTTCCAGTGCAGGGGACCCAGGTTCAATCTCTGGTCAGGGAACTAGACCCCACGTGCTGCAGCTAAAGATCCCACATGCCACAATGAAGATTGAAGATCCCGAGTGCCACAGCTAAAACCTGGCACAGCCAAATAAGATAGTAAAATAAATTAAAGAAAAAAAAACAAATAAATAAATTTGCAGGCTGGAACCTATAGATTATAATACCAATGACCAGGGAGATTTGAAAAGCAGAGGCTTAAGACCAAAACAGAGGAAATAAAACTCTTTCATGCAGATATGAAATGAATGTGTATTTAAGCTTTTGCTTAACTCATCAATCCAGGAACCAGTAAGATCTTACAACCAGTTTGCAAGGGAATCCAAAGAAGATTCTAGAAGACTGTAGATCAAGAGTATTGACATGAATGTGTACACAGAGGCAAGCCTGGAGAAATTGCTTACTTATCTGTTTTAATTTACATGACAAGAAAGCAAGAATGGGTCTACAGGCTAGAACTATTTTGCCTTGTTCTGTTACCTGTGCAGAGTTATAAAAGCAGCTCAAAAGCAACAAGAGGCTAGAATGGTATAACCTGAAAGGCTGTGCTCCAGACAAAGCCCAAGTTTCCAATGATGCACAAATTTCCCCTACAGCCTCATAATTTCAATGAAAGATATTTTTTTCATGAAATAAGGGTGGTCCTGTCAGATTCGGGGAAGGGGGAAGGTCTGATCATTTACACAGGTGTGGCACGCTTGCTAATTCACCTCATAGGCCTTCTTGAGTTTGCTTTGCTGGAAGTTTCTGTAAGGAACCTCAGATTGGACTTTTAAAAGTCTGGTATAGGTTACCCCAAGGTACTGAAGCCATGCCCAACAAGCTTTCTCCCTGAGATTTCATCTGTACTACTTAAAATTTGGCCAAATTCCACTCTTCTTGAGGTCCCCAAAATAGCTTAAGGTGTCTGAGACCTGTTGGATTGTTATTAAAGGATCATTTTAACAAGATGCAATCATGACTCTCCCATCGGTGTAAAAATAAACAAACATTAACGATTCTGTTGAACATGCTAATGAAGGAACCTATACGTTGTGACAGATGAAGTAACGCGTGAGAAACACTGCACGTGATGCCCTGCACAAAGGAAACGTCAAATCCTTCTCAGGGTGGCAACAGATCTTCCGGCCACCGAACCTCAAGGGCATCTAGTCCAGTGTTTCTCAAAGCCGAGTCTGTGATCCACCAGGACCAGAGCCTCAAGGGGTACTTGCTAAAAATCCAGATTCTCGAATCTGACTCTAGACTCACTCTCACAATTTTGGATGGGAAATCTAGGCATCTGAATTTTTTTTTTTTAAGCAGCAAAAGGTTTATTGTAGGGCCAGGCAAGGAGAATGGGTGAGTCATGGTCAGAAACCGCCCCCAACCTCTCAGCAACTTTCAGGGGAAAGTTTCTATAGGCAAAATTTGGGGTGGAGGCTGCAGGGTGCATGACTTTCTTCTAATTGGCTGGTGGGGAGGTAACCAGGCAGAGCTCCAGGGATCTCCAGCCCCAAGCATCTGCATTTTTATCAAGTGCTCTGATAAAAAGTAAATTTAAAAATAAAAGTATCAAACACCCCAAGTAATTCTTATGGAGACCAGAATTACATACACAAGTAATTGAAATAAAAGCTTCGTGAAAACTGAACTTAACCTCAGCGTATGGGTGTACCCTTTCTGTGCTGTTTTTAAACACCATGCTTAAGCAGGGTTTCTCAGCCCCGACCTTGCTGCTGTTTTAGACCAGATCCTTCCTCGTAGGGGTGGGGAGGCTCCCCAAGATCTGAGCCGCATCCTTGGCCCCCACCCACTGGAGGCCAGGAGCCTGTCCTGCACCCTACTTGTGACAGCTAGAAATGTCTCCTGACATTGCCACGTGTCACCTGAGGGTAGACCACCCTGATTGAGAACCATCAGCCTTTTAACCCTACTCCGTCGTCGATACCTGTCAATACCTATGGGTTAGTATCCTCAACTTGTAAAGGACCATTTTTACCTTATTTTAGGAGTATAAGCCCTGAAAACAGACATGGGAGGTTCGCACGCTGGCTGTCCTTTAGCGGCCCAGCTCCCCGGCCATAGGAACCTAAAAGTGAGCCTCAGTTTCCTCCTCTGTGAGTCACTCAGTCATGTCTGACTCTTCATGACCCCCATGGACTGTAGCCCACCAGGCTCCTCTGTCCATGGGATTCTCCAGGCAAGAATCCTGGGGTGGGTAGCCATTCCCTTCTCCAGGGATCACTCCCAATCCAGGGATTTAACCTAGGTCTCCCACATTGCAGGCAGATTCTTTACCGTCTGAGCTACCAGTGAATGAAAGAACAGCAGGCCTAAAGGATGAGGGTACTTGGGAGATAAAATAACCTATGCAGAGCCCTCGCCTAGCCCCAGGCACCTCAATGGCATTTGGCAACTATGAGGCATTGTAATCACAGTCCTTCGGATTCCTGAAGTTCATGTGGTCGGAACCCACCTGGGAAAACAGAAAGTACTGTAAGGTTTCACTGGGAGTTGCATCGCTCTCCCTGCTGGTGAAAGCCGAGAAGCTAAACTGGAAATGGCTTAGCAGTGGTGCAGCAGCCCTGGCTGGGGGTAGGGGCGCTGAGCAGACAGCGCTGGTGCAGCCACGCCAGGCAGGTCGCTTCGGGGACACCCTCCTTGCTCCTCGTGCTATCCTCCAGTCTCCCACGGTGGCTCCTGGTGGCCAGATCAGCTGAAAGCCACAGTGTGTTAGATGCTCAGTCGTGTCTGACTCTCTGCGACCCCATGGACTGTAGCCCACCAAGCTCCTCTGTCTGTGGAATTCTCCAGGCAGAAATACTGGAGTGGGTTGCATTCCCTTCTCCAAGACACAGTACTAAGCCATAAAATAGCTGGTGTGTAGGGCCAATCAGTGTAGCTCTGAAGGCCTGGCTCTCACTACCCGTGTGGTCCTGGGCCACTTGCTTCAGGCCCGAGCCTCAGCTTCCCTAGGAGCAGAGGGGGCAATGGTACAGAGAGATGAATGAGTCCCCACACTTGAGGTACCTGTGATGTCATAGGATATTTGTTCTTGGCTCAGGTCCCAGCTCAAGGACCAGCCTCATGGCTCTGGGTCGGAGTGTCCCCTTGGTGTCCCCTCCTCTCCTCCACCCTACTCCCCTCTCTCTCCCTGCTTCCACCCAGAAAGCCTATGGCTCACTTATTTTTCTCTGTCAATTTCCACTGTGTCTATAGGTTTGAAACTTGGGTTTTCAAAATCCTTTTATTTTGAATTAATATTAGACTCTTAAAAAAAAATTGCAAAAAAAAAAATAAAGATTTCCCCTGTGCTCATCACCCAGTCTCCCTGAATGTCAACATATTACCAAACATGCAGTGATCAAGTCCGGGAAATCCACGCTGGTCCCGTACTATTAACCTGAACTATTGACCTTATGCACATTTCACCAGCTTGTCCCCTACGTCCTTTGTCTGTTCTCAAATCCCGTGTTGCATCTTGTCCTTGTGTCTCCTTCATCTCCTCCAGGGACAGGTCCTTAGTCTTTCTCTGTGATGACCTTGACACTGACACGTCCTGCTCAGTCATTTAGAATGTCCCTTCAAGTGATTTGTCTGGGGGCGTTCATTCAGGGCAGGAACATCCCCAGAGATGATGCTGTGTCCTCCTCTGTGTGTCTCATCAAGGAGATCATGGTGCTCGTGTGTCTTATTACTGGTGAAGCTGGCCTTGAGCACTTAAAGGCTGTGTCTGCGAGATTTCTCCATTGTCATCATTATCTCTCCCTTTGTGGTTAATACATGTCTTGGGGGAAGTCTTTGAGGCTCTGCAAGCAAGGCTCACAGCGGAGACCACAGGATTCTTGATTTTCACTTGTTTCTCTGCCCCATCATCTATATTCCTCTTTATCTTCTTTTATGACACATCTTGCAGAGGAATGGAATCCTTGCTTTTCCTGAGAGAGATGGAGTTTTCTTTAGAAAACAATTACCAAGCAAGGAGGTGTAGCTTATCTTTAACAGGTGTAGTATTTTCCCACTGTAAAGAGCTCATGCACATTGTAAACAATCTTGAGAAAACAGAAGAAATTTAATGGAAAAAAAAATCAATTTTCTTACTAGTTTTAACGTTGTGAGGTATTTCCTCCCAGTAATACAAAGATTTTTTTAAGTCACAAATACATAAATTAGTCAATAAATAATAAATGTGACCAGACTTGAGATGAACCAGAAGAAATGAAATGTATTGAGGTCTAGAGGCAGTGTCACCATCCAAGGAATATTTTGGTTTTTAAAAAAAGAGCAAACATAGCTTAGAAATTGCCATCTTTGCTGAATTTGTTCATTGGATTTTGCTTTCTATCTAATATATTTTGTAAATACAAACTTTTTGGGGGAAGTCTTCCTGAATTATTTATCCAAGGTGGAAAAACTCCCAAATTCTAGTTCCATAAACACTGTGTGCATGCTAAGTCCCTTCAGTCGTGTCTGACCCTTTTCGACGCCATGGACCGTATTGGTTCCCAGACCAGGGACTGAACCTAGGCCCATGGCCGTGAAAGCACTGAGTCCTACTCCAGGGAACTCTCTATAAGGATTTTTTTTAAACAACTTTATACCAGACCATCTGACCTGTCTCTTGAGAAACCTGTATGCAGGTCAGGAAACAACAGTTAGAACTGGACATGGAACAACAGACTGGTTCCAAATAGGAAAAGGAGTACGTCAAGGCTGTATATTGTCACCCTGCTTATTTAACTTATATGCAGAGTACATCATGAGAAACGCTGGGCTGGAAGAAACACAAGCTGGAATCAAGATTGCCGGGAGAAATATCAATAACCTGAGATATGCAGATGACACCACCCTTATGGCAGAAAGTGAAGAAGAACTAAAGAGCCTCTTGATGAAAGTGAAAGAGGAGAGTGAAAAAGTTGGCTTAAAGCTCAACGTTCAGAAAACGAAGATCATGGCATCTGGTCCCATCACTTCATGGAAAATAGATGGGGAAACAGTGGAAACAGTGTCAGACTTTATTTTTTGGGGCTCCAAAATCACTGCTGATGGTGATTGCAGCCATGAAATTAGAAGACGCTTACTCCTTGGAAGGAAGGTTATGGCCAACCTAAATAGCATATTTAAAAGCAGAGACATTACTTTGCCAACAAAAGTCCATCTAGTCAAGGCTATGGTTTTTCCAGTGGTCATGTGTGGATGTGAGAGTTGGACGGTGAAGAAAGCTGAGTGCCGCAGAATTGATGCTTTTGAACTGTGGTGTTGGAAAAGACTCTTGAGAGTCCCTTAAGAGATTAATCCTGGGTGTTCATTGGAAGGACTGATGTTGAAGCTGAAACGCCAATACTTTGGCCACCTCATGTGAAGAGTTGACTCATTGGAAAAGACCCTAATGCTGGGTAGGATTGGGGGCAGGAGGAGAAGGGGACAACAGAGGATGAGATGGCTGGATGGCATCACCAACTCGATGGACATGGGTTTGGGTAGACTCCGGGAGTTGTTGATGGACAGAGAGGCCTGGCGTGCTGCAATTCATGGGCTCGCAAAGAGTCGGACATGACTGAGCGACTGAACTTACTTATTGAGATATGATTCACATAGCCTACAATTCCCCCATCTAAAGTGTAGAATTCAGTGTTTTTAGTGTATTCACAGTCAACTTTATAACATTTTCATTCCCCCAAGAAGAAACCCTATTTTCCTTCGCATCACTCCTGAATCTCCCCCTCCTTCCTGTCCAACCCCCGTCAACCACAAATCTAATTTCTGTCCCTAGTGGACATCTCACGTAAATGGATTCATACCACCTGCTGACTTTAGTGTCTGGGATCTTTCACTGACCATGCTGTCTTCAAGGTTCATCCACATAGTAACAGGTATCAGAACTTCATTTCTTTTGTTTTGTTGTCTAGTCACTCAGTCGTGTCTGACTCTTCTGCGACCCCGTGGACTCTAACCCATGAGGCTCCCCTGTCCATGGGATTTTCCAGGCAAAGTGGGTTGCCATTTCCTTTTCCAGGGGATCTTCCCAACCCAGGGATTGAACCTGTGTCTCCTGCTTCGCAGGTGGATTTTTTTTTTTTTTTTACCACTGAGCCACCAGGGAAGCCTTCCTTCATTTTTAAGGCTGAATAAATTCCATTGCATGGATAGGCCACATACAGGCCAGACCAGGTATTTGGGAGAGAAGCATGGATTTTGGATTAACCCAGCAGGTGCCAATCCTGCACTCAGGCCAAAGAGGGAGATGGTGGTCTGAAGAGTCAGGGGGCAGGTGCTAGATGGCCTGGCGGAGAAGGAAGGGGTGTGGACTGTTCCAAAAAGTCTAACTGTTGAGGGAAGGAGGGGTTTTGTGAGCTTTTTTTTTTAGGATTTAGGGGACCTAAGAAGCTTAGGCATCATTAACTCAAAGGACATGAGTTTGAGCGAACTCTGGGAGATGATGAAGGACAGAGAAGCCTGGCGTGCTGCAGTCTACAGGGTCGCAAAGAGTTGGACACGACTGAGTGACTGAACAACAACGAGAAGCTTAGGCCTGAGAACTCTAAATGCAAAGACCCAGAGGAGGCGCAGAGGTTTGAGGACCAGGGAGAGCAGATCGTTCAGACGGAGAAAGGACCCTGGTGTCAGGGGGTACCAAGGGAACTGGATTGGACACTTCATTCTCCAAATCAGGATAAAGTTTGTACACTCTCTTTATCCAGAGAGTGATGAGTCATTAGAGCTTAGGAAGCATTCATCCACAATGGATGAACTGTGAAAAAGAAATTGTAAAATTCGGAATCATGGAGGAATAACTTTCATCAGAAATGTGCATTGTGTGGAGAACCTCATTCATCAGTATGATAGATGGAGCATTACTATGTATAGTTTGCTATAGTTGTGGGGTTTTTTAAAAATAATTTTATTTGCATGTGTGGTAAAATAAACATAACAAAAATTTACTACTTTAACCACTTTTAAGTGACAATTCAGTGGCATTAAGTACATTCACATTGTTGTTCAATCATCACCACCATCCCTCTCCAGAAATTTTTCATCTTCCCAAACTGAAATGGTCCCCATGAGTGCATGCACAGTCGTGTCTGACTGTGACATAGCTCACCAGGCTCCTTTGTCCGTGGGATTCTCTACGCAAGAATACTGGAGTGGGTTGTCGAACCCGCATCTCCTCTCCCGTGTCTCCTGTACTCCATGCGGGTTCTTTACCGGGGATGCCCGAAATGGTCCCCATTAAACACTAACTCCCCATTCCTCCTCCCCGCCAGCCCCTGTCAACTACCGTTGGACTTTCTGTCTCTATGAATGTTACTACTCCAGCTACATCATATAAGTGGAATCATAGAGCATTTGTCCTTTTGTGTTTGGCTTATTTCATGTTACAGATTCTTAAAATGCACAATTCTCATTTGATAGCCTTTATACTTAATATTTTGTTCCTCTCACTGAGTTACCAGTCTTTCAAATGTGAGCACCTGAGGGATTTAAAATTTGTGTTGGATGACCCTTAGAGTTCAAGAGTTCAAAAGCACTTTGATATTGGATATTCCACAGTTTAGTTCAGTTCAGTTGCTCAGTCGTGTCCGACTCTTTGTGACCCCATGAACCGCAGCATGCCAGGTCTCCCTGTCCATCACCAACTGCCGGAGTCTACCCAAACCCATGTCCATTGTGTTGGTGATGCCATCCAACCATCTCATCCTCTGTCGTCCCCTTCTCCTCCTACCCTCAATCTTTCCCAGCATCAGGCAGGGTCTTTTCAAATGAGTCAGCTCTTTGCATCAGGTGGCCAAAGTATTGGAGTTTCAGCTTCAACATCAGTCCTTCCAATGAACACCCAGGACTGATCTCCTTTAGGATGGACTGGTTGGATCTCCTGCAGTCCAAGGGACTCTCAAGAGTCTTCTCCAACACCACAGTTCAAAAGCATCAATTCTTCAATGCTCAGCTTTCTTTATAGTCCAACTCTCACATCCATACATGACTACTGGAAAAACCGTAGCCTTGACTAGATGGACCTTTGTTGACAAAGTAATGTCTCTGCTTTTTAATATGCTGTCTAGGTTGGTCATAACTTTCCTTCCAAGTAGTAAGCGTCTTTTAATTTCATGGCTTCAGTCACCATCTGCAGTCATTCTGGAGCCTAAAAAAATAAAGTCAGCCACTGTTTCCACTATTTGCCATGAAGTGATGGGACCGGATGCCATGATCTTAGTTTTCTGAAATGTTGAGCTTTAAGCCAACTTTTTCACTCTCCTCTTTCACTTTCATCAAGAGGCTCTTTAGTTCTTCTTCACTTTCTGCCATAAGGGTGGTGTCATCTGCATATCTCAGGTTATTGATATTTCTCCTGGCAATCTTGATTCCAGCTTGTGCTTCCTCCAGCCCAGCATTTCTCATGATGTACTCTGCATATAAGTTAAATAAGCAGGGTGACCATATACAGCCTTGATGTACTCCTTTTCCTATTTGGAACCAGCCTGTTGTTCCATGTCCATTTCTAACTGTTGCTTCCTGACCTGCATACAGGTTTCTCAAG
Organism: Okapia johnstoni; assembly: GCA_024291935.2. NCBI lineage: Eukaryota > Metazoa > Chordata > Mammalia > Artiodactyla > Giraffidae > Okapia > Okapia johnstoni. The sequence continues at coordinate 1,721,062 of JAGTYA010000028.1, read as the reverse complement.
AGGCAGGTCAGGTGGTCTGGTATTCCCATCTCCTTCAGAATTTTCCACAGTTTATTGTGATCCACACAGTCAAAGGCTTTGGCATAGTCAATAAAGCAGAACTATTCCACATCCATTAGTATTATTCCATCTATCAAAAAGTCAAAACTGACTATGTTCAGTTGCTTGCCAAGAATATCATTTATTGCTGCATAACAAATGAGCCCTGATCTTACTGGCTTAAAATAACAGTAGTTTATTATTGATCAGAGTTCCATGGGGTGGGTGCCTGGGCCACTTTCCCCCGGCTCTTTCTTGTGGTCACACATAGCTGGAGGGTCGCTGAACTTGACTGTGGAAATGGCCTCCCTCCAGGCCTGGCAGTGCCTCCATCCTCTGTGTGTAGCCCCTCATATAGCTTCCTTCCCTGGCAGTCTCAAGGCCCCTGTCTGAGAGGGTGGCCCGCCACAGCAAGCTTCTGCCATGCTCTGTTGGCTACAGCAAGTGACCAGTCTGGGCTGGAGACCAGTTCAGGTTTAAGACCACATTGCAGAGGGGCCTGCATACTTTATGGGAGGATTTGCGGTCATTAAACAATCTACACTTTAAGGCCCTTTAGTGGTTGAGAATGGGAACCCTCAATCAAATCTAAATTGAAGCCAGTTGCAAGGACCCAAGCCTTTCCACAGCCTGTGGTCAGCCACAGTTTGAGGTCTTTTGTTGCACTGGAATTTGTTCCATATCCTCTGAGGTACATGCATAGTGCTTAGTCGCTCAGTCATGTTCCATTCTTTGCGACCCTGTGGCCGGCAGCCCGCCAGGCTCCTTTTGTCCATGGGGATTCTCCAGGCAAGAATACTGGAGTGGGTATATTTTAAGCTTTTTAAACAGAAGCTTCAGTTGAGAGAATGACACTGACTCGGGGTGCCCATGACTCTGGGTGCAGTTCCACCGGAATGTGGGGGTTCTTTGTCGGACGGCTTCGGCCTCTGATCGCCTGAGACTGAGGTGGGGGTCCTTGCTGCCTCCACTGCGGACCAAGCGCAGGGTCCCGTAGGAATGTACGTGCTGGGTGGGCAGTGACCGCAACGTTTTAGCGGCCTGAGCTGTCTGAACGGCCTTTGGAAGGGAGGGCCGACTCGCTGGGGCCTTTCACAGTGTCGTGGGAAGGACGCGGGGTCGACACCGCGTTCCTGAGCCTTTCAACCCCGAGCGCTCAAGCCCCGGAGGCGGGCTCCTGGCGGACGGACATGGGCCGGAGCCAATCAGCGCGCGGGGGGCGGGGGCGGGGGCGACCAGGGGCTCCTCACGGAAGCCTTTCCCGCCAGAGCTGCCGCGCGCGCGCGCGCGCGCGGGAGGCGCCCGCGCAGTCCTGCCTCGGCCGTCACACGTGCCCCCGGGTCCCCAGGGCCGCCGCGCCGGCCTGTGGGGCGGGATGGGCAGGGCCGGGAAGGGCCGCACAGGGGCAGCAGGGGTTGGAGGATGACGCTAGAGGAAGGACCTGACCGGGGAATCCGTCAGGCGTCTCCTTAACCTGTTCCCTGCGTTTCCTTGAATCCCCGCCCGTCGGGACAGGGCTTTGCTGCTGCCCTCGGTGGCCTTGGCTCTGCCTCCACGGGGACCCAGGAGCGCCGCGCATGGTCTGACAGACCTTGGGGTGCTGCATGTGGGCCCCAGACCAGGAAACGCCACGCGGCAGGAATGGGGGACCAGGGTATCGGGACTGCAGAACACAGAATGGGGGTGACAGCTCACAGATGGGGAAGCTGAAACTTACTAGGAAGCTGAGGTCCGATCTGGGCTGTTACTGAGAGGTGGGAAAGACCCTGACATGCATCCCACCCAGTACCCCAAGAAGACAAAACAGCCACCGATGTCCCCACACTGATGCCCCAGGGCCTGGGTCTCCAGGCCAGCCCTGCCCCTGTCAGCCATCCTTTCTGCTTCTCCAGACCAGCAGCCAAGGAGCCCTCAGCGACCACGGCTCCTCTGGACATCTCCACAGCCCTGTCCCCACTCAGCTGGAGCAGCGCCAGCACCAGCTCAGACAGAAGTCGCTGCCCTCATGGGCCCTGGCATCCCCCAGCCCTGGGTGGCCCGGGCCTCTGGCCTGGGATGGGGACTGGATCTATTTGTGAATCCAGAGTCCTGCCTCCCAGGGCCAGGCTCCCCTCTGGGCTCTGCAGAGTGCCCTGGGGGCCCAGCCCCGGCTCCTGGTGAAACAGACAGTGTTGGGGTGAAGGGCAGCAGGCCTTCTGGGAGGGTCAGTGACCTGAGCTCACATCCCTCAAGTGCTTTTCCCTGACGCCCGTTGCTCAGGAAGACCGGCTCCTATTATCCTGGACCAAGTAGCCCAAGTGCAGTGCGAGGCCAGCCCTGGACCCAGCTCGACTGGACCCCCAGCTCTGCTCCATGGCTGTGTGCCTCCATGTTCTCATCTGTAACCTGGGTCGATGAAAATGATCATCGTGGGGTGAAGGTTAAATGGGAAAAACCCATGGAAGCACTCCACCCTGAGCTCAGCACCTGTGGGCCTGGATTCCTAGTAACTCACAGCTGTCGGTACCTTGGTCATCCCAGCAGCCCCTGGAGAGCCCTGTTTCTGGCACATTTTATAGACAGGGAGTGAGGTTTGGCTGGGGGAAGTGACAGATCCACGACTGCCAAGACAGCAGACATGCTGGCCCATGTTCTCCAGCTCCATTCAGGTCCTTCCCCAAGGTGGGGGCAGGCGTGGGGGGCACAGGGCAGCCCCACCTGCCCTGACCTCCAGCCCGGATTCCTCCTGAACCCTGGCCCAAGGGCCCCTCCACTGATGGGACTTTTCTTTTTTTCCATGTGAGATCTTAGTTCCCCAACCAGGGATCAAACCTACACCCCCTGCATTAGAAGTGCAGAGTCTTAACCACTGGACTGCCAGGGACGTCCCCGCTGATGGGATTTTGCCTCCTCCCTTAGGACAGAGCCCCTGGACTGCCAGGTTCCTTGGAGGGAGGTGGAGGACAAATCCTACTGAGACCTGAGCGTGGCCTTGGGGCCGGCTGTCCATCCCAGAATGCCCTTGCCTGAGCCCAGCGAGCAGGAGGGCGAGAGTGTGAAGGCCGGCCAGGAGCCCTCCCCTGAGCCCCCTGAGCCGGGCACAGATGTCATCCTCGAAGCCCCCACAAAGCCCATGGAGTTCTCTGAACTGGTCCTCCTGGCGGCCTCCACTGAGAGTGGGGATGGAGTGGACACCCAGCCCGAAGAAGTGCACTGTGTCCTCACCCTGGAGATGGCTGACCCTGACACCCTGGCCGGGACTCCCCAGATCCTGCCAGTAGAGGAACAGCGTGGGGTGGTCCAGCCAAGCCCCCAGACCCAGGCACTGAAACCCAGCAAGCCAAACATTGGTGAGTTCCAGGCCAGCTGCCCCTTTGTGGCCCTGCGTGCTCAGACTTGGGCTTTTCCAGCAGGGTGACCTTGGCCATCCCTTCCCTGCTCTGAGCGGGGCCTCCCTGACCTTGTCCCAGGCTGGTGCGACAATGGCAGGAAATCATCCCTGGGCGCCCCAGTCCCTGTGTTCCCATCCATGACCCTGGCTGCAAGCCTTGCTCCGTGTCAGCTGACCTGCCCCCCACCTTGTCTTCTGCAGTCACCCAGCCCCTGGAGTTCCTGAGGACCCCGTTTGGGGGCCGCCTGCTGGTGCTGGAGTCCTTCCTGTACAAGCAGGAGAAGGCCGTGGGGGACAAGGTGTACTGGAAGTGCCGCCAGCACAGTGAGCTGGGCTGTCGGGGCCGGGCCATCACCCGTGGCCCACGGGCCACCATCATGAGGGGCCACTGCCACCCGCCCGACGAAGAGGGCCTGGAAGCCCGGCGCCAGAGACAGAAGCTGCCCGGCCCGGCCCTGCCCGAAGGCTTGGCGGGTTCCCAGGGCCCCGGCAGCTGGGTAGAGCAGCCCCTGGAGGGGGCAGGCCCGTGGCTGTGCCCCGTGGAGCCAGAGCCGACCCCAGGCCCGGTGCTGAGCAACCCGGCCCCCGAGGAGGATGAGGGGCTCCGAGCCCTGGCACTGTTGAGATTGCCCCCGAAGAAACGCTCAACGCTGGGGAGCAGTGAGTGCCCCCCACCCTGGCCTTACCCTTGAGCAGGCGGGAACCATGCCCCTTTCCTCTGCCCAAAGACACACCTGGGTCCTCTATGGCTTCTTAGCATGCTCCAAGTCAAAAAACCATTTTAAAAATATAAAGGCGTCCCAATAATCATTAAGCCCGTGGGCATAGAAGCAGTGCTCGTGAACGGGGAGACCCAGCTCCTCCTGGAGCTTCCTGAGGCACAAACCTGAGGTTTATGGGCCCACGGAGTGCTGGCAACCTTTGAAGTTTGGGGAGGTGGGCCTGGTGGGAGACGTGAGCTTCTTGGCCCAGGTTCAAGGTCTGGCCCCACCTCATGCAGCTGGGCAGCCTTGATGAAGTTCTGCAGGTTCACAAGATAGGCGATGGCCTCGCTGTAAGGGGACTGGGTGCTGATGGGTGGGAAATGCCAACCCTAGTCCAGAGTGTGTTGTTGCTGAGTCACTGCTAGATGGAGTCTTTGCAGAGGTTTTTATTTTTCATGTTTCTTGGCTTTCCTTTTGTTTTTGCAGAGGTTTTATTAGCAGTCACTGGGAGGTGGGTTTGGTCCCTGAGGCTGTGGGCCTCCTAACCTGGAAGGGATTGAAGAGTTCAGGGATTTAAGGGCCTAGGGGCAGGGCGAGGAAGCTGGAGATGTGTCTCTCACAGTGTGTCTTCTGGTCCCATTTTATTTTATGGAGTGTGCCTGTGTTATTCAAAAACTAGATCCAATTTTCAAACAAACCCTAAGCAGAAGTGTGGCCAGAAGTGACACGTCAGAGCTGGCTCTGCCCTGCCCCAGGGGTGGTGCTTGACCCCCGAGACCACCCCCTACTGGCCACTAGGAGAGGAGCTGCATGGCCTCCTTGGCTCGCTGGGCAGGTGGTCCGCAGGGACGCAGCTGGCGCCCCCGGCAGCGGGCACCCACCCAGCCCCCTCCCCGCTTCCTCCTCCAGGAGGGCCCCCACCCCTGGAGTTCCTGAGGACCTGCTATGGGGGCAACTTCCTGGTGCACCAGTCCTTCCTGTACAAGCGGGAGAAGGCCGTGGGGGACAAGGTGTACTGGACGTGCCGGGACCACACTCAGCGCGGCTGCCGCAGCCGGGCCATCACCCAGGGCCATCGGGTGACTGTCATGCGGGGCCACTGCCACGCACCCGATGTGGAAGGCCTGAAGGCCCGGCGGCAGCAGGAGAGGGCCATGGCGGCGCTGCGGGCCCAGCCAGGTGGCCCTGGGGGCCCAGAGGACAAGCTGCTCCAAGGCGTGGACAGCCTGCTCTACCGCAGAGGGCCCGGGCCCCTGACTCTCACCAGGCCCCGGCCCAGGAAGCGCCCGATGGCCAACGACGAGGATCTCCTGGCCGAGTCCCAAGGCGAGGAGGACAAGGTTGAGGACCTGGGTGAGTCCACACCTGCTGGACTGGACCTCCTTCCAGTCTTGCTCCCCAGGGTCCCAGGAGGCGGGAGGGGGGCGACACCAGGCCCGACCTGGCCCCCGACCCCGCTGCAGCTCCTGTCCCAGGTTCCCCCCCCACCCCCCACCCAGGCTCCCATCTCTCTCCAGGAGGCCCCGAGTTCCTGAGGACCCCTCTGGGGGGCAGCTTCCTGGTGTACGAGTCCTTCCTCTACCGGCGGGAGAAGGCGGCCGGGGAGAAGGTGTACTGGACGTGCCGGGACCAGGCCCGCATGGGCTGCCGCAGCCGCGCTATCACCCAGGGCCGGCGGGTGACGGTGATGCGAGGGCACTGCCACCCGCCCGACCTGGGGGGGCCTGGAGGCGCTGCGGCAGCGGGAGAAACGCCCCGGCACAGCCCAGCGAGGAAGCCCAGGTTGGTCAGACGGACGGGGTGGGGGGTGGGGTCAGCCTGGGTGGACAGGCAGACTGCCCAGACTGCCCACCGTGCCCTCGACCTCCAGCAAGCATCCTCTCATCCTTACTGGAAACTTCTGGAAGGTTGCAGCTCCCTCCTGGCTCCTTCCCTCCCTGTCCCCCCCACCACCCCCACCTCACCTCATCCCCTTCCTCTCCCTCCTGCCCAGACCAGGAGGAAGGAGGGCCTGGGACCCTCATTGCAGCCCCTGATCAATCAACCCAGGCTCCCTTTGCTCCTTCTCGTCTTTTCCTTTCTTGTTTTACACCTATAGGATTTACAGAGGAAGCTGATGGCACAGGGCGGTTTCTCATTTTTCCGGGGGGGGGGGGGCTGACACCGCACCCAGTAACAAGCATTGAGGGGTGAAGGTGATGCGGTCCTGTGATTGCTTCGCTCTCCCCCAGCACCTGCCATCGTCCCTCAGGGCTGGGCAGTGAGGGTCCCGGCCCTCGTCCCACCTCTGACAGCCCCACAGGGCCCGTGTCTGACCCTCGAGAGGCCGCAGTAACTCACGTGTTCCCGTCTTGCCAAGAGCGGCCTTGACCCGGCCTTCTCTGCTCACTGGGGCTCTCGCTCAGGTCCGTCCATCCGTCCATGACTCTACCTGCCTCTCCTCCGGGGGTTCCCAGTCCCAAACTTTTCTGAGTCACCTTTAGAGCCTGGCTGGCCCTAAAATTCTCTCAAACTCGAGACCTCTGATTTTTTCTTGTTTCTTCTTGACTCTCTTTTTATCCCATTTCCTTATAACTTCTCTGTACCTGGGGATGGTCTCACCCTTTGCCATCCTCACCCCCAACTCCCATCCTGAGTAGCCACTCAGCTCCTTTGTTCTTTCCCTCTTCTCTGAAGGCTGCCTCCTTCCACTGCTGTCAGCTGGTCTTTTATCCCCTCCTTGCCTGCTGACCTCCGACCAGAGACAGGGCGGGGGTGGGTGGTGGTGGGACCCAGCAGTTCCCCACTGCGCTGCCCCCTCCTCTCAACGCAGCTGCTGTACTTTTGTTCTGTAAAGTGTCCCGGCCGAGTGGGACCAGGCTGTGGCTGCTTCTCGGTGGCCATCTGGTCTCTGTGCTGGGGACTGATCCTACGCACGCACGTGGCAGGGTCTTTGCTTGAAAGTGTAAGGTTGTGTCTCTGCCCCTGGGGTGCATTGCTGTGCTGGGGGCACTCGGGGCCTTTTTAGGCCAGAAACTCATGTCCTTCACTCATGGAAATTTCCTCATGTTCCATGACGTTCAAGTCCCCATTTGTCACACACTTCTTTGATTTTGCTTTCCAGTCGTTCGATTTACTTTCTAACTTTCGCTCTCGTATTTGAGCTCCTTTTTGACCCACCTTCCCAGAGCAGAAAGCCCACCCCACCCCCACCCAGCCCCTGGAAGCGGCCTTATTGTCTCTAAGTGCCTTTTCTCTGTGGGTTTCTTTGGTCCCTGCCTTTTAGGGTAAAGCTTGTCTCTCTTTCTTTTTTTTTCTTTTTGTCAACAGGTGAAATTTTCCAAGCAGGTACATGCTGTTCAGTTCCATGTTCTATCAATCACACAGTTGTATAAAGCAGCACAAATTGAAGGGGAATGATTTTTTTTTGCGGGGGGCATGCTACACAGCTTGCAGGGTCTTAGTTCCTCGACCAGAATTGAACCCCTGCCCCCCAGCAGTGAAAGTGAGGAGTCCTAAGCACTGGACCTCCAGGGAATTCCTGGGAATGATTATTGTATACACTTTAAATTGCTTTGCATGGTCTCATATGAGATACTTGGTGTGAGAATCTTGACTTTTTGATTGTGGAAGACGTGAGAATCTTTGATCACGTGTCCAGTGGTCCTTGGCTGTCTGCCAGGTTTAAGGCGAGACCCACACACTCTGTATGTGGGTGCCAACCCGGTGACGCGAGAGACCCCAGACCTCAGCGCCCAGCCTGGCTGCTGGCTCCAGGAACTTGAGCAGGGAAACAGAGTGGGCTGCAGACTTCCTCCTCCTTTCCCCACGCCCCACACTCTTGCTCCCCCAGTCAGGCACCTGTCTCATTGCCCTTCAGGCAGACAGCCCTTGCCAGTCCCCTGTTTGGGGCCTGCCCTGGGCTCAGCCACTGGACTCTGCCTGTTCAGAGAGTGTCCCCCACAGGCTGGGCGAGCTCTTGCTTTGCCAGCTTTGTGACCAGGTGCCCCCTCTGTCCAGCCTTTAACCTGTGTCAGCATCTTTGCCCTCTCCTCCCCTCTCCTCCTTGAATCTGCCAACTCGTGCCCTGTGCCTTTTTCATTCTCAGTTTTCATCGAGTGCAGGGAGAGCAGAAACATGCCCCCCCCATCCCATACCTCTCGTCTGACCATGCACTGCCCCCTCTGACGGCTGCCACCCCCACTGCTGACAGACCCTCCAACCCCCCTCCCCCACCCCCGCCGCATGGTCCCCGTGTCTGGACAGCGGGAAGGGAGTTCTCGAATCAGACCCCCCTGGGTCCCCCTCTCAACACCTCAGAACAGTAGCCCACCCTCCCTGCCTCCCTCCCTTGACCCTTTCCCATCTCTCCCCAGGAGGCCCCGAGTTCCTGAGGACCCCTCTGGGGGGCAGCTTCCTGGTGTACGAGTCCTTCCTCTACCGGCGGGAGAAGGCAGCTGGGGAGAAAGTGTACTGGACATGCCGGGACCAGGCCCGTATGGGCTGCCGCAGCCGCGCCATCACCCAGGGCCCGCGGGTCATGGTGATGCGCAGACACTGCCACCCGCCTGATCTGGGGGGTCTGGAGGCGCTGCGGCAGCGGGAGCAGCTCCCCAGCCCAGCCCAGAGGGAAGGCTCAGGTGCGGGTGGGGGGCGTGGGGGCGGGCAGGGGCTGGCCCTGGTCTCCCTGGGGGCCCAGCAGTCCACCTTGCTCCAGTCCCTGGGGACAGCCCAGGGCGCAGCCTGGAGGGTAGCCTGGTGGGACACTCCTCCTGTGGCCCCGGTGGGGTGGGTCTGTCCCCCTGGGCGGTGAGCTCCCGGGGGGAGGGGCCACTTTGGGCCCCACATTCCCACGCTGGTCCTGGTGGGGCTGGGGTCTCAGGGGGAGATCCATTCGGAGGTCTGGAGAAGGTGGCGGGGCAGGGGCGATACCAGGAGCCGTAGGAAGTGCTCCCAGACCTGGAGGACCCTCTGTCTGCCCTTCTCTCCCCACCCTCACCTTCCGGCCACCCCAACCCCGACATGTCATGAGCTTTCAGTTCAGATTCTTAAAAAGTTTCCTGAGGGAGAATTTGACTAGTCGCCAGCTGGCCATGGGGCAGGTGGCCCCGGGGCAGGGAGGCCCCTGGTGCACTGTCCAGACCAACCTCGGGCCTTCCAGAGTGTTCCAGTCCAGTGCCTGCCCTGGGACGCCTGCCAGACGGTGTGGAGGGCGAGTTGGGCCAGGAGGGGCCTGCGGGAAAACTCAGGGTTTGGGTGGCCTCGGGACTAGCCTCCCCGGTAGCCCCAAGGCCCTCAGACACAGACAGACAGCCCGCGACCCAAGGGACAGGGCCGAGGAGGCCTGAGCTTCAGTTCCCAGGGCCCTGCGGTGCAGGCTGGGGTGGGACTGCGTGGGCACGGGATCCCCGCTTTTCTGGCTGGAGCTCTGTGCCCTACTTCCGGGGCCCTGCCCAGGCGCCCCATTCACACAGCATGTTCCTTCCAGAAGCCCCCCAACCCCTGGAGTTCCTGAGGACTTCCCTCGGAGGCCGGTTCCTCGTGTACGAGTCCTTCCTCTACAGGAAGGAGAAGGCGGCTGGGGAGAAGGTGTACTGGATGTGCCGAGACCAGGCCCGCAAGGGCTGCCGCAGCCGCGCCATCACCCAGGGCCAGCAGGTGACCATCATGCGCAGCCACTGCCACCCTCCTGACCTGGTGGGCCTGGAGGCACTGCGGCAGCGGGAGCGGCTCCCCAGCCCGGCCCAGCAGGAGGACCCAGGTACAGACAGGGGTGAGGACGAGGGTCTCTGCCAGCCCGAGGGTCAGACACCCCAGGGGACCAACACCATCTGGGGAGCTTTGTTCCCTGGGTTTCCTGCCTTTCTAGAGTCTCCTGCCATACCTCCCACTGGCTCCTTCTCCTGGATGGAGAAACACACCTAAGTCTGTCCCATCCCTTTTTTGGGGGGTGCTGTGAGGCCTGTAGGATCTTAATTCCCCCATCAGGGAACTGAACCCACGCCCCCTGCACTGGAAGCACAGTCTTAACCTCTGGACCACCAGCTGTTGTTCAGTCGCTCAGTTATGTCCGACTCTTTGTGACCCCGTGGACTGCAGCACACCAGGCCTCCCTGTCCATCACCAACTCCTGGAGCTTGCTCAAACTCATGTCCATCGAGTCAGTGATGCCATCCAACCATCTCATCCTCTGTCTTCCCCTTCTCCTCCCACCTTCAATCTTTCCCAGCATCAGGGTCTTTTCCAATGAGTCAGCTCTTCACATCAAGTGGCCAAAGTATTGAAGTTTCGGGTTCAGCATCAATCCTTCCAATGAATATCCAGGCTTGGACCACCAGGGAAGTCCCTAAATCTGTCCCATTATTAAAAACAACTTCCCTGGGAATTCCCTGGCAGTCCAGTCATTAGGACTCCATGTTCTCACTGCCTGGGTTCAATCCCCAGTTGGGGAACTAAGATCCCTCAAGTCACACAGTGCAGCCAAACAAAACAAACAAGCAAATGCTCCCATTCTAACTGCCATTTTCTTTCCTCTCTTTTACACTAAGAGGTCTTCATCTTTTACGGATGGTAGTATCTTTTGAAAATCTGTTTAAAAAATATAGATTGCTCTAGAAGAATGTACTAATGAGTATGCACACACAAGCATGAGCGCACACACACACACACACACACACATAGTTTTGCAAATAATTAACCATGTTGAAACTTCTGCCATGTTGAACCAAGTGAAACTTGGTTTCACTTCAAATTAACAGAATGTAAAGCCCGTCTTTAGAAAGCAGTATGTGTCTCATATTAATTCATGGAAATAGGAAGGGCCACATCTTATACAGGAATGAATCCAAGTTGTATAAAACGACCAAAGGAAACTTGATTTCTGCTTTAAAAATTTTTTTCCATGAGAAAGCCAGTTTGACTTAACCAAGGAGGAGGTGCTGCGACTCGCCTTTGGCAGGATGAAGGGTGTGGCCTCTTCAAGATCTAGCTGCCTTCCAATCTTTTTGGAGACAAGATGAAGCCTGACTCGCAATCTCCAATAGCTTATTTTACCTGGCATAGGTAGTCTGGGGCTTCCTTGGCGGCTCACCTGGTGAAGAACTTGCCTGCCAACACAGGAGACGCAAGAGACGCGGGTTCAATCCCCTGGGTTGGGAAGATCCCCTGGAGAAGGCAATGGCAACCCACTTCAGTATTCTTGCCTGGAAAATCCCATGGGTGGAGGAGCCTGGTAGGCTGCAGTCCATGGGGTCGCGAAGAGTCGGATACGACTGAGCAACTTCACTTTCACTTTTCACTTTCATGCATTGAAGGAAATGGCAACCCACTCCAGTGTTCTTGCCTGGAGAATCCCAGGGATGGCGGAGCCTGGGGGGCTGCCGTCTATGGGGTCGCACAGAGTCAGACACGACTGAAGCGGCTTAGCAGTAGCAGAAGCAACTTAGCATACATGCACGCAGTTAGTTTGAGGCATCAGAAAACCAGAATTCCCAGTGACTCCCCCAGTCAGAGTCATTCCACCTGGTTTTCTTTACCCTCAAGACCTTGAGGTCATTGTTCCAAGGGGTGTGCCTTTGCGTCTGGTAACTTCAACAAGAGAAGCATTAATCCATATTTTCAATGTTTTTCCCTCAGAAAAGGTAAAACTTCTACCTGAAGTTCAACTGTGCTTCAAGACGTGTGCTCCTGAATGCCAGCAGAGCTACGGGTAACTGTATTGGTTATCTAATGCTGCGTCACAAATTACCCCAAAGCCTTACGACTGAGAACAGCAAATACTTACTGCCTTTCACAGCGTCCCTGGGTTGAGATTTCGGGACCGGCTAGGTGGGGTAGTTCTGGCTCCAGATCTCTCGTGAGATTGAAAGGAAATTGTCCATGCAGGTGCAGCCATCTGAAAGCTTGAGGAGGGGGGCTGGAGTAGGTGTTTCCAAATGACCCGTTCGCTCACAGGGCTGTGGGCTGGAGGCCTACACCATGTAGAACTTTCCTTAGGGCTGCTCGAGCATCCTCAAACAGGACAGCTATTTTCCCCCAAAATAAGCTATCTGAGGGAGGGAGCGTATTAAAAAGCAGAGACATCATTTTGCTGACAAAGGTCCATGTAGTCAGAGCTATGGTTTTTCCAGTAGTCGTGTACCAATGTAAGAGTTGGACCATAAAGAAGGCTGAGTGCTGAAGAACTGATGCCATCGAACTCTGGTAATGGAGAAGACTCTTGAGAGTCCCTTGGACTGCATGGAGATCAAACCAGTCAATCCTAAAGGAAATCAACCCTAAATACTCATTGGAAGGATGCTGAAGCTGAAACTCCAATACTTTGGCCGCCTGATATGAAGAGCTGACTTATTAGAAGAGATCCTGATGCTGGGAAAGATTGAAGGCAGGAGGAGGAGGGGGTGACAGAGGATGAGATGGTTGGATGACATCACTGACTCAATGGACTTGAGTTTGAGCAAGCTCTGGGAGTTGGTGATGGACAGGGAGGCCTGGCGTGCTGCATTCCATGGGGTCGCAAAGAGTCGGACATGACCGAGCAACTGAACAACAAGTGATGGAGCAGAGCAATAGGAGGCCACCACCTACAACAGAATTCACATTCTTCTCAAGCACACGTGGGACATTCCCCAAGACAGACTATATGTAGGCCATCAGACAAGACCCTTCAAATTTAAAAGGACTGAAATCATATAGAGTATGTTGTCTGACCATGGTGGAGTGAAATTAGAAGTCAATAACAAAAATTTGGGAAACCCACAAATACATGAAAGTTAAATAGCATATTTGTAAATATATCCAGTGACTCAAAGAAAATTATAAGGGAAATTAGAAAATACTTTGAGAGACTTCCCTGGTGGTCTTAGTGGTTAAGACTTCATGTTCCAATGCAGGGGACCTGGTTTGATCCCTGGTCAGGAAACTAGATCCCAACTCATCCTGTAAGGCTGCTGGTAGCCTGGCACCAAAACCAAGCAAAGATATCACAAGAAAAGAAGACTAGAGAACAATATCTCTTAGGAATACAGATACAAAAACTCTCAGCAAAATACTACAAACTGAATCCAACAACGTGAAAAGGATCCCACACCGTGACCAAATGGGAATTATGCCGGGAATCCAAAATTGCTTCCCTGTCTGTAAGTCAATATCATACAAGCTTGTATACAGAAGAGACTTAACACGGCAGGCCGGCAACTCCTGTCCTTAGAACAGCCTGTTTGTAAGGCTCACCCTGAGCTTCCAGGGTCCAGATCAGGATGCTTCCAGGGCTTGACTGATACTATCCCTAAATTACAACAGTTGCTCACTCTTACCTGTTTGTACAAAGAATTTGATTTTTGCTGAACACTTGCTTTTCTTCATGGGCTTCCCTGGTGGCTCAGACAATGAAGAATCCACCTGTAATGCAGGAGACCTGGGTTCAGTCCCTGGGTTGGGAAGATCCCCTGGAGGAGGGCATGGCAACCCTCCAGTATTCTTGCCTGGAGAATCCCACGGACAGAGGAGCCTGGTGGGCTACAGCTGTAGCTCCTCTGTCCATGGGGTTGCAAAGAGTCAGACATGACTGAACGACTAACTACTGCTTTTTTTCTGAGAATCTGGAATATCAGTGACTGTAGGTGCCCTCTGCTTAAAACAAGATATAGTTTATTCATACAATGAAATGTTATTTGGCCATAAAAAAGAATGAATTGCTGACACACGCAACAACATGGATGAACTTCGAAAACATCAAGGGAAGTGAAAGAGGCCAGACACACAAAAGACCACACCTTGTGTGATTCCACTTCTATGAAATGTCCAGAATGGGCAAATCTATGGAGATAGAAAGTAGATTAAAGTTTGCCTAGGGTGAGGAATGTTGGGGGTGTAGTTAAAGGGCATGGGGTTTCTCTCTTGTTGTTGTTTTCTTGGCCATGCCTCTTGGCTAGCGATATCTTAGTTTCCCCAACCAGGGATTGAACCCCGGGCCACAGCAGGGGAAGCACCAAGTCCTGACCCCTGGACCACCAGGGAGTCCAAATCCCATGTTTTCAAGGCACCAACGTGATGTGTGATGACCTAGCTGACGGTGATCTCTAGGGGGAAGGGATTATAGGAATCCTTAACTGTCCTTTTTTTTGGGCATTTTATTTATGCTAGGTCATTTTTTATTTTATTATCCTTAACTTTCTTCATTATCTCCTTCCACTATGTTTGGATTTGCATGACGCATGTGTGTTTCTGTGTCATCAGGAAGGTGGGAAGTACACAGCTCGACAGTGAGTCCCAGTGAGGCCAGCCTCTGGCCTGACAGCAGAGGAATCAACCCAACCTAACGTGTCGCCAGTGTCAAGGATGCTCCAGGTCCTCTCAGGACCTGGCACTTCCCACCCAGTTAGATTTTGCTCGACAAAGCCTCTTTTTCGTTCTCCAAAGCATCCACGGGCTTCACATTTCCTCCAGACGCCTCCCAAGAAGAACGCTTGATGGTGTTTCCCTGCTGGCAGAGATGAGCCCCAGGAACTGGTGGCCCGCAGCAGTGCGTGATGTGGGGTGACGTGGTGAGCGGGGGACCCCTGTCGGGGCCTCAGAAAGCTCTGAGAAAGGAAGCACCATTCACAAAGACACCTCCCCCTGTCCCAGCCTGCTGAGCCGCAAACACCCAGCCATCCTGAGGCCCACAGCTTTGCCAAGGACTTTCCTTTCGGGTGTGGTCCCACTTGGGCTCCATAAAGTGGAAAGTCACCGTGGTGGCCACGTCAAGATGAAGGCGGGTGAGTTTGGGGAAGTTTCTGCCTCTTCGGGCTGAGCTGCCCCATTTGGTGTTTGCTGGGCAGGTGCCAGGCGGGCCTCCGCACTCCTTGGGCACCTACTGCCGGGGTGTGGCCATCCGGTAGCAGAGCAGGCAGAAACCAGAGGACTTTTACACCGTCTGTTGGAGTTTCCTTTGCTCTTCTCCAACTTAAATCAAGCCCGCTGCTGACGATGCCCAGGGCAGGTGTTGTTGGGCCGTGGGAGCCAGAGCTGGGCAGACTGCCCCGGGTCACCCAGGTTTGCCTGATGCTGGAGGAGAGGCAGACCCAGATGACGGGGGTGGGGGCATCCCTTTCTCCTGTCTTCTGGCACAGCCAGGAGCAACAGGCCGACGTCCCCCACCAACCCAAGGCTGCAGCTTGTTAAGGGGGCCACGTCCCCGCCAGCGGCTCCTTGCCCCCACCCTGTGATTGCCGGGGGCCCCCCCTCCTCCAGCCTAGCAGCTTGCCATCCGGCTGCAGGGCAGTGACAGCTTGGACGCTCCCTGCTGTCCCTCTGCCTCCACACTTCCCGCAATAAACCCGATTTTATACCTTGCCGTGTAGAGCTGCTGTGTGTGTCCACATGCCCGCTGCAGCAACAGATGACCACCAGAAGGCCACACACTCCATGCCTCTCTGTGCCACGTGGTTGGAAGTGATGGAGTTTGGCTGGGCAGAGGGAGGCCTCCACACCTGGGGCAGCGTCTGCTCACCTGGCCCAAGTGTCAGCAGGACCAGGCATGGGTGGGAATCCTCGGAAACTTCATGGATGGGGTCTCCTGCTGGCCGTTCCCCCAGCCCTCATGGAGCTGAAAGAAAGGCCTTGGACCTCCGCTGACTCATCCCACCTCCTCCCTGACTTGTTTTCACAAGCTGGGCCAAGCTGGAAGTGGAAGTGGCCCCCCGAAACTAAGGCCACCTGGACCCCCCCCCCAGACCCTGGCTACCTTCCCAGGCAGGTAACTGACCCATTTCTTGATTGGACTGCCAGTTCCACGCGGCCCTTGGCCACCAGTCTGGCCAGCGGTCATGGAGATGGCTCAGCAACATGACCAGACGGCCCATCCCACCTCCCGGGTAGGAGGCCCGTTGTGCTGCTGGCCCCACGCGGTGGACACTCGACATGGGGGCTACGTTTCGGGCAGTGCTCTTGCCCCGAGACAGCGAACTGCCCTTGGCCAAGGCCAAGGCCGAAGACACAGCCCTGAGGGGAGCAGATACACCCCAATCCAGATCCACAGATGAGCACACCCATGGGAGGCAGCTGCACCTGAACTTCAGTGGACAGGCACGTCTGTGCCACCACCAGCTGGCTCTCCGCTCAGTCTCTCACGAAGGGGAGCCTCACAGAGCCCCGAGGTGCCAGGCCAGAAGCACTGAGTCCTAGCAGCTGGCATCACCCCCGCCCCTCAGGGTCACCGGTCCCCCCGCCTCTGCAGTGTGTCTGCCTCACCCTCTGATGGGGCCCATCCGCACGCCCCCCTCTCTGCACCTGCTCTGACCTCAGAGGGCAGGTGGCTGGTCCATGTTGCTCAGACCGAGGACTCCCCAGTGGACGTGAATCTGGTCGCTGCCGCCGTCTGGGGTGGCCCCATAGCCACCCACCCCCAAGCCCCGTTCATGTGGCCACTTCCTCCCCGGTTCTAGAGCCAGGGAGACAGCCCCTGCCCCGGCGCCGTCACAGAGGAAAGCATGCAGGAAGCTGGCCCCTGGTGGACAGTGAGAGCGGGACTCGGCCCTGCCCTACTCCTGCGCTGTTCCGCTCGGTCACTCGTTCCTGCAATAAACCTTTCTTCGGTATGTCTTCACCACGTGGAGCTGCTAGAGTATTACTGTGTTCCTCTCAATTATGAAATTTGAAGTAAAAGTTCATAAGGAGAAGGGAAACCACCAACACAGAACCCAAGTTTTAAAGACGAGGCAGTGGTGGGCTCTAGGGGCTCCCACCCCGAGTCCTGCCCCTGGGGGTGTGAGGCGAGCATCGCTGAAACGCTTCTCCCAGCCCAGTCCCCCTGCTGGCCCAGACCAGCCCCCTGCCCCCATGTCCTCCATCAAGATGGCTCCGGCAGGGTGGCACCACGAGTCACTAAAGTCAGCGGGTGCATCTCAGAGCTCGCTCTCCTGCGCTGACTGGCCCTCCTTGATCCTGGCAGACATGCATGTGACCCCGGGTTCTCCGCGCCCCCCCCCCACCTCCTTCAAGGGCTCCTCGGCCCTGGTCCAACCCATTCACAAGGTGGTTGGCTCTGGGGACTGGACCTCAGCCCTCTCTGCCCAGCCGCTTTCAGGGTTTGCGGTTTGCCAGCATGCAGCTCCAGCCCCCACTCCCTTCTGCAACCAAGCCTGTGTGTCCTGCTGCCTCTAGGCCCTTGGCCCCGGGTCTCCCGTGGTCACCAGCCAAGCAGGAAGTAAAGGGGACTGTCCCCCCGCCTCCAATGGCTCCACCGCAGTAGAAACCCAGGGCCATCCTTGACACAGTCCCTCTTTTCCCCATGTTCTGTCAGTGGTTAGGCTCTTTTCAGTGACAGTCTTATTGAGATACAGTCCACATACCATCCAGCTCACTCACTCAAGTGTGTGGTCCAATGGCTGTTAGTATATTCACAGGGTAGGGCCTCCATCACTTCTAACTCCAGAACATTTCATCATCGTGAAAAGAAACACCAGATCCATCAGTTGACACTGTCTCTGCCAGTTTCCCTGTGTCTTCAGGTTGATGGGGTTCCTTCCTCTGGTAATGGGAGAATTTGAGGAATCCAAGTGTCTTAGTCTGCTCAAGCTGCCGTAATTATGCCATAGACTGGACTGGGAGGGGAGGATCTTAAATACCAGACATTTATTGCTCACAGTGCTGGAGGCTGAAAGTGTGAGATCAGGGAGTGGACAAGTGGACTCAAACTCATGTCCATTGAGTCAGCAATGCCATCCAACCATCTCATCCTCTGTCGC
Organism: Okapia johnstoni; assembly: GCA_024291935.2. NCBI lineage: Eukaryota > Metazoa > Chordata > Mammalia > Artiodactyla > Giraffidae > Okapia > Okapia johnstoni. The sequence goes on along the minus strand of JAGTYA010000028.1, from coordinate 1,703,243 downwards.
CCCCTTCTCCTCTTGCCCTCAATCTTTCCCAGCATCAGGGTCTTTTCCAACAAGTCGGCATCAGGTGGCCAAATATTGGAGCTTCAGCATCAGTCCTTCCAGGGAATATTCAGGGTTGATTTGCAATCCCATCACACAACACCTGTGCCAGGTGTTCTCTCCCGGGTGTCCATATCAGGTATGACTACCTCGTTCAAGGACCAGAAGCGACAGGTACCCAAGGAAGTCTCTGAAGGCCGGGGCAGCTGCCAGCCTCAGGCCACAACACCACCATAGCTCTGCAGAACACAGTCTCTCATGACTGCCCTGCCACCGGCCCCCTCAGGGCTCTAGAGGCCCAAGAATGGCTCCTCAGCCGCTTCCACCAAAAAAAGACTCTGGCTGCTGGAGAGGCTGCTCCTGGAAACCGTGGGACACTGGACCTCAGCTGAGAGAGTGATTAGTCCAAGTAGGAGATGGTGGTGGCCCAGATGAGGGAGGTGGCAGCAAGGATGGCAAAGGGACAGGAAATAAGAGATATTATGAGTTGAAGTGTGTCCTCTCAAAATTCACATGTAGAAATCCTAAGCCCTAGAAACTCCATGAGTGAAAGTGTTAGTCACACAGTTGTGTCCAACTCTTTGCAACCCCATGGACTGTAGCCCGCCAGGCTCCTCTGTCCATGGAACTCTCCAGGCAAGAATACTGGAGTGGGTAGCCATTCTCTTCTCCAGGGGATCTTCCCAATCCAGGGGTCAAACCTTGGTTTCCTGCATTGCATGCAGATTCTTTACCATCCGAGCCACCAGGGAAGCCCTGGAACCTTAGAATGTGACTTTATTTGGAAATAGATCATTCCAGATGTGATTAGTCTAGACAGGGTCAAACTAGAGTGGCCCCTAGTCCAATATGGCTGCTGTCCTTATTAAAAGGGGAAATTTGGACACGGGTGCTCACACAGAGAGATGCATGCGAAGAAGAATGCAGAGATCGGGGTGATGGGTGGCTTCTACAAGCCAAGGAATGCCAAGACAGCCAACAAGGCACCAGAAGCTTAGGGAGAAGCATAGAACATTCTCTCCCCCCAGCTCTCGGTAGGAAGCAGCCCTGGAGACAAGAACTGGATGAGGGTGAGAGGATATATTAGTTTAGTTGCGCCAGCTGCTGTAACAAGCAAGGCCCGGATCTCAGTGGCTGAATACATAGATGTTTACGTGTCCACTCAAGCAGAGTCCCATGCTGATACTTTTGGTTGGCAGGCTCCTTGTATAAGGTCACTCAGGAATCCAGCTCCATCCCCCCTGCCCTGGGCCCTAAGTATCCTCTCCATTCAGTTGACGAATGAGGGAGTTAGAAATTGAGGCTGCTGTAGGCCAGACCTAGCAGGGGTCTACATCCGTGCAGTCCAAACTTTAAGATCCGGGGAGCTTGTTAATGCAGGTTCTGATGAAGGAGGTCAGGAGTGGAGCTTGAGAATCTGCATTTCTGAATTCTGCATTTCTCTCCGGTGATGACAATGCTGTAGATCCCAGCTATTGCTTTGAGTATTGAGAGTGAGAGGCGTCACTCCCCCTCTCCATGCCTCATGGCCAGAACTTCTGTGGCCACACCAAATGCAAGGGAAGCAGGGAAATGAAGTTCAGCTGTTAGTGCAGGAGCTGGAGGAGGCAGGGGCAATCGACAGCAGTGGGCAGGCAGGGGCCAGGCAGCAGGGACCCAGCTCTCCTGGGACAGCGTTGCTGCAGCAAGACCAGGGGGAGGTCCTGACTGGAACTGGGGACCCTTGAATGGCAGCCTTTCTAAACTCCCCAGAAGGGGGCGGGGCGAGGGCCCAGGCCTTCCAAGTTCAAGTTTCTGTGAACCAACTGGGACTGGAGCTGGCAGTGGGGGTGCAGCCCCTTGCCTTGGCACCTGAGTCTTGGAAATAAGCACCCCCTTCCTCTCATCCCACACCCCTTTTGCAAGAGATCAGCCTGGCCTGGCCTCCCGTCCTGTCAGGGAAGGGCTCAGTTCTTCCTCCAGGTCCCCGCTGACCCTCTTTCTGCATGCGGAGTCCTGGTGGTCTTTGTCCTCCACCTCGCCGTTCTCTCACGTGACCCCGTCACCCTGGCCATGGCCCAGGACAGAGCCTAGGACAACACCACGGAGCCACAGCGGCCCCCAAACTCACAAGCACAAGGGAGAAGGGGGCCCTGCTCAATGGGTGTTAGTGCTCCCTCCTCAGCTGGGTTCACCTGTGCAGTGAGACCCCCTCCAGTGCTCAGCAAGGCCAGGAAACTAGGAGGCGAGAGGGCTCCCCCAGGAGGCAACCAGGGCGCTGGCCCCCAGTCTCAGCCAGCCAGCTTCTTAGAAAGCTTGCCACCCCAGCATGACACATGCACCCCCCCACCAGCATGTGTGTGAAAGTGCTGCTAAGTTGCTTCAGTCATGACTCTGACCCCGTGAACTGTAGCCCGCCAGGCTCCTCTGTCCATGGGATTCTCCAGGCAAGAATACTGGAGTGGGTTGCCCTGCCCTCCTCCAGGGGATCTTCCCGACCCAGGGATCAGACCCAGTGATCAGACCCACCTCTCTTCTATCCCCGGCATTGGTAGGCAGGTTCTTTACCACTAGTGCCACCTGGGAAGCCCTCAGCCTGAGGCACTGACTTCCAAGCAGAGGTCTTCAGGGGTCCCACCAGCAGCAGCAGCACTCTGGGTTTCCTAGAATCTTCTCTGCTGCCCCCAGTCCTCCCAGAGAGACAGGGGGAGTGTGGATACTGACAGGGCAGAGATAAGTCCTTCCAAGCTGGGCAGCGAGGTGGGGGTCTGGTGATGGGTGGGAAGGCTGCACTGAGGGGCAAGACATCTGGGCGACTGGGGCTCTAGGCACCCATCTCTTCCCCCCACCCCTCCACCGCGCTCTCCCACGCACCTGCGCTGGCCTCCCCCCAAGCCCTGGGGGCAGCCGGCGGGCGCTGCTGAGAGATCAGAGGACTCGGAGGAGTTGGGCCCAGGAGGAGGGGGCGGGGAATTTCCCCCCACGCCTGCCTGGGCCTGCTCCCCTCCCCCTCCCCCGCCAAGTTGGGGGGGTACCGCTGGGGGAATTCCACCGCTCTGCGAGCCCGGGCCGGGGGTCCTGGGGAGAGGAGAAGGAGGAGGAGGCGAGGAGGGGACAGGCTGGGACCAGGGGCGCAGCTGCCTTCCCCCCAGACACCAGCTGCCCCTGCCTGTCCCGGGCTGAGCGTCCACCCTTCCAGCCTGTCGGGCGGGTGCGGCGGCAGGGAGTGACGCTTCCCCAGCCGGAGGCGTCGGGACCCGGGAAGGGAGAGGCATGAAGATCCAAAGACAGTGTGCGTGTGACCATCTCACCATGAATGGTGACTGAGTGGAAGAGCGCGTGCACTTCATTCAAGGCTGGCTGTGAGCGGGGGACGCTGGCGAGTCCCGGGACATGTGGCCTCGGGAGACGGTCCTGTATCTCTCCTGTTAGGGTCCTTCTGTCCACCACCCCGGGCGGTCCTCCTGCACACACTCCCACCTGAACCTTCACCGCCCCGGGGAGGGGGAAGGGCTGGGAGGAGCGCGCCGGGCCACGGAGGGTCCCGGAGATGGGGGGCGGGCGTGGGAGGCGTCTGGACCTGCTGCCTCTGCTCCAGTCTCGGGCGGGGCTTCCCGGCCTCGGGGGGTGGGGTGCGGAGGGAGGGACCCAGGGGGGAGGAACGCGCGGAGGGACGCGAGGTGGGCAGGAGCCGGCGCGTTAGAGACCTGGGCGAGGGAGACTTAGAGAGCGAGGCGCAGAGGGAGGGGACGGGTGTGGAAGCCGAGGCAGGACCCCGAGCCCCGAGAGGCAGAGACGGGAAACGGACCTGGCCTGAGATCGCCCCCCGGGGTAAATTCCCAGTTGGGTCGGGGCAGAGACACGTCTTCAAGGCCAGAAACCTTAGGAGGCAGATACCCCTGGGCGATACTCCCCCGCCCCCCATCCTCTCGCCCCAGACCCAGAGCGCGCCCCAGAGCCGGACGAGGACGGACTGTCAGAGGACAACGCCCCCCTCCCCGGACGCCTGGGAGACCCTGGAGCGACCCCGGGGGCGCCGAGGGCCTTGCGCGGGCCAGGGCGACCTCTCCTCGGTTCAGGGCGATGGGGACACGGGGCCCCAAGGCCCTGCTCCTCCTCCTCTTGCTCCGGCTGCTGCCGCCACGCGAGGCCTCGGCGGGGAGCCTGCAGAGCCCAGGTGAGTCCCGGCGCGGAGAGTGGACCGAGGGCCGCACTCCCAACTCTGCCTGCGCGCCTAGAACCCGACTGCCCGGTTCTAGAGGGGCCAGAGCAGGTGGAGGCGGCAGTCGAACAGCCCTCGGGCCCGGAGGGTGGGGAGAAAGTCCGGGAGAGGGTCAGCCTCAGGCCCCGCCGTCCGCGCGCAGGCCTGTCCGAGTGCTTCCAGGTGAACGGCGCCGACTACCGTGGCCACCAGAACCGCACCGGCCCGCGCGGGGCCGGCCGCCCGTGCCTCTACTGGGACCAGACGCAGCAGCACAGTTACAGCAGCGCCAGCGACCCCCAGGGCCGTTGGGGGCTGGGCGCGCACAACTTCTGCCGGTGAGGGGCGGGGCCTCCGCGGGGCGGGGCCGGTGCAGGGTTGAGGGCGTTGTCCTGGGGCCGGGCCGCGGCGTGGGTGGAGCGGAGGTCTCCGCTGGGCGGGCCCAGGAGCCACCCGGAGGGCCTGATGGTTCATTCGCTGTCATGTCTGATTCTTTGCGACCCTATGGGCTGCAGCACACCAGGCTTCCCTGTCCCTCGGTATCTCCCCGAGTTTGCTCAAACTCATGTCCACTGAGTCAATGATGCCATCCAACCATCTCACCTTCTGTCTCCCCATTCTCCTGCTCTCAATCTTTCCCAGCATCAGGATCTTTTCCAATGAATAGGCTTAAGGACCTAAGGGCGGAGCCTAAGCGATGCGTGGAAACCTTTTCTGACCTGGGTCAGGCCTTAGGAGTCCAACTTTTTACAGAGCCTCAGGTCAGACCTGGGCACCAAGGCGCCCACGAGGATGGGGCCTAGTCAGAGGGCAAGCTCTAGAGTGATGGCCGGGCCCTCAGCGTTCGGCTCCTTTGAGAGACGTCTACCAGCAGTGACCGAGAGATTGGGGTTTCAGAGCCTTAGCTGTGGTCTGAAGCGGCCAGGACCAAGCTAAGTGGGAGGACACTTCCCTGCTGAACCCCAAAGCTTAGGGCTCATCACTTCTGCTTTAAAGCAGGGTTCCAAGACAAGGGACAGCGGCTGAGGCCTAGGGCTGAGTGGGGGGTGAACACAAACGGCCTCGAAGTCCTCATACATGAAGTCATGTCGAGCAACAGCTGAAGACCTAAAATCAGCCCCCCAGGGCCCCTTTAATGACTTCCCACCATGCACTGGGAAGTCGACATCCATTCTGGTGGGCAAACCAGGATTTGCTCTAACACACACAGTGGCCATTCTGCGAATAAGCCGTGGGTCAGGGCCTGGAATTCATGGTTCTTGGGATGACAGTATCCCAATTATTTCTCCCGGACCTGCAGTAACCCAGATGGTGACGTGCAACCATGGTGCTATGTGGCGGAGACGGAGGAGGGCATTTACTGGCGCTACTGCGATATCCCCACGTGTCACAGTGAGCGGGCCGGGCTGGACCCAATGGGGGAGGCCGGGCTGCCGAGATGGAGTTCGCTTTTGCAGGCCCCACACTGAGCCTGACTCTGCTGCCCCCTCAGTGCCTGGGTACCTGGGCTGCTTCGTGGACTCTGGGGCACCTCCGGCCCTCAGTGGCCCCAGCGGCACCTCAACAAAGCTCACCGTCCAGGTGTGCCTCCGCTTCTGCCGCATGAAGGGCTACCAGGTACTGCCCACCTGCCCAGACCAGTGACCCCTGACTTTGACCTCAGCACCCAAATCAACATCCGACTCTGAGACCAAACCTTGACGCTGATTTCCGAACCTCCAGCCCCGATTCCCACTTCTGACCCCGATCCCTGGCTCCCCATCACCCCACCCCTCCCCCAGCTCCTGTCTGGGGGAGTCACCCAGTCTGTGCTCCCAGTTGGCGGGCGTGGAGGCCGGCTACGCCTGTTTCTGTGGCTCTGAAAGCGACCTGGCCCGAGGACGCCCGGCTCCAGCCACCGACTGTGACCAGATCTGCTTTGGCCACCCAGGCCAGCTGTGTGGCGGCGATGGGCGCCTGGGCATCTACGAAGGTGAGGAGTGGGCAGGGATGAGGTGCCTGGGTGAGGGGAAGAGTGCGATGCCGTGACAGGCGGAGGTATCTGGGGAGGGAAGGCATGGGTGAAGGGCAGGGCCTGATTAAGGGATTAGGTTGAGGACTGGCCTGAAGAGGGGACTGGGCTGAACCTGGGGATCAGGGGTCTGGGGCTCAGGCGGGACTAGAGGAAGGAATTGTTTGAGGCCAAGACTAGTTGTTGTTGTTAGTCACTCAGTCGTGTCTGACTCTTTGTGACCCCATGGACTGTAGCCTGCCAGGTTCCTCTGTCCATGGGATTTTCCAGGCAAGAACACTGGAGTGGGTTGCCATTTCCTTCTCCAGGAGACCTTCCCGAACTAGGGATTGAACCCTGGTGCCCTTCATTGCAGGCAGATTCTTTACCATCTGGGCCACCAGGGAAGACTAGAGGAGGGGACTAATGGTTTGATTAGAACGGGTTGGACGGGGCCTCCGGGTTCTGACAGCCGGCCCCGCCCACAGTGTCCGTGGGCTCCTGCCAGGGGAACTGGACCGCACCCCAGGGTGTCATCTACTCCCCGGACTTCCCGGACGAGTACGGGCCGGATCGGAACTGTAGCTGGGTGCTGGCCCCTCCGGGCGCCGCGCTGGAGCTCGCCTTCCGCCTCTTCGAGGTGGCCGACCCGCGAGACCGGCTGGAGCTGCGCGACGCCGCCTCGGGCAGCCTGCTCCGCGCCTTCGACGGCGCCCGGCCGCCGCCGCCGGGCCCGCTGCGCTTGCGCGCCTCCGCGCTGCGGCTCACCTTCCGCAGCGACGCGCGCGGCCACGCGCAGGGCTTCGCGCTCACCTACCGCGGTGAGGTCCCTCCCCACCACGCCTCCGGCCCTCCGCTCCGCCGGGCCGGTCTCACACCCCTCTCCGCAGGGCTGCAGGACGCCGACGCCGACCCGGCGCCCCTCGAGGGCTCGACTCAGACCCCCGCAGCGCCCCTCGACGGGGCCAACGTGAGCTGCAGCCCCGGGCCTGGCTCTCCAGAGGGCTCGATGCGGGGTGAGACGGTGTGGGAGGCGGGAACGAGTTTGGGGGGGTCAGGCCCTTCCAAGCCCCGTGCTCACCGCCCTCGTGTGCCCGCAGCCCAGGTCTTCTCGATGGTGACGGCCGTCTTGGTGCTGCTACTGCTGGTGCTGTCGCTGCTGCGCCTGCTGCGTGGACGGTGCGGGCTCTGGGGCGGGGCCTGAGGGCGGAGCCGGCGGGGAGCCTGTCGCCCCGCCCCGGTGCCCCCGGGGCGTGGAGGGCCCTCTGGGACGCTAGGGTACACGATGGGAAAGGGGCTGGACGGAACTCCTGGGTTCTTGAGGGACGAGGCCTTGGGTCCACACATTGAGTCGCGCGTGGGATCACAGGCGAAGCGAGGTGCTGGAGGTGAGGTTGATTGGAGGGTTCGGCTGACGTCTGCTCCCTCTCTAGGGGCTGCCTGCTGGCTCCGGGTAAAGGGCCCCCAACGTTGGGGCCTTCCCGGGACCCCACAAGAAGCTGGGCCGTTTGGTACCGTCGGCCTCGAGGGGTGGCCCTGCCCTGTCCTCCCGGGGACCCCCAGGTTGAGGGTTTAACCGCGAGTTACCGGCCCTTGAGCGCCTCCAGCCAGAGTTCCCTGCGTTCACTCATCTCTGCTCTCTGACTCGGGGACCCCCAGGGTCCACTGGATCCTCCTGCGGCTGGATGGACTCCGCAGACCCTATGCCACCCTCTGTCTGCCTTGGCCTTCTGCCCCTTTGAGAGCAGCTCTAGTCATCTCCAGGAGGCCAGACGTTGGACAGGAAGCATCTGGTACTGTTATTGAGAACTTCACCTGACCCTCGGGGTCCAGATGGTCAAGGCCAAAGGACAAGAGGAATCCTGCCTCCCTTCCTCTTAGACCTCGGTTCGCGGGTCTTTGAGCCCTGCTTGAGGTAGTTCTGGACTACTGCCCAAAGTGAAATGTAAGAGGTCAACAAAAGTGGTCAAAAGACCAACCATAGATTTTGAATAAAGGACCTGTTTTGGTACAGGGCGCCGGAAATTCTTATGTGTGGGAGGAGCTATGTTAACGAGGTACTGTGCCTCGGCTGGTTGTGTGCAAATTAAGGGCGTTCCACGGAAAGAGTTTCGTGTAACCTCCTGGAACGCACAGGACGGAGAAACAGAGGAGGCAGAAGGATGAATGGGCGGGATCCTGAAGAAGGGGAGGAGGTGGAGGCGGAAGAAGGGATACCTTCGTGGTTTTGATTTAGAATGAACCCTGCGGGGCGGGGGTGGGGGAAATACTGAACTTTCTTCCCTTATTTCCTGCTTTCGCTCCTTCACTGTTTCCTGCCGGTCCTAGGCGGGGCGCAATATGCTTCAACAGTGAGCGAGTTTCGCCCATCCCTCATGGTTCAGCAAGGCAAGAACCCGCCTGCAATGCAAGAGCCGCAGGAGATGCGGGTTTGATCCCTGGGTAGGGAAGAGCCCCTAGAGGAGGAAATGGCCACGCAGTCCAGAATTCCTGCCTGAAAAATTCCATGGACAGAGGAGCCTGGCGGGTTACAGTCCAAAGGGTCGCAAAGAGTCGAACACGACTGAGCGCGCTCGGGCGCGCATGCACACACAGACACACACACACGCTCAGAGAATCCTGGCCCAAGGGCAGGTACTCACTGGAGGGAACCGGGCAAGTTAGGCACACCCCTACAGGCCCAGTCACCTTGGCGCGCCTTGCTGCGCTCCGGGGAAGTCGTGCGAGTGGAGCGATCACCCGTGGAGTGGGGGCGCGCAGGCTCTAGACCTGACCGGTCCGAAAGTCCTGGGCCGGCAGCACCTTGGACAGCGCCCGGGCTGTGGGGACGGGGCAGGGTGGCGGGGCTGTATCCCGGAGGGTGAATACCCAAGGGTGGATGCCCAAGGGTGGGTCGACCCTGGGACTCGCGCGGAAAGCCCGGGCGCGCACTGCAAGGGAAGGCGAGGCTCCCGGGTCACTCTGGCAGAGCCACAGGGACTCAGAACGTCGCGTCCCAATCCAACAGGCACCCCATGCAAATGAGACTGGGACCAAAAAAAAATTATGCTAAGAGGGTGAAGGCCTGAGCGGCCTCTGGAGGAACCTCCCCGCCAGCCGCGCCCATTGGCCCTCGCAGCTGCAACGTCAGGAGCCCGGAGCGCGAAACCCTGGGCGGGATGACGGGGGGCGAGCAGCTGGGGCGGAGCCTGGCGGCCCCTCCCGTGTCCGGCCGCGCCCGTTCTCCGGGCCGCCAAAAGAAAACTGGCCGCCGCCGCCGCGGCGAGCTGTCCCTGCAGAGTGCCTGCCCCAGCGGAGCGGGCCGCACTGCGCTACGGCGCCTAGCGCGTCCCCGGCTTCTGCCCCAGCGTGGGGTCGCCAGGCCCGCGCGTGCGCGCAGCGCGGGAGGGGCGCGGGCCGGGACCCCCGGGCCAGCGCGTGCGCGGACAGAGCCCTGAGAGGAGGGCGGGCGCCGGGACTAGGCTCCGGGTTCGGCGGGCCCACTGAGGAGACCCGGGGGGCCAGTGGAGCGCGGACCGACCTCGCTGGACCGGGCCATGGCGTTCCTGGCCGGGCCGCGCCTGCTGGACTGGGCCAGCTCGCCACCTCACCTGCAGTTTAACAAGTTCGTGCTCACTGGCTACCGGCCGGCCAGCAGCGGCTCGGGCTGCCTTCGTAGCCTTTTCTACATGCACAACGAGCTGGGCAACATCTACACGCATGGTGAGCCTCTCCCCGCACCCCTCCCATCCGCGGCAGCCCTGTCCGCGCCGGAGCCGCGGCCCGAAGGCCAAGGAGAGCCCCAGCGCCCAGGTCCTGGACTGTCCCGGCCCTGGCACGGCCAGGAGCCTTAGTGACAAAGCTGCCATTGTCCCGGACGTCGCTACCCGCTTCTGCTCCCCCGGCGGGGCCCCGGGGACAGGCGAGGGAAGCGAAGTGGGGGACCCAGTCCGCTTAATCCTTCTGAGCCCTGGGAAGAAGGAGCTTGGTGTCCGGCCGCTTCGTAATCCCTGAGCCCTGGCATCCTCTCCAGCACCCATCCCGGAGATGGGTGTCGACGAGGGGCCCAGGAGGGGAAGTCAGGCCCGGCGGCCCTGTGGCCCCTGCCCGAGCCGCCCAGCCGCGGCGCTCCGCCTGGTAGCGGCTCCTTCCTCCCCCCCCCAAGCGCCGGGCCCCTCCTCCGCTGCCCCAAGGAACCGTGCTGACACAGGCCTGCCAGTCCTTGGCCTGCCCCGGCAGGCAGGCGGCTGAGAGAGGGGTGCCGAGTGCGCTGGGCCTGGCCTTCGTACCTGCTCCCTGGGAGGACTGTGGCCTGGCCAGGCCCCACCAAGAGTGGGCAGTCAGCGGCCCCAGCCCGCCGCGCTGAACTTCCACTCCTGTGAAGGCAATGCCAAAGTGCCTGCGGGAAGTGGTAGGAATGGCCCTGGAGGCCTGGGCTGGGAGGCATGGAGCACCCCAAAAAGGTGCCGGGGTAGGAGATGGAGCAGGTTCTTCTAGCCTCCTCCCCTGCCTCGCCTCAGACGACAGAAAGGCCCTGCATTTGTCTGGTTGTTTCTGGAGAGGAGGGGGCACAGGGGTTGGGAAGAGCAGGCAGAGCGGCCCTGGCATGTTAGCATCTCCCACAGTTCCTGTTCAGAGCTCAGCTTGGGGTCACACCTCCTGATTTCTGCCAAAGTCAGGTTTGGGGCTGGGGGCCCCTGCTTTCCAGGGAATCTGCCACAAGGGTGAGAGCAGCTTCGGAGTCAAGAACACCTGGGCTCTGCACTGCTTCCATTGCTTCCTTGCTGGGGTCACCTGGGGCAGTGACTCAGTTTCCTCACCGGTCAGTGGGGATTAAGTTCTGTCCCTCCCAGAACTACTGTGAGCTCCACTAAATCAAGTGATCAGAAGCCCAGGGCCTGCCCCTGCCCAGGGCGGGCCATCAGCTTGCCCGCAGCCTCCTCAGGACCTGTGTTGCCTTCACCCCGCCGTGCTTTCTGGACTGGGGCCTCCCTAGGGACATGCCTTGTCCTCAGTGTGAAGGAGTCTGATGGAAAACTGTCTCCCTCCCCCAGGACTGGCCCTGCTGGGCTTCCTGGTGCTGCTGCCCATGACCATGCCCTGGGGTCAGCTGGGCGAGGATGGCTGGCTGTGGGGCACACACTGTGTGGCCTGCCTGGCCCCCCCGGCAGGCTCTGTGCTCTATCACCTCTTCATGTGCCACAGAGGGGGCAGCCCTGTGTACACGCGGCTCCTTGCCCTGGATATGTGTGGGGTCTGCCTCATCAACACTCTCGGTGAGCAGGGCGGGGAGTGGGGGGCGGGGGGCTTAAAGGACGGGAGCTGGGGGTCGGGTCCACTCACATGAGCCCTGGGTAGAAAGGGCAGGAGTCAGGAAAACTGGAAGCAAGAGGGCAGGTGGACCCGCGGACTGACGTGCCCTCTCCCGCCTCTCTCCTCTGCGCAGGGGCCCTGCCCATCATCCACTGCACCCTGGCCTGCCGGCCCTGGCTGCGCCCTGCTGCCCTGCTGGGCTACACCATGTTGTCGGGTGTGGCTGGCTGGCGGGCCCTCACTGCCCCCTCCACCAGTGCCCGGCTCCGCGCCTTTGGCTGGCAGGCCGGCGCCCGCCTTCTGGTGTTCGGGGCCCGGGGAGCGGGGCTGGGCTCTGGGGCTCCAGGCTCCCTGCACTGCTACTTGCGCATGGACGCGCTGGCACTGCTTGGGGGGCTGGTGAACGTGGCCCGCCTGCCGGAGCGCTGGGGACCCGGCCGCTTCGACTACTGGGGTAACTCGCACCAGATCATGCACCTGCTCAGCGTGGGCTCCATCCTCCAGCTGCACGCTGGCGTCGTGCCCGACCTGCTCTGGGCCGCCCGGCACACCTGCCTCCCGGACTGAGCCACCTCCCGCCTGCCATGCCCCCAGGCTTCTAGGGCCAATGGCACCATGCTTCCATCTTTCCGCTGGCCTGCAAGGGGATGGCTCCCTCAACGCTTTGCAAACGGGACTTCCTGGCAGGGGCCTCTGTCTGTTCATCCCGTCTTCCCTGTGGACTAGCTGCTTCGACTCACACCTTGGAGTTCCAATGGCCCTGCCTGCCTTCTTCCAGGGAACTTAGTCTTACTGCGTAGATTGAAAGGCAACCTTCCCTTCTCTGGGCCTCTGATTACCCTCTGTGTGACTTCTGAGAGTTGGGCCAAAGGGATAGTTGTGGTCCTGCCAGCCCAGAGCCATGGCCCACCCTGGGCCTCCTAGGAACTTCACATGAGGCTCCTTGTGGCCGCCCAGCCTCCTGCCGTTGCTCCATGGCCTCCATCCATCCGCCCTGTGTGCAAGCCCTCCCAGCAGCCCGAGGTTCACCCGCCGTTTTCCCTTCTGTCTGGAAACTGTGGATTGAAGGGTCTGGGCATCAGGACTAGACTCACCCCAGGACCCAGGAGCAGGAGGGCAGCTGCTGCTTTTTCCAGGCAACTGGCACAGAGACCTAAAGCACTGGATGGCCCTGAACCCGGCCCTGCTGGGCTGAGGGCCCACCCTCCACCTTGAGTGAGTGCTGACAACTGACCTGCCCACCAGCGACACAGCTGCTCAGGAACTCTGGCCCACACAGTCGGTGGCTCCCAGTTCATCTGCTGGCCTGGGGCTTGGGGACTTGCAGCAGAGCTCAGCCTGTCCCGGGGGCCTCAGGCCCTTGGCGACGTCAATAAAAGGGGGCAAGAAGCACTGTGTTGCCACACAAGCAAGCTTGGGTGCGCCCCAAGATTCAAATACCTTTTATTAGACACAGCCAGGTGGAAGGGACCACTGGAGTCCACACAGGGACCCCAGCCTCCAGGAGGATTGAAGGGAGGGGCTGAAAGGTTAAAAGAGCTGAGCCCGGGCCTGTGGGCTTAGCTCGGGCCCAGGGAATCCTCAAACAGGCTGAGGAGGTTCCGAGGTTCAAAGGCGGGGAAGGTGCCCCGAGGGGGCTCTGAGTCAATGTCACTCAGGTCCAGAGCATCCCTGAGGGGCAGGAAGAACAGAGAAATGACTCAGGACCAAGAGCTACCCCCTCCAACCCCCAGGACCCTGGGCCAGCTCACCTCGATGTGTGCCTGCTCCGGGGGGCAGGGGAGCCACGGGAGCCAATGCGGGGGGTGGAAGTGCTCCCGGCAGCCCTGGCCAGGATGGCCTCTGGAGAGAGCGAGGGCCTGCGCGGGTGGGCAAGACAAGCAGGCTGTTGAGGGGTGGGGAGGGCACCAGAGCAGCAACGCCCACCCTGTCCCTGGCAGGATCCGCCTGATGCAGGCAGGGGCCGGTGCCAGACAATGGGTGTGTGGTGGATGTTGAAAGAAGCGCTTTGACAGCTTACAGAGGCCACCTCTGTCCCTTTTCAGAGCACGTACGCTCTGACTGAGCTGACTCTGAAATGACCTTGTGGTAAATGAAGCTTATCTGGCAGACTGTCTGCTGTAACGTGCTCCCGTGGGTGAATGGCGTGAACCCTCCGGAGAACTGCCTGCCCCAAGCATATGGCTTCCTTTGCAGTAGTTTCTTCATTACGGCCTGTCACTTGGCCACCAGCCACCTGGGACTAAGGAATCCCTCCTCCCAGGGAAGGGGCTCGCCAGAGGAAAGATGCTGCCTTGTCCTCGGGCGCCGGTCATGTCTGCGGGGGTGGGGGCTGCACCGCCCGCCTCTCTGCAGTGTGATGGGCCCTGCGTGGCCCCCTAGCATGGCAGCACCCTTGATGGGAGGCTGCCAGTTCTCTGCTCGGTACAGACCCTGCTCCATGCACTGAGTTTAGAAACAACTGCATTCACACTAGGCCAGGCCACACCCCCACCAGCTTTGGTTTCCTTCCTGGGGCTTGAAGGGGGCCAGGTTTGTGGGTGCGTTCCCAGTTCACCACGCCGATGGCTGTCCCCCACGCCCTGCCCTCAGCCACCCTTCCCGAGTCCTCACCCACCCTAAGCTGTCGTCGTCCCAGGTGCTGGAGAGGCTGCGGTCCAGGAGGAGGCTGCAGGGCGTTGACCCGGGTGGGGTGGCTGGCGGACCCGGGGGCTGCAGCCAGCTGGTGGGGTGAGCCAGCCCATGCCAGAGCCAGCAGAGCAGGGAGAGCAGGGCCTGCAGGGACAGGGGCTCAGGGGAGGCCGGGCAGGCCCTGGGCGGGGAGCGGAGCCAGGCGGCCCCTCACCCTCCCCACTTACCTGCCACAGGGCCCAGCCTCGACTGAGGGCCTCGGCGGCCATGAACCACAGGACGCTCCAGGGCCGTGGCTGCCTGAGCACGGGCAGGGCCAGCAGGGCCTCAGCGGTGGCCCGAAGCTTGGGGTCAGGCTCCAGCATTGTGATGAGGATGGAACGCAGCTCAGAGGACAGGCCTGTCCCCGGGCAGGGCCACATCAGGGGCGGGGCCTTTCACCTCCCAGCCCCTTGCCACCAGCCGCCCTGACCCCCAGAGCCTGTCCTCCCCATGGCAGCACAGCCCCCCAGCCCTTGCCCCCCGACTCACCAGCTGTGAACTCAGGGGGCAGGTAGCCCTGACGCAGCCGCTGCCAGCCCTCCCCTCCGTGGGGCAGCTCCATGTTGCACGCCACCTCCAGGATGGTGAGCCCCAGGCTGGGAGGGGCAGGGACAGAAGCGGGGTGGGGAGGGCCATGAGATGCAGAACCCAGTGACCTGGGCTGACCCCAAGGAGAGGGCTGCTGGCCTCCACTGTGAGCCAGGGCCCTTGGCGGGGAGGGGCTGATGACAGGGACCCTGGGGCCAGCACGGCCCACAGCCCACCGTGGTGAGTCCTCCCACCAGCCCCCTCCCCCACGGGACTGGCTCTCTGGTTGCTAACAGAGATTTAACAGTGAGGCTCTCCTCGTCCTGTTGATGTGACCAGATGCTACTGTTAGAGGCAGGGGAGGGGTGACTGGCGTGGACCTTGGAACCCAGCGCCTGGTCCAGGCCCAGCTTTACCGCCTGCTAACTGGACTTGAGGAAAGTCTCTCCACTTGCTGTCTCTTCCCCTGTAAATGGAGTAATACAGTCCCTCCCAGGGAGGTGTGGTGAGGAGGCCAGTGAATCATGTAAGGTGGCTCCAGAGGCTTCTCTGCTTAGACAGCATAGCTCTCCAGGCCCTCTCGACTGGAAGGTGGGACCTCCATCCCCCTGAGGCAGAGTCTCCAGGCCTGAGACCAAGGCTTCCTGACTCTGGGCTGGGCTGGTGTCCCTCTGCTGACGATGCCCCCACCCACCAGGAAGCCTCCCACCCCCCAGTCCTCACCTGAACACATCTGCCGCTGTCCCGTAAGAGCCCTGGAGCAGCTCGGGGGCCATGTAGCGGGGGTCTCCCTCCTGGGCCTCGCTAGCTCCTGAAGCGCCCAGCTCGACCAGCAGCCCGAAGTCACCCAGCTTGCAGCGGCCCCGGGGCCCCAGGAAGATGTTGGCAGGCTTGACGTCCAGGTGGACCAGGCCCTGGCCGTGCAGGTGGGCCAGGGCCAGCAGGGTGTCCCGCAGGTAGCCCCAGACCTGGGCTTCGGGCAGGCTGGCGCCCCAGGCCTCGCAGTGCTGCTGCAGGCTAGGCCCACACAGCTCCGTCTGTAGGTACAGGATGCCGCCCTCCTCCCAGGCTTGCTCCAGCCGCACGCAGCGCGGGTGCTGCCCCACCTTCTCGTGGCCACCCACCTCGGCCAGCTTGCGGGTCCGGTCCTTGGGGCCCCGGAACGGCGACATGGAGCGCTTCACTGCATAGAGCCGGCCGTCTTCCTTGGAGCGCACCTGGAAGGGAGGGGGCACAACCACTCAGGACCACCCCGAGGTTCGGTTAAGATCTCACGTGTGTGGGAGAGGTCGCATGGCAGCCACTTTAGAGGGACCCCTGTGTGTGCAAGAGCAAAGCTGGACAAACCTCCACACCACGTGCCAGTTTGCTGGAGACCCAGAGATGGAAGAGACGGGGCAGACCTCTCAGTACTGGCCCAGGGGGATGTGTTAGTTGAAGAAGCTGCCTAGAGAATAGCAAGACAGTGTGGTCTGCATGCAGCCTATGAAATGGCTTCGTCTCTATGTGGTCAACTCCAGAGAAAAGTCTAGAAGGAAGACCCCCACCTGACAGTCATCTTGGTTTCCTCCAGAAAAGAGAGCTGACCTAGAGGCCTCTGTCTGTACTTTTTAACAAAATTGTCTTCATGTAGTACTTGTGTAAGGAAAACTACATTTTAAAGGAAATATACATGATTGGAAAATATATTTTAAGGAACAAAAGGTGGCATGGAGGAGTTGCCTGAATGGTTGTGGCTGGAGGGAGATGGGAGGGTTGTTCTGGCTCAGGGGCCAGGTGGAGCTGCCAAGACCCCCACATGGCTGGCTCTGGGCAGGAGATGGCAGGCAGGGCCTACCGCAAGGCGTGCCAGGCACTGGACAAGGGTAGAGTTTGTACTGAGGGGCCTCAGAGGGCCTGTGCAGGGGGGTTATGAGAAAGCAGCCAAGTCCAGCACTGAGGGGAGCCTGCCAGCCTGTGAGGGGGGCCATCAGGGGAGAGGGGGGCAGCAGGCTCCCTGGACACTGTCCCACCCTGGCTGGGGGGAGGGACCCCAGACAGACCTGCAGAGCTGTCACCAACTCACCTTGAAGACCTCCCCGAAAGAGCCATGGCCCAGGCGGCCAAGCCTGTGGAAACTCTGCTGGAAGAAGGACTCCGGTCGGCTTGGGTCATACCCGGGGCTCTGCAGGGGCTTGGAGGCCTGGTCCCGGAATGACACCCGCCGGGCGTGGGGCTGATGCCAGCCTGGGGTCCGAGGAGGGAAGAGACGGCTGACGGGGATGCTGCCCTTGGCAGGGGGCCGGGGCGGGAGGCTTCGGCTGAGCCCCCTGGGCCTCTTGAGGGAGAAGCCAGGTTCTGCATGGTGGAAGTAGGCTGGGACTGGGACGGGGGTGCCACCCAGGGGTGGTGGGGTGCCCTCAGCGGGCATGAGCATGTCCAGCACAGGCGCCCCCAGGGGCAGAATACAGTGTGTCACTCAAATGGCGCTTGGTCCTGGGGCCCCAAAGAGGCTGCAGAAGATAGCCGCATCTATGCCACACACACACTCCACTTTAGGCATGGAGGCCGCCGCACCACGAGCACCTGCAGGAAAAGGTATACAAATGAATGTGCTGTCACCGGTCCCCGAGGGTAGAAAAATACACACTGAAAACCACAGCATCCTGTCATGGAGGCTCCCACAGTCCAACAGAGGTTAACCAAGGGAGGTTCTGAAGCCAGACCACCTGTGTGCACAGCCCTGCCTGGTTTAGCCTTAAAATATCCCACCTTTGGGAATTCCCTGGCAGTCCTGTGGTTGGGACTTCGCACTTTCACTGCCCTGGCCCAGAGGCCAATCCCTGGTCAGGGAACTAACATCTCCCAAGGCACATGTGCTGTGCTGTGCTTAGTTGCTCAGTTGTGTCTGACCCCTTGTGATCGCATGGACTGTAGCCTGCCAGGCTCCTGGGGCATGGCCAAAAACAATAAAAAAAAAAAAAAAAAAAAAAACTTACCAAAAAAAAGTCCAACCTCTTCCAAGACTGTAAGGTAGAATTATTAACATAGGCCCACTACCCCTTATCTCCGATTCCAAAGGAAAAAAGAAAGTCTGAATTTCAAATGTCTTTCTTGCTTCCTTTTTCATAGTTGAGCTGCTAAAACTGTTAGTGGGGTTTCTTTCCAGCTCCATGTGGCAGAGGCTAAGCTTCCACTGAGTGTAGTAGAGAAACTGGGGCTCCCTCCTTTCACCAGCCACTCATGGGGCAGAAGCTCTAATTGAGCTGCAGGAAGCTGCGATATAGGAGCCCAGTAGTTCAAGTCCCAGCTCATTCCTCAGGGGAAGATGCCACACTAGCAAAGGCAAGCCAAGAAGGCTGGGGGCTACTGCCTCCACACTCAGGCAGCGGTGATATTCAGAGACAGGCTCCACTGTCCCTGCCCCCAGCTCAGAGATTCTGCCCAGGGGAGAGGCAGGTCAGGAAACAGAGAGCTCCAAAGCTCTTCCTGCAAAAAGCTGACCTGATTAGTAGCAGAGTATGAGAAGTTCAAGCCTAAAGATACTCTCAAAATCAATGGAGGCTTTGGTAATACGCAATTAGCAGGAGGCTGGTACTTCGGTTAGAGCTACTGGCTGAACCACAGGCCAGCTAGTATACCAGAGAGAACTGGGGAAAGGCATAGCTAAAATGAGGCTTCCTGGGGTCAAAACAAACCTTAAGTCTGGAACTCCAAAGATACCCCTTTAAAGTCCAAATTTGATTGGATCAGTCCGAGGAGCAGTTGATGCTCCAGGGCATTGTCAAAAACAATAGAGCAATCAGCCAGCAACTTGTGGGGCCTGACAGCTGGGTATGATCAGGGACGAGACAAACAGAGGACCCCTAAAACCACTAGTGTCCCAGGGTGACTGTGCAAAGGCCAAAGGCCAGGGCCTCTGAGGCGCAAAGTCAAAGGCTTCACATTGCAGAGGAAAGAGACATCACTGTTGTGGTCCAGCTGGTCACTAAACGCACAAGCAAACAATCCCAAGCCCCCAGGTGCAGGGTGAGGAACCCATCTAAACTGTCCAGTTTTCAACAACAAATTACAAGGTCTGTAAAGACAAAGAAGAGTGTGACCCATACACAGGAAAAAAACACACAGCAGAAACTGCTTGTGAGAAAGGCCAGATGTCTTTAACAGACAGACTTCACAGTTGTTGTTCAGTTGTGTCCGACTCTGCGACCCCCTGGACTGCAGCACACCAGGCCTCCCTGTCCTTCACTATCTCCCGGAGCCTGCTCAAACTGATGTCCATTGAGTTGGTGATGCCATCCAACCATCTTATCCTCTGTCATCCCCTTCTCCTCCTGCCTTCAATCTTTTCCAGCATCAGGGTCTTCTCCAATAAGTCAGCTCTTTCCATCAGGTGGCCAAAGTATTGGAGTTTCAGCTTCAGCATCAGTCCTTCCAATGAATATTCAGGGTTGATTTCCTTTAGGATTGACTAGTTTGATCTCCTTGCAGTCCAAGGGACTCTCAAGAGTCTTCTCCAGCACCACAATTCATAAGCATCAATTCTTTGGCATTCAGCTTTATGGTCCAACTCTCACATCCATACATGACTACTGGAAAAACCGTAACTTTGACTATATGGACCTTTGTTGGCAAAGTAATGTCTCTGCTTTTTAATATGCTATCTAGGTTGGTCACAGCTTTTCTTCCAAGGAGCGTCTTTTAATTTCATGGCTGCAGTCACCATCTGCAGTGATTTTGGAGCCCAAGAAAATAAAGTCTGTCACTGTTTCCATTGTTTCCCCATCTATTTGCCATGAAGTGATGCGACTGGATGCCATGATCTTCGTTTTTTGAATGCTGAGTTTTAAGACAGCTTTTTCACTCTCCTCTTTCTCATCAAGACGCTCTTTAGTTCTTCTTCATTTTCTGCCATCAGGGTGGTATTATCTGCATATCTGAGGTTATTGATATTTCTCCCAGCAGTCTTGATTACAGCTTGTGCTTCATCCAGCCCAGCATTTCACATGATTACTCTGCATATAAGTTAAATAAGCAGGGTGACAATATATAGCCTTGAGGTATTCCTTTCCAATTTTGAACCAGTCCGTTGTTCCATGTCGGGTTCTAACTGTTGCTTCTTGATCTCCACACAGGTTCCTAAGAAGTCAGGTGAGGTGGTCTGGTATTCCCATCTTTTTAAGAATTTTCCAGTTTGTTGTTATCCATGCTTAGAATAATTGATGAAGCAAGCCACTATAAATAATGTGCAGAGAACTAAAGGAAGCAGCACTTAAAGTAAACATGATGACAACATCTCAACTAAGTAGAGAATATCAATAATGAGATAGAAATTATAAAAGAAGCAAATGCAGAGTTGGAAAAGTACAATGTAACTGAAATGAAAAAATTCACCTAAGGGGTTTGAAAATAGATTTGAACTGGCAGAAGAAATAATTAGTGAACCTGAAGATAGATTGATAGAAATTATGCAATCTGAAGACCAGATGAAGAAAAGGGAACCAAGCTGCAGAGAAATATAGGATAGCATTAAGTGAAGAAAAGCTATGACAAACCTAGACAGCATATTAAAAAGCAGAGACATCACTTTGCCAACAAAGGTCCATATAGTCAAAGCTATGGTTTTTCCAGTAGTCATGTACAGATGTGAGAGTTGAACCATAAAGAAGGTTAAGTGCTGAAGAACCGATGCTTTCGAATTGTGGTACTGGAGAAGACTCTTGACAGTCCCTTGGACTACAAGATCAAACCAGTCAATCCTAAAGGAAATCAACACTGAATATTCATTGGAAGGACTGGTGCTGAAGCTGAAGCTCCAATACTTCGGCCACCTGATGCAAAGAACCGACTTACTGGAAAAGACCCTGATGCTGGTAAAGATCGAGGGCAGGAGGAGAAGGGGGCGGCAGAGGATGAGATGGTTGGATGGCATCACCAACTCAATGGACATCATTTGAGCAAACTCCAGGAGATAGTGAGGAACAGGGAAGCTTGATGTGCTGCAGTTCGTGGGGTCTCAAAGAGTCAGACACAAGTTGGTGACTGAACAACAAAGTGAACCAACATATGCATGATGGGTACACCAGAGAAGAGAAGAAGCTAGAAAAATATGGATTAAAACTTCCCAAATGTGATTGTAAAAATAATAACCAAGAAGCTCGATGAACTTCAAGTAGGATAAATGCAGATACACACACACCATATCAAAAGTGCTGAAAACCAAACATGGGGAAAATCTTGGGAGTAGCAAGAGGAAAATGACTCATTACTGAAAATGCCCCCTGCCCCCTTCATGTAAGGATGGACATGAAGATCAATGGAAAAGAACTGAGAGTTCAGAAATAAACCCTCACATTGATTGATTGATTTTGACAAGGGTGCTAAAAGAATTCAGTAGGAAAGAAATAGTTTTTTCAATAAATGGTGCTGGGACAACTGGGTGTCTACGTGCAATACTCATTTACAAGAAAAATCCGACCCGGCCTATCCTTCCTTCTAAGTGTAAATATTCATATAGAAATACTAATGCATTTGCTTATGAGATCATGTCCCAGATGCATGAATGGGTGGTGTTGCATATGTTGGTTGGTTGGTTGGTTTAGTTGCTAAGTTGTGTCCGACTCTTTTGACCCCATGGACTATAACCTGCCAGGCTCCTCTGTCCATGGGATTCTCCAGGCAAGAATACTGGAGTGGGTTGCTATTTCCTTCTCCAGGGAATCTTCCCGACCCAGGGATCAAACCTGGGTCTCCTGCATTGCAGGTAGATTTTTTAGCGACTGAGCTATGAGGGAAGCCCGTTACATGTTACATGCACCCTATTAGCTTTCTAAAATTGGAGACATTTTAGAATTTAGACATTTAGTCCAAGAAACACACCTGGACTCAGGGGCTTGCGCACCTGTAATGCTGGCTTCATGGAAGGCTTAGTCTAGCATCTGGCATGTAGATCCCTCAGTATCTGTTATATAATGCTCTGAGTCGTAATTGAAAGACTACACAAAAGACAGTGATCCCATAGGTATAAGTGGCTTTTCTGTTGAAGCAGAGAGGGCTATTGTGTGGCTATAATGTTATAATTGAAAGAAAAAAGGGGGGAAAAAAAAAGAAGAGTCTAATCTTGAGAGGAGCCACAGTGTATCAAAGAGTCCATACTCAGCACAGAGGGGTGAGTCAGTAGCTGAAACTGCAGGGAGCGGCCATCTGAGGGTGTTCTCCAGCGCCTGGGTAAGTGAGGGGTGAGGGGAGGGACCCTACGGGGGGCCTGCATGGAGAACTCACCCTGCAGCCTGTGGGGACGCTCCCTCTGCCTCCATCCAACTCAGGAATCCTATCCCAGAGTTTCTCAAAGTGAGGGACCAGGGTGTCAGGACCCCGTAGTGTGCTCATTGATAGTACAGCCTCCAGGCCCTAAACCAATTCTCACACCATCCCAGAGTACGTAAACATTCTAGCATGGCCAAACAGCTTTGGGGGTGGGGTGGGGGAGGTAGGAGAAGCTGGGGCTCCCGGTGAATCCAGGGCGGCCCCAAGCAGAGGCCAGGCCGGGATGACCTTTCAGGGGCCTCACCCTCTCACTGGGTAGGATGCCATCTGCTGATCACGGTCTACCGCACTAGACTGTGAGCTCCTCCAAGGCAGGGCCGAAGCTGATTCACCTCCGTGGGCGTGGGGAAACCCTGGCGAACAGAGTGGAGCAGACCTGCTGTCACGGGGGAGGAGCTTTTCTTGAGGAGGAGGAGTAAAGTAGGAGTAGTCGCCGGGGTAAGGGGCTCTCAGAAAGGGGATGGGGAGGCCCGGCGAAGGAGGCAAGAGCCTCTAGAGGGGAAGTGGGCGGAGCCGCCCGCGGCGGAGGGGGCCCAGGGAGGGCTGAGCAGTGGGGTAGGGCTGGCCCAGGGAGGGCTGGGGCTGTCGGAGGGGTGAGGAGGGAGGCGGGAGGGGTTTGAGGGTGAGGTAGATCCAAGGAAGGCCAGTCAGGGGGGCTAAGAGTTGTTCGCGAGGAGGTAGAAGGGAGGAGAGGGCGGTCCCTTCCGGGAACCCTCAGGGCTGGGTGTGAGCTCACCTGAGGCGGGTGGGCGGGGCGCAGCTCAGCAAAGTCCCAGATTACGGGTCGGCGGAAGGCGCGGGAGCCCTCGGGGCGGTCAGGCGGGCCAGGGTCTTCGGCCCACCGCTTCCCACACACCCGGGCTGGGGGACTCTCGAGGGGGAACGGCCCGTGAACGCGCGCGGACCCGGCTCGCGCCAAAAATTCCAAAACCGGCCTCGAGGCCCCGCCCATAGGAACGCCTCTTCCCCCCACCGCCTCCCCGATGCGGCCTATCGGAGGCGCCCCAGCCTGCTGGGGCTCCGCCCCAACGTCCCTGCGGGCACGACGTCGACGCCGCGCCGCCGGCCCAGCGCTCTATTGCGCAGGCGCGAAGTCTCCTCCTCTCCGACACTGGGCGGAGGAGGTTGGCTACGCGGTGCGGCTTGGAGGCTGAGGCGCCACGCGGCGTCTGAGGCAGCTGTTGGGTCCCTCTTGCCTGGTTCCCGGGTCACCAACTGACCTCCAGACCTCCGTGCCGGCACCTACGGCCCTCGCTAGGCTGGCTTAGTTTTTGCGTCTATAAAGGGAACGGTCACTGTGTTTTTTGCCCCTGAGGTGTAGCCCCAAGAGGCGGTCTCTTGGGGCTGGGCAGGAAGTCTCTGCGGCCTCCGGGGTTCTGTCGCGGTCGAAAGTGCCTTGGGGCTCGCTGTACCTCCTCATACCTTCCGTGCACCGCACTGGGGCGATGGGGCTGCCATCCCCCCATTCCTCCCCCCGCCACACACCCTCCACCCGCTGAAAAAGAATGAACCAGAAAATTCTGCCTCTTCCAAGAAGCCTCCCTGCCTCCAGGCCTCAGCTACTTCTGAGGCAGCCCTTCCCAGTCTTTGGATTTGAGACTTATGCGCAGCTCAAACCTCCCTCAGCCCCTTCTTGGCTGAACGATCTTGGGAAGGCATTGGGTCTTTCCAAGCTTGGGACTTAAGTCCCCTCTCCAGTAAAAATAGAGCTGAGGATTCAAATAGGATGATCCCCTTAAAGTTCTTAGCAGCGGGACTGCCAGAGCAGACGCTGATTCCTAACTGGTGACTGGGAGTTGCTTCTTCTTTCACCGGACGGGACCTTTTCATCCTTTTAACAGGATCAGGTTAGTCAGGCTTCCAGGCCACAAGGCTCCCCATCTGGTCAGATCTCATTTCCCACCTTATTTAGTTCATTTGTGGATCAAGTCCCCAAGTCTCTGAAAGGTCACGGACTGCAGGGCTGCCTGATTGCTGTGGTGTGTCCACGTTAAGGGAATGCTCTCCAAGGCTTAGACTGGGACTGGAGGCCTGGCATCCTGGGTTGGGCCCACAACCCAGAACCTCAGCCAGCTGCATCTCCCCTCCCTGTGCCCTTCCTTTGCATTAGCATATCTGGCAGTCACAGCCCGTCACTCAGGCTGAATCCCTGCTCCAGAGCCCAGGCGAGTCCCCAGGAGACCCAGGGAGCTGGCAGGCCCCTCCCTCTCCAGCTGCCATCCCCTCTGCCAGCATCACCTCTGGGAGTCCTGGACTCAGTTCCTTTTCCTCATTCTGAAAAGTCTAGTTCACAATGACTTAATATTTTTTTTTAAGTTCAAAACGTGCTTTCAGTGGAAGTGTGAAAGGGCTAGAATATAAGGTTAAGTACAGATAGCACAGGCCATGGAGTCAGGGAATTTAGGGCCCTGCCCTCCACAGAAGCTGTGCAATTGTGGGTAAGTTGCTTCATGTCCCTGGGCCTGTTTCCACATTTCCATATTTTCCCCATTTTAGGGGAAAATCGGAGTAGGCAATGGCACCCCACTCCAGTACTCTTGGCTGGAAAATCCCATGGACAGAGGAGCCTGGTAGGCTGCAGTCCATGGGGTGACTAAGAGTCAGACATGACTGAGCGATTTCACTTTCACTTTTCACTTTCATGCATTGGAAAGGAAATGGCAACCCCCTCCAGTGTTCTTGCCTAGAGAATCCCAGGGACGGGGGAGCCTGGTAGGCTGCCGTCTATGGGGTCGCACAGAGTCAGACACGACTGAAGTGACTTAGCAATAGCAGGGGAAAATAATCATAGTTCCTACTTCTGTGGGGTATATGAGCATTAAAAGAGAAAATGCATGTGAGAAGGACAGTCAAGCACACAGTAGGAACTTACTCATTCTTTAATGATAACAGTTAACACTCCCTCATGTGTCTGCGTGCTAAGTCACTTTCAGTTCAGTTCAGTCGCTCCACTCTGCGACCCCATGAACCGCAGCACGCCAGGCCTCCCTGTCCATCACCAACTCCCAGGGTCCACCCAAACCCATGTCCATTGAGTCCGTGATGCTATCCAACCATCTCATCCTCTGTTGTCCCCTTCTCCTCCTGCCCTCAATCTTTCCCAGCATCAGGGTCTTTTCCAATCAGTCAGCTCTTCGCATCAGGTGGCCAAAGTATTGGAGTTACAGCTTCAACATGCAGTCCTTCCAATGAACACCCAGGACTGATCTCCTTTAGGATGGACTGGTTGGATCTCCTTGCAGTCCAAGGGACTCTCAAGAGTCTTCTCCAACACCACAGTTCAGAAGCATCAATTCTTTGGCGCTCAGCTTTCTTTATAGTCCAACTCTCACATCCATACATGACCACTGGAAAAACCATAGCCTTGACTAGAAGGACCTTTGTTGGCAAACTAATGTTTCTGCTTTTTAATATGCTGTCTAGGTTGGTCATAACTTTCCTTCCAAGGAGTA
This sequence comes from Okapia johnstoni, assembly GCA_024291935.2. Taxonomy (NCBI): domain Eukaryota; kingdom Metazoa; phylum Chordata; class Mammalia; order Artiodactyla; family Giraffidae; genus Okapia; species Okapia johnstoni. Next base: position 1,677,784 of record JAGTYA010000028.1, on the reverse strand, counting down.
AGCGTCTTTTAATTTCATGGCTGCAATCACCATCAGCAGTGATTTTGGAGCCCCCCAAAATAAAGTCAGCCACTGTTTCCACTGTTTCCCCATCTATTTCCCATGAAGTGATGGGACCAGATGCCATGATCTTAGTTTTCTGAATGTTGAGTTTTAAGCCAACTTTTTCACCTCTTCTCTTTCACTTTCATCAAGAGGCTCTTTAGTTCTTCTTTACTTTCTGCCATAAGGGTGGTTTCATCTGCATATCTGAGGTTATTGATATTTCTCCTGGCAATCTTGATTCCAGCTTGTGCTTCCTCCAGCCCAGCGTTTCTCATGATGTACTCTGCATATAAGTTAAATAAGCAGCGTGACAATATACAGCCTTGACGTACTCCTTTTCCTGTTTGGAACCAGTCTGTTGTTCCATGTCCAGTTCTAACTCTTACTTCCTGACCTGCATACAGGTTTCTCAAGAGGCAGGTCAGGTGGTCTGGTATTCCCATCTCTTTCAGGGTTTTCCACAGTTTATTGTGATCCACACAGTCAAAGGCTTTGGCATAGTCAATAAAGCAGAAATAGATGTTTTTCTGGAAGTCTCTTGCTTTTTCGATAATCCAGCGGATGTTGGCAATTTGATCTCTGGTTCCTCTGCCTTTCCTAAAACCAGGTTGAACATCTGGAAGTTCGCAGTTCATGTATTGCTGAAGCCTGGCTTGGAGAATTTTGAGCATTACTTTGCTAGCGTGTGAGATGAGTGCAACTGTGATTTAGTTGTGTCCAACTTTGTGATCCTATGGACTGAAACCCACCAGGCTCCTCTGTCCATGGGATTCTCCAGGTAAGAATACTGGAGTGGGTTGACATGCTCTCCTCCAGGGGATCTTCCCTGGCCCATGTCTCCTGCATTGGCAGGGGGTTCTTTACCACTAGCGCCACCACAGTATTTTGTAATTTTCAAAGCAGCTGCCTGGCTCAAAAGGAGGACCCAGGAGGACAGTCGGACCCAGGACCTCTGCTCCCACTTGGAGGTCACAAGGTTTGAGACCAAAGCCCTTGGCCGGGGCTCTGTCCAGGAGGAAGCCCCCCAAGCCCCGCCCAGGCGTGGGTCCCGGCAAGTCCAGGCAAGAGCTGGCTTGAACCGTGCGCCCCCTTGTGACCTGTCTCGGAAACAGCACCTCGGATCCGCTGAGACTCCCGGAAGTCGCATTCACCACTCATCGGGAAGGGGGCCACGAAATTGGATTAATGTGGCTTTAGAAAGGCAAGGAAAAGACTGCCACACGTGTAAACATGCCTACCCTAACAGCAAGAGGAGATTGTGATGAGCACTTCTGGAGAGTCGGCTCTGTTCTATTGCTTGACCTCTGTGCCAGCCGCATAGGTGCTTTGTAGGTTTGTGTTATACTGTTCATTTCTGTCTTGTGCACGCTTCTGTATATACGCTATACTTCACCCTGGCCTATGGCTTCGTTTGTTTACTTGTTTGTCTTTTGGACGGCCGTGCTGCCTGGCTTTTGGGATCTTAGTTTCCTGAGCAGGGATCGAACCCAGTCCCAAAGCAGTGAAAGCACTTAACCACTGGACCGCCAGGGAATAAGAATCTTATCCCTGGCGTAAGATTCTTTTGTTTGTTTTTTAATAATCCGACAGGTGTGAGGAGGAGTTAATAGAAGTCAGCTTCGCACAGTGCAAGTGTCTGGGGCCGACAGAGGAGTCCCAGAGGCGGCAGAGGCAGGGATTTGGGCTAAAGAGCTGCCACGTAGAGGCCCGAGGGGGTGACCTGAGGGGCCTTGAGCACAGCTGCGTGTTCAGAAGATGTCTGACCCGCAGGCGCCTGTCCTGTCCTTCGACTGGCCTCCCCCAGATTTCCACCAGGCAGGTGGTGCTGCTGAGAGCGGCTGCGAGCGGCTGGCGGGAACCTCTTGACCCAAGCTGTGCCATTTTAGGCGACACACTTCCTACACCCCAGCCGTCACCCTGCCCTGGGCTTCCAGCTCTGGCCCCTCAAAGCTGCTCCTCTGTTCAGAGGCTGGGCTGTGTGTGTCCCCCACTTCTGGGAGCAAAGGGGAGCCCAGACCCTGGCTCTGCCAGGGGCTCTCGTGACCCCTGAGTGGTCCACGTGCTCTCAGGCTACCCTGCCAGGCTGGGGCTGGGGGTGAGCTCTGGGGCCTGACCGAGCTGTGCTGGGGGCGGGGGTGGTAGTGGCATTGCCAAGGGCAGGGGTTCCCAGCTGGGCCAGGCCCTGGTCCCCAGCGGAGTTGGTTGGCCTCAGTCCCCAGACTGTTTGGCATTTTCCACAGGCTCACGCTAGCACCCAGGCAGCCTGGCAGTGGTAGCGGGCCCTGGCTTTCCCTCTGGCAGTGGCCAAGCGGGCACCTGGCCCGTACCTCCCGCAGGGCCCCTCCTGGTCTCCCCGCCTGCCTCCTACTGGGCCAAGCTTCCCTGGCGCCCAGCAGGGTGGGCCTTGTGTCTGGGTCTGTGCAGGGGGCCCTCAGCTCTCCCAGGTCTGAGGCAGATGCCTTGGGCCCAGACTGGCACGAGGTGGACAGGCAGCAATGTGATGACTGGGGTAAGAGGGTCTGCGGCCCAGACGTGTGTGGGTGAGCAGAGGGTGGAGGCCTGTGGTCTGCTTGCCTTCAAACCCCAGCCCCCATGCTTGGCTGTACAATCTGGGACCAGTCCTTTCTCTCTGCCTCTGTTTCCCCATCTGTAAAATGGGGTAAGAAGTAGCTCCCTCGTTTTAGAGGAGAGGGAACAGACACAGGGAAGTAGGATTTCTGCTCAAGCTCCCCAGCTAAATGGAGCTGGTATGTGAACCTGGTCTGAATCTGAACCCAGCACCCAGGCTGCTGATCACAGGCTACTTAGCCGCCCTCCATGAGCGAGCCAGGGAGCCGGTGCCTGCTGCCATGGGATGAGCAGGTGGCCTGGCAGGAGAGTAAGCAGCCACAGCTACCCAGGGCTCTTGGGAGTGGTTGGGGCCAGGGGCCAGCCCTAAGCCTTCCCAGCCTCCAGGACTCCAGGTCACGGACAGCTGCCCCCGCGGGGCAGGAGGTGGGCCTATGGGGTGCTGGGCCAGGGCATCTGGCTGAGGGGATCGTGTTCACAGGGGGGTCTGTGGGGGGGAAGGTGGTGTCACGGGCATAGTCACATCACGTGTGCACCCCCAGGGGTGCTGGCCCTCATGTGTGGGGAGAGTGAGCAGCAAGGGTGCAGGGTTTGGGGGGGAGGTGGAAGGGGTGGTGCTGGGAGCACCACCAGTGAAGGGGGCCTGGGAGAAGCCCACCCTCCACTGTGGCTGAGCCCGGCCCCCTTAGTTGTCATGGGCTCAGAGGCTTCACCCCAAAAAGCCTCTTCCCCACCGTGGCCCACTCCTCACTGTAGCTCCTCTCCATGCCCCACCCTGCTAGGCTGCCTAGTGTACCCAGCTTGACTCTGGACTCCTCAGCTCGAGATGCCAGGGGTGGCTGGGTGGGCAGGGGACAGGCCAGCAGACAGAGTGGAGCCTTCACGACTAAGGTCCAGGGACCCTGAGTCACTGCTGTTCCCCCCCAGCCCAGTGGGGTCCACAGGAGGAGGAAGGGCCTGGGGTCTAGACCCCCCATGCCTGGCATGTCTCAAGCCTGCCAGTTCTGGCCTCCAGGACTCAGCTGTCCACCAAGTCCCCTCCCCGGGCCCCAGCTCCAGGCTCATCCACCGCAAGGCAACCTTCTTGCAACTCTGCCCCCACTGCAGCTTAAGCAGCTCCCCTCCTCCCACCAGATTCTGTCCCTAAAGTTAGAGTCAGTGCTGATGGAGCAGAGCAGGAGATGGAGGTAAAGCTGGCGGCGGGGTGGGAGGTGGGGGGGGGACGGGGGCCCCCGTGGGGGGGGACGGGGGCCCCCACCCAGCTTTCGAGAAACAGCGTAAATTGGGCTGAGTGAGTGTTACCCATCCCTCTGTGTCACCGTCCCTCTTGGAAGGGTGGCTCAGGCCCACGCTTGCTAACCTGGGCTCATCTGGGGGCAGAGGGCCAGCGTCTCCTGGCGTGGTCACTGGTCCAGAATTAGATGAAGCAGACTTTTGTTGCACACACATCCGCTTGTGGGATAATGATGAGGTCCTGATGGGCTACCCTGTTCCTGGGCCACTTGCCCCTGTAACACTGCCTCCTTCCTGTAACACAGTATCTCATTCAGAGGGTCCCCTGCCAGCCACACCCACGTTTCTGGGCTTGGCTCCCCTCTCACCCCCAGCTGTGTTTGGGCTGGGCCTTGGGTGCCCACCTGCCCCTCGCCAACTGGCGGGGGAGCAGCTGAGCCTCCAGGCCTGACGCCAGGGCCCCAGCCCCTGACAGGGGTGGAGGAGCCTCGGGGGGCTAGGTGGGGGCCTGTCCCAGCTGTCAGCACACGTGATGGATGAAGGGTGGGGCAGGGAAGAGGCCCCGGCTGATCTCCTGCAGCACCAGGAGGTAGGGGCTGGCCCCCTGCGGTCTGCCAGCCTGGATGAGACCCTGGCCCCCACCCAGCAGGGGTGTTTAAAGGCCCACAGGGTGGTACCCTCCCACTCTGCAGGCATCATGAGTGCTTGGACCTTCCCTGCAGCCCTTCTCCTGCTCGGCCTGACCTCTGAAAGCCTGCAAGGCAGTGAGCACCGGCGGTGGTCTGGGGGTGTTGGTGGAGCATTGGGCCCCAGAGAGGGAGGGGAGGGTCTGTGAAGTCTGGACCGGGGCAGGGTTTGGGGAGGCTGGAGGACAGATGCCTGGGACCTGCCCGTTCTCTGTCCCCGGGGTCCCTGCCCTGAGTTGGCACCTGGCTTGCTCCCCTAGGACTCCCTCCATCGTCTCCGGGCCTGGGGAAAGGTAAGTGGACCCTGGGCTCAAGGAAGAGGGTCTGGTCTTTCCCTCGCAGGGGCCTTGGGGCTCTCTAGGGGGAGTGCCCAGGATGTTCCCTGCTCTAGGATCCAGATCTGGGGTCCCCGGAGAACACACGGCAGGTGGCCTTGTTCACGTCAGCTCAAGTGTGAGAAACACAGACACCCTGCACCCTTGGAGGGGAATTGAGAGGGGGCAGAGCCTCAACTCAGTGTGAGAAAAAGAAGCCAGAGGAGGAAGGGCTGGAGGTGGGGTGGGGGATGGGGGCAGGTTGCAACAGGACAGGGAAAGGACCTTGCTTGCCGCCAGCAGTGAGGTGAAGCAAAGGCCTGGAGGTGGGAAGGGGAGGGAGGAAACAGGGGTGAGCTAAGGGGGGTGTCCCTCCAGGGACCTATGGGATCCTACAGGTGGGAGAGGGCTCCCTCCTGAGAGCTGACACAGCTGAACTGCAGGAGAGCAAGACAGGGGCACTGGGGGGACAAGGAGGATGGAATTCCCAGGGGAGTGCTCAAGTAAGGACAGAGGTGAGGGGTGCAGCCGCCCCTGGAAGCCGATCCCAGGGATCCGCCCCCAGGAGTCTGGCCCAGACCCCTCCCTCCTCCTCAGGGACCCTTCCGCTCCTCCTGCCACCAGTCTGCTCACCCTGCAGTGACCCCTGGGGAGCCTGAGGCCCGGGAATGGGGGAACACCCTCTGGCTTTGCAGGGAGCATGCAGACTCAGCTCCTTGCTGCCCTCTAAGTGCCCCCTCTTCCCGACCCCACAGGCTTAGGAGGCTCCAATGGCTATCGATCAGATAAAGCTGGTGGAGGGAAGAGGGGTCCTCTGTGTCCTCGCAATGGGCACCCTAGCTCCTGGCCCCTCCTGCCCCACCCCTGCTCACCTTCCCGTTTCCCCCATAGGCTACGGCCCCCCCAGTGGTCTAGGAGCAGGTGAGGCATGGAAAATGGGATTTGGACTGGGGGAGGCAGCCATCTCAGAAACACTCGGGGACCCCTGTGCTGCTGCTCCCCCCAGAAACCCACCTGCCGCCCTTCCTACAGTGTCTTCCTTGTCCTTTCCTCCCGCACACGACCTCCCGCCCCCCACAGGAGTCCTTCCAGGAGTCCACCAAGGCCATTCTGGTGTCATGTCACCCAGTACCCGCCTGGGGGTACAACTCTTTCCTCTCCCTGCTTGTTCCCTGGTTGCCCGCAGAAGCCAGCTCCAGGGCGTGCACCCCAGGCTTGGAGCGAGGTCCCGGGGAGGCTCTGAGCAGAGGAAGGGAAGAAGGGGCCCGGGCTCCCCACCCGCACCCCCGTGCCTTCCCCCTTCCTTGGAGAGGAGGACTGGAGCTGAGACATCAGGCTCGGAATGTCTGAGGGGTGGGGGGCGTCCGGGTCTCCCCCAGGCTTCCAAACGGGTGTTGCACCTCAGAAGCCGGGTGGCCTGGCCCGGCCCCAGCTCTCTCCCTGTCTCCCCATCCTTCTCTCACATCCCTCACCTCGCTCTCTTCCCCCAGGGTTCGGGAATGGGCGTGGGCTGGGAGTCCACCCAGGTGAGTGGAGGGCGGGGAGGGGGGCTGGTCTCCCAGGCCTTGGAAGAGAGGGCAGGATGGATGATTCCGGGGGCGGGGGCCAGATAGGGAGCTGTCTGTCAGATTTGCTGTTTCTGGTGGTGTCCAAGGTGCTGCAACCCCACCCTAAACCTACCCAGTTCGTGGTTTACTCTCCCCACAGGCCCTCCAGCTCAGAATGGCTATGGAACAGGTAGAGGTGGGGCCAGGATTCTCGGGGCAGCCCTGGCATGGGGTGTCCTTTCCCCCATGACCCCCGTCTCCTTCTCAGGCATTGGAGGGGGGGCGAAGCCCCAGAAGCCGGGTGAGCCTCACCCTTCTTGTCCCTCCCTGTCTCTGTGCCCCTTTCGCCCTCACTCTCCCTGACCCCTCCTGCCCTGTCTCCCCAGGTGTCTCTCCAGGGTTTAGGAACGGGAATGGGCTGGGAGTCGGGACCCTCCCAGGTGCTGTTGCCCAGCCAGGTGAGGTGGGGGAAGGACGGGTGTAGATAGCAGAGAGGGGTGTGAGGGGTACAGCAGGTCAACCTTGGGAGGGGCTTCTCCCTGGCTGTCCTAGGGCAAAGCTGGTGACTCACTGGGGGCAGAGGCAAGGACCATAAAGGATCCTGTGGTCTAGTTTGGGGAACAAAGAACATGGAGTCGCCCCCCCTTCAGCTGGGACCCCAAATGCCCCCCTTTATCTCTCCCTCATGGAGTCCCAGGAAGAGGCTGGGTCCCTGGGTCCCCTCAACCACTACCTCTCTCCCCAGGCTTTGGAGGGGATGCGAAACTCCAGCCGCCAGGTGAGCCCCGCTCCCTGACCTGATGGCCGTCAGCTCGCCTCCCCGTCTTCCCGCCCTTCGCCGCCTGGCCCCAGCCCCTCCACCCTTCCCTCTCTGTCCTCAGGATACGAAAATGCGCTGGGAGCTGGTGCCTTCCCAGGGCTGAGAGCCCAGCCAGGTAAGGGCGCATGGGGCACCGCCCTGGGGTTCAGGGAGGGGTAGGGAGCGCGCAGAGCTGGAATCCGGGAGCCCGTTGGGAGAGAATGGGGTCGTGCGGGAGGGCAGAGACTCAGCCTGGGGTCAGGGAGTGGAGCCTCCAAGGCCCGATGAGCCCCGCCCCCATCCCAGCACTCCCCCTACCCCTCCTGGCCCCCTCTGTGCGCCCCGACCTGCTCAGCCGGCACTAACTGCCTCACTTCCTGTCCGCAGGATTCAGGGGTCGAAATGGTATCGGCATTGGGGCTTTTCCGGGAGCAGGTGAGCGTGAGGGGGGCAGGGCTGCAGGGAGGGGCAGGCAAGGGGGGCTCAGGGTCTTGGCCCATGCTGTTAGGGGAGGGGCTGGGATCAGCGTCGGCCTCTGTCTCTCCCCGGGGCTGGGAGGGCCCCGAGACCTCCAAAGCCAGGTGAGGTTAGGGAGAGAGGCTTGTCCTCAGCCCTACCACCTGTGCCTCTGCTGCCACTCCTCTGGCTGAGGCTGGGGTCTTGGGGAGGGTCCAGACTACCCGGCCCCTCTCTGGGCATAACTCTCTGAGAACTGTGGTGGGGGTGCCCAGCTCATGGGTTGAGGACACCCCTGGAGGTGTGGGCCCACCCCCGGCAGCCCAGACCCCACCCTCCCTCTCTCCACAGGCCCCACGGCTCTGAATCGCCAGGGACCGGATTAGGGGTGATGGAGGTTGGGGGGGAGCTGGCCTGCAGGCTTGGGTTGGGGGTTCACCGGAGCTTCACTGCGTCTTCGTCTCGTTCTCAGGAATTGGAGGAGGCGTGAAACCTCAGAAGCCAGGTGAGCCCCACCTTGTCCCTAGGTCCCTGCCCTCTCCCCCGTTGTCCCTCCCCCTCCTTACTCCCTCCTGCTCCGTCTCCCCAGGGCTCAGCGCTGGGAATGGGCTGGGGGCGGGGGCCTTCCCCGGAGCTGGAGCCCAGCCAGGTGAGGGTACCCAGCCAGGTGTGGGCACCGGGGCCAAACTGGGGTGCCGGGAAGGAGGGAGGGGAGGGGAGGGGCTATGGAGGGCAGAAAACTGGTTTATGGGGGGAGAATGGGGGCTGGGAGGGGTCCGCAGGCAGGAGCCTTGGGAGGGGGCGTGACACCTCAGAAACCGAGTGAGACACAGACTTGGCCCTGCCCCTCCCTGCCCTTGTCCCCACCCCAAGTCCTCCTCTGTGCCCCCATCCACTGCTCACATAGGGTATTGGCGTGGCCTGGGGGCCCAGCCAGGGAGGGTGGCTAGGGCCTGGGCTGCTGGGGGAGAGAGGGGTCACCACCGTGCCACACTCTGGACTCCTAACAGGGGGCCTTTTAGGGGTTCACTCCTTCCACCACCTTTCCTGAGTGCCCGCCTGAGCCCAGCCTTGACTGCGCACTGCAGACCCCGCGCCCGTCAACCTTGGGGCTGCAGGCCCGCTGGGCCAAGTACCCAAGCCGAGACCCCTGGGTGCCCATGCGGACTGAGGTCAGGACTTGGCAGAGAACCCACCAAGGGCAGAAAGCCAGAGGGCAGAGCCCAGGGCTGGAGGCCAGGGGGGACTTGAACCTAGCTGTGGGGCTCACCTTTGTAGTTTTAAGCTGGGAACGAAAGAGCTGATCTACCTGGAGTAGGAGAACTTGGGGAGGAGGCTGCTGGCATTGCAGGGGGGTGGGGACATGCAGGAGTCAGAGTGGGATCAAAGAGGGGTGTGGACAGGACCCCAGGAGGGAGGCTGGATCTGGGGTTCCTGTCTCAGCTGCCGCTGTCTCCCCAGCCCTTTTCCTGTCACAGGTCCCCACAGGGACCTCCCCATCCATCCCTCTTGTGAACCTACCCATGCTGGATAGAAGAAAGGGGAGGGGAGGGCAGGGGTCCAGGGGAGGCCGGGGTGGGAGGCTGGGGCTCACCCTCACGTCAGCATTGTCTGGATTTCCTATATCCCCCATTCCCCACAGGTCTCACAACTCCAAATGGCTTTGGACCAGGTAGAGAGGGGACCAGGGGGAATTGAGAGGGGAGGCCCAGAGGGGGGCATTTCAGGGTCCCTCACCTGCTGGTCTCTCCTCAGGCTTTGGAGGGGGCGGGAAACCCCAGAAGCCAGGTGAGTCCCACTCTGCCCTGTTGGGCTCTCGGTCGGTCTGTCTGTCTGTCCGTCCTCTCTGTATCTGAGCTCCTTCAAGCCCTGCTTCAATCTCAGGCCTCTCGCTCTGTCTCCCCAGGATTTGGGGCCGGGAACGGAGCCCAGCCAGGTGAGGCCTGGAGCTCTAGGGCCACAGGGCTCACCCAGGGGATGGCAGATGAAGGGGAGGGGGCTGCCCCTGGCTCTGAGGGAAGACGGGATCGGGTGGACTCACTGGACAGTCTCCCCGTCCCCAGGCCTTGGAGCAGGAGGGCTGAAACCTCAGAAGCCAGGTGAGACCCGCCGTCCTGTCTGGGGTCCCACAGCAAATACTCATTCAGCAGCCAGGTAGGGAGGGCACATTCTGGGCAGGAGGGGCCAGGGGCAGACTGTGCCCCACTGAGAAATCTTGAGCTGGGGCATCCCAGAGAGAGGACCAGAGAGGGAACAGGCTCTGGAAGTGGCCGCGGGCCATGGTGGCAAGAGCCAGTGGTGAGAGCAGAGCTTGTGGTTGGTGAGGGGATGTCAAGGACTCCCCCTTCCTGGCTGGTTGGTGGGGGCGGGGGTGGTGGTGACACCAGCCAGGGGGGACCCCAGGCAGGCGGGATGGCTTTCAGGCTCCACGGGGAGGACGAGGACCCGCCCAGCTGGGGTGGGGTGGGGGGTCCACATCTGGGCGTCCTCTCCCATCCCCCCCCAGGCCTTTGAGGGGCAGGATTGATGAGGGATTGAGAGGGGCTGGGGGAGATCCTCTGGGACCCTGGTTTTGCCTGGGCTCTGGAAGGGGCCACTGGGACTTGCCTGGTGGCTCAGATGATAAAGAATCCGCCTGCAATGCAGGAGACCTGTGTTCAATCCCTGGGTTGGTAAGATCCCTTGGAGGAGAAAATGGCAACCCACTCCAGTATTCTTGCCTGGAGAATCCCATGGACAGAGGAGCCTAGTGGGCTACAGCCCATGGGGTCTAAAGAGTCCACCATGACTGAGCGACTAACACTTTCCCCCACTTTAGCCAGGGTCCCAAACTCCTTTCTCACCCTTCCCTCTCCCACAGGCCCCCTGGCTCAGAATGGCTACGGAGCAGGTACCAAAGGGTTGGGAGAAGCTAGTGTCGGGGTGCTGGAGCTCTGGGTTGGTCCCTCACCTGCTCCCCATTTTCCTCCAGGCTTTGGAAGGGGTGTGAAAACTCAGAAGCCAGGTGAGCCTCACCCCCGCCTGTGTCTCTGTCCCTCACCTGGAGTTTGCGGCCCTTCCCCCTCCTCACCTCCACCTCCATCTGTCCCCCCAGGATTTGGGAACGGGAACGGACTGGGAGCTCAGCCAGGTGAGAGTAGTGGGGTCTGGAGGCTTCCACATGCGGGTGTCCTTTCCCGCCTCCTTTCCAGGCCTCATGAGGGCTGGGGAATGATTAAGGGGTGCTGGGAGGAAACCTCCAGGATTCTAGCCTTCTGGCTTGACTTCCCCCTCAGCTGAACCCCAAATCCGCCCAGCTCACTCTTCTTCTCCCCACAGGCCCAGCAACACCGCAGGGATACAGAGCAGGTAGGAGCAGAGGGGGGCCCTCGGGTGCCCAGGATGGGGGCTCTGGGCCCCTCACCTGCTCCCATGTCTTCTTCAGGCTTTGTGGGGAGCATGAAACTCCAGAAGCCAGGGGAGTCCTACCCTGGCCTTGTCTCTATCCATGGACCCCCGAAATCAGAATGCCCCCACCCCCAGCCTCCTCGCTCTAGGATCTGAGGATGGGCTGGGCATGGGCCTCCCCTGGGGCAGGGGACCTAGAGGGCAGGGCCTGGGCTCTGAGTAGAGGGCAGACGAGGCTGGCCTCAGAAGCTGGTGAGCGGGGAGACCCCCTGCCTTGTCTCTCTCCTGCTTTGAAGGGGTTCACCTTCAAACACTGCCCGCTCACCCCGCTTTCCTCCCTAGGATATAGTAATGGAAACGGACTGGGAGCCAGGCCAGGTGAGGGCAGCTGGGCCCAGGTCCTCAGGGGGTGGGGGTGAGGAGGGAGCAGGGACTCGAGAGGTGGGGGCCACAGGGAAACTGAAGAGTTGGGGCTTGGGGGTCTGGGTAGGCCTAGAGGAGTCCATGTCAGCCCCCCTGCCTCCCCAGGCCTGGAGGGCGTGGGAAACCCCACGCATCAGAGGGGAGGAGGCCGTCCCGGCCCTCCTGTGTCCCTCAGACCCGTGACTCCACCGCTTCACAAGTGGAGAGTGTCCGGGGGCACCAAGGACCCTGGGGAGAGGTGGGGGCAATACTGAGGGGCCCCCGTGCTGGCCTCACTCCTCAGCCTCACGACTAGTCTTATCACCCCACCCCCGCCCCTGCACAGGCCCTGCGGCTGAAAACGGCTATGGAGCAGGTAGGGGGGGCCTGCCCAGGGAGGCAGCGGAGGCCCAGGGGGGTCCGCACTCATTCTGTGTCCCTCACCAGGCCTAGTGGTGGGCATGAAGCCCCAGAAGCCAGGTGAGCCTGCCTTAGCCGCCTCTCCCTGTCTCCCCAAACCCTGAGCTTCCCTGCCCCCTTTCACACGCCCACCTCCATCTCCCCCCTCCTCAGGATTTGGGAATGGCAATGGACTGGGCGTCCAGCCGGGTGAGACTGGGGGGCTCTGGGGTGGAGGTCGTGCCTGGGCATCCTCTCCTGCCTCTCTCCAGGCCTCTGAGGGTCAGGACGGGTGATGAGGTCCCCACCGGCCCCCCAGCTCAGAACTGAGGGGTTGGGAGAAGCTGGAGGCTGGGCACAAAGGAGAGAGGAGGGGGCAAGGTCCTGGACCCTGCTCTGAGGCGCCCCTCCTGGGCTCCTTGGAGAGGGTGGCCATGAGCAGAGGAGGCTACAAGTTTCCTGGTCCCCACACTGGGAGGAAGGGGGGCCTCAGTTTCCAGCCTCCTGTGCACCTCAGCCTCTCCCCCCATCCCCACAGGGCCTGCAGTTCCCATTGGCTATGGCCCAGGTACAAGAGTGGGTGCTGGGGGCAGATGGAGGGGGAGAGTCTCAGAGCGGGTCATGGTCCCTCACCTGCTCCCACCTCTTTCTTCTCCAGGAGTCGCTGAGGCCATGAAAACTCAGAAGCCAGGTAAACCCTCCTTTTCTCTCTACCTGCCCTGTGATACTATGATTCGTAGGAGGAAATAGGGCTTCCCAGGTGGTGCAGTGGTAAAAAACCCACCTGCCAATGCAGGAGACACAGGAGACATGGCTTTGAGCCCTGGGTGGAGAAGCTCCCCTGGAGAAAGAAATGGCAACCCACTCCGGCATTCTTGCCTGGGAAATCCCTTGGACAGAGGAGCCTGGCGGGCTACAGTCCATAGGGTCGCAAAGAGTTGGCTATGACTGAGCACATAACAACACTGGGCAGCTGACCCCATGGAGGCGCTGGGAGTGGTGTGCTCAGAGGGGATGGGAGAAATTAAGTGCCCGCTCACGTGTCTGGTCCTTTGCATCTCTTCCATCTGGCCCTTCCCAAGTTCTATGCTTTTCTAGTAAATTGATTATCTAATAAATAAAATGTCTCCCTGAGTTCTGTGAGCCGCTCTAACAAATTAATCAAACCCCTCCCCAAGGAGGGGTCGTGGGAATCTCTGATCTACAGCCAGCTGGTCAGAAGCACAGGTGACAACTTGGACAGGAAACTGGTGGCAGAAATGTGGGGCGGAGTGGGGAGCAGTCTTGGGGGCTGAGCCCGTGACTCTGCCATCTCCAGGTCAACACTGCAGGGCCCCGTGGTGCAGTCTGAGAACCGCTCGGTGGCCCTGGACTTGCTGTCAGGATTGGACCCCTGCCTTCTCGCTACCCCCGAAAACCGTCTCCTCCCGCCCTTATGCTCTTCCTTGTAACCCCTGCCTCTGCCTCTCCAGTTTACAGGAATGGGCTGGGAGCTGGAGCCTTCCCAAGCCAAGGGGCTCAGCCAGGTGCGGGGCAGGGGCAGGCCTGGAGTTCTGGGGGCTGGGGAGGAGGCCCCACTGGGCGAAGAGCTGGGTCCTGGGGAAGAAGAGGGGCAGGGTGAGGTCCACCGGTCACTCAGCCTCTGCTGGTCTTCCCCCAGGCCTGGGAGGGAGCGCGAGCCCTCTGAAGCCAGGTGAGTCCATCCGCCTCTCCTTTGCCCCCTCTGAAGTCTCCCCAGCCCCTGCCCTCATGCCCGCGCTTCCTCCCAGGATACACGCCACTGGGGAACGGGCCGCTGGGGAACGGGCCTCAGCCCCTCCCAGGTGAGGCGGGTGGGGGCCTGGGGTGGGGGAGAGCACGCCTTCCTCGGGGAGGGCTGGTTGGGCCTGAGGGAGCCTCCGTCTCCCCTGCAGCTCTCGGAGGGGGTCTGAAACCTCAGAAGCCAGGTGAGCCCTCCCGTCCCTCTCCTGCACCTCCTCCTGCTTCTCCTTCCAGACTCCCCCCCCCAATGCCCCTCACGTCCATTTTTCCTCTCCAGGATATGGCAACGGCAATGGGCTCGGGGCCCAGCCAGGTGAGGCAGAGGGGGAACAGAGGGAAGTGGGGCGATGTTGCTGGATGATGGGGCGGGGTGGGCAACAGCAGGAACCACGGCAGGCGGCTGAGTCCCCTTGTCCCCAGAGCAGACTGTGACTCATGGGAGCTGGGCTTTTTCTGACATGGCTGCTGTCCCCGCTGGCAGCACCTTTCTGCCCTAGAAGCTACCGCAGTCCATGGCTTGATCAGGTGGAGGCCAGGAGGGCAGCCTGTGCCAGTCTGGGGTCACTGCCCTCTCCCTTCCTCCCCATCGAGGTCCCTGCAGTGGTGGGGTTCTTGCCAAGCCTCCCACTCCAGGGATCCCTTCTGATAAAGAGGTTGGCTGGGGCCTGAAATCCCAGCCCCCTCTCCCAGGGCAGGATGGCAAGTTCCCAGGTCAGGGCTGACTGGGGTTTCTGAGGGGCCATGGTGGGTACTTGGTCCCAGGAGAGGCTGGGGTTGGCTGGGCTGCTCAGAAGCCCCCAGGCCCGATCTCCAGCAAGTCAGTGAATAGCCTGAACTCTGGCCCTGAGACCCCGTGTGATTGCCGATATAACAGCACCCCCAGGCCCCAGCCCTTCCCCCGTAGCTTCCTGAGGCATTCCCCACCCGCCTCGCCATGGGCTCACTCCTGTCCCCTGGCCTTCCTTCTAGTGCCTACTCCAGCCTTCCAGTGGGGACTGAAACCTCAGGAAGCAGGTGTGTGTCTGTCTGCTCCCTCTCCATGCCAGATTATGCCATTCCATCTCCCTTGTTCTCTGGCCCACCTCAGGTGTTCAGGCATCTTAAGGCCAGGAAGTCCCTCTGTGAGTCTACCCTTGGCCTCTCGTGCTGCTTTCTTACTTCATGTCTTCTGATTTCCATTCCCTGGGGATGAGGAGAGTCCCTTCTGCCTCAGAGTTGCCCACTCACCTCCATTCCTCTCACAGGGTACCAGCCCCCAAATGGCTACGGACCAGGAGCAGAACTGGGTGAGGAGGCCCTTCTGAGCTTTCCCTCTCCTTCCCTCCCTCCCTCCACCAGCCCAGGAAGGAGGTTATCTCTGACCCAGCCTCCTCGCCCTCAGACTTTGGTGGTGGCCTCAGGCCCCAGAAAGTCGGTGAGGCCCCCTGGGCCCCGTGTTGGGCATGAGCCGCCCCCCTCAACGGCGAGCACGGCTTGTCTGTGTGTTTGTATCTGTCCGTACTCACTGGGCTCTCGCCTACTAAGCGCTGGGCCCCATGGATGGCCAGAGCCTGTGCCGTGGGTCCTGTCTCAGGTCAGGGTAGAGTAACAGACTGAGCAGGTGGGAAGGGAGGTACCCGGGGCTGGGGGGAGGCCTGGCTTCCTGAATGAGGGTTGTCCTGTTAGCTGCCTTCAGGGGCAGGATTGGGGGAGGCCCTTTCTAGATTGCCTCTGAGTCAGTCTGTCTGCCTGCCCATCCCTGTCTCTCCATGAGCAGGTCACCCTGCCCCCCGCCCCATGTGGCCCCCACCCCTCCCCAACCAGCCCCCCTCCAATCGCTTTCCTGCAGGTTTTGGCTACAGCAATGGTGGGCTTGGCAATGGTGGTCTGGGAGCTGGGGTCTTCCCTGAGGCCCGCCCACAGCCAGGTGCCTGGAGGGGTGGGGGGGTGGGGGGCTTTGGGCTCAGGAGTGCTCGTGTCTCTGACCTTGTCTTTCCTCCTCCAGGGTTCCCGGGGGCCGATGGCTTTCTGAATGGTGAGTTGGACCCAGGCGACCGAGTGCAAGGGGGTGGGGAAAGGGTTGGTTCTCTCACAGGGTATGGGGAGGCTGCCCCCATGCTCCCCAAAGTGGCCATTCCAGGCCCTGGAGAAAATGGTAAGACATACTGAGAGGGCAGAGGGAACCCTAGCAAGGGCAGTGGGGACCAGGCCAGGCGGGCAGGGGTCTTTGAGAACCGGGGAGGACCGGCGCATCCTGGACACCCAGCTCCAGTGGGCAGGGGTCCCAAGCCGGCTCTCCTTCTTCAGGTCAGGCTGGGGCCCCGAGGGGCTTTCCTTGGCTCTCCCTCCGGCCCTGGGGGGCTGCCTTGAAGCCTAGATACATGGTCGGAGGCACATACCCAGAGGTCGGGAGCCAACCAGGTAATGGAGTGTGCGGAAGAGCATTGTTGGGGGGGGTGGCTGCAGGGAACTGGACTCTGGGCCCACCTGACTGTCTGGCAGAGAGGGAGGGGGGCACTCCCAGCAGAGGGAGTAGAGGTGGGCATGAGGGACTCAGTATCCTCACCTCCATCCCTCCCCCAGGGCCCTATGGACAGCTGGGGCCAGAGCTGGGCCCTGGGCCCTTGGGTGAGTAGGGGTCTCCCAGGGCCTTGGGTAAAGCTGGGGGTGGGCAGAAGGACTCCGAAGTCCTCTGCTGACCCAGGTGCCCTGGCTTGTCTCTGTACCTTAGGAGGCCCTGAGGTGAAGAGAGGCAGCAATGGCCCGCTGGAAAATGGCTTTGGAGGTGAGAGGGAACTCAGTGGCCCGCCCCTAGCCACCCCATGCCACCATCATCACCTCTCAGGGCTGCACTGGGGCAACCCCGACCCGTGGGAGGAACAGATGGTGGCTCTTAGGCCACCGGTGGGTGCCTAGTGGGTGGCTGGCCCCAGAGATCAGGTAGAGGACCCGTGTCCCCCAGGAGGTGAGCAGGAGCCAGAGCTCAGTTGGGCCCTGCTCTGCCTCTTCCCAGGCCGCTGACTTCTTGGGAAATGATGAGCACCCGAGCACACCCACTGCTCGTCCTGAGAGCCTCTGCATGAGAGCCTGGTCTTCAGGCAAGGCCGGCCAGATCCTCTGGCTTGGCCTCTGGCCTGGGGTCTCCTGCAGGCTGGAAGTCTCAATAAAGGCAGTGTGCTTCCCTGTTTGCCTCTGTGTGCTGTGTAGGGGGGATCACCAGCTGGGCTGGGGTACCGCCTGGGCCTGCAGCCTCCACCCAGCACCTTATTCATTCCTTCAACAAACATCAACACAGCTGTGTGCCAGGGGCTGTGCTCCAGATAAGAGCCACATGAGCACAGAACAAACTCAGGCCTGCTCTCAGGGACAACACGTGGTCACAATATAGAGATGGAGCCGTGTCCAGGTTAGGGGACTTGTGCATTACACACTGTGTGCATGCTCAGTTGAGTCAGTTGTGTCCAACTCTTTGCGACCCTATGGACTGTAGCCAGCCAGGCTCCTCTGTCCATGGGATTCTCCAGGCCAGAATACTGGAGTGGGTTGCCATGCCCTCCTCCAGGGGATCTTCCCGACCCAGGGATCAAACCCTCATCTCTTGCATTGCAGGTGGATTCTTTACCCACTGAACCACCTGGGAAGTCCACATTATACATTACTTGTGTTTTAATTGATAATTAACTTATTAAAATGATGCACTAAAAATTTCATTTTCCTTAAGCCTTTACACTTGCTTCCAGATATCATTGTATTGATTCATCTTATAATTTGTATGTAAAACTTACTTTCACATTGTTAGATTAACACTCAGTTATATTATAAATTTGTCAGATCAGCTTCTCCCTAAATATTTAGCATGCTTTACAAGCCTGATACTCAATTCCCTTAGACACTTCACATAATTATGCACATAATCTACTTGATCTCTTAACAGGGTTGGGGTGTGTGTGTGTACAAATCCAACCAGCAACTTTCTTCCGAAGCACTTAAGGGGTTCTTGGAAATCAATCAGACGTTTAATATCTCAGATTACTTAACACTTTCAAACATTTTAAAAAGCTAGTTACTAATCCAGTATCAGTAATCAGTGCTATTGGATTGCTTCCTTTTCCCATTCCATGATTATAAATTTAATCACCCAGAAATGTGGAAGCAAATTTATTCTCCTAGGCTGGGTCCAGAATGGAGGTTGCATAAATTGGAGATTGATCTGCTCTTCTGAACTTTGACCTGGGGCTTGGGTGGTCCCAGAACCAGTGTCCTTGAGTCTCTGTTCTGAGTTATGCCTCCCCCAGTCTACACCTCTTGCAATCTGGTGAAGTTTTACCTTAACTGAAGAATTTGAGCTGAATAGAGTTGATGGGATTTGCCCCCCAGGGAGGAACTCAGCTTGTTTTTCTATGGTGTGATTTAAGGTAACAGATATAGACCAAAATCTGACTGCAGTATGCACAACCTTGAGGAGGTTGTGTAAACATTATTGGAATTCCAGCCTGAAATCTCTTAGCCTACCTCATTTAATTTGCTCTATTTGAGAATCATCATAGGCTTTTGCTTTTTCATAAAAGTATTGATTCTTTGGGCTTCCCTCAAAGAAGCTCAGTCGGTAAAGAGTCTGACTGCAATGCAGGAGACTTGGGTACGATCCCTGGGCTCAGGAAGAGCCCCTGGAGGAGGAAATGGCAACCCACTGCAGTATTTTTGCCTGGAGAACCCCATGGACAGAAGAGCCTGGCAGGCTACAGTCTATGGGGTTGCAAGAGTCGAACATGACTGAGCAACTAAGCATACACTGATTCTTAAATTATCATCTTGTGGACTTTCCTAGTAGTATAGTGGATAAGAATCCACCACCGGTGCAGGGGGTACGGGTTCAATCCCAGGCCAGGGAATATTCCACATGCACGTGCCACAACTACTGAAGCCTGCTTGAAACCTGTGCACCGCAAGGAAGAGTAACCCAACTCTAGTGCAATTAGAGAAAGACTGCACACAGCAACAAAGACCCAGTGCAACAAAAAATAAATAAAATTATTTTAAAAAAGTCACTTTGGGGTCACCTCACATCAAGCAACAGTCTGAACTGGTGTAAAAAATAAAGTGAAATTAGGGAAAAACAAATCATCTTGTGTTTCTCTGCCCTGAGATGTGGAATAAACCACATCATCTCTTCACTAGAGAACAGGATTAAGAGCAACATCTGGGTAGAGAGGCCACTAAGCACTGTCTCAGAGAGGGCAGTGGGTGCTATACTTTCTAACCCACCTAGAAATGTTCTAATAATTTACTGTTGCTGTTTTATTTGTTTATTTTTGGCTGTGCTGGGTCATCTTTGTTGCAAATGGGCTTTCTCTACTTGTGGCAAGCAGGGGCTACTCTGGTTGTGGTGTGCGGTTTCTCGTTGAGGTAGCTTCTCTTACTGTGGAACACTGGCTCTAGGGTGTGGGCTTCAGTAGTTGTGTCCTGAGGGAGTGAACCAGAGTCCCCTCCACTGACAGGCAAATACTTAACCACTGGACCACCAGGGAAGACTGTAATATTGTTGTGGGGTTTTTTTTCCTAATATTGTTTTAATAAAGATCTCTATATTCTGACTTCGGGCTTCCCAGGTGGTGCAGTGGTAAAGAATTGGCCTGCCAAGCAGGAGTTGCAAGAGATGTTGGTTCGATCCCTCAATTGGGAAAATCACCAGGAGATGGAAATAGCAGCCCACTCCAGTATTCTTGCCTGGAAAATTCCATGGACAGAGAAGCCTGGTGGGCTATAGTCCCATGGATTTCAAGGAGTCAGACACGACTGAGCACCAGCACCATCCTGGTTCCTGGCTGCCTCTTGAACTTCATATTCTGAGTTTAAATAGATTGACCATTTATCCTTTTTTGCTTTTTGTCACCCATTTGTCTTTTATAACCATTCTTAACGTTACTGCAAATACTACATGTCAAGCTTTGCTATTTAGTTCGTATTGTTTCATCTCCTGTATGGGCTTCCCTGGTGGCTCAAACGGTAAAGAATCTGCCACAATGTAGCAGACCCGGGTTAGATCCCTGGGTCGGGAAGATGCCCTGGAGAAGAAATGAGATCCCACTCCAGTATTCTTGCCTGGAGAATTCCATGGACAGAGAAACCTGGGGGGCCACAATCCATGGAGACGCAAAGATTCGGACGATCATAAGCTCTATTCTAGGGCTGTCACAGGGGGAGCGGGGTGGGGGCGTCAAGTGAACTGCACGCAGCACCTGTTCTCGGGGGCGCCCATAATGGGGGGGGATGGAGCCTGTGGCACCTCGGAGCACTTTGATTGGCTGGGGCTGAGGGGGGGCGGGAAGAAGGACTTGACAGAGAGCGCTACTGTCTGTGATTGGCTGTCAGTGATAGCTCCTGACAGCCGGCAGGAGAAATGTGTAGGTCGCCGGCGCACTGGCCTTTGATTGGCTGGAGTGAGGCAGCGCACGACTCCGATTGGCTGGGCCTCTCTCAGAGCGACGCGTGGCCACTTGCTGGAGGGACAAGGCCTCCGCGAGCTGCGCGCGAGGGGCCCTGGCGCGGCTGCTGTGGCCAAGCTGGCTGCCCGGCTTCCCCGCTCCCGCTCGCATCCACGGCTGGCCCGCGCCCGCGTCCACTCGCGGCTGGGCCGGTCCCGCGTGTCGCTGTCCCTGACCCCGCTGCCCACGCCGTCCCTGCCGCACCCGCCGTTGCCGGGACTCCCGCCGGGCCTGAGCCCCGCACCGCCGCCGCCGCCCTCGGCGCTCGCCCTGGCCGAGCTGCCGCCGCTGCCTGCTCTCCCGCTGCGGCCCGCGCCGCCGGCTCCCTGGGGCCCAGGCGCCCACGTGGCGCTGCCGGAGCTGCCGCCCGAGGCCCGCGTGCTCGCGCCACCTGCCGCCGCGCTCGCCCTGCAGGACCTGCCGCGGCTCCCCGCGCCCGCGCCGCCGCCTGCGCACCTGCCACTGCCGCCCCTGCCCGAGGCTGCGGTCGCCGCCACTCCCGGTCCCGTGGGCGCGCGCGACCGCCCGCCCCTCATGGCCGAGCCGCCCCCGCAGTCGCTGCCGCCGCTGCCCACACGGCCCTCCCCCTCCAACCTGCTGGTGCCCCCAGTGCCTCGAGACCCCTGGCCACTGCCCGCCTTCCCCCCGCCGCCGCCGCCGCCGCCCCCTCCTCCCTACTTCTTCCTGTCGCCTCCCTGTTGAAGACCCGGCCCTCCCCGCCCAGGAGGGGCTGCGGGCCGGTGAGTAGGCAGCCCTGCCTGGACCCAGGGACTGTGCCCCTCGCCGTCTTCCCCTCGGGCAGGTTCAGAAGGCGTGGGTCAGAGCAAGGCCTGGGGTGCAGGGAGGGCGTGTCCGGAGCAGCTTAGGTTGGAGAAGGAAAGATCAAGTCTGAAAATAAACTCATTTGAAGATCGGAGCCATTTCTTCCATTTTTTCCTATTGCCTGACAAGAAGCCTCTGGCCTGGTCATTTGAGAATGGAACTAATTCCCTGTACTGATAAACTGGCTGGTGATCTGGGCGGGTGGGGCTGAGGAGCCCACAGCACACAGCTTGAGAAAATGAAAACAAAAAACTTGAAATACTTTTACTAGTGTATGCAAAATGTCTCATTTTCTCTTGTATAATTAAAGGTTTGAATACTATCACTAAAGGCCTCTGCTCAAGTTTGTATGGCTTCTTGGAAACTCAGACATGCCTTCCAAGTCTTAAGAAGTCAAACTTTCAGCTGAAATAGATCCTAGGGTCCCTTGGGTCTGGGAGCACCAGGAAACCAGTGGTGCTGATGGACGATCGATACTGGGCCTTGGAACAGGAGTGTCACATGCAAGGGCTGTGAAGTCACACCCACAGGATAGGAAAGCTCCCAGGTTGAGTCATGAGAGGAAGCCCCTGTTCTCTCCCCATCTTTACCACCCCTTCCACCCCCCTTCTCCCCAGCGTGTACAGCACAGAATAAAGTTCCCTTTGTTACTCAGGTGGCTTGGGCTCAGGTAACCAGGCAGACATCCTATCTCAATGGGCTCTTCAACAGCAGATTAGGAGTGGTATCAGGAAGCCAACTTGACCTCGGGGGACCTCTGAGAGCCTGGGACCCAGGAGCAAGAAAGGAAGTGGTTGAGTTTCCCCAGACTGCTGTAGCAAACTACCACAAACTGGGTGACTTAAAATAAGAGTTTATTCTCTCCTGGTTCTGGAAGCCAGAAGTCCAAAATCAGGATGTCCCCGGGCAACACTCCCTCCCAAGGGTCTAGGGTTCTTCCCTGATGTTCAGTTTCTGGCAGCTCCAGGTGTTCCTTGGTTTGTGACTCCATCACTCCAGTCTCTGCCTCCATCTTCACGTGACCGTCTCCCTTGTATCTGTGTCTCATATCTCCCCCCATTTTTTTCTCTTATGACACCTGCCATTGAATATAGGGCCCACCCTAAGTCCAGAATGATTAAGGATTAAGGAATTAAGGATCTTGAGACATTCCAGGGCTTGGGTTGTGTCTGACTCTTTGGGACCCCATGGACTGCAGCACGCCGGGCTTCCCTGTCCTTCACCATCTCCCAGACTTTGCTCAAACTCATGTCCATCGAGTTGGTGATGCCATCCAGCCATCTCATCCTCTGTCGTCCCCTTCTCCTCCTGCCTTCAATCTTCCCCAGGGCTTGGGAGCCACCCTTATCTATACAGGCTGTATCCTTCCTCTGTGGGGCTGACCCACCTGCCATACTATCTTTCAGTTTCCCTAAACTATGTTTTAGGCTCTATCCTTTGCTAAACTTGACACGGGTGCCCTTGGAGTCCCTGAGCAGGACCCAAAGGACCTAGTGTCTTGATAAAGCTCTCAGTGAGTGAAAGTCGCTCAGTCATGTCTGCCTCTTTGCGAGTCAAACTTGCGAACTCTTTGCAAGGAAATTCTCCAGGCCAGAATACTGGAGTGGGTAGCCTTTCCCTTCTCAATGGGATTTTCCCAACCCAGGGGTCGAACTCAGCTCGCCCGCATTGCAGGTGGATTTTTTTTACCAGCTGAGCCACAAGGGAAGCCTCAGTGACGGACCAAAAAAATAGACTGACTTTCCGCTGTGCAGAATGGTGGTCCAGTCCCCATGGCTGCCAGCTCACTGCTTCCTCTACCCTCTTTGTGTCCTATAGCCCTCCTGCCCTCTGAGCCAAGAATCAGACAGTGAACAAGAAGGACAAGACAGTGTGGGCTCCTAAAGAAGACAATATTCTCAGAGCTTCAGATGGATAACTGCGGCTGGTGGAAAGCTGACAAGTATGACTGATAATAAATTGTTACCCAATCAATGGAGTCAGCATAGGTTTACAAGTGAAACTGTCATTATGCTCACACACACACACAGTCAATACCTAAAATAAATCCTAAGATATGCAGGGCACATGGGCCTGGGGCAGTAGCCCTGGAGTTTGGCAGGGCAGGCTTCTCCCTCTGGTTTATAGCCAGGTGACACCGAGATTAGGCAGTTGTGAATTTGCCCAGGGAGACCTGGGTGTGGTTGACACTCTGTCTAACCCAGAGTCCACTGATCTGCGAGTGGCAAGCCAACACAGCCCTTTCTGCAACAGGGACACATGCTCATGTGCCAAGTGGCTCAATCATGTCCACCTCTTTGCAACCCCACGAACTGGGCCCCACCAGGCTCCTCTCTCCATGAGATTCTCCAAGCAAGAATACTGGAGTGGGTTACCATTTCCTCCTCCAGGGGATATTCCCAGCCCAGAGATGGAACCCGAGTGTTTTATGTCTCCTGAATTGTCAGGCAGGTTCTTTACCACTAGTGCCACCTGGGAAGCCCCGCTACAGTGACGCGGACACGGTGAAAGTGAACCCAGGTGGAGGGTGGCTTCCTGCATAGTCAGATGCAGGGAGATGGCTTTAGGGAGGTTTGGCCTGGCTGTGGACAGATGGCACTGCCTTCTGGGAAAGGCACACCAGGAGGCCCAGCTCACCATTGGGAAGTTCAGCGATGCTGGGCGTGGAGCCGGTGGCTTTGAAGTTGGTCTGGGGTTGCACCAGGCTTGTCCTGTTTTCCACGTGTTCTCATGGCCAAGTTCCTTCGCTCTCTGAGCTTCCTTCCCTGTCTATAAAATGGGGATGTGAGCTCAGGAGAATTATTACTGGGATGTCAGTTTCCTCTGCTCCTTTTGGTTCAGCAGCCGGGGGCTTTCTGCCTGTATATCGGGGCCTCAGGAAATGGGTGACACAGCCTTTGGGGTTGTTGTGCAGCCCCCATGGCCACCTCCAGACCCCTGGTGGCTCTGGTCAGTTCCCCCTCTTTTGTCCTGATCCCCTGTAAGGGGATCGAGATGGACTATAGAGTTGGCGCTGACCCCTCCCCCCTCACCTCCATCTAAGCTGAGCCCCTGTCTCTTTGGCCCACCTGAGCCTCCCACCCCTCTACCCTCCCAGAGAGAACAAAGGTTCGATTTGGTTCTTTCATTCCTCGGTTTCCTCCCCCCTCCTCCCCGCCCCCCACCCCCTGTACACCAGGGAAGGTTTCCCTCTCACCTCTCTCCCAGGAGGCAGCGATTGCTGGGGACTCGATAAACTGTCATTGAGATGGTAACTTCACAGTGGGGGTGCTGGTCTCTCCCCAACAATAGCCTTCCAACCCGAGTCCCGGCCCCTCCCTAGACCCCAACTTTAACCCTTCAGTTCTCAGATCCTACTGACCAGAAAACCCTAGAGAGGGCCAGGGCCTCCTAGCCTAAGGAGGGCTGAGGGCTGAGGGTGGGCGGCACATTCCAGCCCCGGGACCCTGGGGCTCTGTCCTCCCCCCCCCCGCCCCCTCGGGACTGTGGGCCTCTCCTTGTTCTCTGACGAATGTCTCCACGTTGGTGCCCCCTCTGAGCTGTGGGAGTAGGTGCCTTATCAGGAGGGAGAGGAGCGGGAGAGGTGCGGCGGCTGTGGCTGGGATTGGTCTCCGGGGGCAAGAGTGAGGGGGGCGTCTGCATCCCCTGAGCGCCCACCTCCCACGAGGCTGCGTGAGGGGCAGTGTAAAGGGTAGATGACGGGATCTAGGAACCCTAGGGGCTGCTTAGTGCCATCTCTGGGCACAAGCTTACCTGGTGCATGCACTGCCCCCAGTAGGCCCCGTCGCAATGTTGGGGGTGGGGTGGGCAGGCGGGCAGGGTAGAGCCGCCAGTGGACTTGGTGGGCCTTGAAAGCAAGGCCTCCCTGGTGCTTCTTCCCCAGTGACTTAGACAGAAAAGAATCTGCCTGCAAGACAGGAGACCCAGGTTCAATCCCTGGGTTGGGAAGATCCCCTGGAGGACGAAATGGCAACCCACTCCAGTATTCTTGCCTAGAGAATCCCACAGACAGAGGAGCCTGGAGGGCTACAGTCCACAGGGTCGCACAGAGTCGGACACGACTGAACGACTAACACAGTGAAGCCAGGCCTGACTGCAGGCTGACCCACTGTCCCCGTCCCCCCCACCCTGATGTATAGGACTCTGCTCAAACTAGTAATTACCAGGCAAATCAAGATGAGCTGGTGGCCTTATAATCTAGGCCAGAGGCAGACTGTCTCCAGGACTGGAGAGAGAAAAGGCCCTGGGCTGGGGCTGTCCAGGATGGGAGGCCTTTTGTACTCAGGTCGGTGGGCCCTCCCGAGATCAGGACTGGCTGCCGCCTGACACCTACCCAAACCTGTGTGACTGGATTCCTGGCAGCCCCGGAGGGAGCCCACTGAAGGCTTGCCTCTATTTGCCCTTCTTTCTCCACATCCCCCCTTCCCCCATGAAATGTGAGTCCTCAGGGGCCCGGACCAGCTGGACAACCCACCCTTGCTCCCCCCTGCTCAGCACAGCCAGCAGGGAGCTCTGGTCATTTCCCAGCCTTTGCAGCAGCACCCTCCTCCCCGTTCTCAGGCCAGGGCCACCAGGTTGGCCGACACTCTCCTCCTCTCTGGGGAGGCTCCCTGGCCACTAGAGTCCACCTGTCAGACCCTCCAATTGGCACTGGCCTCAGTCTCTCTGCCTGCAATGCGGGAGACCTGTGTTCGATCCCTGGGTTGGGAAGATCCCCTGGTGAAGGGAACGGCTACCCACTCCAGTATTCTGGCCTGGAGAATTCCATGGACTATATAGTCTATGGGGCCTCAAAGAGTTGGACAGGACTGAGTGACTTTCACTCACTCAGTCTCTCCATTTAAGGGGGAGGGGTTCTCCTGCTTTTCTGGGGGCTCCCATCCTTTTGCAGATCTGATCAAGATATAAACCTCTTTTCCAAAAAATTGCTAAAAGCCGTTCCCAGAGCATTGCAGCCACTTGACGTTAGAATTCTTTATAAATGCAGCCCCACCGGGTGGACGAGGAGGCATCTTGCATTCCTCCCCTCCCTCAGGGTCGCAGAGCGGAGCAGCTACTAGGTGTGCGTAGGGGGGGGGGTGCCCTCCCATCCCTGCCCCCACAGGCCAGATGAGCTCCAGCTTCCTCAGGGGGAGTAGGGGGAGGGGAGAAGCTCTCCCCTGGGAGTCCTCCCCATCACCCTGGAGACAGGAATTTTCATCAGCCCCCAACTCCCTTTTCACACAGTGAAGCTCAGTGCTTAGCACCCAGGAAGGGTCTTGAAAGAGCTCATGCCTCCCCCCAAAATGAGGTGTTGCTGTTTGTGGGTCCTGTGAGGTTTCTCAAAGGGGTCTTTGACCCAAGGAGGCTTGACCTTCTATGAATTTGCTCCTGGCTGGGGAGGTGGGTGTGTGTGTGGGGGGGGTGCGGGAAGGACTTGACCTGTGGTCTGCGTGACCCCCAGACTGGGCTGTTCCCACAAGGGGAGTCCTGGGCTCTGATGGGGTCTTCAGGAAGGGGTGTACGTCCTGAGTTCTGCGAGGCAGGGCTCAGGGACTGCTAAGTCACCTGGGCCTCACCCCCTCACCCTCCCCTGCGGTGTCTCCCCAAACAGAGCTGGTTGCTGGTCTCTCCCCCCACCTACGGCTCGCCCCCTGCTACTCTCCCCCTTCCCCCGCCTTCACAAGAGGCTCTTTATCCCCTCGCCCCACGACACCCTCAGCTGCTCAGCTCAGCCCCCTGTGGCAGCAACAGGGGTGGGGAAGGCACATCTGAGCTGAAGTCAAGGTGGGGAGGGGGGTGGTTTTCTAGGCCGTTTCCTGGGCGATGCCACCTGAGCTGAGCGCCAGGCACCTGTCGCCAGGGGAACAATGCGGGCGGGGCCCCTCCCTCGGGAGACGCCAGAGCCACTAGGCTGAGACAGGAGATGGATCAGATTCCAGAGAGTCCTGGGTGGGTGGGCTGGGAGACAGGGGTGTGTAATACTGGGGAAGCTGGTGCGCCTGCATCATGGAACAGAAACAAAACAGGGTGAAGGAGAGCAAAGACAGCGCGGCGGGGGGTAGGGGGGTGGGGGGCGGGTTTCAGGAGGCTCAGCATGGTGCCCAAGGTGTCCTCCCACTTTCAGCCTGAGCCAGGGCCTTTGCCTCCCCAGCCAGTCCCCAGTCTCCTCCTCATTCCTTTGTCCCTGCGTCCCCACAGGCGTGGAGTTTCTTTCCTCCCCGGTTGTTCCTGGTCACCAATCCCCCCGAGACACTGAGTCCCCCCACCCCCCAGCCCTGCCTCCTCCCATCACTCCAGCTCCTCCCCGGCCTTGGCCTTAAAACCGCCTGCAGCCTGGAGTCCCCAGGTGGCACCACGGGGTGAGCTGCTCGGCCCCAGAAGCTGCGCCAACCCCCTGGCAAGGGACGCGGCTCGGCTTGGCTCTCCTCTGCTGGCAGGTGGGTCGAGAGGGTCCGTGCAAGCTGGTCAGACAGGCGGCGGCGGGACCTGACTGCAGGGCACCTGAGGGGCGACAGGACCTGCCCAGGAACAGCAGCCACTCAGCTGAGCGAGACTTTGGGGTGCATTTGTTGCTGGGGGTTCAGAGACACATCTGTGAAGGGCACGGAGCAAGGAGGTACCCGCAAGAGGCTATCGAATGTGGTGAGTGCTGTCTGGGTCAGAGGACGCTGACACGCCCTTGCTGGGCACGGAGACCCCCAACCTGCGTTCCCACAGGCGTGGAGCATCAGACCCACTCCTCTGATCAACTGGGCTGCTTAGAGTGGGGAAGACCTGACTGACGGAGGGGACAGATGGCTTCCACTGGCCTTGAACTCCTGGGTATGACCCTGGCTGTGCTGGGCTGGCTGGGGACCCTGGTGTCCTGTGCCCTGCCCCTGTGGAAGGTGACTGCCTTCATCGGCAACAGCATCGTGGTGGCCCAGGTGGTGTGGGAGGGGCTGTGGATGTCCTGCGTGGTGCAGAGCACGGGCCAGATGCAGTGCAAGGTGTACGACTCGCTGCTGGCGCTGCCGCAGGACCTGCAGGCCGCCCGGGCCCTCTGCGTCATTGCCCTCCTGCTGGCCCTGCTCGGGGTGCTGGTGGCCATCACGGGCGCCCAGTGTACCACTTGCGTGGAGGACGAAGGCGCCAAGGCCCGCATCATGCTCACCGCGGGAGTCCTCCTCCTCCTCGCGGGCATCCTGGTGCTCATCCCTGTGTGCTGGACGGCCCACGCCATCATCCAGGACTTCTACAACCCCCTGGTGGCCGAGGCCCTCAAGCGGGAGCTGGGCGCCTCCCTCTACCTGGGCTGGGCTGCCTCCGCCCTGCTTCTGCTGGGTGGGGGACTACTGTGCTGCACGTGCCCCCCGGCCCAGATCGAGCGGCCCCGGGGACCGAGGCTGGGCTACTCTATCCCCTCCCGCTCGGGGGCATCTGGGCTGGACAAGAGGGACTACGTATGAGGCAAATGCTGCTTGAAACCTTGATCTTGTGCTGGCTGCCCTGCTCTCAACCTTGCCTTCTACTCTCACCCCTCTCCCAGGTGGAACCCATGTTCCAGAGGTAGGAGCAGGCCTGGCTGCAGAGCTAGTCTCAGCACCCGGCCAAGTGAGCCTAGACCCTCCTCCATGGAGGCCCCACCTCCAACCCGGCAGGTGCTGCTGCTTCTTTTTTCTATCCTGGATTCAGGCTGATCCTCCCCTGCTCCCAGAACCTGGGCTTCACCCAAAGGGCAGTAGCTCCTTATGCCTTCTTCAGCCTGGAGTTGGCCCCCTCCGACCTGGCCACTACCTGGCATCCAGAGCAGCCGCTCTCCTCCAGGCTCAGAGACCCTGCCCATCACCTTCCCCCCTCACCCCACCTTCAAGTAGGGAATAAACAGTATTTGTAACTCGGCTCCTTTGATCTGTGTTTGGGCTGGGAAGACCATGGCCTCCCATGGGTTTGTCAGGCAAGGCCTGCTCCAGGTCATGCCCAGGTGGTGACCCCACTCAGGCCATGCAAGTCACGGGGCAAGGAACAGAACAACACAGGAGGTGTGCCACTCATGCCCACCTCCTCCTGCCAGTCTGGCATTCAGCAGCCTCCCCAGCAACACCAAAGGTAAGTAATCAAACAAAACATGCTTTATTTAGTAAAACCTGGTGAATGTGGGCAGGACATGGCAAGTACACAGGGGCTGGAATAGGAAGGTCAGGGGTCAGCACAAGGGGGACATGACTCAGGATGCAGGAGCCAGAGGGCAGAAGACTTGGAGGCTGGCAGGTCTTGGGTGACTTATCACCTGCTCTTCTGGAGGCTACATGAGGCTTGAGAGCCCCTGGGGGTTCCAGAGGCTTGACCAGCAAGGAAAGGCTTGTCCTAGGGAGGCCCTGCCCCCAGCACCAGCAGGGGACAGCATGGTACTCTTCACACGGGGACCACAGTTCCAGGTTGGTCTCTAAGATAGGGTTGTCCAGGGTGAAGAACAATCCAGAAACTGAAGCATCACCTTTTTGGCTCCATCTTCCAAAGTGAGGAACACCAGTAGCAGACCCCAGGTAGGTTATCAAGTGGATTAACCATTGCCCCCCTCCCCCAATAAGAAGCCAAAACAACCCCAAAGTTGTCGTGGGTCACCATCTCCATCACTCCAGTGCAGTGGGTTAGGCTCCACTGTCAAAGGAGCCCCCACTCCCCTACCCAAATTAGACATAATTCTTAGTGGGGTATTCAGAGGGACCCCGAGAGGCAGTATGTGGGACTGATACTGAGTATCGGGCCATATAATGGCTGGAGCCCTGGGAGCCCCCAGAGGGGCAGGTGCAGCACAGTAGCCCCCCACCCAGCAACAAAAGGCCAGAAGCCGCCCAGCCCAGGTAGAGGGAGGCTCCCAGCTCCCTCTTTTGGGCCTCGACCACCAGGGGGTTGTAGAAGTCCTGGATGATGGTATGGGCGGTCCAGCACACAGGGATCAGGGTCAGGACCCCCGAGATGACAAAGAGGATCCCAGAGGTGAGCACCAGGCGGGCCTTGGAGTCCTTGTCCTCCACGCAGGTGGTGCACTTGGCTCCGGCGAGGTAGACCAGCAGGCCGAGCAGGGCCAGCAGGAGGGCAATGACGCAGAGGGCCCGGGCGGCCTGCAGGTCCTGCGGCAGCGCCAGCAGCGAGTCATACACCTTGCACTGCATCTGGCCTGTGCTCTGCACCACGCAGGACATCCACAGCCCCTCCCACACCACCTGGGCCACCACGATGCTGTTGCCGATGAAGGCGGTCACCTTCCACAGGGGCAGGGTGCAGGACACCAGGGCATTCACCCAGCCAAACAGGGTCAGGACGATCCCCAGGATTTGCAGACCAGCGGAAGCCATGGCGAGGTGGGGGCTGAGATGCTGCACTGGGGGGACAAGAGTAGAGTAAAGTTAAGACCAGCTGGCTCAGCCCCTCATTCCCAATGAACGCTAGGTCCCATGCCACATGCAATAGCCACCACACAGGACACCAAGAGTATGAACCCTGTACTTGAGCAAGGCACGCTCCGAGCCTCATTTTCTCAAGGGCAAATGAGCATTTAATGCTTCATCATTAATTTTTCTTTCTAGGAAATGGCAGCCCACTCCAGTATTCTTGCCTGGAGAATCCCATGGACAGAGGAGCCTGGCAGGCTATAGTCCATGGGGTCGCAAGAGTCGGACACGACTTAGTGACTAAACCACCAGTTATGTGACAGACACTAGTGTAAAAAGAGTGAAAAAGTAAGCAACCCAGTTTTGAGTGTAAATGAAATAAAGCACCTATGCAAATACTGGGGTTCCATGGTGGCTCAGACAGTAAAGAGTCCACCTGCAACGCAGGAGATCTGGGTTTGATCCCTGGGTTGGGAAGATCCCCTGGAGAAGGAAAGAGCAACCCATTCCAGTATTCTTGCCTGGAGAATTCCATGGACAGGGGAGCCTAGCGGGCTACAGTCTACAGGGTCGCAAAGACACGACTGAACTACTAACACACACACACATACACCAAGGTTAACCCATGGCCCTTTGGGTACAAAGGGATAAAACAACAGAATGCAATTTTTCGGTAGTTTCCACAGGGAAAATGAGTGGTGGGTTGGCTCTATCCATTAGTTCCAGGCTTAAAACTTAGTTTTCACACCAAGGACAGATCCAAGGTTCCTCTTAGCATTCAACATGTGTCCCAACCTTTCACCTCAACTTGGATCCATACCCCAAAACAGGTGGTTGCTAGTTTGATCTTAAGATATAGTGTGGACGGTGGCCAGACAGTCCTGGCCTTGCTCACCACTGCCTGGTTGAAACCAGCTCCACCCAGTCAAATCCTGGATGGGGCAGAAGAGGTGGAGAAGAAACACAACAAAACAATAACACCAGCCCCTCCCACCCAGAGCACTTCTTTTCCCAAGGTCCCCAGATGCCTCCTGGGGTCCTGCCCTCCGACCTGCCCGGGACCCACAGAACAGACTCCCAAGGTTGGTGACATTTTCTTGTATATTCTTGGCCCAAATGCCATCCTCTCAGGGGCCAACTTCCCCCCAAAGAAGCTGCCACCTTTGGAGTTTGTCCAGTGAACCAGCTCCTCTAGGGCAGCTCTGACCCCCTCACATCCCTATTTGTCTCGGACGTCGTTTGGGGGGCAATCAGTTCCGTTCAGGGTCCCCCTATGATCTATCATTGCACAAAGTTCCCGCGCATGGCTTGGACCTAAACTTAGCGCCAGCCCCAGGGGGTGGCCAGAGGGCAGGCTCTCCATTTCTTTGCACCCCGCCCATAACCCGGGAGAACTCATGGCCTCGGGGGAGACCGGACGGGGTGGGCCGTACTGCGCCAATCCAAGCCCAGGGTCAGCCCTCGAGGCGTCTCCGGCCGGGTTAGGATGGGGGCCACGCTAGCCTAGGCACCTGGCACCTCCCCCTTACAAGCGCGCCCCTGCTCTCGGCCCCTTCCCTTTCCACGCGCCACGGCCTCGGCTCATCCGAGGACGTCCTCTCCCGCTCTCGATCCCTATTTCCCCTGAGTCTGGCCCGAAGGAGGGTGTCCCCAGCCCCTCGCCGTGGAAGCCGCGCACCCTGGAGTGGCCTAAGGGCGGCGCTCGCCGCGGAGTCCGCTCGCATAAGTGAGGGGGAGAAGGGCCCGGCCCTAGAGAGCAGCGCAGGTGGGGGAGGGGCTCCCGGGTTTCGGTGCCTTTGTCCCGGGCAGGGGGAGGGGCGCTTAACCCTTTCCCCGAAGGACCCCTTCAGGGCCCGGCTCAGGTGCAGGCGTGCCACCGCCCCCAGGGGCTCGCGGTCAAATCAGCTCAGGTTCGTCCCACGCACCACAACCCAACTCTGCCACGCCCCACGCGCCCCGCAACCCCAGGTGTCTACCCCTTCCCCCACGACAGGCGCACCTGCCCAGGCTCACCTGAGAAGGAGTCCACAAGGATTCTGAGTAGCCGGCAGAGTGTGGCGATGGGGGCGGAGGCGGGGGTCTTTAAAGAGGCAGTGACGTCACCGGACCACCGCCCTGGGGAGGGGCAGAGACCCTTGTCCGACTTGCGGCGAATTCCAGCCTGGTCAGTAAGGGGCGCTCGAGCCTGGAGCCTCTGCTCGCACACCTCTGGCCCGAGCGCCTGGTAGCAGCCGGCTGCAGTTCTGTCCGCGGGGAAGGCGCGCGGTGTGGAGCCGAACAGAGCTCAAGTCTGGACTCCGGAACTCCCCTAACCTTCCCGAGCCTGATTTCACCCCGAAAAAGGGAGACAGCATTTTACCAGTCAATCCTAAAAGAAATCAATCCTGAATATTCACTGGAAGAACTGATGCTGAAGATGAAGCTCCAATACTTTGGCCACCTGATGGGAAGAGTGAAGTAAGCATTGCGGCCGAATTCCTTACCAGCTGAGCCACAAGGGTAGCCCAAGAATACTGGGGTGGGTAGCCTATCCCTTCATCCAGGAGGTTTTCCCGACCCAGGAATCGAACCGGGGTCTCCTGCATTGCAGGCGGATTCTTTACCAACTGAGCTATCAGGGGAAGCCCTGATGGGAAGAGCCGACTCATTGGAAAAGACCCTGATGCTGGGAAAGATTGAAGGCAGGAGGAGAAGGGGACGACAGAGGATGAGATGGTTGGATGGCATCACCGACTAGATGGACATGAGTTTGAGCAAACTCAGGGAGATAGTGAAGGACAGGGAGGTCTGGCATGCTGCAGTCCATGGGGTCGCAAAGAGTCGGACACCACTGAGCGACTGAACAGCAAACATCAACAAATGATCCAAGGTAGAAATGAAACGACACAGTAGTATTATTTTTGTTATATTATTATATCCTCGGGGCCATTAGGAAAGCTGCAGTTATCTCTGAGATGGGTTGTTTCGTGTCAGACCCGCCCCTCGCCCAACACACACATCCCGGGCTCCCGCCACCGAGAAGGCAAGGCCAGATCTGCTTCCCTTTGGCATTCTGGCCGCTCCGGCGCAGAGGAGGCGTTTGTTGAGCGAATGCCTGAACTTAGCGGGAGGGGCGGGGCGGGGCGGGGCGGGACGGGGCGTCTAGGGGCGGATCGTGGGGGGCCGGGCCAAGACGAGGGGTCCGCCCCGGAAGGCGGGGGCGGGGGCGGGGCCGCCGCTCTGTGCCCCAGTTCGCGGGTGGCGAGCACAGACGGCAGCGGCCGCCAGACGAGCACTATGGCTCCTTGCCCGCTACGTCCGCTGCTGCGGCTCCTCATGCTGGGGCTCGGGCTGGCGCTGCTCCGCGCCGCGGCCGGGGAGCGAGTGCCAGGTATGCCGGTCCCCGGCCGGGCGGGAGGGCGTGGGAGAGGGGGGAGTCCCCGGGCCCGGATCGGGGAGCCGGCACCAGGAGCCTAAAGGCGGGGCAGAACCGGGGGACCAGGCGGACACGGGGATCCGGGGTCAGACAGTCCCCAGACACGGCCTTCTCTGGTCAGGAGAGGTCCCATCCAGCTCCCAGCTTCTTCCGTAGTACGGGCCTCAGTTTCCCGCCTGTCCGACGCGGGGGGCGGGGTGTTTCTGTCCTGAGAGTCTTGACTGGGAAGTGGAGAGAGAAGGTTTGAGGGAGGGATGTCTCGTCTGGTAAGGCGGCACGCCCCCAACCTGATCAACACCGGGTCTGCCCACCCCACCTTAGCGACTTCTGCCTGGGCTGTGAGTGGGGGCGGGGCCGGGGCGAGCGGACCCCAGGCTAGGGGAGAGGCTTGCTGGGTGGAGGAGGGAGCAGGGGACTTGAGATCTGGGGAATTAATCGGGGTGGGGGTGGAGGCTGGAGTGAGGAAGGGGCTCTTGGGGTAGGGACCTGGGGGAGGGAAGCCTGGAGGTTCCGATCTAGGGGGCGGAGCTGGCCTGAGAGGGGCGAGGCCTGACTTCAAGTCCCGCCCCCAGGCGCTGCGGCCCCTCCAGCCCCCTTCAGATTGCTGTGGCCCATCCTGGGGGGCGCCCTGGGCCTGGCCCTCGTGCTGGGGCTGCTTTCTGGCTTCCTGGTCTGGAGACGGTGCCGCAGGAGAGAGAAGTTTACCAGTAAGTGTGTCCCCGCACGCCCGATGGCCCCCTATCATTCCTCAACATCTCCCCCACTCCTGACACCCCTCTTCTTATCTTGCAGCCCCCATCGAGGAGACCGGTGGGGAGGGCTGTCCTGGCGTGGCCCTGATCCAGTGACAGGGCGCGCCCCCTGCCAGCAGGAGGCTGTGCCCGCTCATCATTCATTCATTCATTCTGGAGCCAGCCCCAGCCTCCCAGACACAGCCAGAGCCAGGCTGCTCCAACCACAGGGGTGGGGAGAGATGGGGGACGGTGAATCACCTCTCTAAGGTCTGGGCCCAAGCTTCCGAAGGGCCTTCCAAGGTGTCTGACCGCCCTGTCTCTGGCTCCAGAATACAAAAGGAGACCCTGGCTGGCTCATGCCAGACAGCTGACACTAAGGAACCGCAACATTTGCACAAGGGTCCCCACCCCCACCCCCACCATGGCCTGGGGGCCAGGCTGACCTGAGGGACTGACACAACACCAGGTCCCACCCACTCAGATGTACTGAAATTCCACCACTTGGGGTCTCAGCCTGGGGGGGTTAGGGACCTGTTCCTTAACACTAGAGGGCTGGCCCTCTAATGGGGCTGGCCCTAAGACACTGCCCCTCAGACCCCCTAACACAGGGGGAGATATTTATTTGGGGAGAAAATGTGGAGGGGGAGAGAATTTATTAATAAAAGAATCTTTAACTTTAAATGGTTTGAAGAGTGGCATGATCCCAGCCTGACTTCTCAGAGCTGGAGGGGAGGAGTGAGTCACCGCGGGGGTGGGGGCGAGGCTCTGACTCACACATTCTCAATGCCTGAGCCCAGCCTGCCAGGACCTGGCCGGCCACGGCCGTTTTCCAGGGAAGTGCTTGAGGAGAAATCCGGCATCTAGCACCCCTCCCTGCCCTCCCTTCCCCAAAGAGCCTGGGTTCCAGATTGAAGCTTTCATTTACTCAGTAATCTTTATTCAGTTCTTGGTGGGGAGAGGATGGCACCTTTCCCATGTTCCTGCCCCTTCCACCTCAGGGCTCTGTGTCCTCTGTTGAGAGGAGGTCCTGGTGCCCAGAGGCCTGGTCTGGAGGAAAAGCAGGGCAGCTGGTCCCTTTGTGGGAGTGCTGCTCTCCCTTGTTGAGGGGAAGAAGGAAGTGTGGGGGGGGCAGGGGCACTGATCCCCAGATCTCAGAGCTCCATCATGTCCCCAGCTGGGGTTGCAGGGTAGTGGGGGGTGGGAGTGTCCCCCAGCCTCAGGAGCCGGAGAGCCTCAGGGATCAGGTTCCCAGGGTACCGCCAGAGAAGCAGCTCAGAGCAAGGGCTTCTGGAAGAGGAAATAACAGGGCACAGGGGCAGAGGCTGGCCTGGTAGAGCCAAGCCCCACCTGGTCCAGGTCCCCAGGGGCTCCTGGACTGCTGGCACCTTCCAAGGAGCCAAGGAGGGAAACAACAGAGGTTGGTGAAACGCTAAAAATAGCACAGTGAGGCAGAGCCTGGAAATGGGCTCCCAGGACTGGGTATGATCCTCTGGAAGGCCCAGCCGGTGAACTGTGGATGGTGCCTACCTGAGTGGGGGCAGAGCTGGGGGAAATGCCCTGGGGGGGCTGCAGTAAGGGTGGTCATTGTGCAGGCTGAGTCGAGAGAAGTGGGTGGCCATGTTCTCCTCGGACAGGAACTGCTTGCGCAGGGGCTCCCTGGGGAGAGACGGGGAGGCAGGCAAGCTGGGATATTCAGAGGAGAGGTAGCCTGATGGGGACCTGAGGTGACGGAGGACTTGGTGGGAGTCCCTCCCTACCCCCAAACTCACTGCTCCTCCTCCAGGCGCCGCTTGGTGCTCATGGGCACAGCTCCTCGGAGAGGGGAGCTGGGAAGAAAAGAGAGCTAGGAGCACCCCACCCTCTTGGCGCCATCCCCAGGATCTGCCCGCCTGAGCCTGCAGCGTCAGCCAGCAGCCCCCCGGCCCATGCCTGTCGCTGACGTCTAAGTCACTCTCTCTCCCAGACCATCCAGGAGCCTGCCTCGGAGGTCTTCCCCAGTCTCCAACCTTGTCTCAGCTTATGCCCAAGCCCTGCCAATAAGCCCCACCGCGTGTCATCCTGCAGACCTCCTCTGAGGCCCCAGCCAAAGCTCCTGTGACCCTGGGCCGGGCCCACCCAGGGCCCCCCACACACACCTCGCGTCCAGGCCTCCAGAAGCCCCCGAGGCGGCCCGCGGGTCGCGCTGGGCCCGACCCTGGGGGCCTCGCTCCAGGGGTTGCTTCAGGATCATTGGGGTTCGGGGTCCTGCGGGCAGAGGGGTGGGATCCGGGCGGCAGGGGCGGAGCCTTCGAGGGCGTGACCCAGCGCGTGGGGCGTGGCTTTAGGCGCGCGCGCGGGGCCAGGTTCCGCGCAGGCGCGGAAGACGGACGGCACGCGGCTAGAAGGCGGGTGTGCTCAGCGGGGTGGGGGAGGGGACCCGGCGTAGCAGGGTCGCGGTGGGCGCTACTTGGTGTTGGGGTGTCTTCTCGGTGGTCACCTCTGCTCCTGGGACTCTGCTTACGCGGTGGCCGCCTTCACGCCGGGCCGGCCAACGGTATCGGGGAGGTGAGGAACCGCGAAGGGGAGGTGCCCACTGGCACTTCCGGATTCGTGAGGCTGCGTTGCGCGCGGAGCACTCTGGGACTTTTAGTTCTCCAGATGGAGCGAGCGGCGCAGCAAGAGGTGCCTCTTGGTCAGGTGAGGGGGGAGGGCGATGCGCGGTGCCTTCTGGGATTTGTAGTCCACTCCTAGCTCAGAAGGGGCAAGGCAGGGAGTCGTGCCCTGAGCCCTGTTTTGCGTGGGCTGTTGGTAGGACTTGGATTCTGACCCGGGGGAGGGAAGATAACCCAGAAATACCTCAGGGGCCTAACGTGAAAGTCACAGGATGCGGATCAGGGGTCAGCACCTTTTTCTGTACTGGAGTAATAGAGCAGTTTTGTAAGCGGTTTCTGAGCAAAGACAGAAACTCTGCGACGCTGTGTACAGTAGCTCATCCAATCATGACAAAATCTCCCATGAGCTCCATTTGACAGTTAAGAAAACCGGGAAAAGAGGCTGAGTCTGCTCAGATTCCAACTAGGCATCATGCCTCAACTGTCCCCTTCCTCACCTTCTTGGAGCCGCCCCTGGAACTTAAATGGGCAAGTGCCTGCTTGGTGGGCTGTCTCAAAGGAGACTGGGCAGTGGAACTTCTGCAGGGGAAGCAGGAACGAGTGTGTGGATCAGAGGTCCCAGATGCCCTGGCCTGCCTTCATCCAGCCTCTCTCTGCAGATGGAAGTGTTTCAGGCCCTGCAGCGGCTGCACATGACCATATTCTCCCAGAGCGTCTCACCCTGTGGGAAATTCCTGGCAGCTGGCAACAATTATGGACAGATAGCTATCTTTAGGTACTCTTGTCCCTGCTCCCCACTGTCCATGAGCTCTGGCACTTGGCCCTCTGGGGGCTGACGCCCCCTTCTTTTGACACCCAGGCCCCTCTCCCCTTTCTCTTCAGCTTGTCTGCTGCTTTGAGCTCCGAGGCCAAAGAGGAAAGTAAGAAGCCCATGGTGACCTTCCAAGGTGGGTGCAGGCATTGAGTCTGGCTTGGGGGACCCCAGGGTGGATGACAGGAGCAGGACAAGGTCACTCAGGTTCTGTGCTTCCATTTAGCCCATGACGGGCCCGTCTACAGCATGGTCTCCACTGATCGACATCTGCTGAGTGCTGGGGATGGGGAGGTGAAGGCCTGGCTTTGGGCGGAGATCCTTAAGAAGGTGAGTGTGGAGCTGGGGGAAGGGAGAGGTACCCAGATCCAGAGAGAGCCTTTGAGGTCACCTAGTGCATGGGGTCACAAAGAGTCGGACACAATTCAGCGATTGTACAAGTGTTTCTCTCCACGAAGGGCTGTAAGGAGCTGTGGCGTCGTCAGCCCCCATACAGGTGAGCCAGGCCCTGTGAGCAGAGGGCACATGGGGGTGAAGGTGCCACCTCACCAGAGTTGACTCTGCTTTCCTTCCCCCAGAACCAGCCTGGAAGTACCTGAGATCAATGCTCTTCTTCTTGTGCCCAAGGTTAGAGCCCTTCGTAAATTCGGGGCTCTTCCCTGTCCTGTTTTTGGCCCAGATTTTGATCCTTCCCCTTTCCCTGGCCTGACTTGACCCTGACTTCTGACTCCATCCCACCTTCCTCTGCAGGAGAATTCGCTCATCCTGGCGGGGGGAGACTGTCAGCTGCACGCGATGGACCTTGAGACAGGGACCTTCATGGTAAGAGAGCAGGGCCAGGGGAGTGGGGGCAATGGTGTTTCTCCTGGGTCTTGTCCTGACACTGCCCCTCTCCCTGCAGTGGGCCCTCCGGGGCCACACGGACTACATCCACTGCTTGGCACTGCGGGAGCGGAGCCCCGAGGTGCTGTCGGGCGGCGAGGATGGGGCCGTGCGGCTTTGGGGTAAGGGAGTGTCACATTGGAGGGACGGCTGGTGGTGAGGGAGGCTGGGGCAGGGAGGGTGCCTGCCTCTCGTGGTTCTTCCTCCTCAGACCTGCGCACGGCCAAGGAGGTCCAGACAATCGAGGTCTACAAGCACGAGGTGAGGGCACACCCACCCTCTGTCCTCCCTTCTTCCTTCCTCGGCATCTCCGATGTCATCATCTCCCGCTCTGTTCTCCGCCCTCCCAGGAGTGCTCGAGGCCCCACAATGGGCGCTGGATCGGATGTTTGGCAACTGACTCGGACTGGATGGTAAGCCAGGCAGTGTGCACGCTGGGGTGGCAGCTCGGGCCCTGTCTGGCTGAGGGCCCGTGGCTCATGATGGCTGGGGACTCCCACCTTTCTGCCCAGGTCTGCGGAGGAGGCCCAGCACTCACCCTCTGGCACCTCCGATCCTCCACACCCACCACTGTCTTCCCCATGCGGGCGCCACAAAAGCATGTCACCTTCTACCAGGACCTGGTGAGGCCCTCTGTCTTGTTTCTGCTGTCCTTGCCCCGCTCCCCCTCCAGCTCTGAACTCTGAGCCCCCTCCCTGTCTTCCACAGATTCTATCAGCTGGACAGGGCCGCTGTGTCAACCAGTGGCAGCTGAGTGGGGAGCTGAAGGCCCAAGTGCCTGGCTCTTCCCCGGGACTGCTAAGCCTCAGCCTCAACCAGCAACCAGCAGCCCCTGAGTGCAAGGTGGGTCCAGCCAGGGGTGGTGGGGACCCTGGGAGGCCAGGGCTTGGGGGCAGGTCAGTCACTCCCCTGTTGTTTCTAGGTCCTGACAGCTGCAGGCAACAGCTGCAGGGTGGACGTCTTCACTAATCTGGGCTACCGAGCTTTCTCTCTATCCTTCTGACCTCCAACAGCGTCTCCACCTCCATCTCAGGGGTTCACAGTGTTTTCTTCTTTTTTTATATACAAATAAAATGGGTGGCTTTTTTTTTTAATGTGCTTTGTTCCCAAGAATGGAGGCCAAGTCGGTGTAATGATTTATATATTACTCTGTCTGATCTTGATACATAAATACCCACCCCCATCCCCAACCCGCAGCTGAGAGCCAGGGGGCTTAATGCCTAGAAAAGATAGATTTATATAGATTTGATAACAGCTCTGCCACACGTGCCCCTGCCACCTATCTGGGGTCTCTGGCCCCCAAAGCTGGCCCCTGCTCCCAGTGAGCCCTTGCCCAGCCTCCAAGGGAGGGGAGGGCACCAGCCGCCTTTGGCAGACAATCGGGACCCATCGCTCCGTTGGCCAGAAGAGGAAAGTGAGCCAAGAGGGCAAAGCCAGCCCTGTGTCTACCCGGCGCTCAGGTCCTTCGGAAGAGGGTGCTGAAGAAGCCGCCAGCGGGCCCGGGGCTCAGGCGCAGGGAGAAGCGCGTTGCGGCGGGGCGCGGGGCGGAGGCAGAGGCGGCCGCACTCAGCTCTTTCTGGCGTTGCGAGCGCAACTGCTGGCCGATGACCACCTGCATGTCGTCCTGTGGGCGGGCCGGCAGGGCGGGTCAGCATCCGGCCCCGCCCCCGCCAGCTCCTCCCCGTCGGCCCCGTGCGCCCCGCCCCTCACCTGCCAGGCCTCCAGCTCTTGCGTCAGCGCCACCTTCTGGCGGATGGTGCGAAGCAGCTCCCTGGAGAGGGAGTCCCGCTCCAGAGAAACGCGGCTGAGCTCCAGGGACAGTTCCAGGACCCTGCAGACGAGGGGCAGAGAGCAGGTCCGAGGACGCTGGGGCTTCAGCGTGCAGGGATGGTGGGGGCTCCTGGACCCAGGCGGGAGTGAGACCACGAACACGAAACCAGGGAGGTAAGAGGGCCCCCAGATCAGAGTGGGGTTCCAAGGCCCAGAAAGGCCAGTGTGTTCTGGGTGCCTGAGCCGCCCCCCGCCCCCAGGCAGTGGTGAATGGTTGCAGATGCTTACTTGTTCATGGCCTCGTCTCGGTCCGAGAGGGCACTACTTAAGGCCTCCTCAGGGTCCTGCACCCGCAGTTCCTTCTGCCTTTGCAGTTCCTCCCGCAGGGACTGTAGCTCTGCCTGCTGCAGCGCCATCTGCGGGCAGGGTAAAGTCCAGAGAGGCAGTTAGACCCCTGGGTGTCCCAGGGCTTGCTCTTCCAGGCAGTCCAGACTCTAGTTTGCTGCCTTCCCGTACCTCCCACCTCCTATCTCCACCTGCTCCACAAACA
Organism: Okapia johnstoni; assembly: GCA_024291935.2. NCBI lineage: Eukaryota > Metazoa > Chordata > Mammalia > Artiodactyla > Giraffidae > Okapia > Okapia johnstoni. The sequence continues at coordinate 1,636,792 of JAGTYA010000028.1, read as the reverse complement.
ACCTTGACAGCTAATGGTCCTGTGCTGGAGATGAATCTTCTGAGTGCCTAGCGGGGTGGGTGGGTCAGGGTTAGATGGATGGTCTAAGCCTGCAAGAAGGATGCATGGAGAAAATGGGACTTAAAGGGGGAGTGTAGTCCAGGAAGTCTTCTTGGAGAAGGTGACATACAGGCTGGCTGTTGAAACATGATGGCAAGTTTGTTGGGATGAATGGGTATCCAAGTAAAGAGGGATTCGTGGGCAAAGACTTGGAGGTGTAGATGGGAAAGAGAAACTGACATTGAGAGGGGCTTTGCCTCCAATACTATGCTTCCCCCACCTCAACCTGCAACTGGACCACTTCCTCCTCCTCTTCTCCCAGTATCTCCTCTGGGTTCAGGGATGCTCCCTTCCTGGGAGGCTCCAACCTCTCCCCCTGGGGCGAACGCTGCTGCCTGGATGGTTGTTGGGTCTCCGGGGATAGAGTGGTCTGTCCACCAAAGAAATCGATCAGGGCAGTGTCAAACCTTCTAGGGATAAAAAAGGAGGGGTGGAGTCTGCAGCCCTCCCGGTGTGGAGCCTCCCCGTGTGGAGCCCGGTGTGGAGCCTGGTGGGCCGAGAGCTCACCAGAGCATCTCCACTTCTGTCCGTGTTCTGGTTTTGGTCCTGGTCGCTGTTGAGGCTGTGGGCGAGCTCTAACTGCAGCGAGGCTCCTGAGACGTCGGCGTCTTGGAAGCGCGACTCCTCTTCCAGCTCCGAGACGCGCCGCTGCAGCCTCCGCAGCGCGCTCAGCGCCTCCACCGTCTCGGAGCGCGCGCGTTCCAACTGCGGCAGCAGAGCGAAAACCGCGAGCGTCAGCCGGGTGCCCCTGCGGCCGGCCGACAGGGGGCGCCGGCGCGCCGCGGGAAAAAAGGCATCCCCGCGCGTCCGCCCCGCCCAGCGCCGAAGTCGGCTCCCTGTTCCCAGAGCGCGGGGCGGCCTTGGGACCCCAGTCTCCCTCGGCAGACACCACTTGCCTCACTTATAGAGCAGGGCCCGGACGAGCGCCCAGACTTCAAAGTCTCCCGTCACCCTCCCTCCAGTCCCGCCCCATCCGGTCACCTGGAAAAGCCCCGCCTCATCCCTGACCCAGCCGGCCTACCTTCTTACTAAAGCTGTCACCCGGCACTGACTGACTGATCCTCTCTTCTCAGCCAGGCGACCTGCTGAACGTCTCACACCCTTCCCACAGCCATGCAGCATTACCACCCATCTCACAGACGGGGAAACTGAGGCTGGTGTCCCACAATAGTAGGAAGGGACCCTGGGATAAGAACCCTGGTAATCTGACCCCAAAGCAAGTGCAAGCTCCTAAGATCTCAAACATCAAGGCATACTGCCTCCTTCCATTTCCTTTCCTCTGTTTTCACACCCAGACCTGGTCCAGGTCCCCATCACCTCCAACTGTGAGCTCTGGCCTCAGCCCCATCCCTGGCCTTCAGCTGCTGGTCTCTGATGCATCCTAGAACCACCACCCCTGCTCAGTCTCTCTGTGGCTCCCACTTGCCCTTGTGCTAATGCCTTTGCCCTTCTGGCCTGGTTGCTAGGGTTCCCGGTGACCCAACTCTGGGGTCTTCTTCCAGGAGGCCCTGATGCAGTGGGCCAGGCCCCCAACTGGACGTGCCCGCCCATCCCAGCCCTGCCAGTCACCTCCAGACCGTGCTCCCGCCTCTCCCGCCGCAGCAGCAGCAGCTCCTCATGGGTGGCCTGCAGCCTGCCCCGTCCCTTCTCCAGCTCCTCACGCAGACCTCGAATCTGGGCCTCTAAGTCCTGCCGGCGACTCTGGAGCATCTGATTCTGGGGAAAAGCCCATCAGAGCTAAGAGTGGAAGGGCAAGGCTGGGCCCAGACAGCCCCCAGGCCAGCCTTCCCCGCTCAACAGACCCCCGGCCCCAACTGGCACTCACCTCCCCCTGCAGACTCTCCAGCCGTGTCCTCAGCTCTGCCCCAGCCAGGGCCTGAGCCTGACACTGCCCCTGAAGGCTGTCCAGTTCCCGCTGAAGCTCCTGCTCAGTCTGCGAGGCCTGGGGGTGGGGGTGGGGGGCAACAGAGCTCTCAGCTGGCCCACGCAGCAACAGGCCCAGCACACCCACCCCAGACGTCTGCCCCTCCTTGCTGAGACCCAGGGTCAGGGCCATCCAACCTGGGCCAGCGCACCCACCCCCACCAGGACCGGGCATCCGGCCCCTCCTTGCTAATGGGCCCAGGGTCAGGGTCATTCCACCTGGGCCAGCTGCTGGCTGAGCCGGAGGTTCTGTTCGCCGAGTTCACTGAGGGCCCGAGCCCGCTCCCGGCCACTGTCCTGCTGCTCAGAACGCTGCTCCCCGAGCTGGGCCCTAAGGGCCTCCACATCCTTCTCCAGCTCCACCGCCCTGGCCTCCCACTCGGCTCCCCGGGCTGCCAGGCCCCGGCGCAGTTCATGGTTCTCCTGCTGCAGCTGCTGTGGGGCCGGGACAGAGGGGTGGAGACAGAGAGGCGACAATGAGACTCACAGAGTGACAGCCAGAGACTTGACGGGGGTCCATGGGGGTCTGAGGCAGGCCTGAGAGCTGGAAACAGGACAGAGCTGGGGGGGAAGCGGGCAGAGGGGGCAAGACACAGTCTCAGACAGTAGAGGAGGCAGAGGAGCCGTAGAGAGGTTTCTGGAGGGGCTGACCCTGGGCCTGAGCTGGGCGAGGATCCCCAGTGCCCACTCACCTCTGGCTGCCGCCGGGGCTTCTGGGTCTGAGGTTGCAGGCGCCGTTTTTGGCGCCTGAGTCTGGCAGAATTGAAGGCCCGGCCCATGGCCTCACACAGCTGTGTGCTCTGGAGATTCTGCCTCTGCTCAACCCCTCTCCCCCAGCTCCTCCTGGCCAGCTCCCTCTAATTAACCCTGGGCAGCCGCACCCCGGCTCCATGCCTCTGCTACTCTGCTAGCCCTCCCCCAAAACCTGTCTAACCAGCGGGGGGACGCTCCTGGCACACTCAGAGGACCAGCTTGGGGAGGCAGGCAAGTCAGGGGGCCAGTGTCTGCCCCCTCACCCCTCTGCAGACTTTCCATGCAGTATGGTGATGCTAACCATAGCTGCTACGATGATTAGCAAGCTCTCCTGCTAGTGCTTCATCTATATTATTGTATTTACTCCATGGGAATTAGAATCCTTTTGTTGCTCTTTAGTCACCAAGTCATGTCTGACTCTTGCAACCCTATAGACTCTAGCCCCCCAGCCTCCTCTGTCCATGGAATTTCCCAAACAAGAATACTGGAGCGGGTTACCATTTCATTCCCCAGGCAATCTTCCTGACCCAGGGATTGAACCCGCATGTTCTGCATCGGCAGGTGGATTCTTTACCGCTGAGCCACCAAGGAAGCCTTTAAAATCTTTAACATCTTCATTTTACAGATGAGGAAACTGGGCCTCAGAGAGGTTAAATGCCTTGCCCAAGGATACACAGTGAGTTACTAGAGCAGGGATTCTAACCCAGACAGTCAAATCCTTAACCAAATACTGTAGGAGGGGGGCAACACAGCTCTAGAATTAAGCCCACCAGTCTGGGGTCCTATTGTCCTATTGTTCTGGCCAATGCCCAGCTCTGCTTCTGCTTTGTGGTCAGGCAAGCTCTCTAATACCTCCAAGTCCCATCCATCCATCTAGCCATCCATCCATTCATCCATCCAGTATTTCCTGAGCTTGCCCCAATTTGGGGTCTGGCTATCAGCAACAAGTGAGACTACCAAATTCACTGCCTAAAACAGCTTAGAGTCCAGAGGCAAATGAACACATTTGAACCGGGTAGTTTTGGAGAGGGGCACATTTAGGGCTCTAAAGAAACCCTGGGAAGTGATGAAGAGGAGTGGGGTGGGGTGGGGCATCCTTCAGGAGGAATTCTATTTTTTTTTTTTTTTTGGTGTTTTTAGGAGGAATTCTAAGTTGACTCCTGCAGGGCAAGAAGGAAGAGGGGTACACCAAGGAACAGCAGGTGCAAAGGCCCTGAGGCAATAAGCATGGGTTGTTCAGGGAACTGAAAAAAGGCCCCCTCAGAGGAGGGGCCACGTGGCTGAGATGAGGTCAGGGGGTTCAAGTAGTATGCTTAGGCCCTGGTGAGAAATTTTGGTTTCATTCTAAATGAGGGGGAGCCGTTGGGAGATTCTGGGCAAAGACTGAAATGATCTGATTTGCAGTTTTTGAAGATCCCTTTGGCTACCCATTGGAGAAGGAGCTCAAGGGGCAAGGTAGAAGCTGGGGACCAGTGAGGAGGCAGCTGCTGTCTCTAGGACGGAGATGATGACACTGCGGCCAGCTTGGAGAGATGATGAGAAGTGAGTAGACTCGGTGTCTAGTTTCAAAGAAGAATCAACAGGACTTGCCAGTGTGGGAGGAGAGAGGTTGCGGAGATGCTTATGCTGGGGCCCTGCGGTGGGAAGCTAGGGGCAGACAGCAGGTGATGGGATCACGGAATCCAATGCCACTTATGTTGAGATGCCCATTAGGTGGCCAAGTGGGGCCGACAACATGGATACAGGAGTCAGTGGTGTCCTGGGTGTGTAGGGGGCCAGATTGGATGCCCAGGGTGAGGGTGACCACAGCATGGGCAGAGGGAACCGTGCGTATCTCCCAGAGCTGAGTGAAAATTGACCAAGATCATGCATCAAAGTGCTTAGCCCAGAGCCAGACAGGGAGACAGTGCCCAGGATCTGTTGGCTGGGGTTTGTGCAATACTGCTGAAGAGCCAGACCCAATGTTCAGAGAGGGCCAGTGGCTTGCCCAAGGTCACACAGCCTGGCAGGGATCTGAACTCGGGTCCTGCCTTGCCCTCGGAGCCCGTGTTCTTTTCTCTGCAGTGGGCAGCCTTTGAGACCTTTAGTTCCCTGATCAGGAATGGAACCTGCATCCCTGCATTGGAAACACAGAGTCCCAAATGCTGGACCGCAAGGGTTGTCTCGGAGCCCCTGTTCTTAACCACTGGGCCACAGTGCCAGGGAGACTGGTCCCAGCCCTGGACTGCTGTTCCAGAGGCAACCCCCCGCCCTGCTTTCCTCCCCCCCCCCCCCACCTGGCCCCTGCCCCCTGTCCTCCACCCCCCAGCCCTGCCCTCTGCCACCAGCTCACTTCCTCACGCTCAGCGTGCTGGGCGCTCAGTGTGTCCAGCTGCCGCTGCAGCTCCTCATTGCGCTCCAGAAGCATCTTGCCGAGCTCTGCTGCCAACAGCAGGTCTTTCTCCTTCTGCTGCAGCTGCAAGTCCAGGTCCTCTGGCTCCTCAGGTCCTGGGCCCCCTCCCAGGAATGAGTCCCGCCGCTCCAGCACAAAGGGGAAGAAGCCCTCGTCACCGCTGGGGGAGGTGCCCCCGGAGAGCAGCCCGGCCGGAAAGCTGGGCCCTTCTGGGGAGTTCATGGTGCCGGCAGCGTCTGTAGGGGCAGGTAGGGCTGTGAGGAGAGGTGACGACAGGACTCCTCCTCTGCAACCCAAAGGGGTTCGCCCCCACTGGCCAAGACACCGCTGTCTTGAAATTCTTCACCTGCCACTGGCCCTCTGAGTCGTCCGGGGCCAAGAAGGATTAATGATCTGTGTCTTGTCCGCCCAGCTCCGTTAATATCCCCAGGGTAAACTGAGGCAGGGAGAAGCAGAAAGAGAGCTGCCCAGGCTCCTGCCTCTGGTGGATGGTTTCTGCCCCTGGGGAACTTGTCCCAGTGCTCCAGGATCACAGCCCACCCCAGCCACCGGCTCCACCTTCCTCTTCCACGGACCCCACCTGTTTCGGTTCCCAGCCTCTCACCAGCTGGGAAACTCTGCCCAGAAACCAGATTCTTGGGACTCAGGACTCGGAGATAAATCCAGCCTCTTCTCCCAAGAATCCAGGGCCTTGGGAATGTAGGTGTCCTTACCCCTTACCCCCCAGAAGTCCAGCCCCCTCCCCTTCCAGAAGCCCAGGCCCAGGTTCCCTGGCCCCCAGGGCCCCCTGGCCCTTGTTCCCCTGTTTTCTCAGGTCCCCGTCTCAGGTCCCTAGACCCTCAGCCTGCCCCTTCTGGACTGCTGGCCCAGGCCCCCCAGTTCCCAGCCACCCAGGGCGAGGTAACAGGTTATGCCTGTGCGGGCACTGCCACCTGGCCACTCCAGGTTTCTGTTTACTTCCCGCCCGGCCCTGGGGATGGGAGCCTGGCGGCGCTCCCCTAGGGCCGCGGGGGGCCGCAGTTCAAGGGCTCTGGGGCTCAGGAGGGAGGGGACCCAGGGGCTTCCCTGGCCTTTTCCCCGTGTCACCCCCCACCAGCATGCCTGGAGCTCCCACATTCCCTGTGAGCGCGCGCAAGCGCATACACACACACGCAAACACCTGACTTTTCTCTTCCTCCTTTTGGCAGGTGTCAGCCCCCAGGCCTCTCTGCAGGACCCAGGCATCCGCGGTCTTCCCAGCTCAACTGCCCCCGGGCGGACCGGGGGTCTCCCCGACGTGGCCCCTGCGGGTCCAGCCCGCTCTGGGACTCGGGGGCATCCCGCCTCCTCGCCCCTCCCCGCACTGAGCTACCAGCTCTTAGCACCTCCACCCGGGCGTCGGGGCCACCAGCGCCTCGATCCCTAACTGTCAGCATCGGAAGCCCAGCCTCAGCCTTCCTGCCTTCCTTCCTGCCCGCGCCCGGGTTTCCCGGCCCCCAGAGTCCGGCCCGGCCGCCCCTGCCCCGCCCCATCGGCCCGCTCCCGCTCGGCCCGGCCCGGTCCGCCCGAAGCTCGAAAGGGCCCCTGTCCTCGCGCCCCCTCGGCTCTCACCCGACGGCGCCGGGCTGCCTCCGAGGTCCCCGCGGCCCCGGATCCCCTCTTCCGGGGGCGGCACCAGGTGCACTGCCCGCACAGGTGAGGGGCGGGGCCATGGGGCGCCCCCTGGTGGCCGGAATGGCCAGGTGGGGCCTAAAGAAAGGCGACTCCACCCAGGTCAGAGCCGCTGACCCATCTTGCTGCCACCGAAAACGACAGGGCCCATTAATTGAGCACCTGCTGTGTGCACACCCCACGCTGAACATAGACGTCGGTTCCCTTTCCGCTCACAACTGCCCTGTGAGATAAGACATTATTAACGACAGCAACAAATCTAGCGGGTATTAAGCACTCTGCTAAGGAAGCGCTTATTTACTTTCATGACATCCACATGAAGCAGGAACTACTATTATCCCCGTTTTACAGATGAGGAAACTGAGGCCCGGAGAGGATCTGTCTTGCTTGGGGTCACATGGACAGGACTGGAATATGAGCAGCACAGGTGTGACTTCTTAGGCTGATTCCTGTGTGGCAGGTGAGGATGGCTAAAGTAACTTGCCCATAACCACACCTTAGCCTGTGCTCCTCCCAACCTGAGTCTATCGGCTCCCAGGCTGCAGAGTCAGGGGCAGAGGACCGGGTGAGGAGACTGGGAGGACCCATGGCTGAGTTCCAGGGTCGAGCCCGGGGCAGCCTGGGGCTTGCGGGCGATGCCCCAGCCGTGGCCTGGTGGCTTCTTGAGAGTCTCCTTCGGACTTCCAGGGCTCCCTGGGTCCCTATGAAAGGGGCTCCCGGCCTAGTGAGTGGGGATGGACGGAGGACTCGGAGCAGTGGTGTGTTGGTAACTCTTTAACAACAGGCTCTCTGGGGAAAGAGAAAGACTTGACTTGTTAATTCTGCCAATTTCTGTGCTGTTAATACTCCCTCCAAGGCTGATTACTTTTTTTTCTTTCTTTTTTTTTCTGGCAGCACTGGGCAGCATGTGGATCTTGCTTCCCTAACTAGGGATCGAACCCATGCCCCTTGCAGTCGAAGCATGATTCTTTTTTCTTTTTTTCTTTTTTTTTTTAATTCATTTATTTTGGTTGCACTGGGTCTTCGTTGCTGCGCACAGACTTTCTCTACTTGTGAAGAGCAGGGCTACTCCTCATTGCGGTGCACAGGCTTCTCATTGCGGTGGCTTCTCTCATGGCAGAGCATGGGCTCTAGGCACACAGGCTTCAGTACACAGGCTCAGATGTTGTGACACACAGGCTTAGTTACTCCGAGGCAGTTAGAATCTTCCCAGACCAGGGATCGAACCCATGTCCCCTGCGTTGGCAGGCGGATTCTTATCCACTGTGCCACCGGGAAGTCCTAGAAGTGCGATTCTCAACTATTATACCACCAGGGAAAGCCCTAAGGCTGATTTCAAGCTACTGACATGACATCTTTGAATGTGGAGATGGGCAGAGACATCCATATCAGCTTTTGTCAGCCAGTACTGGCTGAGTCCCCTGACCCTCTGGCTGTGGGTGTCAGGGTTTTTGAGCCTTGGAGGACTGGGGTTCTGTCTGGCTGAGTCTTAGAAAAACAGGAGGAAAATGGGAGCTGGGACTCCTGACTCATGGGGAATTGGATGTGAGGGCTCCTTGGAGGGCTGGTTCCAGGCTGGGACTCCTGCGTCCTGGGCTGGGACAAGGTTTCCTGCCAGCATAGAGCAGGGGCGCCACCAGTTCCATCGCAAGGCGGTCTGTGGGCTGCCTCGCCTGGTAAAGCCACCACATTCTTCCATAGCACCTGGGCGACAGCATGGTGGACATCAGAGAGCTGAAGGCAGCCCAGCCTTGCCAAGTGCTGCCGCCCAACTCCCTGCAAACGCCAGGATCACCCAGGGCTCCACCTACACCACACCCGCACTCAGCACGCCTTCCTTGAGCCCCAGTGCTACCGAGGAGGGGCTGGGCTCACCTGGAGACAAAGTTGTGAAGGCCCTACTCCTAGGAGGTTCACAGTCCACCCAGGAGGTCGAAGGAGGTTTAGACCTACGTAAACCAGAAACGAACCAATAAAACAACACACCACGGAGTTTAGCTCACAGGAGCTGGCATTGCATGCTTCAGTCTAGATCCCAGATTGGCTAATATCAGCTGTGTGTGCCTGAGTCATTCAGCTGCCCTCAGTTTCCCCATTTGTAGAATGGAGGTGATCACAGTCCCCCGCTAATGGAGTTCTGACAGTTGAATGAGGGTGAAGGTAAGGTATGAGCACTTAGGCTGCACTGGTGCTCAGCAAGGCCATAAGAAGTGACTCACCACATGTGTTAATATTACAGTGTACTCCATCCTCACAGCAGCCCTGTGAGGTCATGACCATTCACAGTTTACCAGCTCAGGGAGGCAAAGTGATTTGCCTGTGCCTGCATGACAAGTGCTTCATCCCAGCTTGCCTGCCTCCCAGCCAAGGTCATTCTTGGGGCATTTGAATCTGGCCTCCAGGCTCCTTGCTGATTCCAGGTGAAGATGGAGAAGAGGGACAGAGTGGCCCCAGGGAAGCCCTAGTGATTGTGGGACAGGTTCAGATAAAAGAAAGGAAAATAATCCAGTCCCCTGGTCTCCAGGTGGCCCTCAAGCAAGGCTGCCTCCTTTAGCCTCCAGGTCTGGCCTTGGCCCTGAATACTCTCCCAGACCTTCCTCACCACCTGGTGGGCGCCTAGTGTTCCAAATCTTGGCATTTCCTCCTTGGGGAAGCCTCTGCGGGCCTCACAAGGACTCCCCTGGGCGGGGGAAGCCGGCAGAATGCTCCTCCCCCTCCATCAAGGCAACCAGGGGGTTGGGGCACTTCCAGACCAGGGCGCCTCCCGGTGTTTTCAACATATGCAAAGCCTATGAACAATAAGCAGTATTGTTTGGGGCCTTTAAAAACTTTCCTATAAACTGTTTGACACTGAACACATTGTTCTGAAACTTGCTTTTTTCATTTAGCCTATTATTTCCAAGTTTTCTCTTTTTTTTCTCAACTTAAAAAAAAATGACTTTTTATTGGTGGGTATTCATTTCCTATGGGGTTCCCAGGTGGTGCCTTGGTAAAGAATCCACCTGCCAGTGCAGGATACCCAAGAGACGTGGGTTAAATCCCTGGATTGGGAAGATCCTCTGGAGGAGGGCATAGCAACCCACTCCAGTATTCATTCTTGCCTGGGAAATTCCACGGACAGAGGAGCCTGGTGGGCTATAGACCACAAGGTCGCAAAGAACTGGACATGACTGAGCACACATACACGTTCATTTCCTAGGGCTTCTCTAACAAATGACCACAAACTGGATAGCTCAAACAACAGGAACAAATTGTTTCATAGTTCTGGGGGTCAGAAGTCCTACATCCAGTTGTGGGCAGGGCTGGCTCCTCCTAGAGCCTCTGTCGGTAGCATCTCTCCCAGCTCTGTGGTCCAGTGCTCAGAGCTCCCCAGGCTCCTTCCCCAGGGCTTATCCCCTGGCAACCACTGATCAGCTTGACTCTGCCTCTTCCAGTGTCAAATGAAAAACTACTCACAACCTAAATGTAGAGTTATTTTATTTGGTGGGAACGTTAGGGATTCCGAGCCTGGGAGACAGTACTTCAGGTAGCCCTGAGAGACTGCTCTGGGGAGGTGGGAGAGGGAGTCAGGCTATAAACAAGCTTGCAACAAAGGGGGCAGGTGGTCTGAACAACAAATATTATTATTAAGTAAAGAAAACCAAATATCACGTTAAGAAATTTAGCATTCTTCTATGTATGAGAAGATGCAAGTGAAAGAAAGTAAAAGTGTTAGTTGCTCAGTCCTGCCAGGCTCCTCTGTTCATGGAATTCTCCAGGCAAGAATAGTGGAGTGGGTTGCCACTCCCTTCTGCAGGGGATCTTCCTGACCCAGGGATTGAACCTGAGACTCCTGCAACGCAGGCAAATTCTTTACTGTCTGAGCCACCAGGAGAGCCCCAAGTGTCTGGGATTATTGAAGTCATTCCTTTCATATGCATCTCAGCTATCTGGGACCAGCATCCTGCATTTTTGCAGAGGTATCCATCTCTTCTTGAATTCCCTTAGGGCACACTAGAAGGCTGTAATCACTCCTGACTGTGACATCCTTAAGTTCCGAGTGTAGGGAGTGACGCCACCTTTTGGCATGGCTCGGAAATTCAGATTTGGAGGGTGGGAATCGTGGATAGCTGGGACATTTCTTGCCCACTGGTACCGCAGGAAATATTTCATTTCACACCAGAATGCTCTCTGAATGAAATTGATCACAGCGAGGCAGCGGTGAGCAGTGGAGTGAAACGAGATCTTAATTCCCTGCCCAAGAGTTGAACCTGAGAAGCCTGGATGAGAGAGAACCATCAATCCTAGCCACAGGACCAGGAAGGGCTAGAGGCAAGAAGCTATTTTTTTTCCCTGGATCTTTGCCCCCATTGAAAAATGCACTTATCAAGGAGGCAGAAACTGTAAATACAGGTACAAAGTTTATTATTAGAGACATAGCACAACGACAAGTGGGAGAGCACATAGAGAAACTGTTTAGTTAAGAAGAAGCAAGGTAGGGATGGACACCCAGAGAGAAAGGGTGTGAGTGTGCCCCCTAGTGAGGAGTGCAGAAGAGAGGTGGTTAAGTCGTTTATACAGGACAGTTCTTCCGGGTCTTTGTCTTCCTTCAGGCCAATTATCTGGTTCCTTTATCCACACCTGACCTGCCCTGGGACACTCCTCTGGGTGTGCATACACCCCTCAGCCAAGATGGATCTCAAAGTGAAGCCTTCTGGGAAAAGCAAGACTCATTATGGCCTGGCATTATCCCTTGACTTTTAACCTACAAGGAGTCTTTCTGCACATTTGTAGAGTCTCTTGTCCCAAAAGAGAGGCAAGCGGAGATACCTTAATCCTTTACTCAAATAGGCTTCTGTCCCTCTTCGTCCTCACCTTGACTATTGCCATGACTATTATCTTAAGAGACAAACACCATTATCTACAAGAGACAAACATTGGCTGTTTACCCTGTTTTTGTTGTTACTTCTGTTAGGTAGTTAAAATAGGAAACAGGAGTCCAAAATGGCAGTGGCTAAAAGACAAGGAAGCGAAAAGCTCGGGAAAATAGAACAAAGGAAGGTTAAAGGTTTGCATAGAGCAGGCCCAGGGGGAGTGAAAAACATATAAAAAGAGGAGCCAAAGGTCTCTCTCTCTCTCCTGTGCACTGGGGCATTCTTCTCTTCACGTCTGGGTTGACATGCCCTCACGCCTCGAGGATGGATTTTCCTGCTATTATCTAAATAAAATAGAGCTGTAACACAGAGCTGTAACACTGATTTGTCTAAGAGCTATAACACGGTCCGTTCGAGACCTGAGAGCTGTGACACACCGAGGGCTTTAATGTCCATCACTCCAAATCTTTGTTGTGACGAGACAGAACCGAGGACCATACACTCGCCTGACACTTCCATTTCAGAGGGCAAACAGGAGGCTAAATGTAAATGCCTTAGCTGGAGCCCACCTATCTCTTGTCTCAAGAAATGCTAACAGTTTTAAGTAGCCAGCCTGAAGCCCAATTCTTGGTGCCCCAAGAGATGCCAGCAGGAGGCTAGTTGTAAATCTCCTGCATCAGAATCACGTCCGATGTGTAGTCTTTGGTGCCTGGCTGTTTTGACCCAGCATAATGCTGCTGAAATTCACCCATGTTGTGTGTATCAGTGGAATCAATAGAGCTGAGGACTTCCCTGGTGGTCCAGGGGCGAAGACTCCGAGCTCCCAATGCACAGGGATCTAAATCCCACATGCTGTAACTAAAGATCCCGCATGATGAAACTAAGCATTCACATCTTGAATGTCTCAACAAAGAGTTGGCACACCGCAGGAAGATCATAGATCCCGCATATGGCAACAAAGACTCGGGTGGCTCAGATGGTAAAGAATCTGCCTGCATTGCAGGAGACCTGGGGTTCAATCTCTGAGTCAGGAAGATCCCCAGGAGAAGGGAATGGCAACCCACTCCAGTGTTCTTGCCTAGAGAATTCCACGGACAGAGGAGCCTGGCAGGCTGCAGTCCATGGGGTCACAAAGAGTCGGACATGACTGAGCAACTAACACACACACACACACAAAGGAAAGTTACAGGAATGACAACAAATAACCCTCCACTTGACACCCAGTGGTTTTGTCACACTGGCTTTCTCTCTCTCTCTCATATGACACGCACTTGCACACATTTTGCTAAGCATCAGCTACTTCGGCTTGTCTCTCAGATGATGCAGATACCCTGCTACGGAACCATATACCTTTATCACGTGTGATCAGCTGACCATTTCTCTTTAGTCTCCATTCATCAACAACACTCCCCCTGCCTTCTTATGTGTCTTTTGGGACATTGACTTCGTGGGGAAGAATTCGAGCAGCTGTTTTCCAGAATGTTCTCAGACTTATCCAGGAAGATGTATTTAGATTTAGTTTGTTCTTAACAGCTGTAAGGTATTTCATCCAATGTTTATGACCCAATTTATTTCTCCGCTCGCCTATCAATGAGCACTTAGTCTCCTGGCACTTTTTCCAAGTTATAAACAATGTTTTAATGCAGATCCTCATCATTGTACACAGATTTCAGTGGATTCTTGGGTGGAAATTTTATGCTGTCGTTCATCTACTTCTGGAATCAGTTGGGGGAAGTGTTCTAGTGACCTCTTGCTGGGTAGTAATTATCCCACCATTTAGAGGCTTGGAACAACAATTTGGTTTTCTCTCTCACCCTTCTGAGGGTCGGCTGGCTTCTGCTGGAGTCTCATGAGGTTGCAGGTGAGATGGTGGTGGGGCCGGAGTCAGATGGTGTCTTGGCTCCCACATCTGGCGCCTGGGCTGCCTGGCTGGGTCAGCTGGGGTCAGACAGCGTTTCTTTCTGAATGCAGCCTCTGCACGTGGCCGCCTGAATTTCCTCCCAGGGAAACTATCCTTGACTGGAGGCAGCTGACTTCCCCAAAATGAGGTTCCAAGAAACCAGAGCAGAAGCTGCCAGGCTTCTTTTTTTTTTTTTTAATTCATTCATTTATTTTTGGCTGCGCTGGATCTTTGTTGCTTTGCACTGGGCTGCTCTTCATTACGGAGTGTGGGCTTCTGTCGCGGGCACCAGCCCTAGGACGAAGGCTTCGGGAGTGCGGCTCTCCACCTCTAGAGGGTGGGTTCAGTACTTGTGGTGCAAGACTGAGCTGCTCTGTGGCACGTGGAGTCTTTCTGGGACCAGGGAGCTCACCGGGCTCTCCTACATTGGCAGGTGGATTCTTAACCACGGGACCACCAGGGAAGTCCTAAGTTCCCAGAACCGTCACTTCTACAGCATGCTTCTGGTCAGACAAGGCACTGAGTCAACCCAGATTCAAGGGGAAAGAAGTAGATTCTGCCTCTCTGCGGGAGGAGTAGAAAATAATTTATGGTCATTTTTTTAGGCTCCTTCGGATTTAGTAAATCTGGCCCAATTGTCTCCAAGGGGTAGGTATTAATTTACACTCTGTAATCAAAAGTCTAACACCATTTCTGATGTTTGTTGTTGTTTGTTGTTGAGGCTCCAGGCTTCCTCTTCCTTCTGGACAAAATAATAAGGCCCTGCTCCCTGCTCGCATGCACAGGAGAGAAATTTAATCCAGGAGCGCTCTGGCCAGACTGGAGGGGCCCTCAGCCCAGCCTCTCCCCCTGACCAGAGCCCAGAGCGAAGGCCCCTCCTCACCCTCTCAAGCCATTTCAGACCTGCTGGAGCACCTGCCCTGCTCCCCCCAGGAAACCTCACTGTGTGAATCACCAGTCTCATCCTGTTCTCTTGGGACATGTGGCCTCATCAGTCTTCACATCTGAGCCACATTTTTTTAAATGTATTTTTGCTTATTATTTTGGGTCTTAGTTGCAGCACACAGGATCTTCAGTTGCAGCTTGTGAACTCTTAGTTGCAGTATGTAGGATCTAGTTCCCTGGCCAGGGGTTGAGCTCAGGCCCCCTGCATTGGGAGCGTGGCGTCTTAGCCACTGAACCCCCTGCGAAGTCCCCTGAACCAAATTTTGTGTGGAAAGTTTGATCCTATTACAGAGCAACCATGAAACATATTCCTATAAGCAAAGTGTGAGTTTCATCTGGCCTGAACCTAGCTAATATAAAGCTTTTAATTTTTGCCAATCTGATGATGGACATGGTATAAAATAATAGAAAACTTATTTATCAGTCTCTGCTCTCAGTTTGTGGTGCAAAGCTCCTAAAACTCTTGTTAATAAAGAGGCTAGGAGAGATGAGGCTTTCGTTAAGTTGGTGTCAGTGAAGTGGGTTTTGGAGGAACTCATGGAAACATGTGGCTTGGGAAGAGAAAGGATGAAAGGGCAGGGGGTGCAGAGATCCTGGTTCCTGGTGGCCACGTGGTCACCCACCATCTGGAGAAGCAGCTGTGCTGTACTCAGGTTGTTGTTTTTGTTGTTTAGTTGCTCAGTCGTGTCCGATTCTTTGCGACCCCATGGACTGAAGCCCACCAGGCTCCTCTGTCCATGGGATTTCCCAGGCAGGAATACTGGACTGGGTTGCCCTGCCCTCCTCCAGGAGATCTCCCTGACCCAGGGATCGAACCCCTGTCTCCTTCATTGGGAGGCAGGTTCTCTACCACTGAGCCACCAGGGAAGCCCACTGTACTCAAGTACTGAAGGTAACAGCTGGCAACGGAATTTAGGAATGGATCCAACTCCCAGAGAGTTGGTTTAAGGGAGGCAGAAGGAAATGAAGACTAATAAGAAAAAGGCAAACTATTAATATTCTGTCGTTATTATTGTTATCTGTTTTAGCTAGAAGGAAAGTAAAAGGGAGTGCTGGCTGGAACCTTGGTACTGGGCAGATTTTGGTGAGTCTGAGGTTTGACCACTAGTCTAGCGCCACCCACAGAGGGAAGAGTCACGCTGGGACAACTGTGAGTACCTCTGAGACCTCGAGTCACCAGGAAGGGAGTCAGGGGAGGGGGAGGGGCAAGCCCAAGGAGCTACTGAAAGCAGGGGGACAGCCTGGAAGGGGCTTCTCATTTTAAATGACAAGCTGTAAGGTAAGGTGTATCCTTATCCTCATCTTCTTGAAGACCCTTTACTGAAATGGATGGTGAGTCACTAGCTTAGGGGCTGTTCCCTGGTTCTGAATCTGCAGGGTGTTGAGGGCATGTCTGAGTCGGGACACACAGCTCAACAAGAAGCAATCACAGATGGTTTTATGGGATCCAGCCCTTCAGGAGGTTATTTCCGAGGGAACAGCCAGCCTGGTAAACTAGATAAAAGCCCCCATAAGGTCTAATTTCCCTGAGAAGGAGAACTCTTCATCTCTCCCCATAAACCCCAAGAGGAATGCTCCAGATGAAGTGGCTGATAACGCTGTATGCCAGCCACCTAGGATGAGCTGGAGGGACTTCCCTGGTGGTCTAGTGGCTAAGACCACATTCCCAATGCAGGGGGCCCAGGTCGATCTCTGGTCGGGGAACTAGATCCCATGTGTTCCAACTGAAAGATTCCTTGTGCTGCCACTAAGACCTAGTACAGCCAAATACACAGATATTAAATATAGAATGACCTGGACAGTCACCCACTGAGAACGCCCCTCACCAGGCTCATAGTACATGCTGTGGTTGGGGTGGCCCTTTTGCTTGAGTACCTCAGATAATCTGACTGCCGCCAAAACCAAAGGACTGTTCAGGAAGCCTTATGAATTTGTGGTCCCAGCTCCCCCTTCTGGGTCTTACTAAAGAAAAAAACATCAGGCTAATTAACAAGAAAATGGGGAAAGGCAGAGTAGAGAATCAAGAGACAGATCTCAGCAGGTGAACAATTTTTAAAGGGTTATTAAAAATAAGGTGAATAAAGCGAATATCGATAGAATGAAACAAAGAGGAAAACAACAGGAGAGAGGGACTTCCCTGGTGACCCAGTAATTAAGACTCCATGCTTCCACTGCAGGAGGCACAGGTTTGATCCCTGGTTGAGAACCCTGCATATGGCCAGGAAAAAAAAAAAAAATTGGGAAGCTAGCAACCCGGGGAGAAGGCAGACTTGTGTCCCAGAACTCTCTCTGAAGTTCTGCTTGGCCATGAACAAAGTTTTGAAAGAGAAAAACGGAAAGTAATCTCAGCTAATCATTGATCGCCATCTCCTTTTGCATGCAATCTTGTAACCTTTCTTTAGATGTTATCTTGTTCACACAATTTCTTTGGGAGATTACTGAAGGGGAAGCTAAGGAAGCGATCTAGTCATCTGTTAATTCCTTTTTCTTCATCTCTATTTCTTTGATCTAAGGAAAGAAACAGGTTAGGCAAAGTATTGTGTGAGCAAAAGATTTGAAAAGTGGGCTTGAGCCGGAGGTTAGTTACAATACAGCTTTGCTAAAGTGACAAGACAAAAGGGACCTCCTGCAGAGAGCTCTTTCCTGCAAAAAAAAAAAAAAAAAAGATAAATAAAACTCTTTTCCTGCAAAAAATTCTTTCCTGCAAAGAGCTGCTTATAAATCCCCACTCTTGGACATCGCTCCATTTCCAGGGCATCATGGGCAAAGGTCTGTCTCCTACAACTTTCTCCTGCTGACGTAGGGTGTCGTATTCTTAGGGTGGAATATGTTGACATGGGTCTGTAGCATCTCTGCTGACAATTTTAGTTGCCTGTTTACATGTGTGGGCAGAGCAAGCTACAGTTATGTTGATGCCCACAAAGGCGCAGACTATTATGAGCAATAGCGTTAATCCCACTCTCTTGGGGCCAGTTCTTGGACTGATGGCTCACCGTAGATTCAGTACTGCTCAAGATGGCGCCGCTTACATCATGGCTGTTGTCTGGTCATCATTCAGTTAGCCGTTTCCCCTGGGAGCAGTTACAGTATCTGTAAAACAACTCAGGAATGTACATCAGACACTGAAAGCTTCTGTGACTCTATTGTCCGGATTGTTAACTGCTTGAGCCTGCTCTTTTGTGACTCAGGGAGGCTCAGGAAGCTTCAGGTTTCCTTTTCTCCTTTGGCTGTGCTGGGTCTTCTAGTTGCGGTATGTGGGATCTAGTTCTCTGACCAGGGATCAAACATGGGTGACTTCAGCTTTTCTATAAACAAGAGGCAGAGGGCATGAAAGGACCTTTGTACTTGGGGTGGGGGGGACCACAGTGTTCTGCTCAGTTTCAATTCCTCCCCTCTGCCTCCCCCCAGCCAACCAACCACTTTCTATCCCAGTAGATTGGTTTGCATTTGCTAAATATAAAAAGAATCATGTAGTTTTCCAAAAATTAACCATTTTTTCTTATTGTGGTATAATACACATATATAAAATTTACCATCTTGACCATTTTTAAGTGTAGAGGTCAGCGGTATTAAATGCAGTCATATTGCTGGGCAGAAATGAGCACCCTCACTCCCACAGCTCCTTTCAGCATATAAAACTGAAACTCTGTCCCCATTAAACACAGACTACCCCTTCTCCCTGCTCTTGGCCCCTGGCAGTCACCACTGTACTTCCTGTCTCTGTGAATTTGACAACTCTAAGTACCACATATTAGTGGAACTGTAAAGAATCTGCCTGCCAGAAAGTCTTTCTCAGGGCTTCCCAGGTGACGCTAGTGGTAAAGAACCCACCTGCCCATGCAAGAGATGAAGAGACACAGGTTCAACCCCTGGGTCAGGAAGATGCCCTGGAGGAGGGAATGGCAACCCACTCCAGTATTCTTGCCTAGAGAATCCCATGGACAGAGGAGCCTGGGGGGCTACAGCCCATGGGGTTACAGAGTCAGATTTGACTTAGCATGCATGGACACAAGTCTTCCAGGAACAGTTTTCTGTCGATATGTTTTTCCTTTGAACTGGCCATGTTTCCTGTCTCTTTGTTTGCCCCGTGATTTTTGTTGAACACCGGACATTTAAATCTAATAATGTGGTAACTCTGAAAATCAGATTCTCTCCCTTCCCCAGGGATTGTTGTTGTTGTTGTTTGAGAGCTTTTTAATTTTTATTATTATTGTTTTAATGTTATAGGCTGTCTCTGACTGAAGTGTGAACTTTATATGTTCTTAGCTCTTTTCTGAGCCTTGGGCACATGCAGTCATTTCTAATTTTCTCCACAGATGTAGGGTTTCTATTTTTTAATGTCCTCATCTTTAGTGTCTGACTCCTGAAAGGGGAAAATCAGAAAAAGAAGGGGGTGAAAAAGAGGTCCGGCCCTTTAAATCCTCACTTGGGGTGGGGGCAGAGGCTGCAGCAGGAGGCAGGGGCTGCAAGAATGACTTCCTGCTACCTCTGTCTGCACCTCGGTGATAAGCCGTCAGAGCCCAGATCCTCCATCCCTGGAGGACCGGGTTGTTTCTGCTCACGGTCCTTTCTGCAAGCCCTCCAGGTGGGGGATGGGCAGCTACTACCAGACTGAGAGCTGACAGGGATGCCCATTTACTGTTGGAGACTTCCCCTTGAAGTTGGAAGCCTTCAGGGTTCCCGAAGTTCCGTCAGAGAGCCTCTGCCCTGCAGTTATTGTCCAGGTGGGGAGACAGATTCCTGGTGCTTCCTGCATCACCATCTTCCAGAATCTTCTCTGATCCAAAGCCTTTTGCACAAGAGTGGAAAACAGTTGGGGAGTGAAGAAGGGAAGTACCCAGCACTCCTGGACACAGGAGCTTCACTCACTGTGGTACCAAAACCCTATGTATGAAGCCCTGACTTGGCTGCAATTAGATTGAGAGAACAGAGAACAGAATGGCAAGAGTTCCTGAGATTATGGAAGGCGGGATGTTTAAACAGGCTTTATGTAAGCAGTTGTGTCTCCTCTACCTAATGTTTCATGGGAATGAGTATTAATGTCCTACTGGGCACATTTCCCCTACCTGGTACCATAAACTCCAAACCTATAGATGAATACAGGGTCTATGGAATTAAGGTAAAAGTTCTACTAATTGGAATATTCAATCAGACTTTCTGTGAAGTGCCTCTTTTACCTGAGTGCAATTATGGGATTGAAATTAAAAGACTTAAATGAAATTTTAATTTCCATGCAATTAAAAGATGCTTGCTCCTTGGAAGAAAAGCTATGACCAACCTAGACAGCATATTAAAAAGCAGAGACATTACTTGGCCAACAAAGTTCTGTCTAGTCAGAGCTATGGTTTTTCCAGTAGTCATGTATGAATGTGAGAGCTGGACTATAAAGAAAGCTGAGTGCTGAAGAATTGATGCTTTTGAACTGTGGTGTTGGAGAAGACTTGAGAGTCCCTTGGACTACAAGGAGATCAAACCAGTCCATGCTAAAGGAAATCAGTTCTGAATATTCATTGGAAGGACTGGTGCTGAAGCTGAAGCTCCAATACTTTGGCCACCTGATGCGAAGAAATGACTCATTGGAAAAGACCCTGATGCTGGGAAAGATTGAAGGCGGGAGGAGAAGGGGACGACAGAGATGGTTGGATGGTGTCACTGACTCGATGGGCATGAGTTTGAGCAAGTTCTGGGAGTTGGAGTCCACACAGCGTGGGATAGAAAGTGGGGTGCTAGCTCAGACAAAATCTCTATGCAGTAGCCCTGTGTGGAGTGTAGACTGCAGCTTAAGGCAAAAGCCTGTGAGCATGCCCAGTGATGACTACTGGGACTTTGAACTAGAGAGTTTCCAGGGTTATTTACTACAGTAAGTCCCCTACATATGAACAAGTTCCATTCCAAGAGTGTGTCTGGAGTCCAAAAAAGCTAGCCTAGGTATCCAACTAACACAATCAGCTATGCAGTACTGAACTGTAATGGTCTTATAATACTTTTCACTCAAATAATATATTAAAAAACAAACACAAAAAACAAAAGAAACATTTTTAATCTTACCACACTGTAAAGTACCACCCTGAAAAGTACAGTAATACAGTGCAACAGATGGCATACAGGGGCTGGCATCAAGTGAACAGGCAAGAAGAGTTACTGACTGGAGCAGGAAGAGGAGGTGGGAGATAGTAGAACTGAAAGATTGTCAGCAATAGGAGACGGACAGCAAGCTATAATGTTACTCGTGTCTTATGTGACTGGATATGCCAATGTGTGCTTGCATCTTTGAAAGTTTACAACTTGAAGATTCCTAGGTAGGGGATTACGGTACGTAGTTTTCAGATGTTAATTGAAGCTACCCCATGAGTAAAGGACTTACAATGATCTTGAAACCTGAAATATCCATAACGTCTAGGCGGATGTCAGAAAAATGCTCCAACGGAGATGGCAGTGCCCAGAAAATCCCATCATAAGCTGGAAGTGGTTTTCCCAGGACGGTGCTGCCTGTGGAGACCGTCAGGAGCAGGGAGCCTCTTCTCTGAGGACTGAATCTGCATCTATGTGAGCAGTTCTGAATTCCATCTCTGGACAGCGAATGCCCCATTAACAGCTCTTAACTGACCTTCAAAGAGCTGCTCGGTCTGTGGAGAGCAGTTTCCAGGTGAACAGACAACCTCGTCTTTGGAAGGTCACCACTCTGATCAAAGAAGGTGAAAACAGGTCAGTCTGGTGGGCTGAACTGCAAGCTGTTTTTCTAGCTGTGATGGGAGAATTGGTAGTGGTGAAATTTCCTGTGTTTTGGTTTCTACAGACTCACGGTCAGGCAGGAGGGTGACAGAAAACTAGATTCTTGAAGGGATGCCTGGGGACTTCCCTGGTGGGCCAGGGGTGAGGACTCCTAACCTGTGCTTCCACTGCAGGGGCCTGGGTTTGATCTCTGGTTGGGGCACTAAGGTCCTGCAATCTGAGAGGTCAGGCCAAAAAGAAAAAATTAAAAACAAATAAATAAAAGGATGCCCATATGGGGCATAGCCCTGTGGAAATCACTTTGGAAATTTGAGGGCACTTGTAAGTAGGATATGACACTTCAGTGCCCATTGTTGGAACCCTCTTCCAGCTTAATAAGCAGAGATTTCGGTGTGTTCACTTAAGGTGGCCACCACCTGGACCCATGAAATAAGTGGACATGGGATCCCTGCAGAAATATTGAGATGGGGCTGAATCTAGACATGGTCCTCTTGTACCCCCTGAGGTGGCGGGTTCCCTAGAGGGGAGGACTAGATCATAACTGGCAGGTGAGACTAATGCTGGTGTCCTGGGGGCACACATGGGTCCTGTCTGGAATAGACCCTGACTCTGGAGTGGGCTTTGCTTACCCAGTGGTAGATACAAATGCTCAGAATGACATAAAAGACCTGGAACAGAAGATACTGTGCCAATTTGCGTGGCCGGTCATCATTTTTTCAGACCAAGGATCCCACCTGATAGCCCGTAATGTCCAGAGTACCCGTTTGGTACGGAATTGGAGAAAGCAGTTGAAACACTGGTTGTTTAACATGGGACCAATAAAGAGCTGGGTTACACACCTCCACATATAACACAGACATGAGCGTGGCCAAAGGAGTGTCCCCACTGGGGGATGTCTCTGTTTTTCCCGTAGATCTGGGGAAGACAAAGCAGGGAAAAATGCAGGTCAGACAATGTAGTTTTTGCCAAGGCAGGAGGATACCCCTATACCACTCTTTTTGTTTGTTTGTTTCCCACCACACCACTTTTTTTCTTCCCACCTGGCTTCCCAAGTGGCGCTAGTGGTAAAGAACCCACCAGCAAATTCAAGAGACATAAGAGGTGCGGGTTTGATCCCTGGGTCAGGAAGATCCCCTGGAGGAGGGCATGGCAACACACTCCAGTATTCTTGCCTGGAGAATCCCATGGACAGAGGAGCCTGGTGGGCTATATAGTCCATAGGGTTGCAAAGAGTCGGACACGACTGAAGTGACATAGCACACACCTGCTCCTATGATCAGGGCTGCAAATACAAGTGCTCAAGACAGCGATGATTTCCAAATAAGAGACAGAAACACTACTTCAAACCTTATGTCAGACTTCCTAAGTGCCTGCTGGGGCAACGTACACCGCCCCCCCCCCCACCCTCCGCCGCCCCAGACAAAGCTAGTGTCAACAGTGAATGCAGCTACAGTGATGCTGTTTAAAGATAGCTCACCAGCTCCAAGGCTGCGTCCTGAGCCCTCCACCTCCCACCTGCTTCTGGGCCAAAAAGGAGCAGGCTCTCAGAGGCAGGCTCCCTCGGGAACTCTTGTGTACAGACCAAGGTATAAATCAACACTTTGCTTTCCTTAAAAAAAAAAAAAAGCTCACCAGTTCTGCACCCGTGTGACCACACCCTCTGTGAGCCAAGGAAGGAAACATCCACTGGACTAGTATTGCTGCCTGCAGTCTGGACCAGGACAGCAGCCGAACCTAATGTCCCTTCCAAAGGCGGAAGCCTTTGGGGAATCAATGCAGAGAAAGTGGAACAGGATCAGGGCAGAGAAGGCGAAACAGGAGCTAAGGGTAAAGTAAAGATAAATGAATTATGTCATGAAGGAAAGCCAGTATTACATTAATGCCTTGAAAGAGGCTCAGAGCAAGAGATGATACTGTCTCTTAGCTCGATTACAACCAGATGCCTGGAAAGGTGAAGCCACGTGTGCCAAGACTACTCTTGCTTTTGGAACCTGACAAGATCAGATGGAAGCCTGCAACCTCACCCTGGCTATGGATGGAGGTGATTGCTGACTGCGTGGAATTCTGTGACACGACAGTGTCTTTCAAGTTACATATTGTTTTTTGGGGGGTTTTATTTGGCTGCGAGAGTTGGACGGTGAAGAAAGCTGAGCGCCGAAGAACTGATGCTTTTGAACTGTGGTGTTGGAGAAGATTCTTGAGAGTCCCTTGGACTGCAAGGAGATCCAATCAATCCATCCTAAAAGAGATCATCCTGGGTGTTCATTGGAAGGTCTGTTGTTGAAGCTGAAACTCCAATACTTTGGCCACCTCATGCGAAGAGTTGACTCATTGGAAAAGACCCTAATGCTGGGTAGGATTGGGGGCGGGAGGAGAAGGGGACGACAGAGGATGAGATGGTTGGATGGCATCACCGACTCGATGGACATGGGTTTGGGTGGACTCCGGGAGTTGGTGATGGACAGAGAGGCCTGGCATGCTGCAATTCATGGGGTCGCAAAGAGTCGGACATGACTGAGCGACTGAACTGAACTGAACTGATTTGGCTGCACTGGTTGCAGCCTGTGGGATCTTTAGTTGTGACATTCAGGATCTAGTTCCCTGACTAGGGATCGAACCCTGGGCCCCTTGCACTGGGAGCACAGTCTTAGCCATTGGACCACCAGGAAAATCCCAGTGTTTCCCTGAGTTCTGTGAGCTGGTCTAACAAATAATTGAATCCAAGGAGGGGGAAGCCATGGGAACCTCTGACTTGTAGCCAGCTTGGCTGATCTGGGGTGACCTGCAGACCTCCTGCCTGCATCTGAAGCGGGGAGCAGTCTTGTGGGCCTGAACTCTTAACCTGTGGGATCTTAGATAACTCTAGTTATCGTCAGAATTGAAGGACACCCTGGGTGGTGTCACAGAGAATTGCCTGATGTGGGAAGAAACTCCACACCTGGTGTCAGAAGTGTTGTGAGTGTGGCCATGTGCGAGAGCAAAGGAAAGACCCAGGAGGGGGAGGAGGGGACGTTTTCATGGCACACGGGGATCCGATATGGACTGGGCTGTGTCCCTAAATTCATAGGTTGAAGTCCTAACCCCCAGCCCCTCAAAATGTGACTGCATTTGGAGACAGGACTTTAAAGAGGCGATTAAGGTAAAATGAGGCCGTTAGGGTGGGCCCCCGTCCAGTTGACTGGTGTCTGTGAGAAGAGGGGATGTGGACGCAAGACACAGGGCTGCCTGGGCAGAGGAAGGACCACTGAGGACACAGCCACCTGCAAGGTGAGAAGCCTTGGGGAAAACAGCCTTGCCTCCAGAAGTGAGGAAATAAACCGCTGTTGTTTGGGCCACCTGGTCTGTGGTGGTTTGTTCCGGCAGCCCCAGCGGCTCAGAACAGGATATTGATGTTTTAGTTTGCATCTCTAGCTTGCTAATCCTGCGCTCTATTTATTTTGTTTAAAACGCACACGGGGGTCCCATCGCGGCCCAGCTCTGCAGACCGCCCCCCGACAGGAAGTCCACTCCCCCTTCCTCCTCATCTTTTTCCAGCTGCTCTGCCTCCCAGCAACCGGCTCCCCGCAGGCGTGAGCGGTGGCTCTGCCTCCCGGGTCTCTTCCTATTCGCCCCCTCCTCCGCGCTGTGCTCCGACCGACCTGTCACAGGCGCTCCAGCTCCTGCGAGGATGTTGTTTAGTCGCTAAGTGGTGTCCGAATCTTTGCGACCCTGTGGACTGTAGCCCGCCAGGCTCCTCTGTCCAAGGCATTTCCCAGGCAAGAATAGTGGAGTGGGTTGCCATTTCCTTCTCCGGGGGATCCTCCCGACCCAGGGATCAAACCTGAGTCTCCTGCATTGGCAGGCGTGTTCTTTACCACTGAGCCACCTGGGAAGCCTTGCGAGGCTGTTACTGGATTTTAAAAGCCTAGTACCTGCCCCAAGGTAGCCCCCAGGTCTGGGATCTGGGAAGCAGAGACCCTCGCAGCCCACGCGGTTAGGGGAATTAATTCGAGGACCACAGGCAGCCCCAGGCGCGCACACCGGGGGGCGGGCGGGGGGGGTGAGGTGCAGGGTCGGCAGGGATGGGCGGGGGGCGAGCCGCGGCCCCGTGGAGGGGGAAGCAGCCCAGCCGCCCGCCGCCCGGAAATCCCCCAGCTGAAGCGCCATCCGAGCCCCCTGAGGTCTCCGGGAAGGGCGGTGGGAGGCGGGGAGGGCCCCGAGCCGCCCCTCCCCCGGGCTCGGCGGCGCGGGTCTGAGAAAGCAGAAGCGAGCGGCCCTCCGGGGAGTCCCATTGGAGCAGGGATCTGGGAAGAGAAACTTGCGGCCGGGCTCTATGAAGCGCTCTGGGAGGCCCTGGATCCGGCAGTCTTTAGCCATCACCGACGACGAAAGGTTGGGGCCCGACTCCCCGCCGCGCCGTCTTCGCCTGCCCAGCCCCGCCCCGCCCCGCCCCGCCGGGCTAGCTGCTCCTGTCCGGACGACAGGCCGTCGGCGCGGACCGGACCAGTGCGCACCCCTGGGGGGCCGCGCCGCAGACCCGGAGCCCGCGCCTCCCCCACTTTCCGCGCCCTCTCAATCCTCCCGGCCCTCGGCTGGACGCCCCCGTAACCCCCGCATCGTACCTCCCAAGATCCCGGATCCCCGCGCGCCACCCTTTCACCCGCTCGCCCGCTCCTCGTACCCGGTGCCAGGTCCCCTGAGCCTCTCCGGGCCCCCGACCTCCTCCCCAGATCTCCAGGGCGGCGCGGGGCAGGTCCCCGGGAGCCCTGCCGGCCGCCGGGGAGGAGCGCGCCATGCTCCGGCTCCTGGCCTTGCTGCTCCCGCTGCTGCAGCAGCCCGCGCGCGCCCGGGAGCCCTCGGCGCAGGACGTGAGCCTGGGCGTGGTAAGTGCAGGGGTCCGCCGGCTCCGATCTGCAACAGAGCTGGGAGAGGGGAGCCGGGGCCTGGACTTCTGGGTTCAGAGAAGGCTGGGGACGCTTTCCAAATGTCCAAAGAGTGACTGAGGATGGAGACTGGGGACCCGAATCCTTGGATTCGTCAGGAGGTTGAGGGTCTGAATTTGGAAACCTAAAAAAAGGTTGGGGTGGAGAGGTAGGGACTCTTGGGAACAGATGAACACTAGCAAATCTGGGGCTGGAGGGGCTGGAGGGCCTGGACCTTGAGGTGGGGAGCAGACGGTTCCCCGGGGCTGTGGACCCGGGGCTGGCCATACCTGGAGAGGTGAGGCTTCCAGGATGGTGGTTGGATGGGAGAGTCCCTCCACGAGCCTTTCTGCTTCCCCTGTTCCCACCTGTGGTCTAGGACTGGCTGACCCGCTATGGCTACCTGCCGCCCCCTCACCCTGCCCAGGCCCAGCTGCAGAGCCCTGCAAAGCTGCGGGATGCGATCAAGGTCATGCAGAGGTTTGCTGGCTTGCCAGAGACAGGTGTCCTGGGTACGTGGCTCCCACCCCCTCCCCAGCCCTGTCTTGGCACCGCACCCAGCCTGACCATTTTTGCCCACCCCACCAACTGCAGGGTCTAAGTATCTGCATGTAGCTGAATCACCAGGGTCTATGAACATGTTGACCTCAGGTCCCAACCCTGGAGGTGCTAAGACATTCCTGTTTCAGTAAATATTTATCAGGAATCTGTTCCCCATGAACTGACATGTGAGGTCATTCCAGGCTCCACTGGTATAGTGGTGAACAAGGTAGAGGAGGTCCCCGCTCACATGGAGAGGGAGAGAGGCACAGATCAAGAACAGTGATGAGTGGTCTGAAGAAAATAAAATGCTAATGATCCTCAGGGACTGGTCCTGGCAGGGCAGGCTCCTCTCAAATAGGTCACATGAGCCAGGAGGAGCTCATGTGACATGAAGAATTCCTAGGACACAAAGAGGGGGAAACAACCATGGGGAGATGTGGGAGACGATCTCACAGGCCAGTGCAAAGGCCCTGTGGCAGACACAGGCTTGTATGCCTGTGATGAAAGGCAGATTGCAGAGCTAAATGAGAGCCTGATTAGGGGCCAGGAAAGGTGTTTTGGTTTGACTTCAAAAGTGATAAGAATCGCTGAGAGGGTTTGAAGGAGGGAGGCAAGGAGACCTGATTTACAGTTTAGAGTTTCCTCTGCTTACTGGTGGAAAATGGAGAGTGGAGAGCACAGAGACCAGTGTTCAGGCAAGGATGTGATGAGAAGCAGTGAATCCAGAATGTGTATTCGGAGGCAGAGCTGAGAGGCTCGTCTGTTGGGTTAAATGAGAGGAAGAGGGAAGCAGAGGGGTCCTGTCCAGATGCGAGGGAGGTAGGAACCTTCTGGTCCCAGGATGTGCTTGGTTGCTCCTTATCACCTCAAATGACGAGATGAGGTTGGACCTCCACTTGGATCTGAGGAGACTGCTGGGAATGGAGCTGAGCTGGGCAGGGGGATTCCGGGTGACCTGACCTGAGACGGGCTTGCCACCTGAGACCAGAGACCTGGCTGGCCTGGGGACTTTGAACTTGACCTGGATGTGATGGGGACTCGGAAGCTAGCCTGTGAGGTGTGAGTAGTCTCCCAAGGGCTTCCAACCTTTAAGAGGTTGCACCCCTAGTGTTCTTTCTCTAGAGTCCAGCTGCCAGGACTCAGGGAAGAGGGCCACCCAGATCCTGGCCTGAGACTCTTGAGTCCACTCAGGGCCAGGTGCAGAGGGTGATAGTACCCAGAGGGCAGTGCCATAGTTTGGTACGAGCTGCGTTCAGAATCAGACAGCCTGGCTCCCAGTCCAAGCTGTGGGGCCTTTGTGAGCTAGTGTTTGGAGCTCTTGGAGACTCAGTTTGTCCATGGAGAACGTTAGCTCTTGCCTGCTGCTGATCCCCCGTCTGCTGCAACCTCTCCCGCAGACCTTGTGACGGTGGCCACCATGCATAAACCCCGTTGCTCGCTGCCCGACGTGCTGGGGGCGGCAGGGCTGGTGAGGCGGCGGCGCAGGTACGCTCTGAGTGGCAGCGTGTGGAAGAAGCGGACACTGACGTGGAGGTCAGTCCTGGTGCCCTCTCGACCACCCTAGGGCTGCCCGCTGGGCCCCAGCTTCATATGTCTGCCCTCTGTCTCCTCAGGGCCCCTCACTCAGCCCTCCTCTTTCCAGGGTCAACTCCTTCCCCCAGGGTTCTGCGCTGAGCCAAGAGACCGTTCGGACCCTCATGCACCACGCCCTGACCACCTGGGGTGCCGAGTCAGACCTCAGGTTCCAGGAGGTGGGTTCGCAGGGGCCCACGGAGCCTGACATCCTCATCGACTTTGCCCGGGCCTATCACCAGGACAGCTACCCCTTCGACGGGCAGGGGGGCACCCTGGCCCACGCCTTCTTCCCGGGGGAGCACCCCATCTCTGGGGACACGCACTTCGACGATGAGGAGACCTGGACTTTTGGGTCGAAAGGTACCATCTCCCCTCTTCTGAGAGGTCCCCTGTCCGGATCTGCCTGTCCTTAAGAATGAAGTTTATATTACATTTACTGTGGAGGCTGTATCAGTTGGGCTTCTCCAGAGAAACAGAACCAGTAGGATGGGTGTGTGCACGTGTATGTGGAGAAAGTGATTTACTTTAAGGAACTGGCTCACAAAATTGCAGAGGCTGGTGAGCTCCAAAATCTGTAGGGCAGGCCTGCAAGTTGGAAATTCAGGAGACTTGATGGTGCAATTTTGAGTCCAGTATTTGCAGAGCAAGCCAGTTGGAAACTCAGGCAGGCTTTCTATGTTGCAGTCTTTGGGCAGAATTCTTTCTTCTCCAGGAAACCTCAGTTTTGGTTTTTAATGCCTTCAACTGATTAGATGGGCCCCGCCCACACTATGGAGGATAATCTGCTCTACTTGCCATCAATGGCTTATAGATGTTATTCATGCCGATAAAATAACCTCCACAACAACATCTTGACTGGTACTTGATCAGGCATTGGGGCACCCTAGTCTGGCCAAGTTGACACAGAAAATTACCCATCACAGAGGGGAAGTCCAAGTTGGGGCTGAGGACTCAAAGGGGCAAGAACCCAGGTCTGCCAGTAGCTGAGTCAGAAGAGTAACTGGCAATTGCTACACAGGGTGTCACAATTATGCAGAATCACAACAGAGGAAGTCCTTAAGCCTGGGGGTACTCATAGGAAGGCTGGCTAAAGGGATGGGGACTTCCTGGAAGCGGTGACTTTGCTTGTTCCACATATGTAGACACTGCGTGCCAACTAGCGCCCAGAGTCCCACTCTGCTGGAGTACTGGGGTGGGGGTGGGAAGGGACATGTAAGAAAGCACAAGCCAGTGAGCTTGCCGAGGCCAGGGGAGTCAGAGGTGGGGGCACAAGGGTGAGGAGCGGCCTGGAGTATTCAGGGCTGGAAGGCACACATGCACTGTTGGGAGCAGACCTCAGAGGATGGAGGGCCAGTCTCATATGATGAGAGGGGCCTGGGAGGGCACAGGGCAGGGTCTGGACCATCGGATTCTAAAGGCAGTGGGAGCCAGTGGGAGCCGTGGAAGGTTTTGCATTCCAGAGATACCACGAGCTGCCGTGGGGGGCAAGATGGGGATGGGGAGGCAGGAAGGTAGCTGGGGGCCCAGGTCAGAGACGGTGGGGGTGATGGGGGTGGGGCCGGAGGGCAATGGGCAGCTCAGAGGGGAGTCCATCGGGATGGACAGAGATTGGGATCTGATTGGATTTGGCAGCAAAGGGGGTGAGGATGGCCAGGTACCAGCCAGGTTTCTGGCTTAAAGCCCCTGGAGGATGGTGTCCCATTAATGCAGGTGAGAAGAGGGCGGGGAGGAGGAGCGGGCTGGGGAGGGCAGGTGAGTTCAGGTTGGGGCCTGTGTCTGCAGTGCCGGGTCCGTGCAGGTGGTGCGTTAATGGTCTAGTCTCTTGTGCTAAAATTTGGATTCCTCCAACTTAAATCAGGTTTCCCGGAACTGGAGTGCGAGAGGAAAATTCTTGTGCAAGCAAGTTTTGGGGGGCACGTTCTCAGAGGAAAGGGAAGCAGGAGAGATGTGGGGGGAGGGAGGGGGGAGAAGCTAAGCTAGGATGTGGTCTCCGCTGGAGAAGAGCCTGACCCTGCAGGGAACTCTCTGGAGCATAAATAGCGCCCCAGGGTTGGTTCTGCCTGGAAGCAGGGGGCCAGCTCTCCCACTCCCCATCCCTGGAGCTGCTGGGGGAGTCTGGGCCAGAAGGGAGAGCCATTCCCCTGGGATGGGTCCTCAGGCTCTGCAGAGGGACTTAGGTGAGATGGGGATAGTGGACACAGATCCACCACAGGGAGGCTGTGTAACACAGCGTTTAAGAACTTGGGGTTGAAGCTGAATGCAATTCAGGGTTCCTCCACGTGCTGCTGCGTGTGCCAGGTACTTGGCCTCAGTGTGGTCACTTTCCTCACCTGAGGAATGGGGATAATAATAGTATGTACTGGTCCCATGGGCTTGCAGATGAAATGAGTAATTCACCTACAGCACTCAGCACATTGTTCACTGTCGGCCGCTATGAGCTGGGTCTCCCAGCACATTTGAGAGTTCATGGTACCTAGGAGGTCAGGTTCCAGGAGAAGGTAGAATGTGAAGACCAAGTTCAGAGGTGGGAAAGTCTCACAGTTAAGGGGAGGGCGGCAGGCTGGGGGTGGGGGAGGGATGAAAGCAAATGGAGGAAAACTAGGTTGAAAGATGATTAGGAACACAAGTGAAGGAGGAAGTGGGCAGCAGTAAGCAGGGCTTCAAGTCATCTAGTAAGTTACTTATGGTTGGATCTGGCCATGTGGGTACAAAGTGACCTTAGTGCCCAATGGCTTGGTGGGTAGAGGGAGAATCCAGACCACAGAGGTGTGAGAGGAGCTGAGCAACAGAAGGCTGAGTTCAGACTGCTGACCAGAGAGCTTGCTGGGGGTGGAGCAGGGTGTGGATGGTGGGCAGATGGGTCCAGGGGGTGTCCTAGGAAGAGGGAGTCTTGAAGACTTGTGGACAGTGGATGAGCCAATGGAAAGAAAGAGGTGGGGGATGAGTGCATGGGTCGCGGATTAACGGATGGATCAATGAACCGATGAACAGACACACAGACGGATAGAGGGACAGATGGATGCATGCATGCATGAAGGCAGAGATGAACGGATGGGTGGGGCTTTGTCCTTGTCCTAGAGGAGGTGAGTGGGGCAAGGATCTCTCCCAGGGCAGGGCAAGAGGCAGGAGATGAGCTGGTGGGGCATGAAGCTCTGTGCCCCATGCACAGAAGCTTACCGATGACACAAGCAGCCTGTCTTGATGAAACAGGAAATTTGTCATCTAAGAGTTGTGGGCTGGGGCTGGGACTGGGTAGCACCTGGAGGGGCTTTGAGTCTGGATTTGAGGCTGAATGGGGGCAGCAAAGGAGCTGCCTGCTGAGGCCATGGGTGAGGGTGAAGGGAGGTGCAGAGGACCCCCAGAGATGATCACCGGGAGTCTCTGCGGCTGGATCTGCAGGGTTGTGTAATTTCCCTAGCTGAGTAGCGTGACAAGGGTGCAAGGAAGGGGTGTGGCCAGAGGAGAGGCAAGGACGCTGGGGGCGCGGGTGGTGAAATACGAAAAAGATCTACCTGATTAAGACACCAAATGTCCTCCATCCAGTTTCTTAGAAAAACCTCTCAGCGCATATTGAGAAAAGCCACAGTCAACATGGGAATTCATCAGTACTTAAGAGTTTGACTAAGACATCTGAAACCACTGCTGAGAAGCAAGACAGCCCAGCCAGGGTTCTGGCTCTGTCATTTAACTTGACCTCTCTGTGCCTCAGTTTCCTTCCCTGTAAAATGAGGATAGGAGGTAGAAGTAACTGAGGACAAGCCTTTGCTACTCTGCTTATGACTCACTCATCTTGTCCTTAGATTCCTACTTAGTTGCCTTGAGGGGTGGAGAGAAATTTGCATTTCAGGTCGCCAGGTTACTTCCAATAATCACACTTTCAACACTGCTCACTCTAGTTAGCGATTTCCATGATGGTAGATCAACCTGGGGGTGTCGGGGGGCGCTGCTTGTCTCTCTTGCTGTCTCTGTGCCTTCTTAGCTTCTCACTGACTCAGGAATCAATGAGGAGCTGGGGTTCAGCCAGCAGCTGGGAGCATGGAGACAGCTTGGTTAGGGCGCCTGGGCTGGGTCCCCAGAGAAAAGCCTTCTGTGGTCGGAGAGGTTGGGCGCCAGGGCCAGCGGGCTGTGGTTGGAGAGTGCCAGAAGGGTGGGGGGCCATGGAGTCTGACGTACCTTCCCCGTGGGTGGGAGTGAGAATGGTGCAGAGGGGCGGGCGCCTCTGGAGCTGTGAGAAGGGAGTTTCCCCAGAGCTGCAGGCTCCCTCAAGAGAACCACACACTGGGAGGATCCTGCTCCCCCTAGAATGTTTCCTTTTTTTATTTAAAAGAATATTCATTTATGCATTTGGCCCTCGGATCTTGGGATCTTGCAGCGTGCAGACTCTAGTCCCTGACCTAGACCCCCTGCACTGGGAGTGTGGGGACCACCGGGGAGGTCTCACCACAATGTTTCTGTACGTTGCCTTCCTGGGGCAGGGGTTCCAACCTTATACAGTTGCTCCTTCCCCTGTCCATGCTGTGTGCTCCTACTAAACAAGGCTACAGGAGACTATCTACCAAACAAGTGCACCCATGGAGGAGGGAAAAGATGACTCAGGGAGGGGGTCTGCGCAGAGGAGACCACAGCCACCTCGGAGGGTCTCCTGGCTGTTTCTGCCCACCAGAAGGCCCCTCTCTCCGGGGCTTCCTGGGGGTGAGGTGGGGCCCGGCTCCAGCGCTTTCTCCCTTCCTCCCCAGATGGCGAGGGGACGGACCTGTTTGCGGTGGCTGTTCATGAGTTTGGCCACGCCCTGGGCCTGGGCCACTCCTCAGCGCCCGACTCCATCATGAGGCCCTTTTACCAGGGCCCAGTGGGCAACCCCGCGGAGTACCGCCTGTCCCAGGACGACCGCGAAGGCCTGCAGCAGCTCTACGGTACCGGCGGGGTAGAGGGGGCCGGGGGTGGGGGGAGAGGGGTGTGTGTGGCGCCTCGGGGTGCTCGCCCCCTGGTGGCCTCTGCAGTAGCGTCAGGGGACCCAGCCCTCCCTAACCCTCTCTCCACACAGGGAGGGCACCCCAAACCCCATATGACAAGCCCACGCGGAAGCCCCTGGCTCCTCCTCCCCCGCCCCCTGCCCTGCCACCAGACAGGTGAGTCCTCTCCATAGGAGGCCTTGGATGCGTTCCCTAACCTCAGGGTCCTCCTCTGGAGATGAGCAGGTGAGAGTCCCTGCCTTGTAGGATGTGGTCAAGGTTAAATAAATGGAGCGGGACCCCGCCCCTCCTCTCCGCTCACCTCTCTTTTCCTTCCCAGCCCCCCGCAACCTCTCCCTGATCGATGTGATGGCAATTTTGACGCCATCGCCAACATCCGAGGTGAAACATTCTTCTTCAAAGGTAAGTGATTTCCATCTCCCTGATCCCATACAGCTGGCTTCACACCCACTTGGAGTGACCCGCCGCCGGGGCCCCAAGAGTCGCAGGGATGCGGGACTTGCAGTGCCCAAAATGGGAAGGTTCTGGCCCACCCGGTCACCCTAGAGCCACTGCAGCCTTGATTTTTGATGGACCTGCCCCCCACTACCCTCCCCTGCGGTGGGAAGGGAAACCCAGCTCTGTGTCCCAGCCACACCCCAGCGGGCGTGGGGGGTGCGGGGTAGCGGAGGGGTGTGCAGAAGGGGTGACCACCTGCCATCTCATCTCACGTCCATACGCTCACCTCTTCCCCTCACCCCTTCTCGCCCCCCCACCCAGGACCCTGGTTCTGGCGCCTACAGCCCTCAGGACAGCTGGTGTCCCCGCGGCCCGCCCGGCTCCACCGCTTCTGGGAGGGGCTGCCAGCCCAGGTGAAGGTCATTCAGGCAGCCTACGCCCGGCACCCGGATGGCCGGATCCTCCTCTTTAGCGGTCAGTGGGGTCCGGCTGGTGGGGGACGCCTAGCGCCGGGCCTGCGCAGCGCGGCTCACCCGCCCCCCGCCCCGCCCACAGGCCCGCAGTTCTGGGGGTCGTTCCAGGACCGGCTGCTAGAGGGCGCCGCGCGGCCGCTCACCGAGCTGGGGCTGCCCCCCGGGGCGGAGGTGGACGCCGTGTTCTCCTGGCCTCTCAACGGGAAGACCTACCTGATCCGGGGGCAGCAGTACTGGCGGTACGACGAGGCGGCGGCGCGCCCGGACCCCGGCTATCCGCGCGACCTGAGCCTCTGGGAGGGCGCGCCGCCGGCCCCCGACGATGTCACCGTCAGCAACACGGGTGGGAGAGCTCGTGCATCCGGGGGGGCCGGGCGATGGGGGTCCAGGGGGCCGTGGGGTGGTGGGGCCTGGAGAGCCCGGGGGCTGGGGAAGCGGTGTGGGGAGAGAGGTTTGGAGGGTGGGCAGGTGTGGACCAGCCCCTGCAACATCTCCTCCCTCCCGGCAGGTGACACCTACTTCTTCAAGGGCGTCCACTACTGGCGCTTCCCCAAGGGCAGCATCAAAGCCGAGCCGGACTCCCCCCAACCCATGGGTCCCAAGTTCCTGGACTGCCCCGCCCCCAGTGTGGGCCCTCGGGCCCCCAGACCCCCCAGAGCGACCCTTAAACCCAGAGACTGCGACTGTCAGTGTGAGATCAGTCAGGCTGCAGGGTGGCCTTCCATGCCCCTCCTGCCTCTTCTGTCCCTGCTGGTGGGGGGCCTGGCCTCCTCCTGAGGGGGACCTGCGGCTGCGTGGAAGGACCGGATCGCCCACGGGGACCCCGCGGGGTGTGGCTGTGGGAAGTCTGTCCCAGGGGCGGGGCTCAGCCAGGACGCAGCTGAGGATGCCCGTGGAGCTAAGTCCAGGAGGCGGGAGACACAGGGCCGGCCCTGGCACTGAACCCCCCTGTGTGCGGCCTCCTGGGCCTTCCTTCCCTGCCCCTGGCCATGACCCCGCAGGACTCTCCTTTTCTCGGAACACCTGGCCTTTCCCGGAGCTCAGGCGGCTGAATTCCTGCAGCCCTGGCCCCGCCTGCCAAGAGCAGCTGTCCCAAGTGCTTGGTACTTTACAGGACAGCCGCACTCCCCCTTGCTGAGCTGGCTCTCCAGCCTCTGCTCTAACTTTTCTCATCCTGTCCTGCCTCCACGAAGTCCCAATCGAAGCACATTGGTGGGGTCCCAAACCCAGCTCTGAGACCACCCGTGAGCATGTGTCCCAAGTCCGGGGTGACATCAGTGGTTCACACATGGGTGATGCTCCTGAGATGGCCCCTGTGGCCCAT
The DNA here is from genome assembly GCA_024291935.2 of Okapia johnstoni. Classification (NCBI taxonomy): domain Eukaryota; kingdom Metazoa; phylum Chordata; class Mammalia; order Artiodactyla; family Giraffidae; genus Okapia; species Okapia johnstoni. Next base: position 1,601,318 of record JAGTYA010000028.1, on the reverse strand, counting down.
CCTTGGTTCCGGTCACCACGCTGGTACCAGAACTGCCCACATTCAGTAGGACACCCTCCTGCCCCTAAAACACCTCTCCCAACTCCACACCTGAGCCTCTGCCGCCCCCTCCAGAACCCCTTGGCTCCCATCAGCTCGACACTGGTGGGAAGACAGTGGACTGGTCCCCTCTCAGTCTGGGGTCACTGCCTCCTCAATGCTCCTGGGTGACAAGCGGATGGAACCTGGGCCACCTCAATGACCCCCTCTCCCTACTGAATTCAGGATCTAAATGAGTGCCTGTGCAACTCTGCTTCTGGAATATTCCATACAGGATGACCCAGGAAGGGAGTTCCCTGGTGTTCCAGTGGTTAGAATCTGGTGCTCTCACTGTCATGGCCTGAGTTAAATTTCTAGTCCCAGAACTAAAATTCATCAAGCCCTTTGGTGTGGTCCAAGAAAAAGAGAATGACCTAGAGAACTTTAAAAATGCAGATTCCCTGTCTTCACTGAATCCTCACTCTGGGTCTGGGGCCAGGAATCTGCATTTAAACAAACTGGGTGGCTGATGTGGGAATGGGCTAGGGGGTGGCCCCGGTCTGCAAGGGACCAGGGCCAGCAGCTGCCGTCCCTGGTCTCTGTCTTCTGACTTGTGTGTCCCCACCATGTTCTCCCTCCCAGGGGCCAACCTCTTACTGTGTTAACAGAGCCCAGCCGATGGCCTGGGTGAGACAGGTTCAACCCCCATGGCTAGAGTCGCTTAGTCACCATTTCTTGGGTTGTCACCCAGCCTCAGCGGGTCCACAGTGCTGCCCAGAGCTGACCCAGTGGGCATGGAGCCCACCGTGGTCAGAGCTGGCCAGTAGGAGGATGACAGCCAGGTGTCTTCAACCAGCCAGGGGCCTGAGAATTCAAAGGCACCAAAAGCCCTCTGGGCTTCTGTCAGGACCCTTTATAAGTATGAGAGGAGGAAACTTGTATTCGCAAAGCTTGTCAGCCCTGAAGCACAACAATAAAAATAAGAGAAAACCCTTCATTTCCTTGGAGCAGTGATGGAGCCCCAAGGTGAAGTTTGGTGACAGACCCGAATCACTGTTTTACAGAAGAGGCTGGAATCCACCATTGATGGGGTCAGGGTGGCTGAGCATGAGCTGGGGGAGCAACCAAAAGTTGGTTGGAGGGGCCCAGAGAGGGATGTCGCATGCAACATTTGAGGCTCCTTTCACTGCGACAATGGACACTTCTCCAGCCTCTCAGACTTCACGAAGTCTGCTTCACAAAAATGCCACATCGCACTGAATTGCTATTTAAAGAATGGGAAATACATGATACAAATTATTAAAATATAAACACTTAAAACTTCAGTATTTCACAGGGCAACACCGGAAAAGTAAAAAGACAACCCACAGAATAGGGACAAAAAATTGCAAATGATACACCTGGTAAGGGCATGGAGCCAGCAAACATACACCACCCTTGTGTGTGTGCGTGCATGCTCAATGCTGTCTCTGTAGCCCCACAGACTAGCCCTCCAGGCTCCTCTGTCCATGGGGTTTCCCAGGCAAGCATGTTGGAGTGGGTTGCCATGTCCTCCTCCTGGGGATCTTCCCTGACCCACGGATTGAATCTGGATCTCTCTCATTGCAGGCAGATTCTTTACTGCTGAGCTGCCGGGGAAGCCTCGGGAAATATTCTAGCGCTACCTCAAAAAATGAAAAACAGACTTAGGGGTTGCCTGGTAGTGGGCCCTGGGGGATGAAGGCTTAGGGGTGCAGGATGGCTTCTTGAGATGATAAAAGTGTTCTGAAATTGATGGTGGTGATGGTTGAGTAGTACTGTGCATTAAACTAGGCACTTTCCTAGGTGAATTGTATGATACGTGAATTATATCTCACTAAAACTAAAAATGGTTCAGCCAACAGTAACACACGAAATGCCTTTCAGAAGGTGGCCTTCATGAGACAGATGTGGAGGTGCCCAGTGTCGCGTCTCAGGGAGCCAGATCACCAGCGATAAGACCTGGAAATGGGGCGTGCAGCTAAAGCAAGTGAAAGCCGCTCAGTGGTGTATGACTCTGCGACCCCATGGCCTATGCGGTCCAAGGAATTCTCCGGGCCATGATACTGGAGTGGGTTACTTTCTCCAGGGGAATCTTACCGACCCAGGGATCGAACCCAGTCTTCTGCATTGCGGGCAGATTCTTCACCCTCTGAGCCACCAGGGAAGCCCGCAGCTGAGGCAAGAGAGGCTCCATTGTCTCCCTCCTGCCCTGGAGTTCTGAGCTGGCTCAGGGAAGGATCTGGACCTCCTGGGTGTGGGAAGGGAGTTTCCGACAACTGAACAGACTCCTAAGGGGCAGGGGATGCCAGCTGGTGTCTGGTGGACCCAAGAGAGACTTTCCCTGAGGAGTGGGATTCGTAGGTTTGTCCCCATGGGGTGCACACAGGCGGCCCATCAGGAAGCCGGTTCCTCTTCAAGGATATTAGACACTGAATCGTGTTCCCCTAAATTCGCACAGTGAGGTCTGAACCACCAGCACCTGGAGGTGAGTCTTGACAGGAAATCAAGTTAGCATGAGGTCCTTAGTGTGGGCCCTAATCCATTACTGTTCTAGCCATGCGTTCCGGGAAACAAACTCACTCAAAAAGACAATGCAGATAGTGGAGTGCAGTTTATTACACCGGCGGGCCCACGGCAGAGTCTCTGCTTAACCAAGGACCCCGACCAGTTTTTCTGAAAACCTTATATACCCTAAGTGTACATGCTCAAACCCACCTCCCCAAATTCCTTGAAACTAGTCTGGACAAGGGAAAAGAGAGATACGATCAAAGTTAACTCATGATTCATGTGTCATAAACCTAGATAGTTAAACAGTGGACATTTATCAATAGGCATGTGGTCATATCCCAATAAACATAATGGAATTTATGACTTTGTTCTGTTACAGAGATACTTAGCATATTCTTTTAGGCAACGGAGAGTCCAAGTACAAGTCCTGAGGCTCTTTTATGGGGGAGGGGTGTCTGGTTTTCCATTGGTATGCCGTTTCTATAGACACTGGGCACAAAGTTCAGAGTCCATTGGGAGGGTGACCATGCCTGTAGCCTAATGTTTGCAGCCTGACCTAAGATGGAGTCCAGCTCTGTCTGTTTCCTGTTTTATTCCCCTCGTGATGCTCTTAACTCATTATGAGCATCATTCATAGGGATATATTGCACCCTGGCTCTCTGACCGCCAGTTTGGGAGAATATCAACCTTTGGGTTACAAAGTTCATAATACATTGTAAAATGCAAGGTCCACAAAGCAGAACTATCAAGGCAACTAGAACAATTGTAAATATAGTTTTCCACCAATCACCCTTCACTCAAGATAGGACCGAAGTCCAGAAAGGAATGTTTTCATTTTGCATTGCTTTTACCTGGTTTTTCATGTCATCTAAAGCAGTTGAAACATTGCCAGATAAGTCAGGAATGTATACACAGCTTTCAACCTTAATTATAGCACAAGTCCCTCCTTGAGCAGCTGTGAGTATGTCCAAAGCCATTCTATTTTGAATTGCCACTTTTCTCATTTGGATTTGCTCTTCATTTAAGGCTTAGATGGCTTTTGTACTATCTAGGAGGGCCTGTTTTGTGAAATTAGTCAAGGCCTCTACTTTAATCATAATATCTGTTGTCCCTGTAGAGGGTACGAATATACTCAAAGCAGCAATATACTCACACCATTGAAACACAGAAGGCTTTAGGTTGCTGTGGGTAAAAGCGAATCCCAGTGTGCAGCGGCCTACCCAGCTGATTGGCAGCCAAGGCCAAAGGTTAGGCCCACAAAGCCACTGGGTTCCGTTGGGTGCCACCCAGCGGATTCCAGGGTGGTATTTCCAATCAGAGCCTGGCCAATGGATGGACCAGTTGGGGTGGTATGTGGCCTCAAATATTTATTTACATGGTTTGGGGGATAGGTATCCCATATACTTAGTTCTTTCAGGTCTAAGGGACAGTCACCAAACTTTACCCTATGTTCTTTTTGTTTCCAGCATATAGCGGTTGGAGAAATTAATTGGCCCTTTTCTGGGGTCATCCAAAAATATTCATCCCAGACTTAGTTTAATTGTTCAACATACCTAGAGGCTTGTCCTCCTTTTCTGCTCAGTGCAGTTCAGTTCAGTTTAGTCGCTCAGGCGTGTCTGACTGTGCGACCCCATGAACTGCAGCACACCAGGCCTCCCTGTCCATCACCAACTCCCGGAGTCCACCCACACCCATGTCCATCGAGTCGATGATGCCATCCAACCATCTCATCCTCTGTCGTCCCCTTCTCCTCCTGCCCTCAATCTTTCCTGGCATCAGGGTCTTTTCAAAAGAGTCAGTTCTTCGCATCAGGTGGCCACAGTATTGGAGTTTCAGCTTCAACATCAGTCCTTCCAATGAACACCCAGGACTGATCTTCTTTAGGATGGACTGCTTGGATCTCCTTGCAGTCCAAGGGACTCCCAAAAGAGTCTTCTCCAACGCCACAGTTCAAAAGCATCAATTCTTCAGTGCTCAGCTTTCTTTATAGTCCAACTCTCACATCCATACATGACCACCGGGAAAATGATAGCCTTGACTAGACGGACCTTTGTTGGCAAAGTAATGTCTCTGCTTTTTAATACGCTGTCCAGGTTGGTCATAACTTTCCTTCCAAGGAGTAAGCATCTTTTAATTTCATTGCTGCAATCACCATCTGCAGTGATTTTGGAGCCCAGAAAAATAAAGTCAGCCACTGTTTCCACTGTTTGCCCATGTATCTGCCATGAAGTGATGGAACCAGATGCCATGATCTTAGTTTTCTGAATGTTGAGCTTTAAGCCAACTTTTTCACTCTCCTCTCTCACTTTCATCAAGAGGCTTTTTAGTTCTTCTTCACTTTCTGCCATAAGGGTGGTGTCATCTGCATATCTGAGGTTATTGATATTTCTCCCGGCAATCTTGATTCCAACTTGTGCTTCTTCCAGCCCAGCGTTTCTCATGATGTACTCTGCATATAGGTTAAATAAGCAGGGTGACAATATACAGCCTTGACGTACCCCTTTTCCTATTTGGAACCAGTCTGTTGTTCCATGTCCACAAGGAGCCTTTTTCCTTTTTCTTTTTAAATATGAGGTAAAGGCTTTTGGTACTTCTATGAAACTGGGATTTATATCAAATGTAACCCCATGACCTGAGTCTATTGACTGTAGGTCTAGCTTACACCAAGAGAGTAGGGAGAGGTTATGATTGATAAGAGAAAGGAAAGTCTCTTTTTGTCGTTCCAGAAAGAGCAGAGTGGTTTAAAATCTCCTTGGTGGAGCAGTGACACCCACCAAGGAAGTCCATCCATCACAGACAGAGGCATAGCCCCACATACCCAGCAGCTGGAGGTGTTGTGTCAGTCCGCGTAGGAATGTGCCCATGAGATGAAAACATTGTCCTGAGCTGAAATGGAAGTTAAATTCAAAATCACTTTGATGAGGCCAAGCAGCAGGAGTTGATTATGCAGCTTCATCCTGAAGGGGCCCGTCCAGGGTCATTTTTTCTTTCTTCTTCTTAAGGATGATCACAGTCTCTCGAGGGTCAGTGGGGTCCCTCTGCGCAGTCCACTCATCGTTTTCTGGGTCTGCTTGGTATGCTCTCTTCACCCTCGTATGATGGATCCAAGGGCCAATACCTGCAACTTTAACTGCAGTAGCGGTAGTTAGAATAAAAGTATAAGGGCCCTGCCACTGAGGGGCTAGTGAATCATGTTTCCAATCTTTGACCCATACTTGGTCACCAGGCATAAACTCATGAATCTGTTCCCCCAAGGGGAACGGCACTCTTTCTTGTGCAAACTTAGTTACCTTACCTAACTGCTCCATCTGCCGCGAAATCCCATCCCCCCTTACCTGAGGCACATTGGTTGACACCTGTTTTATTATGGGAGGGGGTCTCCCATATACAATTTCGTATGGAGAGTAGCCATGGGACCGTGGGGTCATCCTGAGTCTGAGCAGAGCCGTCAGAACCAAGCCCACCCAGGAACAGTCAGTCTCTATGATCCATTTGGAGAGTGTCTCTTTAAGTGTCTGGTTGGTCTGTTCCACCATCCCAGAACTCTGGGGTCTATATGCAGTGTGTAGTTTCCATTTGATGTTTCAAGTTTTACTTACTTGTTGTACTAAATCAGCTACAAAAGCCGGGCCATTGTCCGATCTGATGCTGGTAGGAAATCCAAATCTGGGGACTATCTCCCTAAGCAAGCACTGGGCTACTTCTGATGCTCTTTCAGTCCGGGTAGGAAAAGCTTCTACCCATCCCGAGAGCGTACATACCATGGCCAGCAGGTAACGGTAGTGTCGGTGAGGTTTCATTTCAGTGAAGTCCACTTCCAGGTGGTCAAAGAGCAGCGTGCCTTTCAGCAACCTGTGAGTAGGCAGTGCAGTTCTGGGATTGTGTCCTGCATAGAGAAGAGAGGCGGGGAACCAAGAAATATTTTCAAATTAGCTCTTCCAGTTTATCATGGCTTAGGTGGGTCACTTGGTGTGTTTGGCTTACCAGAGTGGGTGCCAGCTCCTCCGGTACCAATAATTTGCCACTTGGTAATTCCCACCATCCCTTTTCAGTCTTAATAGCCCCTTCTGCTTTGGCTAGTTGGTTTTGGGCTTCAGTGTATTTTGGAGAGTCCAGTGCTAGCTCAGGCAGTTCTGCCAATATGAGCACTTTAATAGGGGCTTCACTTGTCACCCCCATGCCCTTGGCTGCTTGTTTAGCGGTCTTATGTGCCAGTCTGTTTCCCTGAGCCAAGGGGGTATCCTCTTTTTGCTGTCCTCAGCAGTGTATGACTGCAACCCTTTCTGGTTCCCAGACAGCATCTAATAGGGTCAGAATTTCTTCCTTATTTTTGATATCTTTTCCACTAGCTGTCAAGAGGCCTCTCTCCTTATATAGAGCCCTGTGTACATGTAGTGTGGCAAAAGCATGTCTGGAGTTGGTGAAGATGTTTACTCTCTTGCCTTTTGACAGCTGGAGTGCTCGAATCAAGGCCCATAACTCAGCTCGTTGAGCAGACCAGTGTTGTGGCAAGGAGCCAGCCTCGATGATAGTCTTCTCTGTGACTATAGTGTAACCTGAGAGCCGCTGTGCTTGTTTTATCAGGCTAGTACCATCAGCCTGATAAAGCAAGATGATGATGCTGTGAAAGTGCTCCACTCAATATGCCAGCAAATTTGGAAGACTCAGCAGTGGCCACAGGACTGGAAAAGGTCAGTTTTCATTCCAATCCCAAAGAAAGGCAATGCCAAAAAACGCTCAAACTACCACACAGTTGCACTCATCTCACACGCTAGTAAAGTAATGCTAATTCTCCAAGCCAGGCTTCAGCGATACGTGAACCGTGAACTTTCAGATGTTCAAGCTGGCTTTAGAAAAGGCAGAGAAGCCAGAGATCAAACTGCCAATATCTGCTGGATCATCAAAAAAGCAAGAGAGTTCCAGAAAAACATCTATTTCTGCTTTATTCACTATGCCAAAGCCTTTGACTGTGTGGATCACAATAAACTGTGGAAAATTCTGAAAGAGATGGGAATACCGGACCACCTGACCTGTCTCTTGAGAAACCTGTATGCAGGTCAGGAAGTAACAGTTAGAACTGGACATGGAACAACAGACTGGTTCCAAATAGGAAAAGGAGTACGTCAAGGCTGTATATTGTCACCCTGCTTATTTCACTTATATGCAGAGTACATCATGAGAAATGCTGGGCTGGAAGAAGCACAAGCTGGAATCAAGATTGCCGGGAGAAATATCAATAACCTCAGATATGCAGATGACACCACCCTTATGGCAGAAAGTGAAGAAGAACTAAAAAGCCTCTTGATGAAAGTGAGAGAGAAGAGTGAAAAAGTTGGCTTAAAGCTCATCATTCAGAAAAGTAAGATCATGGCATCTGGTCCCATCACTTCATGAAAAATAGGTGGGGAAAGAGTGGAAACAGTGTGAGACTTTACTTTGGGGGGCTCCAAAATCACTGCAGATGGTGACTGCAGCCATGAAATGAAAAGATGCTTACTGCTTGGAAGGAAAGTTATGACCAACCTAGATAGCGTATTAAAAAGCAGAGACATTACTTTGCCAACAAAGGTCCGTCTAGTCAAGGCTATGGTTTTTCCAGTAGTCATGTATGGATGTGAGAGTTGGACTGTGAAGAAAGCTGAGCACCGAAGAATTGATGCTTTTGAACTGTGGTGTTGAAGAAGACTTTTGAGAGTCTCTTGGACTGCAAGAAGATCCAAGCAGTCCATCCTGAAGGAGATCAGTCCTGGGTGTTCATTGGAAGGACTGATATTGAAGCTGAAACTCCAATACTTTGGCCACAAGACCTTGATGCTGGGAAGGATTGGGGGTCAGAGGAGAAGGGGATGACAGAGGATGAGATGGCTGGATGGCATCACTGACTTGATGGACATGACTTTGGGTAGACTCCGGGAGTTGATGATGGACAGGGAGGCCTGGCGTGCTGCGATTCATGGGGTCGCAAAGAATAGGACACAACTGAGCGACTGAACTGAACTGAACTGAACTGAGTGCCATCAGTATATAGGACCCAATCAGGGTCCTGAATAGGTTGGTCTCAGAGGTCAGGTCTGTTCGCATAGACTTCTTCCAAGACTTCCCCACAGTCATGAGAAGGTCCACACTCTGCCACTGGAAGGAGTGAGGCTGGGCTTAAAGTCTGGCAAGGCTCAATACGGAGGTTAGGGTTTTCACGTATTAGCCCCTGATATTGAATAATCTGGGAGTTTGGTAGTCATTTGTGGGGATCTCCTCGGAAGAGTGTGTTGACCTCACGTGGGACTCTGACAACCAGATCTTGGCCTAAAGTCAATTTAGTAGCTTCTCGTACTAGCAGGACAACCGCGGCAACTGCTTGCAGGCGTCTGGGTGAGCCGGCAGCAACACTGTCAAGCCGCCTTGAGAGATCGGCCACAGGTCTGTGCCACGTCTCCGCTGTCCGAGTTAACACTCCCACTGCTGTTCTGTCCTTTTCAGTTACATGTCGAGTAAATTGCTTGGCAAGTCCTGGCAGCCCTAAAGCGGGGGCTGATATAATTGCCAACCTTAGTTCATCAAAGGCTTTTTGTTGTTTTTCAGTCCAATTTAGTGGATTTTCCTCAGGCCCTGTCAGGAGTTCATATAAAGGCTGGGCCATTTGGGAGTATCCTGGAATCCCAAATCTGCAAAACCCAGTAGCTCCCAAAAACCCCAGACCTGCTGAGCAGTCTTAGGTGTTGGGATTCTCAGGGTCATCTCTTTTCTGAACTGGCCTAATAACCTTGTGCCCTTCTTTAAAACAAACCCCAGATACCTCACCTCCTCCTTGCAGAGCTGTGCCTTCTTCTTCAACACCCGGGAACCTGCTTCCATCAGCAGCTGGAGCAGTGCTTTAGTCCCTTCCCAGCATTTTTCCTTGGTCTCGGCAGCCAGTAGCAGGTCATCCACGTATTGTAGGAGCCAACATCCATGCTCTTCCGGCTGGAATGAGTCCAGGTCAGAAGCCAAGGCTTCCCCAAAAATGGTTGGGGAATTCTTAAATCCTTGTGGGAGACCAGTCCAGGTGAGCTGTTGTTTGGTGCCCCCGACTGGATCTTCCCATTCAAAGGAAAAGATGGGTTGTGATGCTGGGGCGAGGCGTATGCAGAAGAAGGCATCCTTGAGATCTAGGCAAGTATAAACTTTAGTCCTAGGTGGGAGGAGACTAAGTAAGGTGTAGGGGTTTGGAACAGTGGGATGTAAAGTCACAATAGCCTGGTTGACTAGCCTGAGATCTTGTACAGGCCTATAGTCCTGTCCTCCTTCCTTTTTGACTGGCAGGATCAGCGTATTCCAAGCCGACTGGCACTCTACCTGAATGCCCGCTTGTTTCAATCTATTGATGTGGGGTAGTATGCCAACCCGGGCCTCTATCGGTAGTGGGTACTGGCATTTTCTTACCAGAATGGCGCCTGGCTTGAGTTCTGTTATCACTGGGGCTTGAGGTTTAGCCAGCCCAGTGGGGTATTGAGAGAAACAGCAAATAATTCGTAGTGCCCACCCAGAAGGTAGGCCTCTCCTCAGGGGAGAAAGTCACTTGTGCTGCTAGTTGGAGAGCAAGTCTCTTCCCAACAGGGGTACTGGGCACTCGGGAATGTAAAGGAATTCATGAATCACTTGGTGTCCCCCCATCTGGCTTTTTCTGGCAAAACGATTTAATCATCTCTTCTCCTGATACCCCAGTTACAGTGGTAGTCTTTTTGGATAATGGTGCCACAGGTTTTGTTACCACTGAGACTTCTGCTCCTGTATCCACCATTAAGTGAATGTTTTGCCCCCCCCCAATTTTAAGGTTATCGTGGGCTCTCGGGGACCTCATATCTCTGAGCCCCAGCAGCCCTATTTAGTTTCTAAGTCAGCAAGTCGCACAACCGCGGGAGCTTTTTCTTCCCTCCTTGCCTTAGGGCATTCATTCTTCCAATGGCCAAACCCTCGGCACCGGGCACACTGGTTTAGCTGTAATGGGTCCCCGGGCCTCCATTGGGACCAGTTGAAGGGCTGTCCTGTCCCTGGGGCAGGAGGAGGTTTTCCCGGAGTGCCCAAGATAGACTTTCCTAGTGCAGCAGCTGGCATTGCAAATCTCTGGTCTGTTCTCTTTTGTTCCTCTTTATATCTCTTTTCATATTTCTTTTCTATTTCTGTGTCCTTGTTCTGGAACACTTTTGTCTGCTATTTCAATTAAATGGGAGCTGGACATGGATAACACCCCTTCTGTGTTTTGAAGATTTCATTTAATATCGGGGCTTGCCTGTGAGATGAATGCTGAGTTTACAACAATCTGAGAGCCCGTAGCTTCCAGGTCTATAGGCGTATAAAGTCTATAGGCTTTGCAGAGCCCCTCATAAAATTCAGAAGGTGATTCATTCCCCTTCTGAATTACCTCAGCAGGTTTTGACATGTCCATTGGCTTACGGGCTCCTCTATTCAGCCCTTGTATAATGGCTGTCCAATATCTGTCTAGTTGAATCCTCTCTTCTTCTGTGTTATAGTCCCAGTTAGGTTTATCAGCAGGGAAGGCCTGCTCTATCCATCTTTCTGGGTTTGCAACACCTTCTGGAACCATCTCTCGTAACCATTTTTTTGCTTCCATGTTAATCCTATACCTCTCCCCTGCACTGAAAAGAGATGTCAATAGTTGCATGATATCATCCCATGCTGGTCGATGGGTGTGAAAGATGGTTTCCATCAATCTAGTCATACCTTGTGGCTCTTCTGAGTAAGGGGGGATATGCTTTTGCCAATTCAGTATGTCGGTTGATGAGAAGGGCTGGTAGTAATAAGCTACAGGAACTTGATGGTAATTACCCTCCTCCCCTTGCACCAGAGGTTGCTGGACTTCTCTAAGAGGCAATGTAGTGGTGCCTTTCCCTTCAGCTCTCTGGCAGAGCGCAGTCTCTGCTTAATTCCAATGTCTCCCTCCCTTCCTACGGTGGTACTAACCGGGAGTGGAGGATAGAGCTTGGGGCGTTATGACGTCAGCAGTGGTTGAATCCAGTGGGTTGTAGCCTGTTGCCCCTTGAACTAAGGTCGGAGCTTGCCGGAATGGTGGCTCTACAGGCTGTGGGGCTGTCAGGAGGCCTGGTGAAAGTGGAGGCTCTGGGAGGCTTACTGGCCTCTGGTCAGTTCCCTGTGGGGAGGCTCTCGGCACCGCAGCAGCGTTGGTTGGTGGGATCATCATGCGGTACGGTGGCGGGGGAAGTTCTTCCCGCTCTGGATCCTGCAAGATTTCCTTTTCATCTTTGGTTACTTTTTGAACCATTAATATCTTTCCTTCCCCATTATGGATATAAAAGTCGGGCCCATTTGGGGGGGTCCTGGGCTATCCCTAGCCAAGAGTCTATGTATGGGAACTGACTGGGGTGCCCAGGTTTTCTCTTAACTATGGCATAGACTGTCTTTATTAAATTTAAGTCCATGGTACCCTCTGGTGGCCAACCGACTCCCATAGCGGGCCGTTTGACCTCGCAGAGAGTGCAGAGACAGTTGGGCTTCATCTTTGCCCTGTAGTCTCTGTCAATCCCTTTTTGAAGTTTTTGATCATATTTTCTAGTACAGTTGCCTTAGATCCACTTCCCCCCATTTTTCTAGCCTTTTCATTGATGGTTTAGATGTCTTTCTTGTCCCAGCGGGCTTAATTGAATGAGGATAAAAACACAGATGGATTAGATACCCCACGTCCCGGGCTTCTCCTGGAAAGGCCAGTTCGTACTCACTGATACACTTTTCTTTCTATCCTAACTAGTTTGAGGGAATGGGGGTTTCGCAGCAGATAGGGCACCTCCTGGGGGAGGGTAGAATATGAACACACAAGGATCAGCTTTCTTCTCCTAAAAATCCCCTGGCGATTGCTTGGTAATAATTTTCCCAGAGACGGCATGGACACACCTCCTAAATGACCTTCACAAATTTCCTTTCTAAGCCCTAACACGCTCTTCGAACTGTGTACCAAGCAATTGCTGCCACCTGCCTATTCCAGGCTCCTGTGGGTCGGTGCCCCTTCCAGTCCCTCCCATGGGGGTGATCAGTCCCCCTCTTCTACCCTGCCCAGTGGGTTCCTCCTCACTTGAGCGCTCAGTTCCCCTGCTGCCGTCCACTACCTGCTAGCGTGAAAGGTCTGGGTGTTGACAAGCAGACTCCCTCCAGAAGGGCGAGGCACCTTCCCCACTCTAGAAGATTCAAGATGCAAGGCCTCGGAATAGTCCCAAATGGGAATTGTCTCCTCAAAGGGAGGAGTTTCCCGGCCAATGCATCAAATGTTGTAGCCACATGTTCCGGGAAACAAACTCACTCAGAAGGACAATGCAGATAGTGGAGTGCAGTTTATTACACGGACGGGCCCAAGGCAGAGTCTCCTCTTAGCCAAGGACCCCGATCAGTTTTTGTGAAAACCTTATATACCCTAAATGTAGGTGCTCAAACCCACATCCTCAAATTCCTTGAAACTAGTCTGGACAAGGTAAAAGAGAGACACAATCAAAGTTAACCCATGATTCATGTGTCATAAGTCTAGATAGTTAAACAGTGGACATTTATCAATAGGCCTGTGGTAATATCCTGAAAAACATAATGAAATCTACGACTTTGTTCTGTTACAGAGATAATTAGCATATTATTTTAGGCGATGGAGAGTCCAAGTTCTGAGGATCTTTTATGAGGGGGGCGGTGTCTGGTTTTCCACTGGAATGTCGTTTCTATAGACACCAGGCACAAAGTTCAGAGTCCACTGGGAGGGTGACCATGCGTGTAGCCTAATGTTTGCGGCCTGGCCTAAGATGGAGTCCAGCTCTGTCTGTTTCCTCCTTAAAAGATGCAAGGCCATGGCTGTGTTGGGATGTGAGGGGCTGTGCTCTCAGGGGGAGGTGGGCCAGGCTGTGTGAGTCAAGCCCTGTGGGGATGGCCAGGGCCCAGGAGACCCCTGCCAAGGCGACTGAGCATTGGGAATCCCAGCAGGGCTCAGGAGACCCTGGTTAGGGGGCCCAGATGGTCAGCAAGGCTCCCTTCAGCCCCTTCTGAGGGATACATCCTGCGTGTCAGGCACACAGGCCCAGCCCCCTGCCCTGGATGCCCGGGGCCCGAGAGAGAGTCTCCACCTCAGGTCCTTTGTAGGTCCTGTGACTTTCTGAGGGCAGGGCAGACACAGAAGCTTCTCTGGATGTGGAGTGGGGTGCAGTCTGTTCGAGGGCCCTGGTTGGCTTCCTCTGAAGTTTCCTCAAACTATCATCCCAAGTCTGGACTTTCTGCCATCCCTCCCTGCGCTTGAGCTGATGGTGGGGGGACGAGGCCCTAGCTGGGCTCAGAGGTCCCAACCCAGCTGAGGGAGGAGGGGCCCTGACCTGGGTCCCTAAGTGTAAGGGACACGCCCTCCCCGCCCCTGCCCCTCAGACCTCTGTCTCCATGCCTTCCCCTTCTTCTGTTCGCCCCCTCTGTTTCTGCTTGTATTTCTCAGTTTCTGTCTCAAACACACACAGCTGACCCTACGCCCTCCCCCAGCATGGCTCCACCCTCTCCGCCCTCCCTGGCCGGCTCTTAAGTCACTGGCTCTCAGTGGGCAGCAGGGCAGAGCTCAGCTGGAGCTCTGGCTGCAGGATCTCAGGGGAGGTGCTCTGGGGAGCCCGGCGTGGTGGGAGGCGGAGACCTGCAGGCGGAGGAGCCTAGGATGGTGGGCGAGCCTACTTCTCTGAAACACATTTCCTCCCACTCTTCCTCCCACCAGTTTCCAGCGGGAGGACCCTAAGCCACCATGTGCTTCTCTAAGGTGAGTGAGAGAGGAGAGATGAGGGGAGAGCGGGCCTGGAGTCTCATTTGCTGTCTGTCCCCGCTCCCACCAGCTCAGCCCCAGCCCTGCTGACTGCTCTGCACACAGCTGCCTCTGTCCCACCCCCCGAGGGCCCTGGGGTAGCCACTGGGGAAAGTGAAAGTGTGAGTCACTCAGTGGAGTCCGACTCTTTGCGAACCCAGGGACTGTAGCCCACCAGGCTCCCCTGTCCATGGGATTCTCCAGGCAGAGATACTGGAGTGGGTTGCCATTTGCTTCCCTCTGGGGAAGCAGAGGGTCAAAACATGGGACCCGTGCCATCAAAGCGCCCAGTCTCACAATGACCCTGGTCGAACGCTCTGCTGTCACCATCCTGAAATTCTGGACAATTGCTGACAAACACACTACAGTTTCCTGTTGCTCTGAGCCCTTTCCTTATGTAGCAGGTCCTGACTGTGGGGCTGGGGCTCCTGCTGGGAGGTCGGTTTGAGGGGCAGCTCACTGTGGGGGCCTCTGTTGGGACCAAGGAAGGAGCAGTGGGCCAGGGAATGTAGGAATTAGAGTCATAATGCTCGTGGGGGAGTCGGACATGGAGCGTCTGCAGTGTCAGAGGAATCAGCCATCCTCGGGCTCCTTCTAATACTTACTCTTGTTTATTGAACTCCTTTTGCCTGTGAGGGATCTTAGTTGCAGCATGTGGGGTCTAGTTCGCTGACCAGGGGTCGAACCGAACCCCCTACACTGAGTGCTGGGAGGCTTGGCCACTGGACCACCAGGAAAGACCCCCCATCCCCACCGGGATCCTATCTACATCCTGGAAACCCCAGGGTGGGGGGTGCTGGCAGATCATGTGTTCCTAGAAACTGAAAGCATTTGTCTCAGAGCCTGGATCAGCAGCTGAAGCCACGCTGAGCTCAGAGTCTATTCTGAGGCACCTCTCATCTGCACACCCTGTGTCCCGGGGCCCATCCTGACAGGCCAGCATCACAGGTGACTGGGCAAAGAAACACCTCGCGGGTCCGTGGGAACACTCTGCTGACTGCATCATCCTCTCACTGGGCCTGGCCGGGGAGGTGGGGGCCGGACCCCGTGCTTCTGGAAACTGAAAGCATTTCTCTCAGGGCCTGGATCAGCAGCTGAAGACACGCTGAGCTCACAGTCTATTCTTTCCCTGTGGGGTGCCCTCCCCACTCGGTACCAATCCCCCACCTCAGTTCTGAGGGTGACCAGATGCTCAGGGGCTCTGGGCCATGGCACACCCATGTCTGGGTGTGGTCATCACGGGGTGACCCAGGCTGAGCGGCCAGGCCCAGTGAGAGGACGATGCGGGCAGCAGAGTGTTCCCATGGACGCGCGAGGTGTTTCCTTGCCCAGTGTTGTGTGATGCTGGGCTCACAGGATGGGCCCCTGTGACACAGGGTGTGCAGACGGGAGCCCTGCACGCGCTGTGAGCCACGTTGACAACCCAGGGCCAGGAGGGCAGCGTGGATGCGCCACATTCCCGCTGTTACATGGAGTCTCCCGAGGGGTCTGTGGGGCGCCTCCCACCTCCATGATGGAGTCAAGTGTCTGGAGGGGAAGGGGCTGGGGGCCGGGGGTCTGCAGGGTCAGAGGTCCAGAAGACTGGCCACTGTCACTGCCAGCGCCTTAAACAGGAGAGGACAGCGCCAGTTCCTCCCTGGTCAGCTCTCAGCAGGACCACGGAGGGCTAGGCATCTGGGAACCAGGTTGACCTGCCTACTCCAGGGCAAGGGTGCTCCTTGTGGGGAGGGGAGGTGTGTGTGTGAGTGTGTAAAACGGGTCTGGGTGGTTACAAGTTCAGAAACCTGAGTTTCTCTGTTACCTCCACAGGGAGTCCCATGCAACCTGGCTTCGCTGAGGCCCGCAATGGTAAGAAGCTCATCCCCACGATATAGCTGGGGGCTCGGGAGGCCTGGGTTTGGCTGGGTGAAGCTGAGAACGTCCTGGCCCACTTGGGACCCAGCAGGGAGAAGAACCAAGCTTCTTTTACTCAAGTCCATCTCTGTTCACAGCACAACCGTGTGGATGTTTTCTGTGATAAGATGGAAAATCAATCAGAAGCACAGGTGGGTCAGTGTGCCCCACCCCCAAACCCTCCCCAGTTTGAGGGAGGTGGAGTGGGTTCAACTTCACGGTGATGATGAGGGTCACAGCTGAGGACCCAGTCCTTACACTGGACAAATGCACACCTGTGTGGCAGGTGAGTGCACAGGGAGGGGATATGGAGGCCCATGGATGCTGAGGGAGGTGTCCAGACCACAGGTCAAGGAGGGCAGGGCAGGCATGCCAGACGCATGGTCCCCAGGTTGAAGGTTAGTTATTGGGGTGACTTGGCAGAGATGAGAACTAGCTGGGGCTTGGGGTTCAGGGTGAAAGTGAGAGAGGGTGGGGGTATTTTAAACGAGTGTTTTTTTCCCAACAGATGGAGGCAGGCCTCGCAGAGATGGAGGTGAGTTTGGACCTTGCCCCTTGCTAAGGGTAGTCCTCAGAGATGGATCAGCCAGGTTATGGGGTCTGGGGCCCTGGCTCCCTTCAGACTCACCTGGATGTGCGGGAGGCCACAGTGGGGACCACTGACCTCAGCAGCAAGGCAGGAGTGCAGACTGCACACTTCATCTCCTCAGGAGGGACTCAGAGAGGACGTCCTTGAATTCATGGAAGATCACATTCAAGAGAACCTTCCAGTGAGTTGGAGTCACTGTCTCAGCACCTTCCTTCCCCTCCGCAGTGGTCTCTCTTGTCCTTGGTGCTGCCACGTGTGCACAGAGCTCCCTGAAGTGGGGGATAAAGAGGGGTCCCTGAAGTCTCAGGTGGTGCAGTCTTGGTGGCATCAGCCTCCCCACTCAGCGCACAGTGGCCAGAGCCCTGGACTCAGCTTCCTGCCTATGAGCCCCGTGGGCCTGGGGCTGGTTTCAGAGGCCTACCACCTAAAGGCAGATAAAACCAAGTGTCAGGGTTCATTCTTCGAGGGGAATGGAGAGACCAGGTCCAGTCTCTGTGAGGCGTCCTCGTGTCTGCGGAACAGTTGGCCGGAAGGCACGCAGTTTCCATTTGTGAGCTTCTAATTCCCAGCATCTCTCAAGGGCTGGGAGGCCTCGGTCAGGTCAGGACCAGGGTCTGCCTCGCCCTGAACAGTCCCCTCATCCCTGCAGGAATCCCTGCAGGAATCTGATCCATTGCTTCAGGAAGTGCGACAAGGACTACGCTGCAGAATCCAGAGACCCAAGGTCTCCGCCTGTCTGGAGGTCCAGAATCCGGAAGAGAGTATCTGGGTCAGAGCCCTGAGGGGGTTCCTGGGCATTCTGCAGAGTCTCCAGGAGCGGTGTTGGGATGCACTCACCTGGCTGGAGAAGGCAGCGGCCTGCCTAGAGGCTCTCTGCAGTGCGGTGAAGGCCATCTGTGGAGTGCTGACGGAAATCTACTCCTCTGTGGGGCAGGTCTTCTGTAAAAGCCTCATCCAGGTCTAGGAGCCCCAGGTGGTTCTGGAGGAGCCCCACTCATCCAGAAGACCTTGCACGTTCCCCTTCCCAGAAACCATCTTCTGAGGCGACCTTTACCCTCCTGCTCACCCTTGACCCATCCTTGAACTGCGCTCACCTCCTGTCCTGCAGGGTCGACAGCACAACATCAGGCCAGGTTTTCCTCCTCCAGGTCTGACCTGTCTGTCAGGAAGGGGGATGCTCTGCTGACCCGGGGATGTGGGAGAGGCTGGGAAGCCAGGAGGCCCCAAGGACCAAGGTGCCTTCCTTGTGTCAGCATCCCTCAGCGTCTCTGCCTGTCGCTCCAGACCCTGTCAGATGGGGTGGTGAGCTTCTGATTCTCAGCGAGGGGGACCCCTGAGGGCCGGCTGCGGGTCTAGCAGGAGGAGGCAGTGGTGGGCCCTGACCCTGACGTTAGTATCTTAGGGCCCTGATCATCCTAAGGGACCCAGCTTGCTGTCAGCTCAGGCCCCAGCAGGGCAGGAGACCTGGAAGAAGGCTCTCCCTGTCCTTGGCCCTGCCCCTTCCTGTCTGAGGACAGCAACCTGACAGGGAGTTCCTTGTGGCAGAGCCCCATTCCGGCCACACCCTTCACCCTTCACTTCCAGGGGGTCCCTCTGACAGGCCTGACACTGGAAGGCCTACCTCTGGCCTGAGATCCCTGCTGCAAGGAGCCGCCCACTGCCAGGCCCTGAGCACCCTTGACTTCCTGGCCCTGTCCTTGCCTCACCTCCCCATCAGTATTCAAGTCTCTCAGACTTGCCCCTGCGTTCTCCGGTGACCCTGTGCTAAACCTCCACTTGACTATTTCCTTTTTTTCTTTTTATGTAATGACCTTACATCTGATATACTACTTCTCATGATGGTGATGTTACTCAGTTGATACAATAGTAAGGTTTTTTTTGTTTAACATTAAATTTCTTCCCCGTTTCAACATCAAGATGAGTTTGTTTTTTGTTGTTGTTGTTTATAGATTAAATCTTTTCTCCATTTCAATGTAAGTCACATGAAATACCTTTTCTAAACATCTTCCCTCCCAAAGAAATGTTTAGGTTTTGACCAATGATATTTGATATGTGCATGTACAACATAAACTCGGCAGATAACAACAAAGTCCAATAAAAATATGGAGGAAAGAGTCCTCCATGGTGCAGGAAGGAGTGATTTTAATGGAATCGTTGTAATTTACTAGGATTCTGGGCATAAGTTTCTTTCTTCCTATGGAGAATTCTGAAACAATGAAATATTACTTATGTAAATATCAGTCATCTCACTTCTTTGACCTTTTAACTAGCATATGCAAATTATAGACAGCAGTTATCAGTGGATTATTTGCTGTAAAGAAGATGTTTTGTACTCCATTTAGCATAGGATATCCATTTGAAACTGTTAGGTGGTATTTCATGGGATCCGAGGAGCTCTGGTCCTTTATGTCTCAGCTCAGAAAGAATTCAGCACGAGGCAAAAGGAGCCTGGCAGGCTACAGTCCATGGGGTGGAGAGGGTCGGACACAACTGAGTACCTAACGCTCTCACTGACCTGTCAGACCCTGTCTAATCAGCAGGATGCTGCTCTACATCTGCTCGCATTCACACTAGTCCTTGGCTGCTGGCCAAGCTCCTCTCCCCCCGGGGTCTCTGCATATGCTGCTCCTTTTGCTTGGGATGCCCTCCTTTTTCTTCTGGGGCAACCCTGCCCTTTTATTTCAAGCCAGGTCCCCTCAATGCCCCACCACGTTCCCTGGCACATGAGTGGGGCTCAAGAAATAATAATCCCTTGATATGCTGTGTGTGCTGCTGCTCAGTCATGTTGGACTCTGCAGCCCCATGGACTGTGGCCCACCAGGTCCCTCTGTCCATGGGATTTCCCAGGCAAGGATACTGGAGTGTGGTGTCATTTCCTTCTCCAAGAGATCTTCCGAACCCAGGGAGTGAACCCAGGTCTCTTGCATCTCCTTCATTAACAGTCAGATCCTTTACCACTAGTGCCACCCATGCTGTGGGTTCTCCCAGTTCCTCAGTCTCTTAGTTGATCTATCCTTTCTCCTGGAAACGTTCTTCGCAGGAGTCTTGCAGGAGTCTTAAACCTAAACCTGTGACATGTGGGGACTCCTGTAGCCCTGTCTTCCTCCCAACACCTAAACGACTGAACCTCCCAGCCCCAGGCTCAGAGCTTTCCCTTCCAGCTGTGCCCAAGAAACACCTCTACTTTCCAAATCCAGTTCCTCTTCAAGGACATCAGAAGGCACACTGTGTCCCCAAATTCCTATGCTGAAGTCCTCTTAATGCCATGTCATCTGAAGGTGGTCTTTACAAGGAATCAAGGTACACGAGGTCCTTGGGGTGGGCCCTAATCCATTATGACTGATGACCTTATGAAAATGGGGGATTAGAAGTCACATATGTGTCTTCCCTCAGGGCTCTCAGAGGAACTACACTTGCTGACACCTTGATTTCAACTTCTGGGCTCCACTGCGCGGTGCGTACTTAGTCACTCAGTCACGTCTGACTCTTGGCGACCCCATGATTGTAGCCCACCAGGCTCCTCTGTTCATGGGGATTCTCCAGGCAAGAGTACTGGAGTGGGTTGCCATTCCCCTCTCCAGAGGATCTTCCCAGCCCAGGAATTGAACCCAAGTCTCCTGCATAGGCGGGAGCCACCGACCACACCACCAAGAAAGCCCAAGAATACTGGAGTGGGTAGCCTATCCCTTCTCCAGGGGATCTTCCCGACCCAGGAATCCAACCCGGGTCTCCTGCATTGCAGGCAGATTCTTTACCAGCTGAGCTACCAGGGAAGCCCCTATGGGTGGTTAGGCGTCCCCAACGGTCAATCCAACTTACTTGCAGGCAGTTTTGGTTTTTTTCAGTTTGAATTAATCAGCTGCTACCATTTTCAGTGTGAATTAGTTACCAATGTTCTACAAGAACAGGTTTCCCGCATCAATCTAACATCTGGGATTTTAAATTTTATTCAATTTTAACTCAACAGCTGAATACACTGGACGATATTGTACTGAACATGGGGGTAGACTCGAGAGGAGAAATCACTCCAGGGTGAGACTGGTTGACCTTGCCCACAGTTGGCTCTAATAGCTGTGTTTTCCCCTCAACACACACACACACACACACACACACACACACACACACACACACACACACACACACACACACACACCCCACACACAACATACTCACACACACCCCCGAGACACACAACACACACACACAGTGAGCCTTGGCTCCACTTTGAGAATAAATGTGTGTTGCTGAGACCCGGGTCTGTGGCTCTTTGTTATGGTGGCCCTGGGTCTCTAAGACAGATGCAAGGCCATGGCTGTGTTGGGCTGCGATGGGCTGTGGTCTCAGGGAGAGGTGGGCCAGGCTGTGAGAGTCCCCAAGTCTGGACTGTCCCAAGTCTGGACTTTCCCCTGTCTCTCCCTACCCTCAGGTTGATGAGTCGGGGGTGAGGCCCAAGCTGGGCTCAGAGATCCTGTCCCAGCTGAGTCTGGACTGCTCAGCAGTGGACTGCTAGCTGGGGCTCTGCTGCAGAGTCTCAGGTGAGGGGCTTTGGGGAATCTGGGGTGAGGGAAGAGGGCAGACCTGCAGGCAGAACGCTCTCCAGGGCGGTGGGTGAGCCTGCTTCTCCAGAACACTTTTCCTCACACCCTTCCTCCCATCACGTTACAGTGCCAGAATCCTGGTCCAGCATGGCTTTCCCTAAGGTGAGTGAGCGCAGGAGACGGGGGAAGGTGGGGCCCTGGCGACTCCTATTTCCCCTGTCCCCTCTCCCATCAGCCCATCCTCCACCCCTGCTGACTGGTCCACTTGCACTGGACTCTGTCCCACCCTCCCCGGGCCGAAATGGCGGACCCTCCGAGGAGACGTTGGCTTGAAGGCCTGTGACTCATGCACTCAGCAGGGTCCTGTCTCACAGCGATCCGGTTTGGGGGTGTGTGTGTGTGTGGAAGGTGTGCTCCGCTGTCTCTAACCCGACATTCCGAACAGTTATTGACAAAGACCCTACATACGCCTGTTGCTCTGAGCCCTCCCCTTTATTTTTTTGGAAAGTTCTCAGCTGGACTTCAACTATTCATTTTCTCTCCATTTCTAAAAGGGTTTGTGCACAAAGATTTCTCTCTTTCTGTCTCATTCTCTCTTTTTTTAGCTTTTAATTTTGTGTGGGAATAGAGCCTATTAACAAAGCTGTGATAGTTTCAGGTGAACAGTGAAGGGACTCAGCCAAACATACACATGTATCCACTCTCCCCCAAACTCCCCTCGCATCCTAGAGCCCGTTCCTTATGTAGCAGGTCCTGGCTCTGGGGCAGCATTCCTGCTGGAGGACAGGTATGGCAGCAGCTAGATGGAGGTCCTAGTGTGCCGGTCCGGGCTGCAGAGGACTGAGGAAACAGAGTTATGGGATAAAGGAATCCCTTTAGGAATTAGAGTCGACATTCTGGTGAGGGAGCTGCAAATGGAGGGTCTCCAGGGTCAGAGGAATCAGTGGTCTCTGGGGACCCTTTCTACAGCCTGGAAACCCGGGGACAGAGGCTTGTGGTGTTTTTCTGGAAACTGAAAGCATTTCTCTCAGGGCCTGGATCAGCAGCTGAAGCCACGCTGAACTCAGAGTCTATTCTTTCCCTTTGGGGTGCCCTCCCCGCTCTGTACCACTCCCCCACCTCAGTTCTGAGGGTGACCAAATGCTCAGGGGCTCCGGGCCATGACACACCGGTGTCTGGGAGTGGTCATCGCGGGGTGACCCAGGCTGAGCGGCCAGGCACAGTGAGAGGACGGTGCGGGCAGCAGAGTGTTCCCACGGACGCGCGAGGTGTTTCCTTGCCCAGTCACATCTGATGCTGGGCTGACAGGATGGGGCCCCCGGGACACAGGGTGTGCAGACGGGAGCCCTGCATGCACTGTGAGCCGCACTGACCACCCAGGGCCAGGAGGGCACCATGGACGCGCCAGATTCCCGCCGTTACGTGGAGTCTCCCGAGGGGTCTGTGGGACGCCTCCCACCTCCATGATGGAGTCAAGTGTTTGGAGGGGAAGAGGCTGGAGGCTGGGGTTCTGCAGGGTCTGAGGTCAGGAAGACTGGCCACTGTCACTGCCAGCGCCTCAGACAGGAGGGGACAGCGCCAGTTCCTCCCTGGTCAGCTCTCAGCGGGACCACGGAGGGCTAGGCACCTGAGAACCAGGTTGACCCGCCTACTCCAGGGCAAGGGTCCTCCTTGGGTGAGTGTGTGTGTGTGTAATAGGGCTGCTATGGTTGGTGAGGTCTCATCAGCCGAGGTGTTACTGTCATCTCCACAGAACATCGAAGATGTCGTCAATTTCCTCAAAACCAGAATGGTAAGTGGTTCTTCCCCATGTATGGTTGGGGGAATGGGGAAGCTGGGTGAAACTAGGATGTTCTGGCCCACCTGGGACCCAGGAGGGAAAGGACCAGGCCTCTTTGTCCCAACTCTGTCTCTCTTCACAGTTTCAGCTTGTGGAAAACTTCTGTGAAAGCCTTCGAAAGAAATCTAAAGAAGAGGTGGGTCAGTGCACTCCCCTGTCTCCAGTTTAAGTGGAGTGGGGAGGCTTTGTTGCAGGAAGGAGGACCTTTTCCAGGGCCCGAGAGTGGGCTCTTGTCCAACGCTCGGAAATAATTCTCTAAGGAGACACACACACTGACAAAGCAAGAGTGTTTATTGAGAAAGGGCTCCCGGGCGGAGAGCAGGAGGGTAAGGGAAGCCAGGAGAACTGCTCTGCCCGGTGGCTCACAGTCTTGGGTTTCATGGTGATGGGATTAGTGTCCGGGTTGTCTTTGGCCGGTCGTTCTGACTTGGGGTCCTTCCTGGTGGTGCACACCTTGCTCAGCCAAGATGGATGCCAGTGAGAAGGATTCTGGGAGGTGGTCAGACACGTCGCGTCTCCTTTTGACCTTTCCGCAACTCTTCCAGTTACGGGTGTCTTGTTAGTTCCCTGTTCCTCACTAGGACCTCCTGTCCTAACGTTATTCACGAAGATGGTTATGGTGGTGCCTGGCCAGGGTGGGCAGTACCAGTCGGTGTGCTTCCCCTAACGATTTCATGATGATGGTGATGATGAAGGTGATAGCTCACGGCCCAGTCCTTACACTGCACAAAATTCACCTGTGCATCCAGTGTATCCAGTGACTGAACAGGTGGGGGATACGGAGGCCCGGGGTTGCTGGGGGAGGTGTGCAAGTCACAGGGCAGTATGACAGAACAGCAGTGTCAGATGCCTGGTCCGCAGCCACCGGGGGAAGAGGGGACACCAATGAGAACAGACTCGGGTTTGGGATTGAGACTCAAATTGAGAGAGGGTGGGGGAATTTTAGACTCTGATATTTTCCCAATAGGTCTGCTTGGATCTTATTGAATTGGAGGTGAGTTTGGGTCTTGCCCTTCCCTTGAAGTTGAGTCCTCAGGGTTGGGATCAGCCAGGGTACTGGGTCTGGACATCTGTCTTCCTTCTGACTCTCCTGGACCCATGGTAGGCCCAGTGGGGACTGCAGAGCTCAGCTGCAAGCCACGTGGGCAGTCTCCACATTTTCTCTCTCCAGAGCAAATGCAGTGAAGATATGGCTGATGCTGTGGATGCTCAAGTTAACAACAACTCCGTGAGTCTGAGCTGACATCTCAGCCCCTCTTGATTCCCTTCCCCACTGGTCTGTCTTGTCATTGGTCCTGCCACAAGTGCACAGAGCTCCCCGGAGCGGGGGTGGGGGGTGGGGCCCTGAGAGCTCTGGAGGGGCAGCCTTGGGGCATCAGCCTCCCCACTCAGTGTACAGTGACAAGAGCCCTGCCTCAGGTCCCCGCCTATGAGCCCCGCGGGCCTCGTGCTGGGTTCAGAGGTCAGTCCACCTTCAGGTACAATAAACCACCAGGGTTTATTTCTCGAGGGGAACCAAGGGGCCAGGCTCAGGTTTTGGGAAAAGTCCTCGTGTCTGTGGAGCTGTTGGCAGGAAGGCAGGCAGTTTTCATTCATGGGCTTCTGGGTCCCAGAGTCTCCTAAAGGCTGGGAGGCCTCGGCTCGATCAGGACATCGTCTGCACTGCCCCAGACATGTACCTGAACAGCCTCCCATCCCTGCAGGAATCCAGTCCCTTGCTTCGGGAAAAACTGCAAGAGTTTCGTCGCAGAGTCTGTCAGCCCTCTGGCTCCTACAGTCCCCCATCTGGCTCCTACAGTCCGCCAGGCCCGAACCAGCTCTTTGAGTCCTACACTTCAATGAGTTGCTATGACTGGATACTTGTGCTATTTCAAGAGCTCCTGCAGCGACTGCAGCAGAAGTTTCGGAACGCCCTGGATTGGCTCAAGCAGACAGCAGCTGCCTTTCTACGGGGCTTATGCAAAGCGGCTGAGACCATCTGGGAAGTGTTGAAGGGTATTTGCTCCTCTCTGGAGCAGCTCTTCAAGAGCCTCATTCAGGTCTAGAAGCCCCAGGGGATCTCCAGGGAGCTTGGCCTCATCTAGAAGCCTAGGTTTTCCCTTCTCACAAGGCATCTTCTGATGCACCCTTTACCCTCCTGCTCACCCTTGACCCATCCTCACAGCCTGCCTCACCCCCTCCCCTTCAGGGAGGGCACCACCCAGCCCATCTAACTCCCCCTGCCTGGATTTTCCTGCACCAGGTCTGACCTGCCTGTCACTGTAGTGCTGATGTCCTAATAAAAGTCAGTTGACCCAAATGGAGTGTCTGTGCAGATGGGAGGCTGGGAGTCCGATGGCTACAGGCAGAGGTGGTGGGTCAGATGGACCAAGGTGGGGGTCCTGGTGCTGGGTGAACAAGCACAAGCCACTGGACTGTCTAATCTGTAACTGGGAATGAAGGAGGAAACAGACAGAACAGGCTCCATCTTGAAAGCAGGACTCCATCTTGGGCCAGACTGTGGACTTGGAGCTCTATGCCCAGAATCTATGGAAACGACATACCAACTGGAAAACCAGACAGACACCCCACCATGGAAGAGCCCCAGGGCTCGTACCTAGACTCTCCGTTGCCTAAAAGAATACCCTAATTATCTGTGTAACCAAATAGAATCATAAATTCTATTATGCTTATTGGGGTATGACCACAGGCCTATTGATAATTGTCCACTGTTAACTACCTAGGCTTAAGGCATACGACTCATGGATTAACTTTGATTGTATTTTTCTTTTCCTTGTTCAGACTAGTTTCAGAGAATTTGGGGAGGTGGGTTTGACCACATACATTTAGGGTATATAAGGTTTTCACAAAAACTGGTCGGGGTCCTTGGCTAAGAGGAGACTCTGCCTTGGGCCCGCCACCGTGATAAGCTGCACTCCACTGTCTGCATTGTCCTTCTGAGTGAGTTTGTTTCCCGGAACACGTGGCTACAACAGGAACACCGGTCTTGGACTGACTGGTGGGGAGGACTGGACCATCTCAGGCCAGTGCATGGCTTATCCTGGTCCCTGAGGGATACAGTAGGTGCTCATAAATGCACACTCCTGGGGCACAGGGAGCTCGGGGGAGGGGCTTTGACCCCTCTTGTCTTCTCCTGACCTCTCTCTTCTGGCCTTCAACACCTCGGAAGCTCTTTGGCCTTTCTTCCAAGATCAGAGCCCCAGGGGCCAGGGGAGGAGGAGGGAGGGCGCCCAAACCTGGACCAGGAGGGAAAGCATGGTCGGAGGATGGGAGTGGGCCTCTGGGGCTGTGGCTTCCCTCACCTGGCCCTCAAGGGAGAGACTGGGGGCCCGGGAGCAAGGCCTGAGGGCCAGCCTGGCTCACCACCTCTGAGGACACATTCCCCTCTCCCAGGTCCCTGCCCCACCTCCACAGCCCTGACTTCCTGCCTCAGGGAGGCACACACAGAGCAGCTTTCAGGGGTTCTCTGTAGCCCAGTCTTCCTCCCAACCCCGAAGGGCTGCACCTCCCCCAGGCTCAGAGCTTTCCCTCCCAGCTGTGCCCAGGAATCACCTCTACTTTCCCCAGATTCAGGGCTGGTTCTCCTTCAGCTGCTTGAGCTCTGCTTGATGAGTTCACTTCCTTTCCACAAGCATTTGCTAAGGAGCAGTTACGTTGTCAGGTTGATGGAGGGGCAGTAATTAAAATATGATAGTTTTTTTTGAAAAGCCACAGGCTAAAGGTATTGTTCTCTGGAGCTGGAGTGGGCTGCTTTTCTCTCCTGTATTGTTAACAGAAGTCATGTGATCTGAAATCTGTGCACCAGAGTTAGAGGCCAATCACGTGGGTCTGATGGACTGGAAGAAGGTGGGGCAAACCTAGAAAGCAGCTTTGGGTTTAAAGGTGATCTTGGTTGGTTGTGCTGTGCTGTGTTTAGTCACTCACTCATGTCTGACTCTTTCTGACCCCATGGACTGTAGCCTGCCTGGTCCCTCTGTCCATGGGGATGCTCCAGCCAAGAATAATGGAGTGGGTTGCCACGTTCTCCTCCAGGGGATCAAACCCAGGTGTCCTCCATTGCAGTTTGATTCTTTACCAACTGAGCCACCAGGAAGCCCAAGAATACTGGAGTGGGTAGCCTATCCCTTCTCTAGGGGCTCTTCCTGACCCAGGAATCCAACCCGGGTCTCCTGCATTGCAGGCAGATTCTTTACCAGCTGAGCTATCAGCGAAGCCCCTATTCGTGGTTATGGGTCCCCCAACGGTTAATTGGACTTACCTGCAGGTAGGTTTAGTTTTTCAGTTTGAATTAATCTCCCATTAACTGCTCGCATTTTCAGTGTGAATTAGTTACCAACGTTCCAGAAGAACAGGTTTCCTGTATCAATCTAACATCTGGGATTTTAAGTTTTATTCAATTTTAATTAAACAGCCAAATACGCTGGAGGATATTGTACTGAACACTGGGGTAGACTCGAGAGGAAAAATCACTCCAGGGTGAGACTGGTTGGCTTTGCCCACAGTTGGTTCTGACAGCTGTCTTCTCTCCCCACAACACACACACACCCCGACATACACACACACACTCACAGTGAGCCTTTTCCAGGTGGAGGAACTCTCCCTGGATTTGCTCCCACCTAGCCTGCTCTTGATGGAGTGGGGGAAGCTGAGGGTATCACCACAGACCCAGTGGAGAGGGTAACAGGTGGCACTTAAAAAAAAAAAAAAGAGGGGCCACTTTCAGAAGGTTGCTTTACTTTGGGTATTTTAAAATACATTCCTGAGGTCTGGACGAGATGATTCTGGGTAAGGGAAGAATTACCATGCAGGATCAGTGAAGCCAGAGGGAGGTGACTCGGTGGGAGGCGGGGGAAGCAGGGCACATGTGCGGCAGCCCAGGGACGTGCGTGTGGGGCTGATCCACGGAAGCCGGCGGAGCTAGTACAGAGTCTCCTGGGCGTGGGTTCTCAGGTGGCGCAGCAGGTGGGAGTTGCGGCTAAAGCTGCGGCCACACTGTGTGCATGAGTAGGGCCGGGCTCCGGTGTGCACCAGCATGTGGCGCAGCAGGTTGCAGCTGCGGCTGAAGACCTTACCACACTCCGGGCACTCCTGGGGGGGCTCGGCCGGCCCGGACGCGCCCTCGTCTCCCGCCCCTGTGTGGGTGGCCAGGTGCCGCTGCAGGTGGGCGTTGCGCCGGAAGCTCCGGCCACATTGCTCGCAGCTGTAGGGCCGCTCGCCGTGTGGCTGCGGCGGTGGCGGGCCAGGTTGGAGCTGTTTCGGAAGCGATGACCGCAGGTGTCACAGACATGGGGCTTCTCCCCGGTGTGAATGCGCTGGTGGCGCGCCAGGTGGGCGCTCTGGCTGAAGCCCTCTCCGCACTCGCTGCAGCGGCAGGGCTTCTCGCCTGTGTGGCTGCGCCGGTGGCGGGCGAGGTCCTGGGTCTGGCTGAAGCTCTTGCCACACTGGGCACAGTGGTGGGGCCTCGGGCCGCCGTGGGTCAGGAGGTGGCGGGCGAGGCCGGCCCGCCGCATGAAGCGCTTTCCGCAGTGCGGGCATCCGTAGGGCTTCTCACCCGTGTGCACCCGCTGGTGACAGACCAGCTGGGAGCTCTGACTGAAGCTGCGGCCACACACCTGGCAAGAGAAGGGCCGCTCGCCCGTGTGCACGCGCCAGTGGGCCCCCAGGTGCTCGCTGCGCCGGAAAGCCTTGCCGCACTCGCCGCACACATAGGGTCGGCGCTCGGGCCCGGGGCGCAGGCTGCCCGAGCACTCGGAGCACTGGTGGCCCTTGTCCTTGGCGTGGATCCGCAGGTGGCGCTTGAGGCTGGAGCGGCGCTGGAAGGTCTGGCCGCAGTGGGAGCACAAGACTACGGTCAGCTCGGGGGGTGCCGGGGGCTTGGTCTCCGGGGCGCTGCCAGGGGGCTTCTGGTCCTGGGCGTGTGCCATCAGGTGCTGCGTGAGGCGCGCCCGGCGCTGGAAGCCCTGGCCACATTCGGCGCACAGGAAGGCGGGCTCGGAGGAGTGCGTCTGCAGGTGTTTGTTCAGGTGCGAGCTCTGGCGGAAGCGGTGGCCGCACAGGTGGCAGGTGTGCGGCCGCTCGTCCGTGTGCGTGCGCATGTGCAGCTTGAGGATGGAGCTGCGGCCGAAACCCTTCCCGCAGCACAGGCACAGGAAGGACCGTGCGCCCGGGTGCGAGCGCAGCTGGTGCGCCTCCAGGCGGGCCAACTTTGGGAAGCTGACACCGCAGTCTGTGCAGATGAACTTGACCTCCGGCTCCGACTTGGGGGCGCCCTCGGCTGCTTTCACCTTGAGAACGTCACTCCTGCCGCCAGGAGGGGACGTTTCTCCTCTGGGGCCGCTCGTCTCAGGGCCTGACCCTAGCGACTGGGCGTGGGGCTCTTCTGCTACCGTGGTGCTCTCTGCCTGAGAGTTTGCTAAGGCGGCTGAGGGCCAGGACACCCCTTTCAGCTCTTCTGCCTTAAACGCCTCTTCTAGGGTTCTGCCTCCAGTTCCTAAAAAAGAAGCAGAAAACAGGACAGGTCAGGCTTTTTCAGAGGGCCGTCTGGGAATCACTGGAACCTTAGTGCCTGGAAGTGGAAAGAAACCCAGAATTCTGCAAAGTTTGTAGGTAGGCAGAGGGTGGGGTAAAAACCAAATAACATACAGTTTACCAGTTGTGAGGTGTATAATTCTGGCCCATTAAGCCTATTTATAATGTCGGGCAACCAACACCACTATGTCATTCTCCCAAATGGAGACCCATATCGATTAGCAAGCCTTCCCATGACCACCGATTTTATTTAATTAATTAAAATATTTATTTATGTATTTGGCTGTGCTGGGTCTTAGTTGCGGCACAGGGAATCTTCATTGCAGCACGCGAACTCTTATTAATAGTTGCCACCTTGTGGGATCTAGTTCCCTGCCCCAGGGCCCCTGTATTGGGAGTGCGGAGTCTTAGCCAGTAGACCACCAGAGAAGTCCCTTATTTTATTTAATTTTAGCTGTTGTAATTAATTTTATTGAAGTATAGTTGATTTACAATGTTGTGTTAATTTCTGTTGTACAGCAAACTCATTCAATTATATATATATATATATATATTTTTTTTTTCTCTCTTATGTTTTATTAGAGGAGATCAAATAGGACATTGTTGTTTTCCATTCTATTAATATATATAATAACTTGTACCTGCTAATTCCAAACTTCCAATCTACTCCTTCCTCCCCCTTGGCAACCACAAGACTGTTCTCTCTGTCTGTGTATTTCATAGATCAGTTGATATGTGTCATATTTTAGATTCCACATATAAGTAATACCATATAGTGTTTGCCATGACCACCTCTTTTTTTTTTTTTTGGCCATGTCAAATAGCTTGGGGGATCTTAGTTCCTTGACCAGGAATTGAACCAGGGCCCATGGCAGCGAAAGCCTGGGGTCCAAACCACTGGACCACCAGGGAATTCCTGACCACCTATTTTAAAAGCTCAGAGTTGGGGGGGTTGATGATTAGATGCAAAGAGCCTTAAAATTTTATCTATATAGATACGGACATGTCAATATAGATCTACATCAATATATATCACCTCATCAAACTAGCTCATTTTTAGCCAAAGAGGTCAAAAAGTCAGGAGCCACCATGGACATACAAAAAAGCCTTCAGTGGTCATAAACCCGGGAAAAAGCTGTCTCACCCAGAGGATGCACAGGCCAAGCCTTCTTTTCTGGGACGTCTTCAAAGGTCAGGGACTCCTGTGACAAAGGGATGGCAGAGATTGTCAGTGAGTGAGGAACAGGGCTCGGGGACCTAAGAGAGATGAAGAGCTCTCCAGGTTTAAATTAAGGAAGACAGGGGTTTGCTGAAACCACAGAGTCGGAGAATATTTCAGGGCATGAGATAGACCTGGAGTGAGGGGACCCGTCCAGCTCACCAGCACTGCTGCCAGCTCCTGGTCTCCCGAGTTCTCCTCTGGCCACAGCTCGGGGCCCTGGAGGGCTGATGGCACTGGGGGGAGAGACAGAGAGAGAGCTGTGAGAAGGCAGTCCTACCGCCATGTGGCCTTGGGGTTATGCACCCATGGCCAGGGCCCTGGGACTCTCCGCCATTCCCGTCAGCTAGGGAGGCCGCACCCTTTCCCTCCCTGCCCCCACCCACCTGGCCCCCCAGCTTCCCCCACACCCCAGGCCTCCATCTCCCTAGGGCCCCGGCTCCTCACTGCTCTCTTGCGGGGCCTGCAAAGTCCTCTTGGGACCTGGGCTCAGTGGCTGCCTTGAACTCAGGGGACGTCTCCAGTCCCCCATCTCAGCAGGCTTGGAGGGCCCCAACTGGGACGGCAGGAGTGTTTGCGATGGCTCCAGGGCTGGAGGCCCTTCTGAGGACGCTTCCTTCTTGGGACTGTGGCTGGAGACTTGGAAAGAGCCCCCCTGTTCCTCCAAGGTGACGTCTGCACGGGGACAATTCTTGCCAGCATTAAAACTGAAATCCTGTTCAGAACACACCCATGTCAGGGGACAGACAGGACAGTAATCCACGTCCTACTAACTCCCAAGGGCAGTGGCACAGTGGAAAGGTGAAGGTCAGACAGGGAGAGAGGGAGTTAGGAGGCCAAGAAGGAACTGGCAGAGGAAGACAAGTGGGACCTTAGTCCCCCAACCAGGGATCGAACTCCCTGCCGTGGAAGCACGGAGTCTTAACCACTGGACCTCCAGCAAAGTCTCAGCTCAGTGATTTCTTAACAGGGTGATAAAGTCCCCGCCTTTCCCCCTGCTGTCCAGCCTGCCGGGCAGCCCCTCTTACCAGCGGCCCCACGTTGCTAGACTCCCTCTGGACCCCCTCTAGCAGCAGTACCACCTCTTCACCATCCCTGAGCTGCTGGCCCTGCAGCCGGGCCAGGAGGTGTGGGGGCAGCACACTCAGGAACTGCTCGAGCACCAGCAGCTCCAGGATCTGCTGCTTGGTGTGCAGAGCCGGCCGCAGCCAGTGGTTACAGAGCTCCCGGAGCCGGCTCAGGGACGCCCTTGGCCCCATGTCCTCCTGGTACTGGAAGCACCTGAAGAGCTGGTGAGCCACCTCGGGCCGGGGCCTGGCCTCTGGCCGCCCGAGGTCCTCCTGGCTGGCAGCCTCCTCCTCTTCCTCCAGCTTGACTGCTCCGAGCTGCTCCGGCTCCCCCACAGCTGGGCTGGGTTCTGCAAGCATCCTTCACCTTGGGAATGCCTCACTGCGGTTGCTCTAGCGCTCAGGTCTCTCTCCCTTCTGGCTCCCACACCTGGGGTGTTAAGGGGTGCCTGCAGGTGTGGTCTCCAGAGGAATCTCTTCTCAAATGGGTCACAGGTAGTGGCTCAGCCTGACCAAACAAGGCAGAGAAATCGAATTGCTCAGTATTATCCATTCCTTTCTGCAGCACTTAGAACTTCACCTTGGTTTGCCCCAGGGATCAAAGTTGGCAGCCCCGAAGGAGGACAGTCTGGCGTCCCTGCCTCTTGATATGGTGCCACGGGGAGTACCTGGCACCACCGAAGGGGGGGTCCTTGCCAAAAATGTTCCGTCACAGTCCAATCCAGCCTTTAGACCCAACTTCCAGTTAAAGGGCATTGCAGGGAATAAGAACAAGTTTGCAGAGAGGCTAAGAGTGATAGTGTTTAAAGGTACAAACTTGTAACACATAGTAAATAAGCCACAGCGATCTAATGCACAGTATAGCAAATATAGATAATAATATTGTACTATAATACATTATGTAATATGATACATATTGCTACATCACAGTCATAATATATAAATGAAATGCTGTATGCCTTAAAGTTACTCAATGTTACATGTCACATTTATAAAACAGGGATCTCCCTGGTCTAGGAACTAAGATCCCACAGGCTGCATAGCAACTAAGACCAGGCTCCACAGCTAGAGAGAAGCTCTCCCACAGCAACTACCAAGGCCACATGCCCCAACTAAGACCCAAGACAGCCAAAAATAAATAAATAAAATATTTAGAAAACAATTATAAAACAAACAAGCCAAATGATCCATTGAGTAAACGACCAAACAGATCCGAAAGACTGGACATTCCCAGAAACAACTGGTCCAAGTTCTTCTAAGTCTGTTATAAAAAAAATAAGTGCCTATAGGGGGCACGTTGCTCCAGAGACTAACAGCTGATGTAAGGAAATGTGTGAACCTTGACTGGATCCTGATCTTTAAGAAAGGGGGTGGTGGTGCTAAAATCTATTTTGGGGAAATCTGAATCTGGTGGAGCCCTGGACAATAAGGGAAATGACTAGCAACTTTTGAGATGGGATTCCAGCCTTGCGCTATGTTGGAAGTGTCTTCATTCTTAGAAAATGTTAAAGATTTGGAAGTGAAGAGGCGTGAGGTTTCATCCACACTTATGGATTAACAAGGCAAAATTGGCAAAATTATAGCAATTGTCGAGTCCAGGAGGTGGGTGTATGGATGTTCATTGCATTGCTCTTTCAACTTCTCTGGAAGTTTGAGAATTTTAAAGATAGGGGGGGGGGTGGTTCATGCATGTAATCACTCCTTAACCAGACGTCCTGATTCTCACTTTCTGGTGCTGGAGGTGGCTCTCAGTGGTCAAGGCCAAGGTCACCCAGCTGACCAGGGCAAGGCTGAGCTACCACCTAGTGTCCCAGTCTCCTTCCCTGGGTTACATCCCAGGAGACAGGCCAGGATGAGCCAGGGAGATGGGGTCCGTGGGTGGTTTTCCACGTGAGAGACTAAGCTGACTGCCTGCAGAGGTTTGTGACACATGTCCCCGAGGCAGGCCAAAGCAGAGAGGCATCCAGTGGGTGCAGCCTGGGGAGCTGGGTGATGAGTGGGAGATGCAGACGTTTCCCTTTCTTTCCTAGTTTTTTTTTTTTTTTTTTAATCCTGGATTCTTCCTTTGTCCACTAGGATGTATCCATCCCAACACCCGTGTAAGTCTAGGTAACAATGATAATTTAAGAAAAAAAAAAAGTGCTTCTAACTTGGCAACAGGGGGCACTGGTTCTATAAGACTGTTCCTTCCTTTGGGGCTAGTGGAGACCTACCTATGGGGAGCTGACCCAAGTTCAGCCCTACCCCCAGAGGATTCAGTTCAGTCCTTCAGCGCAACTCAGCCAGGAGGCTAACAATTCCGAACAAGCTTGTACTTTTGTTCCAGAGCTTTGAGGCACTTTCATTTTATTTTTTGGCTCAGCAAGGTGGCTTGCAGGAACCTAGTTTCCCAACCAGGGATTGAACCTGTGCCCTTGGAAGTGAAAACGTGGAACCCTAAGTCACTGGACCACCAGGAAACTCCTGAGGCACTTTTATATTTTAATTCAGGCAGGGATTACTTTATGGATATGGAAACCCAAGTTCCAACATCTCTCTGCCCTTCCTGTTCTCCAGCCTCAGGGCTGTGAAAGAGCCTTTTCCAGACCTGTTCCCCTACCTGCACATGAACATCCAAGGCAGAGAGTTGGGCAGAAGCCCTCCTGCATCACTTCCCTCCAGGTAAAGGCAGCAGAGCGGTGCCCACACCTGCAGACAGTACTCGTTGGGTGCACGTCTAAGTGCTGGCTGTTCTCATTGAGTAAAAACACAAACAACCATGGCTAACAGCTCATCCTATCACTGACCATGTTACAGCCCAGGACACCTAGACACAGAGGTACAGACATTCTTCCAAGAAGGCAACCCAGCCTTGGTGATGGAGTCAGAGAGAGGTCAGCCTGGCCAAGAGCTTTGATAGCTTAAGCCCTCTTCATTTGGGTTTGAGGGATCTCTGAACCTCCTTTTCAGGTGGGGTGAGTGGGGGTTGAATGTGGTTAAAGAACACAGGAAACTTCCCAGCTCAGAGGAGAGAGGGTCGTGATGCTAAAGCACAGACCCAGGCCTGTGTCCTGGCCACCTGACCTCCCTCCACACTCTCCAGCATCTTCCCAGCTTTCCTTCCTCTCCCTCATCTTACGCATTCCTTCCTGCCACTCTCCAGTCTCCCCCAACCACTCCAGAATCTCCCCAGCTTTCCCCACCTCCATCATCTCCCCTAGAGCCTTGTTCAACCTCCATTCTTTCCTGCACATTGGCACACAGGGTTCCTTCCACTCACTGACACCTCTTCTCTGGGATGCCACACACACTGCCCACCTATCTACCTTGCAGTTGTAATTATTGAGGAAGGCATGCCGCATATCTGGGGCAGAAAAGGTCTTTACCTTTCAAGAAAACGGGTTTTTGTTTTCTTGTGTTTTGGTAGCATGAGCAAAAAAATTGTACAGAACCATTCACATGTGATCAGGAACACAGTATTAACAGCTGGCATGTACTGAGAGCTTCTCTGAATGGGTTCTCTGCTTTGAGTTGCTGCATTTCACTCCATCCCATGCGGTAAACTATAATTTCTCCATTCGACAGGTGCAAAGACCAAGCTCTGAGAGGATGGGTGACTTGCTCAAGGTCATATCAGAGGAAGTGAAGATTTGCTTTAAGGAGAGAACACTGACCTTACGGTGCAAAAGCTCAGAAACAGAAAAGGACCCAATTCCCCTCCCTCCGTGTGCGATCTGCCTAGTCTTAACCAGAATATTACAGCACCAATCTGAAAAACTAAGGGCATTCAAATTTCCAACCCTCAGGCCTAAACTCGTGGGATGCCACAAGCTTCAGGTGAGGTCTCTTCAAAAGGTTTGAAAGAGGTGGAATTCAAGGGACCTTGGCCTGGAGAGTCTCTCCCGCCCCCAGGTCTGCAGGACAAAAGCTCTCTGAATATGCGCATCTGTGGGGGGTGAGCTGGGTTGCAGGAGGCGGGGTGTGGGGCTCTTCAGCCATCCTCCGGTATTTGACCAGCTTAATTTGGAGCCTAGAGTGGCAGAGAGGCTTAAGGTAGACCAGCCGGGGTGGAGGTGCAGCCACAAGACCCACCCAGACAATGGGGGCGCCCAGAGCCGGGGTCCTTGGCCAGAAACTTTCCCTTGCTCCCTGGATCGCTCGTCTTTGTTGGCTGCGCTCCCCTCTAGTGCTGAGCTGACTCGAGGAGCCCGGTCAGTCCACCTGGGGGAACGTGGAGCCTGCCTTCCGCTCCCCAGAGGTCATAGCAAGCCCACGTCACAGGAAGTCCAGCGACCCTCCCAAATGCCCCCACTGACACAGGCCCCCTGGTCTTCCCAGCCCTGGACTCCCCAGCACTGGGCTCCCCAGCACAGACCAACCATGTCCGCCCAAGACTCTTCCAGCACTCTAATGCCTCACCCCACTGCCCCTCCAGAGGCCTGGAGCCCCCTTTCTCTCTCCAAGCTACAAGGAACCCCTTAAGTCTGTCCTTGGCAGCCTGCACCCCGGGCCTCCCCGCAACTCACCACTCGTGGGGATGTTCTCTGAGGGCCCCTAGGGCCAGAGTCAGCCTCGGCCAACCTGGGGAAGGACTCCGGGAAAATGGAACAGGAAGTTCCCTGCCCCAATCCCATCTAGGTGGTGAGGGGGTCTTCCTTGAGTTAACCCTTAATCTCCCAGTTTGGGAGCGGAGTGGGGAGAGGGCGGGGCCAGGGAAATAGACAAAGCAGCCAGTTAGGATTCCGACCCTGGCCTGCATTTGAGAGTCTAACTACCCCTCCAAGTAAGAGCTGAGCCCCACCTAGTCAGGACTGGCTTTGTGCCCCTTGAGGGTCTGTCAGCCTGTATGTTTGAGGGGGGACAAGAGCTGCCATTTAAAAACGTTTGCTGGGGTTTCCGTGGCAGTCCGGTTAAGACCATGTGCTTCCACTGCAGGCGGGGCTGGTTCAAGCCTTATTCTGGGAGGTTGCCCTTATCTCCAGGTATGGCCAGAAAAACAAGCCTGCTGTGTGCATGGTTCTTTGGTCGGCATTTCATTCATGCAGCAAATCTTTGCCAAGGGCCTGTTGTGGGTGTTGAGGATACTGAGCTAAATGTGAGCGACAGTTCCAGACTTCAGGGGGTTTACCTGCCAGGGCACAGGAGCAAACCATAGGTACTAAGAAAACAGAGCAGCACCATGTGTTGGGGAAGAGAGGTCACTGGTCGACATCGCCCCCTAAAACCCTCCCAAGAATCTTTAGGGGTGGCTTGTCCCCTCTTTATCAGTGACTAAGTGGGGCTCCCAGGAGCGGAAGTGGCCTCACCAACAGCCTTGAGTCCAACTCCAAAGTCAAGCCTTTCCCTTTGCTCTAACGGGCCTTTTTGGGTCATGTCCTTGGCCCCAGCCTCCCTCTGGGGAGTCCGCGGTGTCCGGCTGGGCGTTCAGGGCTCCTCTTTTTTGGGGGGTGCTGGGCCACGTTCTCAGTGGCCGACCCTGCGCTCCCTCTGGTTCCCTGGGTCGGGTCTAGTCTCCTGCACTTGACAGCGCCTGGACTTTGTTCCTTTATTTTAACTATCTAGTGTGGATCTCACAGGACAGCAGGCGGTATCCCTTCTCTGCTCCGCGCCTAGGGCCTGGCACATGTGAGGATGGATTGAATGCTTAAGAAATGGCCGGGCAGAGCCCCCAGTCCTGCGATGTTTACTGGCACCGCGCACCTGGCGCCCCGCGAGGCTAATTCCCTGCACCTCGCGGGTTGGCGGGGGTTGTCGCGCCCCCGCCCGGGGCGGGGCCGGGAACTTCACCCAGGGCGGGACTATGAAACCCCACCCCGGACGTGGAAACGAGGCCCCGCCTCTGGGTGTGGGCAGGGGCGGCGGGGCTGAGGTGTGTCCTGCACCCCTCCACCTCGGCCGGCCGGGCCACCACGCCCCCACCCGGGCACCGCCGCCCTGGCCCCGCCTCCAGGACCGACCCGCGCGCCGAGCGCTACGGCCCTCGCTGACTAGGCCAGGTCCGAGCCCTGCGACCGGGAGCAGCGGGCCCAGTCCGGACGCGATGAGGCAGAGCTGCAGGAAGGACGTGGCTTCCTCAGGTAACGATCCGACGTGGTGGTCTCGGTGCCTCGGGCCTGGGTGAGAACCTCGGGGAACTGGCCGGGAGCGCAGCGGCCAGGCTCGGTGATCGCTGCTGACAGTGACTTCCAGGCGTCCGACTCAGGTCAACACCTTCCCTGGAAATCTGTCAAAAAGCAGAAATCAAGTTGACCCAACGCCTAAAAACAGCGTCCAGGCAGCACGGCAAGTGAAACAAGATAAACACTAGCTTTTGGCCTCCTGCACCCCTAACTCGCCGCCCAGGGATGGGCTCTGGCTAATATCCGTGCTCCTGGCCCACTTCGCGCGCGCATCATTCATTCGGGAAATATTTGCTTCCCTGAGTGCGTCCAGGCATGGTCCCTGACCCCAGGGACCCAGTGCTGAATACAGACAAGAGTGCTGCCCCCTTGAGGCTTACAATCCGGGCAGCACCAGATCACTGAGGCGAGGATTCCTTTTGACTTTTATTAGCTCAAATTACTTTGCAGAAAAAAAAATAGGGGGTGTGTGTGGGGGGGGTGTGCTTAGGGGAATTCCCTGGCGGTCCAGTGGTTAAGACTCCGGGCTTTCACTGTGGGGCGTATTCAGTTCCCATTGGGGGAACTAAGATGCCGCAAGCCGAGTGGCAGGTCAAAAAAAGAGGTTAATGAACATTTAAGTCCCTTCAAATTCGTCCTCATCTTTGAAAATACACTCTTGTCCCAGAGTATTAGCCGCTAAGAGAGGAAAATTCTTGTGAAGCTGCTGGTTTGTTACTTTACTCCATTTAGTAAATGATAAACGCATCTCGAAAGGATTTTTAATATACATCTACCTGTTTAGTGTATATATCAATATCTTCTAAAATTATCTTGAAAGTGAACACAAACTATTCTAGTTGTTACCTTAGATTTTGGGGGAAAGTAATTGGTGTCTAAAAACAAACAAAAATCAAACCCCAACTTACCATTTATTAAATATGAAAAAAAATAATGTCTAGTATTATCCATGTCAGCAAAAGTCCTTGAAAATACTGACTGATGCGGTCTTCATCTTTTCTGTTATCTCTTCAGAGATTGCAAAAGAAAAACAAATTTCTTGTATTTTCAGTTTCCATAGGATTCCTCCATTTAGAATAATTCAGGGCAAAAGGAGAAAATCCTTCTCCATCTCTGGGAAGAGGTACTGTTAAAAACACTATGATCCCTTGATTAGGCTCTGGCTTATCCAGGGGCTTGAGCTTCCCTTGTGGCTCAGCTGGTAAAGAATCCAGCTGGTAAAGAATCCACCTCCAATGCAGGAGACCTGGGTTTGATCCCTAGGTTGGGAAGACCCCCTGGAGAAGGGAAAGGCTACCCACTCCAGTATTCTGGCTTGGAGAATTCCATGACATGTATGGGGTCGCAAAGAGTAAGAAATGACTGAGCGACACTCACTATCCAGTGGCTTAAGTTCGTTTCTAAACTGCATTAGTAACATCTTAGCATTTTCCTCTGGGCAGCTGCGATCTTGAAGGAGTAATTAGGAGTGTTTATAGTACAGTCAGACCCCTCACTAAGGACCAGCCCTGGGACAAAGGCACTGGGCATTCTGCTGAGAGCAGGAGTGAGCACTGCCTGTTCAGGTCTGTCTTGAGTGTCTGTTAACTAACGCCGTCCCCCAGGCTTTTCAACTTGTGTCTTTGGCAGGAGCCAGCCAGCTCTTCGAGCTCCAGCTGCAGTTGGCTCGGAAGATTGCTGCTGTGTGACTTGGGCAGGTCATTTAATTGCATCCCTTCACTGTGATGCTCAAAGCTCTTCCGTGGCTTTCTGTGGCACTTAGAACTACGTCCGGACAGCTCAGCCTGGGGCTCAGCCCAAAGCCCCTTCCTGCCCCGGATCTCATCTTCTGTCCTCTTTTCCTTTGCCTTTCAGTTTCTGTACACGACAAACTAATCCCACCTCACTACCCTGGCCTCATTATTTATATATATATATAAGAAAATTTGAGATACATTCTTTTATTTACTCTGGCTGCACTGGGTCTTCCTCATGGCATTCAGACTTCTTTTGTTGGGGCACACTGGCTTCTGAGAGGGGAGGGGGTGGGGAGAGGAGCAGTGCTCAGCAGGGCAGGCTCAGTTGCCCTGGGGCATGTGAGTCTTAGTTTCCCCACCTGGGATTCAACTCCACTTCCCCCCGCATTGGAAGGTGGATTCTTAACCACTGGACCACCAGGAAAGTCCTCCTCTTCATTCTTTTTTTTTTCTTTTAATGAGTTGGTTTAATTACAGGTGGTACAGAAATCAGGACAGAATAAAGACTTAAGAACACACTTTGGCAGGAATCTGGGCTAGGTTTACTATGATCTCACAGCTAAAGCAGAAAAAATTGAGAACTAAAGAGAAGGTGAACCACTGTATGATTTATTTATTTTTAGTTCTACCAGTTTATTGCTACCAACCCATCTCCCTCCACCCTCATGCACACATGCTAAGTGATGTAACCCCATGGACTGTAACCCACCAGGCTCCTCTGCCCATGGACTTTTCCAGGCAAGAATACTGGAGTGGGTTGCCATTTCCTTCTCCGATTTATTTATTTATAACACAGTTTTTTCTTAAAGCTCCAATAGGTTCCAAGACAACACTTCATCCTAACTATGTGTGTATTAGTCACTCAGTTGTGTCCGACTCTGCAACCCCATAGACTGTAGCCTGCCAGGCTCCTCTGTCCATGGAGTTTTCCAGGCAAGAATATTGGAGTGGGTAGCCATTCCCTTCTCCAGGGAATCTTCCTGACCCAGGGATCAAACCTTGGCCTCCTGTATTGCAGACAGATTCTTTACCATCTGAACCACCAGGGAAGCCCCTTCATTTAGCTATAGGTGGTGCAGATGTTATGGCAGGGAATCCAGATGTTTAAACACGCATGGGATTAAGGATCATCATTGCCTCAGACACTACTTTTTCCCAGATTTCTAAATTCCACCTGTGACCAGGGGGCCCTTAGCTTTTAGCTCCTCAAGTTTCTTCTGCTCTTTCTGTATCAGTTTGAATGCTTTATTTTCCTCATCTATCTCCTTGGCTTGCCTTTGTTGGCTGGACATGGTACCTGCCACCCCTTCCCCAATTTTATTTTAATTAATTAATTTATTTTGACCACAATATGCAGCTTGTGGGATCTTTGTTCCCTGACCAGGGATCGAACCTGTGCCCCCTGCATTGGAAGCATGGAGCCTTAACCATCTCATCAGTCCCCAAGTTCCATAGGTCTGATAGCCTAAACATTGCTCACATCTGTTTCTCTACCTCCACTGTCACTACCAAGTCCAGGTCACCATCGTCTCTTGCCTGGATCATAGCAATGGCCTAACTGGCTTCTTTTCATTCACTTCCTTTTTTCGTCTTCCCCACCCCACCCCCCCACCCCATACACTGCACATCATGTGGGATCTTAGTTTCCCAGCCGAACCCTCGCGCCCTGCACGGGAAGTGCAGTCTTAACCACTGAACCACCAGGGAAGTCTCCCTCCTTTTTTCTTTTAAAGTGAACTTTTAGGTGAACTGCACAAACATCTGCGCAAACTCAAAATGAAGCGCGTGATGAAATTCCACCAATTGAGAACAGCCCTTTAGCGAGCATCCCGATCAAATCAGAATTCACTGGCACTGTACTCTGGTGCCCCCTTGTGGTCACTTCCCTTCCTCCATAATCTCGATCTTGACTTCCAATCACAGCAGATTTGTTTGGTCTGCTCTGGAACTCCGTGTAAATGAAGTCACACAAGAGGAACTCTCCTCTGACCTTACTCCACAGTAGGGGACTCATCTACGTGATGCTAATTCCCTGAAGATACCCCCGTGATGGTGTTTATTCATTCTGTGGCTACGCAGGGGTGGCTCTTCAGTTTGGGGCCACACTTAATAGTTCTTGTAAGTCTGGGAACCACACAGGTGTGTGACTGTGGGGCGTATGCCCAGGAGGGAATCGCTGTGTCACAGGGTATGTGGATATTCAGGTTCAGAAGGTTCTGTCCCACCTGTGCAGGGAGCTGGTACCATGTCCTCTCCCGCTGTCTGCACACTCATCTTGTGCATTTCTCCTCCCAGTCCTAGGACCAGCCATTTCTCCATGGAGCCCTGATTCCTATCATTACTTATTTTTTTCACATTATAAAGCATTCACAAAAATAGGATTTTTAAAGGGAGAAGTAAAACTAATGGAACTTCTACATTTCTTTTCACACCCAGTCAAGTAAAAAAAAAAAAAATAGAAGAGATATTTGTGAAAGACCACATGACATGTAGAGGAGGGAGCCTGCGAGCTGAGGGTAGGGGGCAGAAACTGCATGCAGCAGGATGAAGGGCTGGAAACATTAGCTGAAAAGGACATCAAGGGCGGGTGTCTGAGTGCCATTGTCATCTGCTCCCATGAGTGGCCTCCAGGAGGGTCCTCCGATGCACAGCCAGTCACAACGCCTCCTAAGTGCCCCCATCCCTGCTTCAGTGTCTTTCACATTCGTGAGTGAATGTGGGCTGAAACTCTACCCAAGACTGGGGGACACTTTAGGGTATCTGATAGCAGGAGATAGCCACAGCAACAGCAAAGGGTATTTGGGGATAATGACTGTGACCTGGTTTCCTAAAAATGCAGCAACTTCTAAGGAGAAAGTAAGTTAATTTACTCTAATATCTACCCCCAAAGAGCCAGGTGGAGTGACTATTGAGCTCAGTCTCAGTAGTCTCAGACAGTCCCCTTCCTACCTGTACTGTAAGCTGTCTTTAGTGCCCAGGTAGGAACAATGTTCTAGATGGTGGGATGTGGGTGTTTGGGAAACATCCAGTCAACTCTACTTTTCTGGCCCTGGTGTTCATGGCTTGCCTGGCTGAAGCTGAAGCTGCAGCTGCTAGACTTGACAATCATGGTAAGAAATGCTTGGAGCTGCTGCCTAGGGAGGAGCCTCCTCGTCCTCCTGGAGCTTGCCCGAGGCAGGAGAGGGCCATATGTGCCAACTGTGATGTGCAGACTTCTGAGCCAGCATCACAGCTAAGATCCAGGAGCCAGGTTTGGGGTTGGCAGTCTCTCTACCTGCCTTGTTTGCAAGATCAGAGGTTAGGGGCTTCCCTGGTGTTCCCGTGGTTAAGAATCCACCTTGCAAAAAAAAAAAAAGAATCCACCTTGCAGTGCAGGGGACACAGGTTCAATCCCTGGTCCAGGAAGATCCACAAGCCTCAGGGCTAAGCCTGAGTGCCACAACTACTGAGCCTGCACTTCGAAGCCCGAGAGCCAAAACTACTGAGCCCATATGCAGCAGCTACTGAAGTCCACAAGCCCTAGAGCCCATGCTCCATAAGAAGAGAAGCCACTGCAATGAGAAACCCACACACTACAACTAGAGAGTAGCCCCCGCTCTCCACAACTAGAGAAAGCCCCTCCACAGCAAGGAAGACCCA
This sequence comes from Okapia johnstoni, assembly GCA_024291935.2. Lineage (NCBI taxonomy): Eukaryota > Metazoa > Chordata > Mammalia > Artiodactyla > Giraffidae > Okapia > Okapia johnstoni. Next base: position 1,557,809 of record JAGTYA010000028.1, on the reverse strand, counting down.
GCCAGCCAATACTAGAGTATTTTTTTAAAAATCAGATGTTAGTCTGTTCACTCCCTGGAAAGAAGCAAAGATTCCACCATGAGAGCTGCTGGGTAGTTTCAGTTGCTGCAAGGCCAGGGCATCAAGGAGTGGGTGGTGAGTAGATTGTGATGTAGCCACACAACAGAATGTGCCACAGTTACAAAACAGCAAGGCACTGCTTGAGAATGGCAGAACCCTTGGCACATAACTGTCCAAATCAGCACCAAGACTTGACCGAACTCTAGCACGGCTTCCAGCAGCATACAGCTATGATAACTGCAGACCCCTCCTTTAAAATGCCTGCCAGAGAAAGCTCCACGCTGTGGAATTTACTATTTGTTCTAGCCAACACCTGATGATGGGCCCCTCACCTCACTTTCTTAGAGTATTTACTAAACAAGGCTTATAATGTGAATATATGTCTCTTTCAACCCAGAAGCATCCCTCACAGCCCTGAGAGTCATACCTTTGAAATGTACTCATTAGAAACAACAGGGCCTCTGTCTCCCTTCCCCGTGGGAGGATGGACTCCGGACTCCCACATCTGCCAGCTGGCAGACACACACCCCCAACAGCATCTTCACTGACCGGCTCTTTGTGATCATCATTTCACTTTTCTGACTCTACTGACCTCCCCCCTACACTCCAATTCTCCCTTTGAAACACCCAGTCACCTCTGCACATAGGATGGAGCTCAGCTCTTTGCCCTGCTGTCTGTAGATACCGCATAAAACCTGTTTTCACCACTTACTAATGCCTGGTTGTGTTTGTCTATGACAGGTTGCATGCTTTGCTTTCTCTATTTCTATGTTTTTCATACTGAACATCTCTAAGATATGTGTCACCTACGTAGAGGGGGCAAGTCAGCAGCATACACTCATTTTTGGAACAAAATTCCCATCAGACGTGGAGGGGCGGTGATCCGTGACCCGGGAAGCTGGACTGAGCGCTGGGCGGGAATTCGCGCTCGCGGGTCCCCGGAGCCGGCGCTCTCGGGCAGAGGGCCCTCGCGTAGCCAGCCCCATGCTCCCCACGGGGAACTCGAGGGCTCCTGGGCGTCCGCCCCTCGGTCCTTACCGCCCCAGTTGCCCACGTGCCCCTGGTCCACAGGCGGGCTCCACGAGAGACCCAGGAAAACCGGAAATTGAAATGAGCAGCCGGACGGGAAACGCGGCCACACCAGCCAAGGTCAGGTAGCAGCACGATAAGCCTCCAGCTCCGGCGGGGCTGCCCTCTGGGGCGCGGACAAGAGCGCGCAGGTAAGGGCGACCGGGTTGCTCTCTGTGGGCGGGACCATGCGGAAGATAGCCAATCATAGTGTCTCCCGCGAGGCGGGGCGGGGCAGAGTCGTTGCCTGGGCGACGCGCCCCCAGCGTTGGTATTCTGCTGGCAGCGCATCTGGGTTACGCCGACTTGTGCGCATTCCGGGCCTCGCGTGGCTCCGAACGCGTCCTCCAGCGGCCCCCTCGCAGCCAGGGGATGGAGTCGCGGGTTCCCTCTACGCCTCTGGGGGTCAGCGGACCGGCGGCCGCCTGAACACTCACGACCTGGTCTCCAGCTGCCCTGAGAGTTCTTAGTTATTTTTCTTCTTAAAAACTTTTTTTTTTTTTAAATTTATGGCTCCACCTACCTAACATTTATCGGTTCATTTCAGTCGCTCAGACGTGTCCGACTCTTTGCGGCCCCATGGACTGCAGCACGCCCGACTTCCCTGTCCTTCACCAACTCCCGGAGCTTGCTCAAGCTCGTGTCCATTGAGTCGATGATGCCAACCAACCATCTCATCCTGTCGTCCCCTTCTCCTCGTGCCTTCAGTCTTTCCCAGCATCAGGGTCTTTTCCAATGAGTCAGTTCTTCGCATCCGGTGGCCAAAGTATTGGAGTTTCAGCTTCAGCATTAGTCCTTCCAATGAATATTCAGAACTGATTTTCTTTAGGATGGACTGGTTTGATCTCCTTGCATCCAAGGCACTCTCAAGAGTCTTCTCCAACACCGCAGCTCAAAAGTATCGATTCTTCGGCGCTCAGAGTTCTTTATAGTCCAGCTCTCACATCCATACATGACTATTGGTAAAACCATAGCTTTGACTAGACAGACCTTTGTTGGCAAAGTAATGTCTCTGCTTTTTAATATGCTGTCTAGGTTGGTTACAGCTTTTCTTCCAAGGAGCAAGCGTCTTCTTTTTCTTCTTTTTCAATGGTTAACATTTGATCTGATATTACTCGATTGTTCCTATTTTTCTTGACTTCTCTCACATTCCTTTATTTGCCTTATCGTCTCTCTTTCCTAAGGCTAAATAAATCTCTGCATTGCCCTGTCTCCAGCCTGGTTTAACCATCTTAATTAGTACGTTTGTTTTTGTTTTTCTTATAGCAAATGATTTTTTCCCCTAGTTTTTATTATCCTGGCTGTTTTTGTAAGGTCCTCTTTAAGAACTGAATCAGCTCGCAGGCCAGTCTGGGGGGAATTCACAGAGTTATTGGGTTGACCAAAAATCCATTTTGTCCAACCTCGTATTTACTAAAGATGGCATTTTCTTACTCAAGCTCACTGAAGTCACAGGATACCAGAGTTGGCATTTGTTGAGCATTTCCCATGCCTGAAGTTCCAAAAAGCCCCTTCATCCGTGATAATTATCTTATAAACAGGCTCCTGAGGTAAGTACACCCCTAACCTGGTGGCCTGTGAATGTGATAGCAGATGTTTTCTGCTGGAATTGTACATAGTTCTTAAACTGCTTGTTGGTTTTAGTCATCAACATCCAAACATCAGGATATTTCACATAAAAATCTAATTCTTTTTTGGCTTCTCTTGAAAAATCCTCAAGTTTTTGGCAATATCAAACCCCCAACCACCCCCTTTAAACAAAATGTGGTTTCTTGAGACCCTTGAAGTCCCTCTCACTCCAGTCTTATACCCAAAGCACTGATCGTTTATTGTACTACCTGGTTGTGAGTGAAATTCGCTCAGTCGTGTCTGACTCTTTGTTACCCCGTGGACTATACAGTCCATGGAATTCTCCAGGCCAGAATACTGGAGTGGGTAGCCTTTCCCTTCTCCAAGGGATCTTCAATACTACCTGGTTACTGAAGGCATTTAGGTTTTTGACCACTTTACTTATTGACTCACTCTGCCCTGGTGCCTTTCTGAAGTCTTTCAGGGACTGCATTTCTCACACAGCAAATATTGATAATCCTTGCTCCTAGACCTGCTCAGGCCTAGCAAGCCCTGGAACGGTTTCCTCTCATTTCCAAGGAGTTAATGTCTCTCATATAGTAGGTACTCAATAAATATTTTCTGAACAGTTAAATAAATGCTGAGACTTCATTTGGTCTAGTTTAGGTGATCCCATAGCGGCATCCAAACCTCTGGGCTTTCTCAGTATCCCTGAAGTAGCCCTTTTGTCTGATAGAGAAACATTTGCCCAGGAATCAGGACACACACACTCTCTCTGCCCTTGGTATACTCACTCCTGGGTCTGCCATGTGAGAGATGGTCCACCTCAGGGTGAATTCCTTTACTCTGGACACCGGCTTGATGAGGAAACACTCCCAGGCTGCACAGTTCATCTTTTCCAAGGCTCCTTGTGCCTTTTCCCTCGGTTTATAACCCTCTCTGGCTTGAAAACAGTATTGACTCTTGATACAACTTTGTTCACCTCTCTTTACCTTGAGGATTAAAATACCTGAAAATACTGACCAGAACCAAACTCCAGGGGTAATTTTTCTTTCATCAAAGTGATAGTAGAATCCCTCAGAATTCTAGGACTCCTTAACAAGTTGAACTCCACAAGCAGAATTGCAAACCCAAAATGCTGCAAGGGCCAACCAAAGCTGGTAAACTGAGAGCAGACCCCTAACGGGAGGAATATGGTCCGGGGTTGCTCTGGTTGTTCTGCTTTCTCAAGACAGTCAATCTTATGGGGACTCGCCTAAGTTTTAAGTTTTGGGATCTAAGTTTTTTTTTTTTTTAATTAAACCCTTGTTGAGCGCACACAGCAAGCACACCAAGGGGGTGGTACAGGGGCCAGTGGTGTCTGTCTTCCTGGGTGATGTGGATGCATCTCCGAAGACTCTGATGGGCAGAAGGCAGGGGGCCTGGGAACGTTCCCAGGGGGAATCTTCCTGGTATCTGACTACAGGGCTGGCCCTCACCCCTTTCCTGACACCCGGTCTCCTGTGCCCTGTTAAGGAGGGATGGGTGCCTTGCCCCAGGAAGTGAAGCATAGTCTCTGCTCTCCCATTTTGGGAAACTTAGTTCTCAGGGTCTGAAGGAAAGACAGAGTCGGAGAGGTGGACTACGAAGCCACCAGGGTTGTCTGAGGGTTTGGGACCCCATGCTGGGTCAGGGGTGGCTGGGTCAGGCCCTTATGTCACTTCTATCCCTAGCTTTGAGAGGGAGCTGGGGGTGGGGGGAAGGTGTCTGGAAAAAAATCACATTAATCCCAATCTTTCCAAGGTGTGAGGCATGTGGGGTAGGGGTAGGGGTAGGTAGAGAGTTGTTCCCAGGTCTCTCTGTTTCCTAGGATTGCTCTTAGGCAGCGAGACCTCCATGCCAGCCTTGAGGCGAACTCGAGGACCTGCTGACCACTCTGGGAGCCTTAAGTAAAATCCAAGGACGTCTCCACGGAGACACCGATAAGACCTTCAGAAACTGTGTACTGAGAAGGACCACCGTGTCCCTCCACTGGGCAGTGTCCGTCCTGTAAGGACAGCTGCAAATTTGAAACGTTTTCAAATATCAAAATCCTTCATCAAAATCTATGTTCCCGCTTTGGCGCCCTGCTTGGCTGGTTTCACGAGTACAGGCCGGGTAAAGCTGTCGTGAGCCAGCAAAGAGGATGTGGGAGTCGTCTCCCGCCCGGCCGAGAGCAGGTGCAGCCGGCCTCGGGACCCCAGACCCGGAACCCTCCAGGCTGGGAACCCTGTAGGGCTGCAGCTGCGCGGGGAACGGGATCTGGGAGGGACTTCCTGTCGTCCCTAATCCCAGTCTCCACCCGGCTCCCTGCGCCCGGTGCAGGCTGCGGAGACTCCCTTCCCCGGGGGCGGGGGCCCCGCCTTCCGTAGCCCCCCCTCCGCCTCCACTTCGGTGAGAGCGGGGCTGGGAGGGAGCCTGGATCCCGAGAGCCGCGCGGGTGGCCGGCTGGCAGGAGGGGCAGGGGTCAAAGGTGGAAGGCTACGGGCTGGTGGGGAGAGGAGGAGGCCTGGACCAGGTTCGGAGAGAGGAAGGACATCATTCGTGCGGGACCGTGAGCAGAATGGACGCCCGGCCCGGGCGGGTGGTTGCAGCCGCAGGGAGGGCTGCTGAGAGCGGGCGGCTCAATTTCGGGATCCCAGGTGGGACCGAGTCAGGTCGAGCGCAGGGTGGGTGTGTGTGTGTCCGGGGTCGGGAGACGCCGAGGTCTCGATTCCTCCGCCGAGCTGGCTGCGGCGGGCGGGGCCCCAGTCAGCACCTGTTTGGTAGCATCTTTGCAGATCTTTACGCTCCTGGTGACGGGAGATACAGATTCCAAAGTCCCCCAGCTTTCCCTAACCCAGCTGCTCTGAGATTCGGAGTTGTTGCTTCAGCGATAAAGGGGATCACAGAAAACAGCATTCAGTCAGAGCGAGGAACCAAAACACAGCTTAGAGAGAGAGGCCGTTGGAGGGCGTCCGGGAGGCTTTATGTCCGATTGGGGCCAAGGATGGGTCTGGTCCCGCGTGGGGATTTCGGGGCTTTCAGGGGGTGTCCAGGAGACGCTGGCTGATTTCCTTTTGCGCATCCAGGCTCCTGGCCAGAAGCTGGAGGGGGCTTGGCCAACACGAGCACGAAACGACTCAACGGTGCTTTCTGGCTCTGATATTAAAAAAAAAAAAAAAATGTCTGCGGAAGATGGAGGCATCCGGGCTACCCAGGACAAGGAGAGAGCCCGAGAGGTATGAGTGGGGTGTTGGGAGGGGGAGGCATGCACTGGAAAGATTGGAGTGGGAGGGGATTTTTCAGGGCAGGGCATTTGAAAGAGTTAGACTCTCTGAGGGAGCAAGGCTGGTAGATGGGTTCGGGTGTGTTGAAGAGAAGGTATGAGGGGAAATACCTTCCACCCGGGAATGACTTCTATGGGACTGTTTGCTTTGCCTGGTGAATTCATAGTCAGCACACCAAAAGCTACATAAGATGGTAAGGGGGTTGCATGGGGGTTCCTACAGGTGGGATTTGCTCCGGGCAAATGGGCGCATGGGAAGCCTCACCCCTCTGCCTGGGCCCCCAGCTCCTCTCACTCTGGGCCTGAGCACTTAATCCTTCCTGTACCTGTGTGTGTGTAATTAACAATCTGCGGGAGGACCAGGGTCACCAGCCGCAGGGGAACCTGAGTCAGCTGCAGCCAGGTGTGTGACCTTGCACAGGGCGCCTGGCCTCTGGGAACCAAGTCTGTCCTCTGTAAAATGCGGATCATGTGCCTGCTGTGCCCACCTGTCTCGGCAGGTGGTGGGGAGGCTGGGAGAAGATAATAGGCAGGGAAGTCCTCTGTGTGCAGCTTGTCATCCCGTAGGAGCTCATTACTGCAACTTATAAACCAGCACCACCCACAGCAACTAGATCCTGGGTCAGAGAAACCTGGAACTCCTCAACTAGAATTCCAGTGGTTGCAAGTGCAAAGACAAATCAAGTGTTTGTTTTCTGTGTTCATATCATAGAAGCACAAAGAATTTTTACCACTGCTCTGTTTCCCTTCCATCATGCCTTTGTAACACCCAGTGGGCCTCATAGGTCCATAGCATTCTCTGCTGATGTTGGATTCTGTCAGCTCCCACGGGAGAGTGATAATAATAATTACTAGCACTGCTCTTTGTTCTTCCAGAACTTTCTGGAGACGGTAGCTGTCAAGTGTTACCTGTGCGGAGGCAGAGCAGCTGGGTCTCAGAGGCCACCTGGCCCATGTGGCTCCTAGGCACTTTGACTCTCGGCTTGAGGTGTTTCTCGTCCAGACCCTAACCTATACCCAGGTGGGCGGGGAGGTGGAGGGATAGACTTGAGTTCCCAGCAGGAGGCTGGCTGGTGCCCAGTGCTGTGGGTGAGTGCCTCACAGGACCTCCCACTGCAAGGGAAGTGACTTTCCTCAATGCTCTGCTCTGCTTTGGGCTGAAAGGATAGTGACCAGAGGTTACAGATTTCAGCCCTGGCAGCCTGACTCCAAAGCCTGCCCCTCAGCCTCCCAGAGGGCTGGGCCCTGAGGCTGCTATGAAGGGGGCAGGGAGGGCCCTGGAAGTCCCACCGTGGGAGGCAGTGCTGAAGGGGACAAGCCTGGGAGTTTTCTTTCCATCAGACCTAGGTGGATGCAGGGACTCAACACATTTAGAGGTACCCTTGGACTTTTTCCAAATCAGAAACTCCAGCTTCTGAAATGGCCCAAGGCCACAGGCTTTCCTGTCACTTTGAAGAAGTGGTGGCCCTGAGTTGAGTTCCAGTCTTGGCCAAGTCACTCCCAGCTCTGTGACCTGGGGCCATTGTCTGATCTTGGAGACTGGGTGTGTTAGTTTCCCTTGTTTGCTATAACAAAGGACCACAAGGTGGGTGGCTTAAAACAACCAGAATTTATTCTCTCACACATTTGAAGGCCAGAACCCCAAAATCAAGGTGTTGGCAGGGCCCCCTCCCAAGGCTCTAGGGGAGGATCCTTCCTGCCTGTCAGCTTCTGGTGGCTCTGGTGTCCCTGGGCTTCTGACAGCATCGTTCCAATCTCTACTAACAACTTCACGTGGCTTTGCCTCTGTTTCTATGCCCTCTTTTTTTTTGTTTTGTTTTTACTTGTGGGGTCCTAGTTCCACGACCAGAGATGAAACCCTGGCCCTTGGCAGTGAAAGTCCTAACCACTGGACCACGGGGAAATCCCTGTGTCCCCTCCTCATATAGAGACACCAGTCACTGGATTTAGGGCCCAACTTATTCCAGGATGATTTCATTTCCGGATCCTTAACTCATTACATCTGTGCTGAGTTGCTTCAGCTGTGTCCAACTCCTTGCTACTCTATGGACTGTCAGTTCAGTTCAGTTGGTCAGTCGTGTCCGACTCTTTGTGACCCCATGAATCACAGCATGGCAGGCCTCCCTGTCCATCACCAACTCCCAGAGTTTACCCAAACTCATGTCCATCAAGTCGGTGATGCCATCCAGCCATCTCATCCTCTGTCGTCCCCTTCTCCTCCTGCCCCCAATCCTTCCCAGCCTCAAGGTCTTTTCCAATGAGTCAGCTCTTCGCATGAGGTGACCAAAGTTTTGGAGTTTCAGCTTCAACATCAGTCCTTCAGTGAACACCCAGGTCTGATCTCCTTTAGGATGGACTGGTTGGATCTCCTTGCAGTCCAAGGGACTCTCAAGAGTCTTCTTCAACACCACAGTTCAGAAGCATCAATTCTTCGGCACTCAGCTTTCTTCACAGTCCAACTCTCACATCCATACATGACTACTGGAAAAACCATAGCCTTGACTAGAAGGACCTTTGTTGGCAAAGCAATGTCTCTGCTTTTTAATATGCTATCTAGGTTGGTCATAACTTTCCTTCCAAGGAGTAAACATCTTTTAATTTCATGGCTGCAGTCACCATCTGCAGTGATTTTGGAGCCCAAAAAAATAAAGTCTGACACTGTTTCCACTGTTTCCCCATCTATTTGCCATGAAGTGATGGGACAAGATGCCATGATCTTGGTTTTCTGAATGTTGAGCTTTAAGCCAACTTTTTCATTCTCTTCTCTCACTTTCATCAAGAGGCTTCTTAGTTCCTCTTCACTTTCTGCCATAAGGGTGGTGTCATCTGCATATCTGAGGCTATTGATATTTCTCCCGGCAATCTTGATTTCCAGCTTGTGCTTCTTCCAGCCCAGCATTTCTCATGATGTATTCTGCATATAAGTTAAATGAGCAGGGTGACAATATACAGCCTTGATGTACTCCTTTTCCTATTTGGAACCCGTCAGTTGTTCCATGTCCAGTTCTAACTGTTGCTTCCTGACCTGCATACAGGTTTCTCAAGAGGCAGGTCAGGTGGTCTGGCATTCCCATCTCTTTCAGAATTTTCCACGGTTTATTGTGATCCACACAGTCAAAGGCTGTAGACTCCATTATATCTGAAAGACCTTTAATCCAAATAAGATTCCAAGTAGACATGAATTTTGGAGGAACACTATTCACCTGACACAGCTACACTCAGTTTCCTCATGTATTAAAGAATAACAATCCACACCACTCTGGGAGGTGTGAAGCTCACGTTGGGAAGAGGTGTCTGCCCCGTGGGCACCTGCAGGGCCATGCCCAGTCTCTCTCCCTTCCCGCATGGTCCTGCCTGCTGGTGGGCGTGAACCCGGGTGTGCGGGTCTTGGGGACGGAAGCAGGGCAGCCTTGCACTTGGGTGTACAGTCCGCCACATGCGAGGTCTGCCTCTGTGTCTCCCACCCTCTGTCCCAGTGCTGACACAGCTGTCATTCCTAGACTCCCGGTCATGGGCATTCTTGTCAAGAAACGCTCTCTGAGTCAGAGGGGACAGTGCCTCTGGGAGAGGCCCGGGAGTCACGCCACATCAAGATGGAGCCAGAAGAGCCGAACCCTGAAGGGGTGTCGCAGGAGGCCAGAGCTCAAGGAGCGCGGGGCTGGGTGCCCCTAAGCCAGGGTGCTAAGGAGAAAGTGTGTTTCCTGCCTGGAGGAGGTGAGAAAGGGACCGGGGAGAGGGGGGCCCTCTCCCTGCTCCCAGCCCAGGTAGGGAGACCCAGGTGTCTGCCCCACCTGCTCCCCAGAGGCTGCCCGACTCACCCTCAGAGCCCACTGACCCTCCTCTCGGGTCAGGTTGGGGATGGTGTTGGAGGCAGCGTTGGGGTCCCTGGTGGGCCTGGCATTCACTCACTCCCGGGAGCAGGAGGGCCAAGCAGGGTAAGGTGGTCACCTGAGGATCTTTCTCCTCTCTCAGTCCTCCCAGCCCCCCAGATCCCTGTGCTCTCCCACGAGGGGAGGACCAGAGACCGGCAGATGGCCGCAGCGCTCCTCACCGCCTGGTCCCAGGTGAGTGTCCACATCCAGGGCTGGAGGAAGAGCCAAAGGACGTGGAGGGACAGTGTCTGTGACAGAGTTGTGCTCTGGATCTGAGTGCTGGACCTGAGGGTGGGGGCTAGAGATCCTGAGCTTTGGAAGTGGTGCTGAAAAGGAGTGTTGCTTTTGTCCACTGCTGTCCACAGTCCATGGTTCTTGCCCCCAAAAGTCTTCCTTAGGCAGCTGCCCTGCTTCACCTGAGACCCAGGGCAGGCCTCACCCCAGTCAGCAGGATGGGGGTCCAGGTCTGTCCTTGTCCTGGCACCACTGAGCCCCTCCACCACGTCCCGGTGAGTCCCGGAGAGGGGTCCTGCTGTGTTGTTTCAGATGCCGGTGACCTTTGAGGACATGGCTCTGTACCTCTCCCGGGAGGAATGGGGGCGGCTGGACCACACCCAGCAGAGCTTCTACAGGGAGGTCCTGCAGAAGAGGAGCGGGCTGTCCTTGGGTAAGGGCTGGGGGATCAGAGGGGCCCGTCCACCGCCACCTCCTCCCCCATTTCCAGGGCTTGATTCCCCTGTTGCAGTTCATCCGGTCCTCGCTGTCCTATAGAACCTTCCTAGTGGTGGACGTGTTCTTTCTGTGCTGATGTGGTAGCCACAAGCCAGATGTAGCTAGTGAGTCCTTGAAATGCAGCTGGAGCCACTGAGCTCTTTTATCCTATTTTAATCAGCTCAGATTTGAGTTGAAGTAGCCACGCATGGCCAGCGGCTGCCATGCTGGACAGTGCCCACCTAGAGACTCGGCTTCTCTCCAGTTCTTCTATAGCTCCTTCCAGTAGTGCCCCTTCCTCTCCCCTCCAAGCCCAGCTTCAGAGGTGTATGAGCAGAAAGCTTGGCTCCGGGCCGGGCTGCAGGCCCAGGGGATGGGGAACGGTGCCAGCTGGTCCCTCCATGCCTTTGACTCTGAGCTGTCACATCCCCCTCCCAGGGCCGTGTCCTCTTCTCAGAGGGGCCTTGGTTCCCTCGGTTTTTCTCATGGCAGGTAATTAAGTCCCAGGGCTTTGACTCCTCAGTTTCAGGCTCTAGTTTTCATGGCAGAATTTTATGAGGGTTTATGGGAAAATCAGAATTCATTCGATCATTTGGTCGGTCAGTCTGTCTGCCAGTGCGTGCATGTCTGTTACACACCTGCTAGTCCCGGTGGAGCCACAGACTGGGTGATTCCACCCTCTGACTTCGGTGGTGGGTCTCAGGATCACAGCAGTGGCTCTGCTCACGCCTGTAATTATCTCAGGTTTGCTCGCCACCCAGTGTTGGCACTCTCCAGGGCCCCGGCCGGCAGGCCCAGGCAAGTCCTGGGAGATCAGAGGGAACCAACCTCCACTCGCAGCCCCATGGTGGGCCTCATGAATGCCCTAAACCACCCATTGGTCCAAATGTTCCTTCCCTCCCATGGAACTTGGATCAGTCATGAAGCCCAGGGTCCCCTCTGCTGTCTTCCTGACTTGACCAGAATTCCCAGGCCCTCAAACCTGGGGGACTTGGCAAATGGGCCGTTGGTTCCTGACTTCTGAGTGGTTGGTGTCCCTGGCCCTCTCACCCCGGCCCTCCCACCAGCCTCTCTCTGCCCACTGCCCCTGCCCCAGGAGCCCTCTTTGTGGTCCTGGGAAGGTGCAGGTGCAGGAGAGGAAGACTGCATCTAGATTCTGACTGAGGGGGCCACTGCTGGGGGCTGTGTGACACGGGTGGCCAGCCCCGAGAAGAGTGTCTGGATGATGCCTGGGAAACTGTGTCCTTAGACGGTGTGGCCATCTGGCTTGCCCTGTGTTTGCAGAGCTGCACCCCCTCTTTCACTCCATCACCTCTCCGGGGGGTGGGTGCTGGTATCTCCCACTGTGCAGCCCAAAGGGCCCTGACTGAGCGCAGCATCTCTTTCCAAGCAGGGTTTCCCTTCAGCAGACCTTTCTGGGCCGCTCAAGTGCAGGGCAAGGGCGAGGTCCCGGGCTCCAGCAGGCAGTCGGAAGATGAGGAGGAAAAGAAAGGTGCGTGCAGAGGGGACAGGTGGGTGGGGCAGTGGGGTCTTGGCTGTCACTCTCTGATGCCCCAGGTCAGTGCGGGCTGTTTCCTGTGGGGTGCAGACACACAGCCCCTCCTGGGGCAGGGCCACCCACCTCCCCTCCTGTGTAGAGGTGGCTGTTGCTTCCAGGGTGCCCCTCAGGTGCTTGCCCTCATCTCCATCTCCAGAACTCCCCTGGGGCCCTCATGAAAGCCTTCTCTCTTGCTGGAAACCCTGTTTATCCAGGAGTGGTGGAGGCGGACAAGGAGGAGCTGGCTGCATCCCTGGGAGCCCTTGGCGATGTGAAGTCCTTCAAAAGCAGAGTGGAGAGAGCCCAGGGGGAGGCCCCGTGGTGCGGGCAGCGAGCAGCCAGCGGCCAGAACTCAGGGCCAGCCAAGGAAGATGTGCAGCCCGGTCCCGGGGAGGAGGCACAGCCGGAATCAGCCCCGCCTGACACTGACCTCCCGAAAACCCAGGAAGGCCACTTCCCAGAGCAACCCAGAGAGGAAGGGATGGCTGCCCCTGAGAGCAGCGAGGAGGGCCTGGCGCTGGACAGCGAGGCGGGCAGGAAGACCTACAGGTGCGAGCAGTGCGGCAAGGCCTTCAGCTGGCACTCGCACCTGGTGACGCACCGGCGCACGCACACGGGCGAGAAGCCCTACGCCTGCACGGACTGCGGCAAGCGCTTCGGCCGCAGCTCGCACCTCATCCAGCACCAGATCATCCACACGGGCGAGAAGCCCTACACCTGCCCGTCCTGCTGGAAGAGCTTCAGCCACCACTCGACGCTGATCCAGCACCAGCGCATCCACACGGGCGAGAAGCCCTATGTGTGCGACTGCTGCGCCAAGCGCTTCACCCGCCGCTCGGACCTGGTCACCCACCAGGGCACCCACACGGGCGCCAAGCCGCACAAGTGCCCCATCTGCGGCAAGTGCTTCACGCAGAGCTCGGCCCTGGTCACCCACCAGCGCACCCACACCGGGATCAAGCCCTACCCATGCCCCGAGTGCGGGAAGTGCTTCAGCCAGCGCTCCAACCTCATTGCGCACAACCGCACGCACACCGGCGAGAAGCCTTACCACTGCCTCGACTGCGGCAAGAGCTTCAGCCACAGCTCGCACCTCACCGCCCACCAGCGCACCCACCGCGGTGTCCGGCCCTACTCCTGCCCGCTGTGCGGCAAGAGCTTCAGCCGGCGTTCCAACCTGCACCGGCATGAGAAGATCCATACGGCGGGGCCCAAGGCCCTGGCCATGTTGATGCTGGGGGCGGCCGGGACTCTGGCGGCACCCCCGCCTGCCCCTACCTAGGAGGCTGGGAGGGAGGGGGCGGGGCATCTGCTGTGGGGGTGTCACCTGGGAGACCCAGGAAGGGGGAGGCGGGGAGGTGCTGGCATGGGGGTGGCAACACGGGAGGAGCTCGGATGAGGACCAGGCATGCTCGCCGCAAATTAAAGGCCTTGGAATTCAAGCGACAGCCTATAGCTTCCTTTCATGGGGCCCTGGAAGCTGATTCTGGACTCGTGGGGGAAAGTGGAGACTCCCAGGACAACTACGCATTCTCACTCCGTCCTCTGAGACGGCACCTTCCTCCCCAGCCTTCACCTGGCTTGGGACCTATTCCAGAATCTAGAGGTTTCCAACCTGAAGCCAACCGGCCACTTCTGCTGCTGTTGTCATTAGATATTCCCGATAAGCTCTGGACCCTCCCATGGCTCTTCTCCGTGGGAGCTGGGAGCAGGGCAGAGTCAGCATGGGAATTCATGCTCAGTGTCTTCTGCCTACCTTGTCTCCTGTCTCAGGCACTGGGGCCTGCATTTTGTGGCTGCACATTTTCACCTGCATCCCTGGGGTCCCAGCTTCAATCCAGTGAGGATTTCTCGCTTACCAGGGAACCCCTACCTCTCCTGGTCCTTTCTGAGGCTGATGCCATCTCCCTCTCCTACTTCTCCCCTCCTTGGCCTCTTTGCATAGTTCAATTCAGTCGCTCAGCCGTGTCCAACTCTTTGCAACCCTGTGGACTGCATCATGCCAGGCTTCCCTGTCCATCACCAACTCCCGGAGTTTATTCAAACTCATGTCCATCAGGTCGGTGATGCCATCCAACCATCTCATCCTCTGTCATCCCCTTCTCCTCCCACCCTCAATCTTTCCCAGCAGCCGGGTCTTTTCAGATGAGTTGCTTCTTCGCATCAGGTTGCCAAAGTATCGGAGTTTCAGCTTCAGCATCAGTCCTTCCAATGAATATTCAGGACTGATTTCCTTTAGGATTGACTGGTTTAATATCCTTGCAGTCCAAAGGACTCTCAAGAATCTTCTCCAACATCACAGTTCAAAAGCATCAATTCTTTGGTGCTCAGCTTCATTATAGCACATGTCCTTTGTAACTTGCCCTGCCTGAACCTGCCTGCCTGTTTTACCCTTGGCCTTGATGAAATGAAATGAAAACTTCGAGTCCCTAACCACTGGACCGCCAGGGAATTCCCCGGCCCAAGTCCGTGCTAAAGGCATAATGCCTTCCCCGGACCGGGCCGTGGGGCTTCGGCTGATTCAGCACTGCGATAGCCTGAGAAACTCCTCCCAAACTCGCGGAGTCGGCGGTCTGGGGGTCGCCTCCTATCCAAAGGACGGGTTCCGTAAAGTCCCGCCCCTCCCACGTTGGCCTTTGCCAATCAAGTGTCGAGGCGGGGCTAGGGGTGGGCTCCAGCAAAAGTGACCAATCACGACTGATGTTCTCTAGGCATCCCTCCCCTCACGCGCCCAAGCCGCACGGTTGCCTGGCTTTGAGCTTTGGAACTTTGGCTTTTCCGCTTGGCCCAGGCCTCAGGCCTCCCATCGAGACGGCAAACCTGCAGTCCTAGAGAGGGGGCGGACAGAAGGCGAGGCCCGGGCCAAAGCCACGTCCAGCTTAACTTCTCGCGTAGAGCTGAGACTTGTTGCTGCCCCCGAGCCCAGAGACCACAATGAGGCCCTGGTAATGGCTGGCCTGTGCACGGTACCCGGCGAGTCGTGGCCCCAGCACAGGAGCTAAGCGAGAGCCCACACGCCTCCTGCCAGCACTCTAATACCTTCTGAGCCTTAGAGCAGGGCCTTACTGGGCTGCCTGGAAGAGTCGGGCGTGGAAACGGCCTGAACGAGACCTTCTTTTGCTGGGAGCCGGGGAAACTGAGGCAGTCCATGCTGGAGAGGGGACGTGGTGATGAGTGGCGCGCAGGGGTGGATGATAAAGGGCGAGGAAACGTTAAATAGGGGCTTTGCTGCATTCACTCCTTCATTTTTCAAATACGAAATGAATACGTGCCTTCCAGGTCCTTTGCTAAATATCGAAGAATAAGCGATGAAAAAGCCAGACAAGATCCATGCCCTCAAGGGGTTCCGCTCTAGTAAGGGAGACTAACAAGCAGTGTAAACGTATAAATGACATATACATACTTTCAAGTAGTGACAGATGCCAGAAAGAAAGGGACCGGGTGAAGTAATGGAGGATGTTAGGTACTGGTTGTCGGATACAGCCCCTCCCGGAAGGGAACGTTCAGGCTTTGGGGGTAGGACCTTCCAAGCTAGGGGAACAGAATGAATAAAAGCCCTGCCCTGAGGAAGAGATTGGTGTTCCAGGAGTTGAAATGACACCAGTGGTGGAAGGGAGGTGTGGGGGTTGGTTAGAAAGGTGAGACTTGAGAGAGGTTGTGGCCTGAGATTTCTCCCTGGTGTCCTGTGTGAAGGGTGGAGAACGGGTGGTTATGAAGATGGTCCGACCGTCGGCATTCTCTTGCTCCTCGGCCATCCCGAGATGTGTTATCAGGCAGGCTTCCTGCCTGAGTTGCAGAGGCAGGACTCTGTGGTTTGCACCTGTCACCTGCTGGAGCTAATGCCAGTTTTTCTGTTCTCAACTAACAAAGCTCCAGGTGAGCAGTAATGATTAAGATCCAACAGGCCACTGACCAGAACAAGCTGGCTCAAATCTTCCAGGGAAAGTGGAAAAGATCCCTGCTTCTAAGTCCCTTCAGTTGTGTCTGACTCTGTGCAACTCCACAGGTGGCAGCCCACCAGGCTCCTCTGTCCCTGGGATTCTCCAGGCAAGAATACTGGAGTGGATTGCCATTTCCTTCTCCAATGCATGAAAGTAAAAAGTGAAAGTGAAGTCGCTCAGTTGTGTCCAACTCTTCTTGACCCCATGGACTGTAGCCTACCAGGCTCCTTTGTCCATGGGATTTTCCAGGCAAGAGTACTGGAGTGGGGTGCCATTTCCTTCTCCAGGAAAAGATGCCTGGGAGGTCCTAACTCCTGCTGTCTCTCATGCATGGGTCCTCTTTCCTGTGGCATGACCGTTTGACAGGCTCCTGGTGATGCATAATTCCCTGAGAATAACCATTCTTTATTGAGCATTTCCTTGTGTTAAAACTTAGTATTGGGCTAAGTGGTCTATGTGTATTCTCTCATTTATTTAATCTTTATAACAATCCTATAGGGTAATGAATCAGGATTCAGTTCAACTGCAAATAATAGAGACCCAAAATAAAGATGATCTTAAACAAGACAGAAGTGAATTTCTTAAGACAGCACCTGGAGGTGGGATGGAGATAGCTTATGGCAGGACTGGCATGGCAACCCTAATCCACAAAGTCAGTAAAGACCTAGACTCCTTCAAGCCTGCTGCCCCACTGCCGTTAAAGTCTCAACTCACCAACCCCAAACAAGCAGTAGGACTCAACTATATGTGCCAATTTTTAAAATTTTAACCAAATGGGAATATTATGTACAACTTCATGTTAATAAATCTGAAATTGTTGATGAAAGGCATGATTTCCTAGAAAAATCATACTATCAAGATTTAGTCAAGATCACACAGAAATTCTGAATATCCAGTATCCTATAGAGAAATTATAAAAATAAAAAATATGTATTTTTTACCATTTTTTTTAAGACTGAAAGAAAATCTGATTTTAGCTTGGGTTTAGATTTCACAGGAAAGGCACTAGGACTATTGTCAATTTTCCAGTATGCTGGGTGAGAAAACTCAGATCAAAGGGTTTGAACATTATTTGCTTGAGATGGGGAAAGACTTTAGGTGGGGAAATTAGCTACCTTGCATAAAGTGCACACTGTGTGTGCATGCATGTACTCAGTCATGTCCGACTCTTTGCAACCCTGTGGACTGTAGCCTGCCAGGCTCCTCTGTGCATGCAGTTTCCCAGGCAAGAATAAACTCTTAATAGGCAGTAATGCTAGTTAGGGTTTACATTCTGGTTAAAATAGAGATCCAAAATAAGAGTGGTTTAATCTCAGTATCTGTTGCTCTCTTACACCATCATCTGGGCATAAATCCACCCACAATAATCAGGAATCCAGGCACTTCCATCTTCTTGCTTTGACATCTCTAGCATTAGTGTCATCTGCATAGTCCATGACCCCATGTCCAAATTCCTGCTAGCAGTTGGGGAAAAGAGAATAGGAAGACAGAACCCCTTTCTAGTAAGATACATACAGCACATCTGCTCATGTATCATTGTCTTCAATATAACTACATGGCCATACTTCAATGCAGGAGACTGGGAAATATATATTCTTTATTCTTGAAGGCCACATGCCCACTGAAAACTTACTATCGAAGGGGAAAACTGATACTGAGGAACCACCAGAGATCTTTCTTCTTCAAATGAGAATAGATGCTCCAAAATACAAGCATGGAATTATATATCAGAGACAAACAAAAAGTATTTTCATTACCCAAGCCAGTGATGCCTGCTGTGCTGAATTTTTTCAATATTTATTTCTTTTTATTCATTCATTTACTATTTTTAGCTGCACCAGGATCTTAGTTGTGGCATGTGGGATCTAGTTTCCTGACCAAGGATTGAACATGGGCTCGCTGCATTGGAAGTCCAGAGTCTTAGCCATTGGACCAGAGAGAAGTCCCTGTCCTGATTTTTAACACTTTGGGAGTTCTGGACAATGCTCTAAGACAAAGAAAAATAATGAGTATAAATTCTAGAAATGAATATAACTTTTCTGGAAAGAAAAATTTTACTCTTTATATTATATATTTATATTTTCTAGCTAGAAAAATAAACTATCAGAAGGAAAAGAAAATGCAATAAGATGGTCAACTTCGATATAATTATATACGAATAATTTACCAACTACAAGCGATGCCCAATAGAGTTTTTGGTAGGTGTGCCGGCTATTAATTTATTGTCTCTCAGACACCCCAATAAACCCTTTTGGTCCTGCTTTGTGATAACGGAGCCAGATTCTTAGACGTTTCTCCTTCGCCAGCCAACAAGATATTAGTCTTTGTCAGTAGAGGGCGTTGCTGCTGCTGCTGCTGCTGCTGCTAAGTCGCTTCAGTCGTGGCCGACTCTCTGCGACCCCATAGACGGCAGCCCACCAGGCTCCGCCGTCCCTGGGATTCTCCAGGCAGGAATACTGGAGTGGGTTGCCATTTCCTTCTCCAGTGCGTGAAAGGGAAAAGTGAAGGTGAAGTCGCTCAGTCGTGTCCGACTCTTAGCGACCCCATGGACTGCAGCCTACCAGGCTCCTCCGTCCATGGGATTTTCCAGGCAAGAGTACTGGAGTGGGGTGCCAGAAAGAATACTAAGGCCGCAATGGAAAAAAATGTCCTGTGCCGTTTTCCACCGGGGCCAGTAGGGGGCGGCGAGGGAGCCCAATAACATCCACGTCATCAGTCTTAGTAGAACACCTGGGCTCATCCCGTCCAGTAAGTTGTTCAAACAAATACAGAAAGGTGTATGCAGTAAAGATCTACAAATACAGAAAAATGGAGACAACCTAAGTGTCCGAGAGTAAGAGACTTTAACTGGAATATGGAACTTTCATGCTTTGGAATACTGTGCAACTTGCAAGATGGGTTTTATTTATAAATGCTGATTTGGAAACATACCTTCGATTGACTTTTGAGCCAACGAAACATTACTTAAATAGAACGATTCCAGACTTATATTAGAAATATTCATAGAAGCAGAACACTGAAATATTAATAGTGCTTATTTCTGAATGACCTTACTAGAGATCCTTTCAGTTATTTTTATCTTCAGTTATTGAACAAATATTGTGCCGGGCACAATATTTTAGGTGATGGAAGTAAAGCAATGAAAAGTCTGATCTCATGAAAATTATAGTCGAGTAGTGAATTCAAATATTATACATCAGATAGTGATAAAAGTTAGGAAGAAAAATAAGGCAGGGCAGAGGCATAGCAGCGGGGGGAGGTAGGGGGCAGGAGCTGTTTACATAGGGTTAGGAAAAACCACTTTGATGGAGTGCCACGTGAGCTGAGTGAGGAAGCTAGCTTTGTGGATATGGATACCTTGACACGTTTATTTTCTTGCCTACACTAAGGATGCAATTCTTGCATAATCAAACAACAACCAGACAAGAAAGGATTTTCTACTTCAGAAAAAGATTTTGGAGCCTCAGATCTCCAAGCTGAGTAAGAGGGTGGGAGCACGGACAGATGTACAAAGCTTTTCCGATGAGGCGCCCTCAGCCCGAAGAGCCCCGCTGTCCTTCAGCCAAATCTATCGGTGGCAGAGGGCAGGGCTCCTTTGGGGTGAGCGTCTCCGACGGCCGCGTCCGGCTGAGACCCTGGCCGACTCTCAGGGACAAAGAATCGCCGCCGGAGGTCCCCCGCCCCTCGCTGAACTGCTTCCCCAGCAAGCTCCACGCCCCACTAAGAGCGGATGAAGACTTGGGCGGGACCCTAAAAGCTATAAAGGAGTCTCCGAGGGCCGAGCCTCAGCTCCTGGACCACCGTCCGCTCAGTCCTCGACCCACTCTGGAACGGGAAATGCCGAGGACGGAAGGTAGAGTCCGCGCCGGAGCATCCCGGCGGAGCTGGCGTCCCATTCGTAGCTGGGATAAGCCATGTGTCTGCCCACCAGGCCAGTCTTGGCTTCCCCTTTACGTCCTTAACGGGCCAGATGAGCACAAAACAACTGAAAAACCAAGAGGGATGAAGATAGTACGAGTCTCTTCAGCCTGGGGGAATGGGTGTGGCTGCGCATGGGTCACTGCCTTCTGATTGGCCACCCTTTGGAATTCTGCCCATTCATTGGTCACCCGTCAGAAAGAAGGCGGGTATAGTGGGAGAACGGTCTCCTGGGGAGTGTAGTGCTTAGTGCGTGCCTGGACGCGTGTGCTATGTCGCTTCCCGGCGGGCCACGCGCGAACTTCCGGCGCCCGGAGCAGGCGGCGGAAACTGGGATCTTTTGGGCGGCTGTGGGTGGTGTGTCCAGAGAGGGGCGGGACCAGCGACGCGGCCCGCCGGGCTTCTTAGGTTTACTACCGGTCTCTGGGCGGCCGGGCCCGGCCCCCAGAGGCATAGGCCGGAGGGCCGCGCACCGCTGGGAGGTACGAAGGGGAAAGCCTGGGGCGTCGCTTCAGCTGCCCGCTCTTCCGCCTCTCATCTCTGGGCAGGCAAGGCTCGTGGGACCCTGGCGGGGCTCCGGCCGGGTCCGCGCTCCCGACTGCCGAGTCCTGCTGAGCGACTCTGGTGAGTCCCTGGCTCTCTCCGAGCGGAGCCTCCTCCTCGGTCACTGGAGGATGAGCGTGGAGAGCGTACCTTTCAGGGTTGTGGTAAGGAGTAGGAGAATAAAATAAAGGACGTGCTTCGCGTGTAGTAGAAAAGAATTGGAAACGATCTGAGTGCCTCGCTCAGCTGGGGTGGGTACTCATTAAGAAACAAGTATATCCGTACTGCAGGATCTCCTAGAGTGGCTGATGAAGGAGCATTGTTAGGTAGAAAGGCAGATTACTAAATCGTGTTGCAGTAAGACCTCATTTATGTAAAAACACGCACAAAGCACTCCCCTCCCTCCCCTCCCCCCCCCATTTCTGTGGATACATTTCCAGTAATTGCTCCGGGAAAGATTTGGGAGGTCATCTGTCAGACTGTTAATGGAGCAGCTGCAATGTGGAAGGAAGAATTTCTCTTTGATGTATAACTGTATTGTTTAAATCCCCCCTTTTATTACAGTGGTTCATGATCACTTTTTTTCTTGAAACAAAAAGTAATTAAAGGGCTTCCCTGGTGGCTCAGTGGCGAAGAGTCCGCCTGCCAGTGCAGGAGACATGGGTTGGAACCCCGACCCAGGAAGACCCCACAGGCCGCGGAGCAATTAAGCCTGTGCACCACAACTCCTGAGCCCACGTGCCGCAACCAGTGTAGCCCCTGTGCCCTAGAGCCTGTGCTGGGCAACAAGAGAAGCTAGTTTCATGAGAAGCCTGTGCAGGGCAACTAGAGAGTAGCCCCACCAGTCTCCACGACTAGAGAAAAGCCGGTGCAGCCAAAGTAAAATAAATAATTAAAATTACTTTTTAAAAAAGCAATTGAAAAAAACCCAAGATACACACGTTTCAGAACTGTCTGGTAGAGTTGCAATAAGGTATAACTATGTGTCATGTTCATGTGTATCTATGGATAATGGATGGCTCCAGGTGGTATCTGTCTTTTGGAATTAAGTTTTCAGATTTGAGAAAGATAATACAGCACATATATTGTATAACAATAACACTACCAGCAGAATCTGGGACAACACTCAGTAATCAAAACATAAGTTTAAAAAAATTTTTTTTCTCTTTTGGAAGCACCACCAAGTTTGCAGAATCTTAGTTCCTCAACCAGCAATTGAACTCAAGTCCCTGGCAGTGAAAGCATCAAGTCCTAACCACTGAACCACCACAGAATTCCCAGTTAAAAGAATTTTTTTTAATTGAAGAATAATATACAGAAAATACATCAGAAGTTCAGCTTGGGAGAAGGAAATGGCAACCCACTCCAGTATTCTTGCCTGGAAAAGTCCATGGACAGAGGAGCCTGGCAGGCTGCAGTCCATAGGGTTACATGACTGAGAACACGTGCGTGAGGGTGGAGGGAGATGAGCTGGTAGCAGTAAACTGGTAGAACTAAAAAAAAAAAAAAATTCAGCTTGATGAATTTTTATGAACTGAACAAATACATTAATATTTCTGCCATACAACATATGAACATTTACATTACATGGGATAAAAGGAAATTATAAATATGCTTATCTCACATCAGTAGACCAGATGGTGAAAACCTGGGAGTTTTGGATTTTGGAACTGAGGATAAGGGGCCATGGACCTGTATTGGTAGGAGGGAGAGAGAGAAGCGTGAGCTAAACATCAGAGGAGCACCTAGAAAAGGCTTCAGGGTCAGGCAGAATTGGAGCTAGAGCCCCTGGACGTCCTTCCAGGCTGGTGCTTGCTCATATACCACCCCACCCCCACTCTCTTGCTCTTTCCCCAGGAGTGCCCGTCCAGATGCCAGCCCCACTACCACTGGGGAACCCTCTGGGAGACTGAAGACCCAGGCTGAGGCTGACTGGCCCTGAGCCCTAGGCCAGGGTGATGGCAGCCCTCCTAAAGCCTCAGGACCAAGCCCCTGGGGAGGGAGAAGGGCTGCTGATTGTGAAGGTAGAAGATTTCTCCTGGGAGCAGGACTCTGCCCAGCCAGAGGACCGAGGGGACCCAGAGGTGTGCCGCCGGCGCTTTCGGCAGTTCTGCTACGGGGATGCGGTCGGGCCCCATGAGGCCTTCAGCCAGCTCTGGGAGCTCTGCTGCCGCTGGCTGCGGCCTGAGCTGCACACCAAGGAACAGATCCTGGAGCTGCTAGTGCTGGAGCAGTTCCTGAGCGTGCTGCCCGTGGGCGTCCAGGACTGGGTGTGCCAGCGGTGCCCAGGCAGTGGCGAGGAAGCCGTCGCCTTGGTGGAGGACCTGCAGAAGCAGCCGGTGAAAGCTTGGTCACAGGTGAGGGGCCCCTCCCGCACCTGGGGGCACCTGGATGGCACGTGAACTGAGGAGAGCTGGCTGTGTCCATAGAGATGAGTCCTCCATGGGTCAGAGGCGGGCGTGGGCAGGACACGGAGAGCCAAGGGAGAGTCCACGGGAGTTTGTCATAATGTGTGGCCTTTCTGAAAGACACCGTCCAAGTGAATCTGGTTTCTTTTTGGTGACTTTGGAGGGTAGCAGCAGGACCAGAGGGGGCATTTCCGAGAAAGCAGCTTTTAGATCCACAGGATCTGCAAATGTTTATTTGTGTTCTTGGGAAGCATCTGGGGAGATGCTGATGTGTTGCCGGGGAGTGGGGTCCTGCCCTTGACAGGAAGGTCTCCCACCATGGCCCCTTGCTAAGTGGCTCTCTGATTCTGGCCTTTGGAGGCTGGTCCTTGCCTCGTGCTTGGTAAGGGACATCGCACTGCCTGGTATGTCTTCTGGTCTTCCTGGGGGCCCTGTGCTGACCACCTTGCCCACACCCAGCCTCCTGAGGAATATGTCCTGTGTCTCCTTCCCAGGGATTAAACTCTGTCTCCCCGGTCTGGTCTCGATGCTGATGAGCGTGTTGTGGTTCCTGCACAGGATGTGCCCTCAGAGCGGGCAGAACCCGAGGCTGCAGTCCAGGGGCCCCAGGCCCAGGGGCCTCCCCAGAGGGCGGGGACACGAAGCTGGCCACCTGTACCCTGGGAGCCGCACAGCCATGGTGGTGAGTAAGCTTGAAGGTGGCAGAGTGGCTGGTCAGGGGCCGAGTCCTTCCCAGGTGTTGCCCTAAGGGGAGTAGGTAGGGTGTTTCTGTTCCAGGAAGGCAAGGTGTGTGTGTGTGTGTGTGTGTGGTGTGTGTGTGTGTGTAAGGCGTGTGTGTGTTCAAGGCATGTGTATATGGTGTGTCTGTGTGTGTGCATGGCATGTATGTGGTGTGTGTGTGTCTGTGTGTGTGGTATATGTGTGTGTGGTGTGGCATGTGCATGGCATGTGTGTGTGTCTCTGTGTGTGTCTGGCGTGTGTGTGTGTATGTGTGGTGTGAGTGTGTGTGGCATGTGTGTGTGGTGTGGGTGTCTCTGTGTGTGTGTGGTGTATGTATGTGTGTGTGTGTGTGTGTGTGTGTGTGGTGTGTGTCTGTGTGTGTGTGGCGTGGGTGTCTGTGTGCACAAGGCATGTGTGTGTGTCTGTGTGTGTGGTGTGTGTGCATGGCATGAGTGTGTGGTGTGTGTGTGAGGTGTGTGTGTGGTGTGGGTGTCTGTGTGTGGCGTGGGTGTCTGTGTGTGTGTGCAAGGCATGTGTGTGTGTGTGTGTGTGTGTGTGTGAGAGAAGGACAGCGTGTAAGACCTTGCTGCCGGCCTGGGCTGGGCTCTCTGAGGCTCCGTTCTTCCCCGCAGCCCAGCTTCCAGCTCTTAAACAGGGGAGCACCAGAGAGACGACAGATACCTGCTTTGCCTCTGGAGTGAGTTAACTGTCCCTTTGTCCCCTCTGACGCTGATGAGTCCCTGAAATGGGTCTCACCTCACCAAGGCCTCCTCCATCCATCCTTTTCCTGCCAGGACCCATCCTGTTCCCATCCCAGTGCCCTTCCTATCTCCACCCATACCTGCCTGGGGAGTCCTGAGCGAGGCAACTCTGAGCTGGGCTTCCTCACCTCATTCTAGGGACCTGTGACATTTGGAGACATTCCTTTTTATTTCTCCCGGGAAGAATGGGGGTCCCTGGACCCTGCCCAGAGGGATCTCTTCTGGGACATAAAAAGGGAGAACTCTCGGAACGTTGCCCTGGGTAAGCATTGGTTACAGCAGGGGCCCAGGGTGGGATCCCAGGCATAGATTGTTTGGGCCTGTAGTTGGTAAGTGGAAGGTGAGGTAGATTGGTTAGGTCTGTAGTTAGTAAATACCTCTGCTGCGGAAGCCTGGCAAACTCCTTGGCTGCTCCAAACGGTTTCTCTGCCGTCATTTTCTCATGTCCCCGCTGCATGGAGGCTGGTCTGCTGGAGCTCAGGGCGCCCAGGCGCTAGCCCGGAGCCCCGTTCCCACTCCCCTCCTGTGGCCCTGGAACCACGTGGCACTTAAGAGGCTGCCTGCTACCCGCTTACAGGTTTGGGGAGCAAGAGCCACAGTGAGAAGTCCCGGCTGGAGGAGGCAGTGACGCCGCTCCCCGACCAGGCTGCTGGCGACGAGACCGCGTCCTGGAGGCCGGAGGAGGCCGAGGCCTGGGAGGGCGGGGCCCGGCCGGGGGCGCCCCGGGGGCGGGGGGCGGGGGCGCGGCGGGGCCGGCCGCCCACGCGCCGGCGGCAGTTCCGGGACCTGGCAGCCGAGAAGCCGCACAGCTGTGGCCAGTGCGGCAAGCGCTTCCGCTGGGGCTCCGACCTGGCGCGCCACCAGCGCACGCACACGGGCGAGAAGCCGCACAAGTGCCAGGAGTGCGACAAGAGTTTCCGCAGCTCCTCGGACCTGGTCCGCCACCAGGGCGTGCACACCGGCCAGAAGCCCTTCTCCTGCGCCCAGTGCGGCAAGAGCTTCAGCCGCAGCGCCTACCTGGCTGACCACCAGCGCATCCACACGGGCGAGAAGCCCTTCGGCTGCAGCGACTGCGGCAAGAGCTTTTCGCTGCGCTCCTATCTTCTGGATCACCGACGTGTGCACACGGGCGAGCGGCCCTTCGGCTGCGGCGAATGCGACAAGAGCTTCAAGCAGCGCGCCCACCTCATCGCCCACCAGAGCCTGCACGCCAAGATGGCCCAGCCTGTAGGCTGAGGGCGGGAGTGGCACCCACCCTTCCGAATCCACCATCCCAGTGGGGGCTCCCCACTCACAGAACCCACCGGCCCTGCCCTCCTGGGACCCTGGCCCACACCCTGGGGCATGGAGTCCCCTGTGACCTCGCTGCCAGACTTCTAATGCTCCGAGGTTTTTCTTGCCCCTGGTTTCCTGGAGCCCCAGCACGTTGCAGGCAGGTGGCCTGAGAACGGGGAGAGGGAAGTC
The DNA here is from genome assembly GCA_024291935.2 of Okapia johnstoni. NCBI lineage: Eukaryota > Metazoa > Chordata > Mammalia > Artiodactyla > Giraffidae > Okapia > Okapia johnstoni. The sequence goes on along the minus strand of JAGTYA010000028.1, from coordinate 1,531,951 downwards.
TGGGGCACAGGGAAGTCTGAGGACTCGGGCAGGGCCTGAAGTCCCCATCCCAGAGCCCCCCTCAGCCCTACTTGGCCCTGTGGTGCTTGGTTCCCAGCCTCTGGGCTGGGTCCATGGGCCAGGCCTTCTGTCCTGCCATCCTGTGCCTTCCCGTTGGAGGGAGGCTAAGCCTCAGGGTGCTACTGGGCTCGGGGATCGGGGTCAGCCCACACCTGTGAAGATGTGGATTGTGAGCTCAGCTACAGAGGTTTCCTGGCCTCCACCCCTTCCCATCTCCAGCCACTGGCCCCTCTGGCCTGTCCCAGCGGCCCAGAAGCTGCCCGCCTCTGCTCTCAGCCAACCTGCCCCCTGCTGAGTTCCCGAGAGTCACCCTCCACCAGCTGGGGAGGGCAGTGTGGGCTCCAGGGACAGAGGCCAACTGTGCAGACTAAGAACAGGGCTGTCCCAGGCGCGCCACCCCCGCTGCCCCCTATCCCCCTGGAGTCTCGGGGTTTAGGGTACATCACGCTAGTGCTCTATCAGCATGTTGTCGCTGACTCCTGAGGCGCTGCAGTCCCTGCAGAAGGGCATTCACAGGGACTGACCACAGGCCCTCCCAAGGAGCTGGCCCAGCTGGCCTTAGAAGGGCAGCAGAAAGGTGAGAATAAACATGAAGACTTCTCCAAGCTGCTCTTGTTTTTTAGGTGGCTGCTGGGAGGGGGGGCGGAGGGGCCTGGAATTCATCCTGGGCCACCTGACCTGGTGGTCCTGGTAGCACATGATGCTGGACCGTCATCGGGTGGGGCCACCATCTCAGCTTCCGGGTGGCCTGGGCCCCAGGAGCTGCCGGAAGCCTCAGGGGCGTCCCCGTGGCAGCCAGTGCCTGCCCTGGTCTGAGGACAGCTCAGGGTGGGACAGCCGGCACACCCCTCCCTGCCCTGCAGGAGAGTGGGTGGCTAACTGGGAGCTGGGGTTTTCACCAGGGCCCTCCCTCTGTCCCTTGATGAAATGAGACAGCACGGAGTCCGTGACTGGCCATGGCAGGGGCTCGTGCTGCCCCCAGGGGCCCTGGAGCTCTCAGCTGAACCCTATGCCCAGATCCCCTAGGGAGGGAGTGCTGCTGAGATGAAGCGGGCCCCATGCAGCCTTTCACATCTGACCCTCCCCTGCCTGGCCTGGGCCTGGGCCTGGGCCCCTGTGGAGCTGGTGAGTGTGTGCTGAGATCACCTTCTACTCCACCAAGGCCTTTCCAATTCAGCAGATGGTGCCCTCGGGGTCACCTGTGAGACAGTGGGGGTGAGCTGAGGCAAGATGTGTTGTCCCCCAGTCTGTGCACCAGCCTCTCTGGCCCCCATGTAACCCAGGCTTCATCCCAAGGTCGCTGGACAGACCCCATTTCCCTGATGAAGCCACGGGGCTCTCCCTGGAGAGCAGAGTCCAGCTGGGGGTTCCTGCCTCTGGGGCGATGCCCTTCGCTGCTCCCCATGCCCCCAGGCTGGCAGTTGCTGTGCGAGCAGGCTCCCATACGTGCCCTGAATTAGTGAGTAGGGGTAGTGGGTGGCAGGGCCAGGGCATGAATTTTTTCGGTGCTGGTGGCAGCTCAGAAGGGAGACACTGGAGTGTAAGGAGATCAGATGGCAGGTGGGCCAGAAGCTAAGAATAGACTGGGCACAGGCTCCTGGCTCAGGTGGGGGTGTGTTAGTGCCAGGCAGGAAGTAGCCCATGGGAGCCAGGGAGCCGAGCAGGGCCTGGGGGTGTCTAGGACCCAGGGTTCCAGGGCAGGGGGCAGAGTCCAGTTCCGCTCATAAACAGAGCTGATGGGATAAGACTCAGAGAGAGGCCAAGCCTTGGGACCCAGAGCATTGGCACTGGAGCTGTTCGAAGGAAGCCCCCAGGTCGTCCCCATGGCTTTCTTAGTGGCTGGGACCCTGCAGGTGGCCTCGCAGGTGTCCGATGCTTGGGAGAGCCTGGGAAGAAAGGTAGGCACTGTCTGGCCTAGCCCATCGTTGGCTCCCAGTTGAGCCCCACCCTGGCCCAACTCTGGCCTTGCCTCCCCAGGGTAAGTACAGCGTGAAGGGTCCAAGGGTGGCCCTGGCCCTCTGCAACCCTGAGGTGTCAGCCTCTACAGTCGCTCTCCTGGAGGGTGTGTTCCAGACTCTGGGCTTTGAGAGCTGCTGGAGGCAGGAGGCCTCCGTCCAGGTGAGCCCTCACCTGCCCCCTCCCACCTCTGCCCTCAGCCCCACGTGGGGCCTCCCTGGATTCAGGCCGGCACTCACTCCTGCCCCAGGGCTTCTGTGGGGAGCTAACGAGGTTCCGTGAGCAGTTGGATGCCCACGGGGGCCCGGTGGGCTGTGCTTTTGTGGCTTTGGTGGCCCCCCGCCGGCAGCTGAGGCAGTCACAGCAGCTGGTCCGGGAGCTGAGCCACTGCAAGGCGCTGTGGGGCTGCCCCAAGGTCTTCCTGCTGCTCTCCAATGCTCCTGGGGGTGAGTCGGCCTGCTGGGGCCCCTAGGTAGGGGGCCAGACAGAGTGGGGGTGGGGGTGGGCAGGAGGGCCGAGACCCTCCCTCCAGGCCCATGTGCTTCTGCTTCTCCACCCAGCTGTCCCCAAGCCTGGGGCCTTCCTCACCAGCCTGGGCGAGCTCTGCGGCCGCTGTCCTCACTGGTCACTGCTACAGCTGCTAACAGAGGTGAAGGCCCAGGAAGGGCATCCCGGGAGGGGAGACGATGGCTCCAATGTGTTCTCTAGGGGGTCAGAGAAACCAGGGGACCCAGAGGGAGGGCCACCAGGTACTGGGGAGGCCATGACCCTGGCCCAGGCCCGATCTCATCCCTACCTGAACCCATTACCCCTATTCATGACACAGTAAGGCTTGTCTACACCTGGGCGTCAGCTCTAAGCCTCGCCTCCCACCCGCTCCCATGCCTGTCCTCACAACCCACTGAGGGCACCCCCGGTTTTCCAGCATCTGCTCAGCTCCGTGCCTTTGCCCAGGGTGCTCGCTCTGGTTGGTGTCCACCCCCCCATCCCAGCCTCGCACAGACCCTCCAGGCGTCGGCTGTGCCCCTCGTCACCCATGGGCGGATGCTTGAATTCCCATCCACCCCTGTTCACACTCACCTGACCATGATGGTTCCATCAGACTTGTGGGTCCCTGGGGATCAGGTCTGGTCTTGAGGCCCAAAGTTCTCTCTGGGCAGCGGGTGGTCAGTGGCTGACCCCAGAGGTGAGGGTGGGCCCCAGCTCTGCTCCACAGTTCTCCCTAGGTGGCATCCTTCCTGGATGGACCCTGACCCGCTCTGGGAGCACCCCACCTCTGTGCTGGCCCAGGGAGCAGCGTGGCTAATGGCTCAGCCACTGTCTCCCTGAGGCCATCCACATCCTGGAATTCTGTGACCCTGAGCTCGACTAGGACCTCCCTCAGGCCTTCCCTTTCTTTCGTGTCTCCTCCTCCCTCCATTCTGGCAGGGGATCCCAAAGAGCCTGGCCAAGCTGTTCCCTGGAGCCATGGTCCCCCCCATAACCGCACCCCCACAGAGCGGCCGCCTGAAGAGTCCTCTGCCCCTAGGTCTTCTCCAGGACAGCTGAAGAGTCCCCAGGGGCTGCCTACTGCCCGGTTCTTCGGAGCTCCTTGCGGGGGGCACTGTGCCTAGGGAACGTGGAGCCCTGGGGGCCCGAGGTGAGGGGGCAGGGTGGGGGTCCAACCACATGGCAGCAGTTTTGAGTGGGATGGAGGCACGGGGAGACCTGGGCGGGGGCAAGGAGCCGGGAGGTCCTCCGACTGCGTTGAATCCACTTAGCCCTGTCTGTAGCCAGAGCCCAGCCCCAGCACTCAGTATGACCTGTCCGGGGCCAGGGCCGCCCTCCTCCTGGCTGTGACCCAGGGCCGGCCGGGGGCCCAGCACGATGTGGAGGCACTGGGGGGCCTGTGCCAGGCCCTGGGTTTCGAGACCACCCTGAGGACAGACCCTACAGCCCAGGTGAGGGGAAGCCCAGAACTTCTAGAGGTGCTCTGAGGGAAGGGTACCCCCCACCGGGACCCTGGGGACTCTCTCCTGGGCCTCTTACCAATCGTGGGCAGGAAACGCACCCCCATCCTTCCTGTTGCATGCATCTATGCGAACCCACTTCCCTGCCCCTGGAAGTCCAGTCTCCTGGGCCCCTGCCACCTCCCACGCTGGCCCCTGCTCAAGGCTCTAGCTGGACCCCTAGGCTTTTCCTGGGAGGGTCTCTGGTTCCTTCCCAGACAGCTGTCGGCTCACTGCTATCCCCTCACGGCTCTTAACTTTTTGGTGCAACTTCTCCGTGGCGATCGGAGAACCAGCTGCAGGAAGCTGGACCCACATCACCTCCAATGAGGCCGTGCCAGGCTTTGCAGCAGGGGGGTTGGTTAGAAAAAGGTCTTGCTCCCCCCGAGCCTGAGGCTGGCAGGAGGTGGGAGGTAGTGTGGGCAGAAGGCTACAGAAACCACCCAGAGGTGGGGACACCGGGTACTAGGGAGGCTGTGACACTGGCTCAGGCCCAATCTCATCCCCCCCGCAGGCTTTCCAGGAGGAGATGGCCCAGTTCCGGAAGCGGCTGGATGCCCACAGGGGCCCCGTGAGCTGTGCCCTTGTGGCCCTCATGGCCCACGGGGGGCCTCAGGGGCAGCTCCTGGGGGCTGACGGGCAAGAGGGGCAGCTGGAGGCACTGGTGCAGGAGCTGAGCCGCTGCGGGGCACTGCAGGGCCGCCCCAAGATCTTCCTGCTTCAGGCTTGCCGTGGGGGTGAGCAGGCCCCGGGCCCACCCTAGTGGCTGCCTCTTGCTGCCCTACCTCTCCTCATCCTGCGCTCAGCCTCCCAGAACTTGTTATTCACCTCCTCCAGAAAGCCTGAGCACTGCCCTTCTCCTGCCCGCCTCCCAGCCTCTCCTAGAAGTCACGTCCATGAACCTGAACCTTCACCCTCAGCATGTGTCATTCAGTGCTCTGAGTCTTTCCAGCCTGGCAGGCTGGCCCAGAAGCTCTGGGGGTTGAGGGCTAGAGCCCTGGAAGCACCCTGGGGTGTCTTCTGAGTGAACGGACCCGACTGTCCCCTCCGTCCCCAGGGCACAGGGATGCGGGCGTGGGACCTGCAGCTCTCCCCTGGCTCAGATGCTGGCTGCGGGCACCACCAGCCACCCCCTCCCAGGCCGATGTCCTCCACGTCTGTGCTGATGTGCAAGGTGGGTCTGCCTACCTGAGGGCTTGCGTAGGGCTGGTGTGGAAGCTGCCGGGAGGGCATTTCCAGGGCTCTGAGCTGGGATCCTGCTGCCACCTCCCTCCTCTCTTTGCCAAGAGCACAGGAAGGGAAACCTTCCTAAAGGGCAAGGACCTTTGAAAATCGAGAGTTTCTTCCCCTACTTGAGCCCGAAACAACCCTGGAGACAGGAAGGGAAAATAGCTCTTCTCAGGTCACACAGCTGGTTAAGTGGCAGGGCTGAGATTCGAAACCGGATCTGTTTTTCCTGCCCTGCACTCTTTCTACTGCCTTGTGTGCCCTTGAGCCAGACTTGAGGAGGCCCTTGGGGCAGGTGGAGTCCCAGGATGCTGGGTAAAAGGCGTTGGTCCCTCTTGCAGACAGCTCCTCCAGGGGCCCCACTCCAGGGAGCCCAAACCAAACAGACGTGCTGATGGTCTATGCAGCCGCTGAAGGTAAGGTCATCACGAAACCCAGTTACACAGAGCCCAACCTCCTGGCCAGAGATCTGAAGTGGCTTTAGGGACATCTGGGGCTTGCCTGTTGGGGTGCAGCCCCATTGCAGTTAAGCCATCTCCCTTCCATATTTATTATTTGTGACAATAGTAACATGGAGAGCACAAACTGAGAGCTGGCTCTGCTAAGCACTCGACTTGGACTCCTCTCCTCTAGGTTGTAAGGTCCATGAGGGCAGGACAGTTCTGTCTGCCTCAGAGCCTGGCACATAGTAGGTTCACAGTAAATGTTTCTTCAACATTGAATCTATGGTATATTCACTCCACAAACATTGAGCAACAACTTAATCCAGAAGCAAGAAGGTGCTGCTCCTACCTCAAGCCCTGGGGTCCTGTGTGCTTGCCCCCACTTCCGCTGACAGTAGGCCCTTGGGAACTGGAAGGCAACTGGGAGGGGACCAAGTCTGATCTTCTGGCCCTGGTCCCCTGGCCTAGGCTGTGTAGCCTATCGGGATGAGAAGGGCTCAGACTTTATCCAGACGCTGGTGGAGGTCCTCAGAGCTGACCCCAGGGCAGACCTCCTGGAGCTGATGACTGAGGTGAGTTGGGGGCGAGGGGGGGTGGCCTGGAGAGAGGGGCTGGATTCAACCTTCTTCTCAGCTCCGGTGTTCTGATCACCTCCTATCATCCTTTTGCTGAGGGAGGAATTCCTTTGCCCTCAGAAACATGAGATGGTTGAACACACAACACCTGACACTAGACAGAGACACGGCCAGCAGTTATTAGCCACATATCCTCACATGCAGGCCACTCAGGGTTCCCCTGGGGAGCACAGAGAAGCAGCAGGGGCTGTAGACACAGGCCTTGTAGATACAGGACGTGGGGTACTTGTTGGAATAATTTCACAGGTTGGCAGGGAACTGAAGCCCTTCAGGATGAGAACGGGGGTGGAGGGCATCTGGTCTGGTTGGTGGGTGAACTAGCCACGAGGGGGGCCTTCCCTGCTGGGTGGGGGGCACATCTGACAAGAGCAGGGGAAAACGAGGGGGCCTGTGAGTCCCAGAGATGTCAAGGCAGCACTTGAAACTTCAGGCCTCACAATACACTGGGTGCCAGGCTGGGCGCGGGCGTGGGGAACCTGGCCGTCCCGGGCACAGGCTGAGTGTGGTCCACACAGGTCAATCGGCAGGTATGTGAGCTGGACGTTCTGGGTCCCGACTGTGATGAGCTCCGCAAGGCCTGTCTGGAGATCCGCAGCTCCCTGAGGCGCCGGCTCTGCCTGCAGGTCTGACCGCCCCCGCGGCCACCCAGGGGTGCTGACGGGGGGGAGGGGGGCCACACACCAGCCCCACCAGTGACCCCGTCCACCCCTCGGTTTCCTCACCTAAAAGCGGCGCGATAGCACAGGAGGCTCGGCTGGCATGGAATAAACGTGGTGATCGCTGGACACGTGAATAGCGCCTGCACGCAGGGAACTAGGACAATAAGCGAGATGATGTATGGAGCGCCAGGCACTTCGGAGGCTGGGCCCACCGGGGGAGGAAGGGGCGCCTCCGAGACTAAGAAACCCCTAAGTGGGCTAGGCGGTGCTGGATGTCCTGAGAAGGGGCAGCCCAGGGTCCACAGCACCCCCACCCCACCTGCACCGCACGCTGGGGCCGCGGACGCGGTTGGATGGCAGGTTTAGTGGTGCTGCGATAGGGGAAGCAAAGGGGCTGCGGGAGCGGCGGGCAGCCCCGCCCCAGCGTGGGCCTGGGGCTTGCGGGAGAAGAGATCAGGAGCCCTCGGGACAGGAGGGGCTTGGGCAGCTTCACGCGGGCTCGAACTCTGAGTTGCACGGCCACCTCAGCGGTGTTCAGTGGTGCTGCTCAGCTGCGGGGTCAGAGCCCGGCTCATGGGGAACCCCGGGGTCAGGGCGCCCGACCAGTGTGTGCATGCGCACTGGGGACGGCACTGCGCAGGCGCTAGCAAAAGCTTTATGAGAAAAGCTGAGAGATTTCTTTGCGCAAGGCCGCGTGGCCTAATGGATAAGGCGTCTGATTCCGGATCAGAAGATTGAGGGTTCGAGTCCCTTCGTGGTCGTTGCAGCGTTCAGTTTTCCTGCTTAGAGTAAAATTTTTCCATGTCTCCCAACTGTTCCTTTCGCAAGCCTAGGACCCTCGGGCAGTCAGCCATACCCACTCCTGCCCCCCGAATGCATTCCTGTAGCTAAGGAGCTCGGGACCCCAGGCTGAACCCTTGGGCACCGTGGAGAGACCTACGCTGATCAGACCCGGGCCGACTTCTTGCCCTGGAGCCCCGGCCACGAGTACCAGGAGCCCAGGGGCGACTGGCTGCATGAATATAGTTCAGATGACTAGAACTGCGACAGATGAGGGTTTGGACTTTTGCGGGGTGGCCCACCCTCAAGGGGTCAGGGGCATTTAAAAATATAAAAGATTATTGGGGGGCACGTGTGGACCCATGGCTGATTCATGTCGATGTATGGCAAAAACTACTACAATATTGTAAAGTAATTAGCCCCCAACTAAAATAAATTTAAAAAAAAAGAAAGAAAAAAAATATAAAAGATTATTGTGATGAAAAAGTTTTGGAAATAGATAATAATGATGATGGTTGCACAATACTGTAAATGTAACTGATGCCACTAAAATGTACACTAAAAATGGTCAAAATGGCAAATTTAATGTTATGCATATATTTAAACACTAAAAAATGTTTTAAAATTATAATAGATTATTTCGATTTCTTGCAGTGAAATACCCTTAAATGATTAATGTGAATATATATTTAAATTTTAAATGTAAAGAATATGCCCAGGATTGAGCCATCATTTTACCCAGAAAAAATTACTCTCCCTGCGGAACCAAGTTCTCGCCAAGGAATTTCTGGCTAAGTGGAATGATCAAGGCGATGGGACCTTCTCCCCTCAGGGAAGACGCGGGGGGAATGGCAGCTGATCCTGTACCCCAATGGAGGGCGCAGGTAATCTTGAGGTCATGGGGAGTGTCACTGTCTCCTTTATCAGTTTCGTGATGTTTCAATGGTTTGCTAAGGACTCATAAATAAAAAGAAGAGAAGTTTCACTAAGATAAACATCTTAATTATTTCCCCCACTTTTACTGAGATGTAATTGACATACAGCAGTGTATAAGTTTAAGGTGAACAACATAATGATTCAATTTACATACATCACAATTATTATCACAATCACGGTTTATATCCATCATCCTTGTGATGAGAACTCGGGATTTACTCTGTTAACTCTAAAGATGAGCTCTTCTAACACAGCAGTGTTAATTCTTTAGTATGTTGTACACTGCATCTTTAGTACTTCCTTATAGCTGTAAGTTTTTACCTTTTGACTACCTTCATCTAATTCCGCTCGCGCCTCCCCCGACCCCACTTCTGGCAAGCACAATGACAAATATCTTCGAGAGGGGACAGAAAACCTATCTTCTGATGGGAGAGTAAACGCCAGGTTCTGTGATATTACAGTTTCACACTCTACACACTGAGCTAGCTGGGCATATACAGAGCCATCACGGAGGGTTCTTAGGATAAAGACCTAAGACCACTGGGCTCTGCTAAAAACCGCCTAGATTTGGGACTAGGAAACACTCTCGGTCTAAGAGGCAACGTGGGGAGGAGAATGAAGGTCGTGACAGACGCTTTTCCCAAGCTCCCGGCTGTTCCCTCTCTCCCCTTCGCGCCCACATTTTGCCTAGCGAACTCCTTGTTGATGCTAGTTCTCACGGGAAGTATATTCTCCTGAAAGAAGGGGGAAAGAGCTCGTCTGGGATTTGATTGCCCAGACCTTCTGCACCCTAGGCGAGGACAGTGTTCCAGTCAAGACAGCGGAGCTGCCTGCTACCCTAGGTCTTTGAGCAGCTTCCTTCGCGCATGCGCAGTCTCCCTGGGGTCCCGGGATGCTCGGGGGCGGGTGGGATCTGAGTGGATGCACCGGTCGCATACGGTTGTCAGGAAGACCAAAATAAGGCCAAGCTGGAACCAGGACGCTGTACGGAACCGCGGGGGAGGTGACAGAGAGACTGGTCTAAGACTGTCGAAAAAGGTCTTTCGTCAGCCCCGGTGGCCTAATGGATAAGGCATTGGCCTCCTAAGCCAGGGATTGTGGGTTCGAGTCCCACCCGGGGTAGAAGGAGTTGTATTTTAAACCTTCCAGAGGAATGGGGGGGAAAGTTAAATGAAGCCGGGTGTCTACTTACCCGAGTGGGAAATTTAGGGCCCCAGGGGGTTACTCAGCCAGCCGTCACCCTGAACTGAAGTCTGAAGTAGAGCGAGGTTTTATTTTCCCATAAAGACATGCACGTTTTCAAATATCAGAGGAGTGCTTGCATTCTTAACGTTATTTTAACAACTGTCCACTCTACTTGATATAGAAATAATTATTCATTTTTCTAGATGTATTAATTGTATTGTGGTTACTTCTATTTTTTAAAAGTCTTTATTTTTTATAAACACAACCAGTTATTTAGAGATTAAATTATGTGACAGCCAATGTGCTTTAAAATAGTGGGCTGGGTAGTGACTACAGTTAATAGTATTGTACTGTATACATGAAATTTGCTAAGAGAGATCTTAAGTGTTTTTATCACACACATCAGGTAACATGTGAGGTGATGGATGTGTTAATTAACTTCACTGTGGTAAACATTTTACAGTGTAAATGTATATATCAAACTGCCGGAGTCCTGCTCCAGCTGGTCCAGGGGTACCCAAGGGATGAATGGCGTCGGCGAAAAGAAAGAAAGGAAAGAAAGACACAGAGTCTTTTGAAGGTTCAGAGATGAAGATTTTTTATTGCTCTAAGTTTCTACTTATATAGCACATGTTTTAGGTCAGTAACCTTTGTAATGATGCTTTTGCAATATTTTCCTATTCAGATGATTTATCTCTTGATTTTGAGATGTAAATGTTCTTTCCTGGTCTTTTGTTACATTTCGGTTACATTTTTACCCCGAAACCTATTCTTATTTTACTAAAAACATCATCCATGATGTCATAAATCATATTGTTCTATCTACTTCAGCGAACACAGCGTCTTGCTTCAGGGAATAAGCACTATAGCGGGGTCTAAGGTCAAGAGTCTTTCATAGTACAGCCATTGTCTGTGGGGGTCTGTTTACCATCTACCCACATATCACAAGACTATTTGTGGCAAAAACAAATCTTTTACAGTCTACCCTGAAACCACCTGCAAAATGACTGACATATTTCCTTTTGTCTGTGTTCAGGTTCTGGGGGGGCACAAATATCTCTAGCATCCCAATCTTTATGAGAAAAGGCAATTGGCTTAGTTTCTGTAATTTTTCTTAATACATGATCCAAGTTTTCAGTCATCAATAATAATCTCCTCGTGAGGCCAAATCACAATAGGCTTAGGGCTTGTTTTTTAAATGAACATGGCCTTACTCCCCGGCTGAGTGTTAGGGACCCATCAGTCAGGGGCCTCAGTAGGTTTAATCATTTTGGGAATATTTCTGTGGGACAGAGGATCATTTTTCTTTCCCCTAAACTCTCGTGAAATCACTATAGAAGACCCTTTGAATCCTGCCAACAAGGAAAGAAACACAGCTAGCCACAACAAAGGCAGAGAAACAGGAAGGAGTGAAGGTTCCAATCCTGGAGAGAAACTGCTTTGCAGTTTCTTCTTGAGTGGTGCCGTGACTTTGTCATCCGGCAGCAGATCCAGAACGGCTCCCAACATCAAACTGTCATTGTACACCTTCAATATACATCATTTTTATTTGTCAGTTATATCTCAGTAAAGCTGGAAAAAAAGATAATGGATTGGATTGAGGTATACACAAAACAAGTTTTTCTATGAGGTGATAATGTCTTAACTGAGCACATTATACTATTTTTCTCTGCTTTAGTTCTTGCTTGAAATAGTCCATAATGAAATTTTCTCCTTTTTTAATCCATGCAATCTATGCCTTCATCCTCAAGGTAAAAATCTCCCAAATTTCAGGGCATGGTGAAGAGTAAAATTAGAAACCTCTTCTACTACATACCCACAGAGGAGATGATCGCTGAGGCTTTGTCATATATATATATGCAGAGATATTACTTTGTTGTCAAAGGTCCATATAGTCAAAGCTGTGGTTTTTCCAGTAGTCACATATGGATGTGAGAGTTGGACCATAAAGAAAGCTGAGCTCTGAAGAACTGATGCTTTTGAACTGTGGTGTTGGAGAAGACTCTTGAGAGTCCCTTGGACTGCAAGGAAATCAAACCAGTCCATCCAAAAGGAAATCAGTCCTGAATATTCATTGGAAGGACTGATGCTGAAGCTGAAGCTGAAATACTTTGGCCACCTGATACGAAGAACTAACTCATTGGAAAAGACCCTGATGCTGGGAAAGATTGAAGGCAGGAGGAGAAGGGGACGACAGAGGATGAGATGGTTGGATGGCATCACCAACTTGATGGACATGAGTTTGAGCAAGCTCCAGGAGATGATGATGGATAGGGAAGCCTGGCATGCTGCAGTCCATGGGGTCGCTAAGTGTTGGACACGACTGAGTGGCTGAACTGAATTGATATATCTCATGGGCTTCCCTAGTGACTCAGTGGTAAAGAATCCATCTGCAATGCAGATGCTGCAGGAAATTCGGGTTCGATCCCTGGGTTGGGAAGATCCCCTGGAGATGGGAATGGTAACCTACTCCAGTATTCTTGCCTGGAGAAACCCATGGCGGTCCATTGCATCACAAAGTCCATGGGGTCACAATGAGTCATACATAACTGAAGCGACCATGAACGAGACTCTTCTGATCCTCCATCTCTGGGCTTACTTCTCCTACTTTCCCGGGCACCTGGGGTCCTGTCATCCCTTCTCAAATCAGGAACTTCATCTCAATGCAGCATCTCCCACCATCATATGTGGCCTGCAGAGAACAGTGACCATAGAGGGATCCAAGCTGTCAATGTTTCCCTCACTGATGTCTCTCCCTGCCTTATGGAAGGGAGTGTCCTTGGGGCCCTCTCAGTGGGGTGGTGGGTGTGCTCATCACATAGGACAGACTCACTGCGGCATTTCTATCTTACAGAGTCTCTGAGTTCCTTTCTTTACATGATGCCAGGGACATTCTTGAATCTTAATCCCCTTAAACATAGGCCACCACTGAGTTCAGTGCTTAGCTAACCAACCAAGAAACATTCAGCTGCATGAATAACATTTAAACACAGGCTTTAGCCACTCCTTTGCAGTCAACCTGCTCCCACATTTCAGGAGTGTATTATCCTCTGTCATATAATAAAAGATATGTCTGCTAAAAAAAATTAAGAAATAAACACAGGCTTGCTGGGAAGTGCACCCAGAGCAATAACTTCACTAGATCCAAAAATCACATCCCATCCTCTTTATTCTAACATCCTCGATCCATTCCCACACACATTTCCTAGTTTTCTGCTGGCATAAATGAGCAAAATTTGTGATTCTTTTGGCATATGAATGAGTTCCTCCCAGGCCAGCCTTTGTACTTGCTCCTGCAGCATGCTGATCTAACTGTAGTTATGGGACAACCAGCGTTAGAGGGTAACAAGGCTGGCTGGTGTGGGCTTTGAGGAGAACTCTCCTCCCCTTGCAAGACAACCGCTCCAGGTGAGATTATCATGGGATATTAAAATATAGGAAGGCTACTCTCCCCCAGATAACTGAGAATAGTCTGCTTTCACTGGCAAGGGAAACTCCAAGTGACTCAGGGGTTCAGGATCTCAACTTGGTCCAAGAAGACCTAAACTTCCCCAGGCTTTGGCGCCACTCCTTCGTAATCAACGCCATTTCTTTCACAGAAAACATCTCTCGAGGCTGTGAACTCAACTTACATTGTCATCCTGCGATATACATCATTCAGTTATGTGTTTGATTTTCAGCAATGTCAGCCTTGCAGCTATATGATTATTTTATGGCTGACAGAAAATATCCCTGGATCTCTGGGCATGACTTAGGCTGAAAGTTTAAAGGCCTGATCTTGTCATTTTCTTTCTTCAAACAAACAGGCTCACCCAGAGGAGTCCCTCCCGTGTCGCAGTCCTTGTGGTCACCTTTACTGCCGGACAGTCAAGTGCAGCAACCACGTGGTCCCCCAGGGCACCTGCTTCTGTCAGCACTTCATCATAATCAACCAAGTGATAGGCGGCTTGATCATGGTGCTGCTGCATGTCAGGAGTTACCAGTATCCCATTTCCCACTGGCAAGGAGCTCAAGTCCAAATTCATTACCGAACCAGGATCCAGGCAGCAGTCAATAAACCCATTTGTTGGTGGGGGGAGGGTGGGAGTAATAGGAAGAGGTTTTACAAGGATACAAAGTTTTAATTATAAGATGAATCAGTTGTGGAGATCTAATGTACACCATGGCAACTATAGTTAATAATACCCTATTGTATGCCTGGAATTGTTAAATGTAGACCTTAAGTGTTCTCAACACACACACACATACACAAAAGGTAATTTTGCGAAGTGGTGGGTGTCTGGCTCGACATGTCTTAGTTCCCCACAATGTTCATGAGCTGAACACACACCCCACAACTCCCATCCCTCACTTTGTCTTTAAAAACCTTTCCCTGAAAGCCATCTCTGGAGTTTGAACCTTCTGAGCACTAGCTGCCTGGACTTCTTGCTCGGGGTCTGCAATAAACTCCATCATGACTCAGCATCAGTAGATTGGCGTTACTGCACAAGGCTGAGCCGACTCAAGTTTGGCTCCATAACAATCTCATTCTTAGAGTGTTTCCAACTATTTTAGGACACATTTCCTATAAAAGCTGAGACAGGGATTTTTGTGTAATCGGTTCACTAACAGAACCCTCTGAGGGGGCATCTGTAAGGGAGAGGAGGACGCAGGATAGACAAGTGCGCTAGTTCTTAAATTTCTGTCTCTGGCTTCATCGTGGGAGCCAGTTCTTTACAATCAATCATAATCTCTCCCTAACTTCCCCCAGAAAAACAGACTATAACAGAGAACTCTGATGAGTACAGTCGGGTCCCTCTCTTTTGGATGAGTAGGGTGCCCCAATCCAGCCACCAAGAGAGACGTGACCTGGCAGGCACCTCCCCAAGCCCTCTCCTGCCCCCCTCTTACTCCCACCTTGGAACCTGGATCCCCAGATGACCCAACATTGTGAGAGCCTCAGGAGTGGCATCGCTAAACTTTCTGGCTCCCCTGTCTCACCCTCAGAAAGGAACTCACATTTCCCTCACTGCTGCTTCTTGGGGAGCAGGGGATCTCATCTCTATCTGAGGTATCCCACGACTTCCAGCTTGCTTTCTACTTTAGAAAGGGGAGAGGGGCTGGGACAGGAATGGATGACCAGATGAGGGGCTCCCTTCCCTGCTCATCTCTCCCTAGGAGGGAGGAAAGCCGCAATAGATGCAGGTGGGGACACACAGGGTGGGAGGAGGCGAGGCTCCTGGCTGGGGATCACCCCTGGATACAGACGTAGCACCGTATAGGTCCCCGTACAAGGCCAGAATTAGCTGAAAATCCATCTCCAAGTTTCCTCTTGTTGCTGTTGTTCAGTATGTAGAACTGAGACTGATCTCATAAGAAGTGGGTTCGAATTCTAGTTTGGGCAACAATTCTTGGCCTTGCCGGAATATCAGGAATTTCAAGAAAATTCCTAGAGGAAGATCCTGCGTGCGGTAACTAAGACCTACGGCAGCCAAATAAATAAATATATTTTTTTAAGTTCCTAGAAAAGGATCACTCTGTGTGCTGAAACTGTGTAAGTTTCAGCTTTTAAATTTGAAAACACATATAATGAAACAAAACCAAGATGCTCTGCTGAGACTCATAGTGCCAGTCTCCCTGGTCTAGAACCTACGAACTTAGAAAGAAGCCCCGTGGGAAGAGGATTCGTTTACACACACCTCGTCGCTCTATAAAATCCCTTTTGTTTAGCCATAAAGCTCTCTGGGCAAAAGCTGCGCCCAACGTGGGGCTCGAACCCACGACCCTGAGATTAAGAGTCTCATGCTCTACCGACTGAGCTAGCCGGGCTGATGCGGTTCCGGGAGCTACAGTTCTCCTGAACTTCGCTGAACCTAAAACTGGTAGGGACGAGCTCTGAATCCCCCGCACACCGCCTCCCTTCGTTAGGGCGTGGGAGGTGCCGGGTTCCAATCATGGACGATTTTTAATTTCCAAACTCTCAGCCCCTTTCAGGAGAGGTAGCATTAAGCCTATCCGGAAGGCTTGATGGCCTCGCCGCCGGGACAAGCCGGGAGACCTTCCTTTCCCTGAGCGGGGAGGGGGCGGTGTAGACCCCTTGTTAGTGCAAAAATTTGGAGCAGCTGCCCTTCGGGGAGAAGTGAGCACCACCCCCAGTTCTGACCCCTACATCAGGTTCCAGATCCGTGAGGGTTTCCTGCGGCAGAGCCCAGACCAGGAGGGATCCGAAGAAGCTCGAGGGTCACCCGGGACCGGCCGGCTGGGAGGTGGCCGAGTCTCATTCTCATTGTGTCCCATGTTGGGTGAAACTTCTGTCCTGGGATCCACCATGAAAGACCACATTCGCCCGGCCGCACGGTCTCTCCCCTCTCCTCCTTGTCACCTGCCCCCTCCTCTTGCTGCTGCGGACTGGGTGGCCCTCGCGGCCGGGGAGGGGGTTGTGGGGGTCTGGCTCTGTCGCCCGGGGCCCGAGGGCGCTGGAGCCCCCTCTCCCGGAGATTCCGGCTGCGCTGCGCCTCCTTTGCTCCTTCTCGAATCGAAACCGAAACCATCCCCAGGATCTGGCTGCGAATTTCCAGACCGGGATCCGAGGGCCGCGGTCTGAGGCCTCCAAGGACAGACACCAGGAACTCCTGTATCAGCGGCTCGTTGGTCTAGGGGTATGATTCTCGCTTTGGGTGCGAGAGGTCCCGGGTTCAAATCCCGGACGAGCCCACTTTTTTCCCCACCCAGTTTTCAATTTGAAGACTCCGGAACTCTGCGGAGTCCTGAGCGACAGAATCGTGGTCTCTGCTGGCCGCGAACCGATCGTCTGCGCTCGGATCTGTTCTGCCAAGTGGCCATCACTGCGCTGGGGTCGCACGCAGGGTTGGCGGCCTCCTCGAGCTCTGGGCCTGGCGCTGGGGGAGGAGATCGAGATGGGTCAGTCTCGGCTCTCGGGGGACCAGCTCCGTGTGCCAGACGGTCACTGGACTGGGTGATGATGTAACTTGGTGCGTGTGTTTATACTTTGGGTAATAAACTCAAATTTTTATGACCCAAGTAAAGGACAAGCCCGCGTTTCAATATCTTTCCTATTTGAAGGGGCTGCCCAAAGGTTCTCCCACGACCCAGGGAGGGAAGGAAACGCAGAGGAAACTGCGCATGGGGCCGCAATAGACCGCCATTCTCCACGGGGGTTCAGGGGGCAGTGCTCCAGACACGGGGTCTCCTCTCCCCTTAGAAGAACCGCGGTGTTTTTATAGGCCAACAGATCCAGCCACTGAGAAGATGGCTTATTACAGTTTCCAAGAGGAGGTGGCACGTCTCCGTGGGGGTAGCGGGGGCGGGGACTCACCAGCGTCGGAAGGAAGGAGAATAAAATGTAGGCAGGAGACTTTCTTGTGGTTTCAGGGAAGGTGGAACAGGTTAGGCAGGAAAGACAGGTTTAAATGGCTGGCTGAAGTAAGTTCAGTGGGCTCGGGGGTACAGGTGCTGTCCCTGGTTGTCTGTTTCCTGGCCTTGAGGTGATTCTGCAGGTGGATTGTGGCCCAGAGGGTGACAGTTTGATAAAAGAGGTGGTCGTGGGCTGTGGACCCTGGATTGGTTGGTTTACGTTTGAAAAATGGCTGCTGACAGAGGTATTGTTTGCTGTCTCGAAGAATTGACCAGATCCGTGGGTCTGGAAGATCCCCCGGAGTAGGAAATGGGAACCCATTTCAATATTCTTGCTTGGAAAATTTCCATGGCCAGAGGAGCCTCGTGGGCTACAGTCCATGGGGTCGCAAAGAGTCCAACACAACTGAAAAACAGCACAATTGACCAGGCAGGAAGGTTCAAGAGGGAGGGGACATATACACTTATGGATGATTTACGTTGATGAATGGCAGAAACCAACATAACACTGTAAAGCAATTATCCTCCAATTAAAAATTCAAAAATAAATTTTAAAAATGTTAAAAAAAAAAAGAATTGACCAACCTTGGGAGGGGCCTTCGCTCCAGATTCAGTAAGGCTCCAGACATCTAAATAGCAGAATACAGAAAAGACATAGCTGATACAGGAAGGGACTGAGACTTTGGTTGGAATCTGAGGGCCCCCAGTCTAGGAGACTTTCTGATCCCAGGCCCAGAGTCGGGCCTCCCCAGGGTATTACGGCACAGAGCCCCTGCCAGGCGAGCTGCCACAGGGCCAGAGCTGCCCAGTACAAGCAGAGGGGGCAGGGGGCTGGTGAACCTCTTCTCTGATCTGATTGCCCCGGTTTCTCTGGTTAAGCCTGGAGTCTTGCATGCTCGGTGCCCCTCTCATGCCTCCTGACTCTTAAGTCCCCTAGTGAGTGCATTTCCTGAACAGAACCCCAGGTCCCATTTGGATGTCCAGGGAGGCCTCTCGGGCCTTGAGGCCTAGTGGGCATCAACCAGGGTAACCAGGCTCCCTGGCCAGCACTTTCTTCCCCTACAGACAGAACCTTTTAAGATTCCCATTCCTTGAAGGGAAACCACCACTGCCTCCACCAGCAGGTCCGCTCCTCTTGGTGTCAGGGGTGCCCCTCCCTCCGACCTGCCTCAACCCCCTCCCCACTTGGGCATCCTAGGTCTGCTGTCCTCTACAGCGAGCCCTGAGTCTAGGTCCTGCCTGCAGCTGGGGTCTGACTGTCATCTGTCCAGGGAACAGGAAGTGGGCACTGTGGAGGAAGCTCCCTGTGGAGCTTTTTGGCATCAAATTTGGCATCAAATCCCCAAGGAGCCCCGTTTGCTTTTTCTGGTCACTTTAGGGCTGAAACAGAACCTCTGGCAGAGCGGGTGTGGGTCCTGGGCCTGTGAGAATGGATCATGGGGCAGGTGCAGTGGGTGGTGGACCCAGACCCGCTGGATGCGAGTGGCCAGAACAGGCCTGGGCACTGAGGTCAGGTGTCCGTGTGTGTTCAGTGGACAGGGAGGGACCATGACCCAGGTCACACCAGTGGCAACAGCATCTTGGGGAATCTTTTCTGAGCAACTTCCTCCCTTATCCTTTTACTCCCTACTTAAACCCCCACTTATAGCCAGGGCCTCTTCCGGGCTGTGGTCTGCACTGGGATTGGAGTCTGGGACTCCGGAGGCGGTTCTCCGGGCTGGACCAGCTGTGAGACTGGCGACCCCTCCTCAGCAGGCGTTTCCAGTGGGTGCTGGGGGAGCCAGGCTGTCCCGGAGGGGTCTAGGAGCCCGCAACGTCGAGGATGGGATCCAAACTCTGCTCCCAGCTTCACTCTGCAGCCCAGGCCTCAGCCCAGTGACAGAAGGCGACCTGGGGGCGCTCTGCTGAGCTGATCGCCTCAGTTTTTCCTTGTACAGAGAAGGAGAGGGGAGGAGCTGAACCCTCCAAAACCTGCATTGGGACTCGCCAACTTGGAGCCTCAGCGTGGGACAATGAGGAAAGTCCCATGTCCCCCCACCCCACCCCCACTCCCGTCCACGGAATCAAATCCTTCACTCATGACACTCATGAGGAAAAGGGAACCATCCATGGACGAGGAAACAGGGACAGTCCCGGACCAGGGAGGACAGAGCCACGTTGAGCTCAGAGAGAGGGGATGAAACTCCTATTATGTGGCTCGTTGGTCTAGGGGTATGATTCTCGCTTAGGGTGCGAGAGGTCCCGGGTTCAAATCCCGGACGAGCCCCACTTTTAATGAAAGGCTGTGTCCCGGGGACACACTGTTGTCACATTCACCAGATATGGATATTCCCACCTCAGCTGTCATCCTCATCCTTCCAAGCAGTGGTATGGGTTGCTCAGATCTACAGGGACACTCCTGGTAGAGAGAACATGGAACTCAGTTCTCCCCTGACTCCCAAGGAGCATCCTAGTGTAAGTTGAGATTTTTATGACCATGGACAGGTTGTTCTGCAGATGCAGAGATAATAGTAGCTGGCTCACTCACTCCCCTAAATAAACCAAAGGGAAAACTGTGGTGGGTGGGTTTGGTCTAGAAGCCAGGTTCAAATCTTTAATGGACCGATTTCTAGGGTTCCTTTGGTTAAAGAAGTTGAGGAATCTGGTGAGTTAGCGGATCCACTGTAAGGAATGGACACTTCGGGCTAATGAGAGCTTGGGCAGGGTGACACAGTGCAAAGTCACAGGCTGCGTGACTTCACCTTTGGTGCATTTTGTTCCTAAACAGAACGGCAGGAATTGCTTAGAGATCCTGTCAAAAAGACGCCCAACATGGGGCTTGAACCCACGACCCTGAGATTAAGAGTCTCATGCTCTACCAACTGAGCTAGCTGGGCACACATAGTCAGGAGGCTACAGCCAAGCTTTGGATCTTGACTGGCTGTGGATCACCCCAAATGACTGGGTAGAGCACGTCCCTGGGTCAGCAGGGCCGTGGAGTCCTCTCAGGGCCTTCTGTGTGTTCAGACTGCCCAGAATTCTCCCCATCCCCAGCAGGAGAGCAGCCTTGCAGGGGCGGGGGAGTGGGAGGAAGTGGGAGGGGTGGGGGAGTGGGAGAAAATGGGGGGAGTCAGGGAAAGTGGGGGGAGTCAAGGGGAGTAGGGGGACTGGGATAGAGTGGGGGACATGTGGGGTGAGATGCCACACTGACAGAGGGACAGACAGACAGATGCTCAGCAGCCACCAGAAGCCCTGCAACGGGGACAGAACTGAGGGTGGACCTGCCCAAGCTGATCCCGATACTCCTGGAAGAGGGGACCAACCAAAATCGGGCAATGACAAGGTACCAACCACTGTATTTGCACAAACAAACCCATGAACTGAAAAGAATTGTTAGACATGCTGGATTCTACTGGGTTCCATGTTCACATAACACCATCCATGCTTCCTGTGCATTACCTAAAATAAACTTTTTTTATTTAAAGTTTTATTTTGCCCCAACCCTTCTCGGTCTGTCCTTTGGGTGATCTTGAACTGTTGGAACCAGGGACCTGGTGGTGGATTGCTGGAAGGGGTTGGAGACCCCGGGGTGCCCACCGGGGCACCTACCCTGTTCACTCCTGTTTCAGCCAATCTCCCAGGATTCAGAATCAGAAGTGAGGTGGCCCTGGAGGAAGAAAGCGGATCCTTGCCCCGCACTTGTGAGACCGGGGTAGGTTCAGGATGAGGCCACCCTGCCACATCCCCCTCCCAGGTTGCCACCCTAGAGCAGAAAGCAACTTCAGATATACAGTGGACTGTGAGTGAGGGCAGAGGTTATCTGCTCCTCCCCTACCCCAAATTCTGGAGACAGGGTGCCTCAGAGAATCTTCTGAGGATCCTCTGAGATTTCACACTCCACCAGTCCGCATGTGCAGAGCTGGCCTGCATCCTGAAACCAGCAAGCCAAATGCAGAGGGAGGTTAGGAGGCAGCAGGAGCCTGCAGGCACTGAGCACCATAGAATACTGTGGGGCCATCCTTAATGTTTTTGGATGTGCACATGGCGTTAGATTATTTTAAAACAGAGGACTTTATCTGTAGAGTTAAAGCAAAAAACTTTTATGGGTGAAACAATGTTGTACACAGGTTTCAAATATACACAGAAATAGGGGAGGCTCTGGTCTTGTGGGGGTGAGGGGTTATGTGATTCTGCTCCATTTTTTTTCAAAACTTTTAAAGTAAGGTTTATTTTGAAAACTTTATTCTTTGATCAAAGAATGGAGAGGTGCAAGTACATCCTCTTTTAAAAAACTTTTTATGTTTTTTAAATCCACTGGAAACTTTCAATGATTTCTTTTCTCTTTTTTCTTTTTTTTTAGTTACTATTTCTTCTAACACTGTTTAGCCCTATCTTTCTCCTCTCTTCTGTCTTCAAGACTCCAATATTATATATTTTGTTAAAGCCCCACAAAGCCTTGAGGCTCTGTTACTTGGTTTGTTTTTTTAAGTTTATTTTCTCCGTTCTTCAGATTGAGTAACATCTATTGTTCTATCTTCAACTAATTCTTCTGTCCTGTTGATCCTGCCATTGCCTGTTAATTACGTTTTTTATTTTGATTATTGTATGTTTCAGTTCTAAGCTTCTCAGTTGGTTATTCTTTATCTGTTTTATTTATTTGAGACTTTCACTTTTTAAATTTGTTTTAAGTGGCTTGTAATTGCTCTCTGAAGCATTTTTACGATGGCTACTTAACCACTTTTACCCTCCTTGGCCGATGGTTCCAACATCTGAGTCAGCTTCTCTTGATTGCCATTTCTCCTTCAAGTTGACAGTTTTCTGGTTCTCAGTTTGATCAGTGATTTTCAATTGTATCTTGGACAGTTTCGGTATTATGTTGAAACTCTAGATCTCATTTAAATCTGGGTTAGCAGCCTTCTCTGACAAGGCACCCTCCGGTAGGGAAAGAGGGGGCCACCTGTTGCTGTCTGGTGAGGGCAATTCCCACAGGATGGGACCTGCTGGGTCCCACACTGCTGGGCTGGGGTGAGAGTTCATACTGTTCACCAGGCTTCCGCCGATGGCCCCTGGCGGGAGGCAGGAGACAGGAGGCAGGAGGCAGGAGGGGCGCCTCCTACTGCTCCCCGCGTGGACAAAGAGAAGGTTGGGGGGAACGTTAATGTCCATCATTAGAAGCTGGATTAAAGCAGGGCGGGGGGGCGGGGGGATGCTGCTACTAGGTGCTGGGCCGACGGCCCTGAAGTTTCAGATCGCAGGAGGGGAAAGGGGAAGTGAGTAGACACTTCGGCCGAAGTTAAGGGGTTCATTTCCTCAGGTGGATGCTCAGGGCAGTCCTGCCCAGCCTCCCTACTATCTCCTTTTACCCCGCGGGAAGGGGGTGGTGGTCCAGGGGGGCTCCCCGACCCCGCACCGATCATTAACAACAGCAGCAGCACAACCTGGCTGCCAGAGCTTCGCCCTCCCTGAACGCACCCGGGGGCCTTCCCAGGCCCGGGCCGGGAGGAAGCGTGGCTCTTCACCGCGGGGCAGCGTTGGCGCGGCGCGCTCCCTGGCGGCCAGGCGGGGAAAACTACCTGCGAGTGCCGCATAGCACAGGGACGGGAGCAGGGTTAGGCGTCCCAGGCGGGAGCTGTGGCCGCCGGCTGTGCCTGGGGATCTCTCTTCATAATTCCCACCCGCTAAGCTATTTAATGTGGAGCCCAAATTCAGGACTCAGATTCTGGACCTCTAGCCCTTCCGCTCAGACTAGCGGGCTGAGTAGATGGGGAGGGCGGGTGATGGTACATCAGACCACACTTGGGGTCCACAGGCGGCCCTGGAATAGGTACACTGGGAGTTCTGGGGATAAAAAGATGGGCTCGTCCGGGATTTGAACCCGGGACCTCTCGCACCCTAAGCGAGAATCATACCCCTAGACCAACGAGCCACAATTGCCCTTCTCTTGCCCATTCCGTGTTATCCTCACATCACTTCCCTGTCCAGCCTCAGGGCCAAGGCTCCCCCCTTCCCAGCCGCTTCACAAAGGACTCCTTTAAGTTCAGTTCTCTGCCGTCTAGAAGAGGAGAGCGCAGTGTCGCCGCCCCTGTGCGCACCAGGTCCCGGAGCCTGACACTCTGTGCATCCAGGACTCCATTCTGCTTCCCCTAGTCCTGGCTCGACTGGCGACGCCAGGCCACCATCACTGAGGCCTCCACCGCAGAGGAACCTGAGGGTCCTTTCCTCTCTACAACCAAAGCCTGGGGACTGGGGACAGAGCTGGAGCCGCGGTGCTCGGATTCCTCTGGTCCCGACGAGGCCACGAGCGACACAGCTGTCACTCTTCTCCATGGAAGAGAATTATATTCAGAGAAATGTGGGTCTCATGAGGCTTAGGGGCCAGGCTCACCGGTCACCCCAGAGGAGCAACTAACATGGCCTGGGCATTTCCCCGGGCCCTCCCGCAGGAGCCTCCATCCCTGAGCTGGTGGCCTTGTCCACAGGCCATCCACCACCACCACCATCCCTGGCCCCCTACTCCGGAGGCTCTGCCCTCTTCAGAGCTCGGCAGAGGGCCCACTCTTCCCTGTACACCCAAGCCCAGGCCCTAAAATGTTCAGAAGAGCTCAGGGCTAGATTCTGCTGGGACTTGTCAGACCTGAGATACCACCCTCGCGTGTCCCTGTTGACCCTGAGACCTCAGTGACCCTCCTCCCCACTGTGCATTCTGACTCATCCCACAGACTCCATGCACCAGGCCCTGTGCTGAGAACTCTGCAGGGACCAGTTCTGAGGGCACCAGCCCCAGTGGGAGAGGCCATGACCTTTGAGCGGAGACACACACACCTAGAATGGCAAGGAGACTGGTTCAAGTGCTGACCCAGGGGCAGAGAGAGGAGGGGGAGACATGGGACAGAGCAGACGGGGTGGGGTTGACTGGAGTGGGTGCTGGAAGAGGGGCTGATGCAGGGTCCGAGGGTGGAAGGAGGGCAAGACTCCTTCCCTTGTTGTAGGGGGAGGCCCAGGGCCTGAGGGGTCTCGCTGGCCTGTTAAGCCAGGGATCGTGGGCCCGGGCTCCACTGGGAGCAGGGACAGTGTGTTGGGTCTTGGAGAAGGTTTCTGTTGCCCAGGTTTGGGGCAAATGGAGCTTCAGCTTTGGGCATTAGCATTTCTGATCTCCTCCAACAGACCTTCAAAGCTAGAGCTGTCACTTGATACTGTGGTGGGGAGGGAGGTAGGGAAGGGGTCCTAGGAACATCCCAGGCTTTCTATTCAGTCTAGTCCTTCTGACTTTTCAGTAGTGGCAGCTTTTCTAGACTCTGGGACTTTGTGGGGAAGAGGAGAGAGGTCAGGAACAGAATCCCACCCAGGATGGGTTTTCCAAGCTGAGCAGGAATGGTAAACAATGTCCCGCCTGTCCCAGAGAACTTCTGGACAGACGGACCTTCTGGACAGACACACCGTCATGGAAGGGACCCAGAATCGGTTTCCAATTCTTCCAGGATATTCCCAAGACACCGGTGGTCATGGGCAGAGCAGTGGCTACCTGGAGCCACAGATGCGAGGACTCTACACAGGGACAGACAGAAGCAGCCCATGAGCCCTCCCCTCTGTGGGTCTCTCTGTGGCCCTGCCCATAGATCAGAAGAGGAGCACAGGGGGCTGATTCTTAAGGTCATTTTAAACAACTGAAGCCATAAATAGATGGGAGCTCAGTCATGAGTTCGATTCTGGATTATATAGGCAGAGGGAGCGATGACCTAGGCTCCTCTGAGCCATACTCGGACCCAGGAGATGGGCTGTTCCTTGCCCCCACCCTCAATCCCCCAGGACCACCCTGAGAGACCCTGATCCAGGGCTATGGCTAATGGCCCCAGGCCAAAAATTCCACTTTAACACTGAGAGAAAGAATCCCTGTCTGCAGGCAGCTGCAGGAGATTGGGGGGGGGGGGCGGCGGAGGGCGCGGGGAGGGGGAGGGGGGACGATGCCCGGCTGGACGTCCAGGGACTGTGCCAACTGCCTGAATGCCCAGAGGGCGGGCTCCGGGACGCCCACACCTGTGCCGATTTTTTTTTTTTTTACTTCCTTCCGCCTTTGGGACTCAGCTGCAGGGAGTCAAAAACAGCCCTCGTCTAAGCCCGGCTAGCTCAGTCGGTAGAGCATGAGACTCTTAATCTCAGGGTCGTGGGTTCGAGCCCCACGTTGGGCGTGTTCTTTTGAATGAAGAGGCCACACGGGCGGCACACCACCAGAAGTAAAATATTAAGAATTAATCGTTTCCAGAGATTTTTAGCTATACAGGCAGCCAGGGGACCTACGTTGCCAGCAACCTGATCGGTTCCCTGGATCGTCACACATTTCAGTCGCAGACTTCCGTCTCCACCTTGAGCGAAGCGATTCAGACCTTTGGCCCTCCAGCCAGCTTTTGAATACCTGGCCCGAGAAGATGCCTAGTTCCTGGATCTTAGATGTAGTAAACCCCGAGCGACCGACGCCGCTGCGCTTGACTAGGGGCTCATAGAACCCCGGGCTCCGGGAACCCTAGGGCGCCCGCCGCCCGGAGTGTGGGTGCCGGGGGCAGGAGTGGGGAGGGCGGGGATGGAGGGCGACTCTCTGGCCCGGAGCGCCCCGGCCAGTTCCAGGCACCAAGGTTTGGGGAGCCCCGCGTGCCTGCAGGGGGGCTGCGCAGAACTCCGCCCCCGTCCCCCACCCCGGGCCCCGGCAGTTGGTGGTCTCTTATTTGCGGGGGGCCTCTCAACTTTGCTCCACTCTCCCCAGTAAAAGGGACATGGATATGGGGCGTTTCGCTTCCCGATTTGGGGGGAAGCGAGGAGGACGAGATACAGTTTCCATCAGCGGATTTTCTTGTTTTCTCTCAAGGGTCCAGCCTTCTAAAAGGCCCAGCTGGGTGTTTGACGGGAGCAGGTTTGCTTTCTTTTTTGGTGGGAACCCAGGCTTCTCTTGGAGTGACATCAGAGAGGCTGCCCCTGCCCCTCTCCCGGACCCTTGGATCTCCAGGTCCCAGGACCCAGGCTGCTACTCTGGCCAGAAGCTGCTCTCCTTTCAAGACACACTTAATCTCAGGAATTTCTCCTGGTGTCCTTAGGAGAAAAGAAAGAACGGTCTGGGGTACAGTATAGTTAGGTCCATATACCTTAGTAGCTTTATGGGCGGAAGGGAAAAAAAGTCTTACCTTCAGGACCAGTGTTAGTCAGCTGTGGCTGCCCTAACAAATTACCACAATCTGGGCAACTTGTGTGTGTGCGTGTTAAGTCGTGTCTGACTCTTCGCGACCCTATGGACTGTAGCCCGCCAGGCTCCTTTGTCCATGGGATGCTCCCGGCAAGAACACTGGAGCAGGTTGCCATTCAGAGGATCTTCCTGACACAGAGATCGAAACTGCATCTCTATGTCTCCCGCTTTGCCAGGCGGATTCTTTACCAATAGTCTCATCTGCAGATGGGTGTGTCTAGGATTCTGTGAATGCAGCAAGCACGGAAGAATCTGAACTCCCTTACCAGCTTAACAAAAGCTTCGCCCAACGTGGGGCTCGAACCCACGACCCTGAGATTAAGGGTCTCATGCTCTACCGACTGAGCTAGCCGGGCAGCTTATTTACCTTGTTTCTCCTTTGACAAATCGATCCCTGTCCATAGGTCTCTGCTGTGCACAGCTTGGCTTCTCCCAGTTTCCTCGAAAAACTGCCAGGGAGCCGGAGGTTTGAAGGCTGCGAGGGGGCGGGACAGCCTTGACCGAAATTTAGAGACTTGTTTAGGGGGGCGGGGAGGGGCTGGGTGGAGGGCGGAGGCTGACCCAGACTGACAGGCACATGGAGTCCCCGGAGCGTGCCGCGCTGAGAGCAGTGCCTGGGTCCCTGAATCCCGTGCACGTCCCGGGACCCCGCACGCAGGAGGCGGCCACACGAAACTGTCTTCTTGCTCCCCAGATATGGGATCAGAACCCAGGCTTCCCCCAACCGTCCCTCCCTCCCGTGGGGGAGCGGGAATCAGGACCCTCTTGCAGACGGGAGGGCAAGATCACTAAAGGTAGGTGGCACAAGGCGTTCTTTTCTACAGTGGTCTTGGGGATGAGTCCTCAGGGCCTTCGAGAGCTCCTAGGGCCAAACCTTGGTCCCCCTGACCCCTGCCCCGAATACTCACCACTCACCCTGCCCCCCAACCCGCTTTAGGCAGGCCGCCTGCATTATCCAGAAGGACCCAGGGGACCCGCTGCAAGCCTGGGAGGGGGAACCCGGTACCCAGGGGGTGTGACGCAGTGTCCAGCCAGGGCCACCTTCTTCCTTCCCAGTCAGTTTCTGGAATAAGGAAGGAAAGGCATCTAAGAGCCACACGGGGGCTTTGGGAGCCCAGCCCAGGAGCCACAGGGTCTGCCCTGGACCCTAGTCCCCCTTCCTGTAGGGAGAGACTTGGCTTTGATCCAAGTCAGTGGCTGGGGCTGATCAGTTGGTCTCGAGTTTGGGTCTCACAGGGACCCCCCATGCGGTCTCTGCGACTGGGCCTGGGCCAGAGGGAGGGCCCAGCGGCAGTGGATCGGTGGAGAAGCAACGCCCCTGGCCTCTGGACCCCACAGGGCCGATCTCATTTCTCTCTGGAGAGTAAGGCAGATCCTCCAGCCACAAGCCCCCTTCCCTCGGGGGAGGGAGGATCTGGGGGAACCACCCAAACTGAGTGAGGGAGAGGAGAGAGGAGGAAGTGGATGGCACCGAGGACAGCCAGGAAGGTTATGGTGGCTTGTTGGTCTAGGGATATGATTCTTGCTTTGGTTGCAAGAGGTCCTGGGTTCAAATCCCAGATAGCCCACTTGCTTAAGGCAGTTCAGTTTCAAGTTTTATGATGCTCTATATATGTTTGATTCTGAAGATATATATATATATATATATATATATAGCATCTAATAAATATACTACTGTGCAGGCACCCTACCTTCTGAGATTCTGGATGACCATGAGTGGTAGGATGATACCATTCAACCCAGCACAGTGCCTTTTTGAGAAGGATACTATCAATATTATTTTTATATTCCTTTTAAATAATTATCATTATTTTCTAACGGAGTATGTGCACTTGATGGGCCCTGTACAGCTTCTCCAACCTTGGAATCAGATTGAACACCTCTGCTCTCAGTTCCTACTCCACCTTGATTTTCCAGCAGTGCTTGCTTTTTTCACAGAAACCACAGAAAACCTAACATTGCAAAAAAAACAAAAATTATATATATATAGATGTATATATCATCATAAAACTTGAAACTGAACTGCCTCGAGCCAGTGGTTCACAGAGAATTGTGTCTGATGGATGTTGACCGTTGCTGTTTCCCTCAAAATTTTAAAACATCCCTGGAAAATTAAAAATGCCATAAAGGTGCCTCCACACACAATTTGGGGACTGCAGAACTAGGCCAGAAGAGTTGCCCTGAGTACAGGAGTCACCTGGTTTAGGAACAGAAGTGGCCATCATCAGAAGATCATGCAGCTGACCCCTTGGGCTGGGTGTGGGGGTGACTGCTATGGAAGGGCCTGCCCTTTGAGCCCAGTCCCCTGCCCCTGTCCCAGGGGGCCCTGTCTGCCTGAGTGGCACCCTGAGCCAGCAGCCCCACACTCCTAAGCCGGCTCCAACACTGAGGGCTCAGCACTGCCTGCAGGTCCCTCCCTCTTGGTCTACACAGACATTACAGTCAGGCCCCACCTGCTTGGTTCTGAAAAGAACTCTTGGGGTTGAATTCGGGACCTCTCACATCTAAAGCAAGAAAAGCACCCTCAGGACAGAAAAGTCCCTCTGGCTGGTGGTCCTTGGTGTCTGCTCTCCCTCACAGTCTAACGTGTACCCTCATCTCTGAGGTCTGGAATGCCAGTGTCTGAAATTCACAGACTTTCCTAAAAAGAAAAAATAAATAAATAAATAAAAACAGCTAACCATAAGGGGTTCATTTGGGATTTGAACCCGGGACCCCCCCACACCCAAACCAAGAATCACACCCCTACACCAACAAGCCACAGCATATGGGCTGCTGTTTGTCCTTGGTATTGTCCACTTCCTCCTCTCTCCTCTCCCTCACTCAGTTTGGGTGGTCCCCTCAGATCCTCCCTCCCCCGAGGGAAGGGGGGCTTATGGCTGGAGGATCTGCCTTACTCTC
The DNA here is from genome assembly GCA_024291935.2 of Okapia johnstoni. Lineage (NCBI taxonomy): Eukaryota > Metazoa > Chordata > Mammalia > Artiodactyla > Giraffidae > Okapia > Okapia johnstoni. The sequence continues at coordinate 1,502,620 of JAGTYA010000028.1, read as the reverse complement.
CAGAGAGAAATGAGATCGGCCCTGTGGGGTCCAGAGGCCAGGGGCGTTGCTTCTCCACCGATCCACTGCCGCTGGGCCCTCCCTCTGGCCCAGGCCCAGTCGCAGAGACCGCATGGGGGGTCCCTGTGAGACCCAAACTCGAGACCAACTGGCCAGCCCCAGCCATTGACCTTGGATCAAAGCCAAGTCTCTCCCTACAGGAAGGGGGACTAGGGTCCAGGGCAGACCCTGTGGCTCCTGGGCTGGGCTCCCAAAGCCCCCATGTGGCTCTAGGTGCCTCACAGTTTCCTTCCTTATTCCAAAAACTGACTGGGAAGGAAGAAGGTGGCCCTGGCTGGATACTGCATCACACCGCCTGGGTACTGGGATCCCTCTCCCAGGCTTGCAGCGGGTCCCCTGGGTCATTCAAGTTCAGGCCACACGGTCTGCCCTAAAGCAGGGTGTGGGGTGGGGTGGAGCGGGTGGTGTGTATTGGGGGTGGGGGTCACGGGGCCATGATTCACCCTCAAGAGCTCTCACAGGCCCTGGGGACTCACCCCAAGACCACCGTAGATAAGAATGCCTTGTGCCACACATCTCTAGTGAGCTTGATCCTCAGGACCCTGTCCTCTGTCTGCAAGAGGGTCTCGATCTTCCTGCCCTACAGGAAGAGGGACGGTTGAGGGAAACTTGGGTTCTGATCCCATATCTGGGAAGCAAGAAGGTGGTTTCGTGGGGCCACCTCCTGTGTGTGGAGTCCTGGGACCATGCATGGGGCCTCAGGGGCCCAGGCACTGACCTCCCAGCACTGCATGCTCCCACCTTGCCTCCGTCTGTCCGTCTGGGTCAGCCTTCCCTTCCCCCTCTTCCCTCGCCACCCTAGGCAAGTCTCTGCATTTCAGTCAGGGCCGTCCTGCCCCCTCGCAGCCTTCAAACCTGAGGCTCCTTGGCAGTTTCTGGAGGAAACTGGAAGGGGCCAAGCTGTGCACAGCAGGGTCCTATAGACAGGGGTGGTTCCTTCAAAGGAGCCGCCCGGCTAGCTCAGTCGGTAGAGCATGAGACTCTTAATCTCAGGGTCGTGGGTTCGAGCCCCACGTTGGGCGTAACTTTTGTAAGCTGCGGTGAGGGAGTTCAGACTCTTATGTGGCAAGCAAGCATTCACAGAATGCTAGCCACACCAGTCACAAGACCCTGGGACCAAATTTCAAGACCGCGACCTAGCCTTTGGAAAAGGAAATGGCAACTCATTCCAGCACTCTTGCCTGGGAAATCCACGGACAGAGAAGCCTGGCGGGCTACAGTCCATAGAGTCGAAAAGAGTTCCACACAACTGAGCAGCTAAGCAACAACAACGACGACCTAGGGTCATGGAGAAAGCATGGAACTTTCATAAAGAAGGAGACAGGGAAGATCTTCATTTTGTGATGGTTTGATCTTTTGGAGGTGCCTGCTGGCTGGGGGTAGACTCCCAACCCCAGGGCCAGCTAATTCCTAGAGGAAGTAAACAGTTTGCAAACCAACAAATTTCTAGTCCACACACTGAGTCATCTCTTATCTAACTTTCACACACCAGGCCAATATTTCCCCTGGCCTGAATCACCCAGGGCTTGGTCACCCAGCCCCTACACTCTAAAACCCACTGAACTGTTCAAACGAGCCAGCCACTGTTGACCCCACCCTGCCTTCCTTTTTCCATGGAAGGGATTTGCCCAGAACTGCAAGAGGCTCCCAAGGTGGTCGTCTCCCACCCTGCGGGGCTTTAGGGATCAACAGGGGGAGCCGGAATCCTCTATCAGCCACCCTTCTCCCAAGCGCAGGCTGGTAACCCTGGGGCCAGGTGCATAATGCTGAACGGTCCCCTCCTTCCCCTGATCCTCCTCCTCTGGAGGTTCTACGGCACAGGCCCCACCTTAGGGGATCGGCGCCTGCTTGACGCCAGTCCCCTGTGCATGCCTGCTCCGTAGCCACAATCCACAGCCCCACGCTGTCAGCCTGAGGCTCGGGGTCCCCTGGACTGCGGGTGCTCTGCCTGTAAGATGCCCTCCCGCTCATCCAAGCCTCTGGTCCCCGCCCCCCGCCCCCATGTTTCTGCTGCTTACTTCCCTAGGGCGGGGATCAATCCCCCTGTGGTCCAGGAATCAACCCTTCCTGATCCTGGCTTAGCGGACCTCTCTTTCTGACCCTGCTGGCCTGGGTTTCCTGGGTCTCCCTGCCGCAATTCCAGTGCCCCTCTGCCAGTCTACTTGGGAATAAACCTGACTCGCCCAAGGATGGGAATAGTTGTGAAGGAAGTGTTGAGAGCACTATCACAGGGGTGGCTCGTTGGTCTAGGGGTATGATTCTCGCTTCGGGTGCGAGAGGTCCCGGGTTCAAATCCCGGACGAGCCCCGGTTATCTTTTCAGGTTTAGCCGTTGTTTTAGAGCCTGGAGAATCGAGAGAGAACCTAGCGACTTATCCGGCCACGCATGCTGTGCTCCACTTCAGGCCCATCCTTGTTGATGCTGACCCGGGCTCACGCCCCTCTCCCTCTCCCGAGCCCGGGAACCTGACCTCACAGGTTCCAGGTCCTCTTGAACGGTCCCTGCCCCCACGCACATCTCTGCTCCGTTCTTCCTTTCCCGCAGCTCTTTCCCGACTGGACACGGGTTTCTTCCGGCTGGTCCGAGATGTGCTGGTAAAGGTGTAAAAATACACATTGGCTTTTGAAGACTCGATCCAAACAAAGTAAGAGGTCTGATAACTTGTTGAAATGATACTTTAGATATATTGGTTTAGTTAAAATATACTACACTTAATTTTACCTTTTTATTACTATTTTAAAAATCTGTGAGAATTCCCTTGTGGTCCAGTGGTTAATCAAGATTCGCCGTTTTCATTGCTGGAGTCTCGGGTTGATCCCCAAGTAGAGTAGCTAATAAGATGTTAAATAGAAATTTGACAGAAGGCATTCTTCTTTTGTTCCAGAGTTCAAAATTCTTCCACTACATACGTTCGCCATTGGAAGGGAGGCTTGTGTGTGTGTGTGTGTGTGTGTGTGTGTTAGTTGCTTGGTCGTGTCCGACCCTTTGCAACCCCATATACTGTAGCCCATCAGGCCCCTCTGTCCATGGGATTCTCCAGGCAAAAACACTGAAGTGGGTTGCCATTTCCTTCCCCAAAAGGAACTGTAGAAAGAAAGAAACTGAAGTCGCTCAGTCGCTTCCAGCTCTTTGCCACCCCGTGGACCATAGCCTACCAGGCTCCTCCTTCCATGGAATTTTCCAGGCAAGAGTACTGGAGTGGGTTGCCATTTCCTTCTCATATATATATATGACTGATTTACCTTGTTGTAGGGCAGAAACCAACAAAACATTGTTAAGCAATTATCCTCCAATCGAAAAATAAAGAAAAAAAATATATTTGCCAACTTTTAGTTTAGCTGATTGAATTTCTCACCTGGCAACTTGGAACCCCATGTATGTGTTCTACTAGACAAGATGGAAGCTGCAGCTCTTTATAATCCAACCCTACAGTGTCAATTCAGCCCTACATTATTATATGAAGAAGTCACAGTCACAATTCACTGAGGTTCAAGTGGGGTCAGTCCAAAGACCCCCCACTCCTCATTGTAAAGACTGTCAAATAATTTGTGGTCATTAAAAAAGAAAAAAAAAAAGCTTTATTCAGACTCACAGATATTTGGAGAAAAAGCCAATGGCTACCAGTGGGGAGATGAAATGGGGAAGGGGCACATGGGGTAAGGTAGAAACTATTATGTACAAAATAAGCTACAATGATATACTGCACAACACAGGGAATAAGGCCAATTTTTCTAGTAACTATGAATGAAGTATAATCTTTAAATTTGTGAATCACTATACTGCACACCTGTAACATATAATATTGTACATCAAGTATACTTCAATTTTTAAAAGTTTTGATATAATAGAGTGTAACATATTTAAATTACACAATTTCATACATTTTGACCTTTATGTACTCCCAAACCATCACCAGAGTCAAAATAATGATCAGATTCATCATCCTCAACATTTTTCTCATGGCTTTGTTATCTCTTCCTTCTACCCCTCAACACCAGTTTGCTGAGAGTTTTTAAAATCAGGAATGGAGGTTGGACTTATCAAGTGCCTTTACAGCATGTATTGAGATGATCATATGGTCTTTTTCAGTCTATAAAAAGTACATTGATTTTTAAATGTAAACATTCTAGATAGTTTAGACATATCAGAACATTAAAGATCTTGCTCCTCTGTGACATGTCCCTTACCCCCTAGCCAGCTCTCTTCCTTTCTCACTTTCACCGGTGTAAAGAAACACCTGTCCTCCAACTTTGGTGTCCTAGAAGGTGCAGCTCTCAGACATGTGGTTGACAACAGTTTTTGCTGACAGAAGCCACCCCAACATACACATACCAAAATGTGACCGATTACCCCGGGTTGGACTCGAACCCACAATCCCTGGCTTAGGAGGCCAGTGCCTTCTCCATTAGGCCACCGGGGCGTGCTCCCTGGGCGATCACTTCCTGTCCAGGACCCGCCCCTTCTACACTTTCAGCGCGAGACTTCTGTTCCAGCATTTTGCTGCGCTAGTTCCTTTGTTTAGGGACAAGCACAGGCTTGGGATACAGGCATCCTTGTGCCCGGTCCCTTAGGGTCCCAGGGCCGCCCAAGTGCCCCCCGCGCCTGGTGGGGATGGAGGAGGAAGTCGAGGTGGAGGTGGGGGTGGTGGTGGAAGCCCCCCTGCATGTGTATCGCCGAACCCCGGACCCTAGAACACCAAACCTAACCTCACCCTCCTCTTCGGCGTATCAGCACCGAAACTTACCCCAGGTCCCCTCTCGGAGAAGAGAATTCCGCCTCTGCCCTAGTTGCGGGGGGGAGGAGGAGGCGGGGGGAGGGGAGGAGGGGCGGTGTCAGGGCGACCAAGGACCAGAATGCGTCATCTTCCTTCTGGCTCTTTGGTTTAAGGGTACGGTGCTGGCCTTGGGGGCTACCGGCCCTTCACGCCAGTCTTGGGCATCCCCGAGTTTCCAGACGCTGTCGCTTTCAGGAGCGGCAAGCCGGGAAAGCTCGGAAGCCCCCTCCAGGAGGAGGGGATCCATCACCTCTCCCCCTTTTTAGTGCCCGGCACAGGGAAGGCGGTGGCTAGACTTTTCCTGCTGGAAGAAGTGTCACTCACCCTCTGCTCGTCTCACCTGGAGGCTCAGGAGGACCGCGGGACCCAAATGGGACCTGCGGACAAGGACCGAGGTGGGGAAGGAGATGAGGGAGTTCAGAACCTCCGCACTCGTCCTCCGAGCCACGCGCGGCATCTTGTCCCACGACGACGCCCTTGGGGCTTGGACCCGGGACCCGATCTGGGATGATGCTAAGGAAAAGAGGAGGTCGCAGTTTCTCGCACTCGGGGCGTCCAGGCTGCGGACTCTGCGACTCCAGACCACAAATCGCCCCCACCGGAGCAAAGGGGACCAGGTTTGTCTGCTGTGGAGGCTCCAGCGAGTGGGTACTCGCTGGAGCGAGGGACTCGGGACCCGGCTTTCCTCGGCGGACCTAGAACTTGGGCCACGAGTGGGAGACAGCAGCTCAGCGATTCAGCGCCTGTAACCTCCGGCGGGAGGTAGAAGATGGGAAGAAAAGGCGGGATAGGAGCAGCCAGCCAGTCACCTGGGCTCTGCCCGCTATCGCGACGCCCGGCTAGCTCAGTCGGTAGAGCATGAGACTCTTAATCTCAGGGTCGTGGGTTCGAGTCCCACGTTGGGCGGGTCTCCTATTTTGGGGGCCCCTGTTGCCTGCATGACTTCCCTGGTGGCTTGCATAGGCTTTTCAATAACTCCGAATCCGGTTTGGAGAGATCTTCCTGAGAAAGGGCTTCCCTGGTGGCTCAGCTGGTAAAGAATCCACCTGTAATGTGGGTAGACCTGAGTTCTATCCCTGGGTTGGGAAGATCCCCTGGAGAAGGGAACAATTTATGGCTTCCAGTATTCTTGCTGGAGAATTGCAAGGACTATATTCCATGGAGGATCGCAAAAAGTCAGACACGACTAAGAGACTTTCACTTTTCTGAGAAAACAAACACAAAGTCCTAGTCACCTTATCCTATGAGGAGTTAGAGAGAACCCCGATTTGGAGTATGATTTTCCCCTCAGGAGACATTATGGGCGGAGGGAGCAGGGAAGGTGTGTCTTGAACAAGGTAAGACAGAGCCAGGCCTGGAGGGGTCCCTACCCTATTGCTGTGGTGTAGGTTCTGCTCCCCTGCTGACTGGGGTCTCCCTGCCTCAGTTATACTCTTCAGTTGGCTTTGGGTGGGTCCATAGGGCCCCTGGCACCCTCACACCAAGTGAGACTCACATCCTACCCCTCTCTACAGGCAGATTCAAATCCTGTTCCCTTGCCCTCAGGACATTTTTGTGGTGTGCTTGGAATGATAGACTCTGATTCTAGGTGCTTTTACTTTATGATGGACAGCAAAGGGGTTGAGACAGGAGGGAGTAAGTAGTGACAGGGAGTCCTGGGGTCCAGGCCCTGCCCTCCCCCCTTATCCTGGGTATCACTTTGGGACACTGTGGACTGATCCATGTCCCTGACCCACACATCCATACTTCCCTGCACAGACTCTGTCCTTGAACCTCAGTTTCAGGAGAACTCTAGTAACCTTGTGGAGATCTAGGAAATCTCCACAGCCAAGTGGCTGGTGGCCTGGGGTCTTGAGCCTCCCTCTAGGTGTGAGTGGTCCAGGATACAAATCCTGGGCAGTTCTTTTAGGGTTGGGGGAGGGCTACAGGGCCAGGCTCCTCTATTCCCCATCTGGACTTCACAGATCTGGACCCACCAAGCCTGGGCTCTCAAGGGCCTCTCAAGGGCCCCATCTGTAGAATGGGGATAATAGCAGCTCATGCCTCAAAGATTTGTTTGGGATATTAAGTTACTTAACTTTTTGGTAAAGCATTTAGAACAGTGTTTCAAGACTGCAGAACTAACTCTTGCTGAGCTTCCATCCTGTCTGCCCACTTCAGGCCACCCCAGGCCACCTCCCTGAGCCAGGCAACTCTGGGCTGCTGGAAGCACTGGTTTTCTCCCTGGGGCCCGTACCAGCTCCCTGGGCCCCTCTTGCCCCTGCACCTCACACTCTTGCCCCTAAGTTTGGGCAGAAACCTGAAGGGTCTTGTCCCAGATGGCAGCCTCTAGCTCTGGATCCTGAGGGTTCCCATCAGTGATCCGACTGGACTCAGAGTTGGTCGGGGCTCAGCAAAATATTTTGGCAGAAGGAACCCACGGGTCAGGCCTGCTTTTCATCGCCCTGAGGCAGGAGCTGTGTCCTCATATCCCTGGCGCCACCTGAAGCTGACGCACCCACGTCCCCTGGCCTCATGGTGGGGACTGGAGTCATCAGGTGGGCCTCAGGCTGTGTCAAGGCCCAGAGAAACATCAGATTCAACTCAGCACCAGGCAACATCCAGGATCTCAGGCTGTGTCTGACTTTTGGGGTTCGAGTTGAGGGCCACGTGTGCAGCTGAAAATATCCATGATCTGAAGCAGACCCTGGCATCATCCGGAGCCCAGATGTGGCTTTAACAGATATTTGGCAACAGCAACTAGGTGGGCCCATCCTCACTTGGGGCTGAGTGTCCATCTACATGTTGTGAGATCATCATCCCCCGCCGGTCTGCCCTGAGTTCTGTCTGTGCCGCAGGGCTTCTGGGAACTGCTGAGCCACCAGCCAACCGTCCATCCATCGGTCAGTGCTGAGCCTCACCCCGACCCCGCACAGCTCCTCCTTTGCCTGAGAACGCCACAGATTCTAGGCAGTCTAGACACTCAGAGGACTCCATGTCCCCCCTGACCCTGGGCCTGCCCCGTCCTGTCATTTGGAGTGGTCCACAGCCAGTCACATTCGGAAATTTGGCGGCAGGTAGCAAAATGCAGCTCCCCGGCTAGCTTAATCTCAGAGTCATCGTGGGTTTGAGCCCCACATTGGGCGACTTTTTCGCTGCCTTTTTTTTTTTGCTGCCTATTGTGGATTCCTGTCCCATGTGAGCAAGTTTTCTACTCCCCACTGTCCACTCCCGACTAAAAAGTGCCCTGTTAGAGGCACAGTGAGCAGAAACATAAATTCCTGATCACCATTGGTGGCTATGCTGGGTCCTGCCCTCGCTGTCGCCCTCTCCTTTGAGCGTTTGGCCCTCTCGTGGGGGCTTGTAGACTCCCATTTCTGGAAGGCCAGGGGAGTAAGGAGTTCAGGACAAGGCCAGAACCAATGGCCTTTAAGGCTGACAAGCCCCCCAAATTAAAAAGTGTGAAGACGTAGGCTGCATGGGGAGTTGGACCCTTTTGTCCCTAATGGAGACTCCTAGTGGCATAGCTGGTAAAGGATCCGCCTGCTATGCAGGAGACCTGGGTTCATTCGATCCTTGGGTTGGGAAGATTCCATGGAGAAGGGAATGGCTTAGGGATCCAGTATTCTGGCCTGAAGAATTCCACGGACTGTATAGTCCATGGGGTCGCAAAAAGTCGGACACGACTGAGCGACTTTCACTCACCCTGGACCAGTGAGACTTCCTGGGGAACCTCCTTCTCCTCCTCTTGCTCAGAGAAAGTTCTAATTTGGTTCAGGTGTCAATCAAGTTGAGGGATTGTTGAGGGTTGTTCGGTACTTGCAGAGTCTGCTTTGCCTCAGGCCCAGGTACCCTCGACAGGTCCTGGAGAGAGCCGCCTGCCGGTGTAGGGCTGGGTGGGTGGCTTCAGGGACCTCCCAAGAATGGAGAGCTGCAGCTTCCTAGTCTCCCTCCTTCTCTCATAGCAGGAGGAGCCAATGATATAACTGTCCGTCTGAAACCGGAGTTCGGACGCGAACCCGCGACCTCGCGAACCCACAGAGCCGGTTTCGCAGGTGTACACGCTGACAACTGAGCTAAAGCGGCGACCGTCCCGGAAGCCTCCTGCAGAGGGACTGGGGGAGGGGTGGGAAGTGTATGTCGGCTCGTTGGTCTAGGGGTATGATTCTCGCTTTGGGTGCGAGAGGTCTCGGGTTCAAATCCCGGACGAGCCCGTCCTTTTTCTTTAAGAGGAGGACTAAAGACCGACCTAGTGGAAGCGTCGGGAAGACGCAAAGCACGCCTAGGCCATCTGAGGCCAGGACTGCTGTCCGGCCGGATCAGTCGGTAGAACAAAGCGACTCTCACAGTCAGCCTCGTGGGTTGAGGACCCCACGTCCGAAACGCGCTTTCTAGGTTTTGACCTGCGGGAGCGGGAGCGGAGAGCCGAGCCGGGCGAAGCGCGAGCAGTGCGGGAGGCCGAGGCGGAGGCGGTGTCCCCTCCGTGCATTCCGCCGGCGTTTGCTGAGCCTTCACCGGGGGCCACGTTTTGGGGGTTCGGCCGCCCCCAAAGCGAGCGTCCCAGAAATCGCGGCTCTGGGACCCTCCGCGCCCCCTCCACGCCCGCTCTCGAGCGCTCACCTGCCCGCGCGCCCTGGAGTCCCTCGCCGGCTTTGTCCAGCGGGTCCCCTGCGCTCGAGGCTGAGAGGAGGCCTGCGAAGTGACCGATGAGGGGCGCGGGGACAGAGGCCGGCCGCCCTTCCTTGTCCGGGGCTCTCTGTCGTCCGAGGGCGGAGGGGAGGCGGCGAGGACCCCGGACTGTCGGAGTGCAGGCGCTTCTGTTCGCTTTGCCCGCCCGGGAGCGCTGGGTTTTTCTCCGCGCGCATCATTCCCGGAACCCCGCACTTCCCAATGGGTCTGAAATTGGGGTCTCCGTTCGGCACCACTGCACTGGCCTCGCTGGTCCAGCTCCAGGACACCACGGCATCAGCCAGGAGAGCCAAAAACCTTAGCATGTGCGGCTCGTTGGTCTAGGGGTATGATTCTCGCTTAGGGTGCGAGAGGTCCCGGGTTCAAATCCCGGACGAGCCCTGCTTTTAACACACTCTCATTGAGGCCCAGTAGCCAGAGTGTCTCCACGAGTGTTCTAACAAGCTATTTTTTCAGTTCGAGTTTCAGGCACGGAAAACTGAGAAGTGTTCCCTTCCTCTGCATCAAGAGCCCTTGGTTCGCCGCTTGCAGGTCTCTGAACCGTCAAGCCTGAGGCCCACAGTCCCAGGTCAGGAGGCCAGGGCGTTGGCGTGCAGGGAGGTGATGCGCTGCTGGCCTTTGCTTCCGGAGCCCAGCCCCGCCTCAAATCCAGTCAGTCCATGTCCCCGCTGACCCCAGGACTTGCTCCATCGTGTCATTTGGGGTTGTCCACAGCTGTCACGTTCCGACACCTGTCCGCAGACAGCTCTGTGCATCCGCCCGGCTAGCTCAGTCGGTAGAGCATGAGACTCTTAATCTCAGGGTCGTGGGTTCGAGCCCCACGTTGGGCGATGCTTTTGCAGCCTATTGTGGATTCCTGCCCCACTTGGGTTGGTCTTCTGCTCCCAGCTGTCCATTCCCGGCTAAAACGTCCCCTGTTGGAGGCACAGGGTGCAGACACACAAGGATTACTGTTCACCTTAGGAAGCCAGGCTGGGTCCTGCCCTCGGAGTTGTCTCCTCTTTGTAGCAGATGGGCCTCTATTAGGGATAGCTAGACTCCCATTTCTGGAAGGTCACGGGAGTAAGCAGGTCAGGAAAAAGCAAGAACCGACGCCCTTTAAGGGTCACAAGGGTTTTCCTCCTCAGGGAACACTGGTCCCTATCAAAATACAAGAAAGTGTAAAAACCTGAGCCCCTCCTCCTTACCCTGGACCAGGGAGCCATGGCCGGAAACCGCCTCCCGCTCCTCCTCTCGCTCAGACACGCTGCTCCGTTGGGGCAGAATTGGATTCAGAAATATAGGGTTCTTCCAGAATCTGTTTTCCTCATTTCCTCAGGAGGCCCAGGCACCCCGACTCCGCACCCCCCCACCCCCATCGGTCCCTAGGTGAGGCCGACATGCAGGCGAGGTGTTCTGGGCGGCGAGTCTCCTGCCTCCATTTGAGGTCAGAACTGAGCAGAGCTGCAGCTGCGGGGTCTCCTTCCAGCTCCCGCCGCAAGAGCAGATAATCTAATAGTCCGTCTGAAACCGGAGTTCGGCCGCGAACTCTCAACCTCGAGAACCCACAGAGCCGGTTTCGCAGGTGCACACGCTCACAACTGAGCTACAGCGGCGAGCGTCTCGGGAGTCTCCTGCAGAGGGACGAGGGGAGGGGAGGGAGGTGTGTGTGTCGGCTCGTTGGTCTAGGGGTATGATTCTCGCTTTGGGTGCGAGAGGTCCCGGGTTCAAATCCCGGACGAGCCCGTCCTTTTTCTTTAAGAGGAGAACTAAATTAGACCGACCTAGTGGAAGCGTCGGGAAGACGCAAAGCACGCCTAGGCCATCTGAGGCCAGGACGGCTACTGTCCGGCCGGATCAGTCGGTAGAACAAAGCGACTCTCACAGTCAGCCTCGTGGGTTGAGGACCCCACGTCCGAAACGCGCTTTCTAGGTTTTGACCTGCGGGAGCGGGAGCGGAGAGCCGAGCCGGGCGAAGCGCGAGCAGTGCGGGAGGCCGAGGCGGAGGCGGTGTCCCCTCCGTGCTCTCCGCCGGCGTTTGCTGAGCGGTCACCGGGGGGCCACGTTTTGGGGGTTCGGCCGCCCCCAAAGCGAGCGTCCCAGAGACCGCGGCTTCGGGACCCTCCGCGCCCCCTCCACGCCCTTCTCGAGCGCTCCCCACCTGCCCGCGCGCCCCGGAGTCCCTCGCCGGCTTTGTCCAGCGGGTCCCCTGCGCTCGAGGCTGAGAGGAGGCCTGCGAAGTGACCGATGAGGGGCGCGGGGACAGAGGCCGGCCGCCCTTCCTTGTCCGGGGCTCTCTGTCGTCCGAGGGCGGAGGGGAGGCGGCGAGGACCCCGGACTGTCGGAGTGCAGGCGCTTCTGTTCGCTTTGCCCGCCCGGGAGCGCTGGGTTTTCTCCGCGCGCATCATTCCCGGAACCCCGCACTTCCCAATGGGTCTGAAATTGGGGTCTCCGTTCGGCACCACTGCACTGGCCTCGCTGGTCCAGCTCCAGGACACCACGGCATCAGCGAGGAGAGCCAAAAACCTTAGCATGTGCGGCTCGTTGGTCTAGGGGTATGATTCTCGCTTAGGGTGCGAGAGGTCCCGGGTTCAAATCCCGGACGAGCCCTGCTTTTAACACACTCTCATTGAGGCCCAGTAGCCCAGAGTGTCTCCACGAGTGTTCTAACAAGCTATTTTTTCAGTTCGAGTTTCAGGCACGGAAAACTGAGAAGTGTTCCCTTCCTCTGCATCAAGAGCCCTTGGTTCGCCGCTTGCAGGTCTCTGAACCGTCAAGCCTGAGGCCCACAGTCCCAGGTCAGGAGGCCAGGGCGTTGGCGTGCAGGGAGGTGATGCGCTGCTGGCCTTTGCTTCCGGAGCCCAGCCCCGCCTCAAATCCAGTCAGTCCATGTCCCCGCTGACCCCAGGACTTGCTCCATCGTGTCATTTGGGGTTGTCCACAGCTGTCACGTTCCGACACCTGTCCGCAGACAGCTCTGTGCATCCGCCCGGCTAGCTCAGTCGGTAGAGCATGAGACTCTTAATCTCAGGGTCGTGGGTTCGAGCCCCACGTTGGGCGATGCTTTTGCAGCCTATTGTGGATTCCTGCCCCACTTGGGTTGGTCTTCTGCTCCCAACTGTCCATTCCCCGCTAAAACGTCCCCTGTTGGAGGCACAGGGTGCAGACACAAACAAATTCCTTCTCACCAATTATGCTTTCAAAATGTGTTGTTGGAGAAGACTCTTGAGAGTCCCTTGCGGAACGAGATCAAACCAGTCCATCGTAAAGGAAATCATCCCTGAATATTCATTGAAACGATTGATGCTGAAGGTCCGATACTTTGGCCACTTGATGCCAAGAGCCAACTCATTGGAAAAGACCCTGATGTTCGGAAAGATTGAGGGCAGGAGGAGAAGGGGGTGGCAGAGGATGATGGTTGGATGGCATCACTGACTCCATGACCATGAGTTTGAGCAAACTCCGGGAGTTGGTTATGGACAGGGAGGCCTGGCGTGCTGAAGTCCATAGGGTCGCAAAGAGACACAATTGAGCGACTGAACAACAGTGGAAGCCACGCTGGGTCCTGCCCTCCTCGTTGTCCGCTTTTCTGCTCCTTGTAGCGGTTGGGTCTCTCATGGGGGCTTGTAGACTCCTGTTGCTGGAAGGTCAAGGAAGTAAGCAGGTCAGGACAAGTGAAGAACCAACGCCCTTTAAGGATCACAAGGGTTTTCCTCCTCAGGGAACTCTGGTCCCAGTTAAACTACAAGAAAGTGTAAAAACCTGAGCTCCTCCTCCTTCTCCAGGCACCAAATGGAGACTCCTCCCCCTGGACCCCGGAGCCATGGTCGGAAACCGCCCCCTCCTCCTCCCGCTCAGACAAGCTGCTCCGTTGGGGCAGAATTGGATTCACGTGTCGATCAAGTAGCAGAATATACGGTTCTTCCAGAATCTGTTTTGTCCCCCTCCCTCACTCAGGCCCAGGTACCCACTATCGGTTCCTAGGTGAGGCCTCTTGCGGGCGAGGTGTTCAGGGCGCGGTGTCTCCTGCCTCCATTTGAAGCCAGAACTGAGCAGAGCTGCAGCTGCGGGGTCTCCTCCAGCTCCCGCCCCACGAGGATCAGATAATCCAACCGTCCCTCAGAAACTGGACTGCAGCTGCGAACCTGCGACCTGGGGTTCGTCGGTGAGGACATGGACAACTGAACTATGGCGGCGAGCTTCACTGGAGTTACCTGCGGACGGACTGGGGGAGGGGAGGGAGCGCGGTGCGTGCGGCTCGTTGGTCTATGGGTATGATTCTCGCTTTGGGTGCGAGAGGTCCTGGGTTCAAATCCCGGGCGAGCTCTGGTTTTCTTCCCCAGTTGGGGGTCTCAGGGCCCACTCTGCGCCTCCCACTGTCGTTTTAAAGTTTTCATTGAGACCCAGTAGCCAAAGTGTCTCCATGAGTCTCCTAACAAGCTCCTTTGTCAGCCTGTGCTGGAGGAACGAGGAACGGAAGACAGAGATGTTCCCGTCCTCTGCATCGGTAACCCGTTTTTCGCCGGTGGCAGGTCTCAGAACCGTCAAGCCTGGATCCGACGGTCCTCGGTCAGGAGGCCAAGGCATCGGTGTGGGGAGAGGCGATCCGCCGCTGGCGTCTGCAGCCGGAGCCCACCCTCACCTCAAATCCAGGCACTCCACTTACCCACTGACCCTGACACCTGCTTTATCCTGTCGTTTGGGGAGGTCCACAGCCCATCAACTTCGGAAACCTGGCCGCAGTCGGTTGCTAGCAGCAGCCCGGCTAGCTCAGTCGGTAGAGCATGAGACTCTTAATCTCAGGGTCGTGGGTTCGAGCCCCACGTTGGGCGTGGGTTTTTGCTGCCTGTTGTGGATTCCAGTGCCACGTGTGTTAGTGCTCCCAGCTGTCCATTCCCGACTAAGAAGTGCCCTGTTGGAGGGTGCAGACACACACAAATTCCTGCTCACCGTAGAAAGCCGCGCTGAGCCCTGCCCTATGCTTTGTCTGCTCCTTGTAAGGGTTGGGCCTCACATGGGAACTTCTAGACTCCCATTTCTGGAAGGCCAGGAGAGTAAGTTCAGGACAAGGCAAGAACCAGCGCCCTTAAAGGCTGACAGGTCCCCAAAATTAAAAAGTGTGAAGACCTAGGCTGCGCTGGGAATTTGACCCTCTTGAACCTTTTGGAGGCTCCTATCCCTGGACAGTGAGCAGTCTTGCGGAACCTCCTCCTCCTCCTCCTGTCGCTCAGAGACTGCTCTGTTGGGGGAGAAATTAGGTTCAGGTGTCGATTAAGTAGAGGGATATAGGGTTGTCCGGTAGTTCCAGAGTCTGTTTTGCCTCAGGCCCAGGCACCCCTCGGTCCCTAGGTGAGGCCTCTTGCGGGCGAGGTATTCTGGGCGGGGAATCTCCTGCCTCTATTTGAGGCCAGAACTGAGCAAAGCTGCAGCTGGGGGGGTCTCCCTCCAGTTCCCGCCGCACGAGGAGCAGATAATCGAAACGTCCCTCTGAAACCGGACTGCTGCTGTGAACCCTCGACCCGGCGATCCCGCGATCCTACAGAGCCGGATTCGCAGGTGCGCACGCTGGCAACTGAGCTATGGCAGCGAGCTTCACTGGAGTCATCTGTAGGAGGACTGAAGACGGGAGAAGAAATGGTGTAGTGGCTCGTTGGTCTAGGGGTATACTTCTCGCTTTGGGTGCGAGAGGTCCCAGGTTCAAACCCCGGACGACTCGCCCCTTTTCTTTAAGCGGTGAACTGAGGTTTGGCCTGATGGAAGTGTCGGGGAGACACAGACTAGAGAGCGGGACCAGCGGTAGCCGCTCCTGCAAACAGAGTAAAGGAACGTAGGTTGCCCTAGGGCTCCAGGTCTCTGATGATTCGGGAGGTTCACTGCTCCAGCCCCCGACCAGCCCTACTGTAACTTAAAGTCGCGTTTTAGTGGTGGGGAGGCGGGGAGAGAGAAAGAGACTCCCGGGCTTCCCTGGGCACAACTTCATTCTTGGGTCGGGGGCTCGTCCCCGGGGCCTTCCTTGATGAGAGCGTGAATAAATGGGGCCAAGTATCCGGAGGGGTTGGGGAGTAGCCGGACGTCGAGGGAGGACATACCGACTGCAGACTCTGCCCCGACCTGACCCCCGACTCCTGGACGCGGGCTCTCGCTGCTGCGAGGGCGGCCTCCTCCTACTCCCCAGCCGGACCGGAGGGCCCGCCTCCTCCCCCGGGCGGACTGGGAGGGACATCGTGACCCGCTCAGGTGCGCAGTCTGGTTGGTGGGCTAACCCGCCCCCCTATAGGGACAACCCCCCGATCAGGCCATCCTAGGGCATCTGAGGCCGGGACCGTTGCTGGATCAGTCGGTAGAACAAAGCGACTCTCACAGTCAGCTTCGTGGGTTGGGGGACCCGCATTCAGAAACGCGCTTTCTTGGTTTTGACCTGCGGGGACGGGAGCGGGGAGCCGAGCGGGAAGAAGCGCGAACAGCGCGGGAGGCCGAGGCGGAGGCAGCGTCCCATCCGTGCACTCCGCCGGCGTTTGCTGAGCGGTCACCGGGGGCCACGTCTTGGGGGTTCAGCCGCTCCCAAAGCAAGCGTCCCAGAGATCGTGGCTCCGAGACCCTCCGCGCCCCCGCCCGCTCTTGAGCGCTCCCCACCTGCCCGCGCGCCCCGGAGGTCCTCCCCGGCTTTGTCCAGCGGGTCCCCTGCGCTCGCGGCTGAGAGGAGGCCTGCGAAGTGACCGATGAGCGGCGCGGGGACAGAGACCGGCTGCCCTTCCTGGTCGGGGGCTCTCTGTCGTCCGAGGGCGGAGAGGAAGCGACGCGGGCCCCCGGATTGCGGGTGCGCTCATCAGTCCTGGGATTCTACACTTCCCAGTGGGCTTGAAATTGGAGTCTCCATTCCACGTCAGTTCCCTGGCATGGCCTGTCCAGCAGCGATCCCACCGGTGGAAGAGGAGATCCAAAATGCTAAGCAGTGTGGCTCGTTGGTCTAGGGGTATGATTCTCGCTTAGGGTGCGAGAGGTCCCGGGTTCAAATCCCGGACGAGCCCTACTTTTCCTCCCCATTTGCGGGTCTCAGGATCCACTTTGTGCTTCCCCTTGTCATTTTAAAACTTTTTTTGAGGCCCAGTAGCCAAAGTGTCTCCACGAGTCTGGCAGCAAGCTACTTTGTTAGTCCAAGCTCCAGGCAGGGAAGACTGGAGAGGTGTTTCCTTCCTCTGTACATCAGGAGCCAGTTCTTACTCGGTTGGAGGCCCCTGAACTGTCAAGCCTGGGCCCCACAGTCCCTGGTCACGAGGGCAGGGCATCCACTTGGGGAGAGGCGATGGGCTGCAGGCATTCGCATAACTCCAAATCCAGTCACTCTACCTGGTGTGGACTCATGCGTCTCCCCTCCTTTCCTGCCGGAAGTCAGCAGGAGTCCCGGGACCTCCAGCGCTGCTGGATACCCAAGGTCCTGGGCCCCAGCGCCTGACAGGAGCCAAATCTCCTCCGCCCTGTTCTGCGGAGGCCGCCTTTGAGGTTCAAGAGGTGGACACTGGGACCCCCACCCCGCTGTGGGGGTCTCAGGTGCTTGCCAAGATGTCTTCAGCATGTGCTGGAAAGAGTGCCATGGACGCCACAATGAAAAACAACAAGGAAACTAGGCATCATGAGCAACAACTAGTGAACAATAGATATGAAAATAAAGTTGGAAAGATACCAAGATTATCAGATACAGAGCATAACACAACTATCCTTACTGTATGTAAAGACATGAAAGACAATAATGAAAATATATTTGAGAACAGAAGCTATGTAAAATACTCTAGAAGAATGATACAGGACTATATTTGTCTAAAAATATGCAAAAAGTGAAACAAATCTCAATAGATGTATGCAATGATTTAGAAAGATGAAGGAAATGGTAAACTAAAAATATGTCAAAACAAATAATATAAAATAAACAAAACCCCTAAAATATCCTAATATGATTACAAATTATACAATACACTTCTAGAAGTTATGTGAGTTAAGAAATAAATTACAGTGGGATTTAAAATACTTTGAAATAAATGATGATGAAAAATACTACATACCAAAACTTTTAAGACACAGATAAAGCAGTAGTTAGAGGAAAATTGATAGCCTTAGATGTGTATAATAAAGAAGACAAGCTGAAAGCCAATGACAAGAAGTTAGAAAAAGTACAGCAAAAAATAAACCCAGATAAATTAGAACAAGGGGAGAAATGATGAAGAGCTGAAAATAATGATGTTGATGGAGAAGGAAATGGCAACCCACTCCAGTACTCTTGCATGGACAGAGGAATCTGGCGGGCTGCAGTCCATGGAGCTACATGACCGAGCACACATGCATCAGGATGGAGGGAGATGGTTGGTAGCAATAAACTGGTAGAATTAAAAAAAAAAAAGAAAAATAATGATGTTGAAAACAAGCATACAATAGAGATTAATAACAAAAAGTTAATGCTATTGAGGAACTCTGCAAAAACTGGTTAAGAAATAATGACAATGGGAGGGGGAGGGAGGTGGGAGGAGGGTTTGGGAGGGGGAGCACATGTGAATCCATGGCTGATTCATGTCGATGTATGGCAAAAACTACTACAATATTGTAAAGTAATTAGCCCCCAACTAAAATAAAAATAAATAAATAAAATAAAAAAATAATTAAAAAAAAAAAAAAAAAAAAATAAAAAAAAAAAAAAAAAAAAAAAAAAGAAATAATGACAGAAGAGACACATAACCCATGTCAGAGAATGACTTAACAGTTATTGGATAAATTAAGAAGATAATAAATATTCTAAATAACTTTGTGAAAGCTGTTAGTACCCATAACTTGCCCAAATTATCTGCAAAATACTGAAGCAAATTTCAAGTTTGTGGTGAAATCTTGAAAATATTCTATTTGAGGTTAGAAATGCAACAAGGATGCTGACACTGTCTACTTCTGTTGAACATTTTGTCAGAGGCAGTGAGTCACCCCATACGTCGCTGGTGGGAATGTAAAATCGTACACTCATGCTGGAAAACACTGTGGCATTTTCTTTAAAAACTAAACTTATAACCACCATATGACCCAGCAATTTGGGTATTTATCTCAGAAAAATGAAGGCTTCTGTTCACACAAAAATCTGTACACAAGTATCTATAGTTGTTTTATTTGAAACAGCCAAGAAACTGGAAATAATCCAGATGTCCCTCCAGGGGTCAGTTGTGCATTTTGCCCTAGGTTTGTGCTGTTCTCTCCGTGCGACTTCGCCCAGCTGCTTCTCCCTAAGCCCACGGTCAGATGGGTTGGGTGGGCACAGAGGCCAGACCGGGTTCCCCAGCTGTGGGGTGGTGAGGGAAGTCCTAGACTAGAGGAACTCTTGTAGAAGGGGCAGTAAGTGGAGAGTGGAGCTTGCAGTGGGGACTCCTTGTGAGGCCCAGGAACCTTTGGCTACTGACCCATCCCTGGTGTCCACATCTAAGTCAGTATCCATCACCTAGGTCCCATCACCTTCACATTACCCCATCAATATATGCAAGGATAGAGTTTACTCATGGTTATCCAGCTAGCTCAGTCGGTAGAGCATGAGAGTCTTAATCTCAGGGTCATGGGCTCAAGCCCCATGTTGGGCGATGTCTTTTCTTGGTTTAGACCTTCTGGAGTCCGGAGAAACTCAGCAGGTGAGCATCGGATGGATACCGGGATACTACACTGGGGGGGGGCGCCTTTTCCAAGCAAGGCAATCCTGTGACCTGCCATCAAAGGGCACTCAACTGCTCAGCTGGACCCAGAGCTCCTTGCTGGCTTTTACCCCAGCTCCTCCTCAAGCATGTTCCTGGCTGCAAGAAGTGTCAGCAAAGTGACCTAAAAGCCAAGCCGGGATGCTAGGATAGCCTGCCTTTCCTGGCGTTGGGCTCATTGTATCTGAGCACAGAGACCACCAGACTTGGTGGGGGGGCAGGTCAGGTAGGGTGCAGGGGCTGCTTCCCAACTTGTCGGCACAGGGAGCTCTGGGGTCCTCCCCTTGCCCACTAATTTATGAGCTCAACACTTTCCCGTGGGTCTGAAGTTGGAGTCTCCTCCCTGCCCCACCTCATTGGTCTCCCAAATTCCATATCCGGGATGCCACGGAGTCACAGAAGAGACTCAGAAGGTGGAACTCGTGTGGCTTGTTGGTCTAGGGGTATGATTCTCGCTTAGGATGTGAGAGGTCCTGGGTTCAAATCCTGGATGAGCCCACTTATTTCCCCTTTTACATGAAAACAGCTCCTCTCTAGAGATTTGAGGAGGCGAGATCAAGTCCCCAGATCTTATACTTCGAAGCTCCACACTTCGAGAGAATTAGAGAAAACATTTAAAAGCTTCAAGCTGTTTCCAGATACTTTTAAACTTTTAGTAGGAATCTTGGGGATTCAGGGGTGTGGACATCACACTGCAGGGCAATGCGTGCAGGGCTTCGGTCAGGTTAAGGGTGGCAGGGGAGAAAATCTGGAACAGTCTCCCCAAATCACCTACCTTTAAGGCTTCAAGTCCAGCGATTAATTACTCCATTGAGACTCAAATATCCCTGCTAAGCGTCCAATAATGTATCGGGCATGACTCTGGGGCCCAAGGCCCTTCTCCTCTTTCTTGATTCCCTTCTTTTCCTCCTTCTCTTCTCTCCATTTCCTGCCACCCCTCACCTGGGCACTCCCAGGTCTGCCCTTGTTCCGCAGCCCCAGATCAGGGAAGGGTTCCGGGAACCCGGGTTGGGCACAGAGACCTGGGGTCCATGCTGTCAGGATAGGGGTCTTGTCCCCCGCTCTGCATGTCAGGCTGTGTTGGGCCCCTTTTTTGGTGGTTGGGGGTCCAGGTGGGGTTTGACTTTGACCCTTAAGGAGTTCCAAATCAAGAGAGCTGCTTTCAGTAAAGTGCAAAGATTCCCCACTTCCAGGGGCAACCATATGCCAGGGTCACCCTGTAGGTCAGGGTCACTAAGGACGGAGGCCAGGGCCATCCCTCAGGTCAAATCGCCTCTTTTTTCAGAGTCTGCTGCAGAACTCCAAGGCTGATTTGACTGGTGGATTTGATTTCCTGGAGGGAGTGGGGGAACCATCTCTCTCCTAATTTGTTAAAAACAAACAAACAAACAAAAAATCCTTTAACATATTGGTTGAAAAATTATAAACAGTTTTAAAGAAGTTATAAAGAAAAACACTCTGGCAGAGTCGAGGTTTCCAGTAACACAAATGGGTTTTGGGGACCAACCCTCTTTCTAAAAAGAACTGAAAATGTTGGATATAAAAAACAAACAAACCTCAAAGCAGTGAAGAGCTTGCTTTTGGAAAAGTCAAGAAATTCCGGGCCCAGTTTAAACGGATGTGGCAAACCAGAGGGATGATGGCGGCCCAAAGTTGCGGTGGAACCAAGGACACCTGCCAATCTCGGCGAATGTGACCGCCTCGGGCTCTGGGAGAACAAGGCAGAGCCCAGGATCTGCTCCTGGAATCTGTGACCCCCAAAGATGAGTAAGAACAGGAGCACAACCGTCCCGCCCCAACGCCGCCAGCTGCTTCTGCAATGCGTGTTCCCTGGCGTCTCCTCCTCCGGCCCCTTTTACTAAAATACAATCGCTTTAAAAGGCGAGCCTGTGTAGAGACCGCGCGCATCCGTAGGACGAAGTACAGCCGGGGCCCACGTCTACAGCGTCCTAGTTCCTCTCAGTGTCCGCCGTGTTGTTCCCACGCTGGATTGTCCCCAGTCTCCGGGCTGGTGGCTCCAGCGCCCCGCGCCCCTAGCCCGCCGCTTCATCCGGGCTGGTGGCCAGACTGGCAGGACCAACAGGACAAAGGAGATTAGAAGCCGCGCAACTGAATCGAAGTGTGTTCTCTGATTCTGTTCTGGATTTTTTTTCTGAGTCATGAAGGGCTTATTGGAGAAGACTGAAGGAGATTCGAATTTGGACTGAGCATTAGATAATCCTGTTGCTCGAGTGACAAAGGATGAAATCGGGGTAGGGGGTGACGAGAGGAGAATCTGAGGTCCCAGGAGCTCTCTTGAGGGGATGCGGCGCGGGTGGGGTGGGGGCGGACTTTGAGCGGCTCTGGATTCTGCTGACTTTTTACCTTTTGGATTAATTACGAACCTCAGTGAATAAAGAAAGGTGGGTGGCGAGGGAAATTGTAGGGGGTGTGTCCCGATCCCGCGGACTTAGGCTTTGGGCAACTCCGAGGCTGTGGTTTGGCGTGGAAAAGCGAGGTCGGAGGGAGAGCATTCTGCGGGCGGGCAGTCTCTCGGACATTGCCGAACCCTGGGTGACTATGCTCAGCGCAGGGGGCTGAGGGGGAGGCTCTGACTACCGCCTCCGGCTGAGCCTCGGCGGGTCCGGAGGGGCCGCCTCCCTGGCTCGCGGTGTTGGCCCCGCACGCCTTCTTCCAGCCCCGCGCTCCTCCGGGTCTTCTGTCCAGCCGCGTCCCCGGAGGACCGAACGTTTATCACACACGCCGCCGGGTGGTCCGGCCCAACACGCCGCGGACTGATGCAGCCAGGGACCCTCACCGCTGGCTGCATCTGTCATCCGCAGGACAACCCAGAACTTTCCGGAGCTTGGGACTCCGCTGGAGAAAGCCGACGAATCGAACTCGGCAGAGCGACCGCCGGAGGAGCCGCGTGAAGGCAGGCGTCGAAGGCGCGGCGCGCACAGGAGCTCTGCCGCGAGCCGCGGCTGCCTGTTTTGCTCACGACTCTGTTCCTTGGCGACTTGAACAGAGACTGGGATCTTGTAGCAATTCACCCAGGTTTTTAATAAGCACCCAAACCAATTCCCTGATCACTTTCTAACCACTGGTGATGAGTTATTTCTTCTTCACATGTTCTTGGGAACACTCGTGGCAGCAGCCCCAGTGGCCTAATGGATAAGGCATTGGCCTCCTAAGCCAGGGATTGTGGGTTCGAGTCCCACCTGGGGTAGTATGACGGACATTCTATCTTTACTTTGATGGAGAGATGCATTTTGGGTCATAGATCATTAAGAGTTGAAGATTCCCCACCATCCCTAACAGGGAAGGACAAAGACGGTGTTCCTGTATGTACATCTAAATGGAAAAAACGTGTGGTTGCATATACATACATCTTAATGTGGGGAAAATGTGTAGTTTCACAAACATCTTAATAGAAAGTGTGTATGGTTTCACATACATATTAATGAGAAATATGTGTGGTTTCATTTGAATTTTGTAAAGCAGTCTATTCTTTGATCCTCTGATTTCAATTCTTTGAATCTGTCTCAGAGATAAAACTATTGATGTAAGTACAAGGATGTTTTATTGCAGCAGTTTGGTAAATAATAAATAGAAGGGAGATGGGAGTGGCCATCTGTGGGAGACAGATGGAATACATTTTGCTTCATTAATAGTGTTCAACCTCAGAAAAGTATGTTCAA
This sequence comes from Okapia johnstoni, assembly GCA_024291935.2. Classification (NCBI taxonomy): domain Eukaryota; kingdom Metazoa; phylum Chordata; class Mammalia; order Artiodactyla; family Giraffidae; genus Okapia; species Okapia johnstoni. Next base: position 1,479,749 of record JAGTYA010000028.1, on the reverse strand, counting down.
TCTATCCCAGTCTACTTGAAAGTTCTCGCTCTGAAAGGCGTGCATGATGCCTTTCTTAAAAAACAAACAGTAACTCCCAAGCCGCAGCTGTCCCTGCATGACTACAGAAAAGAATCAGGTGTGGATGGACCCAGGAAGGAAGGGGAGAAAAAAGAGACTCTAGCAAAATGCAGAAATACACAGATCAAAAAGTAAACAGAAAATGTGGAGAGCAGACCTTGCCCCTTTGAAATGTGGGTGTGTAAGAACTGAAGGGGAGCTTAGGGGAGAATTGGAAGTAGGGAGGGGGACCAATGATAACGTTGACTTGATCTGGGTTAGGATTGTGTGGGTGATTTTCTGCCTGGACTTCTGTTATTTCAGTATAGCTACTTTTGTGACTTTTTATAATCTCACTCCAGGAGAAAGCGCCCAGTGTCCTCAGAAACATCTCTTCTTTTCTCTTTCTTTCTTCTTTTAATAACTGAAGAGGGCAAGGCAAGTTTCCGAACAGGGAAGAGAGAATCGCCCCTTAAAAGGCTCCTACCGCACTTCCTGCTTGCCTGTTGTGTTAAAAACTGCAGGCGTCGAGCCTGGTGAAGAAGGAAACAAAAATGAACAGCAGCAATTTCCTTTGATCTGGAGTCTGGCCCCGTTTTTTCCTCTTTCTTAGAAATCTAATTTGTCAACTGCGGAATCCTCAGTGCTTGGCATATATTAAGCATTCAATTAACACTTGAGTGAATGGATGACTCTATTAGGCGAATGACCTCTGGTATGTTGGGACACGTTTGGGGTCCAGAGCTTATGGGAAGATGCATGCTCCCCGCCAGGCGGCGCAGCCCAGCTCGGTGGGTTTCGCTGGCTCCAACCGAACTCTTATCCTCCCGCAGCAGCTGTCGGTGGTGCTCCCACTTCATCTTGGGGGTCTTGTCAGGTAGTAGGTGCACACTTTCTCTTGAAGGGAGGTAACGTTATTGTGAGCCCGGCTAGCTCAGTCGGTAGAGCATGAGACTCTTAATCTCAGGGTCGTGGGTTCAAGCCCCACGTCGGGCGTGTGGTTTCTTTTTTCCTTTTTGCAGGAAAAGGCATGAAAGCCAGGATTCTCTTAAATACATACCAGAAGGTGTCTTTGAATGAAAGTTTTTAAATTTAGCAAGACTTAGAAAGATGGTATCTATAGTACTATATCAATTTTTAAAAAGGGCAACCAAGAAAACAATTACAAAAAAGAAAACAGAATAAAAAAGGACAGCCAGATATAATCCCTCCTGAGGGAATCCTGGAAGCAGCAAATCTCACATTTGTAATTAACAGTTTTCTAGTAGGGGCTTCCCTCATGGTCCAGGGGCTAAGACTCTGGGCTCACAATGTAAGGTGACCAGGTTGGGCACTAGATCCCACACGCCTCAACTAAAGACCCCTGCACGCCTCTACTAGATCTCGTGCAGCTGAATAAATAAATATTTTAGAAAATTTTTTTCTAGTAGCCTCATTAAATTCTGGAGAAGGCAATGGCAACCCACTCCAGTACTCTTGCCTGGAAAATCCCATGGACGGAGAAGCCTGGTAGGCTGCAGTCCATGGGGTCTCGAAGAGTCGGACATGGTTGAGCGACTTCACTTTCACTTTCCACTTTCATGCACTGGAGAAGGAAATGGCGACCCACTCCAGTGTTCTTGCCTGGAGAATCCCAGGGATGACGGAGCCTGGTAGGCTGCCATCTATGGGGTCGCACAGAGTCAGACACGACTGATGCAACTTAGCAGCAGCAGCATTAAATTCTTAAAAATGAAGTTAATTTTAATAATATATTTTATCTTAACTGCGCTTAGTCGCCCAGTCATGTCCGACTGTTTGTGACTGTAGCCTTGGACTGTAGCCCACAAGGCTCCTCTGTCCATGGGATTTTCCAGGCAAGAATAACTGGAGTGGGCTGCCATTTTCCTCCTCCAGGGGATCTTCCCCACCGAGGGACTAAACCCATGTCTCCTTGTCTCCTGCACTGTAGGCAGATTCTTTACCCGCTGAGCCATAACCAAGGTATTATAATTTCCCATGTAATAATATACAAATTATCAGTGAGATGTATTATAGTCTCAACCTTAGTACTTTTGAAATTTTGAATCAGATGGTTCTGTGGGGTGGCGGGGGTAAGGGGGCTGCCTGTGCATGGCAGAATGTTTAGCAGCATCCTTGGCCTCTAGATGTCAGTAGCCTCCTTGTGACAACCAATGATGTCTGCATACACTGTCCAAAGTCTTCTGGGAGGCAAAGTTGTTTCTGGTTTGAGTCATTTGTCTAGAGAATTGAGGTCATACATATTGGTACAAACAGTTCATATGTGGAATCTGACAGGAAGGCTAACTTGACAAGGGCCAGATGGCAGGGTCATTTCATCCTGAGACAGCCAACTCAGAAGGCAGCCTGGTAAGGTCAGGAAATAGGCTGTGTGCAGGGGACTTTGCTGACAAAGGTCTGTACAGTCAAAGTTATGGTTCTTCCAGTAGTCATGTTTGGATGTGACAGTTGGACCATAAAGAAGGCTGAGTGCCAAAGAATTGATGTTTTTGAACTGTGGTGCTGGAGAAGACTCGAGAGTCCCTTTTACTACACGCAGATCAAACCATTCAATCCTAAAGAAAATCAACCTTGAATATTTATTGGAAGGACAGATGCTGAAGCTGAAGCTCCAGTACTTTGGCCACCTGAAGTGGCCGACTCATTGGAAAAGACCTTGATGCTGGGAAAGATTGATGGTAGGAGGAGAAGGGGACGACAGAGGACGAGATGGTTGGATGGCATCACCGACTCAATGGACATGAGTTTGCACAAACTTCAGGAGATAGTGAAGGACAGGGAAACCTGGTGTGCTGCAGTCCATGGGGTCGCAAAGAATCGGGAAAGAGTCAGTGACTGAAAAACCACAAGAGGGCTTCACAAATCCGTTAGTATTTTGAGATAGTGGGAGCCAGATTTCTTGCTGGTGGAGTTGGAAAGAGAAGGCTTCAACAAATCCTATGGTGTTGCACTGGAGTTGGAGGTAGTATTAGAAACGTTTTCTGATAACTTGGTAACTGTTGTTTCACTGGTAAAGAGGGTTGGTGGTAGTGACTTCATGAAAGCAGGTCTTAAATGGTATATTTTCCTGCCTGCAGCCAGCATCTTTTCTAGTTCTATCAGTTTTCTGTATTTCTTAACTGGCATAGTCTATATAACGAACTTTTCGCTTTTCCCCGTGTCCGTCCGTCGCAAGGAGAGGAGCTGCTGCCCTGTAGGCTCGTAAGCAAGGGTTGGACGGGTGCAACCGCTCCAGCTTCTAGGTCAGGAGAACAAGCAGACTCAGCACCGAACCCAAGAGGCCGAAGGCCCGCAACGCCTTCCGTTAAGACGGGCTCATTCAACCCGAGACTACGAGCGCGGAGCCGCCGCTGACTGCAAAGGTGTCGTGGTGTCATGAAGCAGAGATCCGGTCCGCGAAAGCCGGCCCTTTCCTACGTGCGGACCACCAGCCTCACGACCGCGCGGGCCATCCACCGCAGCCGCTCGCACGTGATCCGAAAGAACAAGTACCACCCGGAGTTGCGCGCGGCCGCCACCCGCAGAGCGCGCGTCGTCCTGCGCAGCCCGCAGCCTGTGATGGTGAAGAAGTGGACCTGCCCACTCCAGTGGTCTTGCCTGGAGAATCCCATGGACAGAGGAGTCTGGGGGGCTACAGTCCATGGGGTCGCACAGAGTCGGACAGGCCTGAGAGACTAACACTTAAACTTATTTATGACAAGTTATCTTAAAATTTTCTCTTTAAAAAACAGCGTTAATATTGATTCACAAATTTTTGACATATTTAATATTTTATAATCACTTATAGGGTTTCCTTGGCGTAGGGGATATGCTATGCACAGGCCTGTACTATAATTAACAGGGCTTCTTTGAAAAATAAGAATGACTTTCTCATCACCCCCAGGTGAAGGGCTGGGAGCAGTAAAAAGTACATCGTGGAAAAACATCCTGAAAACAAGATGTTGAAGTACTGATGTGACTGATGGAAAGCTATTAGTGACTGTTCTCGTACCCAGAGCCTTGAGGGAGTTGCTGAGAAAGGTCATCACTAGCTGAAGGGCTAAATAGAGTCATGAAAGGCCTGAAGGTTTGACATTGAGGACTGTGCATTGTATATCTTTATCCCTGATCTGAGATTATAAAAAACAGATGTCTCTAGAGCACGTACAAGGAAGTAGATGTCAGCAATAAAAGGCATGCAAGGATTACGATCTGGGCTTTTGCCTGCAAGCGGCATCAGCCCCCTGACCCCTACCTTATTTCTGAGTCTTATTTTTCCTTATTCTTCTGCAGCACCGTTCCCTCAGGTCGGTTTGTTGTTGGGCTGGTCCCAACACTTGGTAGGACTCTGTGGTAAAGAGTCCACCTGCCATTGCAGGAGACAAGGGTTTGATCACTGGGCTGGGAGGATCCAAAACGCAGAAGAGCAACTAAGCCCGGGAACCACAGCTACTGAGCCTGAGCTCTAGACCCATCACAATGAGAGGCCCTTGCACTGGCAACTCTGGATAAAAGCCTGCACAGCAATAAAGACCCAGCACAGCCAAAGATAAATAAATAAATTAACGAAGTGGTTTATAATCACTTATAGGTTTATGTTTTGTTTTGTTTCGCTGTGCTATGCAGCTTGTGGGATCTTAGTTCTCACACCAGGGGTTGAAAACTTCTCCCTCCACAGTGAAAGCCCAGAGTTCTAACCATTGGCCATCTAGGGAATTCCCTATTATTCTCTTTGATGCCTAAATTATTCCAGATTCAACCAGTGGGAGAGCCCTTTCAAGCTAGCATCTTTGTTTATTTTAAAAAAAATCTCTGTTTATCACAAATCTTCAATTTGAAAAATTTCAATCCTGAAAAAAATTGAAAGTTGAAAGAATAGTACAGGGAATTCCCTGGCAATCCAGTGGTTTAGGATTGCATGCTCTCACTGCCCAGCACATGGATTGAATCTCTGGTCAGGGAATTAAGACCCCACAAGCCTCATGGCAGGGCAAAATAAAATAAAATAGTACATTAAGCATCATATATGGATATGGTGATCCATTTGAAAGTCATTTGCAGTTCATATACGTCCACATTGGACTTTGAGCATTTCCTTATTTCTTGGCACACACATAATGTCCTAGACTCACTCACCTTACTTTTTTTCTGCCCACACCTGGAAGCAGCCCTTTCTGTAAGGAATCCTTTTGCCTTTTAGTAGAGAATGATATTTAGAAACCAAGATCTGGGTGCTAGGTGTGCTGAATGATACTGGATTGTCATTAATTATGGTTTTTGTTTTTTTAGTTCACTCTAACTTTTAAAATAGCTTACTAATTTATTCTTGTGTCTTGAGTATTCCCTCTCCAATCCTTTCCTTAACTCAGGTCACTTGATGGAGTGACTCTAGTGGATCATGGTAACTGATATTTATATATTTTATTTTGTTTATATATATAAAAATGTATATACTTGTGTTCTGTGTAAATATATATGGAACACACATATATATATATATGTTCCATAGCATTCCTTCCCATTTCTTTCTTCCTTTGTTTTGGATATATTTGGGAAGCTCCTCCTCTCCTCCATTTAGTCCTGGTGATAAATTTCCATCACTGAATTCCCATATGGAATGGGCTGGGTTTATGACCCAGGTTGACCAGAATACCCCACTTTCCCATCAGGCATGGTTAATTCTGATCTGGGCATATGATTCAAGAAAGATTTATCATAGTCTTGCCTTACAACAGTGCCAACAAACACTGATAGAAGTGCCCTTCGATGGTTAGTCTGGGAAGGTATGAGTTTGGAGATACTGGTGGCTACCTTCTTGCCACATAAAGAGTGTCTGCACAGTGAAGACAAACAGAAGCAAACAGAGTAGAAGATAGAGAAATACAGGTCCTGATGTCATTATTTGGGCACCTGAATCTAGCCTTGCCTGAAACACACAGGCTTTGCAAGAAGAACTTTGGCCTTTGCAGTTACGTCAACCAATAGAGTCTATTTCTCCTTAAGCTGATAATCCAGTTACCATTCTCCTCCCCCTCCCCAGATCTTTGAAAATTAATTTTGTATGTGGGGACATTGGCCTATTTTTGGAGATAGAATGGAGAGAACTTGATGTCATAGCATGTATCTGATGGGACACATGAAGGCTCATTACAGTCCTGAGATTCTTATTTAGAGTTACTGCATGTGTGCTGGGTAACTTCAGCCATGTCTGACACTTTGCAACTACATGGTTAGTAGCCTGCCAGGATCCTCTGTCCATGGGACTCTCCAGGCAAGAATACTGAAGTGGGTTGCCATGCCCTCCTCCAGGGCATCCTCCCAACCCATGGATAGAACCCACATTTGTCTCCTGCATTGGCAAGTGGGTTCTTTACCACTAGCATCACCTGGGAAGCCCTTTGAGTTACTAGGAGCAGGTTAAAGTAAGTGAAGTAAGTGTTAGTTGCTCAGTCATGCCTGACTCTTTGCGACCCCATGGACTGCAGCCCACCAGGCTCCATCTGTCCATGAGATTTTCCAGGCAAGGATACTGGGGTGGGTTGCCATTTCCTTCTAGGGGATCTTCTCAATCCAGGGATCAAATCTGGGTCTCCTGCACTGCAGGCAGATTCTTTACCAACTGAGCTGCAAGGGAAGCCCCTTGTAGCAGATTAAAGATGTTTATTAAAACGCCATAGTCAGCATGGGAAATATATTGATGATCAATAACCCAAGTAGTGGATGACTAGCTGGAGGAACACTCTGATTTCCAAAGGACCTTTTTTTTTTTTTTAAAGGAATTCAACTGTCACTTATGACCCAGATGTATGGTTTTTATGAGTAACTCTAATACTATCAACTCAGGAAAGTAAACTGCAATGCACAAGATTAAAGGCTTTATTGGGCATCTTAAAGCTAGAACAAGTAGAGCACTATGTATTGGACTCAGGAATTCTCTGTTCCTCATTAGCATCCCTGTTCTACCAATTTATAAATGAACTCAGCAATGTTTCCTATTTCTACCTCATTTACCCCCAAATTAAAATATAGAGTGAGAAGATTTTTCCACTGACCCATCGTAAAAATAACTATTGACATATGCAGATAAACATGTGACACTATTTCCAAATGTTATTTATCCAAAACACAGGTGAATAAGCAGAAAACAAAGTGTATAAATATCACAAATACCTTTAACCTCCACCTAGTGGACATGGTCCTAGCCTAGTGCATTGATGAAGTTAGAGGTCATGGGTGTTTAACATAAATTACCTCATTTAATCTCACAATTCTACAAGGTGATTATTATTTCTCCTTTCTACAGAGAGTGAAATTTTGTAGTTCTCTGAAGATTGGTAGCTTTCTCAAGGTCATACAACTGATGATGTGGGTCTGGAATTCAGTACTAATCTAGGTGATCCAAAGTTTATCCCTTATCTGGCTTCATGTGTATTTACAAGCAAGGATAGGTGGGGGATAAAATATAGAATTGGGAGTTTTCTCTAGCAGAAGGGTTGTGGCTACTGATGATCCCCAAGATTGCATCATTTCCAGTGTTGCCAAGTCCTGAAGAAGCAATTATATAACTCTGATGACAGGTCTTTATTATAAGTGTTGGATCCAAAAAAAGCCCACAGAGGAGAGGAGACAGTGACTATCTGCTTGTTTCTAATGAGGTCCTCAGAGCATATGGCCCTAGTGGCCATCTCGTCTCCTGTAAAGAGCTGGCCGTGTGATACCCAAACATCCTTCCCGCACAAAGGGCTATGTCTCTGCACCCCAGCCCCTTGTTCATGCAGACTCAGCCTGAAAAACTCAAAGATGAGTCCCTCTCCTTCAGAAAAAAAATCTCTCACCAGGTCTAGAAAAGAGAAGCAAACATGGGAATTCTGGGGACCGTGAAGACTACCATTCTTCCTGGGTAAGAGTCAGATGGGTGGGACTTCATCAATCATTTATTTATTTACGTAAATTTATTTATTTACATCCCAGGCTTCAGCAATACGTGAACCGTGAACTTCCAGATGTTCAAGCTGGTTTTAGAAAAGGCAGAGGAACCAGAGATCAAATTGCCAACATCCGCTGGATCATCAAAAGAGCAAGAGAGTTCCAGAAAAACATCTATTTCTGCTTTATTGACTATGCCAAAGCCTTTGACTGTGTGGATCACAATAAACTGTGGAAAATTCTGAAAGAGATGGGAATATCAGACCATCTGACCTGTCTCTTGAGAAACCTGTATGCAGGTCAGGAAGCAACAGTTAGAACTGGACATGGAACAACAGACTGGTTCCAAATAGGAAAAGGAGTACATCGAGGCTGTATATTGTCACCCTGCTTATTTAACTTATATGCAGAGTACATCATGAGAAACGCTGGGCTGGAAGAAACACAAGCTGGAATCAAGATTGCTGGGAGAAATATCAGTAACCTCAGATATGCAGATGACACCACCCTTATGGCAGAAAGTGAAGAAGAACTAAAGAGCCTCTTGATGAAAGTGAAAGAGGAGAGTGAAAAAGTTGGCTTAAAGCTCAACGTTCAGAAAACTAAGATCATGGCATCTGGTCCCATCACTTCATGGGAAATAGATGGCGAAACAGTAGAAACAGTGTCAGATTTTATTTTTTGGGGCTCCAGAATCACTGCTGATGGTGATTGCAGCCATGAAATTAAAAGACGCTTACACCTTGGAAGGAAGGTTATGGCCAACCTAGATAGCATATTAAAAAGCAGAGACATTACTTTGCCAACAAAAGTCCGTCTAGTCAAGGCTATGGTTTTTGCAGTGGTCATGTATGGATGTGAGAGTTGGATGGTGAAGAAAGCTGAGCGCCAAAGAACTGATGCTTTTGAACTGTGGTGTTGGAGAAGACTCTTGAGAGTCCCTTGGACTGCAAGGAGATCCAATCAATCCATCCTAAAAGAGATCAATCCTGGATGTTCATTGGAAGGACTGATGTTGAAGCTGAAACTCCAATACTTTGGCCACCTCATGCGAAGGGTTGACTCACTGGAAAAGACCCTAATGCTGGGTAGGATTGGGGGCGGGAGGAAAAGGGGACGACAGAGGATGAGATGGTTGGATGGCATCACCGACTCGATGGACATGGGTCTGGGTAGACTCCGGGAGTTGGTGTTGGACAGAGAGGCCTGGCGTGCTGCAATTCATGGGGTCGCAAAGAGTCGGACACGACTGAGCGACTGAACTGAACTGAACGGTGTAAAGCCTTAAGGGGGCACTCCTCACTACATCTTCCTTTTAGTGGTTCTGTAGAAACAGTTCTGAGCTCATCTGCAGTTCCTTGAGATTGCCCAGGCATAGCCAGTATGTTTTATCTGTTTATGAGAACCTGAACTGTGGGGAAAACAAACGGACTGATTTTCTGCCAATCCTTCTGGGTTGTTTCTATTTTAATTTTACAGATTTGTGTTAGGGAGCTCGGCACACATAGCCAAAAAGACTGGCTCAGAGCTCAGTAAATTGCTCCAGAAATTTGAGCCCAGGAAGGAGTAACAGCGATACTATCGTTACCACCTTGGGAGCAGTTTTTGATTGATCATAATATCATCCTCAGAGCAGGTGTGCTAGGAATGTGTAGCAGCTACAGATGAGGTAAGGGAACTAAAAAAATATTCTCTAAGGCAACATCACTAATGATATTAATATCAATGACATCAGTACTCAGTTTTAGGGTATATGCTTACTACATGTCAGTCTCTATGTTAACCATTTACACTTGTGTTATCCAGTACTCGTCATAAATAATAAAGTCTCTATTAATATTCCTGTACCTGTAGTGTTTCTGATACTTAACATTAAAAAATACATGATTATGGTAGAAAGTTTAAACATACACAGAAATTATGGACAAAACCACTGTCACATTCTCTCGGTGTCCTTCTAGAGGTACAGCACGTGCATAAGGAAACTGCCCTCATTTTGCTAATACAAGAGGTACAAAACATACCTGGAGAAAAGTGCTAATGCCTCAGCAAGGTGTTAATAATACAGCCTTTCTCCTTGCATTCTTCTTAACTGCCCCATTTTGACCATCGTTTTCCAGGCTTTTGAATTTTTCCTGCTGCTCTCTGCTTCTGGGTCTAGGCTCCCAGCCCCATGGAAGAGGTGAACCAGTTGAGTGTCTGAGTTCCTCCTCCTGGGGCTCTCCAGGCAGCCCCAGCAGCAGCAGCTCCTCTTCCTGCTCTTCCTGACCATGTACCTGGCTAGGGTCCTGGGAAACCTGCTCATCCTCCTGGCCATCAGTGTGGACTCTTGCCTGCGTATCCCCATGTACTTCTTCCTCTGCAACCTGTCCTTCGTGGACACCTGCTTCTCCTCCACCACTGTCCCCAAGGTGCTGGCCAACCGTGTACTCGGGAGCCAGACCATCTCTTTCTCTGGGTGTCTCATGCAGATGTACTTTGTTTTCATGTTCGTGGACATAGACAATTTCCTCCTGGCTGTGATGGCCTATGACCGCTTTGTGGCTGTATGCCACCCCTTACACTATTCAGCGAAGATGACCCCCCAGCTCTGTACCCTGCTGGTCACTGGGTCGTGGATCATCGCCAACTTGAATGTCCTGTTGCACACGCTGCTGATGGCTCGACTCTCCTTCTGTGCGGACAATACCATCCCCCACTTCTTTTGTGATGTGACCCCCCTCCTCAAACTCTCCTGCTCTGACAGACACCTCAATGAGGTGATGATTCTGACTGAGGGTGCCTTGATCATGATCACCCCGTTCATCTACATCCTGGTATCATATGTCCTTATCACCTGTATTGTCCTGAGAATCCCATCCACAAAGGGGAGATGGAAAGCCTTCTCCACCTGTGGCTCCCACCTGGCTGTGGTTTCCCTCTTCTACGGCACCATATTGCTGTGTATTTCAACCCTTTGTCCTCCCACTCATCTGAGAAGGACACTGCAGCTACTGTGATGTACACGGTGGTGATGCCCATGCTGAATCCTTTCATCTACAGCCTGAGGAACAGGGACTTGAAAAGAGCTCTTGGAAAAGCAGTTGGCAGAAAAATGTTTTCTGTCTGAGGAGAGAATCAAAACTCTGCCTCATCCCCTTGCAGATTTATTTTCTTATCAACTGAGTATCTGTTGAGCCATTTTGTCAAGGGCAGTCTGGAAGGAAACATTTTTATGTCAGTGCTAGGGGCATGTAGAAGACAATCATTATTTATTTGTGGACCTAATTCATCTATAACCCTGCGGCATCTACCAAGTAAGATACTTTTTTTGGTGATTAACTTTTGAATTATTTTACATCCACATCCAATTTTTTCTTTTTAAGTGGTATGTTCAGAAAGATACATGTTCTACATATTTTTGAATATTAAAGACACCTGGAAGCTATGGCCCACTGATGTCCAGGTCCCAGCACAGACCAAATAGATCAGAATCTCTGGAAGTGGGGCCCCAACACTGAGATTTTAGAAATCTCGCGATTCCACTGTGCAGTCAGGATGAAGGATCACTGGTCTCCGTCGTCTTATGTGCTCTCTGTCATGGTGAGTCATAAAGATTGGGTCGTAAAAACGCTTACAAGAGTAGTTATGAGACGCAGATAGAGGAACAACCGAGTGAAATATGAGGACTAAAGTTGATAGTAATATTTCAGGTGAGACTCAGAGGCTCAGATGGACTTTTTGGTTCAGAGCATGGAGAGGTGAAGCGACGCAGAATGCGGAAACCATCCTGATTGGCTGTCTGATCTTAGGGGGCGGGGTCATCCGGGCAATTTTTGATACCAGGAAACCAAATCAACATTTTCTCTTCCTTCGGCCCGGACCCACGCGCCCTGCTTTCTTCCCTGGCTAGCAACCCTCTGCCACACCTTCAAACCAAGTCAAGTGCCACCTCTTCCTCCACAAGCCCTTTTGATTCTCGAGCTCTGTTTTTTCTTTGGTTTATTCTTCCCCTCCACAAGGATTTTCCACATATTATGAGACACTCCATACCCAAATTCACATGCTATTCACTTTATTCCCCAGTGTCTGGCACTGCTCTTAGACCAAAGGCAATACTCAGATCTAGCTGAAAGAAAAAAAAATGGATGAATGAATGTCACCTAAACTTTTATCTATTTTGGCTGCGCTGGGTCTTCATTGCAGTGAAGGGGCTGTATTACCCAGAGGCATATACCATGTTAGTTCCCCAACCAGGGATGGAACCTGCATCTCCCACATTGGAAGGCAAGTTCTTTACCCCTAGATCACCAGGGAAATCCTTGCCTTAACTTTTAATTTGAACATTCTTGCTTGAGAAGGAGTTTAAAATTTTCCCCATTTAAAAATCACTTTTGTTACTTGACAGGTAATACCTACATACTATGATATAAAAAAAAAACACTAAGAAGAAGATCAAAATAACTTGTAAATTTTCTGCTCCAAGATAACTTCAGTATTACACATAAATATAGCTTTAGAAAAGTTGGCCGCACTTTTCCCATTTAATTTTGTGTTCTCATTTTCCACCTCCTTCTTCCTATATCAGTAAAAGTCTTAGAAATTTGATTTTAATGGCCGTATAATATTTTATCCACTCGTGGATGCAATTTGTTTATTCCTTGACTCTGGACAATTTAAAGTGTCTCTGTGCTATAAATAACACAGCTGTACACTTCTTGGTGTGGACATCTTTGTGTTCCTTAGTGTCATAGTTAGCCTACATACCTATTGCCCCAGTTGGAGTAAAAATGAAGGTCATCTTTCCTTTGTTTCTTCATTATTTCTGCCCCACCCCACCTGATAATACTATCAGGAAGTTCAGTACCTCTCTCTTGGTGTCAGAGCATCTCAGAAATTCACTCAAAGGAGTCAGTCAGTCTTGCTTTCCGCTGCCAGGTGGAGAGAGAGAACCAGAAGTTGGACCAGCCCAAGGCCATGATTGTGTGAGTTGCTAGAACCCAGTGTAGCTACTGAATCTTGATCTTGTTTGATTTTCTGGAGGCCTGTTTTGCTGCAGCATTGAAGCTCGTGGCTCACATCCCTTTGGGGGTCCACCTCTGGCCTCGGGTCACAGCTATTGGAGGTCAAATTTACTTTATCCTCCATAAAATTCTGACTCTGCTCCATGGTGGCTACATGCACGGGGGCTTCCAGCTCCCCTGTGTCAAACCAGCTCTGCCTGTGAACACCCAGCTCAGATTTACCCTTCTACCTTTGAGATTTCTCCTGGATCCTTGGGGTCTTTTTTAATGTGGAACGGAGTTCAATCAGGTTTATTCTACATCAAAGCTGTATCTGTGAAACAGGATTCAAATAAGTGTATATGAAGATGATAATATTTGGATATTGATTGATTTGTAAAGTAATGAACATTTTAACTATTTTCTCTATAACATTTGGATGTTGATTGACTAATCTGTAAAGTAACAAACATTTCAACTATTTTCTCTCTGTATATTAGTAGATTTTACCTTTTGATTTGATGCTGGGTTATGGAGGGCATGGAGCTTCATGAATGTTATACATTCATCATAGATTGTATCTTTTAGTAACTGAAAGATCTCTATCCTCTTTAATTCTTTTTTCATCTTAAAGCAGGCTTTAGTTAATATTAAAATCACATCTCTACTTCCTTTCAGCTTGTGTTGATTCATTCTCTCAGACTTTCTAAAATAGTTGACTTGATGAAGGATTCTTTCCCTGTGTCAGTATCTTTTTTTTTAAGCTTCTAGTACACTAGAGAAAATTAGAATATAATTCTATACTCAGAAAGAATAGTCAATGATGAATGTCTCCATCTCCCATTCACTGTTAAAAATAAAGGAAACAGACGTCCCTGGTAATCCAGTGGTTAAGAATCCACCTGCCAATGCAGGGGACATGGGTTCTATCCCTGGTCCAGGAAGATTCTACACCTTCCACGGGGCAACTAAGCCTGTTGCCACAACCACTGATGCCTGCACTCTGGAGCCCAGACTCTGAAACAAGAGAAACCATGGCAATGAGACACCCTCACAACTAGAGAGTAGCTCCTGCTTTCCACAGCTATAGAAAGTCCCCGTGGATCAACGAAGACCCAGTTCAATGAAAAATAAATGAATTTATTTAAAAAACCACGAGTATAAAATTAATACATGTTTTGTAAGACACAGTTCTCTATGTGTTCATTGCTTTTCCGCACATTTTGTGACCAGAGACATTCACTTTTTTTGTTCTAGACCATTTCTTCAAGGATGTTTCTATAATGAACAGCGCTGGAAAATAGAAATGGTGTGTCTTTCCAGAGCAAAGGGCAGATTTTTCACCATCCAGTGTAATAAATGTATTCTTCTGGGGCAAAGTTGGAGAAGGCAATGGCACCCCACTCCAGTACTTGTGCCTGGAAAATCCCACGGATGGAGGAGCCTGTTGGGCTGCCGTCTATGGGGTCGCACAGAGTTGGACACGACTGAAGCGACTTAGCAGCAGCAGCAGCAGCAGGGGCAAAGTTCAGCCAGGCTTATTCCCAATGACAAGATTTGATTTCCTAAGCTTGAGGAATCCTCTCCTGTAACACATCCATTGTGTTGCTACTTGTCCTTATTCACATCATTCTATGAGAATCAGGGCTTAGGAACTGGTGTAAATATGTACTCTGGCTCCTGCTCCTGCTAGGAGTAACACAGGCATGCCTCATTCTATTGCGCTACATAGTTACTGCACGTTTTTTTGTTTTTTTTTTACAAATTGAAAGTTGGTGGCAACTCTGTGTCAAACAGGTCTCTTGGTGCCATCTCCCCAGAAACATTTGCTCACTTTTTGTCTCTGTCCTATATTGGTAATTCTTGCAATATGTGAAACTTTTTCATTATTATGATAGTTTTATAGTGACATATAATTAGTAATCATTGATGTTACTACTGCAAAAGATTCTGACTCTCTGAAGACTCAGATAATGGTTAGCATTTTTTTGGCAAAAAACAGTATTTTTAAAGTAAGGTATGGGGCTTCCCTGGTGGTTCTGTTGTAAAAAATCTGCCTGCCAATGAAGGAGACACAGATTTGATCCCTGGTCTGGAAAGATCCCACATGCTGCAGAGCAACTAAGCCTGTGCACCGTGACTACTGAGCCTGTGCTGTGGAGCCCGTGCTCTGCAACGAGAGAGGCCACTGCAATGAGAAGCTGCACCCCACAACTAGAGAGTGGCCCCCACTTGCTGCAACTAGAAAAAAGCCCACACAGCAACGAAGACCAAGCACAGCCAAAAATTAATAAATATATAAAATTATTTTTTTAAATAAAGTAAGGTATGTACATTTTTAAAAAGACACAATGCCACTGCATACTTAATAATTGTGTTGCCCACTTTTTGGCCCCTTTGTACCAAACGATGATGGTAAAAATTATTGTCTAAGGTTTAGATGTAACTCTTGGGTCAAAACCTGAAGATATTAGAAATGAAGCCAGCACTATTGAGATAAATCCCAGACAAAATTCCCTCAAACCTGGGACCTGGCTGATCTGGGCCTGTGTCCATAGATGGAGAGATTCAGTTATTAAATCCTTGTTCTTCTCTCTAATGAGGCTTTTAGGGAATTTGGTCCCAATGGCTGTGAAGTTCTTGCAAACACCTGCTCTGTGATTGCCCCAAATATTTTTCCTGCACAGGGGACTAGGACCATAAACCCCTGCTCCTCACTCACGGTACCTGCCTGTGTTTCCAAGACATTCTAGTCCTCACAATGGATAGAAGCACTGATGACCACTTATCCAGACGTGAAGAACGCTTGATGACAATAAGCACCAACCTCCCCCAGGTAAGAATACAGCAGTGAAGACATTGATATCTATTAAGACAGGAAATTTTTAAAGGAACGTCCTCTGCTATGTCTTCCAGATACGGGAAGTTAATAGTAGGAGGTCATGAGTCCACTAAGTGTCACTCAAAATGAACCCAGTAATGATCAACCGTTCCTCTTGTTTCTTTAAGAGCCATGTATGAGTTAGGTGGGTAGGGGAAGAACTGGAGCATTTAAGCAGAGACCATATAGTCAAAGAGTCATGCTGTGTAGAAGCTTGCCTGTTTTTCAGATTTTTAAATAAAAGTTTCATCAATTATGCCTCAATAAACCCTCAATAAAGTGCAGAGGAGAAAGCAATGGTATTTTCATGATAATAATACACCATCAGCTCGTTGTTCATCGGCTTCCCTGGTGCCTCAGTGGTAAAGAATCTGCCTGGCAATGCCTGCCAATGCAGGAGATGCGGGTTGGATCCCTGGTTCGGGGAAGATCCCCTGGAGGAGGAAATGGCAACCCACTCAAGTATTCTTGCCTAGAGAATTCCATGGATTGAGAAGCCTGGCAAGCGATAGTCCATGGGGTCGCAAAGAGTTCGACACGACTTAGCTACTAAACAAGCAGCTGGTTGTTCTATTCAGGGCTCTTCCAGACCAGTCAGCAGAGACTGTCATTCCCCAAAGCGGCCACACGAGGGCGACCCTAAAGTTTTAGGCGCTCAGTCGTGTCCCACTCTTTGCGACCCCATGGACTGTAGCCCCTCAGGCTCCTCTGTCCATGGGATTCTAATAACATAAGAATCAGTGAGTCCAATAGGGAAAGCATCAAAACTGAGTGTTGGAGATCGGGAGCGTAGGTGGGCTGGGCACAACGGGAGTAGCAAATCTATAAACTGATTTGCAAATGTGATCCTGCCTGGAGCCTGATTTCGCAGCTATTGACCCTCCTTGTCTGGGTTTCTGATTTCGCTGTTGTCTATTCACCCAGATACAGCCTATGAGAGGGGCAAACCAGTCGAGAGTCTCTGAGTTCCTCCTCTTGGGGCTCTCCAGGCAGCCTCTGCAGCAGCAGCGGCTCCTCTTCCTGCTCTTCCAGGCCATGTACCTGGCCACGGTCCTGGGAAACCTGCTCATCCTCCTGGCCATCAGCGTGGATTCCCGCGTGCACATCGCCATGTACTTCTTCCTCTGCAACCTGTCCTTCGTGGACACCTGCTTCTCCTCCACCACTGTCCCCAAGGTGCTGGCCAACCATGTACTCTGGAGCCAGACTATCTCCTTCTCCGGCTGCCTCATGAAGATGTATTTTCTCTTTGAGTTTGCTGACATGGACAATTTACTCCTGGCTGTGATGGCCTATGACTGCTTTGTGGCTGTATGCCACCCCTTACACTACTCAGCAAAGATGACCCCCCAGCTCTGTGCCCTGCTGGTCACTGGATCGTGGGTCACTGCCAGCTTGAATGCTCTGTTGCACACCCTGCTGATGGCTCGACTCTCCTGTGCGGACAATGCCATCCCCTACTTCTTTTGTGATGTGACTCCTCTTCTGAAACTCTCCTGCTCTGACACACACCTCAATGAGGTGATGATTCTGACTGAGGGTGCCCTGATCATGATCACCCCGTTCATCTACATCCTGGTATCATATGTCCTTATCACCTGTGTTGTCCTGAGAATCCCATCCACAAAGGGGAGATGGAAAGCCTTCTCCACCTGTGGCTCCCACCTGGCTGTGGTTTCCCTCTTCTACGGCATCATCATTGCTGTGTATTTCAACCCTTCATCCTCACATTCTTCTGAGAAGGACACTGCAGCTACTGTGATGTACACGGTGGTGATGCCCATGCTGAATCCTTTCATCTACAGCCTGAGGAACAGGGACTTGAAAGGGGCCTTGCAAAAAGTGATTGGCAGGAAAACATGCTCTTCTTGATGATGGTACCATAGATCTTTCATTGGCACTTGTGTAAATCTTTGCCAACTCACTGAAATGTAGCAATCTGTCAGTGTCTACAAAGAACTCAGAATAAAGAAATACTCTCAGCAGATACTTATCAATGACATGGGACTTAAGTACAACCCTTTAAACAGGTAATTACATTTATTCCTAGTTACTGTATTTTAAATTACTTTGCATAAAGGTCAAGTTTTCCTTTCTAAGTGATCACTTTAAAAAGTTACACATAACAAATATTTTTGCATTTCCCTTCTGGAAATGTTCTCAGAAACCACTATTGGTTTTCAATCTCGGATATATGATATTATCAGCTGTGGAGCTTTGAAAGTATGTATACTAATGCTGGACTAAACTTTGACCAATTAAATCAGTATCTTTGTGCTAGGACTTGGAGATTAGTTATTTTTCCCCCTAAAGTTTCTCTAGGGATTCTAATGCACTTTAAAAGAAAAGATTTATTTGTTTATTTTTTGGCTGTGGTGGGTCTTCCTTGCTGCAGCTGGGCTTTCTCTAGTTGTGGCAAGCAGGGGCTGCTCTTTGTTGTGGTGTGTGGACTTCTCATTGCAGTGGCTTCTCTTGCTACAGAGCAGAGGCTCTAGGTGTGCTGGCTCAGTAGTTGTGGCACATGAGTTTTTTGCTCCGCGGCATGTGGGATCTTCCTGGACCAGCGATCAAACCGGTGTCCCTTGCTTGGCAAGGTGTATCCTTAACCACTAGACCACCAGGGAACCCCAATGTACTTTCTGAGTTGGCAATTAGCTACAGTGACTGGAGTGATGCATTTACAAGACCATCTGGATTGCTGGCAATAAGCAACCTAAGGATCCCCAGAGTTGCTGCAGCCAAAGACAGTAAAATGAGTTCTCCCTCAGAACCTCCAGAAGGAATCAACTGTGCCAACACCTGGATTTTGGACTTCTAGCCTCTAGAGCTGTGAGATAAATTTCTGTTGTTTAAAGCCATCTAGTTTGTGGCACTTTGTTACGGCACCCTTGGAATCTAATATGGTATCGCCACAGAATTGCTTGCCTTTTCCTGTACAACCGTCTTCTGCAGTTTTTTGCATTCTTCTTGGGTCTTCCATTCTGGCAATAAGGATTGGGTCATCTTTTTTGAAATTGTGAAGAAGTAAGAAATTTATGCAAGTTTTGCTGTTGCACTCCAAAGTGCAAAAATTGCAGCCATTTTGTGTAATGAGTGCTTAGTTAAGACAGAATGGCATTTCATTTGTACACTCAGCATTGGGCATTGGGTCTGGTTCATGTACAGTGTAGAATGTTTCATGAAGAATGAGTAAGTAGCTTAAATCAATATCCTCGAAGTAGTTATTTTGTGTTTTTCTTCTCATGCTCCCTACCTCAGTTAGACTGTATCTCCACGAGTGCAAGGACCAAGTTTTTTTTTCAATTGGCATGTAGTGGTTGCTCTACAATTATTATTTGCCTGAATAAATGATTATATGACTGAATCAGTATGGGGAAGTCATTGGAGAGGTAGATGAGAAAGTTCCCTGAAGGAATTGATGGGCTTGGCTCAGATCTCCACCACCTTTCAAGCATTATAGAAGCCTATATACATGTTTTAATGCAGTTTTTAATGGTTACTTTTTTCCAAAACATTGTCACAAAAATTAAGCCTCTTGTCCTACTTTCTGTAATTTTTTACTTCTATCCTCGAGCCCCCACCATCCCCTCTCTCAACTCCCTCATCTCCCTTTAAAAGGCCCAATAACCTCTGCAGAAACTGTGCTCAGCTTCTTCCCTTGCTGTCGGTACACTAGTCCCTCCTCCCTCCTTATTCAGTTTCACTTTCTGCAGTTTTAGTTACTCATGGTTAACTGTGGTTTGAAAAATGTTAAATGAAAAATTCCAGAAATAAACAATTCATAAGTTCTCAGTGTCACACGATTATGAGTAGCCTGATGGAATTTAATGCCACCTCTGCTCTGTCCAGCCCAGGACGTGAATTATCTGTTCGGCCAGCACATCCTGACCATTAGCCACTTAGCAGTTCTCTGGGTTTTCAGGTCAACTTCGTGGTATTGCAGTGCTTGTGTTCAAGTCACCCCTTATTTTACTTATTAACAGCCTCAAAGCACAAGAGTAGTGATTCTGGAAATTCAGATTTGCCAAAGAGAAGCCATAACGTGCTTCTTTAAAGTAAAAAGATGGAAGTTTTCAACCTGATAAGGAAAGGATGAAAAAAATATGCTGAGTTTGCTAAGATCTACTGTAACAATCTTTTTTGAAATTGTAAAGAAGTAAGAAATTTGTGCAAGTTTTGCTGTTGCACTCCAAAGTGCAAAAATTACAGCAATTGTGTGTAATGAGTGCTTAGTTAAGACGGAATGGCATTTCATTTGTACATGATATTTTGAGGGAGACAATATTCACATAATTTTATTACAGTGTGTGTGCTTAGTTGCTCAGTCATGTTGGAGTCTTTGGGACCCCGTGGACTATAGACTGCCAGGTTCCTCTGTCAATGGAATTTTTCAGGCAAGAATACTGTAGTGGGTTGCCATTTCCTTCCCCATTTATTACAGTGTATCATTATAATTGTTCTATTTTATTAATTTTTATTGTTAATATCTTATTGTGCCTACTTTATAAATTAAACTGTATCACAATTATGTTAGTACAAGAAAAAACACTATATATATGGTTCAGTAGATCCATACTTTCAGGTATTCAATGGGGGTCTTGGATCATATTCCCCAAGGATAAGGGGGAGACCACCAAACAGAGTCGGCTTCATCACTTTAACTGATGTGTGGTTGGTATGTATATTTGACACTAAGTTTAGTGGAATCAAACATCAATAATATTTTCAAAATCCAGTTCTTTTCCTATCTCGGTTTCAAGAAAGAATTGCCATCTTAGATAGTTTCTCTTGATCAACAGAAGCTCTAAAGTATTTACTGATCTTGTCTTTAAACTTTGATATTTTGTTCCAAGGTTTTTTTGCATTAATTTTGCTTTGAAAAAACGCTCCATCGATACTCTGGTTTCTTTTCAGATCATACAACTTTCGCCTTTTATTAAAGACTTCTGTGGAGAGGAACAATTCTGAGTTTTTACCCAACTTTTTGAGGCCCTGCACTTGCAAGACTAAAAAAACAAAACAACAAAAACCCCACTGCACTGAAATACGCTTTACTTTGGACGTTAAGCTTCCCGGGGGGGTCCCTGGAGTTTTGCATCTCCAGCCCCACATCCCACCTTCGTGTGAGGAGTCTGCCCCCCTTTAGAGGAGGCCCTATGCGCTCCCCTCACGCGCATGCGCGGTGCAGGATGCACGGACACGACGGGACCTCCTCCCGGAAGCACTGAACAAGCCCTCGACTGGGCCAGTCAGAGGCTGAGTGGACCGGCTTGCCTTGCCCCGCCCCTTGCCGCTCCGCACCCACGTGTTCCTGCCCAATTAGAGAAGCGGGAGGCGGAGTCTCAGCTCTGCGCGGTCTCCTTGGGAAAGAGCGACCGATTCTTTCACCGGAAGTACCGCAGGCTAGGACCTCCGGTGTGGAACGGATGTTCAGCGATGTAGTAAGTGGTTTTGCCTTGACCCCAAAATGGTGTAAAGAAGCCGTCTGGGGTTGGTGCCTGCCAAATCTGGGCAACTGGCGGATCCCTTGAGCCTTCCACACATCACCTAGTCCCGGTCCTTTAGGTCTCTGCTCCATCTCTCTGACGTTCCCGGTTAGGATGGGTCCCGAGGTGTTCAGGATTCCTGTCTCCTACTTCCAGAGCCTGAAACTCTAGGAAGTCAACGTCTGAGTTCCAATCTGGATGTCCTTTCAAAAGGCGAGGTGGACTGGGAAGCCAGCACCGCAAAAACCAGTGTAGCCTATTCAGGGTAAGGGCTCCTTTTACTCCATTGCTGAGGGCTTGCTACCGCCCAGTGTGATCCGAGGACCTGGCGTCACTGCCTGGGCTATTGTTAGGAATGCCTAACCTCAGGCTTCATCCTAGACTTCCTGAGTCACAACCTTCATGTTAAAAAACATTCTAGATGATTTCTGTGCACGTTAATTTTTGAGAATCGCTGTCTTCGGCTTCCCGAGATTTCTAGTCTAGGAGGCAGTGTTGATGTATATAATTGCTTCTGCAGTCGGTGGCCTCTACTGCAGATCTAAAGGAGATGTTAAGGTTTGAGACTGGTAAGTCAGCCTCAGGATCTTTACGACATCCCAGGCATCACCTACTACTTAAGATGACATAACGAAAGTGATGGTGAGGGGTGATATAAATAGACAATTTATGGTGAGCATGGTTATTTGGGAATGTGCCGAAGCTCTCAGGAAAGGGAAACTGATGTACACGAGGACATGCTTAATCAACCTGAGGTCAAAAGACTGATAGCATATGTGTTAGGGATGAATGAATCTATTCATCAACTTGGCATCCCACCAACATTGTTTCTAACCAAGGAACTCACTTTATAATAAAAGGAAAGTGGTAGCCAGTTGCCAGGATAGTCCTGGGCAATCCTATTCTTGTGTAATCTCTTCACACAATGAATTGGGCTGATTTATGTCTTAATGTATTGGGGCTTCTGTAACAAAATATCATGGACTTGGTAGCTTGTACATAACATAAATTTATTTGGGGGACTTGCCTGGTGGTCCAGTGGCTAAGACTCCACAAGCTCTCAATGCAGGGTGCCCGGGTTCGATCCCTGGTCAGGGAACTGAATCCCACATGCTGCAACTAAGAGTTCAAGTGCCTCAACTGACTCCACATAATGCAGTTAAGATCTGGTGCAACCAATACATTTCTTTTAAACGAAATTTATTTTTCACAGTTCTGGAGACTAGAAAGTCTAAAATCAAGATGCTGGCATATTTGTTGTGTGGTGAGAGCACACTTCCTGGATCGTAGCTGGCAGTTTTACCGCATATGGTGGAAGGGACAAGGGAGCTGTCTCAGGCCTCTTAGAAGGGTACTGATCCTGTTGGGGAAGGCTCTGCCCTCATGAGCTAATCACCTTCCATAGGCTCTATCACCCGAGGATTAGGATTTCAACATACAAATTTTGCTGGGACATTCGGTCTGTAGCACTGTGTGAGTTATAGGGTATTACAGAAATGATGCTCTATGACTACTAGAGCTCAGTATTAAAGATACTGTGGCTTCTATGCTGCTGTCTTGAATTACTTGCTCAGGGGGAAACAAGCTCCTCTGTTGCAAGGACATATCAAGTTAGCTCCCTGGAGAACTCCACACTAGAAACTGAGGCTTCCTGCCAATAGCAATGTGTGAGCGAGCCATCTGGGACACTCATGCTCCACCATAGTCGAGCTTTCAGATGACTGAGCGCCTGCAGATAACTGCAGTCTCATGAGAGGCCCGATCCTGAACCATTCTGCTAAACCATTACCGGATTCATGACCTATAGGAACTGTGTGATATAAATGTTTATTGTTTTCAGTTGCAAAGTTTTGATATAACTTTTACTTGACAATAGATAACTAACGCAAAGGATAAGGCCGGTGTCCATGGGATTCTTTGGTGTTTACTTCTACACCATTACCGGGAACAGTTGACCTTAGGAATAGAGAAATGGTCTTTTAAAGACTCAGTTTTGACCCCAGTTGAGGTTACCAGGTGGCTTGGTGGTAAAGAACCTGCCTGCTAATGCAGGAGATGTGGGTTCAATTCCTGGGTCGGAAAGATCCCTTGGAAGAGGAAATGGCAACCCACTCCAGTATTCTTGCCTGGAAAATTCTATGGACAGAGGAGCTGGGCAGGCTGGAGCCCATGGGGATGTAAAGAGTTGGACACGACTGAGCACACGCGCACATAGCAAGGTTACCCTGTAAGATTAGGGTGCTATTTTATAGAATACAGTATAAGTTTCATACCAATGGACAATATATGCTAAACTTTCTCCCAGGTAGCAATTTATGGGGCAAGGAAACAAGAGGTAGAAGTAGACACCTCTTTTTGTAATACCTCATGATGAAAGATTGTGGATAAAGGAAATTATTGATATAAATTAATCATTCATGGCTACTTATGGAGATGAATATTACATCATTCAGTCATATTTTCCTCTTTCTGTTATGTTTATATTTATCTCTTGAGCTAGTTAGCTTTCTTCTTTTCTCTCCCTCCTTCTGTTTTACATGTACGTAGGATATGTAGTTATAGCTTAACTTTCAAGTTTGATTCAGAAATTATAGAAAGTCATAACGGGATCATAATTGGAGAAGGGAAGATCTTAGTTTGGCTCCTGGATATAGTAACTCATGTTCTTCTGTGGTGAGAAGGATACTTGTATTATGTTAGACCAGAGAATTTCTCTATTGAAGGGTAAGTAGGTGAGAGGAGTGTGTGTTAATATACAGCTGGGAGGATGGATTCTGATGGGAGTTTATCTTACTTCTTTGGCTTCCCAACTTCTGTGACCCCTTCCAAAGCTTAGGTAATAATACCTACCTTGTCATTCTGGTGGGGAAGAAAAGCCTACTTCTTCCTGTGTCACAGAAAACTCTGAATCACTTCTATCCCAGCCCCTCTAGGAGCTAAGCTGTGGGCATGTGCGGACCCATTAGATATCCTGAGTCAGCCTTTGACACAAAGAAAAGGAGCAAGGAGTAGATTTTTCTAGCAGTGGCAGCTATTGCAGCAAAGAGGGATTGCTGGGCAACAGCACTTCTGGTGGCAACTTTAGCCCTGTTGGAGTCATGAGCTGTGAGGTTTATGCTAGGATAAACCCGCTAATCCAGTCTGTGCTGTGGATGATCTGGGCCATTCTAGCTGCCATGTGACCTCCTGAGCCTGCTGCTCCTGTTGCTCCGTGTTTTTGAAGTAAGAATTATCAGTTTCAAGAAAACTTTTTCTGCTTAATTGGCAAGGCTCTTCTTTTCACCTAAGAACTGTGAGTGAGGCCACAGTACTCAACCATCAGAAAAGGACTTGAGGGACTTCCCTGGTGGTCCAGTGGCTAAGACTTCAAATGCAGGGGACTTGGGTCAGGGAACTAGATCCCACATGCTGCAACTAAGACTGAGAACAGCCACATAAACAAATATTAGGGACTTCCCGGGTAGCACTACTGGTAAAGAACCTGCCTGCCAATGCAGGGGATGTGGGTTTGACCCCTGGGTCAGGAAGATCACTTGGAATGTGCTGTGCTTAGTAGCTCAGTCTTGTCTGACTCTTTGCGATCCCATGGACTGTAGGCTGCCAGGCTCCTCTGCCATAGGGATTCTCTAGGAAAGAATACTGCAGTGGGTTGCCATGCCCTCCTCCAGGGGATCCTCCCAACCCAGGAATCAAACCAAGGTCTCCCTCATTGTAGGCAGATTCTTTACCATATGAGCCACCAGGGAATTCCCTGGAATAGGGAATGGCAACCCGCTGTAGTATTATTGCCTGGAGAATCCCATGGACAGAGGAGCCTGGTGGGCTACAGTTCATGGGGTCGCAAAGAGTTGGACATGACTGAGCACACACAAAGAAAGAAATATTTAAACAAAGAAATATTAAAAAAAAAAGGAAAGGACTTGAACTCTGAACAGGGTGGCCATTAATATTCTCTCCAGCTCATTGCTGTTTTTGTGTGCTTTTTTTTTTTTTGCTTTTCTGCATAGATTGTTGCTTCTCCATCTATGAGGCAGACAGGAGAGAGTTGCAAGCTTCTGGATTACCCCATCCAGACCAAGTCATACTGGGAATGACCCTCAGGTCCTCAGCATCAGTGCAAAATTCCCAAATCCATCACGAATCCTCACTGAGCAGGAGATAGTGGACTCTAAATTGGGCTGCTGGAGCCCACACTCCTGTGAGTATGGATTGATGACCATCCCCAGAAAAGGGTGATCCACTGTGAGCTGGGAAGACATCCCCACAGAAGTCTGCTCTGGGAGCCTGGAGTTTCTTAATCATGGGATGCTGTGCTCTTTGCTACATCTCTCCCTCCAGGCTGATCCTTTACATCAGATGCTTTACGGGAAGAAGCACTCCTCTCCCCGACCCCAGCTTCCCTATCTGCAAATACATCACTAGCTCTACACAGTAAATGACAGATATTAGATAAAAAAGAGGCCCACTCAGATAACACTGCAATAACCCCATTTTCTGAGCTAAGAAGAAGACCTTTTAATAGCTGAATTGTCAACTACATAAGCATAAGCCCAGATCAGCAAGGTGATGAAATTGGAGATTTCAAAGGATTTTCTCTGGGACTCCTCTCTAGCCAGACTGCTTTATCTCCAAGTTCTGACCCTGAAGCTAGATCATATACTTTGCTTTCATTGTTGGGCTCATAGGGACCAGGAAACAGGAGGGACAATTACTTTCTGCTTGTCTCTAATAAGGCTCTCAGGGAATCTGGTCCCAATGGCCATGGAGGCTACTGTAAGAAACCATTCAGGCCAACCCTCCCTCCCTCCAAAAAACATCCTTCCTGCACAGAAAGCTGAGGTCATGAACACTCTGCTCCTTACCTGCTCAGGACCTACCTATCCTTCCAAGCCTTTCCAAACTTTATAATAAAGAGGAGCCCTGGCCAGTTCCTCAAAGGTGAAGCACACTTGATGGCAACAGCACAAGCTTCTCCAGGTAAGATGGCAACAGTGGAGGTGTCATGTTTCTTTTTTTTTTTTTGGGTTGTGCTGTATAGCATGTTGGACCTTAGTCCCCTGACCAGGGGTTGAACCCACACCCCCTGCAGTGGGAGCTCAGAATCTTAACCAATGGACCATCAGGGAAGTCTGAATATTTCTTTATTAATGGGTGAAGTTTGTGGAAGGACTTCCTTCGTTAAATCTTCCAGATCCAGGGAGTAGTAGCTGTCCTCTGCTGGAGCTTGAGATAAACCCAATACCAACTATTTCTCTTCTCTCTGCTGCTGCTACTGCTACTGCTAAGTCGCTTCAGTCATGTCCAACTCTGTGCGACCCCATAGATGGCAGCCCACCAGGCTCCGCCGTCCCTGGGATTCTCCAGGCAAGAATACTGGAGTGGGTTGCCATTTCCTTCTCCAATGCATGAAAGTGAAAAGTGCAAGTGAAGTTGCTCAGTCGTGTCTGACTCTTGGCGACCCCATGGACTGCAGCCTACCAGGCTCCTCTGTCCATGGGATTTTCCAGGCAAGAGTACTGGAGTGGGGTGCCATTGCCTTCTTCGCTCTTCTCTCTACGAACTACTAAGTAGGAGAAAGACTGGGACTCTTAATAGAGACACACGTAGCAGCAGGGGAGGGCTGTACATTATTTTTATGTTACATTTGATATAATTTTAAAAATGAATCCAATGGACCAGCATCATCTAGGACTGGGAGTTGGAAGTTGAGGGTGTGGGGAATAGGATTCTGACTGAGCAACTCTGCGTGCATGGAGTCACTTCAGTCGTATCCGACTCTTTGTGACCCCGTGGACTGTAGCCCACCAGGCTCCTCTGTCCATGGGATTCTTCAGGCAAGAATACTGGAGTGGGTTGCCATGCCCTCCTCCAGGGGATCTTGCCAACCCAGGGATTGAACCTGTTTCTCTTATGTCTCCTGCATTGGCAGGTGGGTTCTTTACCATGAGTGCCACCTGGGAAGTCCTTGAGCAACTCTAAGGGAGGGTTTATTAGCATAACTATGGCTGGAGCTTTGATTATTGCACCCAAACCATTAGCTTCTAGGTTTCTGACCTCTGCTTGTCATCTCTGCATCTTAGTTCGGCCCCATGGGAGAGGCGAACCAGTAGAGAGTCTCTGAGTTCCTCCTCTTGGGGCTCTCCAGGCAGCCTCTGCAGCAGCAGCGGCTCCTCTTCCTACTCTTCCTGACCATGTACGTAGCCACGGTCCTGGGAAACCTGCTCATCCTCCTGGCCATCAGCGTGGACTCTCGCCTGCACATCCCCATGTACTTCTTCCTCTGCAACCTGTCCTTCGTGGACACCTGCTTCTCCTCCATCACTGTCCCCAAGGTGCTGGCCAACCGCGTACTCGGGAGCCAGACCATCTCTTTCTCTGGGTGTCTCATGCAGATGTACTTTGTTTTCATGTTCGTGGACATAAGACAATTTCCTCCTGGCTGTGATGGCCTATGACCACTTTGTGGCTGTATACCACCCCTTACACTACTCAGCAAAGATGACCTCCCAGCTCTGTGTCCTTCTGGTCACTGGTCGTGGGTCATTGCCAATCTGGATATGCTCTTGCACACCCTGCTGATGGCTTGACTCTCCTTCTGCGCAGACAATGCCATCCCCCACTTCTTCTGTGATGTGACCCCCTTCCTCAAACTCTCTTGTTCTGACACACACCTCAATGAGGTAATGATTCTAATTGAAGCAGGGCCGATAATGATAGCTCCATTTATTTGCATCCTGGTGTCATATGTCCTTATCACCTGTGCTGTCCTGAGAATCCCATCCACACAGGGGAGATGGAAAGCCTTCTCCACCTGTGGCTCCCACCTGGCTGTGGTGTTCCTCTTCTATAGCACCATCATATTTTTGTATTTCAACCCTTTGTCCTCCCACGCAGCTGAGACAGATGTAGCAGCTGTGGTGATGTTCTCTGTGGTGACCCCCATGCTGAACCCCTTCATCTACAGCCTGAGAAACCAGGACATAAAAGAGGCTCTTGGAAAAGTGGTTGCTATGAAATTTTTTTCTGCTCAGTAATGAAATGGGCTAAGAAAATCACAGAGGGAACTAATTTCTAAGAAAATTATATTTTTGTTTTTTTCATTATGCAAAACTTAAAATTTGTCTTTTAATCTTGATACTAGAAACCTATATCCTGATCGTCCACTTACGTTTTATAATAGTCTTTCTATATTTCTGAATAGTCTCCACAATTTTATTTTCCTTCCCTTTTGTATTTCCATGAAGTTGCTCTAGCAAAATAAACTCACTAGTCACCCTGTTACTGAATTAAAACATAAAGGAAGTTTTACTATTTAAAAGTACAACTTTATATTTTGAAAATGATTGCAGAAAATAAAACATTGACAAATAGATGAAACTGGTTAAAACATCAGAGAAGGATGCTCTCGATTTTGAGGGACAAAGACAAAAAAAAAATAGGGCAGTTCCCCTTAACTTCAGAGAGACCTAAGATGATATCTTTTATGAAAATGGACAGAATTTGAATCCAAGGCGATTTCTGTTTATAATGATTTTTTTTAAATATTCTTTGTAATTGTGTATTGATATTTTTGCCTAAAGGGATAAATGGTAACATTTTCCATTTTTAGTCTATATATCTAAGAATTATTTGTAGTAAGAGGCACAATCCCTGTTCTTCCAAAGTCTGAAAGAAATCCCCAACCTTTGTTCCATGTATTTTTGTGCTCTATTACATCAGGCATCTTTATGTTTTATATAATTTTATCCTTTTATCATTATAAGGTATCCCTTTTATCTAGAGTAACATTTTGTCTAATATTTTGTCTAATATTATTGTAACCATTCGGGTCTTCTGTGGTTTCTGTTTGCATGACATCTCTTTACATCCTTCTTTCAACTCAATGTGTCTTTGAATCCAAAGTGTGTACCCTGTAGACATATACTTTGATCATGTTTTTTAATCCAGTGTAATGATCTCTGACTTTTGGTTGAATTTTTAACCCACTTTTTTTTAATGGCTGTACTGGGAAACATGTGGGATCTTAGTTTCCTGACTAGGGATCAAACCCATGCCACCTGTGTTGGAAGCAGAGAGTTTTAACCACTTGACTGCCAGTGAAGTCCCCCCACTCACTTTTAATACTAATATCTACCATTTAACTTTGTTTCCTGTGTCTTGTGCTTTTTTCTTTCCTGCTCTCGTTTGCATTTATTCTGTATTTTCTAATGTAGCATTTAACACCAGTAATTTTTACTATATTTTTTGGGGTTTTTTTTAGTGGTTGCTCTAGGTTTAACTGATCATTGTCAGATTTATACTAGCTTAATTCTTGTTATATACAGAAATGCTTCTTCTATATGGTTTTATTCCCTCTCCCCATTTTAAGCATTATTATGTATTATCAGTTTACATATTGTATCAATGTTACAAACTAAACAATACATTCTTATAATTATTACCTTACTGTCTGTGGTCATTTCCTTAGTCCCATAAAGCTTTACTCCCACCCAGCTTCTTTGCTGTTATTGGCAACTATATTGCTACACAGATGTTACATTTCTATGTGCTATAGGCCCAACAATACATTACCTACATACTATTTTATCCAACTGCTTTGAAAATTACTAACAGCTTCTCTGGGGGCTCTCCCTGGGAACTTGACTTTGCACGCTCTACATGTGGGGCACAGAAGGCATTTGCCGGGTGTGGAGAAGGGGTAGGGGTCCTGAGAGTCACCCACCCAAATATCTTTGGGACTCTGTGGCCCAACCCTTGGGCAGGGGACAGGACCCTCTCACCTCCGGGACCTCACCTTCTCCCTTTTCTGTCCGACAGTCATTTAGCCTTTTAAGTTTTCTGGGCGTGCAGGTGGGTCCCTCTGAATGATAACAGGGTAAACCCTGACCAGACCTGCAAATGAGTAAGAGAATAATGCTGACAGCCAGTTTTGTCCCTTATTTTAAAAGGTACAGTAGGCTTGAAATACAGAACATGGATAAAGGCCTGTTTTAATGTGGCTTTTAAGTGTTGGGGTTTCTTTTTCTATCTTTGACTATGACTCAAGACAACTGTATCATAAAACATCCTTCTCTTAGTATGCTTTGTACCACAACAAAGTTTAGAACCACCTATTTTGAATGTAACAACAACAACAACAAAAAATAGCAACAGGCAGAAAGAAACAAAACTATTATTTATAGATGGTATAATATTTAATCACAAATTTTAACAGAACAGAGAAATTACTGAAAATTACATTTAAAGAAGTGGCTAGTTTTGCAAATATATAATTAAAAATAACTTTCCTATGCAAGAGCAATAACCAACTAGAAAAATACAATGAAAAAAAAACTATTTACAAAAACAAAATTTTGTTTTGTGTAGAAATGACCTGAAGAAAATTAGAAAAAAACGTACTCAGAATACTCTAATCAATGGAAGGTAGGTTTCTGGATGGGAACAAAATGTGTAAAGGTAATTTTCCACCATTAGTGTACAGGATTTAGCCTATTCCAATCCAGGTACCAATTTAAAACCTAAGGAAATCTAAGAAGAGCAAGACTGATGGAGAATCTGAAAATGACACACCACAGGATCAGTCCTGTGAAGGCACCGCTGGCCTTGCCTCCGGCAGCCAAGTCAGAAAAGTGTGGGTACCAGGAAGCCACAGAGAACAAATGCCCACTACAATGAGGACACTGGAACCCTATCTCCTGAGGGGTAATGTGAGCAAGCCACTGGAGACATAATTTTTAAAAGTAAAACACTATGCTTGTGAGGTAGTGACCACCCATTGCCAAAGGTCTGATGGGAACTAAACATATGGCAAGGTTATGGACCAGCCACGGATCTAAGCCAATGTCTTCCTCCCCCTCTGCAGGTTCCTGGGGTTTCCTTCCTGGCAGGTTTTCCTGACTCAACAGAGGAACAAAATTCATAAGTTTTTCCAGGAGCGGGGCTGGGTGGCCAGGCCTAAGTGACCCAAACTTATTCCGGCAAGGCAAAGGCATGAGAGAGCTGTTTGAGCAATTAACAGCTGGACAAAATACAGTAAGAACAGCAGACACTTTTAAATTACACTGCGAAGAGGATTTCTGTAAATGTCACTTTTCACCACAAACTGCAAGAGTTATTGAAATTGATCGTTAGTTTTTAGATCACATACAAATGATGGAGTAAGTCTCTGACATTGTTGCTGGGTTTTCCTATATTCCAAAGTAAACAATCACTTTCACTTTTCAAGCTTTAAGGGTATCTTTAGATGGTGATATGAATGGCTGATAGAAGCTGTTGACTTATTAATGTCAGTAGTTTGGTCCTTTTAGGGGAACAGTTTCAGATAAGGATCTTTACATTATTTCTTAGGTGTGAATTCCTATGTGGGGGGCAATGGAATATTCTGACACTTTCAGTACACTTGTCAGTCTTCACCTTAAGGTAAGCGGCCCCCAGACTTGTATTTCAAAGCCTTTTTTGGGAAAGGGATCTGTGAGCTGTACATTGTTGCATAAGTTCACAAAAGAAAGCTCTTTAGTCCAAAAAGCCTGGTTGCTAACTGAGGTATAGCCCTTGAGGATGTTTTGTTTTCCCTGTGAATTTTCTAAAAACTTGAGGTTTCGGCAAACTTGAATATTTATCCGATTTTGGCTATAACGAGGTTTTCTTATCTGTATCTTTTCAGACAGCCTGGCAATTCAGAATTATTTATGGAATATTTCAGTTTGAGGTGTACCATCAGATCCTTCCCTGATGTCACTTCTGTTTTTGGGTCTTACATGCTGAGTGGGTTTTTTCATGCCGGGTACAGTTTGACAGCCGACCAAATCTTCTCCCACACTTTTTACAACCATGTGGTCTCTTGGCCTTGTGACTCTGCAAGTGAATCACAAAGTCTTCGTTTTCTGGGAAGGTTTTCCCACATTCTGGACACTTAAGTATCTTTTCCCTTATATGGATTCCTTCATGGCGACTTCGATGAGAATTCTGACGGAAGTTTTTCCCACACTGAGAACATGAATAAGGTTTCTCTCCTGTATGGATTCTCTCATGCTTATTAAGGTTTGTTTTATGATTAAAGCTTTTCCCACAGTGACTGCAGTCATAGGGTTTTTCTCCAGTGTGAGTCCTCTGGTGGGAAATAAGGTAAGAACTCTCATTAAACTGTTTCCCACACAGCGGACAAGTATACCATCTTCTTGTTCTACGATTTCGGGTAAGTGCGATAACATTAATATCTACATATTTTGAGAGTTCCTCTAGAGGAGTATCATTTTCAATGGTAACTAAAAGATTTCTCATTTTCCTTTCCTTTGGAATACATGTATTTAATCTTTCTTCTTTTTGGCAATCTAGAGATTGCTCAGGGACCATGGAACAATCCATTTCATCACAATCTGAAGACTCTTCTCTATGATCTTCATCCTCTACAGGTTCCGTCTGAAGCTCTTCACCCTCAGGATCACTGCCACTGACTGTTGAAACAGAGAGAAAATCTAATAATTTTTGAGGGATATGATACCATGCAGGAAAACCTAAGTTAGATTTCTCATGAGACCATAACCTTGAAAGTCAGAAATCTGACTGGCAGACAGTTGCCATCAATACTTCCTCACCCTTATTGAGGGTGGGATACATGACTGATAAATCTTCCCTTACCCATTATGCAAGCACATAGTCCTTTTTTTTTTTTTTTTAATGAAATGCGTGGGACTGAAAGATTTCTGTGTTTGTTTTCTGAATAGGCACCAATTACTCAACAAGTTCATACTGATCCTATGTGTAAATCACTGAGCTAATAAGGACCAGGGGGTGAAGGACATAAATATCAAAAGAGGCTAGTAAGTAAATGGTAAGATAAGTTACTTCCAGGTTTTCACTATATTATAGTATTAGCTAATATAATAACATCCAATATAGTGAAAAGCTGCAAACAATTCAAATGACCACAACTAAAGGCAGCAAAATATTTTCATACAGTGTATTATTTTTTGGACATGAAAGGATTACTACAGGGAATTTTCCTGGCAGTCCAGTGGTTAAGAATCTGTGCTTCCCTTGCAGGGGTCATGAGTTTGATCCCTGGTCCAGGGACTAAAGATCCTGCATGCTGCACAGTGTAGCCAAAAAAGAAAAAATTATCTACATTAAAAAAAAAGACTACTACAATTGATAAAATGAAACTATGGTAGAAGTCAATGGTTGTCATTTTTGGGGGGAGAATGGAGACTAGTGACTGAGCAGGACCACAAGAGGGGTATCTGGGGTATTAGTTGATTTTAGACAAATGTGTTCATTTTGTGGAAATCTGGGCTGTATACTTAGAACCTGTATTTCCCAAAAAAGTCTGTGTAAAATAACAGATTACAGTGCTAGCTCCGGCAGCACATATACTGAAATGGGAATGATACAGAGAAGACTAGCACGGCTCCTACACAAGGATGCCATGCAAATTTGTGAAGGGTTCCATTAAAAAAAAAAAAAGGAAAAAACAAAACAAAACACCAGATTATAAAGACAAGGTAACAAAGCAAAAAAAAAAAAAGTATGCTACAAACAGGTGGAGTGACAAGGGACTTTGCCTGACTCTGGGCAACTTAGTGAAATTAAAGGATGAAATCAACCACTTTAGATAATGTGACTGATCCTAAAGCCAGAATCTGAATCTCTGCTGGATTTAGCACTTTCACACCAATAGATTTCTTTCTTTTAAAATTATTTCATTTAATGATTCCCTTAGGATAATGAAAATGTTGGGCCAAAGCACAGGACAATTTTTTTTTTTTATCACATCTCTTGATATGAACTGACATACTGCTTTCCAAAGGAACTGTACAGATTTCAATATAACCATCAACATGTGGCTAGGTATCAATTTTAACTAATCTTGCTGGTAGTAGATATAATTTTCAAATATTTAATAGGTATAAAATGGTTTCTCATTGTAGCTTTATTTTGTACTTTGATTATTGCAAACTAGTAATTTATCTACTGGCTGACACTTTTATAAATTTAAATAAATTTTATAGGACTTCCCTGGTCATCCGGGGGCTGAGAATCTACCTGCCAATGCAGGGGAATGGGTTCGATCCCTGGTCCAGGAAGATCTCACATGCCAAGGAGCAACTAAGCCTGTGAGCCACAACTACTGACCCCAGGCACCCTACAGCCCATGCTCTGCAACAAGAGAAGACACTGCAATGGGAAGCCTGAGCACTGCAACCAGAGAAAGTAAGCCTGCAGCAATGAAGACCCAGTGGAGCCAAAAATAAAAAAAATAAAAATAATAAATGAATTGTATATACTATAAATCTTAATCTCTTTATCACTAATGTTTTTTTAATTAAAGTCTTCCTCTATAATAACCCCACAACTTAAAACCAGAAAATCAGTCTTTTAAAATCCAATAAATTTCTATTGTTTTCTGGCCATTCTTTTATGACTTATTTTTATTTAACTCGGATACTTTTGAAGTTCAGTATCACACTGTTGTTTGTAACATGTCTAATATTGGTTGTCAGAACATTCACTTCTTTCACCAATTTAACAGAGTATATTTACAGTATAAGTCTGGAGGGCACTGATATCTTTACGTGATTTTAGTTTTCCCATTTAGACCTGTTCTCTCCAATATTCAAAAAGTCTCTTCTATTTAACATATAAAACATCTCTCTATTTTACTCCTATTTTATAGTCATTCTGAAGGAGAGCTCTCATTATTTTGGGTTTAAGAATGCTACTGATAGTTAAATATTTATTCCTACTGACCTACTGTAAAACTACTAAATATAACAATGTTTTAATTGATCCTTTAAAATTTTCTAAATACAAATCATATTTTTGTTCCCGCTCTTTTCCAATATTCATTCTCCCTAACCCCGTTTTCTTATAAACATTAGGTTAAATTAAAGAACTAAATATCTGTTTTGAGAACGATTAATTGAAATTCATCATTTTTCTTATTTTTCTGAAAGGATCAATGAAAATACAGTTGACTCTTGAACAACACAGGTTTGAAACGCACAGGTCCACTTATATGCAGATTTTTTTTTTTAACACTGAGTACTACAGTGCTATACACCCAAGCACTGCATCTGCAGACGCAGAACCACAAATAGAGAGGAGCAGCAGGTATGCAGGTGCTGACTATCATTTACACATAGATTTTTTTTGACAGCTGGGAGGGTCACTACCCCTCACCCCTCTGTTGTTCAGAGAAAAACTGTATTTTACATTCCTTTATTGTACTAACTTTAAAGTCTTACTCTAATTCCTGTCTCATTCCAATCCCAAAGAAAGAAAGGCAATGCTAAAGAATGTTGAACCCCACAGTTGCACTCATCTCACATGCTAGCAAAGTAATGCTCAAAATTCTCTAAGCTAGGCTTCGACAGTATGTGAACCGAGAACTTCCAGATGTTCAAGCTGGATTTAGAAAAGGCAGAGGAACCAGAGATCAAATTGCCGACATCTGGTGGATCATAGAAAAACCAAGAGAATTTCAGAAAAACATTAACTTCTGCTTCATTGACTACACTAAAGCCTTTGACTGTGTGGCTCACAATAAACTGTGGAAAATTCTTAAAATATGGGAATACTAGACCACCTTACTTGCCTCCTGAGAAATCTGTATGCAGGTCAAGAAACAACAGTTAGAACCAGACATGGAACAATGGACTGGTTCCAAATTGGGAAAGGAATATGTCGAGACTATATATTGTCACCCTGCTTATTTAACTTATATACAGAGTACATCATGCGAAATGCTGGTCTGAATGAAGCACAAGTTGAAATCAAGATTGCCAGGAGAAATATCAATAACCTCAGATATGCAGATGACACCATCCTTATGGCAGAAAGCCTAAAGAGCCTCTTGATGAAAGTGAAAGAGGAGAGTGAAAAAGCTGGCTTAAAACTCAACAATCAAAAAACGAAGATCACGGCATCCGGTCCCATCACTTCATGGGAAATAGATGGGGAAACAGTGGCTGACTTTATTTTTCTGGGCTCCAAAATCACTGCAGGTGGTGATTGCAGCCATGAAAAAAAAGGTTGCTTACTCCTTGGAAGGAAAGTTATGACCAACCTAGACAGCATATTGAAAAGCACAGACATTACTTTTTCAACAAAGGTCCGTCTAGTCAAGGCTATGGTTTTTCCAGTGGTCATGTATGGATGTGAGAGTTGGACTATAAAGAAAGCTGACTGCAGAAGAATTGATGCTTTTGAACTGCGGTGTTGGAGAAGACTCTTGAGAGCCCCTTGGACTGCAAGGAGATCCAACCAGTCCATCCTAAAGGAAATCACTCCTGAATATTCATTGAAAGGACTGATGCTGAAGCTGAAACTCCAATACTTTGGCCACCTGATGCGAAGAGCTGACTCATTTGAAAAGACCCTGATGCTGGGAAAGATTGAGGGCAGGAGGAGAAGGGGACGACAGAGGATGAAATGGTTGGATGGCATCACTGACTCAATGGACATGGGTTTGGGTGGACTCCAGGAGGTGGTGATGGACAGGGAGGCCTGGAGTGCTGCAGTCATGGGGTCGCAAAGAGTTGGACATGACTGAGCAACTGAACTGAACTGAATCAAGAACATATTTCTTTCCAGTCATTCAAATTTACTTTTGTGTCCTTTAGAAGTGTTTTATTTTCCTCATCATTTTTGCACATTTCTTAAGTTTACTTCTAGATGCTTAATCTTTTTTTGTTCCTAATGCATATCTTCTCAATCACTGGTCTCCAACCTTTCTGGAACCAGGGACCGGCTTTATGGGAAGATAATTTTTCCATGGACCCCTTGGGTAGGAGGGTGGGGTTTCAGGATGATTCAAGCACATTACACTTATTGTGCACTTTACATCAGCCCCACCTCAGATCATCAGGCATTAGATCCTGGAGGTTGGGGACCCCTGTTCTAAATGATTGTGTTTCCCTAAATGATTTCTGTATAAAAATTTTACATCTCATTGCCTTACTGAATACACCTATTATATGTAATAAGTTTTCAGACATTCTCTATAATTTTCCAGCTACACATTTATATCATATGTAAATAGATGTAGTTTTATCTTTCTCTTAAATTCTTGTATGCTCAGTTTCTTTCTCATTTAACTATACTAGCTAACACCTGAAAAGAAAGTCAAAGTGTCAGTTGCTCAGTCATGTCCGACTCTTTGCAACCCCAGAGACTACAGCCTGCCAGGCCCCTCTGTCCATGGGATTCTCCAGGCAAGAATACTAGAGAGGGTAGTCATTCCCTTCTCCAGGGGATCTTCCCAATCCAGGGATTGAACCCAGGACTCCTGCATTGCAGGCAGACTCTTTACTGTCTGAGCCACAAGGGAGGCCACCCAAAACACAATGTTAAATAGTAGTAGTGATAGTGGGCTTCGTTGTTGTATCCTAATTCTAGTGGGAATGCCTCTCAGTGTTTCCCATTAAAGATGATAATGGTGGGACTTCCCTGGTGGTTTAGTGGCTAAGACTTTGTCCTCCCAATACAGGGGGCCCAGGTTCAATTCTTGTCAGGGAACTAGATACCACATGAGGCAACTAAGAGTTCACATGTTGCAAGACTTGATGCAGCCAAATAAATAAATATTAAAAAAAAAAATCCCTGCTCTACTACTTACTACTGTGTGACCTTCAGAAAATTTACCTTTTCTCTACTTCAGTTCCATCGTCTATAACATAATAATGATTCCTATACCCCACAGTGCTATTATGAGAATTACATGAGATAATAAATGTGTGTAAAGTACTTAGAATAGTGTCTAGCACATACTGGCATACATGTGCTTAACAAATGCTAGATATTACTTCCATCAAAAATGGGATATATTTTCTCTTATACTAGTAGGCTTCACAGCTATTGAACACCAATGACAAAATAAGACTTAAAAAAGAATTAGTCAAGTGTCCAATGAAAGCAGTGATGTAAAATGTATCTGTTGAGAGAATACCACTGGATGCAGAAAGTGGATTCAGAAACAGTATGCGTGCACTTTCTGTTTAAATGTTTGATGTTAGCACATCAGCCGCAGGTCTTGATTACCAAGAGAGATAACCTCCACCCTTGCTGCCCCAAAGATACAGGAAAAATGGCCACTCACAGCTGGAGAAGGCTCTGCCACATAGAATAAAACAAAAATATGCGTGTGAACAGTTACACCCAGACCCGGCTGGTGTGACCAGTGTCTCAAAAAAAATTTGAGATGAAAGAGAATCATGCTTTTCCCATAGCCTTCAATCTAAACACATAAGGGACTTGATTTCTTACCCAGTAACATCATCTCCCCAATGCTGTCTTCTTCCATCTCTGAGGTGGGCTGCTGAGCAGGATCCAGGCTTACACATTCTTCTTGGGAGTGAAATACATTCAAATCCTCAAAGACCACCAGTTTCTGAAAGAACAACAAGCCCCCTTCATCTTAGTAACAGAGGTTCCTTGACAGCCTCGCTGTTAAAAAAGACTGAGACCCAAAGACTGGGGAAGGGATGGTGAAAGGGATCTACAAGTCTCATGCAGACTGGAAAGCCAGGCTCAGAGAGAAGCCAGAGGGAAAACAGAACACAACTGTCCAAGAAGGCAGTGAAGAATGGGCCCAGTCTCCCTGCTGACGCCCCAGAGTATAAGTGGGAGGGCTTCGAGAGCAGAGACGGCGATGCACCCAAACAGTGAACAGGAAAGCTGAACCCACCTCAGATTCAGCTTTCAAACACAGAGATACTGTCTCCTGTTTCTGTTGGATTCCTTCTCTAGGTATAAGCTTCACTAAGGGACGAGGTTGCACTAGGGAAAGAGGAAGCTGCAGTTAAAAGAAAAGTCAGTGACTCTAATACAAAGATTCTACCCACATTTTGAAGCCAGATCATTCCTTCAGTAGGTAACTCATAGCTTTTTCTGCTCCTATGAGCCCAGTCAGAGGTCAAGCCTCAAACCACAGGGTCTTGTACCTACATGGCATCTCTTCATTACAAAAAAGATGATTCCCCTAAGCACCTTTTAAAATTTCCATTACCACTAAGGGGAAGGCTGGGGTATGGTCAAGTCTGAAGATGTCCACAGCAAGCACAAAAGTTAACAAGATTCCACATAAGCTGAAGTCAATTCAATAATTCATCAACATTTCTTTATCCTAAAAACATACTCCCCAGGCTTCCCTGGCAGTTCAGTGTATAAGACTCCACCTTTCTAATGCAGAGGGAGCAGATTCAATCCCTCATTGGGAAACTAAGATCCCACATGCCGCATGTCGTGGCAAAAGAAAAAAAAGATTCTCCCTCCTGAATGTGTGAGTAAAAATGACACTACAAAAAAAGTTAGTCTATTCTATGGCTTTACACACACTTAGCAAATCACTCAAACCCAGCTTGAGGGAAAAAAAAAAAAAAAAACTCCTTCCCTCTTCCTGGCATGTTGACTTATTGGAATCAACACCTTTTTTCAACACTCACCTTCCTAACTTGAATTCACTATTACTATGGAAACCTAGCTCAATCCCCAGTACCACCCATTTTATTCTAGTGAAACAGTATGTGCTTCTTACCTCTATTCTGAAGGTTTGAGCTCACATCCTTTACAATAACCAAGGTCTCCTTGATTTTCTGGATGGGTTGGACTAAGCTTGGCTTGGGCAAGAAGGTGAAGAAGTGCTCCAGAACCAGCTGGTGGATGGTCTTGGGTCTACTAGTAGCATCTCGAAGTAGGTCTTGGCCCAGCTTGGAGTTGGGAGGGACTCTCAGTATAAACGACTGCTTTGGCTTTGGAGGCATAGGAACCACTTTTGCAGCCATCGTGCCTTGAAATAACACACCACACTTGTTTCTGCAGAGCTTCAAGAGCCACCTCTTACTGGAGAAAACCTGTCAATCACGCTGTAGATGAGAGAAACCATGGGTCAGGGTGAGCATGCCTCTACTCCAATATGTTTCTTGGGCAGTGAGGCCACCTGAAATCTAAATCAGTAAGGAAAGATAAGCTGGGGTAGGGAACTCACAACTGAAAGGAAGACCGCTGAACCTGATACTCTCAGCAAGACCTGAAAGGAATATCCTGCGAATGGAAGATGTCCAAACTTCAAGGGCCAAACAGAAGGGAGCAAAGACAACCGGCGGAAGACCAAGGGTCATCCTCACGATAATGCAAAGCGCAAACTCCACTAGGAAAAATGGTTACACTAACGCTGAAAAAAATAAAAAGCAACGGCCCAAAAGACAGGAAATCCGAGGTTCACTAACGAGGGATTCTGGCTAGAGGTTAGCTTGGCCACTGAATCTGGCCTCACCGCACCCCTTGGACCGCATGTCCCTAGGATGTCCTTCAGGGGGCAGTTGGCCCAAGGAGCAACCGTAAGGCCGCATGAGGGGTCTACAAGTGGCCAGCCGACTCTTTTCCGCCCTCAAAGTCTTGTAAGAGGTGCAGGGGGCATCCCAGTAGGGCCCACCGGGCTAGGCCCACTTTGCAGCCTCTCCCACTGGCCAAGGAGCACCTTCACCGCAAAGCCCAGCTGGCGGCATTGCCTGGGGAGCGCTCCAGCAATGGCCCCTGTTTCGCTCCCTAGAGGCCGCCTCAGTGTGGTTCCCGCCCTCCCGGAGCCCCTCACCTTTTGGGGTTCTGCTCTGCATGGGCGCACGCTGGGGACAACCCCGGACCCAGACTCAGGGAGAGACTGGGAAACTAGGATCGAGAGGCCCAGCCCAACCCTCGCCCTTCGGGGTGTCCTCACTGGCAGCCAGCTATTATTTGCGTGAGCTGCGGTTAGTTGGGGAGGACGACGGGACGCGGTGCCTTCTGGGAGACCGGGTGCCTAGGCGGCCGTGATGTCACGCCCGGTGCCTCGTTTCCGGTGCGGAAGCCTGGTCTCCTCGCTTGGAGCGGGCAGTGTGCGCTTCAGAAGGCGATGCTCGAGGTCGACCAGCAGGACTCTCAGGACCGCAAGGAGGCCAGGTTGGCAGCATCCGCTTTCTCTGCGGCTGTACCTGGGAGACGGAAAGCTGAAGTCTAGCTCCGGCCCGCCAAACCTGGTTGGCACCACTCCAAGTACGGAAGGGCTAAATACAGGGGCTGCTGGGAAATGTAGTTCGGCGCCACACAGCCAATGGGAGATCGTTAGGCGCAGCGGTTGGGGCGGAGCAGGATCGGGGCTCGACCGGAAGCGGGCTGTCGGGAGGACCGGAAGGTCTGTGGGAGGCTGCCGCAGTTTCCGCCGCAGCGCTTGGAGTCTCTCAAACAACTGAGGTGGCGGTGAGTTGGTGGTGGGTTCTGGCCTCTGTCGGGTCTAGGGTCCTGTTACAGCAGTCTCTTTCGGTAGGGGCGGCCCGTTGGTCAGAGCCGGGCGACGCTCCTCTCCCTTGTATGCCACCTCCTACACTGCGGTCTGGACCGGCCATCTTATTTTCTGAGGAATCCTAGTTGTCCATTCCGCTTCCGTTTTCCGTTTATCTTTTCTTTTTGCGTTGTTCACATACTCGGTTCATTCGCCAGAGAGGTACTGGTCAAGATTTTGGGCCACACGAGAGCAGAGATTGCCTTATTTCTCTGTGTAAAGTCATTCTCAGGATGACTAAAAAAATATAAACTAATCCCGTTTATTGACGGTAACTGTAAGTGATTCAGCCATGGTCTAAAATGTGTTTTGAAGAGACTACTGTCAAAACTGTGTGGCAAAAAACACACAAAAAACTGTATAGCAACAAAGTAAAATAAAGAATACCTGTTTTTCCAGACATCAAAATTACGAAACAAAACCAAAAACCTTCTTTAATCAAAGCTGTATAGTTTGAACTACGAGTGAATAAATAGAACAATAAATGTTAAAGTTGATCTGAGTGTATGTCGACCTGTATGAAAGAGTGGCTTTTAAGCTTGGTACTAGCAAAAGTTGTCTGTTCTTCCTGGAAAAAAGGAAGACTCCTGTTATTACATACCCTCAAATTGGGATTTAATAGCCAATGAAAGAATATTTACAAGAACGCTAAGTTTAATATTGAGGCAGAACAGGAAACTGAGGTGCCTTAAAGTAGAATATAAACTTGTGAGAATGCATTAAAAAAATAAACTTTAGAAAACAATACTGATAAAGTCAAACAAGCAGTAGACTGGAATGTAATTGTGCAAGATAAGTCAAATAAAGAATAAGACATTCCCAGCATACAGAGCTCCTGCCAACTGACCAAAGACTGAGGCAAAGGCCATGGAACCATTCCATAGAGGAAGAAAGCTAAGTGATATTGACATTTGAAAAGATGTTTAGGGGGAATTCCCTGGCAGTCCATTGGTTTGATTTCTGGTCAGGGAACTAAGACATTGCATGAATGACAGTGCAGCGAAAGAAAGAAAGAAAAGATGCTTAGCTACAGTTTGGCAGTCTTTCAAAATATCAGCATAGAATTATTATAAGTTCAGTCACTCAGTCATTTCCGACTGTGCAACCCCATGGACTGCAGCATGCCAGGCCTCCCTGTGCATCATCAACTCCCAGAGCTTGCTCAAACTCATGTCTATCCAGTTGGTAATGTCATCCAACCATCTTATCCTCTGTTATCCCTTTCTCCTTCTGCCCTCAATCTTTGCAAGAGCATCAGGGTCTCTTCATGAGTCAGTTTTTTTTCATCAGGTGACCAAATTATTGGAGATTCATCTTCAGCATCATTCCTTCCAGTGAATATTCAGCACTGATTTCCTTTAGGATTGACTGGTTTGATCTCCTTGCAGTCCAAGGGACCCTCAAGAGTCTTCTCCAACACAATAGTTCAAAAGCAT
This sequence comes from Okapia johnstoni, assembly GCA_024291935.2. Taxonomy (NCBI): domain Eukaryota; kingdom Metazoa; phylum Chordata; class Mammalia; order Artiodactyla; family Giraffidae; genus Okapia; species Okapia johnstoni. The sequence continues at coordinate 1,436,688 of JAGTYA010000028.1, read as the reverse complement.
CAAGAATTACTATAGGATCAAATAATTCCATTCCGAGGTATAAACCCAAGAGAAATGAAAACCTATACACAAATAGCATTGTTCATACTGGCTGAAAAGTAGAAATAACCCACTTGTCTGCAGAACAGATTAACAAGATGTATATCCATATAATGAGTTATTTAACAGTAAAAAAGGAACAAAGCAGTGAACATGCTGCAACATAGATGAACTTCTGACACACTTTGCTGAACCAAAGAAACCAGTCACACAAGACCATATATTGTAATTCTGTGAAATGTCCAGAACAGGCAAATCTGTAGAGATAAAAAGTAGGTTAGTGGTAGCCAGGGCCTGAGGGTAGAGGGGAAAGACCAGTGACTGCTAATGGGTGCAAGGCTTGTTTTGGGGGTGATGAAAATGTTGTGTAATTAGTGATGATGTTTGTACACATTGTGGATATACTAAAACCCATTTAGTTGTGTATTTAAAAGGGTGCATTTTATGGTATGTGAATTATATCTCAATTTAAAAAAAAACACCTGACAGGGAAAATTACATCCTACAAATACAAATATTTAGTATTTAAAATATTTATGTAAAAGTACTACAAAAAAAACTCGTTCAACATCTGGATCCCACATAGCAAGTAGTTAAATGAACTGTACCATTTTCATAGACTTGATGGAAGCAGTTTTTCACATGTTGAGGTATGGGAAAGTCATTCTTGCTTATACATGATTTGGCTTGAACTTTATGCTAATTAAAATAGCCTGTTATATGGCTTGTCTAACTTACATTGTACATACGCTTTAACCATTAAAAAAAAAAGAATACAGCTACCAGATTGTTGAAAATATCCTCTTTGAAGATAGAGATAAATGTCCCCTTCCCACCCCCATGACGTCAATGCTAGTACTCCATTAAAGATGAGGTTCTCTTCCCAGACACCAGGATCATGTTAACTAGTTGTGTGCATGCTAACCCACCTCATTTGAAACCTGTCATGTTTGATGTTCTTTGTTCTTTTTTATTATTATTACTTTTTGGCCATGCTGGGCTTTTGTTGCTGTGCATGGGCTTTTCTCTAATTGCTGGGAGTGAGGATTACTCTCTTGTTCCAGTGTGTGAGCTTCTCATTGTGGCTTCTCTTGCTGTGTCTTGGGCTTGAATAGTTGCAGCCCGTGAGCTCAGTAGTTGCAGCTCTCCAACTCTGAAGCACAGGCTCAATAGTCGTGGAGCATAGGCTTAGTTGCCGCATAGCATGTGGAATCTTCCTGGCCAGGGATCGAACCCATGTCCCCTGCATTGCAAGGCAAATTCTTAACCACTGGACCACCAGGGAAGCCCAATGTTCCTTGTTCTGCTGAGATATAAGACTGTGATTCAGGCATCCAAAATAGAGCAAGATAGTGATTGTGATTTAATTTCAGACTTGTGCTTGCATCATTGAGAACCTCAATTTTCTGAACTGTATCAAACTCAAGGATAGCACAAACCATTCTCAGAACAGTATCTGCTAGTAGCTGCCAGCTGCAACCTAATGGGCCAAGATCTCCCCTAGTAACTTTGCAACCATTTTGGACCCCAACCAGCCCTTACTTAATAAGCACTCTTATTCTTGCCAGCTTAGATTATAATTCTTGACAAACAACTTATGTAGCTTTGGGGTTTTGCCTATATGAGCCTCCCCCCATTTTGAGTTTCTATGGAACACAATTCAAGTACTTAAATCTGTGTCTCCCAGGCTGTAGTCCTCAGTTTGGCTTGAATAAAACTATTACTATTATGGATTGTTTATCAAATATGTGTGTTGACAGAATGAAGCAAAAAAGTAGAAATTCACATGAAAAATTCATAGCCTCAATTGCAGGTAATGAAATAAAATACAAGTAAAATCTCATTACATTTCTATCATATCAGCAAAAATTTTGTAAATGATCAACACTGCTTCAGGCATGAAATATTTAAAATCTTTCTGAAGGATTGTATGGCCAACCACTGCAAGTGTTGTCAAATAGTTCACATTCTGAAACAGTTTTAGGAATAATTGGAGGGAAAAACGTGTATGGGAAGGTGGCAGAAAATATACACCAAGCTGCATCTTCATGGAAAGACAGCAAGGGAGAATTGGTAACAACAAATGCCAACCACAGGGAACAGCTGAGCAAACAGGGCACAGGGCACATGAGCTGTGTCAGCATGTTGATTATGCATGTAGAACAAAGCTCCACAAAGAAAGGAAAGCATGTGTTTTGTGTTCTGGTCACAAGCATGGAGAAGCTAGGCTCCACTGTGAAGATAGGAAGAGAAGTTGGGGTAACAGGAGTTTGTAGTTCAATCTTCATTTGATCCTCCTTTTTTCTTACATCCTTCTCTGTATGTCATTTTATTCTTTGGGTGTGTTAATTTTTTTCTTTTGAAGTATAGTTGATTTACAATGTTGTGCTAATCTCTGCCATACAGCAGTGTGACTCAGTTATACACATACAGACATTGCTTTTTTTGTATTCCTTTTTTTTTTTTTTGTATTCCTTTTCATTTGGTCTATCCCAGGAGACTGGATATAGTTCCCTGTGCTATACAGTAGGACCTTGTTTATCCATTCTCAACATAATAGTTTGCATCTACTACCCCCAAACTCCAAGTCTGTCCCTCTCCTTCCCCTTCTCTCTTTATGTCTCTTTAAATGGAGAATGAACTAGAACCTAACATCCCACAGACCCACAGATTTGCCGATAGAGCTCAGGAAGAATAGTAACAGCAGCCCCATCTCCTTCATAGTCTTCTGTATGCAAACAGCATCTTACAGTAATCAACTGAGTGACAACAAACAAAATTACAACTACATTTTCTAAGTGATTTATTTATGAGGTCCAGCCACAGTTCATTAATCCAGGTACAAAAGTGATTTGTAATCATCCAGTCTGCTTGTTTTTCTTCAGGCTTCCTAAGTCCTCAAGACAGGGGAAGGTAGAATAAAGGAACACATCTTTGCCAAGGGTCCTGAGGGAAAATGAGGGTAGGCTCTGTCTCAGGAGCATCTTAGGTGCTAATTCTTAACAGGGATTTATTAAGCAACAGTTGTGTACTGTGAAATCTTCTATCATCTGTGTGTGTGTTCTCTTTACCCTTGGTTTACCAGTATTTGTGACCCAGCCTACTTCTGCTTCTGTTCCGTAAACTCCTTGGGCACGGGGACTATTTTTTTATTGATTATATTCCCCATAGCACTGGAACCCAGTAATGACTGTCGAGTATATGGATTCAAGATTTAAGGCCAGGAGCCTGAAGGGAGATGCAAAGTGTCAGGTATTCGGGGAGGCCGTGGCCACCCCCACTGGACAGATGGTCAGAGGATCCATGTTCTTCTCCATCATGTGTCCTGGAGCTGAGGATAGGTTGAAGGGGCCCAGGGTGAAAGTAGCCAGTGGCTGTGAGGGATGTTGGATTTGGCTGTCACTTTGTAAAAGGAGATATCCCCATCTTGTAGTCCAGGGAGATGCCCCCATGCCATCAGGGCTCCTCCACCAGGATCTGGAGAAAGGTGCACGCCTGGCATTCATTTTACTGCCTCACCGTTTCTACCCAATGCCCGTTCTCTGGTGACAGAATTGTGTTCCCCTTGCTGCTTATGGCCGCCTTGCAGACACCCAGGACCCACCCTGGCTGGTCTCCCACCTTCACTGCTCAGTCGTGGTGGCTAGAGATCGGGCTCAGAGAGCCCAGCACCACGATTCAGCTATAGAATCTTCCTGGACTAGCAGGCAGATGGTCCCACTTTTTTCCCCCAAGGCTCACACTCTTCACGTCATCAGAGAAGATGAAAGATGAGGTTGGAGTGGACAGTTTCTGCTTCCAGAATCACATTAACTGCAGAGAGAATTAGAATTCCTGACTTCAGGTCCATGGACAACATCCCCACAGGGTTTTCCCCACATCCAGGAAATGTGGACGGGGTCGTTCTTCGGGAACGCACTGGGGGACCGAGCAGGGACCCAGCAGGCCAAGGCTACTCGCCTCAGGGTGCCTGACCACCAATCAGTTCTGCAACTACAGAGAAAAAGGAGATAGGGGCAATGCTGAGCATCCCCAGTCAGAGGGACAACATCCACCCTGGTCCCCACAACAAGAAAAGACAAGGACCCCTCCTCCCTGCTCAGGACCTGCCCGGCTTCCTATGACTTCATAGGCCCCCGTTCCTCCCTGGCACCCAAGCTGGCCTTGGATATTCTGTGGTCTGGCAGTGACCCCAGCTCAGAGACTATGAGGACTTGTCTTGACTTTTCTCCCACCTTTGTTATAGGTATTTTTTTTTTCTCTTCTAAATAATGCCTAGAAATCAACAGCACAAGGGACCCCTGGCCAGCATACCGCCACCATACTCACCGTTGAATGTTTCCACTTCTGAGCGCAGGGTCTCTAAAAGGAGAGAAGGAGTTCGAGTTAGGTTCCCCAGATGGGGACAGATCTGGAAGAGGCTGAAGGCAGAGTCAGAAAGGCCAAGGGAGATGGAGAAGGGATGCCAGGGGGTCCAGGCTACACGGCTCTTAAGGGCAGGTGAGGGGGCGCCTCCTATCCTCCTGAAAGCCCACCTACCCAGGAAGTGCTTCACACACTTCTCCACAAACTCTGATTTCTGGTAGAGCAGGTGTATCTTCTCTTTCACCTCTGGTGGCGTGGCACACAGCTCAGGGACAGTCACCATCTTGGCCCTAGAGACAAAAAGACCATTAGCAAAAGAGGGCTGGAGCATGGGAGTGGCCCAGGGTCTCATGAACTGGAAGGGAGGTGCAGCCTCCACCAGGCACAACCAGCCCAGACCCACTTCACAAAGAAAGCTTCCTTCCTGGGCTTCAAGTTCTAAACACTGGTCTTCAATGCTGGCCATGGGGTGGGCTCTCCGAGGGAGTTTTAAAAACCACAGACACCAGGGGACTTTCCTGGTGGCCCAGTGGAGAGGATTAGGCTTGATCCCTGGTTGGGGAACTAAGGTCCTGCATGCCGCAGGGCAATTAAACTCACACAAGGAACACCCAGCGGAGCCAAAATTTAAAAAAGGAATGGGGGATTTCCCTGGTGATTCACTTGTTAAAACTCCACTGCAGTGGCCACAGGTTTGATTCCTGATTGGGGAACTAAAATCCAAGATGCAGCCCAGCCATACAATAAATGCAAAAAAAAAAAAAAAATAAAGGAATGGAATTCTGGCACATTCTACAATATGAATGAACCTTGAAGATATGCTGAGTGAGATAAATCAGACACAGAAACACAAATATTGCATAATTCCACTTATATGATGTAGCTAGAGTAGTGGAATACATAAAGACAGTAAAATGGTTGCCAGGGGTCAGGGGAGGGGAGAGTGGGAAATTGTGTAACAGTATGGAGTTTCCATTTGGGAAGATGAGAGAGTTCTAGGGTTGGATCATGGTGATGATCAATGCTGTGATGTACGATAATGTGAAGATACTCACTGAACTGTACATTTTTAAATGCTTAAAATGGCAAATTTTGTGTTACATGTATTTTACCACCAAAAAAATTCTTCAAAAAATTGATGCTTGGGTCATTCATACTCCCGAAGATTCAGATTTAATTTGTCAGCCAGGGCCTGAATGTCAGGATCTTGTAAAGTTCCCCTGGGTGATTGTAGGTTCCAGCTTCCTTCCCCTTCTCTTCCTCCCCTTCCTTCCCTCCCTTCCCCTTCTTTTCCCCTTCTCCTGCCCACCCCCTCCACTGCTGCCTGCTGGACTTAGCAGATCCACTTCTGGAAAGTGCATCTCTCCCTGTGCCTACAAGCAGGCAGTCCTGCAGGAACAGTTTTCATAAGGTAAATTGCACAGGACATGGGCTGTTAGGGGAGGTTTCCTAGGAAGCCACCACCATGCGACAGGCGTGTTCATTGGGTTCCGTCTTCAATCCCGCACTCCCCTCCTGATCGTGCTCCCATTCTCCCTACACAAATCCAGAAAGGCCTTCAGAAGCTGCAGGAGATGGGAGGAGGAACATCCCCGGGGTTGGGAGCATCTCCCTCCTAGGGCTGCCTCCCTAGATGCTGCCTGCAGGATCCCCCACCAAGGGATCATCAGGGGACCTCTTGGTACCTGTGCAAGGTGACTCCAATGTCCTAGGAGAGAAAAGAGGGAAGTTCTCCATCACCAGTGTTGTAAGGGCTATGCTGACTCCTGGCCTCCCAACCCCATAGTATCAGCAAAAACAGGGCCCCTTTCCCCAGTTCTAATCACCAAGGTGGCAACTCAGCTGGGGCCTGCCCATAACTGTACCCAAAGTCTGCTGACGTCTGGGAGATGCCAGGGGAGCCCCTAGATACTAGGCCACCATGGGTTCCTGAGAGTGCATTGCAGGGACCTGGGCACAAGAGGCACCAAGGACAAGTCCCACCCCAGCCTCCAGGGCCTCACCCACTGGGTTGGGGAGAGCTGATGGCAGTGCTGGGAGCCCCTGTCATCCTACTGGGCACAGTGCACGGAGGAAAGCCAGGCCCCGCCGCACTCACCTTTATAAGCTCCCACTCTGGCTGGCACTGCTTGGCTTCCAGCTCCCCAATCAGCTCGTCGAGAAGGGCGATGTCCCTCGTCCCTCGGGTGCCGTATGTCTCCCTAACCTGGCCGATGGTCTGGCCCAGCTCCTCCAGCCAGGCCACAAAGAGCCGCTCCTGCTGCTCTAAAAACTGGCACAGCTGCTCCAACTGGTACTGGATTCTCTGCTTCTGAGTTTCAGCTTGTTTCTGGGGAACAGAAGTTAGGGAGGTGTAGGGGCCTGTATGCCCAGGGAATACCCAGAAGCCCACCTTCCGAAGGGAGAGTCCTCTTTCCTCCCCCTGAATGGGGGCAAGTCAGTCCATCTATTTGGATGCAAGTGAACTTGACTTCCAATACTCCTGCACACTGGCCACCCATGACTTTCTCATCACTAGAAAGTTGTGGTGGACACATGAAGTTGCTCTAGGGTAACTTTCCTTCATCCAGGGAGGGAGAGGACCCTTCACATAGACTGTACAGAAGAAACCTCATTTTTGGCTCAAAAGGACAAGACTAAATCTCTTACGTTCTTTTGAACCAAAAATGTCTCTGCACCTTTTGTTGTTTTTAATGTGGGCACATTCGTTTATTAGCTAAACTGCTAGACACAACAAAGACTGCTAGTGGATAGAACTCTGGTGTAAATTCCAGACAGCCCAGGGCCTCCCAGGATGCTTTGTAGATGTTTGCTTGGCTCCTGTTACCCTGCCACCTGTGTCCCCTAGTCGACATATGATAGTGGTTCTGACATTGCCTGGTATTTTTCTGTGATTAAGGAGTAAGACTATGAGCTCGATGTGTGCGGAACCTCACACCTTCCCCTGTGACATCAGCAGCCTTTGCTGAATCACATGCTGGGTTTCGAATGCGGAAGAGTGTTCTCCTGGTCTTTACAGTGGGCACCGCAGACATGCACCACAAGTCACTTTCCCCATCACTCACTGTCTGAGTCTAGACTATCAACAAAAAAAACCAAGGCTGGGTTATGGCATTTGCTGTGTCTCTGGCATAGATAGGCTTCTTTGGTGACTCAGATGGTAAAAAATCCATCTGCAGTGCGAGAGACCTGGGTTTGATCCCTGGATTAGGAAGACCCCCTGGAGGAGGGCATGGCGACCCACTCCAGTATTCTTGCCTGGAGAATCCCCGTGGGTAGAGGAGCCTAGCGGGTTACAGTCCACGGGGTTGCAAAGAGTTGGACACAACTGAGAAACTAAGCACTAAGCGTGTGGGTGTAGATACTCCCACATGTGTCTAACATGTGGCCAGTCTCAAGCTTCCAATGTTATGTTCCTAAACATGGAATCTGGGACACCTTTTGTTGTTGATAGCAGTAATGTAGACTTTTTTTTTTTAAGGACTGGTCAGCTGTCCTGTTCAATGGCCTATATTCTAAAATTCTCTGATAATTTTGCTCATGATTAAATTCAGGAGAAACACAGTGAAGGGGGGTGAGAGTGCCATAGACCTAATGCCATGCTCTTTCTAGCCCATCCCATTGGGAGGCAAAGACTGTCCAGTTTGCCATCATCAGTATAGGTATTCTAGGGTTGGTAATTGGTTAAGGAGGGGTCTGCCAGTTACTACGGTAAATATGTATTATTTCCTTTATAATTACTAAGTAATTTGGGGAGTGATACTTTGAGAATGTGTAAGTATGCTGTTCTCTGCCGATTTTTCCCTAAAAATTTTAGCTTCTGTTGCTGATCCTTGTCAGTGTCAACTGTGTAGTGGAAATCTTCTAATTCAATTATTCTGTACTTGCTTTAACTGGCTTTCTTCTGTAAGAAAGAGCTTTCCCTACCCTCTTTTCTATGATTAAAAATTATTTGAAAAAGGAGGAGGAGGTGAAGACCTGAAAACAGCATTTCATTTCCTTTCCATAAGGGCCCATGTCACTGTATCTGAAGGGAAGGCTGGACGCTCTTGTCTCCCTGTGTTTCCCTGAGAAGGCCAGGCTCCTGCCTCACCATCCTCTACCCCACCCAGAGTAGCCCTGACCTCTGCTCCATCCACAAGTTCAAGCCATCTGGGGTTATAGGAAAGGGTTTTCATTTGACTATCACTGAGCAGTTTCCCAAAAATCAGACACCTGGACAGCTGCCACCCCCCTCCCTCTCATCCTGCCCTTTGTTATCTTTGCCTCTTTCTCACTGCTGTTGGTGGGTCCTGACAAGTTTGGAACTCAGGGAGATGAGATCCAACCAACAGAAATGCATCAGACAAATCAAGGTTCTGTGGGTTAGTTAGGCACCTTCGCATGCAGGGAAAACAGAAGCAACTTAACGCATCCGAGAGTCTGGACAACACCTTAACAGGAAGGCTACTAAGTGGTACTTATTGGAATCTGCAGTGTTGCAGAACCACAGTTTTAAAAGAAAATGTCCACTTTAACCATTTCAACTTTAAAAATCAATATGGCTTTTGTAAAAAAAATAGATAACAACAGCAATTATAAAAACAATACAGTGCAGTATTTAGAGTAGAAAGTCTCTCCTCTCCTTTCCTCAATCCCATTCCTCACAGCATCCGTTTCTCTAAACCATTTTGTGGTGAGTCTAAGAAAGTGTGCCTGGGCCCTAGGAGATGCCCCTTCTTGCTGGAGGTAGACTCCATCCCCAGGGACAAGCTCATCTCTGGACACCTGTTACTCCCTGCCCCCCAGGAGCAGGTGACTCTAAATATGTGATCAGCTCTGTTTCCCTGTGAGCCAGTACAGGACTTGAGGGACCCCTGCTCACTCTGGGTTCCCTCCTTCCTTCTATAGGGGTGTGCACCCAGTCAATGACAGGCCACAGACCACCCCTAACCTTACCAGGGAGTTCACTGTTTTCTTATCCCCCTGAGATCTCTGCTCCTCTCCAGATTTTCTCAACTCCTTCAGATGCTCCAACTGCTTCTGAATTTGCTCCTGGAAAAAAAAAAGAACACTTGTTGAAGCTTAAACTTGGTCCCTGCCATCTTTAGTTGGTGCCAACCCTAGATGGGAAAATTTGCTTCAGGGAATAAAGCTGAGGGTGCTGCAGCTAAGAGCATGGGGAGAGGTAACCAGAGGAAGAATGACCCCATCACACTAAAGGAAGCAGAGCCAAGAGGTGGTGAGAAAGATTTCTTGTGAGCACCTGAATTCAGCCATACCTGAAGCTAGATCCCCATAGACCTCTGAGCTACATGCAGCATCCCTCTTTGCTGGCTTGATTTGTATATGTGTTTGCCATTTACAGCCCAAGGATGCTGGCTAATGCACCAGCTCCTAGTGTTTCAGGGAAGCACCCTGGTGTGTTCAGGTGCCCAACAGAGAAGGGTCCCAATGCAGGAAGCCCTACCTTGTATTCCAGGGCAGCCTCCTCAATGGGGCGCACCCGGTGGCCCCGGTGCTCCTGGCTCAGCCGGCAGATAAGGCAGATGAGCTCCCCATGGTCCTCGCAGAAGAGCAGCTGCACCTGCTTCATGTGACGCTTACACTGTGGCAGGGTCTTGGGGTTCAGGCTGGCCATCTGCAGGCCCTCCTGCCACTCAGGGCTTCCATGGCTCTTCCTCGGGAGCAAGTCCTGGCACCGGGAGCAGCTGGATGAGCGGCTGAGTGAGGCCTCAGGGTCCCTGGAAGCCACAGAGCAGCTGCAGGAGATGTGCACACAGCTGCCACCAACTGGGTCTCCTTCCTGGGCATGGCAGAGAGTACACACAGCCTTGTCCTGCAGCCTCCCTGAGGACACAGCAATGGAAAAACCGCCTGAGTGACAAACCCAAGATGCTACCAGGGGACGCTGCAAATCAGCGTAGTGAGAATCTGTGCCTGGGATGTGAATGTTCTCGGTTAGACTGAGGCCTTTTCCTAGCTTGTCCTCCCCCAACTTCCCTCCAGCAAGAACACTGGGACTGATGGCTAAAGCCTGGATCTCATGCCAGTCCTGAGACTTGGAATTCTCAGGCATTTATCCTAAAGAAAGGCATTTTTCTATAAATTCTATGCCTTCCCCCTGCACATACACTGACACAGGTGAGATAAAGACGGAAAGACATTATACTGGTCTTGGCTTTACCACATACCACCACTGAGAGGGCGCATAACTTGAGTAGAGTTCCCAGGGAACTCGCTTGTGGCTGAACCCACAGCCCCTAGTGGAACCCCTGGCACCTGGTAAATATTTGGGAAGTGCGTGTTGAATGAAGGAATGAATGAGCCACTGCTTACATCCAGATTCAGAAAGCATGATGTGAGAGTAAAGAAGTAACTTTACAAGGCTGAAGGGTGTAGTCTACCGTGATGACCTACAGCTGTGACCAGCTCTGTTCCAAGACTAGCACAGCTTCATAAAGCAGAAATAACAGGAGACACAAGAGGAAATAGAAACACACTCAATCCACGAGTCCCCTCCCACCTCCTCCTCTCTCAGGGTCCCAGGAACTCATATCACATCTGTGAGACTGCGAGCTCCCCAATGACAGTTTCCCCCTTCCCTTATGATGACATTGTTTGCGGTCCATATGACTGCTTCCCCACCCCTGCTCCCCCAAAACTACATTTCCCAGCCTCCCTAGCAGTTAGGTGTGGTCATGTGACTCCAGACACACCTCATTTCATTGCACTTTCCTTTATTGCGACACTTCATTTTTTACAAAACAAAGGTTTGTGACATCCCTGTGCTACCAAATGATTGTGAATGTTCTTTAGCAATAAAGTATTTTTAAATTAAGGTGTGGATGTTCCCTGGTGGTCTGGTTAGATTTAACCCTTTCACTGCCATGGCCCAAATTCAGTCCCTCGTGGAGGAACGGAGATCCCACAAGCCACGCAGTGAGGACAAAAATAAAAGGTATATATACACTGTTTTTTAGACATAATTCTGTTGTACACTTAATACAGACTACAATATAGTGTAAACATATGTACTGGAAAACCAAAACTTTCCTGTGATTGGCTTACTGCGGTATTTGCATTATTGCAGTGGTCTGGAACAAAACCCATGATATCGTCAAGGTATGGCTGTACATTCTGGCCAAGAGGATGTAAACAGAGGCATCATGGCCAGCATCTAGAAACTTTTGAAAACCTTCCCTAAGTGATACCATTCTCCTTTGTCCCTCCATCCTGTTGCGTGGAATGAGGATGCTACCATCTGAGCCCATGAGCTTAAACTCTGGAGCAGAAAAGCAGCAGGAGCTCGGGTTCCTAGCCAGAGGGTACCACATTCATCCCAGACTATGTGTATCATTTTTGTGAAAGGGGAACAAATGTCTATCTTGTTTCAGTTCTGTTATTTTGGTGTTTCTGTCATTCACAACCCATCATAATCCTAAGTTCTGTCTCTTTAGTAAAAGAGACCTACGATTTTGGCCACCAGCTTCCTCTCTGCTCAGAGAGGCAGACTGGCAGAATCTCAGCCCCTTGGCATATTGCCATGAAGTATTGTAAGAAGGTGATATTTACCTAGACTTTCCCAGATGCTCAACGTGAGGTTCAGAAGCCCTTGGGGATTCTAAAGAAGGATTTCAGAGTGTTTAAGAGCTAACTAGCCGAAATGTATGCAACATTGCAACATTTTGTGAAGATGTGAAGATATGCCTTTTTTTAGGGTTCAGAGCCTACAATCAGATTTTCAAAGGATTGAGGCCCTCAAGGGGGACCCAGGTATCCAGTGAAATGGATAGAGTAGAGACAAAAGCAGGCTTGTGCATCTTCCCAGGTGGTGCAGTGGCAAAGAATCTGTTTGCCAGTTCAGGAAACACAAGGAGACACAAGTTTGATCCCTGGGTTGGGAAGATGCCCTGGAGTAGGAAATGGAAGCCCACTCCAGTATTCTTGTCTAGGAAATTCCATGGACAGAGGAGCCTGGTGGGCTACAGTCCACAGGGCCACAAAGAGTCAGTCGACTGTGCACACACGGGAAAACCTGCACCAGTCATCATTCCTGAGGATACCAGGTCTTCTGGACTCTGAGGTCCTTTCTTACCTGAAGATGGAGAGACTTCTGGATCTGCAGGCCCCAGGGGCACCCTGGAGGCCTCTGGAGCCCTGGCTCCACTCCTCTCTGCAGGGGCTATGGGTTCCAGATGCTCCCCAATAGTCATCTTTCCAGCCAGCGATACACTGAAAGGTGCATTCCTCAGTGCTGTCCCCTCCAGGGTCGTGACATGTTCTGGATTCCTGGACCCTTTCTCCAGAGTCATGGTCAGCCCTGTTTTCAGAGTGGCTACTTGGCTGGCAGTGGTTGCTGAGCTTGGATTCTCAGTGTTCATTTTCTCCTGAAGCAGAAGAGTTTCTGGATTGAGGGGTCCTGTCTCCTCTGGGGAAATGGTAAGTTCAAGACTTTTGGGTCGCTTCTTTCCTGAAGGTAAATATACTTCTGATATCTTTGTGTCTCTCCTTCCTGGGGACCCAGCGAATGACCCGCTGGTGAGTCCCTGAAGCCTTCCTGCTGAGCTGGCGTTCCTCCGCAGCCTGACGCTCGGATAGTTCCCTTTCTCCTCCCGTGGCACCTTTCCGAGGAAGGGGCTTCTCTTGGAAGACAGAGTTATGTTCCTGGCCCCCAGCTTGCCCTGCACCTCCAGGCCCTCAGAGCCTTTCTGATCTCGCTGTTTGCCCAGAGGCTTCTTCTGGGGCCCCCTGCCAGCCTCAGGCTGGCTGGAGGGTGGGCAGCCAGCCCCATCAGCACTTTGTCGCTGCTTGTCACCTTCCAGGCCATCTGGGGTCTTTAGACTCTTGGGCTTCATCTGCCCAGAGGAACCCGGCGTTGCTGAGCTGTCTGTGTCACTTTCTTGTATCCGACACTCTGAAAAGACAATGAGATGAAAAGGCATGGGAATTCCCGGTGCTCAGAGTCAAAATTTGGGGAAAGGGAGAGAAGAGAGAACCCCCTCAGAAATTAGGGAAGTTTGGGACCTTCTAGACAATGGCAGTCAATTAGCATTAAATAAGATCATACTCATTATCTGCTGTCTTATTTCTGAAGTAGTACTTTTCAAACTTTTTTAGGCAGAAGTTGTTTCCAACATAAGGTCTTACATAGAATTCTTAACATATAAGTGAAAACCCTAGTTTATTGATATACAGTAATTGGTATATATTTGTGTGTGACTTACAGATCTACAAAAACTCAGTTATCAGTCAATAAAGATTGGCACAGAAGTTTGAAATCAAGAGTCATGAGAGATGGTTAAAACTTCAGAAGCTAATTTTTTGCTGTCCTTTGGTTTCATGAAATGAAGAAAATCCTAACTCATCCAGTTCAGTGTAAACAGTTTAAAAAACAAGTTTGCCTGGAAATTTCAGGGCAATATTTAATCAAACATGATAATAAGGGCTGAATTCCAAGGTCTCCATAAAAAGAAGTTTAAGTATAGCATGAACTATCACACTGATGGCCTCCAATATTTTAAAATTTGTTTAATGACACATTTTAATATGAATTTGTTAGTTTTGTAAGTTAAACAATTGATACATTTGAATCAAGTATTTGCCAACTTTTTAAAGAATCCCTGAAATGTCTTCCTGGGATACAATTTGAAAACCACTACTAAAGAAAATAACCTATAATTAGCACCTTAATTTTTGGTTTGAAAAAGCCCATAGTAAAATTAAGATTGTTTAAAACACTGTTGTTGGCTTTCCAGGAAAACATATTTTACAAAAACTGCCTCGGGAACTGGTGAAAAACCCTGAAGAAGCTCATAACCAAGTTTTAAAATACGAAAAATTAATTTTAAAATTATCCTCATTAAATTACAGCAGGTTCAGATTACAGTTTAGCTTTATCACTCTTTCAAAGGGCAGAGAAATTTTGTTATGTAAATTCTTCTACCTCAAGAAGGACATGAAAAGCATTCCTAGTGTATTCTTAAAATATAGAAATAGAAGAAAATTTCAGACATCAAAGAATAGTTTTTTAAAACTGGTCCCAGAGTAGCGCCCCTGCCCCCACCATATCTCCAAAAAAAAAAAAAGAAGACTCTTGAAAAGCAGAAATCCAATAGGCCGCATTCTTTGATCACAGTGTAATAAATTCAGAAAGTGACAGCAAAGGGGTAGAAGAAGGAAGGAAAAGAGGAAAGAAAGAAAAGGTGAAAGAAAGGAAGAGAGAGAAGTAAGGAGGGAAAGAAAGAAAAGGAAGGAAGGAAAAGATAAGGAAGGAGAAGTCCTTTTGAGAATTTTAGAATACTTTTGTGACATGTGTTAGAGAAGAACTCAAAACTGAAAAGAGATAACAATATTACCCATCAACCCAGTTGATAGGAGTGGTTAGTTTCTTGCTCACCCGAAGATACTCATCTGTAGGTGTTAATGACAAATGAAGTGAAGAACTCTACCAGCAGGCATCCAGCCCCTGCCATTCCTGATCTGGCCCCATAATCAACCTCAACCTCCTGGGTTTGTTTAAAGCCATTGGAAGCCTTAGCTTTACTCCAGCTGCAAAGACCAGAGAAGGGAACAGAACTTGATCGGCTGAAGTCACAGGAGTTGTCACAGACCTGGGACTCCTGACCCCCAAGTCAGGATGCACTGGTCTGAACACAAGTTCCCTCTTGTACCTTTCACCTGACTCCATGAACAGCCAGCAGTTGCACTGAGAGAGGAGGGCGCTTGGGGCTGCTTACCTGTGCTGATCACTTGGTGAAGCTCCTCTGCCAGGAGGTGCTGGTTGATGGCCCTCAGGACCTGCAGGGTCAGCTGCACAGCGTTCTCCTCCCCGTAGTGGTTGACCAGCAGAGAGGCCAGCTTCACCGGCTCGGCTGTCTGCAGTTGGCCCCGGGGGATCCGGGTGTGCTCCTTCTCCAGGCTGGTGTTCTGCAGCTTGAACTTGAACTTCTCGAAGTCATAGGGCAAAAGCTCTTCTAGGGAGTAGAGTAGATGGTCACTCCGGGTCTTGGCCATGGTGTTGACCAGAAGAGACTGGAGGCAGTCGTCCTGCTTCTGAGGGAAGAAACCACTGACTGTCCTGGTGCCCTGAGAGTGAGAAGAGGTAGCTTGTGAAATAACAGAAGAGGCACAGGAAGTACTCTGTGTTCTGGTGGGAACTGAGACTAAGGCTGTTAGTGTGTCATTGCTGGCTTGCGTCTTCTTCCTGAAAGAATCAGAGGCTTTTCCAGGTGGGAGGGCTCAATGCCTTGTCAGACACATGGTGGTCCTGCATGCCAGCTCTCGCTGACCCAGACTGGACTTTGGAGTGGTGGTTCAGTCTTTGACAGAGAGTCTGTAATTGGATTCCAGATTCTTAATCTTTGGAAGCCTTTCAGATGCTTCCCTCCTTCTTCCCAGGATATGGGAGTGGAAGGGCGGGGCAGAGTCCCTGGTCCCACACTGGAGAGAATCACAATGAGGGTCAGTCCCTCTGGTCAACTTCTCTCCTCCAGACTCTTGGGGTTTTATTGACCCTTTGGAGCCAGTGGCAGGAGGATGGGGAGCAGCAGATACAGTCCTGCAAGCTCTGCCCTTCCCTGCCTGAGGAGACAGGTGAGGTCTGGAGGCACACCAAGAGAAAAGCCCTGGGATCACCCCTGTGGACATAGTTCCAGTTGTCTGGTTCTTCCAGCAACATAAAGGCGTAGGAATGCCACGCCTGGGACCACCATCCTGACTCGTTTGTCCCAGCGTTGACTCTGCCGTGACTTCGTAGGAGCAGACCCCGGAGGGAAGGCGTCATACACATACGATTACTGAACACATGTTCTGGACCAGGATGCTGGAGAAACAAGGGTGAAAAAGGTGTCCTTAGGGCTCACAGCCCAGTGTGGGGCCCCAGCCATGGCTCTGAAGCTAATAGAGGTGGTATGGGGGGAGTGACTTCTTCCTCTCTTAACTGGTCTGTCTTTCTGCTACAGTGATTTTTATCCTCAATTTTTTTTTGGAAAAATTTCAAATCCATGGAAAAGTTAAGAGCATAGTACAACGAACACGTATATACTCTCAACCCCTGTTCATCAGCTATTTACGTATTATGTTTGGTGATTCTCTCTCATACACATGTGCACACTTCTTTTGTTTTCTTTTTTGAAGCATTTGGTAATAAGTTGAAAACGTATCAGGTATCATTCCAAATACCCTAACCATCCTAAATACTAAGAACAAGAATATGAGGATAATTATTTATTTATTTATTTATGGCCATGCCTCAGGGCTTGTGGAATGGAATCTTAATTCCCCATCCTGAGATTGAACCTGGGCCACAGCACCAAGTCCCAACCACTGGACTGCCAGGGAATTCCCAAGGACATTGTTTTTTTTTTTTTTTTCCAAGGATATTATTTTAAATAATCACAATGCTATTATCACACTCAGGGAATCTAATATTGTTACAATACTACAATCAGTCTGTAATCAAATGCCCCAGTTATCCTGATAATGTCTTTGATAGCTCATTAAAAAAATTTTTTTTTCCAATCTAGGATCCAATCGGAGATCATGCATTGCTTTTAGTTGCCATATCATTGTAGTCTCCTTTTATCTAGAATACTTTCACATTCCCCCACCTTTTATTTTTAAAATTTTTATTATTAATATTTTTTTTGGCCTTGCTCTGCAGCATGTGGGATCTTAGTTCACCAACCAGGTATCAGTCCTGTGCCTCCCGCACTGGGAACACAGAGTCTTAATCATTGAACCACCAGGGAATTTTCTCCCCTTACCTTTTTAATTAATTAATTTATTATTTTTGGCTGTGCTGGGTCCTTATTGCTGAGTGTGGGCTTTTCTCTAGCTGTGGAGAGCAGGGGCTACTCTCTGGTTATGGCACAGGTTTCTCATTGCAGTGGCTTCTCTTGTTGTAGAGCATGGGCTCTAGGGTGTTCAGGCTTCAGTAGTTGCAGCACATGGGCTCAGTTTCTCCAAAGTACACGGGGTCTTCCCAGGCCAGGGATTGAATCTGTGACTCCTGCATTGGCAGGTGGATTCTTATACAGTGAGCCACTAGGGAAACCCATCCCTCACCTTTTAAAATTCTTCCTTTCAAGACATTAATGTTTTTGAAAAGTCTGTTCCAAGCACAATGTCCTTCAGTGTAGATTTGTGTGATTGTTTCCTCATTATTAGATTGAGGATATGTTCTACTTATCCTTGAGATCTCTCCATTGTAAAAGGTCATTTTTTTTCCTTTGTTATTCACATGTAACCTGGGGGTGTGGAAGGGTCTCGCGCTCTCATTCTTTCAACCCTTCATAGATGATCTCTTCCTAAATCAGTTGCTAGAGTGGTGGTTGCAAAATGGTGGCATTTCTATCACTGAGTTGGCAAATGATGCCGTATCCTGATTGAAACTTGCTGTCTTCATCATGAAATGTTTGGCTTACAGATATTTTTTCCAAATGTTTTGTTGGTGATACAATTACCCCTGAATGATGCTTACTCTGTGCTTTTTTTTTTTAAACTCTGTGTTTTATACCCATTGTTCTATAAAATTTCTGCAGCATCCCTTCAGAGTAGGATTCATCACCCACATTTACAGCTGGGATTAGTGGGTTAGAGACCTGCCCTAGAGTCAGGGTTCAAACTCACTCTATTAACCACTTTGCAATACTGTTTCCCTCCAATAATGATACTTTATTTTACTGTTCATCACTAACCCTGGATGTCACCTTTTTGGCTGACCAATGAGGCTCAAAATGGGCCATGCTGACCATTCCCACAGGTCAGTGACAAATTTCTGATGTCTGGCTGAACAAACAGCCCTGAATATGACCAACCTGGGATCAAGGCTTCCTTGAATTCCAATTGGTTGAATTTATTTTGTTGTCCAGGTGGTCCATGTGCATTGTATTTTACAGACTATTCAGTGTTTGGGATTTAACAGCTAACATCTAGTTTTCTGGATCATGGTGAGAAAATAAGACCCAAACCCAACATCTTCCCTTAAAAAAAATAGATGAACTCAAATGCACCTTTATGGTGCAAATATCAGATGTGTGAAATTCTCAGGTTGGGCCAGAAGGGTTTTAACTGGGATTTTTCTGGGACCAGGACCTGCACAAGATTCCGGAAGGCAGTCTCCCACTGCTTCCACAGAAGCGATGAAATTGTGCAATGCCACAAAGCGTCCTTCCGGTTCCTGGGAGCTCTGACGCTGATCCGACTGGCCAGGAAACTCCTCTAAGCTAAGACTAAGGCACCTATGACTGAATCGCGTAGGAAGAGGGACTTTCCACTCTACAGCAGGATGTTTTGCAATTTCAGTGACACTTTTTGCAACAGGGGCAATTCTGAGGCAGAGAGGTATTGAAAGACAGTGCTTTGTTGCCGCTGAGGCTTTTCTAGGTCAAGAGAGGCTCACAATGCTTTCATTTTTTGTGGTTCCAGTGATTTTTTCCCTTTTTAGTATTTATTTATTTGGCCGCCCTGGGTCCTAGTTGAGGCACGCAGGATCTTCATTGCCAAGTGCGGGATCCCCAGTTGCAGCATGTAAGATCTAGTTTCCTGACCAGGGATCGAACTCAGACACCCTGCATTGGGAGCTTAGAGTCCCAGCCACTGGACGACCAGGGAAGTCCCATCCAATGATATATTTTTAAAATTTTACTTATTTATTTATTTATTTTTGGCTGTGCTCGGTCTTTGGTGTTGCTCAGGCTTTTCTCTAGTTGCAAAGAGCGGGGGCTTGTTCACTAGTTGTGACGCGCTGACTTTTCAACGTGGTGGCTTCTCTTGTCAGGGAGCATGGGCTCTAGGGCGCCCAGGCTTCAGTAGCAGCAGCACACGGGCTCAGTATTTGCGGCTCCCAGGCTCTAGAGCACAGGCTCAATAGTTGTGGCACATGGGCTTAGTTGCTCTGCGGCATGTGGGAGTCTTCCTGGATCAGGAATTGAACTCGTGTCTCCAGCATTGTCAGGTAGATTCTTTACCACTGAGCCACTAGGGAAGTCCCCAGTGATTTTTTTTTTTAAATGAAGAAATTTGAAAATAGCATTATAGTCTTCAGGATGCATTTTTGATGTTTGATTAACAAATGGAGTGTTGATGAGCTCTTCTTTCTGTACATCTGTGACTATACATGTGTGCGCTTATTTGGGGACATGACAAATTTAGATCCAGTGCAACTGCTGCCAAGGGTCCAACCTGTGCTATCAGCCCTGACACCCTGACCTTTTCTCCATTCCTGGTCATCAGGGGTATCACATTCGACCACATTCAAGTTTGCATCATTTGGGGCCTTTAAAATCAATATGTATTACCTTTATAATAAGAAAAAAGATAAGTTAAAAAAATATTTCATAATTAGTTTAGCTTCAAAGCACATATCAATCCTGTCTCCCCAACCCTCATGATAAAAGAGGTCTACGGTGTTGAATACAATTAAGTGAAAGTGTTAGTCACTCAGTCATGTCTGACTCTTTGTGATACCATGAACTGTGGCCCACCATGGAATTCTCCATGCGAGAATAATGGAGTGGGTAGCCATTCCCTTTTCCAGGGGATCTTGAATATAATACATATCTATTATTAAGAGAATGGAAAGACCTGTTGGGAAGATCATGGAAGAGTTCCTGTGTTAATCTGAAATTGAAAATAATGGATCCCACTGTGACCCAAACTCTCCCTCATCCACCAGTATATTGAATTTTAAGGGAGAAATCTGGGACCTAGAGAGGCTAACCATTCAAGTTCAAAGTGAGTTTCCAGGTAATGAACTTCCCTATGAGAAACATATTGTAGCTGTTGTCTCTGAGGGTGAACCAAGTTCTGGGACAACCTCTGACTCCCTCAGCGGGTGGACAAAGTGGGAGAGGACGCCAACTCCCTAATGTGGGGTGTGATGGGTGGCTTTGACCTGTCCCAGGTAATGCATTAAGGGTATCAGAATGGGTCACCAAATGAGAGCTTCGTTTGCAATATGGTAACCTTAAACCATGCAGAAGGCAATGGCACCCCACTCCAGTACTCTTGCCTGGAAAATCCCATGGACGGGGGAGCCTGGTAGGCTACAGTCCGTGGGGTCGCTAAGAGTTGGACACGACTGAGTGACTTCACTTTCACTTTTCCCTTTCATGCGCTGGAGAAGGAAATGGCAACCCACTCCAGTATTCTTGCATGGAGAATCCCGGGGACGGTGGAGCCTGGTGGGTTGCCGTCTATGGGGTCGCACAGAGTCGGACACGACTGAAGCGACTTAGCAGCAGCAGCAGCAGCAACCTTAAACCAGAGGCTTTGTACGTTATAAAGTGCTGTGTTTGTTGTTTAGTTGCTAAGTTGTGTCTGACTCTTTTGTGACCCCGTGGACTGTAGCCTTGCAGGCTCCTCTGTCCATGGGATTCTCCAAGCAAGAATACTGGAGTGGGTAGCCATTCCCTTCTCCAGGGGATCTTCCAGACCCCAGGATCAAACCCAGGTCTCCTACACTGCAGGTAGAAGCTTTACCATCTAAGACATGGGGAAGCCCCATAAGGTGCTATACACATTATTTATTCTGATTGTTAAATCTGGATGGAGAGTAAGTGGGTATTCATTTTACTCTTTAAATCTTCCTATGTATTTAAACATTTTACATACCTTCATTCCCCCCCTACCCCATGGCATGTGGGATGGAGGATCTTAGTTCCTCCACTAGGAATGGAACTCCTGACCCCAGCAGTGGAAGTGTGGAGTCTTAACCACTGGAGGTCCAAACACTTTACAATTTAAAAAATTGGAAAAAAATTTTTTTGTTTGTTCTACCAGTATTTGTATGGCCCCTATTAGGAGACTGGCCTTGAGCACATAGTCCCTAACCGCCAAACGCAACTGCTTTCCCTTCCGTGCATCCTTTGAGGTTGCTGCTGCTAAGTCGCTTCAGTCGTGTCCGACTCTGTGCGATCCCATGGACGGCAGCCCACTAGGCTCCTCCGTCTCTGGGATTCTCCAGGCAAGAACACTGGAGTGGGTTGCCATTTCCTTTGAGGTTAGGTTTACCTAATTCTGTCTCTGCTTGCACCTCCCACTTCTCATCACTGGCAGAGCTGACCCCTCCTTCCTGGTGCTCTGGTCATTTCATTCCTGCTAATCACCTTGCACTGAAACTGTTGACGAGTTTGGAAGCTGCACGGAGTGGTGAGGAAATATGGGACTCCAAGATCTAGGACCTGTGTGACCTGGGCAAATTATTCCATTTCTCCGAAATTGTTTTCCTATCTGTCAAATGGGTTGATAATGGAAGTCAACCAGATAATGTTTGCAAGCGCCGCCAGCATCGTGGAACAAATCCTAGCTTCATTCTTTGGTGTTCCAATGCCTGGCACGTCGTGGGCGGTGTCCACGGATGTGGACAGGAGATTCCTGCCCAGCACTGTCATCACCTTCAGGACCTCTTCTGTCCAAACTCCGCGCTTGCGGCAAGAGCGGTTTGTCTGCAGGAAGAATGGCTCGAGGATAAAGGGGAAGTGTCAGCGCAGGGCGACAGCAGGCGGGCAGGCGCTGAGGTGGAACTCCGCTGGGCACACCATCTCTGCCAGGAGCCCGCGGGGCTTGCTGGAGGCAGAGAAAGGCCCGACAGGCGCGACTCACCGCTGGGTCTGCCCTTGCCTCGCCAGCATTTGTGCCCAAGACGCTCCGAACTACATCCCCCAGGAGGCCCCGGGAGTATGCGGAGTCCATAGGAAGGCGGGTGGGTGGGCCCTCCGGCGCCGTGTCTCTTAGCGGGTGCCAGGCCGCAGTGGTTAAGATTGGCGGCCGCAGTGGCGTGTAGCTACTTCCCGCCCGAGTTGCCGATCGCCGGGCGCAGAGGAGGCGCGGTCGTAGTGGCTGGTATCCTGGGAGCTACGGGGGCAAGTGGAATTCGCTCGGCCCGCGGCGGCTGGGGGCTCAAGGGCTTCGGCGCCACAGGGCTGCGCTGGGTCTGTAGGTCCCGAGTCTTTTCGCTCCTGATGGTGCTGTAGATCACTCATGTTTACGGCAAGTATTTACTAAGTGCCTGCTGTATACCTAGTCCAGTGTCAGGGGCGAGGTGGTCACGGGCAGGCAGGGTCCCTGCCTCGAGGAGCTTATCACCTGGGGAGGAGAGAGGTGTGTAAACGGTAATTTCCAATCCTAGGAAGAGATGTGAAATAGGTTGTTCAGCCCAACACCAGCACTGCCGTCTTCTCGGTTTTCAAATGCTGCCCCTACTAATCCTGATTAGTACAGATTCTTAAACTTGTCTGTATCGTGATTCCTTTTGAAAAATCTAGTGATATGACTATGGACCGTTAGGGCAGTGGTGTTTTGGCCGCGCCGCAGGGCTTGCAGCATATTAGTTCCCCGACCGGGAATTGAACCCGGGTCTGGTAGTGAAAGCGCTGAGTCCCAACCAGTGGACTGCCCGGGAATTCCCTTTCGTTTTTCTTGTTTGTGTGTGTTTTTCAGGAAAGAAAAAAAAAAGGCACATGCATCTACAGTTACGTGTATCACTTGAGGGGCTTCATGGACTTTCTGAAGTCCACCTGCAGAAATCTGTCAGGGGGCTCTAAAGATAGACACCCCCTCCCCATCCTCAGCTAGAGCAGCCTCTACGTTCTAACTGTTTTACCTTCAAGAAAGATTTCCTTTGATCCAAATCTACTGCAGGAGAAAAGTAAAAAAGAGGGAACACCCAGGTTGATGGTCTAGCTGTAATTCTAGATCCAACACTTTTTGAAGTCCTTGCCATCAAGACTACTTTCTAGTCTCAGGTAAACATAACTAGCCTGAATTCTAGTTAACTAGACTAGCATGGCAGTGTGGGGGCCCCTTCTTATTTAGGTCATTCTCATTCTTCTGGAACATTCCCCTGCCTGCTACACTTGCCAATTAGTTAAAAACTGTAAACAATTTAGGTGACTGTCACTTGGGGGCTGGCTTAGTAATTTTGGAAAATCTGTTCTATGCATTGTACTGCATCCCTTGAAAGGGAGTGGAGATTTCCAGGAATTGGGCCACCGCTCACTTTTTGACCTTTCTGGTGAGCCTTGGAACTGTCATGGTGCCTGTGGGTGTGTCATTTAGTTTGCTGATGTGTTACAGTGAGGACTTCTCAGGTGGTGCAGTGGTAGAGAACTTGCCTGCCAATGCAGGAGATGCAGTTTCAGTCCTTGAGTCGGGAAGATCCCCTCTAGGAGAAAATGGCAACCCACTCCAGTATTGTTGCCTGGAGAGAGG
Source organism: Okapia johnstoni (assembly GCA_024291935.2). Taxonomy (NCBI): domain Eukaryota; kingdom Metazoa; phylum Chordata; class Mammalia; order Artiodactyla; family Giraffidae; genus Okapia; species Okapia johnstoni. The sequence continues at coordinate 1,413,090 of JAGTYA010000028.1, read as the reverse complement.
AGCCTGGAGGGCTACAGTCCATAGGGTCGCGAAGAGTTGAATATGACATAGCCACCAAGCATGCCTCCCTTGAAAAGTGTGATGGGTTTCCATGTGCTAATGTGCAAGGATGGTCAATATATTAATATATTATTAAATGAGAAGAGCATGTTTACTGTGCAATGTGATAGTATAATCCCATGTTTGTAAATAACAGGGGAAATTTTTTTTTTCTTGCCCATGTGGCATGCAGGATCTTAGTTCCCTGACCACGGATCAACCCTTTCCCCCTGCAGGGGAAGTATGGAGTATTAACCACTGGATCGCCAGAGAAGTCCTAGGAAAAATAATTTTTAAAATTTGAAAATCTGAAGATAGATTCAGGAAATAATATGGCAGCCTCTAGAGAGCAGAATTGGGATTGGGAGGTTGTGCTTTTTACATTTTTTAAATGTTCTCTATGCACTTTTGTGGTTTTCAGTGAGTATGTAAACATTTTATGACACATGGAACATACTCCATGAATATATTTCCAGTGTAAAACTTAAAAGGCAAGACAGAAAATATAGCATGCTCAATCTTAGAAGAAGACTTTCATACTTTGATCATTATTTTTATAGTAAAATCTGTAAAAAATCTCATTAATTGAAATATTTTTTAACTGGAATGCAGAGGATTAGGAAAGTGGTTTTTAAAAGCCAGATTGTTCCCATAGAGAAACTAATATGTGACGTTTTAAAGTAATATGTGAAGTCTGCCAATAATGAAGGAAACACATTGTTGTTGTTGCTTAGTGGCTAAGTCGTGTTTGACTCTTTGCCATCCTATGGACTGTAGCCTGCCAGGCTTTTCTCTCCGTGGATTCTCCAGGCAAGAATACTGGAGTGGGTTGCCATTTCCTTCTCCAAGGGATCTTCCCAACCCAGGGGTCGAACTAAAGTCTCCTGCATTGGCAGGCAGATTCTTTACTGCTGAGCTACCAGGGAAGGAAGCACTGCACAGACCTACCTGCAAAGTAAGCACACACACAGAAACATACACACACTGCAGGTATCAAATTAACACAGACTTTTTTGTGTGTGTGTCTTTTCTTTTTTTTTTTTATTTTTAATAAATTTATTTATTTTAGTTGGGGGCTAATTACTTTACAATATTGTAGTGGTTTTTGCCATACATTGACATGAATCAGCCATGGGTTTACATGTGTTCCCCATCCTCCCACCCCACCCCCTCTCATCCCTCTGGGTCATCCCATTGCCCCAGCCCTGAGCATTTGTCTCATGCATTGAACCTGGAATGGTATTCTGTTTCACATATGATAATATACATGTTTCAATGCTATTCTCCCAGAAAGTCCCACCCTCACCTTCTCCCTCAGAGTCCATAAGACTGTTCTATGCATCTGTGTCTCTTATCCTGTCTCGCATATAGGGTTATCGTTACCATCTTTCAAATTCCGTATATATGCATTAGTATACTGTATTGGTGTTTTTCTTTCTGGCTTACTTCACTCTGTATAATGGGCTCCAGTTTCATCCATCTCAGTAGAACCGATTCAAATGTATTTTTTTAATGGCTGAGTAATATTCCATTGTGTATATGTACCACAGCTTCCTTATCCATTCGTCTGCTGATGGACATCTAGGTTGCTTCCATGTCCTGGCTATTGTAAACAGTGCTGCGATGAACATTGGGATACACGCATCTCTTTCAATTCTGGTTTCCTCGGTGTGTATGCCCAGCAGTGGGATTGCTGGGTCATATGGCAGTTCTATTCCCAGTTTTTTAAGGAACCTCCACACTGTTCTCCATAGTGGCTGTACTAGTTTGCATTCCCACCAACAGTGTAAGAGGGTTCCCTTTTCTCCACACCCTCTCCAGCATTTATTGCTTGTAGACTTTTGGATAGCAGCCATTCTGACTGGTGTGAAATGGTACCTCATTGTGGTTTTGATTTGCATTTCTCTAATAATGAGTGATGTTGAGCATCTTTTCATGTGTTTGTTAGCCATCTGTATGTCTTCTTTGGAGAAATGTCTGTTTAGTTCTTTGGCCCATTTTTTGATTGGGTCATTTATTTTTCTGGAATTCAGCTGCAGGAGTTGCTTGTATATTTTTGAGATTAATTGTTTGTCTGTTGCTTTGTTTGCTATTATTTTCTCCCATTCTGAAGGCTGTCTTTTCACCTTGCTTATAGTTTCCTTTGTTGTGCAAAAGCTTTTAAGTTTAATTAGGTCCCATTTGTTTATTTTTGCTTTTATTTCCAATATTCTGGGAGGTGGGTCATGGAGGATCCTGCTGTGGTTTATGTCGGAGAGTGTTTTGCCTATGTTTTCCTCTAGGAGTTTTATAGTTTCTGGTCTTACGTTTAGATCTTTAATCCATTTTGAGTTTATTTTTGTGTATGGTGTTAGAAAGTGTTCTAGTTTCATTCTTTTACAAGTGGTTGACCAGTTTTCCCAGCACGACTTGTTAAAGAGATTGTCTTTTCTCCATTGTATATTCTTGCCTCCTTTGTCAAAGATAAGGTGTCCATAGGTGCGTGGATTTATCTCTGGGCTTTCTATTTTGTTCCGTTGATCTATATTTCTATCTTTGTGCCAGTACCATACTGTCTTGATGACTGTAACACAGACTTTTTAACGAGAACCTCTAAAGTCTCATACCTTGACTCCCCTGAAGATACAGAACTGAAGCTAAAATTTTAAAAATATGGTTGAAATAAGAAAAATGACTGAAAGACTGTTTTCTCAGGAAAGCCTTAGGACAAGTTTCTTCACCCACAGATCAGTATCAAAACTCAGGTGGCATTTCACCTGTCCTGTAGAGGGCTCACATGTGAACTCTGGGGCTGCAGCTGGAAGCAGAGTGGACACCACCCCACTCCCATCCCTACCCCCAAGAACAGTCCTTCAGCAGCTCTCCTTCTTTGCAGCGCAGGGGCTCTTTGTGTCTGCTTCAGTAATTACAACACACAGGCCTCAGTAGTTGTGACTTAGTTTCTCTGCGGCATGTGGGATGTTAGTTCCTGAACCAGAGATTGAGCCCATGTCCCCTGCGTTGGTAGGAAGATTCTTAACCTCTGGACCACCAGAGAAGTCCCTGGAAGCAGTTCATAATGCTGCTGAGAGAGGATTTCAGGCTGGGTACTCATTTCAGAATTAAAGATCATGAAGTTTCCTGGAGGGCCCCTAGAATGTATTTTTGGGAAACTGAAAGTGCCTCCCTCCTTAACATACTGTGAGCCCCCTGAGGGTGGATTCAGCAGTCTGTTCCTTGAGTTCCTTGATTTTAGCCTAGACAACATTCTCAACACACTGTGAAAGAATTGCTGCAGATTCTGGAAAGTCACAATTGAAAAAATCTTAAAATGGCTTCTGCAGGATTTCTCTGCTTTCAGAAAACAAACAACACGGCATCTTAAGGAGGATTATCTCAGCTAGAGAAAGGGATGAGCCTCTCCTAGGTCCGTTTTTCTCCGATCTTTACTGACAGCTTTAATTAGGTAGGCTGCTATTAACAGTTGCTTTACAAAATCCACACAGGGAATTCCCTGGCAGTCCAGTGGTTAGGACTGTGCAGTTTCACTGATACGGGCTTGGCTAGGCAACTAAGATCCCACAAACCTCCTGGCCTGGCCTAAAATAAAATAAAATCCATATGATAGTTTTTTGTTTTGTTTTTTTGCTTTTAAAACCTCATAGTAAGGGAAGAGGAAGTAAAAAAACAAAAGCAAACACCCAGGAGGCAGAATTGGGAAGCAGTTAAACTCCTCTATCTCACTTCCCCTTCACTCACCACCAAGGATGCTTCTAAAGACACAAGAACACTTGAGCAGTCCAAGACTGTTCTAGATTTGGTCCTAGAGATAGAACCCTTGTTTTCCACGGCTTTGAGTATAATTAACAAGTTTTATTAAATATTTTATATTTTATTAAATATAGGTCTGAAGAAAACTGAAATGAACTTTTTAAAGCAGAAATAGAATGAATCTCATTTTCTAATCAGTGAAGTAAAAAAAAAATTATAGAAATTTTCTGGAACAGTTTGAGCAGTTGGCCAACTCTTGGCTCAAAGAGGAAATAATAAAAATGGCAGTGATGGGAATTCCCTGGTGGTCCAGTGGTTGGGGAACTGAGATTCCACACACTGCACAGCCAAAAATAGAATATGAAAACTGCGATGACTATTTTGAAATCATCAATAAAGATATTACTTTATATAGAAATTATGAAATATAACCAAAGCTGCACATAGAGGAAATTGTTGTTTAGTCGTTAAGTCGTGTCCAACTCTTTGCAACCCCATGGACTGTAGCACGCTAGGCTTCCCTGTCCAGGCACCCCTGTCCTTCACTGTCTCCCAGAGTTTGCTCAAATTCATGTCAGTGATGCCATCAAACCATCTCATCATCTGCTGGCCCCATTCTCTTAGAAAAATACTTATAGCCTCAAATGCTTTTATCATCAAATAACAAATGCAATAAAATACATTGATGTTTATTGAAAGTTTATTTTGTATAGAGCCTACATTTAAATATATTTCATTAACCTTTATAGTACTTATGAGGTGGGCACTGTTTTTTGCCCTTATCTTTTCATAATGCTTAGAAGCTGTAAGAAATATCCATGCACTCTCTCTCTCTCTCTTTCCCTTTCTCTCTCTCTCTCCCACATGCGTGTGCTCTCTCTCTCTCCCACGTGCTGGGGCGTTCTTCTTTTCCTGAAAAAAAAAAAAAAGACATATCCATGCAGTGTTCTATGTTCTTAGTTTCCAAGAGGTATTATTCGACATCTCTCTTGGTTCAAAGCTACAAACATTTAATGTTTAGTATGTATGGGGTACATTAAAGGATAAAGAAATGAGTTACTACTGTTCTCTATCTTGTAAAACTCTAGTCATGTGTGTGATGTTGATATATGTATATTGGAAGGGCAGGGGAAGATTGCAGTTAATCCTCCTAATTAAGGAGAACTGTGTTAAGTGCTAAAAATGATCTTTAAACAAAGCACTGGCAAATAGAGGGGGAAAAGGTGGAAGTAGTGACAGATTTCCTCTTCTTGGATTCTAAAATCATAGCAGACGGTGACTGCAGCAATGAAATATGAAGACATTTGCTTTTTGGCAGGAAAGCTATGACAAACCTAGACAGTGTGTTGAAAAGCAGAGACATTGCTGACAAAGGTCCATATAGTCAAGGCTATGGTCTTCCCAATGGTCACGTACCGTTGTGAGAGCTGGACCATAAAGAAGCTGGAGCACCAAAGAATTGATGCCTTTGAACTGTGGTGCTGGAAAAGACTCCTGAGGATCCCTTGGACTGCAAGGAGATCCAACCAGTCCATCCTAAAGGAGATCAGTCCTGGGTGTTCATTGGAAAGATTGATGCTGAAGCTGAAACTCCAGTATTTTGGTCATCTGATGTGAACAGCTGACTCATTGGAAAAGTCACTGATGCTGGGAAAGTTTGATGGCAGAAGGAGAAGAGGGCATCAGAGGATGAGTTGGCTGGATGGCATCACTGATTCAATGGACATGAATTTCGGCAAACTTCAGGAGATGGTGAGGGACGGAGAGGCCTGGTGTGCTTCAGTCCACGGGGTCACAAAGAGTCAGACATGACTGGGTGACTGAACAACAGCAACAACAAACAAAGCACTAATAGTTCAAGATTAGGCAATGAAGAAAGGAAGACGACCTCAACGGAGACAGGTTACCTTTATTCAGGCAAGGAGGGGCGACAGTCAGTCTAATGACCAGGCTGAGTGCGCGCGGGATCAGGGAGGCTTCATATTTAAGGGGAGGTTTGCAAAAGCGCTACGGGAAGATTAAATCAGGCGGGGAGTTCTGGGTAATCTTTAGCTGAGATGGCAGTTTGTGGGTTGGGGGTTGAAAGTCTCGGCCTGATGCAATCTGCTGGGAGTATCAGGGTGGGACTTTAAGTTCAGTTTTGTTTTCCCTGAAGTCAGGTGGTCCAGCATGGGCCTTGGAGGTCGTTACCTCCTTTTTCCAGGCCCGAAGACTCCTTCATTCCAGACCCTGAAATCATAAGAAGATGGGGGAAAAGGGCGCCGTATCTCTCTGGCTACTTTCTGCTAGGTAGGGGCGATGGCTCTGGGTCTGGAACGGAGGACTGTCCTAGAGCCCAGGGTCTCCTTTTCCCTAGGTTGAGGTGAGGCTCTCAAGAAGGAGAATGGTCTTGACTTGGACTCAAGAGATGACCTGAATCCAGTCTTGGAGAAACCTTTGAAAGAGATCAAAGAAACAGGGTCCAGATAAGAGGAGTAAAATGATAAGTACCAGTGGTCCCAAGAAAGGGAGCAACCAAAGGAGAGCCAGTTGGAATAGGCTTTGGGGAGTGAAAAGATTTTGTAACTCTTTTCTGTGCCATTGGATTCTGTCTCTAAGTTCTCTGACCCTTCCCTGGACTATGCCTGTTTCGTTAACAAAATAGCAGCAGTCCTCTCCTAGGAAAAGGCAGGTTCCTCCCTTTTCCATGGTGAGAAGGGCCATGGCTCGTCTGTTTTGTAGGGCCACAGAAGCTAATGAGTTAATTTGTCTTTGGACTGAAACAGAGGATTCCACCACCTGTTCTGTATCCTCACTAAGTTCTTGGGACAGCTTGTAGTAGAAATGGGCTGAGGTCGAGATGCCCCCAGTCCCTGTGCCCAGAGCTGCTGCTATGCCGGTCCCAATCAGGAGGGGGGCCACGATAGCTCGTTTTTTCCTGTGGGAATGTTCCACTTGGGGGTCGACTATCTGTTGTATCTCTTCTTCTTTGAGGATTGTTAGACCCGGGGTCAGGAAGACCAAGATGCAAGGTCCAGGGGGGTCACGGGGCAGACATGAACATGCGTAGGTCCCACAAAGAACGAAGATTCCTGGGTTGGTGCAATTATTTGTGCTGTTCCAAGTGGAACAAAAGGAGGGAGTGGTTTATAAGACCAGTGTAGTTGGAGCTGGAGTAGTTGATACAGGTTAGGTTTGAAGGGGCTGAAAGAAGGATATTGTCAGAAACTGGCACAATGAATTGTGTGGTGTTTTGTTGGGGAGGGGAGGTATAGTTGCTCTGTGACAACCACATGGAGGGTAAAGGGATTGCTGTGTGTGGTGACGAAGACAGTGACATGCATATCCAGCACTGGGATGTGTGTTGTGTGTCCTGGAAGAATTGGAAGGAGGAGTTAAGAAGGTGGGTCAGGTGTCAGTTTTCAGAGGGAGGATTTAGAAGAGGCCGTTGGGAAAGGAGGTCCAGGGGTCTATAAGGCTCAGGGGTCACCTGTACCTGGGAAATTAGGTCTTTTATGACCTGTTCTTGGTTCCTCTTACGTTGTTGATCTTTTGCCCCTCCCCCATCTGAGTACCCCCAGTGGGTAGTGGGATAGAAGCGTATGTCTTTTCCATTTGGCATATAGCAGTTGTTCATGGAGCTCCCTGTCTTTTGTATTTTAACGGTGAGTAGGGATCTGGACTTCCCCCCACATCTCCCTCCACCAATGTTCATGGTACATGGTTTAGGGCCCTCATTATAACATGAGGAATGAACATAGGAATAAATGTCTAAGCAGGGACAGGGACTAGCCAAAAGGCAGGGGAGTGTAACACGGGTAAGGAACAGGGGAGTCATGGGTCTGTTAGTTAGGCAGCACGGAGGAAATAGCACCCTTGGAGTAGAACACAGCTAACAATATAGGCAGTACCGACGAGGAGGCGAAGGATAGGTGACCAGTCCCGAGGGGAGACTTATAGCAAAGTTTAAGAGGGTGGTTATGGCTAGAAAGATGGGGAGAGGCCAATCAAGGCAAGAGGTGGAAGACCTCGAGTTTGTGGTAGCTTGAATCTGAAAAGGAAGAATGTTCATAAGGATGTAGAATGATGTAGAGAATGAGAGTAAAGAAATCAATCTTGCATGGACTTAGGTTGTAGAACATTCCCAAAGCCACACTTGAGACACCAGCGTGGTCAGGTCTTGGAAGGAGGTTCCTGTCGGGGCGCTGGTCCAGAGGTCTTGTTGTAGTTGGGTCACGAACAGTTGCAGGTTAAGGAGTGTCCGGATCATTCAGTGTCTTCTTGGATGGTCGACAGAGGTTGTCGTCGGGTGATTTTTAAGGAGGTGGGCCCTGTGAGGGAGACCTGATAGGCGTTAGTGGGATTGGAAGTAACCCTTTTTAGGTGAGAGAGGTGTACCCAAGAGGTGACCTTTTCGAGTTTAGCTGCTGTCGGGGTAAGAAGGATGATTTTGAATGGTCTCTGCCACTTTGGGGTGAGGTCACCCTGGGGATTGTGGGACAGATAGACCGTGTCCCCAGTCTGTAGAGGGGGCGAGGGGGCTTGGGGTCAGGGGTGGGCAAGTTGTGGTTGATGTATTTCCAGAGGGCATTGTGGAGTTCTGCCATCAGAGGGGAGTGTAGGGAGCTTGGTAGGGGAGGTGGTTCAGGGGGAAGTCCGGGGTGGGGGGGTCATGGGCCTTCCGTACATCACTTCAAAGGGGCTCAACCCAAGGGGTTTTCTGGGCAAAGCCCGTATTTTGAGGAGAGCAATCGGCAACAGTTTGGCTCAGTCTGGATGTACCTCGAGGGAAAATTTGGTGAGAGTTTCTTTGACTATCCTTTCTACCTGTTCATCCTGTTCATCTATCCTGTTCATCCTTTCTACCTTCCCTGAGGACTGGGGATGGTATGGAATGTGAAATTTCCAGGGGATCTATAAGAATTGGACAATTTGTTGGGTGACCCTGGACATGAATTCTGGGCCATTATCAGTCTATAGGGATGAAGGTAGGCCAAACCTGGGGATAATTTCTGTGAGGAGGACCTGGGCCAGTGTGGGGGCTCTTTTGTTTGTTGTGGGAAATGCTTCTACCCATCCCAAAAAGCTGTCCACAAGGACCAGGAGGTATCGGACTCTCCAAACTGGGGGCATATGAGTAAAGTCTATCTGCCAATCTTGTGCTAGAAGGCTGCCTCGCATTTGATGGGTTGGGAAGGATGTAGGTTTGAGATTGGGTTGCAATAAGGGAGAAACTGGGGATCCAGACACGGAAAAAGTTTATGAGGCCAAGGAGAGACAGGAGTTCCTGTTTTGTTTTTGGAGGTGGACAGTCAGTTAAGGCCTAGATTCTGCCTGGAGGAATGGTTCTTTGTTGGTGGGATAAGGAGAGTCCCAGGTAGGTGACTTTTGTTTGGGCTATTTGGGCCCTGGGTTGGGATACCCGATAACCCCAGGACCGCAGGGCCTCAAGGAGTTTGGCAGTATATTGGAGGCAAAGTTTTCAGGTTGGGCTACAAAGAAGGAGGTCATCTATGTATTGGAGGAGGTAACTAGGGGCCAGGTCGAGTGTCTGTAGGTCCTTTTGTAAAGCCTGTCCAAAAAAGTGAGGGCTGTCTCTGAACCCTTGGGGAAGAACTGTTCATGTTAGTTGTTGGGAGATGCGAGTCTCGGAGTCCTGCCGGGTGAAGGCAAAGAGGGGTTGGGAGAAGGGAGTGGAGGGGGATGGTGAAGAAGGCGTCTTTAAGGTCTAATACTGTGAAGAAGGTTGTAGTCGGGGGAATGGCGGACTGAAGGGTATAAGGACTGGGGACTACTGGGAATGTTGGTATGATGGCCTCATTGATTTTTTGCAGATCCTGGACCAATCTCCAAGAGTTTGGTCCCTTCTTTACTGCCAGAATGGGGGTGTTGTGTGGTGAATGGGTAGGAATTAAGATGGAGGCTTGAAGAAGATGGTCAGTGACAGGCTTAAGTCCCCTGTGGGCTTCCGGGGTGAGAGTACTATTGTTGGATGATTAGAGCCGAGGGATCCTTTAGGGTAATGTGGACCAGGGGGTGATGTTTGGCTATAGATGGGTGATCAGTATCCCAGACTCGGGGGTCTACGGCGGGTAGATCCAAGGGAAGGTCAGGAGTAGGGGCTAGGGATGGTCTGGGTGCCATCTGCATGTAGTACATAGAGACTGCCTCTAGAGAGGGTATGGTAATAGAGACCCCTAATTTGGATAACAAATGTCTCCCTAGGAGTGCCATCAGGCACTGAGGCATTATGAGGAATGAGTGTATGAGGGTCGATTTTCCAAATTGACAGAGTAATGGAGGGCTGATTTTTGGGCTTAAGGGGACTCCAGGGACCCCCTTGATTTAAGCTCTGAGTTTTGGGGTTGGGCCAGAGTAGGAGGTTAAGAGAGAGAAGGTGGCTCCAATGTCTACCATGGAGGAGATCTTTTTCCTGGCTGCTATCCTGTCTACCCTAAGTTCCGAGCCCGTGTCTGGGACATGGGCCGGGGGGGCTGGAGCCTGGGTCCTGTCATTGGAACAACTCTTGTAGGGTTGGACTGGGGTTTGGGGGAGAAGTGGGGACCTCCCCAGGGGCACCAGAGCGTCCCTGTGGACATTCCATCCTCCAAGTCTGGGGGTAGGGACCTGGCGCCAGGGCATCCCTGGGGACAATCCATCTTCCAAGTCTGGGGGGTAGGGATCTCACTGCAGATGGTGATTGCAGCCATGAAATTAAAAGATGCTTATTCCTTGGAAGGAAAGTTGTGATCAACCTAGACAGGATATTAAAAAGCAGAGACATTACTTTGCCAACAAAGGTCCGTCTAGTCAAGGCTATGGTTTTCCCAGTAGTCATGTATGGATGTGAGAGTTGGACTGTGAAGAAAGCTGAGCGCTGAAGAATTGATGCTTTTGAACTGTGGTGTTGGAGAAGACTCTTTTGAGAGTCCCTTGGACTGCAAGGAGATCCAACCAGTGTATCCTAAAGGAGATCAGTCCTGGGTGTTCATTGGAAGGACTGATGTTGAAGCTGAAACTCCAGTACTTTGGCCACCTCATGCGAAGAGTTGACTCATTGGAAAAGACCCTGATGCTGGGAAGGATTGGGGCAGGAGGAGAAGGGGACAACAGAGGATGAGATGGTTGGATGGCATCACTGACTTGATGGACATGGGTAAACTCTGGGAGCTGGTGATGGACAGGGAGGCCTGGCATGCTGCGATTCATGGGGTCACAAACAGTCGGACACAACTGAGTGACTGAACTGAACTGAAGGACAACTAGTAAAATTTTCTTCAGCTCAGTTTCCTGCCACGTCTACCATCCCTTTTGTCACTGGAGCAGTTATAGTTTGCTCTCTCTTTCTGTGTCCCTTCCTCTCCCTCCTCACATCTTACAGTCTTTACTGTTCTGGAATAAAATGTAGGTTGATAAACAGTGATTTAAAATCCAAATAGAGGAAAATATTAAATATTAACATTACCAAACAATATTAGCAGGTTAGTTTGGTTAGTGTTAACTTGAAAGAAAATTTAAATTTCAGAACATTTTATCAAAATGCCTTATTTTAAATTTTCATGGAGAAGGGAAATATGATTAAGATTAATAAAAATAAAGTGTGTTTCAAATGAAATGCCATTTAAAACTATTAAATGCCATTAAATTCACTATTTTTCTGTTTGGATTTCAAAGCTAAGCATGGGATCAAAGAGTAATGTGTTACAGGTCAAGACAAGCCTGAAGTCATAGATCATAGGAAAACTGTAGTTAAATGGGAAGAAATCAAAACTGGGGAGAGGGGCAAATAGCTAAGGCTTAGGTGGCAGAAACCTGCAGACCAGGATATCCTAAGGTGAGAGTCAGGAAAAGCATTTCAGAATGACAGGAGCTGTTTATGTGCTCCTGCGCCAAACAGCACAGACTTGAACATCTTAACGTTGTTGTTGTTCAGTCGCTCAGTTGTGTCCAACTCTTTGTGACCCCATGGACTGCGGCACACCAGGCTTCCCTGTCCTTCACCATCTCCTGGAGTTTGCTCAAATTCATGTCCGTTGAATCAGTCATGCCATCCAACCATCTCATCCTTTGTCATCCCCTCTCCTCCTGCCTTCAGCCTTTCTCAGTATCAGGGTCTCTTAACATTGTAGATTTCATCAGCTGTCAGTTTGAAAACCAGGCACAGACAACTACCACTCCCACCCCCTTGAGTACAAAGGAATCTATGGGACCCAGGTAAGGACTGAAAGCATCTCCAGAGACAGAATTCAGTACCCATGAGAACTGAGACCAGGAGTGGTAGGACTTTTTTTAATCTGAAATTCAAAATTGTTTTTTCTTCTACAAAATAGGGAGCCACCAATAGCTAAGGACAAGAAAATATAGTTAACTTGTCCAACATGGATTTGAACTGCATGAATCCACTTACACATGGGAATTTTTCACTAAATATGTGTTACAGTACTATACAATCCATGTGTCACGGTTGGCTGAATCCATGGATGCAGATATGGAAGGCCAACTGTTAAGTTATACATGAATTTTCCACTGTGCAGAGTTAGAGCCCCAAACCCTCACTGCATTGTTCAAGTATCAGTTGTTTAAGAAAGTAAAATCAACAGTGGTTACTCAAGGGCATACTTATTTCTCTTAACTTACTTTTCACCAAGCCTTAAAGTAGTGTTTTCTAATCTTTCTCATCATTTAGAGAACTTGATGAAAGCCATGTATCCACTTCCTAGAAAATACACACACACATGTAGTTTTGTGTACAATATCAAAAGTTTTATAAAATCTCCAAATCCATCCACGTGACCCTCTAGAACTGTTGATGGGAGCCACTACCTAGTGGGTATTAGCAACACGAGCTGCAGTTTAAGTGCTCAGTAGCCACCCTCACAGGAAGTTCTATTGTAGTTAGAACTACTGCTCTAGAATTTCATGGACCCTAGGTTGAGAACTCCTGCCCCAAATGAACCCATATAATTCTGTTGGCCTGTAACCCCACTCCCCATCAAATTGCTATTTGACTATAAAATACCATCTATAAAAGCTATTTTTCTGTTGGACTATAGATAGACCTCAAAGAAATGGAGAAATACTATTAGTAATTGTGAATAACTGAAAATCTCTCTAGCTTTAAGTACCCGTTAATAACCTAAAGTCAAAGGGAACTTAGATAGCAAATGGTTCATCATTCTTTTTGTTTTGATTTGGGTTTTTTTTTGGCTGCACCATGAGGGTTGCAGGATCTTATTTCCCTGATCAGGGATCGAGCCTGTAGGAGTCTTAACAGTGGGTCACCAGAGAAGCCCCTCATCCTTCATTCTTACCATCTCAAGGTATGTGTAGTTTGCAAACATTACTATGCCCCACATCCTGTAAGAATAATCCTAGTGCCTTTTCTATAACATATGGTAAGCCTTCAGGAATTTGCTGTGCATTGCGGGTGTGTGTTCAGTCGTGTGCAAGTCTTTGCAACTCCATGGACTGTGGCCCTCTAGGTTCCTCTGTCCATGGAATTTTCCAGGCAAAAAATACTGTAGGGTTGCCATTTCCTACTCCAGGGGATCATCCTGGCCAAGGGATCGAACCCGCGTCTCTTTTCTGTCCTGCATTGGCAGGCAATTCTTTACCACTGTGCCACCTGGGAAGCTATGCATTAGTAACAGCTAATATTGAGTTCATAGTAAATGCCAGGTATGATTCTAAGCATCCCACATATTTTAGCCCATTTACTCCTCACCCAATGTTATAAGGTGGGTATAGTATTATTCCCTCAAAACAGATGAAGGAACTGAGATTTGAGGCTTAATGAGACTGAATAAGAAATGGCAGCCCACTCCAGTATTCTTGCTTTGGAGAATCCAATGGACAGAGGAGCCTGGCGGACTGTAGTCCATGAGGCTGCAGAGTCAGACACCACTTAGGGACTGAGGACACATCCCCCCGAGATTGAATAACTTGTCTGAGATGATATAGTAAATGCCAGAGAAGTGGTTTTTAGGTTAGAATCTATTGTCTCCTGAAACGTGAATGTCTAACTTATCGGAGGAAGAAGTCTTAGAGGACTCTGAGGTCACAGGTCTGAACAAGGTTTTCTGAAAGGGACCTATACCAGCCTGTGTGCCAGGAGGCCTCTGGGTCTGCATCTGCCACAGCGGCTTATGGACCTCTTCTCTGGAGTGGAACAACAAAACCCCAAATTCTCTGGACTTTTTTCATCCTGTCGTTGAAAGTTGACCCTCTCCGTCTCCACACCCCCCTTTCCAGTCACGGCAGCCTGAACTTGAACAAAAGACAGACTAAAGTGTGATTCTAGGCAAGTGACTTAACTGACATTGTACATGGGGATGATAATAATAGTGTCTAGTTCCTACAATTTTGTGTGCCATGAGCATCCAGATGCATGTAAGCAGGGGTTCAATAAATGATTACTGTTTTTCACGATTCAACCCCACGACCCTTTAATCGGCTGAGACCACAAGCCTAACCCTCGCTGGAGGCAATGGACTAGCTGAGCCGGTCTGGGCCGTGGACACCTGCCTCACTGCTGAGCAGCCCTCCCCTCAGCAGCAAAAACCCTGGACTGCACCGGCCAAGAAATCAACCTTCCTTTCACCTCTCACTGTGAAAATTCATGGTGGGACCTACAAGGGAAGTGAACAACGACCTGGCCCCCAGGGCTGGACAATGAAAAAGGCACGCCCCCGAGAAGTTTAAAATGAGAAGCCAGTGGTGCGGGCTGGGTCCCGACGGGCCCTGAGGAACGTCCAGCCGCCGGCGGTGGGACCCTGGGCTGACAGGAGAGCGCCACGGGACACAAGAACACTCCCCATTACTGCGCCCGCGCCGGGCTCCATAGCGCCAGCACATCCAGGGCGCAGGCGCGGGCCCCGCCACCCGGTCGACAGCGTCTTCCTGCGAGCTCTGCGGCGGCGCTGACCCGGCCGGGGCCACTCTTCCCCGCCTCTCCCAAGCGCCGAGCGGGCGGTCGAGTGAACCGTGGCTCAAATGGCCCTCGAGGCTGCCTGGGCAGGTGAGCCCTCTCCTGCAGCTCCCTTAAGTTAGCGGGTGAAGGCCGCCTTGAAATCCGTTTTGACCAGGGCAATGATTCTCAAAACTTGTCTGTGGGGGAAGAATTTCTCCACAGTTAGATTTTCGGGCCCACCCCGACACTCAAAAGCAAGGGGTCTCGCGTGACTCGGAAGTCTGCACTTAAGCTTTCCGAGGAATTCTGACCCCGGTAGCCCGCCAGTCTACCCGTCGCACCCGATATAGGTTTAACCTCCACTAACCGACCTAGCGATCTCGCCCCTAAGGTTTCTGGGATTTCGGGCTTGCGCGACGGTCCCGCCTCTCTACCCCAATTGGCTCCTCCTTCGTCCCGCCCCCACAGGCAAATATTTTCTTCTGACTGGTCAGCGGTAAGTGTGTGGCGAAACCTGACCCAATGGGCGCTAGAGTTCTCAGAACGTAACCCGGAAGTTGGTCCTGAGCAGTTCCGATTGGTTGTTGACGCCTAACGCGCGTTGAGACTTCCGGCGTGGGTGCGCGGAGTCCTGCGAGGTGAAAGGCGTGGAGCTCGGGTCCTGTTCTGGGGCGGTCTTGGCGGGGGCGGGCCAAGGGGCGGTGCGGCGGCTCCCGCGAGCACCTGAGGCTGAGGCGCAGGAGCCGTTTGCGTCCGGGCTGGAGCCAGCTTCCTCGGCCAGGGTTTGGAGCCCCGGGCCACCTGGCTGTTGCGGACTCCAGCCATCCTTGAGCTGGGCCCGGGGCGTCTTCTTTGGGGTGCATAGCTGGTTTCGCGGCCAAGGCGGTCTGGGGGCCTGAAGATGGCGTCGGGTCCGGGCTTCCAGGACCGGGAAGGGCTCCTGATAGTGAAACTGGAGGAAGACAGCGCCTGGAGCCAGGAGCTGCCCCAGCCAGACCCAGGTCCCAGCCCGGAGGCCTCTCACCTGCGCTTCAGACGGTTCCGCTTTCAAGAGGCCGCTGGGCCCCGGGAAGCCCTCAGCCGGCTCCAGGAGCTTTGCCACGGGTGGCTCCGGCCGGAGATGCGCACCAAGGAGCAGATCTTGGAGCTGTTGGTGCTGGAGCAGTTCCTGACCATTCTGCCTCAGGAGATCCAGAGCAGGGTGCAGGAGCTGCACCCGGAGAGCGGCGAGGAAGCGGTGACTCTCGTTGAGGATATGCAGAAAGAACTTGGGAGACTGAGACAGAAGGTAAGATAAAGAGCTGTTTTATATGCGGTTTGTTTGGCCCCGGTTGCCCATACGAGTTTACTTGGTTGCCCTGAGTAGATCTTAGATGGGCAAGAAGCCTTTTTGTAGATTAGTGAGGAACTTTCATTCTCCAGATTTGCCCCAAGTTGACAGACAGTGAAGAGTGCCCTGTTTCCACCTGCAACAATGTCTCTGCCTTATTTCCACCTGGAACAATGTCTCTGCCTTAGAGTGAGCCCAGGAGTTAGCTTGCCAGGTTTAGATCCTCCCTCTGCTTCACACTAGCTTTGGGACTTTGGGCAAGATGCTTAATTTCTTCCGGCCTCAGATTTGCGGCTGGTAAAATGAGAATGTTAAAATACCTCTCTAAGGTTGTTTGGAGGATTAGAGAGAGAGCAGCATGTAGTTAGATCATGCTCTTGGCTTAGAGTTAGTGCTTAATAGCTGTTAGCTACTGTTACATTATTGTCTGCAGTCTAATCTTTACAAAGCTGGGTGGCAGTTAATAGTGGAATTAAAAAAGTTTGCAACTGAAGCTCCGAGGCCATATGCCCCAGGGCCACCCAAATTTACCTTATCCAGTAGTGAGGAGTGGGTGCATCTAGAAGAGGTGGGTGAAAGTGAGAGGGAGTGAAGTGGGTCAGGAGCTGAGTGGGGAAGGTGTGCCCTGGGAGTGAAATCCCTCTGAATCCCACCCTTCACATTTTCTCAGGTGTACACGGGATCAGAAAAGTTTGGTTTTAGTGTAACTCATTCTTCTTTCGCTGGGTCTAAAGGGTTTGCCAGTGGTTCTCTGTTGAAGGCTTGCCCTCAGAATTCTGTGTTAATGTCCCTTCCTTTTGGGCCCTGTTGTGATGATGAGTGATGTGGGTTGGTTCCCAGGTCACAAACCGTGGGCAGGGAACAGAAGTGCTTTTGGAGGAGCCTTTGCCTCTGGAAACAGCACAAGAGTCACCGAGCTTCAAGCTGGAGCCCATGGAGACTGAGCGAAGCCCTGGCTGCAGGCTGCAGGAACTGCTAGGCCCCAGCCCCAAAAGGGACCCTCAGACTGTAAAGGAGAGGGGTGAGGAACAGTTATCTGGGCAAGTGGGAGGGAGGAGGGGCTTTGGGGTTGCCCCTGACATTGGCAGGATGCAGCCTCACTGCCAAGGAGGGAGCGTTTCTGACTTGAGGGTCCCCAGATGTGGAGTAAAAGATCTAGAAGTGGTTTGGATTCCTCTTGGGGTGGGTGAAGGGAGGGGGATCTCTTAAGAAGTCTTTTTGTATGCAGAAGAGAGACTTAGAGCTCAGTGAATGAGGGCTTGAATGCTTGGGCCAGCAGGAAAGACTGCTGGTACTCTGTTGTTTTGGATGTCGCTTTATTATCCCTTCGTTGCTTTCTGTTCAGTGTTGGGTCCTCCTAGCAGAGCCTGGGTGTCAGGGCACAGTGGACACTGTGTTGTGGTAATCCTTGGGTTGCCAAGATTTAAGAATGCCATTCTCATCATCATTTCTGTCACCTTCAGCATTATCTGTTCCCTGGCTTTCTCTCTTTCCTCCCGAAGGAAACATGGAAGACAAGGAGCTGACTGGGCCCCAGGTGATGTGGAAGTTCTCATTGTCTCCCCCAAGTTGTTCTTGTGGGGGTGGGATCCTTTGCCACTTAGAGAGGATCCTTACTACCTCACCACATGCACCTCCCCACCTTCTTTGTTTGTCTCCTCCACACTTCACTTGTAGGCCTAACACCCTTCTTCCCCATGAAATGTGTCCTTGGCACCCCTGGGTTTTGCCCTTTAACCTGTGACTCTGCTTGAATTGTTCTTGGTGCCTTAGGGCCTAAAGGTGATCTTGTGCTATTTCAGTTGCCTGAGAGCTTAGAGGACGTGGCTATGTACATCTCCCAGGAGGAGTGGGGGCGTCAGCATCCTAGTAAGAGGGCCCTCTCCCGGGACACGGTGCAGGAGAGTTATGAGAATGTGGACTCACTGGGTAAGGACTTCTTTTCCAAGGATGAAGACTGAGCCATTTCTGACCAGGGTCCTGTCCCTTAGCCACTCGCCTCCTGGGTGTTAAGTTCTGAGTTTGGCCAGGAGACCTGCCTTTGCCTAAAGTCCCTTGCACTAAGATCAGTTAAATATTTGTCAAGTGCCACAATTGGCACACTTAAGGGCCCCAGCTGCCAGAGATGAGGGCAGGGAGTCTGAGCCATGATGAACTTACTAGGGCAGAACAAGTCAAATCCAGTAATGCTCACCACCACCCCCATCCCCACTTCCCACGCATCACCCACAGGATACTGTGGGGCTCCAAGTTCCTGATGCCTTGCGACTTTAAGATGCTTATTCTTCCAACCTCACTTATGTTTTCTGTGCTCCATTAGTATTTCTGGGCTCTTCCCCAAACACACAGGTTTCATGGCACTGGCATCAACATTCCAGCTTAGTGACTGTCCCAGTCCTTAAAAATTGAGGAAGAGGGAAAGCTTTGTAGAAATTTGGAACTGATATATATTCAAAACAGGTGTAAGTAATTTAAACAAATTAAGATGCGTCTTCATGTTGAACTATTATGCAGAGATTAAAAATGAGGTCTGTAAAACAGGGCCAAAAACTGATTGTTGGATAAGATGGAGAGTGTGTGGGTATTGTATAATTCCTTCATCTTTTCTGCATGTATGGAAATTCTCAAAATAGAAACTTGAAGGAATCTTTAAAAACAACAACAAAAACCAGGACTGTGTGTGTTACCATTGTAGCTATCTTGATGCATACCTGGTAGAAAAGAAGTTTGGTTGCCTGCACAGGGGCCTTCTCCAGGGTCTCTGTCATTGTGCTGTGGCTTGGCGCCCTAAGTTGAGCACAGTTCTTTCAGTGAGTGCTAAATAAGAAGAGTTCAGATCACGAGTTCTTGGGACTAACCTTTTTAAAGTTCATGTTTGATGGTGTTAGAGTGAGCATAACATAGGATGGCTCTTCTGGGTTTTAATCTCAGAGTCCCAGGTCCTTTTCTGATTGTCCATCATATTACATTTTTTCCTTCTGGAATTGTCCCAACTTAGTTTCATAAGGGTCAAGGCTTTCACAGTATTAAACTTTGATTCCTCAAGGAACTGACTACTCTAACCATGTGCATTTGAGTGTTATTTTAATTACAAAAGTTTTACATCGTCATTGCAAAAAGTCCCAAGTACCACACAAGTGTAAGAAGAAAAAAGCCATAGTCTCCCTCAGCTAATTTCTTTCTCTGGAGGTGACAGTGGGAATAGTTTAGTGTATGTTCCAAGTAATTGCTGTCAGACTTACTGCACCTTCCATATCCATCCACTGAAGGCAGGGAGCAAGACTATCTTTGTTTCTCTTGCCTGGTTGAGGAAAGTGGTGACATAGAAATCCTTTTCTTTCACTGTGGTCAGAGTCTCAGGTTCCCAGTCAGGAGGCCCTGAGCACCCAGGTGGAACATGGAGGAAATCTCTGGCACCCCAGTGTCCAGAATTGCAAGGAGGGTCTGAGCTCCAGGACCCCGGCTCCAGGTAAGGAAAGCAGCTGACCAGCCTGCCCAGCTAGTCTCCCCCTGTTGGGAATAAGGCATTTGAGGGTCTTGTAAGGCTAGCCTGTCCCCACTGCCCACTTCCATCCCAGTGATGGCAGGCGAGGTTCCCAGGGTGCAGAGTGTAAGAAGGCATTCACTCTGGGTTCACTTGCCCACTTTTGTCACAGTCTTGTTCCATCCCATACTTTTCCTAAAGGACAGAAGCCAGGGGCTCAGTTGGAGAGGGAGATCAGGGCCCCTACAAGGGAATTCAAAGCTGGTTTGAGCTCCCATTCCTGAGTGATGTCCCCACGCCTCATATGGATGCCTCTCTAGAGTGAGTTACCAATATAGGGAAGATGGGAAACTGAGGGAGAGCCAGGCCTTCTGGTCTTCTGACCTACAGGCAGTAGCACACATGGGATTTCCTTTTCTTCTGCATAGACATAACATTGGGGTTTGATTTCTCTTGCTCTTCCAGGGGAAGAGAAATTTGAGAACCAGGAAGAGAGTGCTCAGTCTGTTTCCCCTGAGAGCATCCACCGTCAGGCGCTGCTGCCTGGCCAGGCCAGAGGGGACGTGCCCTGGAGTCCTGAGCAGGGAAGGCCTCGGGACAGGGCAGAAAAGCTTTGGGAGCCTCCCACAGAGGATCGAATGGAGCAGTCCTTAGTGGGGGCCACAAGTTGCAAAAAACTGGGACGACCAAAGGAACTGCAGTCGAAGAAGCTCCACTTATGTCCCTTGTGTGGCAAAAATTTCTCTAACAACTCAAACCTGATTAGGCACCAGAGAATACATGCAGCAGAAAGACTGTGCATGGGTGTGGAGTGCGCTGAAATCTTTGGTGGGAATCCACATTTTTTATCGCTACACAGAGCACACCTGGGAGAGGAAGCCCATAAGTGCCTCGAGTGTGGAAAAAGCTTCAGTCAGAATACCCACCTGACTCGGCACCAGCGAACCCACACAGGTGAGAAGCCCTATCAGTGTAATGTGTGTGGAAAGAGCTTCTCTTGCAACTCCAACCTCCACAGGCACCAGAGAACGCACACAGGTGAAAAGCCCTACAAGTGCCCTGAATGCGGGGAGATCTTCGCTCATAGTTCTAACCTCCTCAGGCACCAGAGAATTCACACGGGAGAGAGACCTTATAAGTGTGCCGAGTGTGGGAAAAGTTTCTCTCGCAGTTCACACCTTGTTATTCACGAAAGAACTCATGAGAAAGAGAGGCTGCACCCCTTCTCTGAGTGTGGGGAAGCAGTGAGGGACAGCACGCTCTTTCTTACAAATCCCGGGACCCACCCTAAAGCAGAGAAGAAACTCTTCCAGTGTTTGACTTGTGGGAAAAGCTTCCGGCAGGGCATGCACCTCACCAGACACCAGAGAACACACACAGGAGAGAAACCATATAAATGTAATCTCTGTGGGGAAAACTTTTCTCATAGATCCAACTTAATCAGGCACCAGAGAATTCACACGGGAGAGAAACCCTATACCTGTCACGAATGTGGGGACAGTTTCTCTCACAGCTCCAATCGGATTCGTCATCTGAGAACCCACACGGGAGAGAAACCTTATAAATGTTCTGAATGTGGAGAAAGCTTTTCTCGGAGTTCACGCCTTATGAGTCATCAGAGAACTCACACTGGATAGAAACAATGGGATTTCTTTTGGGCCCAGATAAGGTGGCCTGTTCAGAGGGGCCTGTTGTTCAGAGCTCATATTCCTTACCCATAGAGTAGTTACCCCCCAGGGCAAGGTCCTTCTGAGGGAAGTACAGAGGCGGCAAAGGATTAGCATAAAACTGAAAAGGAATTCTGTTGGAATTAATGAAAACAGCAAGTCTTTGAGGCGACCCACTCAGGGTGGAATTCTCTGTGAAGTACTTCCTGTCCCAGGACACTCCTATCCCCCCCTCAGCATATTTAGCCAGCTTGTGACGAGGGTACCTTATTCTATCCTGTGTCCATCCCAACAACTTTGGGAATCCACGGACTTACTGCTTCCTCACTTGGGACATTCATCAGGAATATTTGGGCTCCTGAGGCCCTTGAGAGCAAAGAAAGAGTGATCAGGTCTCCTGGGAAAGCAGGAGGTACCAAAACAGTGGTGGTGAGTTGCAGCCCTTCTGAAGGCCTGGCTGGGAAGCTAGTAGGCAGTCCTGGGCACCCACTGTCAATGGCCTGACCGTATTGGTCACTGGCAGGTCCTAATGTAATTGTCACATCAAACAAAAGAACAAGAGACCTAAGGGAAATAGAATTTGCAGGTCTGCCTGGAAATAGGCAGAGGAAACTGTATGAGTCTGAATTAGTTTACCCTTTGCAGAGATCGAGTCTTCAGAAGGTTCACGAAAGATGGGTTCCCTGGGAGACTTTGAAAACATGGATCCTGGGGAAGTTAGGAAATCATGCCTGCCCCTGTTGAAAATATGGTTGGATGTTAATAAATCTCTTCAGGAAACATGAACGTGTGTGACTCATCATTGAGGGCCTTTGTCTTGTCCGCCATGTTGCTCTGTCTTTGTCCACTTTGGGAGGAGGACCTGCTTTCTCTTTCTGGTCTTGTTGCTAAGGAAGGTTCTGAAAAAGGTGGTAACAGACAGGCGGAGAGAGGGAGGGAGGGAGGGTGGATGTGGCCCTGGCTGGCTCCAGGCTGAGGTTGCTATGTGGAAACAAGGGTCAAGCCCAGTGACTGCTTCAGGTGATGTCATAAAGGTGTCCTTTAAGTTTTATGTGTGTGTGTTTTTTTCCTTCTCTAGTGTACAGCAGTGAACATGCCTTTTGATTGTTTAGAATGTTTGCTTTCTTGCAAAGTAAAGATCTGGCTCTTCAAAAACAAGTTATTTTGGTCTAGGAAATGGTTGCCAGGAAAAAATGGTCCTGGTATGACTGAGTTATTGCCCATGAGTGGAGAGAGACTTGGGGGAGAGCAGTTATTAGGGGAAAGCATTACATTTTACAATGGGGAATCAGGAATAAGAATTCAGGAGTATGTTTCTGTGGGAAAAAGGATACCAGAAAAGTTCTATGAGTGGGAAATGCTGATGCCAGGAAGACATTGCAGTTTTTGGCCCTGGAGGAAGATACCAAATTAGCTGTTCTTCAGGAGGAAAAGATGAAATATTCCATTGGCAACAGACTATTAAATATAGCACTGTTAAGTGAGGGAGGTACCCTTGCATGCTCCTCACCCTTTCTTATATCTGCCTCTCATTTCTTTCCCCTTCTCTTGAGAGCAGTGGTAGTGTGGGGCTTGGGCTCCAGGGAAGGGAGGTGAGGATTTGAAAGAGATTCATGTGGGATGGAAAGTAGTGGGAGCAGGTCGACCTAGGCTGCTGTGGCTGTCGATGCCATGAAATGGGTGGGTGGTATAAGGTTGATGTTACTAAGCACTCTGGTTAAGACAGTAACTTATGTGGGTTGTAAACCTCAGAAGAATGGAAAGCACCCCTTTAGAACCCTACTTACCCCTGAAGCCCCATAATATCACCCATACAAATCTCATGATGTGCTCTAACTGGCATTGCTCCTACTTGAAGTACTACAGCCAGAGCAAGAGGCCCCTCGTGTTCACTCCTGGCTCAAGAAGGCTTTCCAAGAGGAGACTTCACCCAGTCCACAGTCCAGCTCCCCTTCTAACAAACTTAATATGCAGAGCTGTTCTTGCCTTGTTTTCTTGAGATGATGTCACAAAGTATTGCATGTAAAACACCTAGCATAGAACCTGGAACAAATTACTCATCTATTTGTGCCATTTGTGGACGTATAAAACTGGGAAGTTGCCTTTCTTCTAAGTACCTGGTATTAAGATCAATGTAAGACCAAGCCGGAGAATTCCCTGGTGGTCCAGTGGGTAGGACTCAGCGCTTTCACTGCCATGGCTCGGGTTCAATCCTTGATTGGGGAACTAAGATCCCACAAGCCACTCAGGTGCAGCTGGGGGAAAAAAACACGCTGGCAGGAATATTCAGGTGGTAGTCTACTGTTACAGGCAGGATTGATGACTTTGTCCTTGTAGTCATATTTGAAAAAGCAGGTCAGAGGTCCTTACAGTAGGGTCCCATGAAGGCATTGCAAGGGAAGGTTAAGTATATATACTTTTACCTCACTAGTCTTCTTGGGAAAGAAACTAGAAGAGATTCCAGCTGGCTTTTTCGTCATAAAGAAACTAACACTGGGGGCAATAAAGACCCTTGCCCCCGCAGTCCAGATGGGTACAGAGGAGACCTGGGAGGTGTGGGATGACCCTGAGCAACAGTCTTATACCCTTGTAGCAAAGGTAGCACCTGAAACCAGCAGAAAGGCTCCTGGTACCACGCATAAGCAATGTGAAAAAGCCTGGTAGAGGCCATCTAGAAGCACCAGGCCCGACAAAGGGGATACAGCCCTATAACACCAGAGACCGGACAGTGATAAAACAGCACTAAATTGTTTAGTTTTTATTTCCAGGAAGAGCCATCAGCAATCACTGAGGTTTTACCCCATTTATGAAAGAACTTAAAACGTTTCAGTGCAGTTAGGCGACGGAATGGTCCAGGAAAATTCAACGACAAAATGGTTAATGAAAAATGACTCAGGCCTACCCCTACCCCCCACGCCGTCTTTGACAAACAAGCGAATGTCCTTAATTCATCATTGAAACACTTTGA
The DNA here is from genome assembly GCA_024291935.2 of Okapia johnstoni. NCBI lineage: Eukaryota > Metazoa > Chordata > Mammalia > Artiodactyla > Giraffidae > Okapia > Okapia johnstoni. The sequence goes on along the minus strand of JAGTYA010000028.1, from coordinate 1,388,964 downwards.
GCATCCCAGAAATTAATGTGTTAAGAAACCAAAACTGGTGGTTCACCAGGATCCAAACCTGCTTCAGGGAGGTAGTGAGATTTCCCCAGGTGGAAAGGATGAGAAGAGAAAATGCTAAGTTTCTGAAATGTAGGCAATGGCAACCCACTCCAGTATTTATGCCTGGAAAATTCCAGGGACAGAATGGGCTGGGGCTGGCGGGCTACAGTCCATGGAGTCTCACAGAGTCGACACGACTGAGCAGGCTGCACGCACCGTATGCACGCACCGTACGCACGCACGCCAGGGTGTGTTGGACCTAAAGAGAGAACTGTCTTTGCCTCTCCACCCCAACTTTCCCTCTAGGCAGGAAAATGTTCTAAATCCTGGGTGTGATTCCCCATCAGAGGGTAAAACTTCTCTTGAGGCTGTTTCCCATTCTCTTGGGAGGGGGTCCAGGTTAAGTCTGGGAATCCTGCCACAGCCACTGGAACAAGAGAGAGGAGCTTGGGTTTCTCCGAGGAGGTCTCGTCTTCAGGAATGATCTCCAGAAGCCAAAACGTCAGTCCTTTCTCAGGTTTAGGCAAAAAACAGACGAGGCTAGCTTCTGGCGACATCTGGGAGCGGGCGCAGCGAGCCTAGAACCACCTGTGAGCCCCACCAGCTGGTCCCTTCGAGGATGGCTCCCGAGCCGGCCCGGGAGGAGCAAGGGCTAGGGTGTGGGGTGTGGGGTGCTCGACGGCCGCGTTCCAGCAAACCTTTCCCCCCTCCGAGGGCCTGGGGCCGCCTCGCGCAGACAGCCCGCACCCGCCGCGCTCCGCCTGCGGGCCCTCTAGGGCTTCGCCGGGCCGCGCCCCTCCTCAGGCCCGCCCTCCGCGCAGGCCCCGCCCCCCGCCCCGCCCCGGACCTCGCCCAGTCTTCGGCTCTGACTGCTGGCGTAGGGCCGGGACGGCCGAGCAGCACAGTTTTCCTCTCCTTCCACCGCGAACAGTTACTGGCGGCGTGACTACACTCTCCGAAGCTTCCTCGTCCGCAGGTGCGCGCGCTAACCCGCGGTCCTACCCTCCTTCGTGGTCCAGCAGGAGGCGAGCTGGTAGGGGTGGGCAGGTGGCAAGGGGCGTCTCAGGCGGGGAAGGGTGGGCTTAAGGGCCCACGGCTCATCGGGAGCACCTCTTCAATTTTGTTTTAGTTCGCTGTCTCTGGCCACAGGATGGGGAACTGATGGGAGAGGAGACTAGGAGACAGTGCAGAATGTGATGCAACCCGGACCAGGAAAGGAGCAGTAAGGAGGGAGAAGTGGAGACGAGGTCAGACCTTCAGGATGCAGAGCCTACAGGACTTCACGTGGGTCCAGGCCGAAGTCTAAACTCTTCGGATGATCTCCAGGGGCATTGAAAATCTGGCCCTGGTTTGTCTTTGCTCCTGTCTCCACTAGTCGGCCCTGCAGCAACCATCCAGGGACCTTGAAATTTCCCAGGGACATGCATTCTGACACCAGAGAGCCTGTACTCACTTCCCCTTTGCCCAGACTGCCTTTTTCCCTGCTTCCCCCACACTTTAAAGGCCAGCTCATGAGTCACACTTGCCCGTTCCCTATTATCCAAGCATTCACAAAGCCCTCTGTGGACTCATTTTAGCTCTCACACACCCAATTGTGGCTTGTTCCTATTCCTAAATTCCCAGCACAACAATGTGACACTTCCAAAATCAATGAATACTGTTTTTTCGGGGGGGGGGGTGCTATTCGCAGGATTTGTGGGTCTCAAATCCCAACCAGGGATTGAACCTGGGCCGTGGCATTGAAAGTATGGAATCCTAACCACCAGGCCACCACGGAACTCCCTCAATAAATAGTTTTGAAAAGGGTATGACTGCAGGTCATATATTCTGAGACTTTATGAACACTGGGGTAAAAATGGATGTTAATGTAATGAACTTGAGAGCTATCCAGTATGCTCATCTGACATTCCCCCTCAACTTCTTCCACTATCCATTCTACCCTAGGGATTGAAAGGTGTCTCAACAAATGCTAATTTTATAAATAACAGAAATGTTGATAAGATATAAAACTGTATTTACAATGTAACTTACCTATTTTAAAGATATATGCAATATACCAAAGTGTTGAGAGTCCATCATTAGTCAATAAAATGTGAGTGCTTTATCTTTTTTATGTTATCTTTTATAATTGGCATGTTACTTCCACAATAAGAGAAAAACAAACACTAAGTAAGTGGTAACCCATTTACAAGAGCAGAGTGTGTCATACCATTAAATTGAAAAGTCTGTCCTTATCCTCTTAAATAACTAGTCAACATAAACATAGCTGCTTTGTTATATGCTGTGAATACATTTAGATTTTAATGCCTTCCCCACATCCATTCCACCTTAGATAATCTGGGACAGTAATTCCTTATTAAAGCCTTTGCCTTAAATAGAAAAAAAAATGGATTAAAGAACATATTTATACATAAAAACCCCCAAATTTATTCCTTTCAAATTGTTTATTTTATAAACAATATAAATGGGCATTGCTATGGAAAGTGAGGTCAGTTGATAAAAACAATGACAATCCACAACAGGTCTAGTTCATGTATCACAAAACTGCAGAAATCTTTAAACACAACATCTAATTATTACAACCAGAAGTTGAAGGCATACTGAAGGAATACTTACTATTATGAGGCCTCAGTTTCAAAAAGCTACCAATTCTAGAATGGATTCTATTCTGGAACTGTTTCTTGATTATTTCCTGTTGCATCTCTTTCAGTGTAAAATAGAACCTTTGAAACTCAGGTGTGACAACGACAACGTCAAGCAGGTAGTCCAAACTCTTTCCTACAGCGGATAACTTAAATTCATCAGCCTCTTCTTCAGCTCCTTTTTGAACAACTTTCTTTGTAATTCCACCTTTTGTTTCTGGGGGGCTACCCTTTTCTTCTTCACCCCCATTGAACCATACCCTATTGTCATCAAGCTTGGTTTCCAACTCCCTACATTTCTCAAGAATTTCTCTATAATTCCCATCTTCTAACCCTTGAAGATCATATTCATGTTCCTTTTTGTAAAGATTTTCCCATGCATTTGCTATCATTATTTGCTTTACTTCATCCCAACTCTTTGCCCAGTTAAAAACTGCTCTTTTTAGGTTGTAGATTTTAATCTTGCAAACTACTTTTTCTCCTTTTTCTTGTTCATCATCACTTTCTTCAAAAATTATAAGACTTTCCTCAAGTTGCTTCCACCTGTAAAGTTGTTTGCAGCTGAAGATTATGCCTTGATTCATTGGCTGAATCAAGGTTAAAGTGTTATGGGGAAAGAACATGCATTTTATTCAACCATCCTCACTGGTTAGTAATTCAGTAGAAGGGTGAACTGGAGAACTGTCCAGAAGTAACAAGGCCCTGACATCCTCCTCATGGAATCTTAGAACATTAAGTTGGAAGTGCTTGACCTCAGGAACAAAGTTTTGAAAAAACCATTCTGAAAACAATTCTCTGGTGAACCAAACATCTTTACTAGGTTTGTATATCACAGGTAATGTACACATGTCCTCTTTTACACTTTTGGGCAGCTTTGATTTTCCAATAATGATTGACTTCAACTTATGAGTACCATCTGCGTTTGCACATAAAAGAGCAGACAGTCATTCCTTGTTTATTTTCCTCCCTGGCAGGCAAATATCTTTTCTGCTTGCCTGAGTATTTTCTGGCATTGACTTCCAAAAGAGGTCAGGCTCATATCCACTGTACAGCTGAGCAAGACACAGTTTCTCTTTGATAAGCATGGACAGTTTTTGTTGAAATGACTCAACATTTTCTGCAGCTGAACTTAGGACTTGTTCCACACATACTTTTCGGTTCCCAATTGCATGCCTATTTTGAAATCTAAAAAGCCAACCAGTGCTAGCTTTCAAGTCTGTTCGCCCAAAACACTGTGCAAATCTCTCGGCAGCAGCCTGAAGCTCCACACCTCTCACAGGGACACCAGCGGAGCATTTCTGTTGGTACCACATGTAGACGGTGTTGTCCATGTCGCCATATTTGGCTCCAGTTGTCCTCTTTCTCTTCTCAGCCCCTACTAATGGCATGTCCTGCTTCAGTACAAAGTCCAAAATCAATTTCTTATTCTTTTTAATGTCATAAAATGTTGACTTACTGATTCCAAATTCATCCATTACACTTTTAAGAGATCTTCCAGCTTCAATCCTACATAGAACCTTCATTTTCTCCTTCAAATTCAGTGTTGTATATTTCCCTCTCTTATTCATACTGAATTTGGTTTCAAACAATCAACAGGGGTAAAAAGAAAGAAGCCTTACGTAATTAGAAAAAAAATTAAAAATGAAAAAAAAAAAACCCATCCCCTCCAAAAACTAGCACAAACTCCCAGAAGGCACAGGCATTTATACTGAAGGGTACACATATCCCTAAAAGGGATAAAGGCTCATGTAGTGCTGGTCTAGAGATAAAGGTCTGAACTCAGGGAGTTACCACTTCCAAAGTCCTGTCTAGCTGTTGCTACTGCAAGACATGTATGATCAGTCTTCAGAACCCTGCTTCTGAATGCTGCTGCTTCTCTTCCTCTCTCCTTACAGCAGCACGAGTCAGGAATAACAGGAATACCTGCATACTCTCCCTAATTGAATATAGGAAAAGACACAAAAGGAAGAGAAAAGGTGAGATGTGCTCACAAGAACAGACTCAGGTAAGATAAATCTCAATAAAAAGTAGTGCTTCAGAAGGGAGTATGAAAGCCTCATAGGCAAGGACAGAATAATATTGTGTAACAGATGCAGTGTGGCTTCTCCTCTCTTGAAACAAGCTGATTTTCTTCACTGCCAGAAAGGAAAGCAGTAATCATATTGCTCTGCCTGTAGTGTTCACTGGGCAGCTGTCCGTCCACCTGGATAAGACTTTGAGCCACCCTGACAGTGAGATGTCTGGAAAGTTGGAATTCAGGAACAGTAGTGTAGTATCTTTAGGCAAAGAAGAAAGTTAGTAGGTTCTATTGTCCATATGAATGAAATCCAACTTTTACTGCATTCAGTACAGCATTTCCAAAGACTAAGCTTTGAGTGTTTATGTTTACCAAGCTAATCTGTTAAGTTTATAAATAATGTATGTTACTGGCACTTTTCCACTCTCAGATATTCTTCCTTGTGTACATTTTGTGTATTTTAAAGTGTTATTTATAACTAAAATTGTTCCATATTTGGGATATTATCAAGTTTCAGCATCATGGCAGTTCTTAGAGATGAGCCCAAAAGCTTTATAAAAATTTTACAATAGTAAAAAATTATTTAAAAGATTTGTCCTTGTGATTGTTTTCCTAAATTTACATTGAGTGTTCAGTAACATATTTTCTCCATTTGAGATTTTATTTGATTTCTTTTCAGCATAGATTTTACTTAATTTGACCCAAGAATCAATTTTTCCACTGCTTGAAGAAATTTAAATGGTTTCTCTATTGATGATTCTTATCTCTGTTTCCCATAAATCCTTCTGTTGGCAAACTTCTATAGCTCTGCACCCTCAAATATTCCTTTTAAGTCCTCCTGGTATTGCCCAAAGCCATTCATTCCATGTCTTTAGAAATGTTCTACTCTAGGTTAATTTCATGGTTCTCCTTCCAGATACACAACCTCATGGGAAGTAACAAAACTGCCACTTTTATCCATTCCAGGTGCTATGAAGAAAGAAAAGTATGTCAGAGAAATGAGAAAAATGATTGGTATTTCAATTATTTTTCTTCTCTTTTAGGGCAAAGCCTGACTGACTTTCATTCATTTCTTGACTACACAGGATTCTCAAAAGCCTCTCACCTAGAAGAACCCAGACCATTAGTTTTCCTCTAACATTTGTTGCAAGAAATGTCAACTGCTTTACAGAGTACTAAGAGGCTCATGAAAGAATACAATTAATAGGGTGTGAAGCCAATGACAGGATAAGCTCAAACAACCTTCTAAAAAAGGCAGCTCTAACTAAGGCAATTACTATTATAAACCAAAAAAGTAAAGAGTGTTAGCCAATAGCAGCACCATTAAACCCAGCCAGTCACCCAGAAAAAACATTCAGCCTGCTATGGCAACTGTATGGTGTCTCAGAATAAACTGCATGCTTTCATTGCTTTCCAGCTGTACATTCATCGTTTCTCAAACTGTGCCCAGGCAGAGAAAGGTGAAATCAAAAGGAAAGATTTTCAGGGGACTTTAGTGGGTTCCTCAGCAAGAATAAGGAACTGTGGCCCTTATCCTTAACATTCAAACAACAGTCATCAGGGGCCCTCATTCACAATTCAGCATTTTGTGCCTTGTTTCCTCTTTTTCCTTTCAGAGGGTCTCTTTTCCCACTTTCTCCTCCCTGTGTTCACTAACCAGCTCCCTACCCATGTTATGAATCAGGCCTGCCAGTGACACTTGGGCACAGCTGGCAGAGCTCCATTTATTCAGTTTAACAAATTCCAATTTATGCTCAGCTTGGTCCAGATGATGAGGATCTCAATGCTCTGAGCTACATGTGGAAGACTTATTGCCTACTGGTTCTGAGAGACTGGGAACAACTACTTTGAAGAGACTTAAGTCACAATCTGAAATTCTAAGGAAATGAACCTGCTTTGAAACATATTCAAGTGACTTACAGATACTTTTTTTTTTTTTTTTGGCCATGCTGCATGGTTGGTTGGATCTTGGTTCCCCGACCAGGGACTGAACCCATGACCCCAACAGTGGAAGCAAGGAGCCCTAACCACTGGACCGCCAGGAAATTCCCAGCAGATACTTACGATTATCACCTGTTTAATCCTTTTCTTTCACTCAAAAAGGATCAAGATCTATGCCTTGGAGTGTAACACCAGTCTACCTAAAAGCAAAAATAGCATAATGACCTAGTAATGGTCTCTTATTTTTGTTCCCACCTTAAACTTAGCTCCAGATGAGCTGCCCTGGAAAGAACCTCCTTCAAAAACCCTCAAATGATACTCTTTATTACTTTATTTACTTTATTAAATGCAATCTATTCACTTCCATTCCAGGCTCCATAGCAGAACTACAAGAACTCATTTTCTAACTTTTACTCTAAATATACCCCAATTACATTGAGTAAAAAAAAGAAAAAGAAACAACTAAAGATTTTCTCACATGCTCATCTCTGAAGCTTTCAAGACTGCTCTTACCTTTCCCCCTGCCTGGAATATGGCCCCACTCTCTGCTGCAGGGCATATCCCTCAAGGATTTCTGTAACTTTTCCCTACCCCCAAATCAACTTTCACTTCCTTGGAACTCCTACAGCGTTCAGCTTATGTGTTACTCTTTCCTACTTGTTATTGATATTTGTGAAATTGCCTCAGTCCTTTTCCCAGATTTCTTGAATCAAAGGCACCGTCCTACTGACTCTGTAACACTGGCTACATGTGGTAGACTTGATAAGTATTCCCTTGACTAGGCTGATACTACGAAAACACTGACAACTGAAAGTGGACAGCCTGAAATACTCAGATTCCTATAAATGTGACTCAGTAAATATTTATGGGATGCCTACATTACCCAGGAAACTCTATAAGACATAAATAAAGAAGGTCCCCATCCTCCGGGGAATGCGCTGTGGTGGAAAAAACAGAAGATAGGAAAAAGGGACCCTAAATTCCACTGGAACATCCGCCACTGGTGAATTACCTGACCTTGAACAAGTCACTCCTTAGCTCTCAATTCTCTGACAAGGAGCTCTATGAAAGTAAATTACTGCACAAGGAAAAACCTACCTCACAAGAAAAAACAGAATTGTGTGAGCACACCCCCCCCCCCCCCCCAGGGGCCGTTGATCCTGACCGGGACAAAACGGGCTCGTACTGTAGGAGATGCGACGAGCCCCGGGACCGCAGCTCGGACACCGCCAGCTAAGTCGCGGGAAGGCCGGGGGCCCCACGCGCGGAAGGGGACGGCGACCCTCAAGGACGGATGCGGGTCACTAGGCTCCACCGGCGGCCGGACCGCGACACAGGGACGACCAGGACACACGGGCCTCATAGAGCTGGGACAACAGACAGCGATACCCGGGCGTTGAGTCGCGCGCTGGGCCCTCTAGGCTGGACGGACTTGGAGACTCGGCGGTCGGTAACCCTTTCTTGCTGCCAAGGCCGAATTCTGAGCCGAAGGAGGTAGCCCCGCGGGGCCTGGAACCGCAGCGTTAGCGCTCCAAGCGGGACTGCGAGGGCCCCTCCCCGGAAGTGCGTCCCTTCTACTTCCGGTTGGAGTGCTGATCTTGGCGCCAGGCAGACAGCAGATGAGGTAGAGGGGCTGGGTGGGTTTAAGTGGTTCCAGACCTGCGCCCGAGGACCCGCCTCTGAGTGGCGTGGAGCTGGGGGTTGTGCTCCTCAGAGCGGCGGTTAGACGCTTGGCGGCTTGCGGTTGAATCCCGGGAAGAGGGAACGGCTTCCACGAAGCCAGGCTGTCTGAGGTAACCTGGAAGCGGCTTCCCCACTTCGGCGCCGGCTCCGGAGCCGCCGAGAGACGCCTGTCACTGCTCGCGGCCGCTGCAAGGCATCCGGGGGTGTTTCGGAGCTGGTCGGCCGGACTACCCCGGGCGAGGCCCGACGTCAGGCTCCTGAGGCCGCTCTGCACCCTTTGCGCGGGTGGCGCCCGGGCCCGCGCTGCTGAAACCCGCTCGGACACGGCCTGCAGGCCCAGTGCTCGCGGACGCTCCCCGAGTCGTGTCCACCTTCCCGCCTCTGCCGGCGTTTCCTTTACTGGCTGATGTGACCGCGAGAGAAATGAGAGTCCTAGCCTCAGAGATCAGCCTCTGTGATGCAAAAGCTTGTTAAGTGTCCCCCGTCCTCCCTAAGCCGAGTGGGCATAGGGAGCCGGCCTTTTGTAGATACCACGGCTTCCTGGGCAGAATTTCTGTGCCATTTCTGCTGGGTCACCTCGGGGAAAGTGAGATTCACGAGGCCTCGCTCAGAGGTCTAAATGACCCTTGGAAAAGCTGAAAGTAATCATCACCAACTCACATGCTCCTTTTTTATCTGCTTGACATTTGGATAAACATTTTGTGAACAAGGGTCACCTGTAATTTTTCCTAGATCAAATTCAAAATACACGTATAAATCTTCTGCATAGTTTTCTTTACACATCTTGCAAAGAAATGCCAAGATGAATATTGGTCAGTTAGTTGATTTCTTGTGGGAAGCCCTTTTTTTTTTTCGCTGTACCTTGGGGAGTATGAGATCTGAATTCTCTGACCAGGAATCAAACCCTTGCCCCCTGCACTGGAAGTGCCGATTCTTAATCACTGGACCCCCAGGAGAGTCCCTTGGGAGATGATTTTTTCAAGAAAATAAGGCTCCAGTTTTCCTAATTTCTTTCTACTCTGGTCTCATAGTTTCAGCTCTCCTGGCAGTAATCACAATGGAAAGTAGCACCTCAAATGGCTCAGGAAGTGAAGGTTTCCATCTCAAGAGGATGAAGGGTAATACAAGTGTACCCACTTACCAAAGACAGAGGACTAGGATGATATGTTGACATTTTAAGAGAAACTCAGAATATTCTCCTAATCTGTCCTTGACATGGAAAGGATGGCATAAGAAGTGCTTGAATTAAATATTTGGGTAATCCCAAAACTCGTGGGAGCCAGTGGGTACTAGGTTTTTCACCTGCTAACCTTTCCTGATTTATTTTTTTTATTTTGAGAAGGAGAAATGACTTATTGGAATTTGTCTTTAATAAGCTGTGCTGTATTCAGTTGGTTAATAGAAAAGGAGAAAAACACAGGCCTGGCAGTTGATTTTTAAAGTTCGTTTTTCTCATAATAAGTAGCAAGTAATAAAGTTCATGTGACAATATCTTACTGATATGAGCTTGTTTCTGCTCTCAGTGCCTTAGGAAGAAGATCCTTTTACTGATTTTATTCCAAACCAAATCGGGCCTCAGTTGTCAGATGTAGCCGCTGGTGGGGTATCTAATACAGGAGCAGAATTGTTCCTGGAGAAGAATGATGACAGTAGATCTGAAGGTGGCTGAGTTCTTGAAACCTCAGATCAGAGCTCTTTGGGAGACCAAGGGACCTGTGGCAGAGAACGCCAGTCAGCATAAGAAACATGCCCCACAGATGGACAGTCTCAGTCCTGAGAGGTCTCACCAGCACTTCCGGAACTTCCTCTATCATGAAGCAGCTGGACCCCGGGAGGTAGTTGACCAGCTTCAAGAATTATGCCATCGGTGGCTGAGGCCAGAGATTCATTCAAAAGAGCAGATCTTGGAACTTGTGGTGCTAGAGCAGTTCCTGGCCATTCTGCCTGGGGACACCCAGACTCTCATAAAGAAGCATAATCCACAGAGCATCGAGGAGGCTGTGGTCCTGGTAGAACACATGCAGAGGGAAACTGGCCAAACGAGGAATGGGGTGAGGAGAAGGATTCTTGATGTGCAGTCAAATAGGGTGAAGGTGGATGTATTGGGGCATTTATTTGGGAAATAAGATGAAATATGTCACTATTCTATTGTTTCTGTAGTACTTGGTTCTATTGTTTCTATGAAGCAGGAACTGAAAGCACAGACCCACAGTCATAATCAGCCCATAGGATTCAGAGATCCTGGCAGAGACTTCCCTGGCCTTAGGGACAGAGTTGAGATTTGCTCTCTTTGGAGCCAGGGTGTGTTGAGGGTAATGAGCCTAGTCTGGCTTGGCCAAAGAGAGAGACCTCAAATTCTTAGAAACATACAAAAGGCACTAAGGAGCTGGAGAGTTCAGGGCAGATCAGAAAAGAAAGGACTCTGAGAGACCAAAAGAGAGCGAAGATATGACAGAGAAGGAACAAACCAAATGATTAGGGGACGACTGCCCAGGAAGGGGAAAAAGAAAGAACACAGGGAAAGAAAGATTTGGAAATCCCAGCAGAGTAGCTGAGAGAAGAAAGACCCTGTCCTTTGTACTATAGGCAAGAGCCTCCACTGCCCTCTCTCCGTAGTTGTTCCTGGCTCTGCTCTGAGTGGGGATCTAGGACATGGCCTTGGGCAGGTGACAGCTCACCAGCTGGCCTCAGGCCCACTGTGAATACCGAGAGGGCACATATTTTGTATCAGAATCACTTGGGGATAGGACAGAGCCATTATTCTTACCCCCTTTTTTCTCCATTTCATCCCCATTGTCTGTGAGAATCTTCCCTGACCATGTGGAAAATCTGGTTGACAGGACAACTTTTAAATTCAGTTCTTTAATCTTTTGAGAGAATTAGAAGACAGGAAACCACTAAGGCAAGGATCTAAGTTGGGAGAGAAAACCTGTCAAGGTGGTATGAGAACAGGTGGCCTGTGCAGACCTGTTAGCAGGCCAAACTAGGCTGAATTCAGAGGGTGGGACTGCTGTCTTGGAGATCTGGCAGTAACCACACCCTTTTCTGGTTTCTCTCAATTTTCCCATGTTTTACGGATAGTTCTTGTGGAAAATTGGTGGCTGGTATCTCTAGGTCTTTGCGTCATTTCCTTCAGTGTCTCCCTCTTTCCCCACAGTCTGCACTCTCTGCTTTTTCCTCCCTCTCCCATCAAGCCCAAACCTAAAGTCAGTTCTGTGGTAACAAGTATGGGGGTTATTTCTAGGTTGCAGTCCAGGAGCTGGGAAAGGAGGCAGTGCTCTTGGGAGAAGCTGCAGAGGCCCCAGGCTTCCAGCTGAAGCCAGCAGAGTCCCAGCCAGTGGGCGTGTCCCGAGAGGAAGAAGTTTGGAATATACACCAGGGTCTGCAAGAGCCACTGAGCAGGGATACCCACGAAGAACCTGAGTCCGTATGTGAGAGGGGTAAGGAGCTTCATGTTACTTTTCTTCTCCTGGGAGGTGGGGTATAATTTAAGCCAGAATGTGTGAGCACTCTCTGGTTACCCTGCCCTGTGGATCTACTAATGCAGCTACATTAGCAATTAGGATGCCCCCCAGGTGGTGGTAGAATAGGTCATGTGGGGTTGAAGGTGGGGGTTGACCTGAGATACAGAAATCTCCCAACCACACGACCCTGATAATAACACCAGGAATTGCTTTTAGAAAAGTAAAGATGGTCTGGCTCATCTCATCTTGAAAATACAGAAGAAATCTGGATCAGAATGGGTGGTTAGTGGCAGTGGCAGAATGTTAGTAATAGAATGTGTATACTACTGTGTACCAAGGAAGAAGTAATAAATGATTTAAAAACTATCTCCTGCTGTACACTGGAGTCCCTGAGTACTTCATTTGCAAATATGTTTAAACTTTGCCAAGGTGAACAATTTATGTCATCAGAGGAAAATAATAAAAAGAGTTTTCTTTTGTTAATTTTGCTTATGGAAACTGGGGCACCTGTTTTAGAGTCTGGTAGATACTTGGTTTTCATTAACAAGGAGAAAGCCATTTGTGGGCACCACACGCTTATAAAGGCATCTCATCAATCCTGAAAAAATCGGGGTCTTCTGTCTTTTAGAATTGACCATAGGGTATTAGAAACACAAGCAAGAAATATTTACTATGGCTCCATTTCACCCACAGTGGTGCCTGCTCACCGGATCCTAGCCTTTCCTGAGCAGACAGACACCAAAGACTGGACAGTGGCACCTGAGCTTGTCTTGCCTGAGTCCCAGGTGAGATGTGCTTTCCAGATTGTTGGGCTACCTCTCCCTGCTGCCCATGACCCACCCTGCCCAGCAGATGCTCAGAGGACTTAACCCAGATTTTCCCAGGACTTTGGGCATCTGTTTGCTGATCCCTTGCCTACTTCCTTTCTACCATCTCACTTGAAAATAATTCATGTGCTGTTAGTTCCTTTAGTGACTGGCTTACCATGCAGTTCATGGCTCAGAAGGTTGGGCCGCTTTTGAAGTGGCAAGTACCTGGCTCAAGTCCATTCTCTTCTTTAGAGCTTGTTGACATTTGAAGAAGTGGCCATGTATTTTTCCCAGGAAGAATGGGAGTTACTGGATCCCACTCAGAAGGCCCTCTACAATGATGTAATGCAAGAAAACTATGAGACTGTCATCTCTCTAGGTAAAGGTTCTTTTTCCCCTTCCCTTTGCACAGCAGTGGACTAATCTGTCCTGTTTTGGGGAGTACTGAGAATGCACCCTTGTGAGAGAGTCTGTTCTAGTAGCTGACTGGTTCTCAACTAGATGGTGTGGGCAGGGAAGAGGTACACCAGATCACCAGCAAGCTTTTAACACATGTACGTGCTCATTCCTTATCTTAAATCTTGATCCTTCTCTTTTTCCCTCAAAATTGCTCTTCTTTTATCTTTCCTTCACTCATTATTTTAGGCTAGAAAACTTGTGGTCATCCTTTGCACCAATCTAGTCCAACCCCCATAGTATTAATACATCACTAGTTGTCTTGGCTCCACCTTACCGTGTGACCTGAGTCCAACCAAGTCTCAGCCTCCTGTGCTTTAGCATTGTGGTGTAAGCAGCAGCAATCTCTAATAAGGTCCACCTCCATACTTGACACCCCCTGCCAGCATTCCTCCCTGCCTGCAGTCTGTTCTCCACACAGCAGCCAGAATCCTTTAAAAAACCAGTTCATATCAGGACATGGCTCAACATCATAAACCTTACCGTGATTTTTCACACATTCAAAATAAATCCAAACTCCTTATAGAGGTACCCAGGAACCCCCAAGTTCTGGCCCCTCTTCACTTTCCTCCCCTCGTCTGCCACTCCTGCCCTGCTCAGTCCTCTTTAGCCACACTGGTCTTCTTGCTGTTTCTTGAACTCACCAAGCTCATTTCAACCTTTGGATTTTCTGTACCTGGCACACTGGACTCAGTACTGCATTGTACAACACCTCTAATTTTTGTCCAACTCTGAAGAATTCATGTCATGTAAAGAAAAAAACAAGATTTCCTTTTCTTAACTTCACTAGTGAAAACTGAAGAGAGTCAACTGGGAAACCTGTCTTAGGGGCTAGTAGATGCTTGTTTAAAATGCAATAGCTACTTCTCGGTACCGTGTAACACTTGTAAAGTTGTTCCATCTCAACTGAAAGAATCAGGATCTTCTATACTTTTGAATTGAGCCTAGGATGTTCAAAGACGGGAGGGAGAGAAATTTTCTTGTTCTTCCACAGCTGTGCCTGCTCACCAGCTCCTAGCCTTTCCTGAGCAGACAGACACCAGTGAGTGGACAGTGGCACCTGAGCTCATTCTGCCTGAGTCCCAGGTGAGCTGTGCTTTCCAGCTTCTTAGGGCTGCCTCTCTCTGCTGCCCATGACCTGCCCTGCCCAGCAGGTGCTCAGAGGTGTGTTAACCCAGATGTTCCCCCTGGGGAACTGAGTACTTCCTGGGCTGTTTGCTGATCCCTTGCCTACTTTCTACCATCTCACTTTAAAATTATTGTGTGCTATTAGTTCCTTTAGTGACTGGCTTACCTTGTAGTTCATGGCTTAGAAGATTGGGCTGCTTCTCTAGTGGTAAGTACTGAGCTGAAGCCCGTTCTCTTCTTTAGAGCTTGTTGACATTTGAAGAAGTGGCCATGTATTTTTCCCGGGAAGAATGGGAGTTACTGGATCCCACTCAGAAGGCCCTCTACAATGACGTAATGCAAGAAAACTATGAGACTGTCATCTCTCTAGGTAAAGTTTCTCCCCTTCACTTTGCATAGGAGTGGACTAAACTGTCCTGTTGTTGGCATACTGAAAATGCACCCTTGTAAGAGAGTCTCTGTTCTAGTAGCTGGTTCTCAATAAGATGGTGTGGGCAGGGAAGAGGTACACCAGATCACCAGGGAGCTTTTCCCTGGTACACATTCCTTATACTGTTGGAATTCTTGATCTCTTCTTCCGTCTAAACTTGCCCTTACATCTTTTTCATCTCTATAAAAGGCATCCCCATTCATCCACTTGCTAAGAGCCAGCAATGTCCAGTCATCCTTTACCTTGATGTTGCCATAACACCCCACTAAATCTAGCACTGTTGGTTCCACCTCACAGTGTAGCCCGAGTGTCACATCGCAGCCTCTTGTGCTCATAGCATCCTGGTCTCAGGTAGCAGCATCTCTATCGAGGTTCACCTCAGTACTTTCTTCCTGGCACCCACTGCCTGCCCTCTCACAGTCTGTTTCCTACAGAGCAGCCAGAGTCTTTTAAAAACCTGAGCAGATCATGACATTTTCTGCCTCAAATCTTACAATAACTTCTCGTAACACTCAGAATAAATCCATGTTCCTTGCCAAAACCCAGGACCCTCCAAGGTCTGGCCCTTCCTCACCAACCTGCTGTCATCTCCTGCCACTTGTGCCCTTGCTCTGGACTCTC
Organism: Okapia johnstoni; assembly: GCA_024291935.2. Lineage (NCBI taxonomy): Eukaryota > Metazoa > Chordata > Mammalia > Artiodactyla > Giraffidae > Okapia > Okapia johnstoni. The sequence continues at coordinate 1,373,734 of JAGTYA010000028.1, read as the reverse complement.
TAGTCACACTACTCATCTTGTTGTTTCATGGACTTGACGTGCTCATTTCTTCCTCCTTCCCTCTGCCTGGCCCACATTTCTGCCTCATGACAAAATCCTCATTTTAGGGTCCTGCTCAGATGTTACTTTCTTAAGGAGACTTTTTATATAACTTTATATCTCAAGTAGCTTCACAGAAGCAGAATCTTAAAATGTTCTCTTACCCTCCCTTAGTTTTCTTCAAAACATTTATCACTTCCTGACATTTTATTTGCTTGTCTGTTGATGTTAGATTGTTTCACTCTGCACGAGAATATAAGCTTCGTGAGATCAGGGGACTTGGTTTATTCAGCACTATGTCCCTGGCACATAGAGGGTGCCTGGTGCACCATAGCCACTCACTACATATTTATGGAATGACTGAATGATGAATACTTTCCATACTTGGCAGTAAGATTTTGAGAAAGTCCACTAAGTAATTCTTGTCTGTTTCCTCCACCTGGATGTGAACCAGTGAGCTATGGGAGTGGTAGAAATCTTTTCTAGTCCAGTGTCTGGTGCTTGAGAACTAAATAAAAAGTTATTTTTATGTAGTTATTTTATTTAACTTTTACTAAATAAAAGTTAGTAATGATGGCATGTATCATTTATGCCTGATACCCCACCCACTGACCTTTGCATTGACTCCCCTGAACCTGGACTTACCCAGTTTAAGTCTTCCTGAATAGTTAATAGGACTAGTGTGGGTATTTCTTGCAGCCTTTGCAGTTTGGTTCTGCCTAAGTAGAATGTGGGATATTCTTGGTAGCAGAAGATGGGGATCATGCACTGAATTCCCATGCCCTATATCTTTTTCATTGGTCCAGCTCAGGTTTATTTCTCAGTCTCCGCTTTGCATATCCATCCACAAATGAAGTATGTTATAAACCTGATATGAGAGTTGGTTTTGTAAACTATTCAAGCATCCTTTGCTGTCCCTGAAATAGTCTGAAATTAGTGAACTGTTGTTAAGTTACCAGTCTTTGACCTCAGTTTTTCTGTTTCACAGCATTATTTGTGCTCCCCAAACCTAAAGTGATCTCCTGTCTAGAGCAAGGAGAAGAGCCATGGGTTCAAAGACCCCTTGAGTTCAAGGACAGTTCTGAAGAGCTGCCTACAGGTAAGTAGACCATGGGAAGAAGGGAAATGTGCCATGATAGGAATCTTTACAAGGGTTTCACATTTTACAGTTCTGCTTATCTATTTTTTTAAAAATTACTGTTTGTCCAGTTTTTCTTTTCATTTGCTGTGGCTTTCTTGCTCTGACATATAGTAAGCTGTTTCTCACATTTATTCCAGCAGGGCTGAAGCTTAAAAATGACACTGAAAATATTCAGTCTCTATGTCTTTCTGACTTAGAAATACAAGCACCAGTAGCTATAGCATCACGAAAGGCCAGATTGAAAGTTCCCCAGAAAACAATTGGCAAAGAAAATCATGGTGATGTGCATAGGGTAGAGAAATTGCATCGAGATTTTCCAGTGAAGAAAAAAAAGAAATTTTCAACCTGGAAACAAGAGCTGCTGAAACTTATGGATCTTCAGAAGAAAGAACATGCAGCAGAGAGGCCTTTTAAATGCCAGCAATGTGGGAAAAGCTTCAGAGTTAGCTCTGACCTCATTAAGCACCAGAGAGTTCACACGGAAGAGAAACCGTATAAATGTCAACAATGTGATAAGAGGTTTAGGTGGAGCTCAGATCTTAATAAGCACTTAACAACACACCAAGGAATAAAACCATATAAATGCTCATGGTGTGGGAAAGGCTTCAGTCAAAAGACAAATCTCCACACACACCAAAGAACTCACACTGGAGAGAAGCCCTTTACTTGTCATGAATGTGGGAAAAAATTCAATCAAAATTGCCACCTTATTAAACATCGGAGAACTCACACAGGTGAGCAGCCTTACACCTGTAGCACATGCAGGAGAAACTTCAGCAGACGCTCAAGCCTTCTTAGACACCAGAAACTCCACCAATAAAGGGAAGTTTGTTCAGTGTCCTCAGTTTGAAGAAAGTTATCAAGTGGAGCTTGACTTTAAAGTTAAGAAAAATACAAAATTATGAAGCATGAAGAATTTTTCATCAGGAAACTTTGGGATATAAACATGTTTCATAGAAGGAATCAAGATCGACTCTTCAAAGGATTTGTTAGGAGTTGCACAACTTGCTGTTTTTACCAAAAGCTTCCAGGGAATTCCTTAGCAGGAGAGGTGTTCTAAGAACATTTTGAGTAAAGCAAAAAGCTGTTTGGGGATTGTATATAGCAAAACAGCAAATTCAGCTTTGCATAGCAGATGCAGCTATGAAATAGTCTTCTTTGGCCACAGAGGTGAATATTGTTGGTTTGCATCGATTTCCCAAGGCACTCAAACTTAATATGATGGAAACATTTGTATTATAGCATGGTCTTCCAAAACAAAAAGCAATAATATGCATGTTTAGTTGCATACCATTGTCTTCCAGGTTTGCCAGTTTCAATAATCTCATGGGCAGAAATGAATTCTAATGTAAAATTTTTGAAGAACCAAATTGGATTTTCTTAACTGTCCCATCATTGGGCACTGTTCACAAATTTGGACACTGAGTTCCTTGTTTAACTTTTTAGCAAATTCAGCTCTTGAATCCTATTAGTACAATTTTTACTCTGATGAAATATTTTCTTCAGCAATATTGATTCTGTCCAGATGAACTAATCACTATTTTATGCCTCTCTGCTGGTGAACTAATCACTATTTTATGCCTCTTGAAAAGGGAGAGCACCTCTAAGAAGGAGATAAAATGGAAACAGTTTGGAATCTTTAGCCATGTAAAGAAGAACTTTCTGCAGTAAAAGAAACTAGACTCTCTATATCACAATAGGATAAAACAGCCATGAAAATGAGCACTTTTTTTCAAGGTCTAAATGGAAATGAATGGGAATTCAGGATCATCTTCTCAGGTTTTTATCTGTTTGCATTTTAATTTGGTTTTTGTTTGTTGTTAAGAACAAGGAGAGAGTTACATTTGTCTGGGAACTAGAGTGTTTTCTGCACCAGGATCTTGTGGCTCCCTGGGCATGTTATTCTGGGAATCCAGTGAGCTGGAGACCGAGTTCCCAAAAGGGGAGCTAATGCTGGGTGGTAGGCAAGGATGGACTAAAGCACCTCTACATTGATTAACTTACACTGTAACTGTTAAGCAGCCAAGGACATCCTACTTCTGTTTTCTCTATCCCTTCAGGTAACAGCCTTAGATTATGAATTTGATAGACTGCTAGAAATCTCCTTAGGTTGTGAATTTTCTTGTAACTCCCCCTTTTATCTGCTCAGCGATGCAGGTATGTTCCTGGTAGAGCATCTAGATGTAATCAGGAAAGAAGTTAAATTATCTCTTCCAAATCTCTGACTTTATAAAGTAAGGAAGTTAGGCTTAAAGACATCCAGAGGCTTGTTACAACCACCTAGTTAGTGGGTCTGTTGGCTGTCATTTAGCTGCATCAGTCAGGCCTGAAGGCAGGATCAGCAAGACTGATCGATCTATATGTTGTTCTGTCCAGCCAGCCTGGATGATATTGTTTCTAGCTAGTAAAACATGCCTGTTTCTTGATTGGTTACTGAAACATTCTTAAATCTCCATTTTCTCTGTGAAATAGAGATAATGCTTAACTCAGGGTTCTCTGGGGATTAGAGAGCTTGATGAAGGAAAAGCACCTGATGATCTGACTGATAGTGGGGTCTCAGACACTGTACACATCCTTCTCTTTCCTCTGATCCACAGTGGTGTGTTGGGTGGACTGACCACACTGAAGGAGCAGATCCATACATGTTGCATTTGCAACTTGCAACAAGTTGCTGTTGTAGCTTCTTCCAGGAGCTGAGCACTTATGGTGGTTTGCTCAGTTGATTTGTTCCTTGGCTTCAGTGCTTTATGGTGTAAGTCACCTGACCTGTTGGTGTGTCTCTCTCAGCAGGATTTCATTATCTTCCTAAGATGAACTCTAGCAAGTATTATTTCCTAAGCACAGTTAGCTCTGCAGCTCTGGTCTGTATGGATCTTACTGAACATCCTTAGTTTTAAACCACTGGGACTCTTATCTCTTCTCCCAATATATACAGGTTTGGATTTCTTTTTTTTTTTTTTTTTTTTTAGGTTTGGATTTCTTGTTGGCGCTACATTCATTCATTCAAGTTAATGAGATCCTGTTATGCACCCAGGTACTCTTCTAAAATAAGGATACAGTAGTGGACAAGGATACAAAATGCATATCCTCACAGACCTTGTATCCTAGTGAACAGTAAGAAGGGAATGGTTAGATGTTTTTGCTTCTTGCAATTAGGGTCCAGAGATAGTTTTGAGCAGTGGGTTGTGTGCAGAGGTCTTACTTATTGGCTGAAACAGTTATTTGTTGGTGTAGGACTCTAATGCTGTCTTTTCCTGCCTCAGCCATATAAGCACATAGAGAGAGGAGACACAATTCAGAACAGTCTGGAATGCCTAGCACCCAGCATTGGGGAGCAGTACCTGTTCTGGAGAGTTCCCTAGACCTGTAGTGGACTTTGTAGGGGGGATTAATAAACTTTTGTTGTGTTAAATCACTGGGGTGTTGGTGCTGTGTGTTTCTGCAGCATAACCTGGCCTGTCTTGTTGGAAACATTAGAACAGATCCAGCACTTGCTGGATGGCACATGTAACCCAGTAGATGTTGACAGTCTTCGTGAAATAGGAGAAATGTGAGCCTTAGAATGAAGCCAACACCACAGCAGACAGAGCAGGGTGATAAATACTCAGGTTTTAGAGATACCATTGAGCTGTAGGATTAAGCATCACCTGACACCTAGAATTGCACTGGACTTTTCAGCTACATAAATCTGTACATTTCTTATTATTTAAGCCAGTGTGATTGGCATTTCTGTTCATTGTAACTGAAATAATTCTAATATATAGAGCAATAACTGATTTAAGATAATATATGTAGGAGAGGAACAGTGTTCTTATATATATACCTATTTAATTCTTTCATTATGGAAATTATCAAAATATCTAAAGTAGAGAAAATAATATAACCCTTATATAGGCTTTAAAAATTTTGCCAGTTTTTACATTTACCCACTCCAGTGTTTTGTTTTTATTTTGTTTGGGGTGGGTGGGTTTTGGAATATTTGAATATTTGGAATATTTTGTTTTGGAATATTTGAAGCCAATCTCAGACATTATGACATTTCATGCGTAAATAGTTTCTTTGTTAGAGATAAAGAATCCTTAACAGTCTCTGGCCTAATCCATCTATGAGAAAGAATTCCCATTCAACAGAGGCTATCTCCACATGGCACAAGCTTAATTGAGAACATGGGAGCTCCCTTTTCCTCCCTCAGAGGGCTACCAAAACTTGACCAACAGCTTCTCAATATGACTCTGTAAGAGGACCCTCTTGGTCTCCTCTGCACCCCATGGTATTCATTTATGAGAACCAACAGGCAGCCCTAATGCCTCATAATAACGGTGGTCCACAAGGAATACTAGATGCCTGTAGTGATCACTTGAGCAACTTATTAAAAGTTGAAACTTCATGATCAACTGCTAACTTTTAACAAGCCCCAGTGTGATTTACTCATTAAGAGTTCAGTAGTAATAGTTAATTGTTGGTTTCCTAGAGGCCATCAAAGAACAAACTAATAGTAATTACTCTCTAATATTTTCATATGGGGCATTTACCCTGAAGCTCAAAAAGTACCCTCATTTACCTACTTTTCGTTGGTTTTCTTTCTTTTTTTCTTGAAATAATGTGTAAACGAATGCTAAAAATACTATAGTAAAAATACTTTTTACTATAATTTGTAATCCACTTCCTTCTAAGCATTCCTGTTTGATTGTATTTTTTACAATTAGCATTTAACCATCACATTTCAGTAACTGCTAAGATGAAAAATAAAGTGGATATTTAATATTCCTATTCTAGTTTCTTCCTTATTTTGTACCATACGTTCTCTTAATGAAGTTTCTCTCCTTTTCCGTGGTTGGTGTCCACTTGTTCCCTTGATCCTCTTTCTGGTGGTATTTTTCCACGGTTGGTGTCCACTTGTTCCCTTGGTCGTCTTTCTGGTGTTGTTCTAAGGTTATTATTCTGTGCTTCAGCAGTTAGTGTTCTAATAGTCAAAAGGTGTGGTGCAAACTACTTTGACAGATCCCTTCATGGCCAGTTCAACTTACCTTACTTTATAACTATTGACTTAATCAACAAAGTGTTTTTTGCAACCAGTCCTGGTGCCATCAGCTAGGGTTTATCACCTTTAATTCCCAAATTGATGTATTAACTGTGCTGCCAAAAACTGGTTCTGTCTTTATCTCTGCCTGTGGACGTTTGCTCCCTAAAACTGTTGGAGAGATATGCACTGTGAATGTTCATTGGATATTGATATAGAGCACTTATGTGCCAGGAGCATTGTTTTAGGTGCTGAGATTTTATGTTTATGAACATTTTTGGTTTTGCATTTTTGCTTCTAAAAAATACTAGATTGGGGATAAAGTGAGCATTCTTTAGGTTCCTTCTCCGTGGTTTAAACAATTTGTATAATATTTGTTGTATTCATTTGTTTGGCACTTTGGCTTTCCATGGTCAGTTTCCCACTCTCTCTTACCTTCAAGACCAACCACAGCTTCCCAAAAACAGAATAGGAAAAACACAACTCTACTGTCTTACATACCTTAATGTTTTTTTTTTTTTTTAAATGTGGTTGGGTTGATTTAAGCTCTTTATATTTTGAAAGTGGATTTGCACAAGTTGGAGAGCATCTCCAATAATTTTTAAGAAAATATTATAAGTACAGACATAAATAGAGCATTAGAGCAGAGATAAGAAATCTAGATACATTCTCAGTAAGTCATGAAGACAGAAAGCCAACTCCTATGAAAAGTTGGGCACTTTAGTATATCAGCAATTATATCCTACTTGCCAAAAGAGTATTTTTAAAGCTTGTGTCAAGTTTTTATAACTACAAACCCCCAAATGATGAGAAACATCATCTCAAGAAGCATTACTTGACACTAAAGAAATTCAGTAGTAGAGAGATTATCCTTGAAGAATTTAAGTAGACATTTCTCACAATAAGATATACAACTGGCCAGTCAGCATATAAACAGATATTCAACATCATTAGCCTTCAGGGAAATTCAAATCAAAATCACACTGAGTGAGTTCCCTGGCAGTTCAGTGGTTAAGGCTCTGTGCTGTCACTACCAAGGGCCCAGGTTTGATCCCTAATTGGGAAAATAAAATCTCACAATTCGCCAAAGAAACAAAAAAACATTGAGATACCACTTAACCTCCCCTAATGTGGCTATAATCAAGATTAATACATGTTATCAAGGATGTGAAGAAATTAGAACCCTCATACACTGCTTGTGGAAATTTAAATTGTACAGCCCTTGTAGAAAACATTTGATCAGTAACTTTAAAAGTTAAACATAGAATTTCCATTTGTCCCAGCAATTTGACTGCTAAGCATTGCATATACCTAAGAGAAATGAAATCTTATGTCCACAAAAAAACTTATATATGAATGTACATAGCAGCATTATTCACAGTAGCCCTGAAGTAGAAAGGATCCCAAAATCTACCAACTGATAAATTAATAAAAAATGTTATAATTGTATAATGGGATATTATTAGCAATATAAAAATAAAGGAAATTATGATACATGCTACAACATGGATGAATGTTGAAAACATGCTAAGTGAAAGTAGTTAGACATAAAAGGTCACATGTATTACATATCAAGAATAGACAAATCTTTAGAGAGCAAAAGTGAATTAGTATTTTCCAGGAACTGGAAGCTGCAGGGGGTTGAGTTTGCTAAAAATACGGGGCCTTTTTAGGGGATGATGAAAATGTTCTGAAATTAAACAGTGATGATGAAATGTAAATATACTAATAAACTGCTGAATTAAATACTTTAAATTATGAATTTTATTATGTATCTTATATCACAATTTAAAAAGTGACAAGGGATGTAAGCATGCTATCATAATGCTGTTTTGATCTGCATTTCCCTAATGACAAGTATACTTCCAATATTAATACTAGCAGGTGGGACAGGGAAGAAGATTGTAGACAACAAAAAAAGGAAGATAAAGTATAGGCTTTGAAAAGAAGTAAACTAATTGATGAAGATTTGCGGAGGCAGGGATTAGGTGTCAGAGTGGAGAACCAGTAATACAGGAAAGAAAGAATATTGTATAAAGATTGGAAAAGCACTAGAAAAACTAATAACATTAGGGTTCCAGCTCTGGTTAAGTTGAAATAAGCATGCTTCACCTTTTTCCTCATATAGACAACAACCCTAAAACCTGGGTAGAATGCATGGAGCAGCTATTTGAGAACTTTACAGTATTAATCGCAGGTGAATTGGAGAACAACAGTAGAATTCAAAGCATCACAGAACTGATAGTGAGTTTATAATTTATGTTCTCTGATATTCCTTTACCTCAGATGAGCACAACTAGAAACCTGTAAATGAACACTGTAGTAAGATGGAGACAAAAATACAACATTTATTTATGACAGAAACTCAGGGAACTAGGAAAAGAATGGAATTTCTTCAACCTATAAAAGAGCATCTATTTTTATAGTTAATTTTCCCACAGCTTGTGGGATCCCAGTTTCCTGACCAGGGATTGGACCCAGGCCATGGCACTGAAAGCACCAAATCCTAATCACTAGGTCACCAGGGAACTCCCAAAGAACATCCACTTTTTAAAACCTATTGTAAGCACCCCCACCCCCACCCCCACTCCGCAAATGGCGAGCGAGACTGCAGAGACGCGCTGAGGAGCGGAGGCGAGTGTGCAAAGCCGCTGCGCCCCTCATAGTCCGGAGCCCGGCCGGGCCCTGCTGCAGGGAATATGTACTTTTCCATTCCTGAAACCGAGTCATGCAGCGCGGAGAGCGGCGGCTCAGCCTACGTGGTTTATAACATTCACGTGGATGGAGTCCTGCACTGTTGGGTGCGCTACAGTCAGCTCCTAGGGCTGCACGAGCAGCTTCGGAAGGAAAATGGAGCCAATGTGCTTCCTGCATTTCCCCCAAAGAAGCTTTTGTCTCTGACACCTGCTGAGGTGAAACAGAGGAGAGAGCAGTTAGAGAAGTACATGCAAGTTGTTCGGCAAGACCCATTGCTTGGGAGCAGTGAGACCTTCAATAGTTTCCTGCGTTGGGCACAGCAGGAGACACAGCAGGTCCCCATAGAAGAGGTCTCTGGAAGTGCTTCTCGGCAACGGGCAGAAAGTTCTGGTCAACGTGCTAACTTCAGATCAGACTGAGTATGTCCTTGAGCCTGTGGCTGCAAAGCTGGATATTCCAGATGACTTTATCAGCTACTTCAGTCTCTTTCTAGTTCGAGAAAAATAGGATGGAGTCTTTTCGTTTGTACTACGGGTTTTGAGTTGCCTTATGTGTCTGTTACCAGTCTTCACAGTCAAGAGTATAAGATTGTGCTAGTTCAGTTCAGTTCAGTCGCTCAGTCGTGTCCGACTCTTTGCGACCCCAAGAATTGCAGCGCGCCAGGCCTCTCTGTCCATCACCAACTCCCGGAGTCTACCCAAACCCATGTCCATCGAGTCGGTGATTCCATCCAACCATCTCATCATCCGTCGTCCCCTTCTCCTCCCGCCCCCAGTCCTACCCAGCATTAGGGTCTTTTCCAATGAGTCAACCCTTCGCATGAGGCGGCCAAAGTATTGGAGTTTCAGCTTCAACATCAGATCTTCCAATGAACACCCAGGATTGATCTCCTTTAGGATGGATTGATTGGATCTCCTTGCAGTCCAAGGGACTCTAAAGAGTCTTCTCCAACACCACAGTTCAAAAGCATCAAGATTGTGCTAAGGAAGAGTTATTTGGACTCTGCCAATGACGACGATGTCATGGAGAACCGGGTTGGCCTGAACCTGCTTTACGCTCAGACGGTAGCAGACATTGAGCGTGGGTGAACCCTGGTTGCCAAGGAGCAGTAGCAGCTCAAATCACGGCAGGAGAAGGTCTCCCAGAAGGAGTTACTGCGGCTGGCCCAGACACTGTGGCACTATGGCTACTTGCACTTCGATGCCTGTAAGGCTGACTTCCCAGAGAAGGACTGTCCGTCCGGTGGTGGTGAGCGCAGGCAACAGTGAGCTCAGCCTCCAGCTCCACCTGCCTGGCCAGCAACTCTGTGAAGTCTCCTTCCGGGTCACCCGCATGCGATGCTGGTGGGTCACCTCCTCTGTGCCACTCTTCCCAGCTGAGGCACAAGGAGCCCTGGCTGGGGTGAGGTGCACCTGGAATTGGCTTTTGAATACCTCATGAGCAAGGACCAGCGACAGTGGGTCACCATCACCAGCCCCCAGGCTATCATGATGAGTATCTGCTTGCAGTCCATAATAGATGAACTGATGGTGAAGCAATCCCGCGGCGTTATCAGGAAGATGCTGCACCATCAGGTGGGGGACACCCTGTGATGGCAGACAGCCAGCAAGCTGTGAAGTCGCCACCACTGCTTGAGTCATCAGATGCCAGCCGGGAGTCCATGGTCAAACTCTCAAGGAAGCTGAGTGCTATGAACCTCCGGGTGATTGGCACTCCCGGTACAGATGCCAGTGCCAGTGCCATCCATGGCAGTTTCACCTTCGAAGGCATTGGAGACGAGTACCTGTGATCTCCAGTGCTCGGATGTCTGCCCTTTGCCCTGGGGGAATGTTCAGAAACTAGCCCTGTGCCTGTATCCCGCCCTGCCTCCCAAACTGGGGGCATTTTCCTTTCTCTTGTCCCCTTTTCTCCTCTCGGCCAGGGGCCTCCTAACCCACCTCTTTTTCCCCCACCCTCCCCCATACTGGGGCTGGCTACACAAAGGAACGCCCAGAGCTGGCCCTCAATGCCAAATTAGCATTTAGTATTTTGCACAAAGTCCACAGGACCATGGCTACCTGCCTGGGGAGGAACCACAGTTCCTTCCAGGCTGCTTCTGGCTTCTAGGGGCCATGAGCCAAGGGGATGGGAAGAGGTCTGTGTATGGTCTGACCCAGCTCCCCATGATTAAATTCAGCCTGATTGCTGCCTAAAACAAACAAAACCTATTGTACACATCACACTTAATTGTCAGAGACTGAATGCTTTCCCTCTGAGATAAGGAACAAAACAATACCCACTCCTGTCACCCCTGTTTAGCATTGTACTGGAAGGCTTGGCCAGTCCAATCAAGAAAGAAAAGGAAATATAAAACATCCAGATTGGAAAGGAAAAACAAAACGCTCTTATTCACAAGCGACATGACTGTCAATGTAGAAAATCCTAAGACCCTACCAGAGTTTCTGGAGTAAGTACATTTAGTAAGATCACATGATGCAAAGTCAACAAATTCTCTTTCTACACACTGGAATTAATATAGTTTACAATAGCTTCAAAAAATTAAATAGTTATAAATCTAATGAAACATGAAGTCAAACAAGTCCTAAATAAATGGGAGGACTTAACCGTGTTCATCTATTTTGATCTTTACAGTGTTCCTTCAAGCTACTGTATTCATTTTATAGATGATGAAACAAAGTGCGAGAGAGATCCACTGGCTACCACAGCTAATTATTTGCAGACTACAACAAGGTTCTCAAGTCTCTAGGTTCCTAACGTTCTAGGATATCTTCCTGCGTTTATTTGTTTAACTAGCTGAGCAGGGTCTTAGTTGCTACACGTGAACTCTTAAGTTTCAGCACCTGGGATCTTTTAGTTGCGGCATGTGGGATCTAGCTCCCCTGCCAAGGGTCGAAACCCAGACTCCCTGCATTGGGAGCGCAGAGTCTTCAGCCACTGGACCACCAGTGAGAATTCCCTGCCTCCCTATTTAGACAGCAGGGTAATTGGATGGCTATATTGACAGGAAAGAGAGGTGGGTGGGGGAGAGAGGGACAGAATTGTGTTTGATTGTGGGAAGAAATGAAGGAAGAGCAGTGATTCTCGGTAGCACTACTGTGGCTGTTTCGTCTGTAAACGGAGGGAGAACAGGTGGGATTGCTACAAGGACCCCGCAAAATAAGAGAAGCGGAAGCGCCCAGGCAAACTGAAAGGCAGTAACCAATAGCAGGGATTAACAAGTAAGCGGGTTAAATAGGTTATGACGCCACGAAGATCCCGTCTTCTCATTGGGTAAGACTGCTGTCGATTAGCGAAAGGGCGGGACCGGATGGGGAGGGCTATCCGTGTGCCGCGGCGCTGGTTTCCGGCTTAGTCTTTGCGCATGCGCCAGACCTTGTAAGTTCCGGCTTGCACAGCAGCAGCTTCCGGCCGCGCGCTGGGAAAGACGGCCTGGTGGTTGACTGGAGGGTTGAGGCCGGTTTTCCCGGTGGGCGGACCCAAGCTCCGCGGCTCCGTCCTCTCCTCTGAGGCTCTAGTCGTGTCTCGGATCCTTGGACGGGAAGACACTCAGTGGCCGTGAGCTGCAACCTCCTCTGTTTGGAGAGGCCTGGGAACGCGGAAGCCTGGTTTGTGGGCCCTGTCCCTCCCTTTCCCCGTGAAGTCACCTTTGAAAGGCCCTGAGCCTCTTGTTCTTGTGATTTACGCGAATAAAGCACTGGTTCATCAAGGCCTTATGGCGCTCATGTGCTGGGCAGTGGGGACACGAAGACAGCCCAGAACTCCTTGTCCTCAGAGAGCGCCCAGACTATGGAGTAGCTATCCCCGCAGAAACAAATTCTGGTGTTTAGGTGGATGATGTGGCTGATTAAGGGCTGTGTGCCTGTGGCGCAGAAAGCGAAACTGACCGCAGGTGTTTGCAGTGTAATGGAGGCGGGTTGCGCAAGAAAACAACACCTATCCGGCCCCCACTATTAATAAGTGCTGAAGTTAAGAAATCCCATCTTCGAGCCATAGGAGTGGAAACGAAGGGGAGACAGATCTCAGGAACGTCTTAGCAGAGACCAATTTTCATCTTCTTTTGTACTCTTTATAATGCTTAAGTATTGGACACCAGGTCGGTAAACCAGGTCTGAAGACCCTAGTCTTTGTCTTTTTTCACCCATTTATTCATTTGCCAAATGTTTATTTTAGGACTAGACACTTCTTGAGGTGCTGCAATTCACCAATGAAACAAATTACCCACTCTCCAAGAACCTTACATTCTGTGGGGATGACAGACGGTAAACCTATTAATATATGTCAAAATAGTGAGATATGCTTAAAATTCCTATAAGATGGTGCTTCTCTCACACCAACCGAGAACTTCTAAGTGCCAAGCACTGGGCCAGATGCTATAGAAATAGCATTTCTAATTTTCTTCTCTGTTCTGCATGGTATTGTTATGCTCAGATGAGAAATAGAGGCATAGAAAAGTTAAGTATTTTCCCCAACATGTAGTATGGGTTGAGCTGGGACTGGAAACCGTATCTAGTTGATGGTCAAGGCCTGTTTGGTTTCCATTAGGTAACTCATAAGTCAGCCTGATTATACCCACGTTGTGAGGATTGAATTTGGCAACTTGGAGAGCTCCCACCAACTCTTCAGACTCGCCCATTATCAGCAACTGTTGGGCCTCACAAGCTTTTAGCCAGCTCTGGGAGCCTTGGTCATGACGGTTGTACCCCAAGCTGCATTCAGGTATAGGATCCTGGAGCTGAAAGTAATTCCTCATGGTTCTGCACAGGGAGATCCAAACCTGGGTGAGAAGTGAAACATTGAGAAGGCAGTGAGCTTGGTGCAGCATCTGGAGTGAGAACCCAGCAGAGGAAGGCACGGTGAGAAAGGGAGTGTGGAAAGAGAATGGAAATCAGATTGGAGATGGCCTCGGTGAGGGGACAGGCAGTTGAAAAAAGGTGGAGAGGCTTGATTTAGTTTCTGCTTAAGCACTTGTTTTCCTCATCGGTGTCCATGCCAGTTTTTTGTTTTTGTTTCACCACCCTGTGCAGCATGTGGGATCTTGGTTCCCCAACCAGGGAGCAAACCTTTGCCCCCTGCAGTAGAAGCGCAGAGTCCTAACCACTGGGTTGCCTGGGAATTCTTGATGCCCGATTTTAGAACAGACTTCCTTTTCCCCTTTGAAGGAAGGAGGGAGAGTTCTCAATAGATCTTGGCTGCAGAAAACAAGGAAGGGAGGTATCTGTCCCTGTAGAACTCAAGCTTTCTCCCCACACATTATAATGATCCAAGCCATCTCTGTGAGAATCTTCTGGTTTTTTTTTTTTTTTTTTTAATAAATTTATTTATTTTAGTTGGGGGCTAATTACTTTACAGTATTGTAGGTTTTGCCATACATTGACATGAATATCTTCTGGTTCTTGACGTGTCTTCTAAGAGAGGGATAGCAGTGCTCAGTCAGCTGTGGGAACTTTGGTTGCATCTCAGTGTCTAGCTTGCACCTCTCACAAAGCAGATTAATAAGACAAAACTGCCTTTGTGAAAATTACTCTTTATTTAAAATGGAATCAGGAGCTCAAAGGAGCAGATATCATGCCCCACCTCTAGACATCAATTGCATCAGCAACAGGAAGAAGGTTTACTTTTCAACCCACCAGAAGAATTTCTCTTAGCTCACTAAAAGACCTGCCAATGGGAGATTGCCAAAATTCAGCCAGTGAAAACCCACTACACTCCTCCCATTTTCCTCCTTTGGATTCTTCAGTCACGTTCGCCAGACTTGCTAACGGTTGCGAGTTTACATATTCCAACCCTAAATTGTCCCCAAATTAATTTTTCTGACAAAATAACACGCTATTTTTATTGTTTTGGGTCAACATCAGGTACTGGAGGAGGCTGTGAGAAGCGGCGGGAGCCCAGCTCGGGTACCGGCAGGGACGGGGGCCGCACCCGGCGGGACGATGGGTTACCGCCCGCCACCCGCAGCTACAGAGGAAGAAGTGTCCGCGAGAGGGCGGCGCGTACGCAGGGACCCCAAGCTCCTCGGGCCTGAGATTTCGCGGCGTCAACTCTTTCCAGTCGACATATTGCTCCCTGAGTTGCGGCCGTGATAAAGCAACGGGCGGTGCGGAGCCCTCTCCGGAAGTACGTCACTTCCCCTTCCGGTTGGCCGGGTTTTCCGGCCCCGGGGAACTTAAGTGGAACTCGGCCTTCCTCTCTTTCCCTGCCACTAGCCTCTGAGTGGCGCGCTAGGCGGCGAGGCGGGGGCGGTCCTCCTCAGAGCCGCTGTTAGACCGGAGGTGACTTGCGGTTGAACCCTGGGAAGAGGGAGCGGCTTCTAGGAAGCCAGGCTGTCTGAGGTAATTTAGAGGCGGATTCCAGTTCGGCACCAGCTCCGAAGCCGCCGAAGCTATCAAGCCGCCTCTGGGCAGCCGGGGGCGTTTGCGAGCCGGGCAGCCGGACTGACCCGGGCTAGGCCCGCCGTCAGGCTCCTGAGGCTGCTTTCTGCACTCTTTGCGCCGGTGGCGCCCAGTGCCGCGCAGCTGGAGGCCTCTCGGATACTGCCCGTAGGCCCAGTGCTCGCGGCGAGCCCCGAGTAGTATCCACTTTGCTGCCTCCACCGGTGTTTCCTTTATTGGCTGATGTGACCGCGGGAGAAACGAGAGGCCCAGGCTCAGAGGTCAGCTTCCTTGTTGCGAAAGCCCGTTTAGTGTCCCGTGCGTCCCCTGAGCCGCCAGCCATTGGGAGCCGGCCGTTTGTGAATACCGCGGCTTCCTGGGCAGAATTTCTGTGCCCTTTCTGCTGGTCATCTCGGGCAAAGTAAGACAGACAGCTCTTTTCCCCCCACCCCCACCAGCATCGCTTAGAGGTCTAAAGGACCCTTGGAGAATCTGAAAGGAATCAGTAGCAGTTGAATGTAATTACCACTCACGTGGGCTCCTATTTTTTTTTAATCCTTTGACTGTGCTGGGTCTTTGCAGCGTGCGGGCTCTTTGTAGCCGGTGGGCTTTCCCTAGTTACCTGCTAGACTCACTTGCCCTGGGGCGTGTCGTATCTTTTACCTGACCAGGGATCAAATCCACGTCCCCTGCAGTGGAAGGCAGATTCTTAACCTCTGGACCACAGGAAGTCTCACCACTTGACATTTGAAGAAACAGTTTGTGAACAAGGGTCAGCTGTAGTTTTTTCCTAGGTCAAGAGAAATTTAAAATACAGATATAAATCTTCTACATAGTGTTTTTTATATGTCTTGCAAAGAAATGCCAAAATAAATGTTGAACAATTAATTAATTGAGGGATGCTTTTTCAGAAGAATAAGGCTCCATTTTCCTAAATACTTGCTTTCCATTCTGGTCTCATTGTTGCAGCTCTCCTACCAGTTTTGATACAATGGAAAGGAGCACCTCAAAAGGTCCAGGAAGTGAAGGCTTTCATCTTCCCAGAAGGATAAAGGTTATAGAAGTTGTATTCTCTTCCTAAAGACAGACTAGGACAATATGTTAAAATTTCAGACAAACTCAGAATATTCCCCTGATCTTTCCTTAACAATAGAGGATGACATAGGAAGTTTTTCAGTTAAATCTTTGGATAATCCCCAGACTCCTTGCAGCCAGTGGGTATTAGTTTTCTCACCCATATACCTTTCCTGATTATTTTTTTAAAGGCAGAGTGATTTATTGGAATTTGTCTTCAGTAAGCTATGCTGTATTAAGTTGAATAATAGAAAGTAGAGAAACATAGCCCTGGCAGTTGATTTTTAAAGTTCATCTTTCTCATTATAACTAGCAGGTAGTAAAGTTCATGTGACAGCATCTTACTGACATGCACTTTTTTCTGCCCTGAATGCCTTAGGAAGAAGATTGTTTTCTTGATTTTGTTCCAGACCAGACTGGGCCTCAGTTGTCCGATCTGGAGCTGGTGGTGTATTCAGCACAGGAGCAGAATTGTTCCTAGATCAAAATGATGACAGTAGATCTGAAGGTATGTAAGTACTTGAATGCTAATTTCAGGGCTCTGTGGGAGACCAACGGACCTGTGGTAGAGAACTCCGGTCAGCATAAGAAACTTGCCCCACAGATGGACAGTCTCAGTCCTGAGAGGTCTCACCAGCACTTCCGGAACTTCCTCTATCATGAAGCAGCTGGACCCCGGGAGGCTGGTGACCAGCTCCAGGAATTATACCGTCGGTGGCTGAGGCCACAGATTCATTCAGAAGAGCAGATTTTGGAACTTGTGGTGCTAGAGCAGTTCCTGACCATTCTGCCTGGGGACACCCAGACTTCTCATATAGAAGCACCATCCGAAGAGCATCAAGGAGGCTGTGGTCCTGGTAGAAAACTTGCAAAGGGAAACTGGCCAAACGAGGAATGGGGTGAGGAGAAAGATTCTTGATGTGCAGTGATATAGAGTAAAGGTGGATATATTGGGGCAGTTAATTGGGAGAAAAAGTGGGCTAGGTCACTATTGTATTGTTCCTTTAGCACTTGTGAAGCAGGAACTGAAAGCACAGACCCTCAGTCATAGTCAGCCCATAGGATTCAGAGGTCCTGGCAGACTTCCCTGGCCTTAGGGACAGAGTTGAGTTTTGCTCTCTTTAGAGCCAGGGTATGTTGAGGGTAATGAGCCTAGTCCGGCTTGGCCAAGGAGAGGGACCTCAAATTCTTAGAAACAAACAAAAGGCGCTAAGGAGCTGGAGAGTTCAGGGCAGATCAGAAAAGGGACTTAGAGACTAAAGGAGAGCAAAGCTATTAAAGAGAAGGGGAAAAAAACCAAACAACATGGGGATGACTGCCCAAGAAGAGGAAAAAGTAGAAAGAACACAGGGAAAGAAAGATTTGAAATCCCAGCAGAGTAGCTGAGAGAAGAAAGACCCTGAGGGATAGTGTCCTCTGTTCTATAGGCGAGAGTCTCCACTGCCCTCTCTGAGTGGTTGTTCCTGGCTCTGCTCTGAGTGGGGATCTAGGATATGGCCTTGGGCAGGTGACAGCTCACCAGCTGGCCTCAGGCCCACTGTGAATACCAGGAGGGCACATGTTTGTCAAAATTATTTGAACATAGGTCAGAGCTATGGCTCTTTTCTCCCTCTTTTTTCCTCCATTTCATCCCCATTGTCTGTGAGAATCTTCCCTGACCATGTGGAAAATCTGGTTGACAGGACAACTTTTAAATTCAATTCTTTAATCTTTTGAGAGAATTAGAAGACAGGAAACCACTAAGGCAAGGATCTAAGTTGGGAGAGAAAACCTTTCAAGGCGGTATGAGAACAGGTGGCCTGTGCAGACCTGTTAGCAGGCCAAACTAGGCTGAATTCAGAGGGTGGGACTGCTGTCTTGGAGATCTGGCAGTAACCACACCCTTTTCTGGTTTCTCTCAATTTTCCCATGTTTTATGGATAGTTCTTGTGGAAAATTGGTGGCTGGTATCTCTAGGTCTTTGCGTCATTTCCTTCAGTGTCTCCCTCTTTCCCCACAGTCTGCACTCTCTGCTTTTTCCTCCCTCTCCCATCAAGCCCAAACCTAAAGTCAGTTCTGTGGTAACAAGTATGGGGGTTATTTCTAGGTTGCAGTCCAGGAGCTGGGAAAGGAGGCAGTGCTCTTGGGAGAAGCTGCAGAGGCCCCAGGCTTCCAGCTGAAGCCAGCAGAGTCCCAGCCAGTGGGCGTGTCCCGAGAGGAAGAAGTTTGGAATATACACCAGGGTCTGCAAGAGCCACTGAGCAGGGATACCCACGAAGAACCTGAGTCCGTATGTGAGAGGGGTAAGGAGCTTCATGTTACTTTTCTTCTCCTGGGAGGTGGGGTATAATTTAAGCCAGAATGTGTGAGCACTCTCTGGTTACCCTGCCCTGTGGATCTACTAATGCAGCTACATCACTAATTAGGATCCCCCCCCAGGTGGCGGTAGAATAGGTCATGTGGGGGACTTCCCTCGTGGTCCAGTGGTTAAGAATCTGCTTTGCAATGCAGATTGCAAAGTTCATGCAGACGCAAGTTCAATCCCTGGTCAGGGAACAAAGATCCCACATGCCTTGGAGCAACAAAGTCCATACACCTCGACTCCTAAGCCCATGTGCCACAACTAGAGAGTCCATGCACCGCAACAAAAGATTCCACATGATACAACAAAGACCTGATGCAACCAAATAAATAAATATTAGAAAAAAAAAGAATAGGTCATGTGGGGTTGAGGGTGGGGGTTGGCCTAAGATACAGAAATCTCCAAGCCATAGAACCCTGGTAATGATACTGGGAACTCAGTTCTTTAGAAAAGTAGAGAGGATTGGGCCCACCTTGTCCTTGTCCTGTAGCTTTAAAAAGCTAAAGCAACATTTCTTACTGTACACTAGATTCCCTGAGTATTTTGTTCTCAATTCATGTCATGACAGGATAACTTGCAGGCTTTTCCTTTCATAAATTTACTCAGGAAGATTAGAGAACCTGTTTTAGAGGCTGGTAGGTTGGTTTTTATTTACAAGGAGAGAGCCATTTCTAGACACCACACACACTTGTAAAGGTATCTCATCAATCCTGAAAACATGGGAATCTTTTACGTTTTAGAAATGAGCCTAGTATGTTTAGAAACAGAAGTAAGAGAAATTTCCTTGGTGCTTTTTCACCCACAGTGGTACCTACTTACCAGATCCTAGCCCTTCGTGAGCAAACAAACACCAAAGACTGGACAGTGGCACCTGAGTTCAGCCTTCCTGAGTCCCAGGTGAGCTGTGCTTTCCAGCTTCTTGGGGCTGCCTCTCCCTGCTGTCCATGACCCACCCTGCCCAGAAGGTGTTCAAAAGCATGTTAACTCAGATGATCTCCCAGGGGAACTAGGTACCTCCTGGGCTGTTTGCTGACCCCTTCCCTCTTTCTTTTCTGCCTCCTCACTTTAAAAAGTATCATTTGCTGTTCCTTTAATATCTGGCTAACATGTAAATCATGGGCCAGATGGTTGGGCTGTCTTTGAAGTGGCAAGTTCTGAGTTAAAGCCATTCTTTTCTTTAGAGTTTGTTGACATTTGAGGAAGTGGCCATATACTTTTCCCAGGAAGAATGGGAACTACTGGATCCCACTCAGAAGGCCCTGTACAATGACGTAATGCACGAAAACTATGAGACTGTCATCTCTCTAGGTAAAGATTCTCCTCTTCCCTTTGCATAGGAATGGACTAATCTGTCACATTCTTGGTTTACTTTTACCCCCATGAGAGAGTCTCTGTTTCAGTAGCTCATTGATTCTCAGATAGTGGTTCACCATGGGAAAGGTGTATCCGGATCCTCTGGAGCTTCTGCCAAGTTCACATGTTCATTCCTCATCCAAAATTCTTGTTCTCTTCAAATCTGCTTTGCTCTACTCTCTCCTGTCTCCCTGAAAGACACAACTATTAACCCAGAGTTCAGGCCAGAAAACCCCTGGATCATTTTTTACTGTGATGTTGCCATCATACCCCACTACTAACATCACTGATCATCTTGGCTCCACAATCACACCGTAGTTTGAATTGGATCATGTCTCAGGCTCTTGGGCTGTTAGCATCCTCATCTCAGCCACAAGGTTCACCTCAGTACTTTCTTACTGGCACCCACTGTCACCACTCCTGCTGTCTGTTTTCCACACAGCAGCCAGAATCTTTTAAAAACCTAATCATGGGGAATTTCCTGACAGTCCTGACATTGGTTAGGGCTTCTCCTTTTCAATGCCAAGAATGTGGATTCAGTCCCTGGTTGCGGAACTAATATCCCAAAAGCTACATGACCCGGCCAAAAAATAAAGCCATGACATTTTCTGCTTAAAAACCTGTCACAGGAGAAGGAAATGGCAACCCTCTCCAATATTGCCTAGAAAAGTCCATGGACAGAGGAGCCTGGCGGGCTGCACACCATGGAATTATATGACTGAGCACGTGTGCATGAGGGTGGAGGGTGATGGGTTGATAGCAATAAACTGGTAGAACTTTAAAAAAAAAAAAAGAACAACCTATGATAACTTCTCAACACATTTAGTATTAGAACCAAATTCCTTACCACGGCCCCCAGGACCCTCCAAGATCTGACTTTTCATCTTCCTGCTGTCATCTCTTGTCACTTGTGCTCTTGCTCTGGCCTCTTTCTTCACTTTTGTCATCTTGCTGTTTCATGGACTTCAAGTGCTCATTTCTTTCTCTTAGCCTCTGCCTGGTACACTTTTCTGTCACATGACAAAACTCACTTTAGCGTTCTGCTCAGATATCATTTTCTAAAAGAAGTTTTTCTCACAGCCTTATCTAAAATAGCTTCACAGAAACAGAATCTTAAATGTTCTCTTACCCTCTCTTAGTTTTCTTCAAAACATTGATCACTTCCTGACATTTGCTTGTCTGTTGGTGTTAGCTTGTCTGACTCTGCATGAGACAATAAGCTCCTGGGTATCAGGGGATTTGGCTTATTCTTCACTGTGTCCCTGGTACATAGAGGGTGCCTGATGTACCTTAACCACTCAGTATGTATTTATGGAATGACTGAGTAATGAATACTTTCCATCTTGGCAGTACAATTTGGAGTAAGTTCACTAAGTAATTCTTGCCTGTTTCCTCTACCTGGATATGAACCAGTGAGCTATGGGAGTGGTAGAAATCTTTTCTAGTCCAATGTTTGGTGCTTGAGAACTAAATAAAAAGTTAGTATAATGATGGCATGTATCATTTGTGCATGATACATGCCCACTGACCTTCACATTGACTCCCCAAACCTGGTCTTATCTGGTATAAGTCTTCCTGAAGACATAAAAGCACCAGTCTGTGTTTCCTGCAAGGCTCTAGAGTTTGGTTACACCTTAGTTGAATATGGAGAATTGGTGTCAGAAGATGTGGAACTTAAACTGGATTCCCATCGATCTAGGTTCATTTCTCACTCTTTGCTTTTCATGCCTACTCACAAATGCAGTATAGTGTAAACTTAATATTGGATATGAGAGTATCCATTTAACCATTCAGGGTAACAAACTATTAAAGTATCTTTCCTTTTTCTGAAGTAGTCTGAAATTAGTGAACCATTAGTTCTAGTCATTGACCTTAGTTTTTTATTTCACAGCATTATTTGTGCTCCCCAAACCTAAAGTGATCTCCTGTTTAGAGCAAGGGGAAGAGCCATATATTCAAGGATCTCCAGTGTTCAAAGACAATCCTGGAGAGCTGCTTTCAGGTAAATAATACCATGGGAAGAGGAAAAATGTGCCTAGATTAGGAACCTTTCCAAGGGCTTAACATTTTAAGATTCTACTTCCCTATATATGTATTGTTTTAATCAGTGAATATTGTGCTTTTTTTCTGTCCCCATAGTTATCTTGCTCTGACATACAGTAGACTGATTCTTATCTTTATTCCAACAGAGATAAAGCTAAAAAATGACATGGAAAATCATCAACCTACGTGTCTTTCTGACTTAGAAATACAAGCACCAGGAAACATAGTATCAAAAAAAGCCAGTGTGAATGTTCATCAGAAAACAACGGGCAAAGAAAATCATGGTGATGTGCATAGGCTGGGGAAATGGCACCAAGATTTTCCAGTGAAGGAAAGAAAGAAACTTTCCAACTGGTGGGAAGAAGAGCTGCTGAAACTTATGGAGCTTCATAAGAAAGAACGTGCAACAGAGAAGCCTTTCAAATGTCAGGAATGTGGAAAAAGCTTCAGAGTTAGCTCTGACCTTATTAAGCACCAAAGAATTCACACTGAAGAGAAACCGTATAAATGTCAACAGTGTGACAAGAGGTTTAGATGGAGGTCAGATCTTAATAAGCACTTAACAACACACCAAGGAGTAAAACCATATAAATGCTCCTGGTGTGGGAAAAGCTTCAGTCAAAATTCACATCTCCACACACATCAAAGAACTCACACCGGAGAGAAACCCTTTACATGTCATGAATGTGGAAGAAAATTCAGTCAAAATTCCCACCTTATTAAACACCGGAGAACCCATCTATAACATATGCAAGCTTCAATAAATGCTCAAGACTTTGACACCAGAATTGACACCAATGAAGAAAAGCTTATCCAGTGTTCTTAGTCTAAAAAATTTACCAACCAGAGTTTAACCCTAAAGTTTTTGAAAAATTTCAAAATTAAGCATGAAGAATTTTTTACCAGTGGAAAATTTGGTGATATAAACATCATGTTTCACAGAAAGAAATTAGGGTTGACTGTGAGAGGAAACAGTAGTAGTTAGTTGTACTACTTACTGTTTTTACTTAGAACTATCACTGAATTCCTTAGGAAAATAGGTGTTCTAAGAACCTGAGTAAGGGAAAAAGCTTTTGGGATTGTAGCTGACAAAAGAGCAACACCAGCTTCAGATAGCAGATGCAGTCATGAGTCACCAGTCTTCTGAGGTCACAGAGGTAAAGATTGTTTTTCATTGATCTTCCAGCCACTGTTAAGCACATACGATAGAAACATTTGTAGCCTAGTTTTCCAAAATAAAAAGCAGTGATATACGTATTTCATTACATACATTGTCTTTCAGGTAGCTGACTTAGCAGTCTCAATAGTCTTTTGGGGCAGAAGTGAATTTTAATATAAAGTTTTCCAGAAACCAAGTTGAATTTTCTTACTTTTGTCATTAGACAGTGTTTGCAAAATTGACATGGTTTTGACTTCCTTTATGAACCTTTTAACTTCTATACTTGTGGTATCCTGTTAGCACAATTTTTACTGTGATGAAATAATTTACTTTACTGGTGGAGAATCTGCCGGGTGAACTGATGCACCATCATACCTCTCATTGGTGATGTTTGAAAAAAGGAGACTATCTCTAATGAGGTCATGTGGACATGAAGTGGAATTTTTACCATTCAGGCCATATTAGATGGCAGGCTACAGTCCATGGGGTCGCAAAGAGTTGGACACGACTTAGCAACTAAACAACAACAACGTATTAGATGAGAAGAATTTTCTGTAATAAACTAGACTCCTTACCTCATAATGCCAATAGGATAAAACAGCCATCGACATGAGTACTTTCCTGAGGGCTAAATGCATATTAATGGGAACTCAGGATCAATTTCTGAGTTTTTTGTCTGTTTGCATTTTAACTTGGCTTTTGTTTGTTATTAAGAACAAGGAGGGGGTTATGCTTGTCTGGGAACTGTGGGTCACTGGGCATGGTGCTTTGTGAATCCAGAGAGCAGGAGACCAAGTTCAAAGATTTGGGAGCTGATGCTGAGTGGTAGATGAAGGTGGGTGAACACGCACCACCCCCCTTGGCTGACACTAAACTGTTAAGCAGATGAAACTGTCTGTTTCTGTTTTCTCCAGCACAGCATAGACTGACTGCGGAGAAATCTCTCTGGATGCTGGGTTTTCTTGTAACACCTTTTTAGCTACAGCTCTGATTCAAATGTGTTTCTGCTGGAGCTTTCAGGTAGTGTTAGGAAAGGAGTTAAATGATGTCTTTAACGTATCTCTTAGAAACAAGAAAGTTAAGGCTCAGAGAGATTTAGGGACTTGTTAAGACCCCATAACTAGTGGATCTGTTGTCTGTCACTTAGCTGTAACCAGTCAGACCTGAAGACAGGATCAGTTGGACTGATCTATATGTTGTCCCTGCCCAGTCAGCCTGGATGACATTGGATCTGTTTCAAGTTTGTAAAACTGTAATTTCTTGGTTACTTAAACACTCTTAAATCTTCATTTTCTCTATGAAATAGAGATAATGTTCAACTCAGGGTTTTCTGAGGACTAGAGGGATTGGTGAAGGAGAAGTATCTGACAGCCACGCTGGTAGTGGGGTCTCAGACAGTGTCCACGTCCTTTCCTTTCCTCTGATCTGCAGTGGTGTGTTGGGTGGACTGACCACACTGAAGGAGCCAATGCATCTGTGGCTGTTGGAGCTCCTTCCAGGAGCTGAGCACTCGTTGTTTGCTCAGTTGATTTGTCCCTTGGCTTCAGTGCTTTGTGGTGTAGGTCACCTGATCTGTTGGTGTGTCGCTGTCAGCAAGATTTTATTTCCTTCCCCAAGATGAACTCTGTCAAGGATTATTTCCTAAACACAGCCAGCTCTGCATAGATGTTACCCAACACCCTCGGTGTTAAGACCTGGGACTCTTGTCTCTTCTCCCAGGATACACCTATGGATTAATTGCTGGCACTGCATTCATGCATTTGATTTAATGAGGTCCTATTATATGTCCAGGTGCTTGTTTTTTTTAAGAGCAGACTTTCAACAGGGCTTTTTTTTTTTTTTCTTCTGTGGTGGGTCTTTGTTACAGTGTTCAGGGTTCTCTGTGGCGAGCGGGCTTAGTTGCCCCAAAGCATGTGGGATCTTTGCTCCCCAGCCAGGGATTGAACCCACGTCCCTTGCATTTGAAGGCAGATTCTTAACCACTGGACCACCAGGGAAGTTCCCAGGTACTTTTCTAAGCTAAGGCTATGATAGTGGACAAGGAGACAAAATGCTCACTGTTGTGGAGCTTGGATCCCAGTGAACAGTAAGAATGGGGTGGTTGGGACTTCGTGGCGGACCAGTGATTAGGACTCCTCACTTTCACTGCTGAGGGCCTGGGTCCAGTCCTTGGTTGGGGAACTGGAATCCTGTAAGCTAATGTGGGACAGCCAGAAAAAAAAAGGGAAGTGGTTATCCTTTTTTGCTCCTTTTGGTTAGACAGGGTCCTGAGATAGTTTTGAGCAGTGGGCTGTATAGAAGTCTCACTTCTTGGCTGAAGCACTTATTTGTTGGTACAGGACTCTTGTGCTGTCTTCTGCCTCAGTCATGTAAGCACATAGGAGCCACGAGATCAGAACAGTCTGGAATGCTGACCTCCCACACTGGGGAGAGGTATCTGTTCTAGACGGTCCCCCAGATCTGTAATGAACTTTGTAGGAACAAGAAATAAACTTTTGTTGTGTTAAATCACTGGGATGTTGGTGCTGTGTGTTTCTGCAGCATAACCTGACCTGTCTTAATTGGGCTGGCTGTTCTGGTAGAGCTCAGAAACCTTTGTCATTCTGCCTGGTCTTTGGTCCTTGGAAGAGATCTAGTTTCCTCTCGATGCTCCACTGCGATGATGTAACTGTAACACCAATGGGAACGCTTAGGAGCTTACAAGATTGTAGGTGTTGGGAAAGAAAGACTGGATTGCTTACCCAGAACAAATAAGAGGTCAGTTGTTGAAGTGGGTGAGGCAAACATCTCTCCCTCTCTCTGACCTTATTCCGCTTTGTCTTTGTCCTCCACTGCACCACTGCTCCATAGCTCCTCATGCACTGGGAGGGTTTCTGTCCATCAGTGGGCTTGAGAGGGGGTAGGGATCTCCCTCCACTCCTCGTGTGAATATAGTAGACTTCAAGTAATGGTTTGTTAAATACCTCTTGTGCCTTCTGTGAGTTGTGCCTCAGAAAACACAGGACACAACTCACCACACTCCCCCACAGCACAAAGAGGAAGGTGGCTTCTCTCCCTGGACTGAAAGGTGACAGTTGGGAAGAAACTTGGACAGAAACACAGGAGAGTACAGTCCAGTTGGGGAATGAGAAACCTCCAGTGGGAAAATCTTAGCCACTAGTTAGCAGCACAATGTCTTATTCCTTATGTTTGGAATTTGGGTTGGATGTGTGCAGGATGGAAGAAGGCATTTCTATACCTCATCACAGGAATAAGAGCTGATTACTAAAACAACAATATAAAACTAAAACTATTGAACCTTGGTTCAAAAATGAATTCAGACTTGACCCGGGGTTCAGTCTTGCTAACGTGACCTTTGTAACCAGATGATTTCTAGGACAAACCAGAAGGTGCTTTATTTTTTGTGTGTTCAGTTAACAGCCTTACAAGTGGCTCCAGGGTTGCTTCTGAGCAGTAGATCACTGACCTAGTCTAGCTTCCGAATCTTCGACACCTTTGCACTGGTCCACCCCAGTAGCCACAGTCTCGGGACCATTGCATATCCAGAGTTCTGGCCATTAGGCTGACTGTAACCTCAAGCTGATCTTGAGAACTTCCACTCTCTTTTGACTGGAGGGGAAGTACAGGAGGAGAGCTTGGAAACTAAAACTACTAGTGTTTTGATCAGCTTTTGAAACTATGAGAACAGTGTTTAATTCTGCCGGAGAACTTGAGACCAAGAATACTAAGAAGCCTTTTCGATTCTTCAGGAGAAGATAAGGATGCTTGGAGCTCTAGTTCTTTGTTCTCCTGGAGAACATGTTTTCTGCTGTATTTTACTAACTCTACAGTGTGTTTGTGTGAATGAATGACACACCCTGCACGAAGCAAGTGAGGAGCCCTGCTCGGGTTCTGCAGTGACCTCATACGACTTATGGCAGAAACCCTGTCAGGGGTTTATACCAATCTGCTAATGGACTTCCCTGGTGGCTCAGACGATCAAGTGTCTGCCTACGATGCTGGAGACCTGGGTTTAATCCCTTGGCTGGGAAGATCTCGTGGAGAAAGAAATGGTAACCCACTCCTCTTGCCTGGAGAATCCCATGGACTGGGGAGCCTGGTAGGCTGCTGTCCACGGGGTTGCAAAGAGTTGGACACGACTGAGTGACTTCACACTTTTTTCTTTTCTATCCATCCGGACAGTTAGGAGTAATGCAGAAGAAGATCTGAACACTAAAGCGTTTTCCAGACATTCACTGAACCAGCTCACATCACAGAGGAGTGTTTACTGAGGACCTTGTGCATTCTCTGACTCATTCCCACTCACATGTAATGGATCAGGGCTGCCCATTGCTTTTATCTCAGGAGCGTTCCCTCCAGGGTTCACAGTGATTATTTGCTGAAGGCCTCAGCATTCTTTCTGTGAGTTCTCTCCTGTGTAGTCTCTAAAATGCCCTCAGAAAGTGTTGAAGCTGTAACTAGACTCTTTCTAGGTTTCTTTTCAAAGAAGTTACAAAAGCATATTGTTGCTGAATCTCTTCCACACTTGGCACTTTTATAGTTTCTTCCCTGTGTGGGTTCAGTGGAGAGCAAGGCTGGAGTGCTGTTCAAAGTATCAAACGAACCCCGTGTACACGTAGGGTTTTTTTGTGTATGAATTCTCCAGTGGACAAGGGTACTGGGCTGCATTGAATTTCTTTCCATAGTCAGGCATCTTGTCAGGCTTTCCTCCTGTATAATTTAATTCATACATAATGATACTGCCTGCACTTCACTTAAAGCTGTTTTCCCATCTGGGTCTTGTGAGAGGAATTATGCAAGCCAGCTCTTTCACTCAGTTTCAGATGTAGGAAAGCTATCAGAATCACTTCTCATTTCCACCACTGTAGGATGATGAATCTCGAACAGCTCAGGTCTAAGCACTAGTACAAAAATGTAAAGGTTTATTGTATTCGAATACCCTGCACCTTCAAGGAAGAACTTAGTAAGGAATCCTGTTGAGTTTTTAAGCAAATAAATGTAACATTTCCAACATCCTGATTTTCACACTAGGTATTTGTCTACGACTTGGACAGGGAAGCCTGGTGTGCTGCAGTTCATGGAGTTGCAAAGAGTTGGACAAGACTTAATGACTGAATAACAACAATGACTTGTACACTGAAGCATCTGACGGATATTTATTGTTCATGAAGTGAAGAGTTAGATATTTTAATCTTTAAAACAATCTTTAAAAAAATGTTAGTAGATTGGGACTTCCCAGGTAATTCAGTGGCTAGGACTCTGCACTCCCAAGGCAGGGGGCCTGAGTTCAATCTCTGATCAGGGAACTCAATCGCACATGGCAAAACAGAGTTCACATGCTGCAACTGAAAGATCCCACATGCTGCAACTAAGACTCGGTGCAGCCAAATAAATAAATACGCATATTTTTAATGTTAGTAGATTAAGGAACAATAGTTTCTTTTTTGACTGTATTGTGCATCTTGCAGGATCTTAGTTCCCCAACCCAGGGTCAAACTTGCCTCCCCATCCCCTGCAGTAGAAGCAAGGACTCAACCCGTGGACTCCCAGGGAAGTCCCTTTTTTTTTTTTCTGTTTTTTTTTTTAATTTATTTTCTTATGTGGAGTAAGGGAAATGTTTAGATATTTCCTTCATCCTGTAACTATGATAAGTAAGCATTACCAAGCATCAAACTCCTTATCCTCCTTAAAGGAGAAGCTCATATTTCTGGTCTTTTATCTTGTTGGCTGCACCATGCGGCTTGTGGAATCCTAGTTCCCCAACCAGGGATCGAGCCTGTGCCCTTGGCAGTGAAAGCGTGGAGTTCTAACTACTGGACCATCAGGGAGTTCCTGAGTCTTACTCTTCTTTGAGTTAGGAGGCACTTGTGCAATAGTCTCTTGGATCTCTCCACAGCTCCCACATTTTGAAACCCAAGCTTGCACAAGGGCTTTCTCTTCTCTTTACCTTCAGTCTTGTTCAGTCAGTCATGTCTGCTCTCACCACTCTGAGCGCTGTGCTTCACAGTATGTATCACAAGGTAGAGTTACTTGGTTTGTTGTTTTTGTCTGTCTGCATCCATTAGAATATTAGCATCAAGAGGGAAGTGGCTTTGTCTTGTGTAGCCTTGAATCTTCAGTTTGGGGCACAAAACTGACATACAGTAAATTCAGGAATGAAAATACAGTTGATTCTTGAGCAACATGGAGTAGGTTGGGGGTGCCAGCTGCTGGACGGTTGAAAATTTGTGTATGACTTTACTGTTGGCCCTCTGGATCTGTGGTTCTGAAACTTCAACCAGGCATGGATCATGTACTTTAGTACCGAGTTATTCAGTAGGCTTCACATGTGAGTGGAACCTCACAGTTCAAACCCATGTCCTTCAAGGATCAACTTAACATCAAACAGAAAAAAGCTGCCATAGGCACCAAACATTAGCTTTGGTCACTCAGAGCACCCAAGTGTTCTCTCTTCTTCAGGTATTGACTGCTTGACAGATGTGTGATGGCTGTGAGTTCTCATCTTGTTCTTTATCAGAAGAGATGAAAGCAAAGAGCTTGTAGGTCCTGTCAAGGAACACACAGAGGAGTCCTATGTTGGGTACCTTGGAATGTCTGAGGCTATCATTCCAGCTGCCTGAATGCTTAGCTTGGAGCTCAGGGAGCTTCACCCTGGAGTAGAAAGACTGGATTCCATGTGCACCCCAGGGAAAGCACCTCCACTCAGCTTGCCTCTCCTCCCAGCACGTCTGCTGCTCCTCCCCCCACCATGTCTGCTCTCCAGTGCCTGCACCGGACCCAAATGCCTGCAATTCAGCAAGGGCCTGAGTGCACACACAGTGCTAGGGGGTCCTTCAAGCCCTTGGCACATCTCTTCCCAAGGACTCTCAACACTAAGGTATGTAAAAGGACCTGGAAGGACCTTGGAAATCTGTTCTGTCAGTGGGTCCCTAGCTAGTAGGCAGAGAACACTGAGATGGGCAGAGCTATTCCATGAAGGATGTGTTATGAACCCAAGCAAATCTGGGGAGAGTGGGTTAAAGTTCAGTATAACATCTTTCAACTTCAGAACTCATCTACTCCCCAGGAGATTCTCCTTGGTTAGATGATGGTTCAGGATTAGGCCTATGACCTTAAGCCGATGCCATCACGACTTGTTGGAAACGCTAGAACAGATCCAACACTTGCAGGATGATACATGTAACCCAGTAGATGTTCAGTCTCCTTGAAACGAGAGATGTGAGCCTTAGGATGAAAACAGTACCACAGAAGGCAGAGCAGTGATAAATATGATAGAGGTTTTGGTGACACCGTTGAGCTGTAGGATCAAGCATCACCTAACACCTAGAATTGCCTTGGACTTTTCAGCTATTGATACATAAACCTATAACTTCATTTTATTGTTTAAGCCAGTGTGCATTGTAACTGAAGAGAGTTCTAATACATAGAGCAGTAGCTGATTTAAGATAATAAATGTGGGAGATTAAAAATCCTTTTATAGATACATATTTTTAAATTTTCATTGTGGAAATTATCAAACACATAGTAATTATATGATGAACCCCTATATAGTCTTCACCAGTTATCAACATTTTGCCTATTTTGTTTCACTTATCCTCTCCAGTTTTTGTTTTTATTTTGTTTTGGAATACTTTAAATCAAATCTCAGACATTATGACATTCCATGCATAAATAGTTCCTTTTAAAAGAGATCAATAAGTCTTGACAACCATACCCTAATCTGTCTATGAGAAAGTATTCCCACTCAGCAGAGGCCCTGTCTCTACAAGAGGCAAGCTTAATTAAGAACAAGGGAGCTGTGTTTCCCTCCCTCAGAGGGCAACCATAGCTTGACCAAAAAATTGTCAAGATGACTTTGTAAGAGACCCCTCCTGATATGCTCCCCCTCCCGGAGATATTCATTTATGAGAACAACAGGCAACCCATATGCCTCATAATGAGGGTGGTCCACAAGGAATACTAGGTACCTGTAGTGATCACCAGAGCAATTTATTAATAAGGTGAAACTTCATGATCAACTGCTAACTTTTAACAAGCCCCAGAGGGATTCATTATGAGTTAAGTGACAACAGTTGTTGGTTTCCTGGAAGCCATTAAAGAAGAAAATAATAATAGCAATAACTCTCTAACATATTCATACGGGACATTTCCCTGGAGTTCAAAGTACCCTCTTTTACCTACTTTAATTGGATTTCTCTTTTTTAATTGAAATAATGTGTAATGAATATTAAAAACATTAGAATTTATTATAATTCCCTCTAGCCATTCCTGCTTGATTGTATTTTTATTACCATTTAACCATAACATGTTGGTAACAGCTAAGGTGAAAAATGAAATGGAAATTAAATATTCATATTCTATTTTTGTCCCCATTTGGCACCACACTTCCTCTAAATGAGAAATTTTCTCTCCTTTTTCTTTGTTATTGTCCATTCCTTCCCTTTATTCTCTTTCTGGAGTTAAAGTAGTCACAGTGTGCTTCAATACCCAGTGCTCTGATAGTCAAGAATTGTGGTGAAAAATGCTTTGGAAGATCACTTCATGGCCAAATAATACTTGCTGTGATTTAACATTTATAAAAATCAACTTAACAAACCCCAAGAACTGCAGCACGCCAGGCTTCCTTGTCCTTCACCATCTCCCAGAGTTTTCCCTGAACTAGTGTTTATCACCTGCAGTTCCCAAATTAACACTTACATAAACCTGCTGCCAAAAACAGGTTTTTCTTTTATCTCTGCCTACAAATGTTTGCTCCTGAAAACTTATGGAGAGATATGCACTGTGAATGTTCATTTATTCATTCAACATCAGGCAAATGTTTATTGGGCACTTTCTGTGTCCCAGGCATTGTTTTTGGTGGTGGGATTTTATGTTCACAAACATTTCGGGTTTTGCATTTTTGTCTCTAAAGAATGCTAGGTTGGGGATAAAATGGGCATTTTCTAGGTTTCTTCATATGGTTAAAACAATATGTATAATATTTATATCATTCATTTGACAGATTGGCTTTCCATGGTCAGTTTCCCACTCTGCCTTATTTTCAAGACCAATCACAGCTTCCTCAAACTAGAAGAGGAAACACTCAACTCTACTGTCTTACAAAACTTAATTTAAAAAAGATGTGATTAAATTGACTTAGGCTTTACTTTTTTGAGAGTGGACTTTAGCATTCACATTTGGAGAGTATCTTTGATATTTTTATTTTAAGTTTTAAACTTACGGATAACGTGACTAGAGCATTAAAGGCAGAGACAAGAAGTTCTAGATGTGTTTTCAGTAAATGCAAATAAAGCTACAAAAATTTAGGCACTTTAATATACAAGCAGTTCTACTTGCTATTAAGTTTTTTTTTGTTTGTTTGGCTTTTGTTTGGGTCTGTGTCTCTAATTTTCACAGCTATCAACACCAAGTGGTCAGAAACTTCATCTTAAGCAGCATTATTTAATACTATATGAAAGAAATTCAGTGGTAGAGAATTTAATATTGAAAAGGGCAAATAAGTGTTTTTTTATAATATTTGTTTATTTATGGCTGCATTAAGTCTTAGTTGGGAGCACATGGGCTCTTTGTTGCACAGGCTTCTCTCTAGCAGTGGCACAGGCTCCAGAGCACATGGTCTCTAGTTGAGGCACATGGGCTTAGGGATCAAATCTACATCCCCTGCATTGACAGGGGGATTATTAACCACTGGACCACCAGGGAAATCTTGAAAAGGGCAAGGCTTTAAATAGACATTTATCCCAATAAGATACACAAATGGCCAATCAGCACATAAAAAGGGACTCAACGTCATTAGCCACCATAAAAATGCATATCAAATCCACAATGAGATACCACTTATATCCACTAACATGGATATAAAAAGATACTAAGATGTGTTTTCGAGGATGTGAAGAAATTAGAACCCTACTACACTGCTGGTGGAAATTTAAATTGTACAACCGCTGTAGAAAACATTTTGGCAGTAACTTCAAAAGTTAAACATAGACTTACTGTTTGACCCAGCAATCCCTCTGCTAATTATATTGTTGTTGTTCAAGTATTAAATAGTGATGAAATGTAAATATGCTAATAAAACCACTGAGTTAAATACTTCAAAATGGTGAATTTTATGATATGTGACATATCTCAATTTAAAAACTAAGAAGGGACTAAAGCAGAGGGTGACAAGTCAGCTTCCAGGTAACAAATAGTAACAGGTAGGACAGGGAAGAAGATTGTGGACAAGAAAAAAGAAAGACTAAGGGAAGGCTTTGAAAAGAAGTAAACTGATTTGGAAAGGCTTCTGTGGCAGCAGGGATTGATTAGGTATCAGAGTAGAGAACCTGTAATATAGCAAAAGAAAGAAAATGAATAAAGATGGGAAAGGCACAAGAAAAACCATTATGAATAGTATTTGGGTTCCATTTCTGAGTAAGAAGTAAGCATGCTTCACTTTTTCTCTCACCTATACATAAACTCTAAAACCTGGGTATAATGCATGGAGCAACTGTTTGAGAACTTCAAACCGTTAATAGCAGTAGGTGATTTGTAGAAGAATACCAGAATTCAAACTACTACTGAATTGATGGTGAGTTTACTGTTTATGTTCTCTTATACCCTTTTACTTCAGCTCAGCACAGCTAGAAACTGGAAATGAGCACTGTAGTGAAAATGGAGACAAAATACATTTATTTATGACCAAAATTCTCAGGAAACTAGGAATAAAATGGAACTATTTCAACCTGTAAAAGATCATCTGCTAGGAAAAAACGCAGGACTTCCCTGGCAGTCCAGTGGTTAGAACTCTGTGGTTCTGTGCAGGAGGCACAGTTTTGATTTTTGGTCAGGGAACTAATACTCCACATGCCACATGTCAAAAAAAAAAAAGACCAAAATCCCTATAGCTCATATCACACTTAATTAGCAAAGATCAAATGCTTTCCCTTTTGAGATAAGGAACAAGAGAAGAATACTCACTCCTGCCACCCCTGTTTAGCATTGTACTGGAAGACATGGCCAGTGCAAGAATGAAAGAAAAGGAAATTAAAAAACATACAGGTTGAAAAGAAAAAACAAAGCTGTCTTTATTCACAGATGACGTGACTAAATGTGGAAAATCCTAACCCTGTGAAAATTTCTGGAATAGAATAAGTAAATTTAGTAAGATCACAGAATGCAAGGTCAGTAAACAAAACATTCTATTTCTGTACACTGAAAACAATGTAATTTACAACAGCTTCAAAAAATAAATGTTTAGACATAAATCTAAGGCAACGTGCAGGTTATATATACTGAGAACCATAAACCACTGGTGAAATATATAAATTAAAGGAGTCCTAAATAGGAAGACAAATCACGTTCATAAACTGAAAAAACTCAACATAGCAAAGATGTCAGTTCTCCCCAAACCAGTTAATAGATTTAATACAATGTGGAAAGATAAAAGAACTAGAATAGCCTAAATAGTTTGAAAAATAAGAAACGAGAAATTACATCACTTGATTATAAGACTTTCTCTAAAGCTGTGTTAATGAAAAGACTGTGGTCTTGTAAAGGGGAAGACACACAGATCAATGGCATAGAAT
This sequence comes from Okapia johnstoni, assembly GCA_024291935.2. Taxonomy (NCBI): domain Eukaryota; kingdom Metazoa; phylum Chordata; class Mammalia; order Artiodactyla; family Giraffidae; genus Okapia; species Okapia johnstoni. The sequence goes on along the minus strand of JAGTYA010000028.1, from coordinate 1,338,929 downwards.
AAAGAGTCCAGAAATAGACCCACATAAATATGGCAAGTTGATTTTTGAAATTAATTTATTTATTATAATTAAAGGCTAATTACTTTACAATATTGTGGTGGTTTTTGCTATACATCGACATGGATCAGCCACAGGTGTTCATGTGTCCTCCCATCCCGAACCCCCCTCCCACCACCCTCCCCATCCCATCCCTCTGGGTTGTCCCAGTGCACTGGCTTTGAGTGCCCTGTTTCATGCATCGAACTTGGACTGGTCATCTATTTCACATATGGTAATATACATGTTTCAATGCTATTCTCTCAAATCATCCCACCCTCACCTTCTCCCACAGAGTCCAGAAGTCTGTTCTTTATATCTGTGTCTCTTTTGCTGTCTCGCATATAGGGTCATCGTTACTATCTTTCTAAATTCCATATATATGTGTTAATATACTGTATTGGTGTTTTTCTGGCTTACTTCACTCTGTATAATAGGCTCCACTTTCATTCACCTCATTAGAACTGACTCAAATGTTCTTTTTAATAGCTGAGTAATATTCCATTGTGTATATGTACCACAGCTTCCTTATCCATTCGTCTGCGGATGGACATCTGGGTTGCTGCCACATCCTGGCTACTGTAAACAGTGCTGCAATGAACATTGGGGTACACGTGTCTCTTTCAGTTCGGGTTTCCTCGGTGTGTATGCCCAGCAGTGGGATTGCTGGGTCGTATGGTAGTTCTATTTCCATTTTTTTAAGGAAATCTCCACATGGTTCTCCATAGTGGCTGTACTAGTTTGCATTCCCACCAACAGTGTAAGAGGGTTCCCTCTTCTCCACACCCTCTCCAGCATTTATTGTTTGTAGACTTTTTGATAGCAGCCATTCTGACCAGCGTGAGATGGTACCTCATTGTGGTTTTAATGCAAGTTGATTTTTATAGGCAAATATTTAATGAGGTGACAGTCACATAAAGCAAAATTAACTATTTTAAAGTCAACAGTCAAGTGGCATTTAGTACATACATAATTTTGTGCAACTGCTGCTTCTGTCTAGTTCAAGAATATTTTCATCACACCCAAAGAAAACTTCCTTCTTGTTTCCGCATAGTGCCTGGCAAATCATAAACCAGCTTGTTGTCCCTCTGGATTTCTCTAATCTGAATATTTAGTTTAAACACAATCTTATATGTGACACATTGGGCCTGATTTTCTTTTTCTAGAATAATTCTTTTGAAGTTGATCCACATTGTAGCATGTATCAATCAGCACTTCATTCCTTTTTTGGTTGAATAACACAATGTGTTTATACACTCATCTGTTGATAGACATTTGTTACTGCTTTTTGGCTATTGTGATAGTCCTGCTGTAAATGTACATATACAAGTATTTGTTTGAGTATTTGTTTCAGTTATACTGGATATATACCCAGAATGAGTACTGTGGGGACTTATATTAGTTTTATGTTTAACTTATTTTTTTGGCTGTACCACCAAGTGGCTTGCAGGATCCCAGTTCCCCGACCAGGTCTTGAACCTGGGTCACAGCAGCAAAAGCATCCAGTCCTAATCACTAGCCCTCCAGGGAATTCCCATGCATGCTCAGTCGCTTTAGTCATGTCCCACTCTTTGTACCTCTATGGACTGTGTAGCCTGCCAGTCTCTGTCAGTGGGATTCTCCAGGCTAGAATACTGGAGTGGGTTGCCATGCCCTCCTTCAGGGGATCTTCCTGACCCAGGGATTGAACCCGTGTCTCCTGCATCTCCTGCACTGCAGGCAGATTCTTTTACTGCTGACCTCCAGAGAAAATGTTAGGAAATTCCCAGTTTTATGTTTAATTTTTGAGCAACAAACTTTTCTATTGGGTCTGAACTATTTTATAAGCATACCTTGTTTTTATTACACTTTGTTTTATTGCCCATCACAGATAATGCATTTTTACAAATTGAAAGTTTGTCACAACCCTGTGTCAGCAAATTTAACAGCACCATTATCCCAACAACATTTTCTCACTTTTTGTTTCTGTGTCACATTTTGGCAATTCTCACAGCATTTTAAGTGTTTTTGTTATGGTGATCTATATCAGTGATCTATTACAACTGGTACTGTTGTAATTGTTTCAGCATTTTTTAGACGTAATGCTATTGCATACCTAATAGGACTTCCCTGGTGGCCCAGTGGTTAAGACTTTACAATTCCACTCCAGGGAGCATGGGTTCAATTCCTGGTCAGGGAACTAAGATCCAAAAAAGAAAAAAAAAACAGATTGCAGTATGTGTAACTATAACTTTTATATGCACTGGGAAAACAAGAAAATTGTCACTTTCTCTGTTGTGATGTTTGCTTTGTTGGAGTGGTCTGGAACTGAACCCTCAGTATATCCAGGGTATGCCTATACATTCTCATCAGGGGTTCCTTTTTTTTCTTTCTTCTTGCCAACACTAGCTATTTTTCTATTTTGCATTGTTATTGTGGCTATTTAAATGAGTATAAAGTGCTTTTTCATTAAGTTTTTGATCTTCATTCCCCCAGTGACTAATGATGTCAGCATCTTTTTATACGTTTGTTCTCTTCTTTGAAGATATGTCTATTTGAGTCCTTTGGCCATTTTATTTTATATAGTTTGTATTTATTTATTTATTTACTGGCTGCACTGGGTCTTTGTTGCTACTTGTGGGCTTTCTCTAGTTGCAATGAGCAGGGCTGCTCTCTAGTTGTAGTGCTTGGGCTTCTCATTGCAGTGGCTTCTCTTGTTTCTGAGCACAGACTCTAGAGCACAGGCTCAGTAGTTGTGGTGCACAGGCTTAGTTGCTTCACGGACTGTGGCATCTTCCTGGACAAGGGATCCAGCTTGTGTCCTCTGCATTGGAGGCAGACTCTCAACCACTGAACCATCAGAGAAGTCCTCTTTGGCCATTTTAAAATTGGGTTGTTTGCCTTTTTCCATTTGATTGTATAAATTAATTATATTTTCTGGATATTAACCCTTATACAATGTATGATTTTTAAGTATTTTTTCCTTTTCTGTAGATTTTCTTTTCATTTTCTTGACAAAGCCCTGTTGTGCACAAAATTTCAAAATGTTTATGAGGTCCAGTTTATCTTTTTTAAAATTTTGTTGCTGTAGTTTTGATGTTGTATCTAAAAATCCATTGTCAAATCCAAGTTGATGATGCTATACCTGTATGTTTTTTTGTAAAAGTTTTACAGTTTTAACTCTTATATTTAGGTCATGGATCCATCTTCATTAATTTTTGTGTATAGTATAAGGTGCTGGGCCAACTTGCTTCTTTTGCGTATGGCTACCCAGTTGACCCAACATCATCAGTTGAAGAGCCTCTTCTTTCCCTCATTAAATAATCTTGTAACCCTTATTGAAAATCAGTTGGCCATGGTATATGGGTTTATTTCTGGGGTCATGCCAACATCCGTTGGATCATAGAAAAAGCAAGAGAGTTCCAGAAAAACATCTACTTCTGCTTGATTGACTATGCCAAATCCTTTGACTGTGTGGATCACAACAAACTGTGGAAATTTCTTAAAGAGAAGGAAATACCAGATCACCTTACCTGCTTCCTGAGAAATCTGTATGCAGGTCAAGAAACAACAGTTAGAACTGGACATGGAACAATATGCCAGCAAATCTGGAAAACTCAGCAGTGGCCACAGAATTGGAAAAGATGAGTTTTCACTCCAATCCCAAAGAAAGCCAATGCCGAAGAATGTTCAAACTACTGCACAATTGCACTCATCTCACATGCTAGCAAAGTAATGCTCAACATTCTCCAAGCCAGGCTTCAACAGTATGTGAACCATGAACTTCCAGATTTTCAAGCTGCTTTTTAGAAAAGGTAGAGGAACCAGAGATCAAATTGCCAACATCCATTGGATCATCAAAAAAGCAAGAGAGTTCCAGAAAAACATCTACTTCTGTTTTATTGACTGTGCCAAAGCCTTTGACTGTGTGGATCACAACAAACTGGAAAATTCTTCAAGAGATGGGAATCCCAGACCACCTTACCTGCCTCCTGAGAAATCTGTATGCAGGTCCAGAAGCAACACTTAGAACTGGGCATGGAACAACAGACTGGTTCCAAATTGGGAAAGGAGTACATCAAGGCTGTATATTGTCACCCTGCTTATTTAACTTATATGCAGAGTACATCATGCGAAATGCTGGGAGGGATGAAGCACAGCTGGAATCAAGATTTCTGGGAGAAATATCAATAACCTCAGATATGCAGATGACACAACCCTTTTGACAGAAAGCGAAGAGGAACTAAAGAGCCTCTTGATGAAAGTGAAAGAGGAGACTGAAAAAGCTGGCTTAAAACTCAACATTTAAAAAGCTAAGATCATGGCATCCAGTCCCATCACTTCATGGCAAATAGATGGGAAAACAATGGAAACAGTGAGAGACTTTATTTGGGGGGGCTCCAAAATCACTGCAGATGATGACTTCAGTCATGAAATTAAAAGACACTTGCTCCTTGAAAGAAGAGTTATGACCAACCTAGACAGCATATTAAAAACCAGGGAGATTACTTTGCCGACAAAAGTCCATATAGTCAGAGCTATGGTTTTTCCAGTAGTCATGTATGGATGTGAGAGTTGGACTATAAAGAAAGCTGAATGCTGAAAAATTGATGCTTTTGAACTGTGGTGTTTGAGAAGTCTCTTGAGAGTCCCTTGGACTGCAAGGAAATCAAACCAGTCAATCCTAAAGGAAATAAGCCCTGCATATTCATTGGAAGGACTGATGTTGAAGCAGAAACTCCAATACTTTGGCCACCTGATTCGAAAGCTGACTTACTTGAAAAGACCCTGATGCTGGGAAAGGATGAAAGCAGGAGGAGAAGCGGACAACAGAGGATGAGATGGTTGGATGGCATCACCAACTTGATGGACATGAGTTTGAGCAGGCTCCAGGAGCTGGCGATGGACAGGGAAGCCTGGCATGCTGCCTTCCATGGGTTGCAAAGAGTCAGACACGACTGAGCCACTGAACTGAATTCTATTCTAGTTGTCTATACATCTCCCCTTAGGTCAGTATCATGTCATTATGATAGTAGGATTTTAATTCTCTGACCAGGGATTGATTCTGTGCTCCCTGCATTGTGGGCTCAGAGTTTTAACCAAAGGACTGCCAGGTCCCCTAATCATCTTCTTAATGAGCTGTTGGATCTGATTTGTTAGTAGTTTGTTGAGAATTCTTGTATCTATATGCAGAAGAGATACCGGCTGGTAGTTTTCTTTCCTGGTGGTATCTTTGTAGTGAGTTTATTTTTGACAAAGATGCAAAAGGAACTCAGTAGAGAAAGGTTAGTTTTCACTAAATTATGTTTGGACATCCATATGCAAAAAGTGAATCTCTGTCTAAATCTCACACATTAGGAACTTCTTTGGTGGTCCAGTGCTTAAGAATCTATCTACCTTCCAGTGACATGCATGGGGCGGCTATGCCCACGAGCCACAACTACTGAGTTTGTGTGCCACAGCTAGAGAGAAGTCGCAGGTGGTAACTAGAGAAGCCCACACATTACGATGAAAGATCTGCATGCTGCAGCAAAGGTCCCTCCTGCCACAAATAATAAATGAATGTTAAAAAATAAAACAGGGACTTTGCTGGTGATTCAATGGCTAAGACTCTGAGCTCCCAGTGCTGGGGCCCTGGGTTGGATCCATGGTCAGGGAGCTAGATACCATATGCTGCAACTAAGAGTTCACGTGCTGCAACTAAAGATCCCACATACTGCAACTAAAGACTTCGTGTGGCCAAATAAATAAATAAATAAATATACATATAAAAATAAAATAAATAAATCTCACACCTTATACAAAAGTAACCCATAATGGCTCATAGTCCCAAATATAAAATCTAAAATAATACAACTTCTAGATGTACACAGGAAAAAAATCTTCGTGACTCTGCCATTAAGCCAAGAGTTCCTTGACATGACACCAAAGCATAATACATAAAAGAAAAAACTTTGTCAAAATTTTTAAAATTTCCTATGAAAGACACTTAGAATAATGAGAAGCCTGCTTTGAAAAGAGTCTGGTGGTTCCTCAAAAGACTAAACGTCTATATGACCTAGCAGTTCCATAACTATGTATGTATACAAAGGAATGAAAACATATCCACACAAAAAGCCACTGACAAATGTTCATTAGCAGCATTATTTATAATACTCAGGAGTGGAAACAACCCAAATGTCATTCAGAAATAAAGGAGTAGAATACCAAGTTATGCCTTAAAATGAACAAGCCTTGAAAACATTATGATAATGCAAAGAAGCCAGTCACACAGGATCACATATAATATGAATCCTTTTACATGAAATGTCCAGAAGAGATAAATTTTTGTGGGCAGAAAATAGACTGGTTGTTATCTTGAGCTGAGGGAAAGGGAGGAATATTGAGCAAGAAAGGTAATAGGTATGAAGTTTCATTTGAGGATGATGAAAATGTTCTAAAATTTATTATTCAGATGGTTTGCACAACTCTATAAATATCCCCAAATCTATCCATTGTAGAAGTAGGTGAATTGTATAGTATGTGAATTATATCACTAAATCTGTTATAAAAAATAAGAATAAAAGAAGCTATTGACTGGGAAAATATATTTGAATATCACCTATCTGACTGGTTCCAAATAGGAAAAGGAGTACGTCAAGGCTATATATTGTCACCCTGTTTATTTAACTTATATGCAGAGTACATCATGAGAAACGTTGGGCTGGAAGAAGCACAAGCTGGAATGAAGATTGCCGGGAGAAATATCAATAACCTCAGATATGCAGATGACACCACCCTTGTGGCAGAAAGTGAAGAGGAGATAAAAAGCCTCTTGGTGAAAGTGAAAGAGGAGAGTGAAAAAGTTGGCTTAAACTCAACATTCAGAAAACCAAGATCATGGCATCCAGTCCCGTCACTTCATGGGAAATAGTTGGGGAAACAGTGGAAACAGGGTCAGACTTTATTTTTGGAGGCTCCAAGATCACTGCAGATGGTGACTTCAGCCATGAAATTAAAAGACACTTACTCCTTGGAAGGAAGGTTATGACCAGCCTAGATAGCATATTGAAAAGCAGAGACATTACTTTGCCAACAAAGGTCTGTCTAGTCAAGGCTATGGTTTTTCCAGTAGTCATGTATGGATGTGAGAGTTGGACTGTGAAGAAAGCTGAGTGCCAAAGAATTGATGCTTTTGAACTGTGGTGTTGGAGAAGACTCTTGAGAGTCCCTTGGACTGCAAAGAGATCCAACCAGTCCATCCTAAAGGAGATCAGTCCTGGGTGTTCATTGGAAGGACTGATGTTGAAGCTGAAACTCCAATACTTTGGCCACCTCATGCGAAGAGCTGACTCACTGGAAAAGACCCTAATGCTGGGAAGGATTGGGGGCAGGAGGAGAAGGGGACGACAGAGGATGAGATGGCTGGATGGCATCACTGACTCGATGGACATGAGTTTGGGTAAACTCCAGGAGTTGATGATGGACAGGGAGGCCTGGCGTGCTGTGATTCATGGGGTCGCAAAGAGTCGGACATGACTGAGCGACTGAACTGAACTGAACTGAACTATCTGAGAAAGGACTTGTATCCAGAATATATGAAGCAATCTCAAAACTCAACAATAAGTAAAGTGCCCAGTTTTAAAGTGGGCAAAAAATGTAAACAGACATTTCAACAAAGAGGATATACAGATGGAAAATTAGCAAATGGTAGTTATCAGTATCATAGCTATAAGAGAAATGAAATTAAAACCACAGTGAGATATTATGATACACATACGGAATGAGCAAAAAAGAAAATATTGACAACATCAAGTGCTGACAAGAATGTGGAAAAACTGGATCAACTCATCCATTGGTGGAGGTAATAAAATGATACAAGTACCCTGGAAGACAGTTCGGTAGTTTCTTATAAAGTTTCTCAAAAAGTTAAACACAGAATTACTATATGAACCCATAATTCCACTCCTAGGTATATACTAGAAAGAACTGAAGACATATTTTCAAACACAGACTTGCACATGAATGCTCACAGGAGCACAATTCACAACAATCTAAAGGTTAAATTACCCAAGTGTTCATCAACTGATAATTGAATGAACAGAATGAATTTAGTACTGATACATACATACGACAACATAGATGAAGCTTGAAAACATTGTGCTAAGTGAAAAAACGCAGGTCCCAAAAGGTCACAGATTATATGATTCCGTATATATGAAATACCTGGAAGTGGCAAATCCATAGAGACAGAAGGGAGACTAGTGGTTGCCAGAGGATGGAACAAAGGAGAATAGGGAGTAACTACTTAATGGGTGGAGAGTTTTCTTTTGTGATAATGAAAATATTGTGGAAGTAAACAGGGGTAAATATTGAACAATGTTCTGAATATACTAAAAGTCACTGGAATGGACATTTGAAATGGTTAAAAATGTGAATTTTGTTATGTGAATTTTATCTTAATAAAAATTTAAAAGATACTGGGGGCTTCCCTGGTGACTCAGCGGTAAAGAACCTGCCTGACAATGCAGGAGACACGGGTTCCATCCCTGGTCCAGGAAAATCCCACATGCTGCGGGGCAACTTAAGCCTGTATGTGTGCCACAACTACTGAGCCTGTGCTCTAGAGTCCATGCCCACAAGAGAAGCCACCTCAATGAGAAGCCACCTCTATGAGAAGCCTGCTCACCATAACTAAAGAGTAGCTCACCACAGCTAGAAAAAGACCTGGCACAGCCAAAAGTAAATAAATAAATAAATTTTTAATTTAATAAAAAAATTACAAGACACTAAAACCTTTTCCTAATTGGATTTTTCTAATTGTAAAGGAATACATTCTTATTGCATTTAGCCAAACAATACAGAAGTCTATTTCAGAAGAGGTCAATCACACTTCTTGGGGGCAGGGACTTTTGTTTGGCTGCTCAGTGCCTCCTTTCTATTTCTTTCTTAGTAATATAAAAAGCAGAGAGTTCTGACAAAACGTGGTCCACTGGAGAAGGGAATGGCAAATCACTTTAGTATTCTTGCCTTGAGAACCCCATGAACACTATGAAAAGGCAAAAAGGTATGATACTGAAAGATGAACTCCCTAGGTCTGTAGGTGCCCAATATGCTACTTGGAGAAGAGTGGAGAAATAACTACAGAAAGAATGAAGACACGGAGCCAAAGCAAAAAGAACACCCAGTTGTGGATGTGACGGGTAATGGAAGTAAAGTCTGATGCTATAAAGAGCAGTATTGCATAGGAACCTGGAATGTTAGGTCCATGAATCAAGGCAAATTGGAAGTGGTCAAACAGGAGATGGCAAGAGTGAACGTCGACATTCTAGGAATCAGTGAACTAAAATGGGTGAATTTAACTCAGATGACCATTATATCTACTACTGTGGGCAAGAATCCCTTAGAAGAAATGGAGTAGCCATCATAGTCAACAGGAGAGTCTGAAATGCAGTATTTGGATGCAATCTCAAAAATGACAGAATGATCTCTGTTCGTTTCCAAGGCAAACCATTCAATATCACAGTAATCCAAGTCTATGCCCTGACCAGTAATGCTGAAGAAGCTGAACTTGAACTGTTCTATGAAGACCTACAAGACCTTCTAGAACTAACACCCAAAAAAGATATCCTCTTCATTATAGGAGAGTGGAATGCAAAAGTAGGAAGTCAAGAGTTACCTGGAGTAACAGGCAAATTTGGCCTTGGAGTACAAAATGAAGCAGGTCGAAGGTTAACAGAGTTTTGCCAAGAGAACGCACTCGTCATAGCAAACACCCTCTTCCAACAACACAAGAGAAGACTCTACACATGGACATCACCAAATGGTCAATACTGAAATCAGATTGATTATATTCTTTGCAGACAAAGATGGAGAAGCTCTATACAGTCAACAAAAACAAGACCGGGAGCTGACTGTGGCTCAGACCATGAACTCCTTATTGCCAAATTCAGACTTAAATTGAAGAAAGTAGGGAAAACCACTAGACCATTCAGGTATGACCTAAATCAAATCCCTTACTATTTTACAGTGGAAGTGAGAAATAGATTCAAGGGATTAGATCTAATAGACAGAGTGCCTGAAGAACTGTGAATGGAGGTTTGTGGCATTGTACAGGAGGCAGTGATAAAGACTATCCCCAAGAAAAAGAAATGCAAAAAAGCAAAATGGCTGTCTGAGGAGGCCTTACAAATAGCTGAGAAAAGAAGAGAAGCTAAAGACAAAGGAGAAAAGGAAAGGTATACCCATTTGAATGCAAAGTTCCAAAAAATCACAAGGAGAGATAAGAAAGCCTTCCTCAGTGGTCAGTGCAAAGAAATAGAAAAAACAATAGAATGGGAAAGACTAGAGATCTCTTCAAGAAAATTGGAGATACCAAGGGAACATTTCATGCAAAGATGAGCACAATAAAGGACAGAAATAGTATGGACCTAACAGAAGTAGAAGATATTAAGAAGAGGTGGCAAGAATACACAGAAGAACTGTACAAAAAAGATCTTCACGACTCAGATAATCACGATGGTGTGATCACTCACCTAGAGCCAGACATCCTGGAATGTGAAGTCAAGTGGGCTTTAGAAAGCATCACTACGAACAAAGCTAGTGGAGGTGATGGAATTCCAGTTGAGCTATTTCAAATCCTCAAAGATGATGCTGTGAAAGTGTTGCACTCAATATGCCAGCAAATATGGAAAACTCAGCCGTGGCCACAGGAGTGGAAAAGGTTAGTTTTCATTCCAATCCCAAAGAAAGGCAATGCCAAAGAATGCTCAAACTACTGCACAATTGAACTCATCTCACACGCTAGTAAAGTAATGCTTAAAATTCTCCAAGCCAGGCTTCAGCAATACGTGCACCGTGAACTTCCAGATGTTCAAGCTGGTTTTAGAAAAGGCAGGGGAACCAGAGATCAAATTGCCAATATCCGTTGGATCATCAAAAAAGCAAGAGAGTTCCAGAAAAACATCTATTTCTGCTTTATTGACTATGCCAAAGCCTTTGACTGTGTGGATCACAACAAACTGGAAAATTCTTCAAGAGATGGGAATCCCAGACCACCTGATCTGCCTCCTGAGAAATCTGTATGCAGGTCAAGAAACAACAGTTAGTACTGGACATGGAACAACGGACTGGTTCCAAATTGGGAAAGGAGTACATCAAAGCTGTATATTGTCACCCTGCTTATTTAACTTATATACAGAGTGCATCATGAGAAATGCTGGACTGAATGAAGCACAATCTGGAATCAAGATTACCGGGAGAAATATCAATAACCTCAGATATTCAGATCCCACCACCTTTATGGAAGAAAGCGAAGAAAGAGCTTCTTGATGAAAGTGAAAGAGGAGAGTGAAAAAGTTGGCTTAAAGCTCAACATTCAGAAAACTAAGATCATGGTATCTGGTTCCATCACTTTATGGCAAATAGGTGGGAAAACAATGGAAACAGTGAGAGAGTTTATTTTGGGGGGCTCAAAAATCACTGCAGATGGTGACTGCAGTCATGAAATTAAAAGATGCTTGCTCCTTGGAAGAAAAGCTATGACCAAACTAGGAAGCATATTAAAAAATAGAGACATTACTTTACCAACAAAAGTCCATCTAGCCAAAGCTATGGTTTTTCCGGTAGTCATGCATGGATGTGAGAGTTGGACTATAAAGAAAGCTGAACAGAAAGAATTGATGCTTTTGAACTGTGGTGTTGGAGAAGACTCTTGAGAGTCCCCTAGACTGCAAGGAGATCCAACTGGTCAATCCTGAGGAAATCAGTCCTGAATATTCATTGGAAGGACTGATGTTGAAGCTGAAACTCCAATACTTTGGCCACCTGATACGAAGAACTGACCTATTTGAAAATACCCTGATTCTGGGAAAGATTGACGGCTGGAGGAAAAGGGGACAACGGAAGATGAGATGGTTCAATGGCATTACCGACTCAATGGACATGAGTTTTAGTAGACTCTGGGAGTCGGTGATGGCCAGGGAAGCCTGCCATGCTGCAGTCCATAGGGTCGCAAAGAGTCAAACACGACTGAGCGACTGAACTGAACCGAATACAAAAAGCACCTATGTTGTTCGGGCTATCTGATGTGATGTGATGTCGTATGATGTATTAATCAGATTATATCAAAATTAAGGATTTCTCTTCAGAGTCAGCATAGACTAACCTAGGCGGAAGTATTTACAGTGTATCTACCTGGCAAAGTTTATCTAGACCATTCTAAGATCTACTGCAAATAAACCAGAAAAACATATAAGAACTAAAAGTAAAGTGGGCAGAGGATGTGAAAAGGCAGTTTATGGAAAGAGAAATAAAAATTGCCAAAATGTTTATTAAAAAAATGGTCAATCTCAATCACTAATAATCAGAGAAATGTAAACTAATCTAAGGTAGCATTTTATACCCATCAAATTAGCATAAATTAGAAGATTTGGCTGTAGTAGGTGTTGGTTAGGATGGGATTGTGGGAATCAGGACCCTTAATTTATAGCTTTGGGAGTTGTATGCTGTTACATCCTTTGGAAGAGTTCGGCAGTTTTTGTGGATATATGGAGCCTGTGTGATAGAGGCTTATGTCCATAAAGGGACCTATGTATGAACATTCACTGTAGCATTGTCTGTGGTTGCAGGAAATTAAGGCAATCTATACGTTCATCCCTAATGGAATGGACAAATAAAGGCATATTAAGCATTAAAAACACTAAAATAAGGATTTCCCTGGTGGTCCAGTGGCTGGAGACTCCATGCTCCCAATGCAGGAGGCCCAGGTTTAATCCCTTGTCAGGGGAACTAGATCCCACATGCTGCAACTAAGACCTGGCACAGGCAAACAAATAAATAAATAAAAATAAATATTTTTTTGAAAACTCACTAAACTAAATGTCCACATAACAACACGGATATATCTTTTGAAACATAAGTAATAACACTGTGGGGAAAGGGAGTTAAAATATAAGAAGCAGAATGGGAGGTATACCATAATAACATCAAACAAATTTGAAACATCACATACACAAAACATTACGTGTTTTACAAGAATAACAATGCCCACCAAAACACTTACTTGTCAAACACATGAGACAGAGGAGGTGCCTATGAGAGAGTGAAAGGGAATGAGAGTGGGATTGGTAATAAAATGGAAAAGTAAATAAAATAAGAATTAGCAAAAGAGAGGTCTTACAGAGACCTGTAATCACATTTTATACAGTATTCCACAGAGGTAGATAATTTACTGAATTCCCCACTGATGGCCATTTAGATTCTCTAGTTTTTCATGAGTGTGGATTTTATAGTCAAAATAGAGAGAGTTTAAGGGACTCTGCCATGTACCACGGAGAAGACAATGGCAACCCACTCCAGTACTCTTGCCTGGAAAATCCCATGGACAGAGGAGCCTGGTAGGCTGCAGTCCATGGGGTCGCAAAGAGTCGGACACAACTGAGCGATTTCACTTTCACTTTTCACTTTCATGCCTTGGAGAAGGAACTGGCAACCCACTCCAGTGTTCTTGCATGGAGAATCCCAGGGACAGAGGAGCCTGGTAGGCTGCCATCTATGGGGTCGCACAGAGTTGGACACGACTGAAGTGACTTAGCAGCAGCAGCAGCAGCAGCAGCCATGTACCAACTAGTCCATGTGCCCTGGACAATTATCTTCTCCTTATGAGCCTTAGTTCCTCTCTTGTAAAACAGGAAGTAGTGTGGTCATCATGGTAGTGTAGACTACTGAGCAGAGCATCTGGCACACAGCAAACTTGCAGTGCTTGTGATTACCGCAGTCATGTTGGAGATGGGCCCACAGGGCAGGGAGCCACACTGGGCAGGGACCATGCCCATCTTGCTTGCCTCCATACCCCAGCAGCATGTGGACACTGTCTACCCTCAGTTGAATGATATGGTTTCTAAGTCAGCAGTTTTGGGGGTAATTTATCTTCAATGACATTTAATGGCCTAATCAGATTGCCAGTTACCCTCTAAGTGTTTATTTAGCATCATTTGTATGTTATGTCTCTTCATACAGAATGGGGTGAATGTCTAAGGCTAAGACTTATGATTCTCTTAAGTCCAGAGATAATGGCAATCCCTTTTACTCTATTCCCCCACAAATAAACACTCAAAGCCAACAACTTCCTGATGATGAGTTAAAAATACTAACTTCCTCATCAAAAAGAATAAAAAGATTTAGTAATAAACTTAACCAAGGAGGTGAAAGATGTATACTCTCAGAACTGTAAAATATAGATGAAGGAAAATGAAGATGCTACAAAGAAATGGAAAGATATCTTGTGTTCGTGGATTGGAAGAAATAATATTGTTAAAATGTCTGTACTACCCAAAGCAATCTACAGATTTAATGCAATCCCTATCAAAATACCCATGATATTTTTCATAGAACTGGAACAAATAATCCTGAGATTTATATGGACCCACAAAGACCCTGAATTACTAAAGCAATCTGGAAATTAAAAAACAAAGCTGGAGGTATCACACTCCTTGAGTTCAGACTATACTAAAAAGCTACAGTAATGAAAACAGCATAGTTCTGACACAAAAACAGACACATAGATCAATGGAACAAAATAGCTCAGAAAGAAATCCATGCACTTATGGTCAATTGAGATATGACAAAGGAGGGAAGACTATACGATGGAGAAAAGACTCTTTCTTTATTAAGTGATGCTGGGGAAACTGGGCAGCTACATGTATAAAAAATGAAATTAGAACATTTTCTCACACTATGTACAAAAACGAACTCAAAAAAGATTAAGGACTTAAAACCTCAAGCCATAAAATTCTTAGAAGAGTGTAGCAGAATACTCCTTTATATAAATCATAGCAATATTTTTTTGGATTTGTCTCCTAAAACAAAGGTAAAAAAAAGCAAAAATAAATGGGACCTAATTAAACTTAGAAGTTTTTGTGCAGCAAAGGAAACCATTGACGAAATGAAAAGACAATCTACTGGGGAAAATAATTGCAAATTACATGACCGGTAAGGGGTTTATATCCATCATATATAAACAGCTCAGACAACTCAATTAAAAAAAAAAACAACCCAATTTAAAAATGGGCAGAAGCCATGAATAGACATTTTTTTTCAGGGATGACTATTTTTATCATTGACATATTCTTTTTAATTTTTAAAAATGTATGTTATTTTTGGCTGCACTGGTTTTTTGTTGTTGCACGTGGTCTTTCTCTAGTCGGTGCACGGGCTTCTCCTGTTGCAGAGCACAGGCTCTAGAGCACAGGCTTCAGTAGTTTTGGCACATGGGCTTAGTTGCCTCACAGCATATGGGATTCTTGGACCAGGAATCAAACCCATGTCCCCTGCATTGGCAGGCGGATTTTGAACCACTGGAATAGCAGGGAAGCCCCAAACAGACATTTTTTAAAGTAGATATACACATAGCCAACAAACATGAAAAAATGCTCAACATCTCTAATCATCAGAGAAATGCAAATCCAAAGCACAAGGTAATCACCTCATACCTGTCAGAATGGCTATTATTAATATAAAATAGTCTACAAATAACAAATGTTGGTGAGGGTGTGGAGAAAAGGGACCCCTAGTACACTGTTGTTAGAAATGTAAATTGGTGCAGCAATTATGGACAACAGTATGGAGGTTCCTCAAAAAACTAAAAATAGAACTATCATATGATCAGCAATTCTGCTCCCAGGTACATATCAAAACAAAATGAAAACATTAATTTGAAAAGACCAGTAACGCTGAAGAAGCTGAAGTTGAACAGCTCTATGAAGACCTACAAGACCTTCTAGAACTAACACCCCAAAAAGATGTCCTTTTCATTATAGGCGACTGGAATGCAAAAGTAGGAAGTCAAGAAACATCTGGAGTAACAGGCAAATTTGGCCTTGGAGTACAAAATGAAGCAGGGCAAAGGCTAACAGAGTTCTGCCAAGAGAACGCACTGGTCATAGCAAACACCCTCTTCCAACAACACAAGAGAAGATTCTACACATGGACATCACCAGATGGTTGACACCGAAATCAGATTGATTATATTCTTTGCAGCCAAAGATGGAGAAGCTCTATACAGTCAGCAAAAACAAGACCGGGAGCTGACTGATTAGGATCATGAACTCCTTATTGCCAAATTCAGACTGAAATTGAAGAAATGGAGAAAACTAGACCATTCAGGTATGACCTAAATCAAATCCCTTTTGACAATACAGTGGAAGTGAGATATAGATTTAAGGGACTAGATTCGATAGAGTGCCTGATGAACTATGGATGGAGGTTCTTGACATTGTACAGGAGACAGGAATCAAGACCATCCCCAAGAAAAATAAATGCAAAAAAGCAAAATGGCTGTCTGAGGAGGCCTTACAAATAGCTGTGAAAAGAAGGGAAGCAAAAAGCAAAGCAGAAAAGGAAAGATATACCCATTTGAATGCAGAGTTCCAAATAATCACAAGGAGAGATAAGAAAGCCTTCCTCAGCAATCGATGCATAGAAATAGAGGAAAACAACAGAATGGGAAAGACTAGAGATCTCTTCAAGAAAATTAAGAGATACCAAGGGAACATTTCATGCAAAGATGGGCTCGATAAAGGACAGAAATGGTATGAACCTAACAGAAGCAGAAGATATTAAGAGGTGGCAAGAATACACAGAAGAACTGTACAAAAAAGATCTTCACGACCCAGATAATCATGATGGTGTGATCACTCACCTAGAGCCAGACATCCTGGAATGTGAAGTCAAGTGGGCCTTAGAAAGCATCACTACGAACAAAGCTAGTGGAGGTGATGGAATTCCAGTTGAGCTATTTCAAATCCTCAAA
This sequence comes from Okapia johnstoni, assembly GCA_024291935.2. NCBI lineage: Eukaryota > Metazoa > Chordata > Mammalia > Artiodactyla > Giraffidae > Okapia > Okapia johnstoni. The sequence goes on along the minus strand of JAGTYA010000028.1, from coordinate 1,322,125 downwards.
GATGATGCTGTGAAAGTGTTGCACTCGATATGCCAGCAAATCTGGAAAATTCGGCAGTGGCCACAGGACTGGAAAAGGTCAGTTTTCATTCCAATCCCAAAGAAAGGCAATGCCAAAGAATGCTCAAACTACCGCACATTTACACTCATCTCACACGCTAATAAAGTAATGCTCAAAATTCTCCAAGCCAGGCTTCAGCAATACGTGAACCATGAACTTCCAGATGTTCAAGCTGGTTTTAGAAAAGGCAGAGGAACCAGAGATCAAATTGCCAACATCCACTGGATCATCGAAAAAGCAAGACAGTTCCAGAAAAACATCTATTTCTGCTTTATTGACTATGCCAAAGCCTTTGACTGTGTGGATCACAATAAACTGTGGAAAATTCTGAAAGAGATGGGAATACCAGACCACCTGACCTGCCTCTTGAGAAACCTGTATGCAGGTCAGGAAGCAACAGTTAGAACTGGACATGGAACAACAGACTGGTTCCAAATAGGAAAAGGAGTACGTCAAAGCTGTATATTGTTACCCTGCTTATTTAACTTATATGCAGAGTACATCATGAGGAATGCTGGGCTGGAGGCAGCACAATCTGGAATCAAGATTGCCGGGAGAAATATCAATAACCTCAGATATGCAGATGACACCACCCTTATGGCAGAAAGTGAAGAGGAACTAAAGAGCCTCTTGATGAAAGTGAAAGAGGAGAGTGAAAAAGTTGGCTTAAAGCTCAACATTCAGAAAACTAGGATCATGGCATCCGGTTCCATCACTTCATGGCAAATAGATGGGGAAACAGTGGAAACAGTGGCTGACTTTATTTTTCTGAGCTCCAAAATCACTGCAGATGGTGATTGCAACAATGAAATTAAAAGACGCTTACTCCTTGGAAGGAAAGTTATGACCAACCTAGACAGCATATTGAAAAGCAGAGACATTACTTTGCCAACAAAAGTCCATCTAGTCAAGGCTATGGTTTTTCCAGTGGTCACGTGTGGATGTGAGAGCTGGACTATAAAGAAAACTGAGTGCCAAAGAATTGATGCTTTTGAACTGTGGTGTTGGAGAAGACTCTTGAGAGTCCCTTGGACTGCAAGGAGATCCAACCAGTCCATCCTAAAGGAGATCAGTCCTGGGTGTTCATTGGAAGGACTGATGTTGAAGCTGAAACTCCAATACTTTGGCCACCTCATGTGAAGAGCTGACTCATTTGAAAAGACCTTGATGCTGGGCAAGATTGAGGGCTGGAGGAGAAGGGGACGACAGGATGAGATGGTTGGTTGGCATCACTAACTCGATGGGCATGGGTTTGGGTGGACTTCGGGAGTTGGTGATGGACAGGGAGGCCTGGTGTGCTGTGATTCATGGGGTTGCAAAGAGTCGGACACGACTGAGTGACTGAACTGAACTGATGCACTTCAGTGTTCGCAGTAGCATTCTTTATAATAGCTAAGATGTAGAAGCAACCTAACTGTCCATCAACAGATGAATGGATGAAGGTATGGTATATTTTTATAATGCCTGTGTAATTCAGTCATAAAATATAATGGAATTCTTCCATTTGCAACAACATGGATGATCTAAAGAGTATTATGTTTAGTGAAATGTCAGACAGAGAAAGACAAATACTCTATGTTATCACTTAGATGTTGGATCTAAAAAATAAAATGAATGAATATATCAAAACAGAAATAGACCCATAGACATAGAGAAGAAACTAGGGGGTACCAGTGGGAGAAGAAAGGGGGAGCTGCAAGATAGAGGTAATGAATTAAGAGATAACAAATGGCTATGTGTAAAATAATAAGCATATATTGTACAGCACAGGGAAATACAGCCATTATTTTGTAATAACTTTAAATGGAGCATAAACTATAAAAAAAATTGAGTCACTATGCTGTGAGAGCCTTGGACTGCAAGGAGATCAAACCAGTCAATCCTAAAGGAAATTAACTCTGAGTGTTCATTGGGAGGACTGTTGCTGAAGCTGCAGCTCCAGTACTTTGTCCGCCTGATGCCAAGAGCCGACTCATTGGAAAGGACTCTGATGCTGGGAATGATTGAGGGCATGAGGAGAAGCAGGTGGCAGAGGATAAGATGAGATGGTTAGATAGCATTACTGACTCAATGGAGATAAATTTGAGCAGACCCTGGGAGGTAGTGGAGGACAGAGGAGCCTGGCTTGCTATGGTCCATGGGGTCACAAAGAGTTGGACATGACTTAGCGATGGAACAACAACATGTTGTACCCCTGAAACTAACATAATATTGTAAATCAATCATACTTAAAAAATACTAGCTTCTGCATAGAATGGTAAGTTTATGCTTAATGAGAAAACACTGTTTAACACTAAATGAGTCATTTTATTCTCATTTTATGCTTGGTTTACTTGTCTACCAAATGAGGATAAGACCAACTGCCATAGAAAGCATTGTAAGAACTAAGCTAGATCTTGTGAAAGTACCTGGAAAAGGATAAAATTATGTAATTAGTAATAATTTAAGGAATTCAGTTATTCTCACTGCTCTTTCAATTAGTAATCTGTGTTTGGGGATGGAGTTCAGGTGAAAGAACCAGTTGGTTCTTCAGGGACTGCCTTGTTCCTGCGTCCTGGCCATGCAAGTGCTTTGTGCTAATTGCCTGCTGGGGACAAAGATCCCCCCTTGGGCTCTGCAGAATGAGCAAGAGTGAGCTGGGCTTCCAGGTGTCAGAGCCAGCGCTCCTCAGAGGGCCAGGGCCAACCCCATGGTTAAAAGCCCTATCCTTGAGGGTAGGAGAGCAGCCACGCAGCGCAGCCTCCTTCCTAATTTCACACTCTCCCCCCTGCTTGATCTGGCAAGCACCAGTGACAGTGTGACAGAGTCACATGGACTCTTGAAGCCAAAGGTATGTTTCTGTAGAAAATGCATAGATTTCTACTAATGAGAATCCAGGGTATGAGAATAAGATGGAAAAGGAAAGAGAAGTCAGGAGACTCGGAGAGAGGAGAGGGAGCAGATGAAATGACCTTTTACAAGCACTGACTTTGTATTCTTACTTTTTGGAGAAAGTTTGGAGGACATCGTATGGGGGCTCCAAGTACATTTGTGACTTTCTCTATCAGCTAAGAGAGCTTCCTTGGTGGCATAGTGGTAAAGAATCTGCCTGCCAGTGCTGGAGACATTGTGGGTTCAATACCTGAGATGCGGGTTCCATCCCTGGGTCAGGAAGATCCCCTTGAGTAGGAAATGGCAATGCTTTTCAGTATTCTTGCCTGGAAAATTCCATGGACAGAGGAGCCTGATGGGCTACAGTCCTTGGGGTCACAAAAGAGTTAGATACAACTGGCACACAGACACATACCAGCTAAGAAACGAGATAGGAAAGGAAAGGAAAATATTTAAACTTCACAGGGGAATTATAAAACTACAGATTAAGAACTTTTATTGAATAAAATTCATTTCTAGGATGTCTAGGAGAGAAACTGGAAAATTCTTATCCTGATCACACCACCCCCAAATAAAGACACTTCTGTGTGCACATATGTGTCCTAGGAACAGAATCCTCCAGCAGAAAAGGGTCATGGCAGACTTTGGGATAGCCCAGTGCCCCTGGTCAGACAAATCTCTAAACTTAGACAAATTTCTAAACAAAATCTTTAATTCCATTTCTCTTGCCAAAGAAATTGCCAATATTTTCTTCATGCCAAAATATCAGAATGTCAAATCACAATTTCTCTTGCTTTTAATTTAAGCCTGTTTTTGCTTTTCATAGATAAGGAGAGCACCTGCTATACAAGCAGTTGTCTTTGAAATCCTACCATATAGCAAAGACATTAACTGGAAGAAAAAAAAAACACCTCTCTTTAATCACTTCTTCTTAAACAAGTTAATGTCTTGGACATTTTCCATAATACCTATTTTCTCTTGCTTTCTCTTCCCTAAAAATCTGCACATGCTCCATGTCCTTTTTAAAATGTCAGAGAAATCAGGTAAGACCCTCCAATAAGGAACTGCCTATGCAAAACAGGGCAGAAAGCTTACTTCCTGGCCCTCACATCAAGCACTCCTCTGTCTGGTTTTCCTTTTGAAAACCTGCGGCAAACTGCCCTCAGTTTGCAGAGGATTGTACCCTGGAGAGCCATTCCTGGAACATCATGCTTATCCAGCTTTTTCCAGTCTGAATTTGTGGTGGGGAGTTTTCATACATATTTGATGTACTGCCATTTAACCCTCTTTTAATTTTGTAAGATCCTACGCTCATTAGAATTGCCCTCTGAGCTGCCCTGCATCCACCCTTCTTTTTCCAACAGTAGCATCAGAAATCGATTTAAGGGAGCTTGGTTGTATTTCCTGATGCAAACATCAGATGTAGAGTCCCCTCTAGACTTCATCGATTCCCTTCATCTCCCTTTATGTTCCTTAAATATTAATATATACTGTGATGGCTAAAGAGTAATAGTTTCCATAGTTTTACTATGAACTATGCCATTTTTTCTTTTATTGACCCTATACTTACCTCCTTTAAGATTCAAACTCTTTTCTAATTCTTGAATTCTGAGATTTGGGGGTGGAATTCCTGTTCACTCCATCAAACACTTCAAATCCACCTTAGACTTCATCCTTTTAGACACAGTTTATTCTGCTGTGTGGTCCTTTCGTGCCATACTGCCACAATGTTATCCTACATTGAAAACCTTATCTCCAGTCTTGTTCAGGTCACTATGAAAAGATGAACTTAGATGCAAGATAGGCACAAACTGAGCTCTCAGGAGTATCACTGTCAACTGTCTCCAAATAAATTAAATATTTTAAAATAAATCATATATAAAAACTTCTCTGCAAGGATAAGGAATTCAGGATTAGGTTTCCTTATTTGTTTCTACTTTTTATGATTCCTTTTCTGTTTATTGCTGAAGCTGATGTTAAAGGAAGGCTTGAATTCTGAGAACTTGTACCCACATATGGGGGTTGCCGAGAGCTCAGGAGCAATTTCCGTAATAGGAGAAGTTCAGTTCAGTTGCTCAGTCGTGTCCGACTCTTTGTGACCCCATGAATCGCAGCACTCCAGGCCTCCCTGTCCATCACCAACTCCCGGAGTTTACCCAAACCCATGTCCATCAAGTCGGTGATGCCATCCAACCGTCTCATCCTCTGTCGTCCCCTTCTCCTCCTGCCCCCAATCCTTCCCAGCATCAGAGTCTTTTCCAATGAGTCAACTCTTCGCATGAGGTGGCCAAAGTATTGGAATTTCAGCTTCAACATCAGTCCTTCCAATGAACACCCAGGATTGATCTCCTTTAGGATGGACAGGTTGGATCTTCTTGCAGTCCAAGGGACTCTCAAGAGTCTTCTCCAACACCACAGTTCAAAAGCATCAGTTCTTCGGCGCTCAGCTTTCTTCACCGTCCAACTCTCACATCCATACATGACCACTGCAAAAACCATAGCCTTGACTAGACGGACCTTTGTTGCCAGAGTAATGTCTCTGCTTTTAAATATGCTATCTAGGTTGGTCATAACCTTCCTTCCAAGGAGTAAGTGTCTTTTAATTTCATGGCTGCAATAATCATCAGCAGTGATTTGGGAGCTCAAAAAAATAAAGTCTGACACTGTTTCCACTGTTTCCCCATCTACTTCCCATGAAGTGATGGGACCAGATGCCATGATCTTAGTTTTCTGAACGTTGAGCTTTAAGCCAACTTTTTCACTCACCTCTTTCACTTTCATCAAGAGGCTCTTTAGTTCTTCTTCACTTTCTGCCATAAGTGTGGTGTCATCTGCATATCTGAGGTTACTGATATTTCTCCCGGCAATCTTGATTCCAGCTTGTGTTTCTTCCAGCCCAGTGTTTCTCATGATGTGCTCTGCATATAAGTTAAATAAGCAGGGTGACAATATACAGCTTTGACGTACTCCTTTTCCTATTTGGAACCGGTCTGTTGTTCCATGTCCAGTTCTAACTGTTGCTTCTGACCCGCATACAGGTTTCTCAAGAGGCAGGTCGGGTGGTCTGGTATTCCCATCTCTTTCAGAATTTTCCACAGTTTATTGTGATCCACACACTCAAAGGCTTTGACATAGTCAATAAAGTAGAAATAGATGTTTTTCTGGAACTGTCTTGCTTTTTCGATGATCCAGTGGATGTTGGCAATTTGATCTTGGTTCCTCTGCCTTTTCTAAAACCAGCTTGAACATCTGGAAGTTCACGGTGCACATATTGCTGAAGTCTGGCTTGGAGAATTTTAAGTATTACTTTACTAGCGTGTGAGATGAGTGCAGTTGTGCAGTAGTTTGAGCATTCTTTGGCATTGCCTTTCTTTGGGATTGGAATGAAAAGTGACCTTTTCCAGTCCTGTGGCCACTGCTGAGTTTTCCAGATTTGCTGGCATATCGAGTGCAACACTTTCACAGCATCATCTTTGAGGA